>OX411807.1:10000000-11351015 GCA_948253155.1 Leucoma salicis | reverse complement strand
TTGCCAACAGTGGCAGCAAGCAGTACGATCTGGCAAAAAAAAAAACGCCACTCATGGACCTTAGCAACACTGCGTCAACAGCCAAACCACTGCCTACCGTGCGTAGTGTTCTTCTCAATCCTCGTTTTCTTATTAACTGATATAAATTCAGTTTTTATTAAGATAAAATGAATACTCAAAATTAATAAAGTTCAACAAAATTCATTGAAATCAGTCAATCCTTTCTCGAGATATCACCAAAAAATCCGTTCCAAACTAAATTTGTGAGAAAATTATATACCTACTTTGATATTTATTTTCTTTGATATATTTCCATTATTTTAAAGGTTACTCTGCTATAATATTCTGAGCGGAGATAAATCCAACAAACCATAAATCATAAAAATCGGTCTAGCCTGTTCTTGGTTTGTAAATGATGTAATTAACCCGACTTTGTTTTATAAGTAAATAGACTAGCTGCTACCCGTAACTTCGTCCGCGTGGATTTTTTATATATTTTTTTTTTGTGCGCGGACCCTAGTTATTTTCCCATAATAAAATTAGTCTAAGTTACTTCTATAAGGAACTCTATAGCGTCAGCTATCTACAGTGAAAGTCGGGTCCAAATCGGTACAGCCGTTTAGGAAATTAGCTTGAACAAATTGACAGGCCGACTAAACTTGAAAAGTTGGTATTTGTAACGCACCTATATTATTTCACGTGCATTGTTTTTTCATGTTATTTAGACTTTACAGACACTACAATATATTTATTTGTATAAATATGTGGTTAATGCCAGTGCGAAGTGGGCTGAATTTTAATGAACGACAGTTATTTTTTTTTGCAATAATATTTTCGGAAAATGAGAAACGCATGCTCGTTATGGTATTTATTTGATATCTATTTAAATTAAATCAGAATGTTGAAATAACCACAAAAATAGTTCCACTATACTGAAAACAAAGAATAACGATGACTTTATACCATAGGTGTATATACTACATCTATGGTTTATACCCATGCAAATTCTGTAGAAACCTATTATAATCAACATTGCACACCGCTGGACGCGCTTTTCATTTGATACCTTTATTCGCGAATCCAATTAAATTTACATCGGCATCGAGGTCAGTTAATAAAAACCAAAGCCTACTACTGGGCACGACTATCAAATTTAATAAAACGCGGACAACAGAAATGACAGAGTGAACAGTGCTTAGCATTCTCACATTGAATAAAAATATTGGTTAGTTTCTTCAAGCTTTGTATGTGCACAGTTGACTTTACATGCTAGCGGACTTGTAAGACATTGTTCTATGCAAACGTTGGTTAATGGCAGTGGTTTTCCATTATATTTTTGATAATTGTGATTGTGGAGGTTTAGCTGAGAAATTTTCTGGTTTCATGTTGTTTTACACGTTAAAAGGAAATAAAACTCTTGGAACCAAACAACCAACTTGGTATAACTGCCAATCTAAGGCATCCAGGAACCCACCCCAAACATAAAAAACAACATACAAAAGAATATAGTTTAGTTATTTTAACACAATATGCAAAAATGTGAAATCGAAAATTAGTCACGTACAGTATTTGAAACTTCTTCTACTCTAATCTGATTAATCTCGATAGCGCATTCATTCTCAAAGTCTTGGGTGACACCTACGCCATATTTTATATAGTTCATCTGGGACGCCATATCTCCTGGAGATGCAGGTTCGAATCCTGCTCGTGACTTTTAATTTGGATTTCACATTTTCGCACTTTGTGTTAATTTATATGGCTAAGCATGTCAAATGCTTAAAAATATATAAAAATATCAAACTATTTATTTATTTTGTTTAAACCGGAACACTCCTTAGAAACAATCCCTCTATTGCAGGGGATTTTATAAACATGCAATTGCGGATACAAAGCACACCCATTCTCAGAATAATCATTTTGAAGATCACACCATGAGTTGTTCTGTGTGGCAATCGAACTTGCATAACACTTGGCAGCACTATTTATGGTACTTTTCCGTTAGCCGGGCGCAAGCGAAAAATCGCAAAATAATGTATGTGGAATGTTCGTTTAGGGTCATGTGCTCTACGAAGGGCACGGATGATGGAAGCATATGGATTCCCTTCTCTTTTGTCAAACAATAATACGAACCTAGCCTGGTGCAGGTGGTGCGCCGCTTAAAAACTGCAAAGTATAAAAAAGTCAAGCAGTTTAAAAAAAATCATGAACCTAACGCAGGGCACGTTTGGGGCCCTGTGCTCTATTCTCTAAATTTATTCAAAACAAAACACGCTTTTTTTCAATGGCTCACGTTTGATTTATAATTGGCGACATTTGCACCTGACTAACGGAGAAGTACCCTATTTATATATATTTATAGTAACCATAACTCAAAATAAGAAATTTTCACGAATTCAAAATAATTTAAGTTAAATGGGTTACAATTCCTGAATAAGATGCACCGATTGAGCACCTTCACCCCTTTACATTATGAATTCCCATCCACCTTTCCACGTTCTTGAATTAATCGCCCGAGAGCCGCTCTCTATTAAAGTTTCTTCACAAGTTCTTTAAGAGGCTGAAGTTCCTTAAAACTTTGTAGATAATGTTAAACATTCATTTAAGTGCGAGGAGACTGCCCAACTTCAGAATTGTCGAATAAATCTCCTAATCCTTGAAGCGTTTAATATTCATATCACCGTTTGCAAGTCAGCAGTTGTTATAAAATTCAAAAGTCCTAAGCGCCGCTTGGATCAACGGTATTTACATGCAGTAGATATATGACCTAATTTATTTTCCCTGCTATAAAATTATTTAAATACTAGCCTTTGCCCGCGGCTCTGCCGCAGCCAAAAGCTGGCTTCTGGGTTATATCTTAGGTTCCCGATGTAGTAGCGGGATAAAATATTTACCAGTGTTTAAGTCTAATCAAGAGTTATCAAATAAAAAAGTAGCATCAAAATCCAGTTCAGTAGTTTTTGCGTGATGCGCGAACGACCATACAGATAAACAGTAAAACAGACAGACAAAATATCTAAAAACAATTGTTTTGTGTTCAGACTCGCCTATATAGCCTAATAAAGTCATTTTTTCTCTAATATCTTAAATGTACAAACACAACTCTGTTACAGCTTTATAATAGTATAGATTAGGATCAATCAAACCTTTTTTGTTAAGGCAGAAAAAATATATCAATGAATACTTTGACTCTAGATGCTTTGATCAAAAACACATAGTCATCTCGTCCATTTGCACCGTGAAATGTATGTAGTCTATCCATTCATTTCCAAATAGTAAGCTACCCGTTTGGCAGTATTCTTAGTACTGTGGTTAAGTACATAAGCTACACATAAAACTGTATCAAAGTATTAAAATCTATAAATTGAAATAGTATCATTTTCATCCTTTCCAGCTCATTGCATAATGTCACTATAGAGTTTTAATATTCTCTACGATGGAAGGAAGATGGGTTAGTGGGAATAGTGGGTCGTTGATAAGTCGGTTGGAATAGGACTTCAAATATAGGTATCCTTCTGTTACAGTTATAAGTTATAATATACTAGTGACATATGCAGTTAATTATTTGACACCTTTTATTTGCTTAGTCGACGAGTCTGGAATCAATGACAACAGGAACAATAGTATGGTATAGTATGGCATAACATAAAGTGATTTTTGTAGTTTTTCACAATTTTGATTTTAATACAATATACGAGTACCTATATATAATATTACAATAGACACACAAATAAATCGAAGTGATTTAAGTAAATATGTTTCCTATCCACTATTTAATTTATACAACTAAAAATAAACTGAAAAGATGAACGCAGCATTTTTGTACCGGGTATTTTACCCGCCCAAGCCATGTTTCCGTCCACGATGCTTTAAACAAACCGAATTTATCTTCTTGGCATATTTTTCAAAACTCCAAGTTATAGCTCGTAGCGTATTAATACGCACTCTTAAACACCCCAACATGAATAATTAGATGTTCCCCAGATTTATCCTCTACCGTTATCTGTAAAACACGCGTTTTAAATTCGCGAAGTCATTCTTTTCGCTTTATTGAGGATAATACGTCTTGGCTGGGATGAGATACTGATTAATGTACTCAACTCGAATCGGCGTAACTTTGTCAATGATAGCGGAGAAAAATAAAGGGACGTGACTCGACTAATTCGACTTTTACGACAGAGAGAGAGTTAGAAAAAATTACGGCATTTAGCAGAATATACGAGTACATATAAAAACTTTTGCTGAATAAACTTTATACAAATTGACCTGGCAATAAAACTTCGTAGAAAAGAATATGAAATTCTTCTTTTGAAATTCCTGCTGTCAGAACTACAATGGCTTTGACGAGGAAATGTCATTTAGTTTTCTTTTAAATGTTTATGGCAGGATCGTACAAATATGAGAGCTAAAATTCTAATTACATTGTGTTTCGGTAATGTTATTGTCAATAAACACTTTAACAACTATTTTCCTCTTTGTTGAGCATAAGTTTGTACATTTATAATTATTTTTCAGCGTTATCTTTCTGTGTTGAAGTATATGCGGAAAAAAGTGAACCAGAAGTCAAAAGGGCACAGTTCCCTTTCATGGTAAATACCTACAACTGTTTTTTTATATAATATATAAATTAGAACCCTGAGTAGCTCAGTACATGCTGCCCCCTTAGAACGTGATTCATAAAATCGTATCGTCTTATTTGTGATTGGTAGATACATAGACGCGTGATGTCGCAGTAATGCTCAACCAATCACTATGATCTCTCAACCTATGACAATGTCACGATGCAACATCGATACGATTTAGTGAGTTACCTTCTACGAGCCCTAAGCACTGGTTCTGCATACGAGTACCTGTGTTTGACTGAAGTATAAGACTATTCTAGTTCTGACATATCTTACATCTGTATTGCACTGAACAAATAGTTTTTAACGTGAAATAAAAAACATATTTTAGGCGTTCATATACTACCCAGACGAGGCTTTAGTAGACGGCAGTGGTGGCAGATTCCTCCGTGGTGCCGTGCTGATTCGGGCTGACTGGTTAATCAGTTCTGCTATTGGTCCCAACGTCGTCGCTAATGAACCCGCAGGTTTTCCAAGAAAAACGCTCCTAGCGAGAGTTGGAGCGATTAGCATTGATGTTAATTTTACACTAAATGAAGACGAAGATGAACAGGAAAGAGAGGTATAATTATTTTATCATCAAATAGTTTTTTATGGCGATCAGTGCAGACATTCAGACAATCGTTGGCTCTTATGGTAAGTGGTACCAGCTGCTCATTAAGCAATATGCAACACTAAGGACAAAGCCAAACTTCATTAGAAACGTTTATCTTAAGCTACACATGGACAGCATAGTGGGTTTCTTCATGGTTGTTAAATTGACCAAGCTAGTATTTAGCCATCGCAACAAATTAGAGATCGATACAAGCTTGGCAAGTTTGTAAGGTAAAGCTATACTATTATAAAGCTGTTACGGGGCTATGTCTGTACATTTAAGATATTTGAGAAAAAATATTGTATTACGATATATAGGCGATCCAAAACACAAAACCATTTTTTTTTATAATTTTTGTCTGTCTGTTTGTTTGTTTGCACATAACGCAAAAACTACTAAACGAATTTTGATGAAACTTTTTTGTTTGATAAGACTTAAAATCTGGTAGGTATGGAGCATCCCGCTACTACATCGTGAACCTGAGATTATTATTAGAATAGAAATTAGCGCCAGTCTGCGGCGAAGTTGCGGGCAAAGTCTAGTTTAAAAATAAATATCTTAATTTGACAATATTACAGATTATTAAACACAAAGTGAAAAATGTGAAATCGAAAATAACAGTCACGAGCAGGATATGAACCTGCATCTCCTGGATACCGTCCAGATGCTTTGCCAATTCAGCCATCGTGACTATTGCTCCTGACTGCTAATTTCGATAACACATTCATACTTAACGTCTTTTGGGTGACGCCTGCGCCATGTTATTTTCGATTTCACATTTTTCACTTTGTGTTTAATGTATAGTGTTAAGCATGTCAAATGCTAAAAATATATATAAAAATATCTAAATATTACAGATTATTCAAATTGTCCGTCCCTACAACCACAGCGCCACACAGTGGTGGCACACCGATATATCGCTGATGAAAACTCTGCTACCTTTTAATATGACGCTGGTAGTTGGCGTCGCTTCATTGGTCAATAAAATGGAACCCGTTGAGAAAACTTGCACTATACTGGTTTACTCTGTAAGATTTTTTTTTCGATTTCGATAGTATTTCATTATTATCTAACACTGTTTTATGACAGCTGACAATCTGTTGGGTTGACCTGCCTCACTGAGAAACAGGCGTGGCTGTATGTTTATATCCATATTATGATATGTAGAATGCAAAATAAAATCAATCTGTCAAATTTTGTGTTCATATCTGCGCAATGAAATGGTGAACAGCGGCTTGACAATAGTCTTGGTATAGTTGAGTTCATGAGCGACGGTTACCATTTACCATCAGATGGGCCATGGCAAGTCTGCCACTACATGCAATAAAAAAATAATTTGAAATTGTACTAATATTCGGCAGACCTCGTCCTGCCTGGAAAAGCAGCGCAACATTAAATATTTTATGCTAAATATAATACGTGATCCATTTCGAGGTTCCCTACTTATTTAAAGAAAAAAACACAGAAAATTCAAATTTAATGGAGAATATTCATTATCATTTGAAAGAACATTCTTTGGCATTTATTTTTTGAAAATGATGTCTATCAAATGTTGGCCGTTGCTACGTCGCAGATGGTCCATCCGTTGAGTCCAATTTTCGATGACTCGTTCGAGCATTTCGACTGGTAACTGGCGAATGACACGCGTGATGTTTTCCTCCAAGGCCTGAATCGAAGCGGGTTTGTCCGCATAAACTGTAGACTTTACATATCCCCTCAGGAAAAAGTCTAACGGTGTGATATCACACAATCTTGGTGGCCAATCGACCGGCCCAAAACGTGAAATTATGTGCTCACCGAAATGTTCTCTCAATAAATCCATTGATTGATGCGATGTGTGGGAAGTGGTGCCGTCTTGCTGAAACCAAATGTCACCGAGATCACGAGTTTCAATTTCAGGCATCTAATAGTCGGTTATCATGGCACGATAACGGTCGCCATTGACGGTTACGTTCGCACCGGCATCATTTTTAAAGAAATATGGACCGATGATTCCACCGGCCCAAAAACCACACCAAACCGTTGTTTTTGCTGGATGAAGTGGCAGTTCTTGAATTTATTCAAGCTGCTCTTCGTCCCAAATGCGGCAATTTTGTTTGTTTACATATCCATTGAGCTAGAAATGGGCCTCATCGCTAAACAAACTTTTCAAGAGCCCATAGAGCGAAGCGATGTCGCTTGGGAAGGTCGAGCGGCTTCAATTGTTGCACAAGCTGTATTTTGTACGCTTTCAATTTAAGATCTCGACGTAAAATGCACCAAGTCGTTCCATACGTCAGTCCGAATTGCTGCGAACGGCGCCGAATCGACTCTCCACGGTCTTCGTGTACACTCTCAGCTACGGCCGCTATATTTTCTTCACAGCGTGCTGGACGTGGTCTATTCGGTCGAATATTATCCAATAATGAATTCTGGGTCTCAAAATGAGTGATGGTGTTGTGAAGAGTACGCTCAATAGGCCGATTATTGAGCGAAGTGCACGAAACATATTCCTCACAGAAAGTGAATTTTCATAATAAAGTTGAACGATTTGTAAACGTTGCTCAGGCGTAAGTCTTTCCATTATGAAATGCCAAACAATACTAAACAAAAATAACATGACAGCATGACACGACTGACACGTGATCTGTCAAAAAAGGCTATTGAAAAAAGTATCTCTACTTGAATCACCCGTTACTTAACTACATTTTTTTTATTTTGCGATTCCATAATTACCTCTAACAAATCTACGGTTGTCATAATTTTTTGATATCTTACTGTTTACTAAGGTATCTTTGTGACCTACCGACAGCAGTGCCACCTGCCGGGTCCAATTATGTTTTCAAACCATCCAGCAACCCATTGAAATATACACACAAAATTTCATTCAAATCGGTCCAGCCGTTTAGGAGGAGTTAGGTGACAAACACACGTATAGAAGAATTATATATATATTATAGCTAGTTTAAAATAATAATAGCTGTAAATGGTAGTATTCTGTTGAAATAGAATAATACAAGAGCATTTATCAGGTTCTTTCTTTACCACTGAAGTAATGTCACACAGTTCCAGTGGTCTGGCAGTACAGGCGAAGAGACGGCACACGGTGGGTTTATTTATTTGATGAAGGTCCCACACTACCATGTGCGTTGCCCCAAACGACGGGGTTTGCGGTTAGGTACAGTTTTTCCCGTCTTAATAAAAATGTATGTTAATCTTTCTTGAAAACTATGTGTATAAATTAATAATAACTTAACCCAAAGCACGCGGTCATCAAAATAATGAGGAGGACGTACCAAAGAGATTTTCTGAGTACTATCGACAAGCATTTATCTAACATGGTGGCGTACAGTCCACCATGATAAACTCTTAAATGAAGTCAGTATAAAACAGTGGGACAATAATAGAATGATTGTTGATTTCTTTTGTTATTTTACAGAAAAAAGATGGAAACTTGACAGAGGATCGCTATCTAATGCAGCTAAATGTGGATTGGTTGCCTTCTTCGATTGCCAACTGCGGTCACCACTTCGTTGAAAAAACAATGGCGTGTGCCGCGGATAGTGAAAAAAATAAGAATGCTATCTATGACCCCAATTTTTGTCGAGTATGTGAAGCTCTTTACTACCAATCTAGCGTTTGATATGTATTAGGGCATAAAGTATGTCACCACCAGAACGCTTACCTATTCAAATAGCAGTTTCTATTACATAAATCTTCAACGTAGTGTTAGTCCAGTGTTGACGAAGGGTCGACATCGGCGTTCGACTCCCACAGGATCACTCTTCGTGTGATCCACAAATGGTGGTTCTGAGTCTGTGTTTACTTTGGACTATCCATTCAACAAATTTAATTTATTTCAGTTATCAAATTTAATCCTAAAGATCCTTGCTTGGACTTCGAGGTAGGTAAAAAGTTACTTAAACAAAATGTGGATGTACACCTGAGTTCTTACATTGAGACTAGCCATTGAGTTACATACATCTATGATATTAATAAGTATATAAGCGATGTTGCTACTCACCCCCTGGTGGACCAGCATATGCAAATTAAAGTATAATTAGCTTAAAGCAATTAACATTTCCTTGTATACTTGACACAGGGCAACAGCGGTGGACCTCTGATTTGTGACGGTGACATAATAGGACTTCAGACGTATATAGATAACGATTGCAAGCAGCCGCATTTATATCAACTATTATCGGCGTGGGATAACTTTTTATCTTGTGGCACGGAAGACAAGTGTAACGAAGAACATTGTGCTCAAATTTGTGATGTATCTAACAAAGATCTTCCTGTAATTGATTTCAATACAGCAACTACTGGAAAATATATGGATATAATAGAAACCACAGCCGTTGTTGAAGAAATAACCACTACTCCTGCTACAGATGATACGGACACAGCTGTTGCAGAAACTGATACTAACACAATTACCCCTACAGAAGCATCCGAAGATATAACTACTCTAGAACTAACCAGTATTGATCAATCAACTACTGTAGATCAATCAACTACAACAGATCAATCAATTACAACAGATCAAACAATTTCAAATGAACCATCAAAGGAATACGACAGTCCAACTGCAAAAGAAATGACAACGCAAACAAAATGGCCCCATGAAAGATACACCGAAGCCCGTAAATCAATGGAACCAGACGAAGTAGAAGACTTAAATAGAAAGGCGACAGTGGAAGCCCAGCAGCAAGATATCAGACCAAAAAAAATGCGCAGTGCTGGAATAAATTTAATAAGCCATCATAGTTTTACCTTTGGATATTTTATTTTTGTTTGTTTAATTTGATGTTCATTTAACTTAAATATCTATTGTCCAAAGATATAATAAAAATTTAATTATTATTTAATGTGTGCTTCTTGAGGCGTTTTTGATCTATACCAATTAGCAAATACGAAAATATTGTTGGTTGTTTACGCCAACAATAATTTTATTATAATTTATTTTAAACATACATCAATTCATCACGCTATTTCCCCTACAGGGTAGGCAGAGAGAACAGAGTGCCAAAAGGCTCTATTCTTGCATACATCTCTCGTTTCCTCAAAACTCTTAATTCTCTTCATACGCGCTCACCGATTTCGGAGACCATTGACTTCACCTTTTAATTACATGACCGATATGGTCTAGGCAGGTGTCTACCTCTCTCAGTACCTTTGCATTGTATGCATCCTTCCGTTTTCGCATTGTATATCATCTTAACCAGTCGCTTTTTCACCATTCTTTCCAATGTGGAACTGTCGAAGCATTCCCTTATGTCATCGTTGCGAATGCGGTCAGTCATACTCTACCATCTGTCCTGGCTTCTCTTTCAAAGACCATTTTATTTTGGTTTTGCTCACATTCTTCTGTCATTACGTAGACTAGGGTTTGCAGATCAGTCGTAAACTGTGCTAATGGACTGCATCGTTTGCATTATATAGCAGAGAGTTAACCACCAAGTCTGCACTCCCACATTCATTTCATTCAACCTTTGGAGACATTTATCAAGATATATCATAAACAGTCTAGCTGGTAGAACGCAGCCCTGTTTAACGCCCATATTTACATTAAACCAAGACGACATTCCATTATCCATCCACACACAAGTTCTGCAGTCCACGTAGTCGGACTGCACCGCTTGCAGCAGTCTACCATTAATACTATACTCTGGCCAAATGCCCCGAAGTTCCTTTCATACAACCGTGTCAAATGCTATTTCCAAATCCACAAAATTACAGAAAACCCTCTGGCCTACAGCCAGATGCTTTTCCACAATGTTGCGCAGAGAAAAAAATAGACGTCGCGGGGCTACCAGATGTGAAAACATCGAAATTATTTTGTAGAAGTAATGAGTAGAAATAAAATGATCATAACTTTTTTTTCAATGTGTGCTAATATAAAGTTATGAAATGTGTAAAATAACGGGAATGGACATAAACTATCATCATCAGGCCCTGAATAGCATCTAGGGCTGAAGTACTTGTCAAAACGAATCGAACGATTCCAAAGTTGATAAGATTACGACGTTTATAGCATAGTACCCATGGGAACGAATAACGGGAATGGACATAAATTATCATCATCAGACCCTGAATATCATCAAGAGACAAAGTACTTGTCAATACGAATCATACGAGCCCAAACTCGATGGAGTTATGTCGTTTTATAACCAGGGACCATTTTGGTTACCCATTGAAAGGCTTTTCGATTAGGTTTTTCGTAGCGGTTATTGAAAAACACATACGATATGGGTAACCCTTATGAACGGCTTAATAGAAACCTTTAAAAACTACGTGCGTGTGAACTGAGGGACCACACTGGTATTTCGCAATACAAAAATAGTATGATTTAGTAGAAACCTTGAAACAATTGTAGAACAAATCTGGGAATTTGTAAAAAGATATATTAAAAACTACAGCCCTTAAAGTGTGGTCCCTCAGTCCTCACAGACGATCTGCCAGATCTTGGAAAGTATTTGGAAAATTAAGGTTTTGTGATTACAGACATTTAGTAAAAAAATAGTAAAAGATATTTACTGAATTATAGACCACAAAGAATATCTAAGAAGATAAAAAATATATAACGACTAAACTGTGGTCCCTCAATCCACACAGGAAAGATAAATATTTTTGTGAATATTACCACATCGAATAAATAAAATCTTTCTTTTCCTACATAAAGTTTTAGTAAGTGTTAAAACATTTTGTAAAAAAGGAATGGAAAGTACCATACGAAGTGGGTAACCCTTTTAAATGGCTTAGTAAAAACCATTTTGTACTGACCATTTAGGTTACCCGTTGAAAGGCATTTCGATAGAGTTTTTTTAAATCGGTTAGTGAAAAACCCATACGTTATGGGTAACCCCTTTGTACGACTTAATTAAAACCGTTCAAAAGCAAAACAGATCATTTTGGTTACCCATTAAAACAGTTTTCGACGGTTTTTCTAAGTATCTAAAAACCATTATGTGGGTAACCCTTTTGAAAAAAAGTCTTACACTTTCAACTCTCTCTCTTTAAAACAGTAACAGTGTAGCATTCCAATTCGGAGCAGTGTAATATCTATCCCTCGATAATAGGCATAGGTTGCAAAATGGTACAGCACGCAAAGCGAATGCACTTTACCTAGTTACTTACCTAGCGGCTTGTGATTTTCATGTTTGTACTTGTTTGTTAGGCAGAAAAAACAGAGTTCGGCGCATTGATATAATAAGCAAAGATGAGTTAGGTATGAATTTATGATCATAATAAATGGCGTACCGATATTGTTGCATTGTGACAAAGTACTAATTTGTAGATGAATGCGGAATGCATGCTAAAGAAAGAGATAGCTGTATATTGTGAATTGTTATATGTTATTATAGGTAGGTACGTGAAATAATCATTCTAGAGAATCATTGAGTATTTTTTTATTGCATGTAATGTGTAATGTAGTGGCAGACGAGCTACGGCCCATCTGATGGTACCTAAATGGTAACCGTCGCTCATGGAACTATACCGAGAGTATTGTCAAGCCGCTGCTCACCATTTCATTTCACAAATATGATATGAAAGAATAAATGACAATCTCCTGCTACAGCCAAAACGCAACGATGTGCTTTTTTAGTTTAATCCAATTTCCTCGATAATTCATATTGTTCTTGCGGAAAAAAACTGTTAAGGGTGTAATATTCGCCAAGAAAAAGTAAGCTTAGATGAGATACGGCTAGCTAAACTAACTGAACGCCTCACATTATTAATGGACGCTCCCTTATATCAAATATTGAGAGCGAAAAAAAAGAGCAGATGGAGTTGAGAGATTTATAAGTACAAATTATAATTTGTGAATAAGGAAAAAAGAGTATTTTAGTGCGAGCGGGAATCGAACCAGCGTCCCTTCCTATCTGGGGAAGTGCTCTCTAATCTACTGAGCTACCGTACTATTTGTTAGAAATACCCAATCTCCTTACCATAATTTGTCTTAACGACCAACGCCACCTATCAGAAGCATTTACATGCATTAATCCAATATAATTTTGCAATTAAAATTCATAGTATTTGCTGGCGCGTTTTTTTTAAACATTTTGAGCTATATTTTAGATCTTGACATGCTCAGCTACTCTTAAAGTACAAATTATAATTTTTGAATAAGGAAAAATAGTATTTTAGTACGAGCGGGCATCGAACCTGCGTCCCTTCCTATCCGGGGAAGTGCTCTAATGATTTAATCTTTATCCAAATAAATAGGTCCGTTATTCATCACAAGTATTTAATTTAAAACAAAATAGAACCTTTACATCATTCAACTTCAATAAACATCTTAGGAGATATCGCAGTTTAAAAAAAAAATCAAGACGTCGCGAGACGTCTAGCAGATGTGAAACATCGAAATTATCTTGTAGAAATAAAATGATTATAACTTGACAAAGTACTCCTCAAGACGAATCGAACGAGTATAAACTCGATAGGGTTGCGTAGTTTCATTACAGAGTTACTGTGGTCACCTTCCAGCTTCATCATCAGACCCTGGCTATCATCTATGACTGAAGTTCTAGTCAGGACATTTCAAACGAGCCCTAATTCGATGGAGTTGATCCATTTAATTACAGAGTTTCGTATGGCCACCTTCCAGCTCCATCATCAGACCCTGGATACCATCTAAAGACAAAGTACTCATCAAGACGAATCAAACGTGTTCAAACTCGACGGGGTTGCGTTATTTCATTGTATAGTTACTATGGCCACCTTCCAGCTTCATCATCAGTCCCTGGATACCATCTAGACACAAAGTACTCAGCAAGACGAATCATACGAGCCCAAACTCGATGGGGTTGCGCCGTTTTATTATAGAGTTCCTATGTCCACCTTCCTGTTCCGTCATCAGATCAGCTCCATGTCATCATAATATTGTATTATCACGTGATATACACATGTGTGTAAAATTTCAGCTCAATCGGAAACCGGGAAGTGTGTCAAATTTAACTTGCAAGATTTGAACGGAACAAGTAGGTACAATAAAAGCGTCCGCGTCGCCACGCTAACAACCGATTTTACCCTCCATCCGCAATAGATGTTTCACGTCAATAACATCGCAGCATATTAATGATCAAGTACCTACTGCGCGGGCATTTATGATGTGCAAGACCGGCCGGTATCGTGAGGGGGAAGGGCGGTGGCCCCAATTAGCGTTAGACCAAAGTAACTATTCCACGCGGACGATGTCCCGGGCAGAACATAGTTTTAAACACATCATGAAATTATGTGAAGGAAAATTAGATGCTTGATTGATTACCTACCTAATATTTATTTAAAAGAAATATTACTATAGGTAGGTATTATAAAAGGTAGACAAAATTCTGACTTACACATTGCTCATTCAATTATAACACGATAAGGTTACATAATGATTACATACAAGATAATTGTCAGAAACTCAGAACATGTACCTACACCTTATTATGTACGCATCTAAATATTATAATAGTTTAATAAGTAGGTAAGTAGCACGTGGTTCGTTTACTTTCGTCTACAAGCCGGCCGATGCCGCCAGCGATGTCGTACTTCACCGTCTACTTAGCACATTGAATAACCATATGGTAACCCAATTATAATGAATGGGTAACCCATTCAATGTGCTATCTATATTGAAGTGATAATCCTTTCAATTGGTTTCAAGCATATACCCTTTTCAATGGGCTATCATATTGATAGTGTTACCCTTTCACTGGGTTTCAAGGATAGAACCCATTCAATGTGTTATCCATATTGAAAGGGTAACACTTTTAATGGGTTTCAAGCGTAAACCGAATGGGTTATCAATATGATGGTGTAACCCTTTCATTGGGTTTGAGCATAGAACCCTTTCAAAGAGTTACATCACGATAAAGGTAACCACATAAACGGCTTACCCATTCGAATGGCTTAACTCTTAACTGGGGTTGTACGGTCCTTGTTTATAACGGAGTTTCTATGGCCACTCTGTTTCTAGCTCCATCATCAGACCCTGGATACCATCTAAAGACAAAGTACTCATACAGATGAATTAAACGAGTCCAAACTTGATAGGGTTACGTCGTTTCATTATAGAGTTAATGTGGCCATCTCCCAGCTTCATCATCAGACCCTGGATACCATCTAGAGACAAAGTACTAGTCAAGACGAATCATTTGAGTCTAAATTCGATGGGCTTGGGCTTATGTCGCTTTATATTGGAGTTTCTATGGCCACCTTCCAGCTCCATCATCAGATCAGCTCCATGTCATCATATTATAATAGCATTGTCACGTGATATATGATATATATATGCGTGTAAAATTTCAGCTCAATCGGAAATCTGAAAGTGTGTCTAATTTAACTTGCAAGATTTGAGAAGTAAAATAAAAGCGTCACCACGCTAACAGTCGTTTTACCCTCCGTCCACATTATGATGTTTTACATCATAAACCGGTCAAGTCTGTCTCTGTAGTTAGCACAGTCATAATGTGATTTCTTGTTTGTAAACAAGGGCATGATGACTGCGCCTTGCCAGTCCTTGTGAACCATTCCTGAGCTCCAACATAAATTGAAGAGCACCAGGAAAGATTTCCAGACACATGAGTGACAGAATCCTCCAAGCTTGATTGACACCAGTGTCTGCGGAGATGATTTGATCTGGATCAATACCCACTGCCTTATAATTTTTAAGACTTCTAAACACGCATTCAACTTCATCCATACTAATGTCAACAGAATCCTCTGTCTGTGCCGGTACCGAATGCTGATCTGTTAGACCACATGTGACACCGGCATCCCTGGATATCCACATACATATCTCCATAATATTCACTCCAGCACATCACATCTTGAGTTTGCGGAAGAATGTCTCCACCTTAGACCTCATGTTTTTATTCATTCTGAAGGCTGACCAACCTTTGTCCTCCTCCTTGAAGTTTTCCGTCAAATCTATTTTCTGCCATCATATTTGCACTGTCACTCTTCTCTTTCACTAAGGCTTTGGTGTCATTCTTACATTATCGATATATTTCTTTCTTCTGTTCATGCATCACCTTTGGCTTTCCTATGCTTCTTTGAGCTTCCGCATACTTCTTTCGCTGTATACTATCTTTCAATTCTCTCCAACATTCTTCTATGTTCTATTCCGGCTGATTTCATTCTATATATACACTTTTTCAAGGTAGAGATCTTTGATATCAATCCCGCTCCTACCCGCAACCACATTCATCATTTGATTTCCAAATAAGTGTGAAGGCGTGGCGACTCCGTGCTGTCACCATTGCGGCTATGACGAGGACACGGCGCAGCAGCAGATCCTTCCGCAGACCCGAACCGCCGCCAGCGACTGGGGCGCCGCATGCGCTTGTACTTGCACCTGATGCCGCCCTAGCTGAGGCTGTGGGTGGATGGACCTGGAAACGTCCGCCACCCGCAAGGCCTCCCGCGAAGGTGCGATGCTCCGTGGGCGGATGTGTCACTCAGTAGAGGGTACCCGAAAGGGTAAGCCGACGACGGACCACTGAAGGAATGTAATATGGTTCCGGTGGCCCGCCAATATAGGCGGAGAGACGACACACGGCGGGTTTATTTAGTGGGTGAGGGCCCCACACTACCCTGTTCGTTGCCCCGAACGACGGGGTGTGCGGTTAGGTACATTTTTTCCCGCCTTAGCAAAAAAAAAAGGGCGAGTAAACAGTAATACGGCGTCATCGGCTAACATATAAATAAAAGATAAAATTGACTATTTAACATCACAATAAAAAAATATTGAAAACCTTAAAATTTTTCAAAATTAAATAAATTGGTGATAAAATTGATATTAAACATAGAGATGAGAAACTCAGGGGGGGATTGTAACCCAGGGTAATTCCCCGGTCGGTCACCTAGGGGCACTCAACTTAGGGTCCCGGTTCTCGTGCAGCCAGTTCTCGGATCGACGATTTCTCGGCACGATCTGCCGGCGTAGTCCGACCCAAAGTGCAGATCCGCGTCGCGCCGGAGCCTCCACTTGTGCCTTAGAATATGTTAGAATTATTAGTTTTTAGACGCGTCCGGTCTCTACCATATATGGTAATGAATTAGTCTATTTATACCTTATTAGGTGGTTTTGTCCGTATGGTGAAGGACTAAGAATACAAGTGTCACCATCCCATTCTCTCCCATGGGTGTCGTATGAGGCGACTAAGGGAAGTAAGCAATTATCATCCATTGCACGACTGGTGGTAGGGCTGGGTACCAAGTGGGAGTACTCACTTGGTATCGGGCCCGAGCGGGTTGGTACCACTATCTCCCGTGTGACCGGCCATGAAGTACATCGTTGCGTTTTGGCTGTAGCAGGAGATAGCCGTTTATTCTTTCACTAGCTGATACCCGCGACTTCGTCAGCGTTGCAGTTTTACTTTCTAAATTCGACCCCTATTTTACCCGCAATTTTTTAAAACTATTAAAATGTACCTAACCTTCTCCCACCGCCTTGATTACGACAGGACGTGGCCGGTTGGCCATCTGCCTGGGGCGTCGGAGTAGAATGTCGAAAGACGACCCTCTGGCGCCCCGCTAACAGGCGTGGAACTTTACTTTCTAAATTCGACCCCTATTTTACCCGCAATTTTTTAAAACTATTGAAATGTATGTGTATCCTATCTATTATATATAATTGAAGTGTCACGATGTTTATCCGGTATGCACTTCGAAACTACTGAACCGATTTTAACTTTTCTTTTTTAAAATGTGTATTTTGTTCCAACTTAAGAGATAGGATACTTTATATCTCAATTTATAATTGCAATATTTATTCATGAAAAAATACATATATGGTGGTACGAATTTCGCCGGATCAGCTAGTATCAAAGATAAAATGAAAATTAACATTCTTAATTCAAAAAACGTCAAATATGTGTGTTTCTATCTCCCAATTAGAAACCTACCAAACTACATTTCCTTCTTATTATTTTACCTGACCACTTCCTCATCTCCTCTATATAATCATTCCTCTTCATGTCCTATAGCTTTTCTTGGGGTGGATTACTCGCGAAGGTTGCTTTTGGTCTATAGGCTACCACGCCAACCACTCATGGGGTGGCAAACTTACCGTCTTACTCACCATCAAGCCGTACAGCCTAGTATAATTATATGTTATAAACATTGATGTATAAACAAAAACATAGCAACACGCCTTTATTCCCCAAAGGGGTAGGCAGAGGTGTATTACACGCCCACGATTCACCAGCTATGTTTAAGTCCCACGTAATAGGGGGCGAACCTATTACCGTCTACCAGGCACATTTACAAACTCCGGGCGGCTACTGAGAATTTTTAAAACATAGCATCACGCCTGTATTCCCCGAAGGGGTAGGCAGAGGTGTATTACACACCCACGACTCACCAGCTATGTTTGAATCCCACGTAATAGGGGGCGAGCCTATTGACGTCTACAGGGCACATTTCCAAACTCCGGGCTGCTACTGAGTATTTTTCTTTTTAGGAAAAAGCTCAATAGCTTTGCCAGACCCGGGGATCGCACCCGAGACCTCATGATTAGCAGTCGCATACACTACCGCTACACCCCCGAGGCAGTTGAATTACGCACTAAAAGTGTACACTATAAATTAGTGCAGATTACGCTTTCCTGCACTCATTTTCATAGTATTGTTTTCTGCAACGTATCAATATGCCTAATAATACCAAAATATCTTCTTAAAAACTCATTGACTTTAGTAGCTCTGTACTGAGTCTGACTGTCGTCTCTCTGTACTAGCTCTTCTTTCCCTATCAGAAGTTAATCGCATCTCTCTCTCAGAACTGCTTTCATGTGCTCGTGCAGTTGCATTATTAACTCTCATAGAGTTTAAACGATGCGCTCTTTCCTCTGACGATTCCTGAGAAAACGCATCTCTCATTCTTATGGAATTTCTTGAATTTCGAGATAAGGAAGAGCATTTTTAGGTGGCATCGTAGGTAGAATAAAAATAACCTAATAAGATAAATACACAAAAGAAAAAATATATCTACGGAATAAAAAGAACCTAATAAGATAAAAACACAAAAAGAAAAAATGTATGTATACTTACATTGAAATTTATACTTAAATTTTCAACGTTTAACTTAACAACTATATTATATAAAGAAAAGAAGGAGAAATAACCAAAAACACTAAACAAACTAATTATATTATTATCTAATACCTACTTTAAACTTATATCTAAAAACTACGTATCTATGTATTTTTAAAATCTAAAACGTGCTTATTCCAAGAAGAGTCAATAAGAACCACGTCCGTTCGCATTAAGAGTGACAATGTGAGAGAAGTCGGCGTGTTTTATTTTTTGTGTTTGACGTTTGTTTAGCCTCAGATGGCTATGACAACCTTACCCGGACAATTGGTGAGCGCAGAGGGCTCTCCAACCAACATTTAGGCAACGCTACCCGGGGGCACCCCCTGTAGGGTAAGGACCTCGGCTCGGGCTGTTACTGGCAAAGTGGGATTTCCCACGTTTATGATTTGAAGACGGCGCGTGAGCGCCCTCGCCTTTTTATAGATGCAGCGGATGGCCGTTTCGCACGTTAAACAAAAATCAACCGTTATTGTGGCTAATTTATAAAAGATATATATATAAAGATATACTATTCAGGACTTTTTTGTAGATCTTTTGAAGACCATCATCTTTGTAATACATTTTTTGGTGTATGATCAACGTATGCGAGGATAAGAGCTCGAAAGCGCATTTTCATCCGACTTGCTTGATATTTATCGTCACTGCTCAGCTCCTATGTATCTTAGCGTTATGTTATATAGCCTATAACCTGCCCAGGAGTATGGACTGCAATCGTACCAATTTTGGTTAAAATCCCTTCAGTAGTTTTTGATCCATGCGTGCATATACAGACAGACAGACAGACAAAAAATTTACTGATTACATTTTTGGCATCAGTATCGATCACCATTCATCCTCCAATATTAATTTTGAATATATATTCAATGTACAGAATTGACCTCTCTACAGTTTTATTATAAGTATAGATTTCATATCGGTGAAATGAAATGGTGAGCAGCGGCTTGACAATACTCTCGGTATAGTTGAGTCCATGAGTGACGGTTACCATTTACCATCAGATGGGCCGTAGCTCGTCTGTCACTACAAGCAATAAAAAAAAAAGAAATCTAGCGAGTGAGCCATATATTGCTCTTGGGTAGGGATATAGTCGTATAGAGTTGTACAACCGAGTTGGCCGGTCACACGGAAGATGGTGGTACCAACCCGTTCCGGCTCGATAGCAAGTGAGTACTCCCACTTGGTACCCAGCCCTACCACAAGTCATGCAATGGGTGATCCGTCACCACACGGACAAAAATTATGTTAGTCCGCTACTACGTTTCTGTGTTAATGAATGATAAACTAACAAACATGCTTTTGTATGAGGACTTATATACTGTTCAAATAACAGAAACTTAAGAAATCACGCCTTTCAAGCTTACTGTTATAATATTGTCAATATTGTCTATCTATTCATAAAATGTGATTTCCAAGAATAGGGGATCTTGTATAGTAGTCATGTGAAAGTTTTCTTAATAAGTAGAATTAAGCAAGGTTGGAGGCTCAACGCCTGTGGAGCTTACTCTAATAGCATTAACAACTTTCCAGACCGTATTGAAGGAATTTATAGTTTGCATACTTATGCATAAATAGCTGTGGTAAGCAAGGATCGTGTCAAGTGGCAATCCGCTGTCTCTACCTTTTTTTGATGTGTAACATCTAATGCGGAGGGAGAATAAAATCGGCTGTTGGCGTGGCGACGCTTTTATTGTACCTACTTGTCCCGTTCAAATCTTGCAAGTTAAATTTGTCACACTTCCCGGTTTCCGATTGAGCTGAGATTTTACACGCATATGTATATCACGTGACAATGCAATATTGTGATGACATGGAGCTGATCTGATAATGGAGCTGGAAGGTGGACATAGGAGCTCTATCATGAAACGGCGCAACCCCATCGAGTTTGGGCTCGTATGATTCGTCTTGCCGAGTACTTTGTGTCTAGATGGTATCCAGGGGCTGATGATGGAGCTGGAAGAGCCACAGTAACTCTGTCATAAAACTACGCATTCCTATCGAGCTTATACTCGTTTGATTCGTTGTGTTGAGGAGTACTTTGTCAAGCTAAGGAAGGTGGCCACAGTTACTCTATAATGAAATGACGCAACCCCGTCGAGTTAGGGCTCGTTTGAAATGTCCTGACTAGAACTTCAATCATAGATGATATCCAGGGTCTGATGATGGATCTGGAAGGTGACCACAGTAACTCTGTAATGAAACGACGCAACCCCAGAGTTTGGAATCATTTGATTCGTCTTGACGAGTATTTTGTCTTTAGATGGTATCCAGGGTCTGATGATGGAGCTAGAAGGTAGAATAGGAACTCCGTTATAAAATGACATAACTCTATCGAGCTTGGGCTCGTATGATTTGTCTTGACGAGTACTTTGTCTCTAAATGATATCCAGGGTCTGATGATGGAGCTGGAAGAGCCATAGTAACTCTGTCATGAAACTACGCATTCCTATCGAGTTTATACTCGTTTGATTCGTTGTGTTGAGGAGTACTTTGTCAAGCTATGATCATTTTATTTCTGCAAAATAATTTCGATGTTTTCACATCTGCTAGACGTCCCGCGACGTCTAGTTTTTTTTTGTTAAGGCGGGAAAAAATGTTCCTAACCGCACACCCCGTCGTTCGGGGCAATGAACAGGGTAGTGTGGGGCCCTCACCCACTAAAGAAACCCGCTGTGTGCCGTCTCTCCGCCTTTATTGGCGGGTCACTGGAACCACGTTACATTCCTTCGGTGGTGCGTTGTCTCCTACCTACCCTACCTAGCCCTCTAGAAGGATAATATATATAATTCTACTGTACGTGTGTATGTCACTGAACTCCTCCTAAACGGCTGGACCGATTTGAATTAATTTTTTGTATGCGTTTGGGTGGCGCCCTGGATGGTTTGGATTCACATTTGGACCCGGTAGGTGGCGCCACAATAGGATTTCAGGACTTTTTCTTCTATTTATTTGTGAATGTTTGAGTACGTACCGGGATGGATTAGATTCACATTTGTACCCGGTAGATGGCGCCACGATAGGATTTCAGGATTTATTCTTAATTTTTTTCTAATGTAAAAAGATATACCTATCTAACGAATCCAAACGAAACGCCAATGTTTGGACAGGACAACGTCCATTGGGTCCACTAGTGTATGTATACTACTCTGTCAAGAAAGTACCGGCAAAAGATCAATAATACGCAAAATTTTTGTTATTCATCCAAATTTATTTTATCACCTTCAAAGTATGCTCCTTCAGAAACGATAGACTTACGCTAACGAATAATCCAATCATCAAAACATTTTTTAAACGCTGTTTCCGGAATTGAGTTCAGTTCTCGCCGCGAATTCTCCTTTATGTCTTCTACCGATTGAAAACGGGTGCCACGAAGTGGTAATTTGAGTTTAGGAAAAAAAAAGAAGTCGGCTGGAGTCATATCTGGTGAATATGGTGGTTGCTCGATGGTATATGTTGAGTGTTTGAACAAAAATACATTCACAATGATGGCCTTGTGCGAAGGCACATTATCGTGGTGCAAAATTCTAAAATTTTTTTGGCAAAAATCTGGCCTTTTTCGTCGAATTTGCTCTCTTAAACGCCGCATAACCCTCAAATAATATTCTTTATATCCCGTTTGACCTTTTGGCCAGAATTCCGAGTGCACAACACCGCGATAGTCAAAGAAAACAGTCGACATGACTTTGACTTTTGATAGACTTTGGCGTGGCTTTTTCCATTTCGGTTCAGTT
This sequence comes from Leucoma salicis, assembly GCA_948253155.1. Classification (NCBI taxonomy): domain Eukaryota; kingdom Metazoa; phylum Arthropoda; class Insecta; order Lepidoptera; family Erebidae; genus Leucoma; species Leucoma salicis. The sequence goes on along the minus strand of OX411807.1, from coordinate 11,328,007 downwards.
GGAAGTCGCCACTCCGAAGCTTGTCGACTAGTTTGCATGTCAAACTCGTAAACCCACGTCTCGTTACCAGTAGCAATGCGTTTCATGAATGTTGGGTCGGAATTGACTCGTTCTAGCATGTCCTCAGCGACTCTATGCGATTGAGTTTTTGGAGAAAATTCAGGTCTTTTGAGACTAGCCGAGCGGAAACATGTTTCATACCCAAGTGTTTATTTAAAATGGTACGGATCGATACGTGAGACACAGAAAGTTCGGCGGCTATCTCTCTCAAAGTTGAATCAGGATTTTCAGTCACTACTTCCTTCACTTTTGCAATGTTAACTTTAGTTGCAGACGTTGATGGCCTACCAGAGCGAGGCAAATCTTCCATCACATCTCGACCGCTTTTAAACGCTTTGTACCACTCATAAGCACGTATTTTTGATAAAGTCGATTCACCATAAGCCTTCTGTAACATTTTCAGTGACTCCGAACACGAAATTTAAGACAAACTCTTTGTCCGATGTTTTTGTCCATTATGAAATTGGCAATACACACTAGATATGATATAACTAAAAACAGCACTGTATTTAATATAAATAACAGATGCAACTCAAACTCCGCGCCAAAATGGATAACAGTTGTGACATTCTAACAACAACAAAAAAAAACAAAAAATTGAATTTGGAACCATAAACAAATCATCCATTCCCAATACTTTCTTGACAGAATGTATGTAATAAAAATATAACAGACCGCTGTCTATACTTACTAATGATATATTTAGGGAATTTTAATATAAAGCGCGTTTAGAACAGCAATAATTAATAGTATAAGGGTGACTAACCTAAGGAGAAAAACTCAAAACATTTTTTTTTGGAATTCTTGTTTGGTCTATTAGTAGATATATTTCTTTGCTGGTGCATCTCACAAAAACTACTGAATTTATTTTGATAAAACTTAGCTCCGTAACAGACATAAAAAATTGTAGGTATATATTTTATCTACTATATATTATTGGGTACTCATCTAAGATACCAATTAAAGACTAATTTTGCCTGCGGCAGGGCAGCGAGTTAGTAGACATAGTTTTTTTTATCTTTAGCACTTGACATGCTCAGCTACTTTAAAGAACAAATTATTTGTGAAATGTGGAAAAAGAGAACTTTATTGCGAGCGGGCACTTTAGAGATTGGAAGGGATGCAGGCTCCGCTCGCACTAAAGTTCCCAAATAATTTGTTCTTTAGACATTGGTTTGTTCTTTAATAACGCTTTTCGCTGGCAGAAAGTTTATTATGAATAGTGATAAGACCATAAGACAATATCAAACACGAATTCTTGCATGATTATTTTTGCCTTATGAATCTAAATTATTATATTTACATATTTATTTGCTCATTAATCTAAACTTATTTACATTTATCGATGAATCAATGTCTGATGCTGCCGGGGGCGTATTCCAGATGAGTGAATTGATGCCAAGGTTGCCACCCTTCGCTAGCGTTCTACGCAATTAACTATAAACGTCGAAATTTGTTAAAATATATTTTTTTTTGTATAAATACCACACGCATATACGACCTATAAAGGAAATCATGAAAAGCTTGAGGGCGTCTCAAATACAAATTAATTATCATATTTATTGAAGACTTTGTCACGACTAAGACTGCCGGTCCCTTCGCAAGTGGAGCTCTCTATTTGCATACCGACAAGTTTGGGTTAAGTACACCTAACTTTTAAGTCCAAAAGCCTCTTGCAGTTTGTCTTGCTATGCTTCGTGGGATTTATGGTAAATTAAAAAATAAGCCTAGCTTTTATTTCTTGGAATGACTGAAGGTAGCAGCTACCTCATTCGTACATGACGGGGAAAAATTATTTATTATATCAGTTAGTCTTAGTACATCGTAATTACTGCGCCTAAACGCATTCGCAGTACTTACAACATATTTCTAATCCTAGTGTTCCTTAATAATTTATAATAAATGCAATGCGAATAATAATTCGAATAATATTTTTTTTTGCATTTACTCGGGCCTGTGAATATCCATAACTCATTATTTCTTACCGTTTTGGGTGACACCCCCGCCATCTATCGGATGTATTTCCATACATTGTTCCAATAAAGTAAGCTTAATATTAAATCTTGAGTAAACTAATAATAATAAAAAATTGTACAATGTTTAATTATACAACGTGAAATAGAAATTGTCAGGAGCCTGATTTGAAACTGATGTTTGCATTTTGTCAAATAAAAATTTGACTCGTGCATCTCTTTCCACTGCATCGCCACATACTAAGAAATAAAAACCAGTAACGGCATTATTTTAAAACCGAATAAAATTTTCTTCCTAACTTCCCGAGTGTACTGAATCGAAATGTATCTTAATACGAGTCGATGCGTTTAAATTCGAAAGGGGATCGCATTGGAAAACTGTTATGCATATTTTAAAGTTAAATTTACTTATAGCGAAGTCACGGCGCCGAATATAGATTCGATTCCAATACCTCTTTACTAACTTTAAAATGTTTTATGATATTCAGCGAACGTGATGGCGGTAACCTGCTCAATCGAAATGAATACAAAACGTGTTTATTCGAATTCATTCGAGATAGAGAGATGTGAACTTATTTAACTTTGTATGTCCTTTTAATTTTGGTCTGCTTGTAACTTATGTAAGTTTTAACTAAAAAGAGCAAAAATAAGTTACCAAATTATTCAGCTTACTAGTTTACACGACTAAAGTCGGATAGAAGGGATTCTTTAGGTACTTATAAGTAGGTATCTGCAGTTTTATGGTAAAATTCATATGATAGAAGTGCTTTGCAAGTCTCTATATACACATACTCGTACTACCTACACATATCTTTGTTTTGTCCGCTTACCTCAACTTTTTTCACGGAAACCTGTATACACGTCACTTTAGTGATAGACTAAAGGATAGGTTATACATACCTACGAGTAGAATTGGGCAAGTTTACTTCGGTAACAAGTAACAATATCTGTCACATGATATCGAAGTAGACCCGAACGTAGGTCTCTCCGCTTTAGCCATGAAATATGTCATATAGGTAGTCATCTCATATGGGTACCGGCATATTTTTATTTATTCAGGCAGAAGCGTGACCCTGTCACTAGTATTGCAAATTCTGTGAGCAGCAGTTACCATTCACCATCAGATGGGTCTTAATCTGCTCCTGTTAGTTACTATAATACAAAAGTCATCAGTCAACATTAAAAACTTTTTTGTATACGGAACCTTATTTACCTTAACTTTTTTTCTCTTTTTTCGTTAAAGAGGAAAAAACACCCCGTCGTTCAGTATATGAAGTGTGGGGCCCTCACCCACTAAATAAATACGTCTTGAGCCGACCACTGGAACTATGTGACAATACTTGAGTGGTCCGCCAGCTTACCCTTTCGGGTACCATCTACTGAGCTACGCTTCCGCACACGGAGCGTCGCACCTTCGCGGGAGGCATTGCGGGTGGTGAACGTTCCCTGGTCCATCCACCTGCAGCCTCAGCTAGGACAGCGTCAGGCGCAGTTTTTACCTTCACCCTAAATTAAAAGACTAACTACAAAATTTCAACATGTTGTAGGTACACACTTAGGCAAATGCTCAAAGAACTAACACACCGATACATAATCTATCCATCCATCAGCCTTTCAAAGTCCACTGCTGGACATAGGCCTCCCCAAGACAACGCCACAACATGTGTTTCGCTCATATGGGGGATAGTGCCGTAATCGTAAATAAAACCAAGATATTAAGAATGAATGTCTTATCGAAATTCGCAGTCCCGAGCAAATGTCACGATGACTAAATTGGCAAAGCATCTGGGACGGTATTCCAGGAGGTGCAAGTTCCAATCCTGCTCTTGACTGTTATTTTCGATTTCACATTTTCACACTTTATGTCAACCTTCAGACACACCCATGCGAAGCAAGACCGGGTCGTAAGATTTATTTTAACGCCTAAAATTAATATTATAGCAATAGGCGTAATATACATTTCACATAATCTGTTTTATATTTTACTCGTTCCTTTCTTTGTAGACCGTGCATGTACCATCGCGGATAATAAACTTTTTCCACATTAAAAATGGAAAGTATTTAGTCTGTCTCTGTCTAAAGAACGTCTAAACTGCATAATTATATTTGTGACACGCTGCACTATGGACATATGTATCGTGAGAAACTTCACAAATAACAAACAACTAACCTCAACTAACGGACACAAAGCAAAAACAAAGTAGACTCAGACTCGGAACAAAAAATGTCCTATGCCTTAGATTCCATTGTAGTAATGACACGATATATTCATATTGTCTTTGAATATTATCACTACACAATCATATGAGTAAATGCATATTTTAGGGTATACGTATTGTTAGCAGATTATCCTACTAATCCTTTATTTTTTTGTAACGTGGGAAAAAAATTCCTAACCGCACACCCCGTTGTTCGGGGCAACAAATAGGGGAGTGTGCCTTCACCCACTAAAGAAACCCGCCGTGTGCCGTCTCTCTACCTTTATTGGCGGGCCACTGTAACCATAGTACGTTCCTTCAGTGGTCCGCCGGATCCTACTAATATTATAAATGCTAAAGATTCTGACGATATTTAGACAGTTAGATGCTTGTCCACAACTGAGACGATTTGGATGAAATTTAGTAAATAGATAGGTAGATGAGGCACTAGATTAAAATATAGGATACTTTCTATCCTGTAAAAATGAATAGTTCACAGAAAATAACTAAAAGGATTTGTACGAAATTTGGTGTACAGTTAAATTATTCATATTATCGAACACGCCCTATAACAATAACTTTCACATACGTATTAAATGATAGACTCAAAGCAAACATTAATATTTCTTCATGACTTCAATTTTGCATATTAATTACTGCAAAATAAACACAACTTTTAACATTTGTAATACTAGTAGGGTCGAGTTAACAAACAAAAGGAATTAATTCAACGATCTCGTAAAAAGAAATAAGCAGTTCATAAAACTTTTCATAATTAAAACTGAAATAAAAATACTAGCACCGGGGGTATAAAATGGCTATTATAATAAGACCTTCCTCGCCTTTTTCTTAACAGGAGAAGGTGGAAATGTAGAAGCCTTATTATATCTGTTCAGGGGTCTTCTTCAATGGGGGCTATATAAGAACCAGTTTCCTATATAAATCCCTAGCCGGAGGGTAAAAGAACTGACAACTGTCGTTAACTCATCCTGACCGGGCATTAACGAGTGTAAACAGGGAATAGCTCATAAAAATAATAGCTCGCCTATTTATTATGATAAGAATGAGAAATAGTCACATTTTTGCACCATTTTTCATACGATGTAGCTTTTTAGGGATGCAATTTAGTGATAGACTGCCAATAACCAATAATATTCAGTACGACGTATTGTGAGTTACTAAAAATATATTATGCCATCATCCCATTCCATTTCACGGACGTTCTAAGAGGGAATTCAAATAAAGGGAAAATTCAAAATAATATGAAGAATTACCTTTTAATTTGAACCGTATTCACCCCACAAGCCCCATTATCACTCTGATTTGAAAAGTATGTACTTAGGTATCTATAAAAATATTCTGAAGTAAAGTCCGGCAAGCAATCGTTTGGGCAGGGCAACTGCTGGGTTCTGCTACTAGGCTATATATACTCGTAGACATACCCCATTTTATTGGTATATAGTATATTAGAATACTGAAAAACATATTTGAATTATTATTAAAAGCATAAATATTTACAATATGACTTATATTTAAGCTGAAATAATAAATCTATATCAGGTACAGGTATTATAGATTTAAAAAAGCACATTATAGGTACCTAGTATAGCAGAAATAATCCTTGTAGATAAAGTATTTTTTTTTTAAAAACCGTCTTCAAAAACCGACAAATAATAAGCAAAAAATAATACGTTACGTCATCATCCGATTTTTGATCTTATATATACCTTGTTTAGAATATAGTTTAAATATTTTATAACACGTTTTAGAGCAGGCATATATTGCCAATAAGACAAATATTTAAAAAAACAGACGGAAATATTATCAATTTCATCCCAACATTCCAACTGATTTACACTGCGTTTTAAAGAATTAGATCAGTAGTTCTTAAAAATTAAAAGTGAGGTACCTACTATATCAATAGAGTGTAAAGTTAGCCAGGGTGGTAAAGCCTTTTCTAAATATATAAACAAACTTAATACAGGCTAATATTTTCAAGCATAACGATCTAATCAGACGGTGTACTCGTAGGCAATTTTCAATCTCTTTCCTATTTGTGACAGTAATAAAGCGGCCGGGAAAAGTCAACAATCAATTTTGTATTTCAATTTATTCCCAACCATCCTAGTTCGTACGGTGATAAGAAAAAGAAAAACGCGCTCATTGAAAACGGAAATTATTGCAAGAAGCCATCAGTGGTGTGCGGCACGCTTCCTACACTGTACACTTCTATTTTATTTTCACCAAACCTTTTTGACTTTGATTTTCATGAGCTATATGCAAGTGACGATGTTTTCAAGATTATTACATGGTGTTCTAAATACTTGAAATTATTAACAAGCAACTCGAGCTACGCAATTGGGTACCTAATTGCCCACCAGACCATTGGAAGATTTAGAATTGATCAGTTTTTAATAGATGAAACTAATTCAATTATTGTTTTTTTGTTATAACGCTTAAAATATCATCACTTTCAGTAATGTACAGTGCTCAAGCGATCTGTCCTCAAGTTGTTATATTGTTATTCCGAAATCAGCCAACGCTGGTCAACATTCACTTGATCGTAAGTGGCAAATTACTCCTAAGTGATAGAGCCTATGAGCTTTCAAAAAATCTGTTCATTATTACTTGGCTATAAATTACTCAACATTCTTAGTACTGTGGTACAACTACCAATACCAAAGCTTTTGGATTAACTAATTACAAGCATCATGCCGTGTGGGGCCGGCTTTAGAATTGGTCCACCCCTCTCCACCCATGGGAGTCGTTAGAGCCGACTGAGGAATACCGGGGGAGTGGGCAGCAGCACTCCTTCGAGTATTAACTACATCCACTGCGATTGCCAACCCGCCTGCCAAGCGTGGCGATTACAGCACTATGGGGATAGTCTTAGGGAGGCCTATGTCCAGCAGTGGACTTTAAAAGGCTGATGCATGATGGATGGAATCACAAGCAAAAGAATACATGTAAGTATTGTAATCTTATATATAGATAGAGTATAATGTCCTTTTCGTAGTATCGCGTTGTCATGGGTTGTTTACACTGGTGAAATTAAAGATGGCATTGATAACAATTCTATCAAGGTTTGCTAGTCGACAATGAGGGTGGAGGTGCCGGGAAATTGGGGTGATTTTTCGTCTCTTTGCACGCTCGCTGTAAGCGGTACAGTTACCAAAAAAAGATGCTCGGTACAATTTAATACAATGTGAAATTAAATTATGTCTCAGTTGAATTTATCATAAATTATTTCGTGTTGTTTATAGACATGTGTCCTCGCGTTTCAGGCACTGCTATTCATATTATATAAATAGATTGACAATATGTCAAGCTTACGAACAAAATTTTATTTAATAATGATGTGATGTTATTACATCTCTCATCTTATCATGTCTTTTTTACTTTCGTAGCTTTGGTGGATACATAATATCATTGTTTTTGAGTTTTATAGTTCAGATAGTAGTGATTTCGTGGAATAATCGATTTGCTGAATTTGGTTACACTAGAATAATTGGAATCCAGGGCCGGCAAACAATAATTTTGTCTCTTATGACTGCTGAATTTTGAGTCTATAATACCTACTAATTAAAATGAACGTCATCTGATAACACTTTCAATAAAAATACTATAGTACGATAATTTTCGATAATATTGTTTACTAGATACTGCACACGATTTCGTCCGTGTGGACTTCAGAATATTAATCACTCTATGGTATATTAATGGTCTGTATCCAAAAATAGCTAAGCCATAGAAATTATAACTTTTTCTAGGAAAAAATCTTTGTGTCTTTTTCTGGGCCCAATTTACCAATTTAGTAGTTACGGCGTCAAAAGGTAACAAATAAATAAACAAACTCACTTGCGCATTTATAATATTAGTAAGGATTTGTTGCTTACGCTGCGATCAGTACAAAGAGTCTATATTCTTCAGGTAGTATCAGTCAGTATCACGACGGTGGTACGGTTGACATTTTTATGCCCCCGATATGAGACCACTTGCTCTTCATTCTGAATCACTGAAAGGGCATCTTTTCAAATTTCCTATAGGTAGGTACATCAAATAGCTGATACATTTTATGAATCATTGGCTACCCTGTTTATGTAATGGTGGTCATCGGGTTACACAAACATCTATTCTTAAATATTTATGATTCCCAATGGTATTATCGTCGAACGGGATAACTGTGAACTGGAACTAACTGTAACGTGGGACAACGTATGTTACGTTGTTCCACGTTACAGTTATTCTAATCAAGTTATCAAAGAAAACAATTTTAATCAAGATCAGTTCAGTAGTTCATGATGCGTGAAAAAGCATTCAGACAAATTATTTTAAAGAATGCTTGTGTTAAGGGAAGCCTAAATAGTCTAATCAAATATCTTTAATGTACAAACACTGCTCTGTACAGTTTTAAAATAGTACAGATTCAGCTTTATTTCTATTACTAATTAGGTATGGTCTGCAAACCACACTTGGCCAACATGGTAGACTACGACCTTAATCCCTCTCACAATAACAGTATTGAAGGAAGGTGGAGTCAGGAGTCTCCGAAACCGGCGAGCGTGTATGAAGAGAATTATGAATGTTGCGAAAGCGAGAGATGTATGCAAGAATAGAGCCTCTTGGCACTCTGTTCTCTCTGCCTACCCCGAAAAGGAAATGGCGAGATGATAAGTTAGTTAGTTAGTAAGCTGTAAGATGTTTTGAAAGCACCATTATGAAGATGCCAATGTTTGTAATAAAGATGGTGAGTAATAAAAAACGTTGTAATTTTTTAACGAGAATTTAATGAACTACATCTTTGGTCGTATCATTGGTTGAAAGAGAAACTAACACATTCATATTTATACAAACGTGAACGAATGTCTACACAGTCGTGTATCTCTTAGCTAGAGGAATGCATGAGATTGTACAGTCATCGACATAATACAAAGAAAAGATTATTACACATTTCTTAAATATTATTCTCCAGAAACTACACAATGGATGGTTTCTGGAAAATTAGCTGCAAGTTTTATGTGTTATTGAACATTTTCTTTGTGAAATTGGAAATAGATACATTTTCTAAGAGCAGAATTTTTAACGAGGAGAGAAAAAAAATACACTTTCACAACAAAATTGTTGGAGTAAAATAGCTGATCAGGTCAAATACTAATAATCACAGTATAAATTGTTATTCATTACTTTATAAATAATGGTCTCCTTAAAATCATCGGAAAGCTTATGAAACCATCTCAAACGTCTTTTATTAAGTGTTAAACATGTTTTCGTAAGCGTAATTTATCCAGTTTTAATTAGCATGCGATGTGTAATTTAAATTCAAAAGTAACTTTACGTAACTACAAATAGGTAACTTCTGATCGATGAGAACATTTATTTAAACACTTATTACACGTTAATAATATTATGTACTCACATCATATCTACACAGTATTACTTAATTGTTGTGTGTGACTGTACCTACACATTTAAATGCAAAGAAATCATCCGTAGACGACACAAATATTTTTTTAAGATATGACTAAACCAACTAATTTGAACTATTTTAAATTATGTATTTTTAACAAGTAAGATACACATTTTCCTAATTAATCCAAATTTTTATATTCATCATTTTAAATATAGAATAGGTACAATATTCTACTTACGATAAGTAAGCTATTTACATAAAAATACAAACATCATAACAATGTCTATGGTAAACTTAACAGTTAATATACATACAAAAAATAACAAATTATGTATTTGAATTAAGAGTCTATTAAAATATTTTTTTTCCGTTCGGCTTAGCCAAATTATAAGAGTAGGTATGTTAAAATAAAACATTTTGATCGTTCCAGATAGCTAATTATACATTATATACATGGACTCACGCCTGTTTTCCAAATGGGTAGGCAGAGACGAGAGAGAACTGATTATTTCTAAAATAGCCCTCCATTGCCCACTTATAATAATTTAAAAATTGTTTTATTATAATACGTACATTAAAGACGATTATAATACTATTTACATTAACAATTTTAATTTTATACTACAATACATTTATTTTTTCAAAGACATATCAGCAATTTAATTTACGCGCTCCATAATATCCTACTTTAGGCTGTTTACATGCTTAGCGGGGCAACCGCGGCTTCTACAATTCCCGTTTGCAGTACATTACTCTTTAAATATTTTTTCGAGTAACAATACAACTTTAGCAATATATAAAATAGCTTATATGTTGTAGACAACATGAGAATTATAGGTACGCAAAACAAATGAATCGTTAAAATATTTTTAATTTAATTAACAAATATTCGATGATGCATTAAAATGGAACTTGGAGTTGGCTATTAATATTATACAGTTTTAAGGAACACAAAATAGACGCCGGGGCTATAGCACAGCAACTAAAGTAAAAGTCTTTAAAAATAAAAATAATGTTTTAATGTTTAGCCCACACTAGAAATTTAATTTGGACTAAAACTTAATTAGTTACTAGAATAAAAAGACAAATTGAAGCTGCCGTATATATAGATGCAAGCCTCTTATCTGACTCAGTTGTTAATGTCTAATTAGATGGCCGAGCTGCTGCAATATAGAACCAAGCCAACTTCAAGATAGACGGTTATTTACACATTATTATTAAACAGACATGATACTTTTGAAATTATTAATAAATTTATTCAAATTGTAGATTGAAATTACCTTTAAACTTTATCCTAATTTAGCAAACTTGAGATCAAATTACGAGATTTTAACAAATTAAAACAGTTTTCTTACACTTAGGTTTTCTAATAACTTTATAATAATTATATTCGAGTAAAATAGTAAATTGAAAGTAACGTTTTACACTATCAACATGAAAAACATTAACTAGAGTTTGGCATTTACTTTGCTTTTATTTAAATCACTCGAATTCAAATTTAGTCCGTTTAAAAATGTCTTTGGATGAGCTGAGAGCTTAAGCACTCGAAGGTTTTTGAAACGTCAATTTGTTCCACTTGCTATGACAAAGTATGTTCGCTCAGTTTTGATACTTGGCATATGGGTGGGCAGCGTCTCGTACGCTATAATCTCAGCTAGACGCCGATAGCCCTAGAGGTTTGAGGTGCGGTGGAGGGGCGAACGGCGCTGGCGACGAGCCTGACATGTTGTTGTTCAGATCACCGGAGCGACTCGATCCATTCATCAAACCGCTTATGGAGTTGCTCGTCTGTTGAACATTACTTTAGTTAATTTTAGAATATATTATACTAATAACTAGACATGAAGTAATTTTACATTATAATGCCAATAATACGTAGAAGAGCCTTTTAAAAATTTTAAAATTTTGGAGGGTTACATGCAGTTCTATTAATCAAACGCTATAATGATCATTATCCATTCGATATACCGATGTAGTCACGAAGTATCAACGATTCCAATGATCAGTTTTTTACTTACTCCAATTAGTAAATTCCATCGCTAGAACGTCTAAATTAGGGAAGTTTGAACCAGCCTTTAACAAGCATTTATCATTGAGCATAAAAAAAAATGACTGCTCACTCACATTCTTAATAAAAAGTAACTTACCGGAGGTAGAGGTAAATGATTAGTCTGCCGCTTAAGATGCGCAAGTGGAGGTGGATGGTATGCCATGTTGGCGAACATTAGTCGCTCATCATAGTCATACTCGCAGAGGATCTTATTGTCGCACAGGTAGAACCGGTCACCGACGCAGAACCTACAACAAATGATTACATTTATCGGTCGAATTCAACAACAACTAATGTTCTTTTTGATTTATGGTATTTGTCGCAAATAAAAAAAAAGTCTGAGTAATATGAGTCTCTCAAAAAGAAACTTCACTATTATTTCTGTAGAATTATTTGAAAGCCTAATTGCAGCTTTAGCAGTACGTATTTAGAAATCAAAGATCTTATCGTATAACATTAATCTGATGAAATGAAACCCGAAACGAAACTACCACTAAACGTCTAAGAAATAAAATTTACTATCGTGAGTGGAAAGGTCAGTGAGAAGGCAAGAGGTGCGATAACGTCACGCAAGCGAGCATCCCTCAATGTGGAAAAACAAAGGTACCGCCTTCGACTCGCCAGTGGCCGTCCGGAACCGCCGATGATAACGCCGGCCTTATCTCCCCTAGTGCTCGCGCCCCGTGCGCCCGCTACCCGCTACTCCGCCAACTCTTTTGTTTCACTTGTCACAAAAATTAAGCGCAATAGCTTCGCTACAAATGTCTCTTTTTTAAGGGGCCAATTTCCACCGCAACTCAGTCGATTTCGCCGCTCTTAATTAACTTTATTTCCTGTTCTCTTCGTTCTCGACTTTTGTTTTGGACTCGTCCTTTTTTATTTCGCTATTTTTTGTCTGCAACTGCGTAATGGAAAAGATGGAAAACGAAATTTTAATGACTGGGTACAAGTTAAGCATTGTTCGGCGCGCCATTGTGTCGCGACGGCACCGAAGCCAAGTTTGACGCTCAACGGTATATAAACGTGTACCTACAGTGGAGTATAGGGAGGGTCTATGATACTAAATAATATTTACGCGATGTCCAGCATCACACCTATCTCAGATCTAAACGTTTAAATATCCATCTCTTTTGATTATTATTTTTTACTGCAATTCATTAATTTATTGAAATTATAGCAGAATTATTCAATTCATAACGAAACCAGTTAAATACACGTAATAAAGATTTATGTAGTTTTAGCATATACACATATTTGGTTGATAAGCGACGTCGCCATGGCAAGAAGTGTATGTTCCACAGCATGCGGCTTCCGCCGCGGGCGCGCCGCCGTCGCCGTTCACTGTCAGATTGCTACTAAATTATTTAGGCGTTTGCCGTTTAGCGATATTCGACCGAGATATCTGCCGTCTGTTCCGATCGGACAGCCCACAAATTGGATTCAGATTTCTGCCCGGTGTGGAAATTAATTTGTACGAGGTATTTAATAACATGTAATACCGTGCACTTCCTGTGTCTTGTTTATCGACTCTAATAAAGCTAATTAATAAAATAAAGCAAGAATGCGATGATTATACTAACTTTTATGGCCTTTATCGTTGAAAGGGTAAGTACAGGTTTAATAAACCCACATGACATTTTGTACACAGCATCACGCCTGTATTCCCCAAAGGGGTAGGCAGAGGTGTATTACATACCCAAGGTTCGCCAGCTATAAGTCCCACGTAATAGGGGCCGACCCTATTGCCGTCTACCGGGCACATTTCCAAACTCCGGGCTGCTACTGAGAATTTTTCTTTTTACGAAAAAGTTCAATAGCACTGTCCTACCCGAGGATTGAACCCGAGAACCTCATGATCAGTAGTCGCTCACACTACAGCTGCACCATAGAGGCAATTGGCAAGTGTAATGACATTATGATACACCTAATAATAATAATAAAGGTACAATGATAATTGAAAGCTATATTTAAAGCTATTTTTTAAGCTATTATTTAAATCTTTGATATGTTTCGTTTCGCTATGAATAACACAACCAACTGTTGAATCTCAATTTTAGAAGCAGTAGAATAAATATATAATTCCCTGAGAACGTCGCAGAAGATCTACTAACACAGGAAAGGTTCACAAGTGACATATAAACCATTCAGAACGGCTCCAATCTTCGCGACCTTTGTATTATTTAATCGGACGCAGTCCAGTGAAAATTGCCGTTTTCGCGCTCGTACCCTTACTCTGAACCCTATACGAACTTTGAGATGATATCGCTATGACATACTAAGGTGTTTGTTCTTATTATGTCGTTAAATTTAAAGGAATTTGTAAAAAAAGTTAATATTTTTCAGGAATTTAGCAATAAATATGCTATGTTTTGTCACAGCCAAACCATTACCTACAGTGACAAAATTGATCTTCTTAAACCTTTTTTTAAGAATACCACAGCTCATAGCGCTTATGAAACAGCATATCAGAAAAATTGTTTTAGAGCTTCAACCGTTTTGAACCATATCCCGCTTGAAATAGATAACCCTACTGCGGCGTCGTAAATAAAGAATAAGCGTAATTAAATAAGTATATGTGAATAAAACAACGGAATAGTATTCATATATGTTCTGGATTCTCTGATTAATCCGAAAATCTCTGCCTTCAGAGAATAGTAGATGGTTTAGAGAATTATATATGAAACAGATTCTTCTTTTAATATAATCACTATGTTATATTCTGTGTCAAATTAGAATTAAAACGTTATAAAAATATTCTTATTTTTATTGAATTATTGTTTTTTAATGTTGTTATTTTTATATAGATACCTAAGTATATTTTACGAACTTGACTTGCTCAGTCATTTAACGTGTGAATTAGAAAATGATAACAAGCCAGGATTGGGCCCGTGTCTTCTGAATCACCGTCCTAGATGCTCTGCTAACTAAAATATGTCTCGACATTAGCTCGCGGCTATCAATTTCCATATCACATTTTTTTACCATCTTAGTTGAAGTTTTCTGACATATATATTTACATTCATTTTTCCAACCAGAAGAAATTTTGTTAATCCTTACATGTGCATTTAAGAAACTTTAATACAGATTACTACTGAATTACTAAAGCACTGTTTCTGTTATTATTAATTGCGTAACACAGGTATATATTTGATTCCTAATATAACAATGCTATTATAGTTATAATGTATCCATTAGAATATAGAAACGCACACTATGGAGTACTAACTTGAAAATATAATTTAAATCGTCAGTTATAGACAGTAGAGCTTAAATGTTGTCGCATGGAACTGTAGTCACTTTTGACTTGATTATGTAGCGGCAAATTTAATCGCGTTCTTTTCTCGGCATTCGTGATATGAATAAACAATTTTAACTGCTATTACATTTTATATCCAGCTTTTTCCCACCTACGGTTTTATACGATTTTCATTCCGCTTACACTCTTATACTGTAGTTTTCATCTTGTATTTAATGTAAATGGTGTGTTCTTGTAGAAACTATTTCAATCTATACAATTTTAGGGACGTAATAAAATTACTTACTAACAATGAAGGAAAACATTGTGAGAAAACGTGCAGATATGCACGGAGGAAGAGGTTTCAATGCCTTGGGAAATCTGCCAGTCCACACTGGGTCAGCGTTGTGGAATACGGCCTAAATCCCTCCCACTATTAGGGGTTGAATATAATAAATTTATTTATAATTTTTATTCACTGTTTATACTTATTACATTGACCACAGAACAGATAAGAGAGACGTTAAAGTATGTATGTGTTATCGAAATTAGCAATCCTGAGCAATTGACACGATGGCTGAATTGGCAAAGCATCTGGACGGTATCCAGGAGACACGGGTTCAAATCTGGCTCGTGACTGTTATTTTCGATTTTCATCGCAATTTGTGTTAATTAACACTTGCATCCTATATATGTAATAAAGGATTAATTTTTAAGGTCAGTAAATTTACTTACCTATGATTGCACTGCTGGCAAGCAAAACATTCAAGGTGGTAAACGTTACTGCGAGCGCGCATCACCATCTCAAACGCAGGAATCACCTTATTACAAGCCGCACAGTAGCCTGTATTGCCGAATAATCTGAAAAGACAGCCTTTATCACAACGTGTATTAAATAGATTATAGTTATCTGTATAATATGAGATCAAAAGTACTATGTATCATTTCAATGCATTAAGCAGATCACTGCCAAAGAGGGAAAACGGAAAACCAAACCCTAAAACAATCACATTTCAGATCTTCGAAATGAAATTGTAAGCCGCTGCTAAGAGTATCTACTGCCAAGCCACAGTTGAGTCCATCAGCGACGGTTACCACTTAATATCAGATGGGCTGTGGCTGGTCTGCCATGATAAACAATAACTAGAACTTTCAAAGGTCAATACGCCATAGAGCAACAATGCACTAAGACATTTCCCAATTATCTCTCTCTTCCCAATTATCAATTATTTATAAAAGTATTTGTAGTTATCATTGAAACTGTATACGGTAGACGACAATAAGCTTGCCCTCTATTACGTGAGACATAATTGGCGAACCATGAGTGTGTAATACACCTCTGCCTACCCTTTCGGGGATACATGCGTGAGCCGTCTGTATGTTTTAAAATGTTTAATATCCATTTTCACCTTACCTCAAATAATCTCTTTTGCAGAGGATAAGATTAGCGCGCGTGTAGAGTGTATTCCCGACCTCTCCGAGTCGACAATCACAGCAACCACATTTAAGACAATCTTCATGCCACAACTGATCCAGAGCCTTTAACAAGTATCGCTCCGTAATAACTTTGCTGCACCCAGCACATATCTATAACAAGAAGAGAAGCAGTGATAAGATCTAGACCTACTCAACAGTTTACCTAAGCGTCAAGAAATAATAATCGTCACCGTTCTGAAGACCATAATATGTATATAGAGTTATATGCTCTTGTATGAAACAACATAATTATAATATAATAGTTTTTGCGATTGCCTTGCTTGAATATAATATCCATCGCTAACTTAAAATATCGTAGGAACAATAGCTGAAATGGATATATTATCAGAATCCTATATCTTAGATCGATGTTATGGACATACGTGTAATAAAACATACTATATAGTATATAGATAATTATAATATTAGCTTTGAGATGTAAATATTGGAAGGCAATATACTATATTATAAAAGTAAGCTTTGTCTGTAATTTATTTTTATCCTTAAATTTTATGATAAAAACTGAGTATTATACTCAATTTTCTTAACGTACTGATTATATATGTTTCTTTGAATATTGTTTTTTTAATTGCGGCTAATAGTGGTAAAATACGGGATCAAGGACTTAATAGTGTTAACACTCACGAAGTCACGGGTAAATGCTAGTTTGTACAATATTAAAGATAATAAAAAAACAGTAGGTACGGGTAAGAGGAAGGCTGACTGGATATTTATTTTATTTTCTGCTGTGAGGCACAACTGTCTTAAGAAGGGGAAGGAAATGGGTTTACTAATTTACACTGTGAGGGCATAGCATTTTCACATCCATGGGATAAATATGTGTTGAGAGGGATCAGAATTAAATATTATAATTATCTAAGTGGTTATGATACCTGTGGTTGCGGAGGTGGCACAGGCCCAACCGTGGGTTGCTGCGCAGATACGGGTAGCGGCGAGGCCCGCGCCTCTTTGGTCACATCCATGGCAAGCATGTGCGACCCCAACGTAGGACTTCCGCCGCTCGCCTGTTGCGGCGTTCGCCTTTCACACTGTCAACAAAGAGTAATAATTTATTTTTTTTGTCTCAAATATAAGAGAAAATAGAACGGGTAAACTTATTTTAATTTTATTAGTGGCACCTGCTCTGAATTTAAAAAAAAAATAATTAATATACATTCAGAGGAATATTCAGATAGAGATTTGAATTCGGATAGAGATCCGCGGAATGTATTAGTACGAGTACATCATTATGTTTCTGATATATGTTTACATTTTGATAACAAATTTATAAGCAAGAAATGACTTCTAATATAATAAATATAGATAAATTAGTTGAATGAACATAGAAATCGCTGACCTGAATTTCTAAAGGTATACCTATAGAAAATTATGATGTTGTTGAAGATCACCCAAAACGATGATATTATATGTATATACAGTCATATATACAATTAGCGCATATATCTTGCATCCAAAAGGGTAAAAATTTAAAACATAAGTACCATAATATATAATACAATGTTAGTATAAATACGGTCAAAAGTTCCTTAGCAACAAATCAAGTTCGATCCAATCCATTCGCATTAAATCATAAGTCACGATACATAATCTCAAAGCTGAACAACTCATTCAAACCATTTTATGTTACAGCATAAAGTCCAGAGCCATGAAATTTATAGCCCGTGATATTTCTGGAAAAAATTAGCACAGCTACTCAAGCGATTAATGAGAACGTGAAACACGACTCGACGTTTCTGAACTATAGCAAATTATGTACCTTAAAATATCGAATAAATACAAATAACAAAAAAAAAACAGTGTAATTGATATCGTGTCACCAAAAAGTCACAATAAAATTGACCACAAACTACAGAGTCGTCATGGTTAATTAATATTTTAAACACAATTAAATTGAATTTGGCAACTGGCTCAACCTCGCACTATTTTCTTGAAATAATCTCACGCGGTTACGACTCTGCGACCTTTCCACTTTTTTCCAGCAACTTGTTTTCTAGTACAGTGATTTCGAGTATTATGAACGAATGTGCCTAAAACAATGCTGGCTATTGTAAGGCCCGTGACGAATGGGTCGCGGCTCTTATTTCTGTGTGTTTTTGAGAGTGCGTCCGATTGCCGGCCATAAATAATAGTATACGGATATCGACCGGAACCATGCACCCTACAACAAAGTGGCAATAACTGTTTGTTTATTGTACAGATGAAGCTAATCAACTGTATTACAATAGAACTTCGATATCGTTTTAATGTCTAATCAAGTATGTCGAATCGTTTAATTGCATATATAATATAACAATGGTTTACTGCTTCAATATATCGACATGATTTAAAATTCAGTACTACCTACTGATATTATGACCACTGCGCTCAAGTTTCACAGTTCACGGTAATACTTGCATGAAACTACTCATTAATGTAACGACAATATATATCTATACATAACGAGGCTATATTTTAAACTGCTGCTTTGGTTGAGAATAACAATTTTTGACTAAAAATAAACTAATTGCCAGTGATTAAAATTGTAAGAAATTATTATTTATTTTTAACTCTGCTAAGTTGAGTGACTCTACTAATTAATTATAAACCATTATACAGCTTATCATAGAGCAATCGCTAAATATCTTATTGTAATATATTTGAAGGAAGTCCTATACTTCCTTATAACAATAATGTTTTAGACGAGTTAATTAACCACACTATATAATAAGCTTCAATAGGCAGATAATACACGACCAAAGTATTGATGCGATATTTTTTGCTAAGTAAACAGGCCGTGAAGTGAGCCTTCGTGAATAATTACCGATCGGTGACAGCAACACGCTACGCCACTCGGAAAACAACCCGTAGCGAATGCAGCCAGCCGAGATTAGACGCAGCTGGAGCAAAAAAGCTCACGCCTTCCATTAACGGTGACTTTCGAAACGTCAATACGCACGGATTAGGATTTAACGAATGTCAGCCTTTGCAAAGGGGTATAAAAAAACTACGCAAAATTAATGTCACAAATATTTGATTGTTCTGTTATAAAATGAAATAACGCGCCGCTGCGTAGTGCGAAACGCGTTGGGATGTAAACGGGCAGAAATTAAACGGGCAGAAATTCAAGGATAATCGGCGCTGGCCACGAGGGAGCCCGCATCCGGCGCACAGTACCGACGTAAATGATTAACACAGACGTGGTTCGAGACCAATTATGCGCTGCCACCTCACTCCAAATTAGAAACTATTTTCGCCCATTAGTGGCCAACTTCATAATCAATTACACGTTAAAATTTCACAGCGCTGTTTCGGGAGCTCTCTGTTTGGATAATCGGAGTTTGTGGTCCCACGGTGAGCTATTACGTGGCACTGTGCGAGCCATAAAGGTTTTTGTTAGGCTTCCTGTGAAATTAAATGCTCGTTTGGAATGCATTTTGGTCAAACTACTGGATTAAATTTAATATTTTTAATTAAAAATATTTACAAAATGCATATATGACGTCTTATATTTTTGGTATATGTTTTCATTCCAAAAAATCCCGAAATGGCATAAATCTTATAGAAAATTATTTGTAAGACAGAACGCTAATAGGATTGAGTGCACTCCGCTAATCATAATTCATCAGCATGATTAAAGAATAAGCGTCGAGATGAAGGGGACACAGGGCTACAGTGGGCCCTCCCTCCTTCCCCCGCTTTCTACCCGCTGTTCGGATGAGACGAAACACAATATGATTGCCACACCTGCGGAAACGGTGCAAAGTAACGAGACGAGAAGCTAAATAATTCAACCAACTAACATCACTGGAAACATTGCTCTACTATGATTTTTTTACGAGACATACTTTACTTATTTTTTTTACATTCTCAAATGATTTTTTTAAAGAGAATTATGTGCTTTACTTTTTCCAATATGATATGAATAACAACTTACTTTTTTTTTTGTTTAATTTTTTTTACCTATTAAATTGACTGGCAGCTAATGTTTTAAGCTATTGAACCTCTCTCATTTAGGCACAGCACTATACATTAAATAGTACGTAAGCAATAGCTAATTATTAGGGATGGGCCGAAATTCGTTTTACACTCGGTTTAACCGAATTTCGGTGGCTTGAACCGAACTTCAGCACTCGGCCGAAGTTCGGTCTTAAATGCCGAACATTCAGTATAATAAAAAGTTGAGATTTCTAATTAAATTAAGAGAAATCAAATATGTCATTGCTGTAAAATAAGTCACATATATACCAATAGGTACTATAGAATAATTTAATCATGGTCAGATGTACGTTAAACTCAGAGGTACGTTAATCTATACATCATTATTATAGATAAATCAAAATGTATAAATGAATAGATTTTTTCGCAATCCAGGAGTCTGAATCAATAAACCCAATAATTTGAAATAATGTGTCACCCTTGCACTGACTGTTTTTTATTGCTTTACGACGTTGTCTTTCATGAAAAAATACACACAGAACACGACAAGTTACTCCCGAGAAAGCACACATCGGCCGAATTTTGTATAATTACCGAATGTTCGGCCGAAGTTCGTATTCGGTTAAAATCACATTGGGCCCATCTCTACTAATTATATATGACACTAGTGACCCGGTCGGGCTTCGCACTGGTAAAATATGCTAATAATATGCATGTATTACAAATATAAACTTTTTTTTTTTTGTTAAGGTGAGAAATTACACATATAAACCTTCCGGAAGAAATCATGTAACTGATGGTGAAACTCGCATCAAAATCTGTTGCGTGGTTTAGAAGGAGTTGTATTTTATACTATTTATATAAGGATACCAGTTTAAAACATAACATTGTGTAATAAAAAAATATTTCAATAACATTAATTTATATATTTTGAAATAAAACTACGTTTACGGAATCTATCGCGTTTACTTGATTTTTATGCTATCCCGACGTTTGGACTTAGATGTCCATCTAATTCCACCCGTGATCATGAATGCTGTAAAGTATTCGAAACGTCGGGATAGCATAAAAATTGCGTTTACTTGATAGATTCCGTAAACGTAGTTTTATTTCAAAATGTGTGAAATTCGCGTAAATTTTAGAAAGTATTATTAATTTATATATCTAATAACTGTTAATTTGGGCTTGCTGAACACAAATATATTATTTTTAGATAGTAGATTCTAATTAGAATATTTGTTAAAATATTTAAAAACAATAGCAAAAAAACAGGAATATCATTTGCAGAATCCATAACTACTAAAAAACTCTTAATCTCAAATAACAAGCTGATTTTTATTTTAAATTTATGTTTTATTTTAGAAATAACGAATCATTTTCATGTAATTTTGGTCGTTATCGTGTTAACATACATTACCTACATTTCACGGACGTCCAAGCCAGATTTTTTCAAACAATTTTTTAACTAGTTTAAATAACAAAAATGGCATCAAAAATATCATGAGTGTTAAAAATAGTGTTTGTTCTTTATATGTGTGTGTAGATATTATTTTACAATTGCAATATATGATAAATAGAGACATTTTAAGTTTGAAAAATCAGTTGTGCCGTGTAAACCGGGAGTAGAACACACCTCACCGCTTCACTTATGAGGCGTGCAATAACTAAGAAGAGCATCATTCCCAGCGTTCTAGAGTACAGGTACTTATTTAGCAGATTGCTTTCCTTTAAGTTGTTCTTTAATCTGGATATGGCCGTTCGTCGGCCGCGAGCGTCGCGTCATTTTACTTCACACCCTTCTGCGCCGTATTCGGTGGGTCTACTCTATAAAGGGTCTTCTATATGTAGGTATACATGCACTTTGATAATAAAATATTACATATGCAGGTCTTCCACTATTTGGGAATATAATTCTTTCAATTAAAAAAAATACTTAGAAATTATGGCTTGTCTGTTACTGACTGAATACTTACTTAACCTTTGGAATTAAAGTAATAACGAACCACATAATCTTCGTCTGTGTGGACCTCAGAATTGGGTCACTCTATGACTACTTTCTATCTCTCTACTCCATTAATTATCTATACTTACTTACTTAACATTACGCCATCTCCCTTGCAGGGTAGGCAAAGAGAACAAAGTGCCAAAGGCTCTATTCTTGCATACATCTCTCGGTTCCTCAACATTCATAACTCTCTTCATACACGCTCACCGGTTTCAGAGGCTTCTGACTCCACCTTTCTTCAATACATGACCAATTTGGTCTAGGTAGGTGAGCCTCGGTCTCCCCCTGTACCTACATCCTTCCACCCGGTAGTACCGGATGAAGAGGTGAGATGAGATCTACTATGATATTAATCGGCCAGGTAACACATAGTGTCTTAATCTTCAAGCGCTTTATGCTTACAATAATGTCCTTTTAAAAAATACATAAATTTGGACTATGTAACCCCTTCAGCCGATGATTTCTAAATCCAAATTGAAACAGTATGGAAGGGAGACGTTGAAAGACTGTTGATCTGAATTTTTAACGTATTTATCTATGTAATAATACATTGCCAGCTAGCTATTTTTGTGGAGGAGTATGCGAGAGTGACTGCCGAAGTCTAGGATTCCATTCCCGCAAACGTCCGCCACCCGCAAAGCCTCCCGCGAAGGTGGGACGCTCCGTGTGCGGATGCGGCGCTCAGTTGAGGGTACCCGATAGGGTAAGCCGCCGGCGGACCACTGAAAGAATGTCATATGGTTCCAGTGGCCCGCCAATAAAGGCGGAGAGACGGCACACGGCGGGTTTCTTTAGTGGGTGAAGGCCCCACACTACCCTGTTCGTTGAACGACGGGGTGTGCGGCAAGGTACATTTTTTCCCGCCTAAAAAAAAAAGGGTTCCATTCTCGAGCTACCTAAATTTTGTGCTGCGCGAGAACGATTATCCAATGAGTAACAACTGCTGATATTGCTGTTCGTCTAAGGTTTAGAGCAAGAACTTATTTAATGCAAAAATTGTAAAATGTTAGTCAATAAGTGTCTCCGATAAACGAAAACAAATAGCAGCGCTGCAAACGCGTTTTTGTAGCGCATATAATATGAATGCGATTAAGTCACACATATTAGAGAACACTAATTTGTCAAACACAAAGTGAAAAATGTGAAATCGAAAATAACAGTCACGAGCAGGATTTGAACATGCAATACATTAGCTGTTTTGTCTCTTGATGTTTTGGATCTTCTATACCTACACAATTATCACAAGGCAAATTAGTGTTTAGATATTTTTATATATATTTTTAGCAATATTGGATGACCGAGCTTTGCTCGGTATTTTTGTTTTGGTAAATTGAGTTTTTCTCACAAAAGAAAGAATTGAAAAAAAAGGGGGGAAAACGTCGCACTGGAGACATCTAGACTCGAACCGGGGTTTTCTGGTTTTGGGACCGCCCGATTTCCCATCTGAGCTATTATAACCTTGTAGATGGTGGCGAAGTTTACCTTCGTATTCTAATAATATTGTAGCAGTTTTTCATTGCCTGAAAACCCGGATAAAACGACGTTTTCTAAAAATGAAACCTAGCTAGATCGATTTATCGCCCCCGAAACCTCCTGTATACTAAATTTCATGAAAATCGTTGGAGCCGTTTCCGAGATTCAGATCATATATATATATATATATACAAGAATTGCTCGTTTAAAGATATTAGATTTGACATGCTTAGCACTATACTATTATATAATAATATCTAAACACTAATTTGCCTTGTGATAATTGTGTACGTATAGTAGTAGATCCAAAACATCAACAGACAAAACAGCTAATGAATTGCAGCAAAACCAGTGAATTTAGTTAGCACATTTTCTTTATCTTAGTAGCTAACGACGTGAATACAGTAGATGATGGGCAATAAAAGTGTGAATGTGAGTAATATTATCAGTCGTATACCGCAGAACGGTAACCGCGAATTCGACGCGGAATTTCGTTAATACCAACCCATATTGGATTAGCTGCAGCACCCGACCGCCAGAATAATATAACGAAATTCAAACATTAATAGGCTCAAACACAATCACGGATGGCCGCATAATCGAGTTAGCTGCTATTCGGTTAAACCCCTATCACGTAATCTCTCCCTATTGTGTGATAGTCGTTGTGCTGATCATGAGGGCCGATTATTGTGGCAATTTCGTGTTTATTGTTTTCAGGTGTCTCCTGTCGCCCTGGCCGTCGTGAAGGAGGACCACAATAGCTTATCTATATATGGATCCCTTCATAAATGTTGTCGTGAACGAGTATTACGAATAAATGTTGCAAACAACGCAACACAAATCTTACTTCAATATTATTACTTTTAATATCTGTTAGATCAGATATCAGATAATAACTTTAAAGAAAATTCAAGATAACTGATCTGACCATCTAACAATAGAATAAGAAAACGCTATGGTAGACAATAAGCAAAGTCCCGTGGTAACTGAAGTAAGTGATACTCAGGTGGAATATACGTCGGGAAAGTTAAAAGTTTCACCTCAGTTAGATGCAGCTGAAGGAACAAATAAGTAGATAGAAGCTATGTCAAAACTGCCAAAAACAAAACTATAAAGTTTGCTTTATAACGGGTAGATATCGCTTTATCTATTTGAGATGTCGAACTCAATTTGGATTGGTGAACTTGTCTTTTATAACTTGCACTAACTCCAACACGATCTTTTGTTCATAACATCACATTTCAGCTTCCAATTGCTTGCTAAAAAAGCTTAAATTTTTAATTATTACGTGTGGCAGGCGTTGTTATACCCGATCGTTAGTTCGCCTGGTGGTGATCCACAGATATTTTTATATTTTTTTTATACTACGTGGGCGGCAAACAAGTATACCTGATGGTAAGCGGTACCTTAGCCTATAGACGCTAGCAACATCAGAGGCATCCTTTGCGCGTCGCCATCCCAAAAGAAAGGGTTAGGAAGTGTAGATGAGGAATGATGGAGAGGTTAGGAAGGCTACTAATGGGAGGACTGGAGGGATAATAAAGAGATGATATGAAGGATAATAAATACAAAGGAAATAAGAGGATAGAAAGGATAAATAAGAAATTACAGAAATGAGGTATGACCTCCGGCGCTCTTACTCAACATATGAGGGTGGTACCTACTTACCCAATCGAGCCAGCCCAGTATAAATTACAGGGATAAGCAAAACTACTTTTATATTTGGTTTTTCGATAAGTTGGTGATGGTTTGGGATGAAATGTCGTGACTCTAATAACTCTAATATTATAACCTATATATTAAGGTTGTTTAAGCCGCAGTTAAAATTAACGTTATATGCTTAGATTATATACACGAAGGTTATATGCTTTTGATATAAAAATAGACATACTTATTTTTAATTAAAGATGTTTGAGTCAATAAAACATATCATTTCATGAATACTTAAGCGTACAAGGCGTATCAACGTTGACTTAAGTAACGAGGGCATTGTAACATCACCAATAGCAAATTCTGCTGATTTTTTATTATATTATAAAACAAACGTCTCGTATTAATTATGAGTCGCAATGCAGTTACATCCTTATTGATCATAAAATATATTTTGATGGCCGCTGTAAAATGTTCCAAATCGTTGTCGTGATAATTTATGAAGCATGTTTATGGATGAATTTATGACTGTATATTTGTCTGTCCTCCTTATACGGTTTTAATATGGCACATCTACCGTATTATTGTGATTAACATCATGATTTTCAGCGCCAAATATACAGTTTAGGTCGAGATGAGCTGTGGAAATTAGTAAACTGCTCGCGCGACGAGGGGCAAAGTGAATTAAAGCAACTGGGAGCCTATTACGTGAAGTGAGTTATAAAATAAAGCCGCGGCAAGTAACTTCATACATTACAAGCCGATAACCAGACGAGACTTCTGAGACACAAACCAGTCCCTTTTAGTGAAATTGAAAACTTTTTCTGTTACTCATACCGCGGCTACGACACGGCTCCTTTTAAATCAATTGCCTTTTATAATTAACTTATTCCGTTATTAGAGTGCACTCGCTCGTTGACTCAATTAAAATTCAATCGAGATGTAAATCTATCTATTAGAGAACGAGTATTCCTGGCAGATATCATTGAAAATATAATTACATTCCAGATTAATGACGCTTACATATGGCCTTTAAGTGAGACTATATTAACACGTTATCTTTATCAAATCGATTAACCCATTTAATTTAATTTTATAAGGGCATATCATTTTTCTATCATAGTTTTGCATAGACTTAGTAATATCTATAATCTTAGTACTGGTTAATGAAGGAATTACTATATTAAGGTCATTTGACATTTTACACATAATATTGTGCTGAAGTTACGTCTATTATTTTTAGTTACAGCGTATTTGCGAAAGTTTTAGTGGCTAAATAACGGGACGACAAAATAAGAAATAGATTTATTGGGAGTTTGAAAGTCGCGCCAAAGGCGGGTGAGTCGCGCAGTGAAAAGCTGTCATAGTATAGACATGACGCACCTTTAACAAAATAAGTTTATATATTTATGGATCTTTTGCCTTAAAGTAAAATAACTTCATTGGAGACGCATACAATCGCAGCACTGGTTCATTATTTATAAAATTGGTGATACTTTATTGATAAAAACTTTCTATGAGTTAATCTATACCTACTAATAAATGGAGAGCCGGTTTTTTTGTTCGGTTAAACTGCGAAAACTACTGAACCGATCGGAATAATGCTTATACCATAAAATGCAGCGTATTTTAGTATTTGATGATTACTTATCCGGAACCTATATTTTTGATGTGAAACATGTAATGCTGAGGGAGGGTAAAATCGGCTGTTAGCGTGGTGACGCTTATACCTAATAATAGAAATCCTATCCGAAATTGATTTTTTCATCGACAATATTATGACGCGAGCGAAGCCGCGGGTAATGTATTAGTAGGGATATAAATAACAGTTTCTAGGTTTTTTTATTTTACAAATAAACATTCTCTAGCAAGGGAGCCTCACTGGTCCAGCTCGAACGGCTCGATCGAGAAAGTACCACCCTTTTTTTTTGTTATGGCGGAAAACAATTTAATCAGATGGACCGGCGTTGGATGCGGTCAGCACAGGACCGCTCGTTGTGGCGTTCTCTTGGGGAGGCCTATGTCCAGCAGTGAAAGTCGAAAAGCTGATGGATGGATGGATGATGGAAAAAATGTTCCTAACCGCACACCCCGTCGTTCGGGGCAACGAACAGGGTAGTGTGGGTGCCGTCTCTCCGCCGTTATTGGCGGGCCGCTGGAACTATGTTACATTACTTCGGTGGTAAGAAAGTACCACCCTCTCACAGAAAATCAGCGTGAAACGGTAAATAAGTACTCCTACTGTTGTGTTTCATAAGGTGAGAGATGTGTACGCCTAAACTCTCTCCTTATCCTTTTCTTATTATCCTTCATCTACACCACCTATTCCTTTCTTTGGAGTTGGGGACCAACGAGTGATCCCTCTGGCGTTGCTAGCGTCTATAATCTACGGTAACCGCTTACCACCAGGAGGGCCGTATGCTTAAATGCCACCCGCGTAGCATAAAAAAAGCTTACGTAAACCATAGCATCACGCTCGTATTCCCCGAAGGGGTAGGCAGAGGTGTATTACACACCCACGGTTACTAACGTCAGGGAAGGTGATAGAAAATAGAAAGGAAAGATATTAGAGGGGGTATGAGAAGGTGAGAACTATACCTTATACGCATGTGTTTATAACATTGTGTGTTACTGTCATTTGTTAAAATTTATTGCTGTTCCATGATCATGTAACCTGTTTTTGAGACAAATAAACATTATAATTATTACCTACTCTTCCCGGGGCAAGCTGACCTTTTTTTAATGGGCTGTAATCAGCAAAGGCCGTGTGGGGCCGGCTTTAGAATTGTAACGGGAGTCGTAAGAGTCGACTGTGGCAATACCGGGGGAGTGGGCAGCGGCACTCCCTCGAGTATTAATAACATCCACTGCGATCGCCAACCCGTCTGCCAAGCGTGGCGATTACGGCATTATCTCCCATGACGGGACCGCTCATTGTGGCGTTCTCTTGGGGAGGCCTATGTCCAGCAGTGGACGTTGAAAGGCTGATGGATGGAACCAGCAAGTATACCTGGTCTGGCGAAGGGAACTACGTTCTAACTGTTGATAAAAACGAACTTTCCAATAATAGAGAAGGCAAGTTTAGAGTGATACACAAATAATTGTTTCCATGATAGACTGCGCGATCACTATAACAATAGAGTACCAATAATCACATTATGCAGCCTCTTAATGCAATGAATATCCCCAATGCCTGCCAGGGTGTGCCACTTTGCCACTAATACCTAATTCTTATTAAACATTTATTAGATTAGACAAAAGCTATCGGAGGCAACATTCTTTATGTTTTATTTATATATTTTATTCGATTGCTTAGTTCTCCCTTGTATCTTATAGGATGTATGTTATATTTGACGGGCCACGTGGCGTAGTCGGTAGTGTAACTGACTTCCGTGCACGAGGTCGTGGGTTCGATTCCCACTCAGGACAATTATTTGTGTGATGAACATAGATATTTGTTCTGCGTCTGGATGTTTTCTATCTATTATATATATGTATAATATTTACAAAAAATTTAAGTAGTATTATGTATTATATCCATAATCTGGTATCCATAGCACAAGCGTTAAGCTTAGTTTGGGACCAGAGGACGTTGTGTGAAAATTTTTCGTGAATATATATTTATTTATTTATGTGTCGATACTTACAGATATTAATTATACGTATACCTACAGTTAAATATTATAAAAATAAACTGGAATATTACCAAAAAAATATTTATAAAGAATTTGATGAAACTTTTCTGTGTGATACCTCTCGATTAGACTTAAAAACTGGTACATATTTATATATTTAAAAAAAACATAGCATCACGTCTGTATTCCCCGAAAGGGTAGGCAGAGGTGTGTTACACACCCACGATTCGTCAGCTATGTTTAGGTCCCACGTAATAGGGGGCGAGCCTATTGACGTCTACCAGGCACATTTCCAAACTCCGGGCTGCTACTGAGAATTTTTCTTTTTACGAAAAAGCTCCTTATCATTGCCCGACCCGGGAATCGAACCCGAGACCTCATGATCAGCAGTCGCTTACACTACCGCTGCAACACCAAGGCGGTTATATATATTTTATCCCGCACTATATCAGGAACCAAAAATATAACTTAGGTAATATTATGTAGTTATATCTAAAGTTCCCGATTTAGTAGCTTAGCTAGTATATAATATGGTTATGTTTCTGATTTTACCAGGGTAATAGCTAAACAATTAATTTTACAAGCTTATAATTCTTTTCTATACGAATTTCGTAAAACTACTATGTGTCACATAAGCAGCTATGGCGCGTCCTGAGTAATAGCGCATAATTGCACGGAATCCACCACGCATAAAAATTGTTCGAGTAGTATTAGTTCTCGCACTGCGTAGGTACAGATTCAATCACGTTGAGCTGTTTCGAGCACAGCGGATTTGGTAACACGATGCGCTGTCACTCAGGACGCGCACTTAGAGGCAATATAATGTAGATTAATATATAGTCTGAGATTGACGATCATCAGCCTAATTTGCCCTCAGACTCAAAACTCTACATTATAAAACCGAATCAATTTTATAATAACAATTGGCAACAAACAAATTACCAGCTATAAAACTCAATAATCGTATTTTATATAAACAAAATAATAATTTAAAATACCGAAGTATTTAGCGCTACAATTCTGCATTGTAAGGGTTGAATTTTAATGTAAGCCAATTTGAACTTAGCCATAGGAGAAATTGATCGCACTTTCCCAGCTCAGATATTATTTAATCAGAGTTATGCGTCCCATTAATTAAATTACATTAGCTAAGGGCTGGGCTGTAAGAAAATTGCTTTTATTTGTGGGGAGACGTTCAATTAAACATTCATCCATTTGTGGCCATCGACTGGCGTCCATTACGTATAATTATAATTTGGACCGGCTTCATAATTGGTGTTTTATTCTGCGTATGCGCCTTTTATTTGAACATCTACTAACCACCTTATTATATTATACCAACTAGATTCAGCCCGCGACTTCGTCTGCATGGACTTTGAAATATGAATACGTTACTCTAAGTCTACGGTACACAAATGATCTATATGTAAAAAATATCTATATACAGGAACCATCTATTTTATGTTTGTTCACGCATCGCGCAAGAACTACTGAACGGATTTTGATGCAAGGTTGTTATTTGATAGCTCTTGATTAGACTTAAAAACTGTTTTACATTTTATCCCGATACTGTATCGGGAACCTGAGATATAATCTAAAAACCAGCTTTTGACCACTGGAACTATGTTGCATTACCTCAATGGTACATTTTTTTTTGTTAAGGCGAGAAAAAATGTTCCTAACCGCTCACCCCGTCATTTGGGCCAACGAATAGGGTAGTGTGGGACCCTCACCCACTAAAGGAACCCACCGTGTGCCATCTCTCCGCCTTTATTAGCGGGCCACCGGAACCATATTACATTCCTTCAGTGGTACCTCAATGGTACCTACATATACACCTAGGTATTAATTACATGTTCAGCATTTAAATTCCCCAGACTAGAAGGGACGAATCCCACTCGCAGTAAAATTCTCTTTTTACACATTTTCACAAATAATTTGTTCTTTAAAGTAGCTGATCATGTCAAGTGCTAAAATACAGATCAAGAAACCTGTAACACACATGAGAACCTCACTTGTTTTTGTAATTTTATTAGTTTTCTGTCGACCACAACTAGGTATATTTCTACTTCATGTGATTAATCCATATCTATAGTACTAACATTACAAAAACAGCACTTACAAACCAAGAACGCATTCCCTTCTATTCCCGTGTGACACGGCCATGATGGTGGTCATTAATTGTATATTCGTTAACTACGTAAAAACTACTCAAAGTAATGTTACTAATTAAATCACTCAATTAGGGTTAAAACGCAATGTAAATTAACTAAATATAATTTATTTTATAATATTGTCTAGCCACTCAAATTATATATTAGTTCCACGATATATTACATATATTATTATTATATATATATTTTTACTAAGGAATAAATATCCTTGTATCGCGAGGAACTTTACAAACATACGATTTCACGGACACAAAGTACATTCATACTCAGAACAACCATTTGTGGATCATACAAAGAGTTGTCCTGTGTGGGAATCGCACCCACAATACTCGGGCGCGAGGCCGGTGTCTAAACCACACTGCCATGTGTGCAGTCAACTTGAAAATAAGTTCTACTAAGATAAGAGGCATAATTAATTGTATATTAATCACGAGAAACAGTTACTTTGAAAACCAGAATAATAAATAAAACAAAAAATCCCAGAGCTCCACCAACCTCTATTGGAAGACAAAATCTGATGGAAACTTTCAATAAGCTCATTATTAATTGGCATCAAAACTAGCACCAGCTTGAAGCATCTCCAGAACTTTACTGAAACTTTTTATACTTATTGTACATAATTAAAAAAACGTTGATGTTTAAAATACGGTACAGCTATTCTCATAACTTTATTAATATAACCAAACTTTGTTATACTTACCGCAAACAAAGTACCATATAAGTATGTGTATTTTTCACTGGTAATTAGAACGTAACTGAATAATAATAGAAATTATTCCATTAATTAAATGTAGTCTTTAGCTAGAATATATGAAAGATGGAACGCGTGTTTACAAAACGCACTCGCTTTTAAAACTGAATGAATGAGCGGCACTCTATCGGAGTGCTTCCTGCCTACTGTGATAACACCCCGGGCCGCTTAATGAGACGTCTGTTGCCATTGTACCCACTTTACCTAATTATTGTTAACATTTAATACCAACTTAATGATTGTCACGTACTTTAACACTGATATGGGTAAATTTTTACGCTATATCGTGCTAATTACTAATGAAAAATTCAAGTTAGAGAATGAATATGCCTCACTCTGTGTTGAAACAATTTTATTAAATGAAAACTATATTTTGCCCGTACCCCGTGGTTTTTAGAATATAAATACGACACTCGACGGTACACTAATTATCTCCATTCTCATCACTTGTTTGCAAAATTTTATGATTGATTCAGTAATTATGGCGTCAAAGCATTACAAACAAACAAACACACTTTACTTACTTATCGCCACGCTATCTCCCATGCGGGGTAGGCAGAGAGAACAGAGTGCCAAAAGGCTAAATTTTTGCATACGTCTCTCGCTTCCTCAATATTCATAATATTTAATCTTCATACATGCTCGCCGATTTCGGAAACTCCTGACTCCATTCTTTCAATACTTGGCCGATTTGGTCTAGGCAAGTGAGGCTCGGTCTCCCCTTGTACCTACATCCTTCTAGTTTCGCTTTTTTAATATTATCTCATAATTTATTTATATAATGATTTCAGTTCAAGATGAAGACTTATAGTTTATTTTTGAGATTGCCCGTGTGCAGTGGTAGAAAAAAAGTAATATTATTTTTCAATTCCCATACAAAAGTGGTCGTTGCGCGGCGGCAAATTGGTTGTATTGTCAATTTGGGCAGTGCGTGCCGGGGCGCAGATGAAATGTTTATTTTCAATTTCCGCCATTTTCCCGTCGCGTCCGCCGCAGGATTAGGACACGTAACCGCTACACTATCACAGGATAACCTATTTAAAATATGCCACTCCTTGTTTAACTTGGAATAAAAACGTACTGTATCGATCGGTTTTGTAAAACAAAATACATTTCGTAGGTACCAAAATAATAAACTTGCAGTAAACTGGTTCTTGTTCACAATAATGTTGTCTAATAAATTACAAAATGCAAGTACAATTTCGTTACCAATTAATATTTTTTAATTCATATCAGCAACTCTCACCATTGCACAGGAATTGAGTGTTCTTTATACTCAATTCAACATAAACAAAGACTGTAAATTACAAATTATTTGTGATTAATGAAAAAGAGATTTTTAGTACGAGCGGGAAACGAACCCGCGTCTTTTCCAATCCGGGAAAGCGCTCCAAGCCACTGAGCAATCGTACTGACTTATTCGGTCATCCCAATTTCCTCATCACATTTGTCCTTGCGACCATAAAAATCTCTTTATCCTTATTCACAAATAATTTGTACTTTAAAGCGGAGCATGTCAAATGCTAAAAAATATAGATCAAAAAAGACATAAATATTACGGCTAATTACCTAACATTATTAGGCTACTTATTTGTCTACCAAACACGTAGAATTAAATTAATTAGCTATTAAAATTATATACTATCAAATCTTAAAGAAAACAATCTCACAAGTCAATGGCGTTATTGTTAAGATAAAATTTACCCATTGGCATCCATATTCATAAAATTAAGCATTCCCTGTGCTTAGTTCATGTATAATGGGGAACTTCAGAGGTAGGTATATAAAAATTAAATCTACACTTAGAACAATTCACAGAACCATTATTCAGAATTCTATAGAACAAGTGTCTCAGCAGATATCGAAACCATTGTACCTTCATTCTTTTTTCCGAATAAAACTAGGTGTCACCAGGGTCTTCAGTTTCTCTCCATACATACATCCGCAATGAGCCTACCTGCATCATTCACTCTCTTGTCACCAAATGAACCAAGCACGTCCTCGAAGTCTGGACGCTTGGCAACCCATCCATTCAAGTCTCCGCATACGATCACGCGTTCACTAGCTTCTGCCAAATCCAGAACTTCCCTAACATTATCCCAGAACTTCTCTAGATCCGATGCCACCGAAGAGCCTACGGGAGCATAAACTGCGATTTTATATTGTGAAGTCTACGCGAATGAACTCGCGTGTAGAATATATGAATCTAGTATACCTTTAAGCAACCATCATACAAAATTAATATAGATTCACATATAGGTACTTTATTAGTGAGGACATCCGGTACCGCTTCATAGCCTTTATCTATGAAACTTCTCCGCCGCGGGCTACGACAAAGTATCTCAAAGGAAGCTCTATGTAAACGTTGACTAACAAAACATACTAATATTTAATTTTATGTTCCACGAACAATGGACAAGTTGTTAATTATTAGAAATAATAAGATGCTTGTTTTTATTTATCAATAT
This sequence comes from Leucoma salicis, assembly GCA_948253155.1. Classification (NCBI taxonomy): domain Eukaryota; kingdom Metazoa; phylum Arthropoda; class Insecta; order Lepidoptera; family Erebidae; genus Leucoma; species Leucoma salicis. Next base: position 11,293,513 of record OX411807.1, on the reverse strand, counting down.
GAAATAATATGATGAAAAAAATATTTTAGAGTAATCCTGTTATTCGTCTGTATCGTCAGGTACAAATAACTCGAAACGGAACATTCGTTGACTCAATGCAATATTCACATAGATAATAGAACAAAACTCCATAATTTTCCTGACATTCTACTTCAAAAGGGCTCCTCGACAATTGTATGTCATTTGTAGGAAAAACTTAGTTGTTCAGTTTGTAGTTGTGTAGTACATATTTAACAGTAATGTTGTGCAATTTTCTGACTATAGTTGCATGAGCGACTTATTAATTATTAAAATGATTATGTGATTTCATTTTGTAACGGGATTAACTGTCAATAAACAATAGTTGTAGGTAGATAATGTTTAGGTTGGGATAAATATAGCTTTAAACTCCCACATTCGCATGAGAATATCGTCAACACATTACCATATTATGAGTAATGCCCAACAAATATTGCGAGTGGTGGAGCGGAGTATACTGCAGATTGCGGGAGTATTACCCTCTCACAGGTTATCTATTTTTTATCTAGAAATTTTGTATTATAATTTTGAAAACCCTATATCGTTATATTAACAAGATTTTTTTTTCTTGGAGAGTACTTAACGCTACTTTATTCTCTTAGATCAAAAGCACTCAAAACAGTGTCCACCTACAGTGTACATATTGATTGATAATTGATTGAATGAGGCGACACTTGGCGGAAGTCCATTGTTATTATTATAGAATGAACATTTTAGGAGGAGAGCCCACACTACATATTATAAAATTATTTCAAAAAGTACCTAACGAGTGTTTAATAAATTCAGAGCAATTTCATGACTTGTATTTCACACGGAGAGATAAGCTTATATAAACCGTAATAGTGAACATAAAATAAAAATTTGATGTTATATTGTACGAGAGGCAACGTGTCGGCGTGCATGCCAGAGCGTTACGGGAATACCAACAGGATGGCCGCGGGCTTATTAACTCCCGCCATTAATTAAATTATTAGAAATCTCGAGCCGGACTAATTAATGAAGAATTCCAACATTCCGGTCCACCTATCAGGCCTTAATTAAAATTGACAAAGCCACGGGCGAGCGCTCCCGCTCGCCAAATATCGCCTCTATTAATGAAATGATCACTCGAAACTAATTAAATTATGAAGGTAATGATGCGTGCAAGTGATACCGGCCGCGGGACGATTTTGACAACTGTGATGTTACAACTGCTCATTGCGTTATCTGATATTACAGGTTATAAGCGGAATTGTTAGTGACGTCATAACATTCTTTATTCCATCTACGACAATTGCACGAGTAACTCAATTATAAGAAAGCACATGTTCCGAGAAAGCATACGTCAAACAAAATAATGTACTTACTTACGTAGTTTATCCGCTTACGACAAAGCTGGGTTATGATTTTAGCAGCGTATAACAACAAGTAAGCAGTGGGTAATATTATTAAGAATTGCTAAACTACTTACAGCAGGCTTACCACGAACTTCTCTCAACTCTTATTGCGATCCAGTTTAGGACCCAAACTGAACTGAATCGCAATTTCGTACCATACTAACTAACTTTTATATATCTATTGCGTCGGCATTGAATCGCTAGCTAAGAGTTCATGGTAGGCCTGCTGTATTCATATTTCACTCGCAATACATTCTCCATAGGCTTTAGCATTAAAATAAACTTAAATGTTTGTCATATTCGTTAACAAATGTCATCCGTGACTGTCTGCGTGGACTTCCATTTTAATAAAATGTCTTTAAATGAGGATACACAATGATCCACCATGGGGATTAGGATGCCAGTTCGATATAGAAATACATATATTAAAAATCAAGGAATAGAATTATTAATAACCACATGCCAATAGAGAACGGTATTGAACATAATAAAAGTCTAAAAAATAAGACAAACTTTACACACGGACCTCGTTTTTGCTAGTTCCATAATTGCCACTTCTTAGACTGTTACAAATAGACGGTTAGAATAAGAGAATATCCGTATCAAGTATAAAGTTTTAATTAATTAAATGTACTTTTTGCATTTACTGACATCAAATTAATAATTAATTCACTGAAAGGTTGTTAATATTTACGGGAATATTACAATTATATACATTATGAAATAAAACTACATTTACATCTATCGTGTTTACTCAATTTTCTAAGAATTTACGACGACGTTGCGATAGATTCCGTGAGAGTAGTTTTATTCTATAAAAATTCTAAAAAAATTTTTTTGGTTTAGACACGCCTATATAGCCTATTACAGTCAATTTTTCTCAAATATCTTGAACACAGCTTTATAATAGTATAGATTACTGAAAGTTTTTTACTGAAGATTGTGTATCTGTATAATATTATTTAAATATCTAATTCGTCTAATAAGATGTCGAGCAAACAAAACGAGCAATTAAAATGAATCGTACAAGGTGTATTACGTACAAACTTAGACAAAAGTTACTGTTTATAGTACTTATACATACAGTTACAACATCAACATATTGTAAAGCCTTTTAATTGAATCCATATGCATGTTCCAAACTGGACTCGTACTATAATTGTAATCATTAGTCAGAAATTAATTAATTATTAACATTTTAAATGAGTTTACCTAATACGTGTCGATTTAAATTATACTTAGTACGTGTTGGGCTGCGCCTCACTGGCCCTACTACCAGCGTCGCGACGGTAGGCGCAGCGACATTAAAATGAGTAATTATAATAAAGCTGATATGTCCTCATAATTAACTAAGGCTGATGAAGAGTGCTTTGACGAGTGACTCGGCTACTCAGCCGCTGAAGCGCTTTTTTATAGAATATTTTTAAAAAAATACATAGGTCTTTGAACATTTGTGTTGCCTTTATGCAAACAACTTCAAAAGAAATATATGTTGGCACGCTAATATAATAACAAAAAGCGCTAATACACTATATTTTGATTTTGTGTTTGAAACAATCGTGAAATTATCTTCAACAAATCGCTAAGTTTTTGGTTCAGTAGGCTATTCTAGTCCAACCGGATTTGGCAATATATTATTTTTTTCATAATATTGCCATACTTTAATAACAGGAACCGAAGAATGACTGTGCTTTCTAATGCACAGAGTTCATCATAATATTTTCATGCAATAATCATTTAGCTTAAAACATTACTTAAGAAGCTCTCCATAAATTTATTTTTCAACAAAAATAAAGCTGCTAATCCTTACCTAATATAATAAATTTGAAAGTGAGTTTGTTTATTTGTCACGCTTTAACGCCGTAACTACTCAATCGATCACCATGAAATTTAGCATACATATAGCACAGAACCCTGAGAAGGACATTAGATTTTATGCCGGAAAATGTATAGTTCCTTTAGAATAGCAAATTTGTGATGAATGATGAATTTATATTCTGAAGTCCACTTGGACGAAGTCGCGGGAGGAATCTAGTTTATCAATTATACATAGGAAATTAATAATTAAATAAAATTAAACAAAATATAGCACTTAAAACCATATATGTAAGTACCAGTTTAACCGTCCATGTATTGAGTTGCTCTTAAAGCGCTTTACCGCTGAATCACTTTCAACAAGCACTAGCGCTAATTAGACGGAGTGACAACCCACTCCTGCCATAAAGCGCTGCAGATTTATCGCCGCAGATTATTTATATTATGTTTATTAGACGAACCTTCCCCGCCCTGCATCATGCTTTCGAGCTAATTGAATTGCTGGGATTTTTATACGTAACAATACCTGAGGAGTTTGCTAAACGTTATAACGTAACATATCCACTTTAGTAGGGCCACCACAAACGGTGTTAAATCCAACTAATCAAATATAAAATAACAGAGATGAACAATAGAGAAGTAAGTATGTTACAGATGGTTGCGATTTGGAGAAAACCACTGTTAATATTTATACGTTTATGTACTTATTAAACATTGATTAAATTTAAACACGTGGTGGACCATGTGTAAATAATAAATATGACTTTTTATTCCATAATTTTGATAACTTTGAACTAATGTTCATGAAATGCGAATACATTTATTTTTTTAATTTCAAATCAAAGCTATACCTAATAGACAGCTGGATATTATTTATCTTCTTCTATACTAAAATAAAGTTGTAATAGAGCTATTTCTGTACAATTAAGATATTTCAGAAAAAATATCTATGTATAAATAGACTATTTCGGCGCTCCAACACAATTTCTTTTTTTAGAATTTTGGAGTTGTTTGTTTATTTATCTGATTGTTGGTTCGGGCATCATACAGAAACCCCTGAACGGACTTTAATGAAACTTAAAAACTGATATACAGTTTATCCCAATATCGGGAACCTGAGATATAACCTAAAAACTAACTTGTACCTGTGGCGGAGCCGCGGGCAAAGGCTTGTGTTAAATAAGTTTACCTAATATTAAAACGAACAGAAATGACCGCTACATAATATAGCGGAGATCGTTATTAACATACAACTATCATAAATCAACGTTTACAAGGAATACAAGTTATTTTGGCAATCGTTCCAGCTATGATTAACAGCGTCTCCTCTCACGCTGTGATAAATTTATTACAAATGTAATCGTGATTTTAGTACATTTCTAATTCAAATGTTTTTTCCTTATTCACAAATAATTTGTACTTAAAAGGTGGCGGAGCATGTCAAAAGCTAAAAAAAATATAGATCAAATATGTTTAAAAAATCGCGCCATCAAATAGTATGAATTTGAATTGCAAAATTAAACTTACTACGAGTATATTGGATTGATACATGTGAGTGCGTTCCGATAGATGGCGTTGGTCGTAAAGACAAATGTGATGAGGAGATTGGGATGACCGAATAGGTCAGTGCGATAGCTCAGTGGCTTAGAGCACCTCCCCTGATTGGAAAATACGCGGGTTCGATTCCCGCTCGTACTAAAAATCTCTTTTTCCTTATTCACAAATAATTTGTACCTTAATCCTAAGTAATATTTTTCTGGCTTTTACTACATTTATACAAATAAATTTAAAGTTTGTAATGTCTAAATAACCGCTTTTTACTAAATGCATATATTATGAAATTGTACACATTATCTGTAACCAAATACAAATTTTAAAGTTTTTGCTGTCTGTCTGCCTGTTTGTTCCAGCTAATCTTCGGAACTGCTTGGCCGATTTGGAATGGACTTTTATTGGCAGACAGACTGAGAGCTGATGTTTCATGGAGTATTTAACTTTTATTTTGGAAAAACAATTAGGGATCAGCAAAAACAAAAACCAAATTCCACGCAGACGAAGTCAGTCGGTTTGCATCGAGTTTTAAATAAAAAATACTAATTCGTTATTATAAAATATAATTGACATTGCAGTCATACATTGAAATGTAAATAAGCCGTGTGGGGCCGGCATCAAGAATAGCTCCACCCCGTCTCTTCCTATGGGAGTCGTAAAAGCCGACTAAGGGATTACCGGGGAACCGGGCAGCAGCGTTCTAAAAACATCCACTGCGATCGCCACCCGCGTGCCAAGCGTGGCGATTATGGTAAAACCCCCTGTTTTGGGGAGGCCTATGTCCAGCAGTGGACGATGAAGGGCTGATGGATGGATGGGATGGATGGAAATAATAATCTAATTTCATATTTTTTTGACTAAAAGCAATAATTGATATGTTATCTATGATATTATTAGCCCAGTTACAATTTTACATGAAAATTGGTTTGAGCTATATTAATTTGGTGATATTTATACACGACGCATAAGAATCTGTCGGGCATACCAAGACATTTAACAGTTTTATTTTAATTTTACTAGTCACTTTATTAAACCTATTGTTACAACATGCGATTGAAACGATATGCTCCAAAACATATAACTAAATTTCAGATAAAAAGAGAACTGACAATAAACCATAGGAGATTAATTTTAGAGTATATTTTAGGATGATCCCTTCTATAGCAAAGTCCGTGTCTTCATTCATGATTATTTCATGTTATCCGCAGATGCATCTTTCGTTGATTTGTTGCTTTAGTCTGCAGTGTTCAGTATCTAATTAATTTTAATTGGACCGGCAACGCCTCTATTACATATCTATATATACGAGATTCTTGGTCCCGTCTTCCTTTACATATTATTGTTGTAAATTACATTAAGTCGGGCTAATACAACTAGTTTACAATTACAATATAATTATATTGAAGGAGTTCACTGACTACCACTGAATTAATGTAACACAGTTCCAGTGGTCAGCCAATACAGGTGGAGAGACGGCACACGGAGGGTTTATTTAGTGGGTGAGGGCCCCACACTAGCCTGTTCGTTGCACCAAACGACAGGGTGTGCGGTTAGGTACATTTTTTGCGCCTCAACAAAAACAAAGAAGTAGTTCACTGACTAAAACACATGTAGGTACGTGAAATTTATAATACATATTAATATTTCATTTAAAATTTCAAGATTAGCTTAAAGTAAAATTAAAATGGACAATTTAAATTCTAAAAAGGGATTTTGATCTTTATTTATTGTATTTATACAGAATCACACACTGTGTAAATACCAAATGCCCACATTGTTCAGAGAACGATTCACGAATTTCTAACACTTGCAACAATCGCATTTAATTTTCCGCTCGTGCGCTTTTATTGGTAATCGCAATTCTAAATTGAAACTCAAAGATCTCATGCGCACACATCATGAATTAATTAGAAGATTTGTTTATTTATTGCGTTGGAATAAATAAACAGTAAGCTAATTGAAAACAAATTGTAGTTTGTTTATCTATATTCTATATACTATTATAAAGCTGTAACAGAGCTATGTCTGTACATTTAAGATATTTGAGAAAAAATGACTGAATTAGGCTATATAGGCGTGTCTAAACACAAAAGGATTTTTTTTAGATTTTTTGCCTGTTTATGTTTGTTTGTTCGCGCATCACGCAAAAACTACTGAACAGATTTTGATGCAACTTTTTTTGTTTGATAGGTCTTGATTAAACTTAACAACTGGTATACATTTTATCCCACTACTATATCAGGAACCTGAGATACAACCTAAAAACTAGCTTTTGGCTGCGGCGGAGCCGCGGGCCGCGGGGGGGGTTTTCCTTCTTTAAAAGGAGGGGAATAGTAGAGTATATATACTAATTATATTAGTGTAGCGGTAGTGTATACGACTGCTAATCATGAGGTCTCGGGTTCGATCCCCGGGTACGGGCAATGTTATTGAGCTTTTTAGTAAAAAGAAAAATTCTCAATAGCAGCCCGGAGTTTGGAAATGTGTCCGGTAGACGTCAATAGGCTCGCCCCCTATTACGTGGGACTTAAACATAGCTGGCGAATCGTGGGTGTGTAATACACCTCTGCCTACCCCTTCGGGGAATACAGGCGTAATGCTAAATTTTTTTTATATTATATATACAAATAATGCGTTAAGTTTATATCTGAAGATTTCTGTAGCTTTTTTTTGTTAAAGCGGGATAAAATGTACCTAACCGCACACCCCGCCGTTCGGGGCAACAAACAGGGTAGTGTGGGGCCCTCACAAACGGCTTAACGGTTTTCGTGTATAGGTATATTCTTTACTCGCCACGGTAGTCTTACCAATCGCAGCTCTAAACAGTATTACTTGAAAAAAAAGCTGATCCAAAAAAATATTAACCAATTCAATTAATACTTACTTACTTACTTACCATCCCGCCATTTCCCTTGCGGGGTAGGCAGAGTTCAATTAATTAGTTAATTTTAATTATAATGAATGCTACTAATATTAGCTATGCTTTTCTATCCATGTTAAATTTAAGCTATAACAATCATTACATTTCTCCAACAAAGGTTTACTAATAAAGTTACCCTAATGAGATATTGCTTTTTTTTTTTAATTTTTTAAGCATTTGACTTGCTTAGCCATATAAATGAATTATTGATCAATTTAGTAAATCGATTGATCACGCGCTTCTATGGGTATAATAAGCATCATGTCAATAAACACAACGTCAGAATTTATTTGTCACAGTAAGTCAGCCATTTGTATTTTAACATGACAAGGATGCTGCAGGGGATGCAAACTTGTATAAAAAATGAGCAGATATGAACATTATACTTGTTTAATCTCACGAGTAGGCCTCAGCAGGCTAATTGTCCACAGTAGTGACGATGACAGTTAGGGTGAAGGGGGTCCGCGGGCAACGAGAACACGTGACCTGTCACTCGCAGGAAAATTAAAATGTACCATTATTATTTTCATTTCGTATGCCCATGCACTGATACAGGGCACGACTGTAACAAAAAAACGAATATATGATTTCTCTGTAAGGAAAGTACAGTGGCATACAGTTCTACTACTAAAATTACTTATTTAAATATTATCATCATGAGCTACTCCATTTTAAAACATTTTATTAGGATACAAATTACGATACGCTTTATCCCTCAATATTTATTCTGGTCTTATGTATCACCCCACCCATTTTTATCAATTACCACTATAAAACTGTTCCATATTCATCGATTTTTACGTACTATTTCTAATTTCACTTATAATTTGCCGTTAAACTAATATAAATATAACATTAATCTTGTTTACCACACTACAAACTATATGTTTTATTGCATATGGTGCTAAATGAGCCACGGCCTACCCACCTGATGGCAAGTGGTAACCGTAGCTCATGGACTTATCGATACTAAGAATACTGCCAAGATTATTTCCTTTCGTGAATGGAAAATGGAATAATCTTATGGTAGCGCTAAGCATGCGCTACAAAATAAACCTACATGCGAAATTACATCTTTGTAATCTTAGTAGTTTGGACTGTGCTTCGATCGTCAGTCAGGATAAGCCATTATATATATATATATATATATATAGATAGATGAATCAGTAACTCATCACATTATTTTATAATATCAATTAGACATGCAATCTAAATAATTTATACTTTAAACTTCTGATTTACGTCATAAGATATAATTACGTTTTAATATCTTAATTATCTGTATGACGTACTAAAGACTGGCTTGAAATAAAATACACAGTTTAAATCATATATAGTGACTATCTACGAATACACCAATAATTGTGTCACCAGAGCTTATCCCATGAGGGCCGGCACGATCGGGGAAGTACACCCTCTCCCAGAAGATCACCGTGAAACAACGAGGTAGGTACTCCTACCGTAGTGTCTCGTATGGTGAGTAAGAGCGCCGGAGAAAACCAATTAGGGGGGGACCCTAATCTCTTCATAATATCCTTATACCTCCTCTCCACCTCCTGTCATTTTCTTAGTAGATGGCAACGCGTGAGTGATGCCTCTGGTGTTGCTAGCCTCCATAGGCTACGGTAACCGCTTACCATCAGGTGGGCCACATGCTTGTTTGCTGCCACCCACGTGGTATAGATTCTACTAACTAGATGTCGTAAAAATCGATTAAGGAAGAGAAATAAATTCAAAATATACAAAATATGACAGCGAGATATGGCATACTGGAAACCATTTCATGTATGATACCAACCCATGTGAACCGCATAACACAGCAGGCCTATTTATTGCACGCCTCATAAGCGAAACGTAAGTAAAGTAACGTACCCATACTATTCTCGTTTGACGTAGAAAAAACTGATTTTTCAAACTTAAAATGTCTCTATTTATCATATATTGCACTTGTAAAACAATATATACACACACATATCAAGAAATAACACTATTTTTGACACTTATGATATTTTTTATGCCATTTTTGTTATTTAAACTAGTTAAAAACTGTTTAAAAAGGTTCTGTCTTGGACGTCCGTTTGTTGTAGGTAATGTATGTTGACACGATAACAACCGAAATACTTTACTAATCGAGTCTTTTTTTTCTTATTAACTTCAGTACAACTACGAATAGAGCCCTATTACTTTTCACGGTCTGATTCGATGTGGTTTAATTGTTATCAGAGGCTTATGTCTGCAAAAGAATATTTAGTGAGCTTTAGTTAAGAAGAACAAAAAGTCGTTCCATAGACAACCCCATTATAAAATATTATAAAAGTGATCCAAACACATACACACATAGGTACATACATGACTCAACTCCTGGTTGTCAAAGGGGTATGTGGAGACAACGGATTTCATCATAAATTCACTGCCCACTTTTCGCCGCTACGAGAACAAAGTGACGGGTAGCTGACCACTTCACACGATCGCAGGTAATAATAGCAACTAGTGTAATCAAAAACCCGACTTCAAAAAACTACTTACTTATCATCACGCCATCTCCCTTGTGGAGTAGGCATAGTAAACTGAGTGCCAAGAGGCTCTATTCTTACATACATCTCTCGCTTCCTCAACATTCATAAATCACTTCATACACGCGCGCCGGTTTCAGAGAATCCTGACTCCCCTTCTTTCAATACATGACCGATTTGGTCTAGAAAAAATCTAATGCACTAAATAAGACCGAAACAAGATTTAGAATAACAAAATTAAAATAGCCCTTCCTTAGCAGTTGGGTAATAAACTACAAACAAAGTAAACTTCGGCTTAACAGACTATATTATAAGCTGTAAGACTAAGTTAAATACCCGCATTAAGTTTAGTTGCAAGCGGAACCCATTAATTACCAATACACGCGAACAGCTTAACCTTTCTTTGCAGTCAGGTAATAATCTGTAGTGCCGAATGCCTTTAATCCGTTATGGACTATAAAAAGCTAGGGTTGAACGTAACTCGCTACACTTGTATTCATCTAACTTCATAGCGCTACTTCACAATCTGTACACAATATGCACAATAGGTTTGTACATATCCGTGTTCCAGTGAATATTTAATAATATAATGTAATTAATCAATCAGTGAGATGCGTGCAAGTAATAGGCAGTAATACTTTTGTCAGGCCCCATATCAAAGCAATATCGGCAGACGCTAACGGCGTAGAATTTTAATAATTAAAAATCACCCCAGTTATGAAGGGAGTCTACACACCGTACATTACACGTTATCACTTTTAATTAAAATTCTCCAACCACTAACTAGAATAATTAAATATTTGTACTTATTGTTATTTGTTAATTATTATAGTACTGGGATTACTTAGAATGACATATTGGCTAATTAACGTGACACAAAACTCTTGTTAGGGTTGAATTAACGTTGTTGGCAACTTGTTTCAACATTAACAAAAAATCAGTCTTAGTTTTTTACAGGTACTTTATATATTTTCATATAAAATGCGAAGGTGAGCGTGTTTGTTAGCCTGTCATGCTTTTACGCCTTAACTACAACACTCATGATACATTTAAACTAACCTGACAAATAGTCCCGAGCCCAAAAAAGGACATAGCTACGCTTTTATCCCGAAAAAATGAATGTTTCTTGTGAATGACTGTTTCAGACATTGACACAATTATCAAGTTTTTTGGGAAATATTATTCAATAAAATATAACAACTATACGTGCCATAAAATTTAATTCCTGCTTTGCTAAGTTATAAAATATCAATTAAAGAATATCAGTTTGTTTGGATCATGTTAGCTATTTCATAACTGCTTCGAACAATTTTTAATTTCCATTCAGTAAAGAGCTCGTACATGCAATATAGAAAAAATAGCAAACATTCAGAGCGATTCCAATAGGCTAATCGTGAGTTATTAAACCCCTCGCGGCAACCCACCTGATCGCCTGCTAGCTATAATAGAAATACCAGGGACTTATTATTAAAATTGCTGCTAAATTGTTCCCCTCACCCCTTGGATTTCGTGGTTCGAAGGTGACTTACTGACATTATCTTGTACTAGTAATCACATTAATTTGACATAACACAATGCGTTAATCAAATTAATTAAATTAAATTGTGTACATTGTTTGTATAAGTTTAGATATTCGATAATTCACAAGATTAATCAATTGCTGTTATGTTTTGCGAAAAACCTTAAAATTTGATTAACTAAAAAACTATGTATTTTTATTTTATTTTTTTGTAATTTCAATATGAAGAGGAAGTAAATTTGATGTTGAAAAACTGTGCAATTTCCATTAGGAAGAAATACTAATAAAATTCTATCAAAGCATCTCTTTGGTTAAAATTTTAGGTTCGAATTACAAATTTTTTAATTTGGCTAGCAACTTTTTTGTACTTTTTAACTCTGTAGTCTTTCAGACCTTGTGACATGAAATCATGAATTAATATGAACATCGCGTAATTTTTAAAGCGTTAGCTATGCTCAATTGTAATTAACTAAATAGTATTGCTTACCATTAGTAGTTCTTTTTCAGTTGATTCAGTTAAATATTTAAAAATAGTACTTTTTGAGTACAAATTATTTGTGAATAAGGAAAAAGAGATATTTAGTACGAGCGGGAAACGAATCCGCGTCTTTTCAAATCCGGGGAAGTGCTCTAAGCCACTGAGCTATCGTACCATTCTTTCGATCATCCCAATCTCCTTACCACATTTGTCTTTACGACCAAAAATATCTTCGTCTAAAAATCTCTTTTTCCATATTCACAAATAATTTGTACTTAAAAAGTAGCGGAGCATATCAAATGCTAAAAATTTTATTAAAAATGTTTAAAAATAGTACTATCAATTTTACGCAGTTAGAATATTTTGTAACGTTGAGCACAGAAGAAAAAAAATATGCTTTCAAAATCATTACCAATATTATAAATGCCAAAGTGAGTGTGTTTGTTACACTTTCACGCTGTAAATATAAACCAATCATCATCCAATTTTTTATACAATTAGTCTGAAGCCCAGAGAAGAACATAGGCATAAAAATGGACGGTTCCTAGGCGATAAATATTTTGCATAGAGATAATTAATGTGCCGTTATAGAGTAACGTATTTATCTAAGTCGCGGGTAGAATCTAGTATTTAATAAGTTCCAAAATACATAATATTTATAAATAAATATTCACGGATTTTTCACACAACGACCTCTGGCCCCAAACTAAGCTTAACGGTTGTGCTATGGGGGCTAGATTACAGATAAAATACATTATATTACTTTTTTTGTACATTTTGTGTTACATACATATAATAAATAGAAAAGACCCAGACCCAGTACAAATATCTGTGTTCATCACACAAATAATTGTAGTGAGTGGGAATCAAACCCACGGACTCCTGCATGGAAGTCGGTTACACTGCCGACTACACCACGAGGCCCGGCAAAATATAAATGACGTCTTTCTATTTAATTAAATTATAGTTTTATGCAACAAAATTATATTTTATCGACATTTTGTACACTATTTAACTCGACAACTTTCAATATGCTTATTGTCTTTAGCAATGCATTGTCATCACTCCCCTCCTCTCAATATAACAAACTAGTTAATCAAATTGCGTTGTCATTGTCTCTATATTATGCAATAATATAGTAGACCTCATCAAACTTTATACCCATTTGGACATTATATCAAGTTACGAAAAAAACCTCTGTTGCTAAACTAAGTGAAGTGAGTACTATTAGGGGCTATTGAGAGCTCCTACAATCTTACGGTTGAAATGACAACTCAAATTAATAAATTCCCGTTTTATTGGTACAACACTAAATGAGTCGGAGTCAATGTTAGAGGTCGCGAGTGTACGTCGTGGCGTGAAAAAGGTTATTAGGTGAAGCTTGTTGTGTTGACTGCCCTAAACGGGACGAGTAGTCTGTTAAATAATGTTTTCGCGACTGACTGTCATTCGTTTGATTTGTTAAAAATCACGCCATGGCGTAAAAAACGGTGACCCGCAGGAACATGTTCTTTGTTGGGTTTGCATAAACCGAACAAGTACAAAAGAAATCGATATTTCGAAGAATCAATTATGTGAGACTTAATAATCGTCTTAATTAATTTGTCCTAAAAATATTTATACACAACATGTTTTTTATTATTCTATGTCAAGACTATGGCAAGGCGTTTGTAGTCTTTAAATATAAACTATTAAGATGGATCCCTAGTCCGTCCATGCAGACCACGCACCTCTCTGACTTTTCCAAATTTCCAGTTGATGTTTGTTAAAATATGATAATTCAATAAAATATATTTCACTTAATGTGCATCATCAATTTATATTTAACAAAAACTACATTGATGTTAGTATGGCTAGACACTACAACAACGTGGTGAGCTAATGAAAATTGATTGTAGTAGTATTAGAACAGATTGTTTATGTCGGTTAACTCAATCAGTGGCAGTTTGTGGTATTATAATAACAGGATATTGTTGGCTCAGTTCTGGGACATTAATTAGGTAAGTACGTGCAACACGTCAGTCGTTCGCTAATTAATTGAACGTATTATTAGTGCAATGCCTAGACTAACCGATGTGGTTATGGCACTTAGCGTTATAGTATATTTGATTCATAATATTCATTATTGATTCATATTTTATATTACCCCTTTAATATGGTTTTATATATTATAGAACATAATTTTTTTTATATTATACTACGTGGATGACAAACAAGCATACGGCCAGCCTGATGGTAAGTAGTTACCGTAACCTATAGACGCTAGCAACACCAGAGACATTACTCACACCAACTCCAATGAAAGGGATAGGAGGTGGAGAGGATGGAGGATAAAGAGGGTGCTTGGGCCTCCGGTGCTCTCACTCATCATATAAAACACTAGTGTAGGGGGTACCTACCGTTGTTTCACGCTAATCTTCTGCGAGAGGATAATAAATACTTCCCTGATCAAGCCATTCATGCTTGGACAACCAAGGCTCTCTGTACCTTAGTGAGGTATACAATATGAATATGTCAAAGTACTAAATAGGTATGTATTTCAACCAAAGACCAATTTTGCTTTAACTTTTGAGAGTTCAAATGAAAACTTGAAATTACTTTCTTCACATAATATGTATGTAGGGTAAGGCGAAAGCCCTACGTTATCAAACCGTCAAGAGACTCACAGATCTGTTAGTTTCTGATAAACTGATTATCTTTTTCTTCTTTAATATAAATACTTTGTTAGTTTTACGTTACATAAAATGACAACTGTCGGTCTATTGACAGATTAAAAATCCCAAACAAAATATACACGATATTCGTCCAAGATGACCAACACAAGTTCAATTAAATACCTCTGTCAAGTGTCAAAATAAGCCCGAAAATACTGTCTTGTCAATAAGATCGTGTATTCAAAGTTGAATTTCTTATTTAATATGAAAACATTATGTTTACCGCTTATTCCATAAACGCCAGTCATCTCGTACCATGTAATTGTTTAAAAATACCCATTACTGTTTCAATTAAAATACCTACGTAATGATGTTAGTACTATGTATGAAAAGAACACAAGTCCACTGCTATACCTACTTGTGTTTACCTTGTTTTATTAAATGTTTGTTTATTTGTGCTCATTCATTATAAAGTCCTGTTTTATAAGTAGAATGTTATTTATTATTTTTTATTGTACCTCCATGAGAAACATGACAAATCGTACTGCACTGAATGAATACAATAATGTATCTACGTTTATATTTCCTTTTAGTTAAATTAATAAATATTCACGGACATTTCACACAACGTTCTCTGTTTCCAAACTAAGCTTAGGTAACGCTTGTGCTATGGGTACCAAACTCCAGATTACGGATATAATACATAATTATATTACTTTTTTAGTAAATACATACATATAATAGATAGAAAACACCCAGACGCAGTACAAATATCTGTGTTCATCACACAAATAATTGTCCTGAGTGGGAATCAAACCCACAACCTGGTGAAGGGAAGTCGGTTACACTACTGACTACGCCACGAGGTCCGTCAAATTAATTTTGTGTAAATTTATACTACGTTACTTAGAATTTCTTGACGTTTAACTCAAAAACTTTTTGCTGGATTTCTGGGAATTGCACCAAAGACCTCATGATTCGTTCGTTCATTCACAGGTTCTGTTCTTACTTCTGTTGTTTGTATTTTTAGTGAATATTTGTATTTTGATCTATCATCCCCTATTTTAGTAGAAAAACATTACGTTATATTATTATTGCTGTATTATTCACTATTCTTTAGGTTAGCCCTAGTTTTTAGGTTATATCTCAGGTTCCCAATATAGTAGCGGGATAAAATGTATACTAATTAGTCTGATCAAGAATTAAAAAACCTTTAATCGAAATCCATTCAATAGTTTTGCGTGAAGCCCTAACAAACAAATAAACAAAAAATTTAAAATTCTCAATTGTTTTGTGTTCTGACCTGAGACGCCTTAATAGCCTAATACAATAATTTTCCTCAAATATCTTAAATGTAAAAAAATAGCTTTATAATCGTATATATAGACTAGCTAGAGCATTACCCGCGGCTTAATATACGTCATATTAATAAATCCATTTGGGATTGGAATTTCGTAAAATCCTATCCTATCCGAAATCCTATCCTATCTTAGTGCTCACCTGTAGTAATAAGGAAACCTATGTATAAATTTTCACTGACTGGGTGGGATGGGTTGACCCATGAGTTTAGGCTGTGACCATAATAAGTAGTCAGTTATAATATTATATATGTCGTAGCCAGATCATAGAGTTGGTCAGTTAATGTTGTGACCAACCATTTCACGAAACCTAACCAATTCAAATATAAGATGTGGCCACGACAAAAATATTGAAGATGATTACCTATTAATAACGCAACATTAAGTTTACAACAAACAAAATCTTAATTCTTAAATGTAGAAGAAATCTTTAATAGTTAGCTATATAATTAAAAACATGTTGTTTCAGTTGCATAATCTAAGACTAGTTGAGTCGAGTTTAATTGACACTGTAAGCTAATTAAGCGCATAGCACGTATTACTGACACGGCTAATTAGTCAGTAATGTCAACCACGTACCTAAAGCGAAGTTTATTGATCGGGAAGTGTACTAGTTTTATAATTATAGGCTTATTATATATATGTAATTTTTAAACTTGCCGTGTGGGGCCGGCACCAAGAATAGCTCCACCCCGTCTCTTGCTATGGGAGTCGTAAAAGCCGACTAAGGGATTTCCGGGGGACCGGGTAGCAGCGTTCCCCTGTGTACTAAAAACATCCACTGCGATCGCCAACCTGCCTGCCAAGGGTGGCGATTATGGTAAAACCCCCATTTTGGGGAGGCCTATGTCCAGCAGTGGACGATGAAAGGCTGATGGATGGATGGATGGAATTTTTAAACTGTTACATAGGTACCTCAGTAATTTTTTTTTTTTTGCAATTTATTTAATTACAAGAGTGGGTACTTACTTGTTACGTATGTATCCTACAATCTCTTAAAAGTTTAGGTAAAACATAAAAATATATAAGAGACCAGCCATCCAAGAAATCCATCGACGTGATTTTATGCACATAAATATCTATATTCCAGAAACTCCTATCGAAAGGACTTCAGAATATGAATACATCACTCCACGGGACACAAATTTTCTATATTATGTAGCTATACCACGGAACAAACCATTCATTTTTCTTGAACGAAAACTAGCCTATTATGTCCTTTTCTGGGCTCCTGAATACATGAATGCAGAATTTCATTTAGATCGGTTCCGTAGTTACAACGTAAAATCGAAAAACCAAACAAACATACTCACTTTCGCCTTCATAATATGTGTGTTAGCACAGAATAGATAGTGTTAGTATGGTTTTAGTTGCCAATGACCTAAGTTGTTTTAAGCCATGAAACATGACTGTATAGATCCAGAATTCAAAACAGCTGAAGTAATCTTAATGCTTGATATTAAGATTTTCGGGATTAGAAGAAGGACTTTGTATGTATTTATGATCTGTATTGTAGCACTTTACATGCTCAGCTACTTTAAAGAACAAACTATTTGAGAACTGTGGAAAAAGAGACCTTTAGTGCGAGCGGGAATCGAACCTGCGTCCCTTCCAATCTGGGGAAGTGCTCTGCGGTGTGCTTAACGATAGAGCACTTCCCCGGATTGAAAGAGACGCAGGTTCGGTTCCCGCTCGCACTAAAGTTCTATTTTTCCATATTTCACAAATAATTTGTTCTTTAAAGACATTATAGGTATTATGTTTAGACAATACAGTGCAAGTAGAATGCTCGGTGTAAGCAATTACTGGGTAACACAACCCATCCAGAGTTAGGAGAACTCAGTTGCCTAATAACGATTATATTCCTATCTAAATTAAAATAAATATGAAATAGAACAATACATCAACAAATCACGCTTATTGGAATTTCAAGCTAATTAGTAATTTAATTAACCAATGAACTAATAGTGATTGGTTCGTGTGTATGTGCAATAAATTAATTAAATTGTATTGATAACCACTAGATTAATAGAACTAGAATGCGTGTACCAGAAGTACATTGAAATGTGAGAAAAAGGGGATTCCATTAATTATTTTTGTTATTACACCGCTGAATCACGTTTATCTGGAATTGTTTAGATTATTTAGTTGTTTTTATACGAGATGCTTCAATATTGAGAGTTAAGGACTTAGCATCAGACAAAGTCCTTTTGTAAGGACGGGGTACTGTGACATAAAAAAATTCAACCTAAACTATCTAAAGATTTCTAAAACCGATATTCTCAGTTTAAAATCATTTAACTTTACTTGGATCGTATTTTTAATAATTCTTTATATAAAAAGACGTGACTAATAATAATAATAAGGGCTATACATATATATAATAATATATATTTACAGCCTGTAACACAGGTCTAGCCTAGTTCAGGTAAGCTACCATACCACTGAAATAATGTAACATAGTTCCAGTAGCCCGTCAATACAGACGGAGAGACGGCACACGGCGGGTTTATTTAGTGGGTGAGGGCCCCACACTGCCCTGTTCGTTGCCCCGTACGACGGGGTGTGCGATTAGGTACATTTCTTCCTACCTTAACAAAAACAAGGTAATCTAACGTAATTTAAATAAAACCTTTTGTTTTTTGTTATTTTTATATTTTAGTTTATTAGATTTATATAATTTATGTTAAAGATATTATAGTTTGTATATAAATAAAAAATATTTGCAAAGAATTGCTAATTGACAATGATTAAACAAAACTACTATATTTTGCCAGCAATGAAATGCGAAGCGTAAGTACTAAAACCTAATAAGTGCAGAAATTACGTCACTGCCCGTTAATAGTGAAATGATTGAATATAAATTGTCAAGTCATCCTAATAAAGGTAATATAAATATGTCGGTCTATGATACGTTAATAATATTATCTATCCCACACCAATCGTCCATTTATCTGATCCATGTTCACTTCTGGACTACGGGTATAATTTTAAGATTATTGGTTTAGAATTGGTAACGGCATAATGAGAACAAACAAACTCACATTTGCATTTATAATTTAAGTAAAGACAAGGATTTCAAATATTTAAGCTCTTCGGTCAACAACACCAACTATTGACTGGTCAGGTGGTGGAGTGGTTTAGATACCGGCCTCCCGACCGAGTGTTGTGGGTTCGATTCCTACACAGGAAAACTCATTTTGAATTTTGAAAAGTCCCCCGTGATACAACGATTATTCCTTCGAGCAGGGTATTGTCTTTTTAAAAAAAAAGAAACCACTAATATTGAGCCTAAATTGTAAAGCAGTTTAACCCATTAGTGGTGGGTAGTCAGTACCTTCAAATATTTACCTGAGATACCTCTCATCTCACTTAAGAAAATCTTGGGAAAATATATATTATATTTTATTTTAAAACAAAAATAAAAATGTGTGAAAATGTCAGTCAAATCGAAAATAACCGTCACGATGATGCTATTGTCGATTTCAGATGTTTGTACTCACCCACGGCCCACCTTATGGTAAATGGTAACCATCGCTCATGGACTCAACTATACCGAGAATATTGTCAAGTCACTGCTCACCATTTGATTTCATAGATTTATGTGAAATGAAAAATTTTACGGCTATCTCCTGCTACAACCAAAAGCGATGTGCTTCATGGCGGATCATATGGGAAATGGGTACCAACCCGTTCCGGCCTGATGGCAAGCGAGTGACTTTGTACCCAGCCCTACCACCAGTAATGCAAAGAGTGATAATTACTTACTTTCCTTAGTCGCCTCGTACGACACCTGTCGCAAGAATGGTGTGGAGACACTTGTATTCTTTGTCCGTCACACAGGATAATCATTTATATGGCTAAGCATATCAAATGCTATATAAATAAATGTGCCCGGTAGACGTCAATGGGCTCGCCCCCTATTACGTGGGACTTAAACATAGCTGGCGAGTCGTGGGTGTGTAATACACCTCTGCCTACCCCTTCTATCAAATGCTCAAAAAATGTATTAAAATATCTAAAGACAATCTAACTCTATATATATTTATTGTGTTTTCCAGCGTGTAAAAGGACCTTTCTATGGTAGAGTTTAATATAGTTTATTTACCTCATTCTGCATATGTAACGGATGGTCTCTTTATTCATTTCTTCCAGGATCAACAACGCGTGGTTTTAATAATTTAGGTACTAAAGTTATAGTAAATGAGATTTTTTTAATTCATTATTAAATTACCTAAGCCAGCGTGACTTAAGGACAACAAAATACACAAAGCATTAGAACATTCTTCATTGAATCATCCGGTTAATTATTATTAAAACAGAATTTGCATCCGATATTGGAGCAATGACGGACGTCTGATTAAATCGATGCGTTCCGATTCACAGAGGTATGTTACCAACCTAATTTGATCACTCCAATTAGTTAGTAAATTCATTTCATTTCCTATAATTAGTACATATTTCCGCACATCGTTACATGGTACTGAATAACTTATAAGCATACCGTACCGTCTAGTATATTTTAGATGATATTAAATTAGATTTTATGCTGTATTAGTTACAAGTGTAAAATATAATATTGTTTTCTAAGAGACGGTTACTATTCTATCAATAAAGATAATTAAACGCTAATATTTTGCTGTACCGCAAAGAGCGATTCACAGCTGCATGTAATATTTATAATCATTATAATGTATTTTTTGCCATGCATGATCATCATAAAAAAATTGTGTTGTTTTGCGCCATTTGATTGCACTGGGTATATAGTTCTAGGTTACAAGGTAAATCTGTGGCATAAAGATAACGTCAGCATTAGAATGACCTTGCGGCCACTACACACTAATATGAATGAATGATTCCCTGTAAAACATTGTTCCCGGCCCCGCTGTTGAGCACGGGTCTTAATAAAAATACTATTCCTTTTAAAAATATATTCTTGTTTTATAACTTCTGTTTCGTGGATGAATAAAAATCCGGCAACAGATTGACGCGAAAATCGTTATACTCTTAAATAGGAGAGGGCACCGAGTTTACAATATTTATGTTCTATATTAAAATTTTCAAAGGTTAGTGTATTATTATAATCTATACTATTATAAAACTGTAATAGAGCTGTGTCTGTACATTCAAGATATTCGAGAATAAATGACTGTAATAGGCTATATATAGGCGTGTCTAAACACAAACAATTTTTTTTAGAATTTTTGTCTGTCTGTTTATCTGTTTGTTTGTTCGCGCATCACACAAAAAGTACTGAAAGGATTTTGATGAACCTTTTTTTATTTGAAGGGCCTTGATTAGACTTAAACACTGGTATACATTTTATCCCGCTACTATATCGGGAACCTGAGATATAACCGAAAAACTAGAAAATTATTTAAACTAGAATTTTTTGTAGAATTTATTTAAAAGAACTACTTGATAGATTTTGATGCAACTTTTTTGTTTGAAAGGCCTTGATTTGACTTAAAAACTGGTAGACATTGTATCCCGCTACTATATCGGGAATCTGAGATATAACTGAAAAACTAGCTTTTGGCTGCGGCGAAGCCGCTGGCAAAGGCTAGTCAATACTAAAACATTAATGATACAGTTTTATTTCTATTATGCCTAATGATATAAAAAAATGCAAAGCTTGATCAATTCATTAGAGAGTATTCACCTAATTTGGATTTCTCAAAGAATGAACACAATAAGATCACGTTTAGGAGCACCCCTAAAATGGTTCGAACGCACTTATTGCTCAAGTGTCGCAATAAAAAAAGGTCGTATGTTTTTAATTAAACGCTTATTTTGAAGAGGGAATGACTCACACAATAGCTCATTGTGTGACAGTGCTATTGCATTATTGACGTTTTATTGTGAGAATGATTCCGAACGAGCTCATAAACGTATGTATATTAAACCTTAATTCAACTGACATATTGATCAGTTTTCGATAGCACGAAACCTTATAGCTTTTACATTATGCGCGAATAGCACTACAAAAGAAATTATGACATAATGCGTAATGTGTGAACGTTTGAGTAGTATTGATTGAGTCTGAAGATCGAACTACACAATAAATGTAAAATACAATCGATTGTTTGAGCGCAATGACTCGATATTTTCTCTGCTATTCGAATAAATAATTACATACCCAGTAGTATAAAAAATCAAAGCCAGTTTTTTTTTAAACAAAGTTATAAAACTTTGTTTCAAAAAAAAACTTTTTTCTTTTGGACCTATAGCGTTTAATCGACACTTTACTATAGACAAATCAGATTCTTTAATTATTTAAACAATACGTAATAAGCTTTCATTATTAATATGTTTGTATAAAACAGTGAAGTCACAACAATGGGGTATTCAAAACTACCTCACTAAGATTAAGTTGATGTGTCTCTTTTAACGTAATTAAGGGGAGGCCACCTAACTCGGAAGCTGAACGAAGCACAGATCAGGTGAGTGAAGTACTGCGGGGCAAAGCAACTGAGGAACTTGAGCATCCTGTTTCAAAGCGTGTCGAACCGCCGCGCGTGGGTTCTTGCTAAGTGGATTAATTACGTGGATGATCTTCCACCTAAATTAGTCTAACAACCCTATACCGTTACATGATCCTTTACCTACGGGATACGATGTGTTTATTCTATATAATTTATGTAGTTACTGTATCTTTTACAGAGTGAACGAGTAGTTGAAGCGTTCATAGTCACCTTTTTTGATCTGTGAAGAACTATCAGGTTATCTGATTATGACTTAAATTTGGTCAAAGTTTTAGTAACAAAAATTAAGTAATTTAGGGGAACGGATGCTATAAATTTAGGTCTCCTTTTTTGAAGGAATAATTAGTTAATGCCAACTCCCATCTCATTGTGGAGGGGACTGGTTCAAAAGTGAATAACACTGTAGCAGCAGTTAAAAATCAGTTACCAGGATTGCTCTTTACTGCTAGTAAACTCTCTAATACGCAAAATTTTATTCAAGACAAGCGTGGCTTTATTGATGGTTCTATGGCGTAAATAAATTACCTGAAACAAACAAAACACAAATATTAGCTTCACCCTCACTTCAAACAAAAAGTAAATATTATTTTACCAATATAAGCACATTCATTTAAATTTTCAAGCGTAAAGAATACCATACAATATAATCTCCGAACAATTCCAAATTAAGTACAAAAAATATATTTTATTTTGTACAGTTGTGGACAAGCAAACAGACACGCAGCTGGCCAAACACCACCGTACACGACTGTACTTTGAATGTTCTAAGTAAATATTGAACAGCGGTACATTCGTGGCCTATTGGTTGGAAAACCACAAGGGATGTTGACTGTCAAATTCTAAATTCGATTCAGATGTTTTTCATGCCATAGTAGTTCTTTTGTGCACGTCACGATAAGTAAAAGGCATTCGAATATAGACTACAAATAACGTTGTGGCTTTTGGAGTGATTTGGGTTCGATTCCCACAAATAATTTAAACTATTTTAAGCTAATAGTTTTAGATTTGTGTAATGATTATACACTACGTTGTACAGCTTTGTAGTTTAATGTCATCTAAAAAAAACTAAATGGATCGTCCAGTTCCTAAACAATTTAATATATTCTTTATCTATTACCTCACAACAAGTTAAAGATTAATCGAGCCTAATTTCTTTTACAGCCTCCATGATCTAACCTCAACTAATAGCATATTTCAGCTTAATTAAATATTGATTATCTACCTATACCTACCTGCACAATTCGCAGATCACAATACTAACACAGTCTAAATTGGCTACTAAATATTCAAAACCAATAGTCCATACGAAACATACACGGGTAATTCGACAATGGGTGGCTAATTCAATTTGAATCACGCACAATATTCTATTAATCGTGATAGACAGATGTAATCAATCTGTGTACAAGCGGCCGTATTGTCCCTGGGCCGCTAGTGTTGCCACGCAATCGCTTCAACACTCGCATTTCTTTATGTTTTTAACTACTTTAATTATGAACTTGCCACGATAGATTCTTTTTCTTTTGTTTACAACATTTCTTGTCATTGTTGACGTGAACTTCGAGAAATTAGGCCATTATAGCACACAGTTGTGTTTTGACTTTTGTTGTTTAACAGTATTTTTATCTCCTTAATTTTCTTTCCTTAGTAGATTCTTAAGATTAAATGTAGTAATGACAATATTTATTTCAGGTGCATAAACATAGCACAGTAAATATATATATATATATATATATATATATATATATATATATATATATATATACTGTGACCATAGTGACTATATAATATTAACACTAATCATTTTTTTTTATATCCTTTCCCATCTGCTATAGGTATACGCGATACAGAGAAATACGACAGCATAAATTTTCCTAGAGCTACCATAAGAATAATTATATTATATTACGTACGTATATGGTTACAATTTTGAATAATATAATAAACTCTCTATTTTATGGAAATATGTAATTAAATCATTATTTTGATCTGTATTTTAGCACTTGACATGTTCAGTTACTTTAAAGAACCAATTATTTGTGAATGTGGAAAAGAGAACTGTATCCCGCTCGCAGTAAAGTTCTCTTTTTTCACATTCACAAATAATTTGTTCATTAAATCATTAGTTTGCAGGGGGTCGTCTGAACATACCACTAAATACATATTTATAACAACAAAGCTATACAAATTAATTATATATTATTCTGAACAAAAAAGCTCAGTATTTTCTAAACTCGTTAGAGCACGGTTTAAGTTTTAATTAATGATATAATGTCGTCGTTATTTCTGAATTTTCTGGTAGCTACAGTGCTTTAATCAAATAGGTATACATTTAATAGTGCAGTGATAGCTTAGCGACAAAAAGACAGGCTGGTCTCGAGTTCGACCTCCTGTCTGAAACATAACATGCGATTTAAAAAAATTTCGTTCTCATCTACTACGTTGTTATATATAGCCCATATTCCTAAACGAATGTGAAGCCTGGACCCTCAAAGAGCAAGTCCGAAAACATGTAAAAAAGCATTTGAATATCTAGCCCCACCGGCCCAGCTAGCTTTGCAAAGTAATAGAGTTAAGGGAACATTTACAAATGACGCTTTACTTTTATGAATAATAGATTAAAAAGAGAATCGGAATTGATTAATAAAATAACTTGCAATAATATAGATACTATAACAATAATATGCTAAACTTGCTCAGTCGATCTCTGCTAGTCAATCTCTGCTAGTCAATCAGTGAAGGCAACCAAGACTGTCTCCAAAGTTGTAACTTTTCCGAAATGCCTCAACTAACTCTTGTTGAATCTACCACCTGTTGGATGAATGATAGTTTCCCATACTTCGGAAATTGTGCGTGAAAACTTACGAGTTTTTAATATATGTAATTTTATCATATTTATAAGAGTACTTCCTGTGTCACAAATTTATGAACCCAAGACTTCGTTCAACGATCTGTGAAATATGTACTTTTTCTTAATTACGGGAAAGAAACCGATGCCTCGAAGTAATAACTTAATTACGGCGGTGATCGTACAGTCAAGGATTGTCGTAAAGAAAGGGGTTTTGTAATTATCGCTAACAATGTGCATAGCAATTTAGTTGACATTTAAGTAAAAGTAAAGTACACACGCACACATTGTAATATAATCTGTCGTAACAGTGTCTGTTTCAGCAGCTGTCACAAACACCACTAATGAATAAATAAACCAAACAAACAGATAACAAGAGATGCCAATTAAACAATACACTAATTAATTCCAAACATTGGTGTAGTGGACTTAATTAGAGCCAGCAACAGTATTAAACGAGCAACACAGGTAGTTAGATATAGTGAATACATTATAATTATACTGTTTATACTAAATGCATAGAGAAAATTAAAAATTTATGACTTTGTAAGCTCTATATAATTTTATCAATCAGTTTGATTTTCGTTTTAGTACTATTGTTTAACATGGATACACAATACAAAATAACATATTTAAATAATAAAATATAAAGGCGTGAGGCGCATGAATGTATGCAAAACATAAACTACTTTACGACAATCTCATAAAAGAAGCCGCACAAAGTCGACAGTAGCTATTTTAATATCGAAGGCGAGAGCTCACCGCACTGTCCCACGAAACATTTTCCATTAATAAAACGCGAAAAAGGAATATTACATATGAAAAAGACATATATCCGTATCGCCGGACCCGCCGCTATCTCCTTGGAAGGTAATAACTTCTTTACAAGTCCAAAGTCCGAGGGATTGAAAAGCAATTTCAGCAGGACACCCCCGCCCTCACGCGGGGCCGGACTCGCCATATTTCTTTTTCGCCGCTACTGTAATTCGCCTTTGATTTAATCTAGAGAAACAAATCTTTGAATGTGAAAGTTTAGTGATAGGCATCAGTGGAACTAGTTTCGCTGATTGGATTCCATCCCTGGTTGTGCTCGGAGCCCGATAGTTCCTACAATTTGAATTGGTCACTGCAGATATTCCGCTATTTCTCTGATTCTACTACAAGATTGCATTTCTTATTCTCTCAACCGAATTTCTATAGCCAAATTCGGTTACTTTTGTTATAACCGATTTTATTTCAAGCAATCCAGGATTGTCACAATTAATTTGTTGATGTTTATTATTGTATAAATATTTCGGAAGACAACGACTTGGTTAGACCCCTAGAAACAATCGAAGAGTGGAAGCTAATAATTATAACAGGCATACCGCAAGCTGTTTTATGACCTCTCAATTTTCGTATTTGTACATTTGCAAGATACGACTGACGATGTCATCGTATTCCTTTGTTGCGCGTCACTAAGCAGATAGAGTTGTAATTGGAACCAGTGAAGTCGTGGGTGACGAGGCGTCCCGGCACTATCTACTTACCACCTACGGTAACCACACCGCAAAATATACATTACACTAGCCATTGTAATCATATGCATGTAATATTAAGTAGTGTTATTTAATTACATTATTTTACTCATTTATTACGCACAGTTTATTTATAACAAAAATTTACGAGCATTTCAAAAATATTTTAAGATGGAATAATTATTTCTACATTTCAAAGTGTAATCTAAAGTTGTATATAAATATTTATTTTTTTATATGTATAATAAAAGAATTACATATTATTAAGCTTTATGAAAATGTTGTGCTGTTCAAGCATATTTTTTTCGGTCAGACTATTAGGCGGGTAACTAGTAACTAGCTCATTAACAGGTTAATCTTAAATGCGAGTAAAATTGCTCTTTCTACGATATTGGTTTAGGGTATACTTTTAGTTAATTTATTATAGATGTTGTGAAGTAATGAGGACATTCTGGATAATAAGGCAACTCATAAACTACTTTGAAGATTTTCTGTCCCAAAATATATATAAAATACTTCATTCTACAGACGAACACATTTTGGAATTATTAAGTGATTGAAAAAAGAAGATTCAGAAACAAGAGAACCGCTGAACTAAACAGTCTAAGAAGGTTATCATCGAACAGTAGATTTAGACATTATGTAATTAAATCATAGCTTTTGGTAGGTGCCATCAGGGCACCTACTTCCTCCTCTTTAACCCTAAATAGTGATGGGAAAAATCTCACTAAACTAAACTTCTCTTTTTCTCCATTCACAAATGATGTGTTCTTTAAAGTAGCTGAGCATGTCAAGTGCTAAATACAGATCAAAATGAAGGAATGGAATGATTTATGTTTTTGAAAAATATATACAACAATACTGGAATACTTAACTGAATACTCAAAGTTTACATAACATAATAAGATGAGTAAAGAAATCTACGTAAAACCCACTCAATTTGTGAGACGGTTTTGTGGAGGGCCGGCCAGATCACTATCGGTCAAACTATTCCGACCGCCTTATTTATATAATCTAACTGTTTGCAAGGGACAAACACGCCGTGATGTTCTTTTAGGGTTCGTTTTAAGGAGTTCTATGAGCTAAAAGTAATGTTTAACAAAGTATAAGGATATAATAAACATAACCCGTATTATGTATCTTGGTTAAACACACGTTGCAAAAAAATTTCAACGACGTAATTTTTGAAGTGAAAACTTCTATAGGAAGGTTTGGATAAATCCATGGAAGTCGTCATCGACATGGTCACGTGACGTGTTAACGATAACACTGTATCTGTTCCTATTAGTATAACTTATTGCGCTGGACCAGCTGTGAATAAAGAAATTAATAATTTTTTAATAATTTTGATTTACAAGTTTTCATTACAGATACAATTAATTTGAATATCCAAAAAGAACAACTGTTTGTTTATAGTTTTCAGTTTTCATTTCTGTCGGCAGTCCTCATAACTGCTTTGTTCTTTTTTCAACCCTTTTACGGTCCTACTATACGGCACAGGTCTCCTCTCATAGCGAGCGGGATTTAGCCAATAGTCCACCACCCTGGTCCACTGTGGGTTGGCAGACTTCACAAGCCGTCAAACAAATTGTAATATTACGGGTGGTAGGCTTGAGTACCAAATGGCATTACACACTCTTTATCGGATCCGAGCAGGTCAGTAGTAGTCTAGGGCGGGATCGGAGTTCAGGGAGTTCTGCCAGCCTCCTGCCGATCATAGTAGACCCGCACTCGAAGCCAACCCCAGGAAACCTCGAAATTTGAAATATAATGGAATCCTTCCCGCCAACCGGCGAAGATCCCGTTGAATAGCAGTCATGCCGAAGTGGACCCGACGGTTGCTTATGGAGAGACACCGGAGGCCTTTCCGAGCTTTGTGTTGGCTCCTCATAAAACCTGCCGCCTAGACATGCACTGAGTCCCACTCTCGTCTTTTTTCTGATTGGTACCTCCCACCCATTACGCGAATATTCGGTATTTCTTCAATATGGCTTCATTTTACAGTGTCTCACGACTGGTGACACAAGATACCTGTTACCCGGACATTGAGAGCATGAGCTTCCCTTGTTAGACCTTCTGCTAACTATAAATCCACTTACATACTAGGTGGTGCTTGATGCTCTTCTGGGATCATCTGACCACAACCTCGTCCGCTGCTTAAATGCTGTTGTGAAGCCTAATCATTACTTTGCAAAGGGGTGTCGCAGAGTCTGGAAGTTTAAATCTACAGATTGGGATGGTCTGCGCTTATCTTTGCATCTCACCATTGACTTCCTGAGACCTCACATGCCTGTATCGTTTCTATTATAGCTCCAATAGGGTTTCTACTTCTTAGATAATTGCCCATGTATATTCGATTTCCAATAAGAGTTAGTTTGGATTCTATGATTTACCAATTGCGATTCTGCAGTACCTTGAGAATCACCAGCTGATCAGTGATCGTCAGTATAGCTTTTATCATATTCGATCCACTGGCGATCTTCTCATATACCTTACTCCCCGTTAGGTAGCCTTGGAGGCCAGGGCAAGGCTTTAACATTCAGGCTAGACAAACATGACATGTCTGTGGTATGATACGGCCTACCATTTTATGGAATTCCCGAGAAATTCTGTAAATCGATCTCCATTTTCCTGCATGGTAGGAGCATCGAAGTCTTAGTAGATGGTTTCTATTCCGATACTATGGCGTTAAGCTGGTATACCACAAGGTTCGGTACTTTTCCCCTCACTATTCATTCTTCATATCAATGGCATATTCTCGGACTATACTGGAGGAGAGACGAACTGAATTTGTATCTGAAATAGAGCGCTCTCTAGAGCGGGCCTCAGAATCGTGTGAACAAAACTTGGTTTTTTAACCCCATAACACACTGACACAGGTTTACGCTTTAACTCCAAAGAAGGGTGAATTTTCGTGGCGCCTCAGTTGCAAGGAGTAACTATACCTCTCCGATAGTATGGGGTTGCGATTCTCAACATCGACATTAGTAGTAAAAGACCAGTTCGGGAGTCATTTGGAAGATAAAGCCAAATTGACTACAAGAAACTAGACGTCCTGAATAGTGAGTCAAGCGGTTCTTCACATCGAGGCAACATCTTTTGCTTTACAAAGTATAAGTCCGCTCTCGAATGGAGTGCTACTCACCTCTCTGGTCAGGTGCACCCAAGTTCCAGCTTGACCCACTTGACTCCCTGCAAAAAAGTGCTATTCTAGATTCGTTAGACATCGACTCTTTAATGGGGAATGCTCTGAGTAAATGTTTGAGATGGGCGACCCCGCCTTTATCTAATATCATAAACTAGATTCATCACGCGACTCCATCTTATTACTGTTGGTATTCAATAAAATATATAACTTCCTTTCTTTCACTCTCGATAGTGTGACAAACAAAGAAACCCACTTTTACATTTATAATATTTGTAAGGATGTGCAGAGAGCTCTGTTACAGCTTTATAATAGTACAAATGTTTTGTGTTTCAGTGAGCCTAATACAGACGTTTTCTCTCAAATATCTTAATGTAAAGACACTGCTCAGCCTTCTAATAGTATAGAGTCAACAGTAAAAACTAATTTAATTCATAAAAAGTTTTGTTTCGGTAATATAATTCAGTATATGGCAGGGTAGACACGAGGGGACCGAAAAGTCTATGTCATCGCTCACGCGTCCTGCAAATATTTTCTGCCCGAACAAAACATAGTGTTTTGTTTGGGCAGAAAATATTTGATTTATTGAATAAAATCCTAACAGAACACACCTTACACGTTATATCATTAAGCCAAGCTTATAAATAATTAACCTTTGTCTAACTAGTTCTATAATTCTTTCTTCACTATACTTTATTGCCCAGAAAACACGAAATATGTTATTACTATGTATCTTATATTAGCTATCTTAATTACACCTGCTTACTAATTTGATATAACTAATTATTAAATAATTAGATTCAACAACAGCCTAGGTCTGGTAAATTAATAATAATTATTTAATTAATTTTGTATTATTGTAATTAACCATGTAATTGGACCGGGCACGTCTAAATCCAAATTAAAATTTTCAAGTCTCATGATTTTTAAGATGATTGTAATCATTATTTTTACATATACATAATGAAACCATAGAACCCAGTATTAGTCTTATATTGTAGGTGTTTATCAATAACTGAGAGTGGACGATAGGAGTGAGGTCAGTGAGGAATACAGAAGAATAATATTTTTTTATCTGTTAGTAATGCATAATACATTAAATTAAAGAATGGAATGACATAAAAATGAAGTGGTTCTCACGGATATATAGAGCTTGGCTTCGAGCAGAATAATATTATAAGCTATATTTCATTTAAACTGAATATCCATAAAATATAAAGTAACTTATTCCATGATAATAACTTAACTCTATGTTTAGAAACATATTGAATTAGTGTGTGACTCGAGATGAAAATAATTTATATTTCTACGCTGACAGATCGCGAGATCTAAGTGTATTTATATCTAAACAAAATTGATTAAACATTTATTTTAAAATTAGATTAAATTGTAGAAACAAAGAGAAATGTATCAAAATAAACAGAAATCGGATAAACACAAGCGTGCGTACTGCGGCGCAATGAGCGAGCCGCGATCGGGCCATTTGCTACTGTTTTCAATTTGTCCGTAGCCACCATACATCAGCCGTGGCACGCAGCGGCAACGTCCCTAACTTTAATACACTTACGCTTGACATTTTTCCGCCCATTATGCATTCTGCTACCAATACTTTCTGTAAATACTTACCAGGAACTTCAATTTAGCAAATATTATTCACCGTTCTAAGAAAGCATTACCGTAGTTTTAGGAATATGAAACGTTGATACATTTTATTTTTTACTAGCTGCTACCCGCAACTTCGTCTGCGTGGAATTTAGTTATTTTCTTTTTTAGTACAGAACCCTAATTATTTTTTTCATAATAAAATTAGTGATCGAGCCCATGAGCCCCGTCCCGTGAGTCCCGTCCAAATCGGTCCAGTCGTTCTCTTGTTTAGTCGTGGATGTGTTCAATGTATTTACTTATCTATTTGAATCTATTTCATAATTTCAGCTTTTTTTTACGCGGAACCTTAATTATTTTTCCAAAATAAAAGTAGCCTAAGTTACGCCCTGTAACAACAGCTATCTGCTAGTGAAAGTCCCGTCCAAATGGGTCTAGCCGTGGGATGGGATTAGCCAGAACAAAGAGGCAGACAGACAGACAAAAACTTTAAAAATTGGTAATTTGTTATAGGTAGCGTATAGTATATACTCTCAATAGTAAAATGTTGTTATTTAGACATTACAAACAGACGCTTCAATTTTATTTATTTGTATACCTAGATTTGTCAGAGCATTAACTTGCAAGAACACACGTATTACTTCACAAATTTCAATCTGTGCAACGCGTGTAAGTTTAATATGTACCTATTAGCTAGGGTTTTTTATTAGGTATACTATATGATTCACAGGCAAGTAAATATTATAAATATGTTTAGATATTTTTATATATATTTTTAGCATTTGACATGCTTAGCACTATACATTAAACACAAAGTGAAAAATGTGAAATCGAAAATAACAGTCAGGAGCAGGACCCGAACCTGCATCTTCTGGATACCGTCCAGATGCTTTACCAATTCAGCCATCCTGACAATTGCTCCCGACTGCTAATTTCGATAACACATCATACTTAACGTCTTTGGGTGACGCCTGCGCCATCTGTCGGAAGTATTTTCATACTATGTATGATGATACTATGTATATACGACACAACATGTGTTTCGCTGATATGGGGGACAGTGCCGTAATCGCCACGCTTGGCAGGCGGGTTGGCGATCGCAGCGGATGTTATTAATACTCGAGGGAGTGCTGCTGCCCACCTCCCCCGGTATTCCCTCAGTCGGCTCTTACGACTCCCATGGGTGGAGAGGGGTGGGACAATTCTAAAGCCGGCCCCACACGGCAACGGCTTTGAAATCATCATTAATGATTTTAATGCCATTGTTAATATAACTCAACAAAGTAGTGTAAACCACTGGTCATCAGGCTCTCCCACACAGCAACAGTAATTGCTCTTATTACACCTTTAATATTAATAACTTTGTAAATATCTTACAGAATTTCCTAAAGATATATTATAAAACAAATACTGGATTATGTGCACAAATATTGCAATGTTTATAATACTTATTGCATATATTCTGTTACGCGGTCACTTTAGGGAATTAGGTCAGAGCTCGTATCAATAATTAGGAGTGCTTTTACTCAATGCGAGTTAGTAGAGAGTTACGCTCAGCTTAACGTTCTAATTGGCCACCCAGTCCACCTCTAGACGATGTTTCACGGATCGTCCGAACGTTGACAAACAAGCTTCATATTAAAATTGCGATATAATACACAGAAACTTTAGTGAGAATATTGAGGAGTTTTGTAAACGACATACAAATATTTTTGATTTATATTTTTTAGCATTTGACATGCTCCGCCACTTTTTAAAGTACAAATTATTTGTGAATAAGGAAAAAAAATTTTTTGTACTAGCGAGAATCGAATCCGCGTCTTTTCCAATCCGGGGAAGTCCTCTAAGCCATTGAGCTATAGTACAGATCTTTCGATCATCCCAATCAACTTATCACATTTGTCTTTACGACCAACGCCTTCTATCGGATATATTTCATTTTTTTTTTCACAAAATGTTTTTTTTTTTAGTTTTTTGTCTGTTTTTCTGTTTATCTGTTTGTCTGTTTGTTTGTTCGCGCATCACGCAAAAACTACTAAACGGATTTCAATGCAGTTTTTTAATTGATAGATCTCGATTAGACTTAAAAACTGGTACACATTTTATCCCGCTACTATATCGGGAACCTGAGATACAACCTAAAAACTAGCTTTTGGTTGTGGTGGAGCCGCAAGCAAAGGCTAGTACTATTATAAAACTGTAACATAGCTATGTCTGTACATTTAAGATATTTGATAAAAAATGACTGTAATAGGCTATATAGGCGTGTCTAAACTTTTTTTATTTGATAGCTCTTAATTAGACTTAAAAACTGGTATACATTTTATGCCCCTACTATATCGGGAACCTGAGATATAACCCAAAAATTAGCTTTAAGCTGCGGCGAAGCCGCGGGCAAAGGCTAGTAATTATATAAAACCTTATTTAAGGAGTTATTTATTCTCGACTATGCAGCTTACAAGTAACGAATGCTTGGATAAAGTTACAAATATATCACAAAGTTCGTGTCAATATGAAACATGGTGTCGTGTACGAGTTTGAATGATTACCTAGTTTCTGCACAGTTAACAGCACACACAGTATTTGTGCTGTTATTAATTCCGCAAAATTGAAAGCCGATCCGAGTCGACCGTAGCTGTCGTGTTGTTGAGTGCAACGTCGTTATGTCTAGTTCAAATTGCATACTGTGACGCTTTGAAACTCTACCGCGCTAGGTAATACATTCTACGTCATACAATTGATAGTTTATACTACAAAGACATACTCGTAATTTTACAGAGTACTACAAAACCTAGTAAATTATAGTAAGGGCTTCCAAACATACCTAAAAATAAAAATATAGTATTTATATGGGCCACTTAATCAAGCCGTTTACGCGTGATTTTGCATAAGTGCCTTTGCTGACAAAGGTATGTGCTTTTTTTTGTAGATATCACACTCCCTAACATACTGACATTGAGAACAGCAAAAAAGCCAATAGCATTTTTCGGCCTAAACTGATTCAAATTAGTAAATTTGGCAATAGAAGCCATAAGACTAACGAGCCATCAATTACCACAACTAGTCATAGCCTTTAATGGTATCCAGGTTGGAAAATTATGCTAGTGCCATACAATGATAAATTATAGTCAAAGGATAACTTAAAAAGGATCACGAATGCTTGTGACAATTTTACGTTTAAAACCAATAGACTCTACCATTCACAATCAATAAAGACGTATTCAAATTATTTCCTGTGTAATCGTTAAGCAAGTGGGCAATGAAAACAACTGTTATACGGACTAAGTATCGAGCTGTAGTAATTTCGAGGACTGTTGATATGCATCGGCCCACTGAACGTTCAAATTGGCGTAGCGCGGTGCGCGTTCCTGCCCGTTCGTTACTGTTCCAATATTTGCTACTCTGCAAATTAAGTCAAGTACAATATCAGGAAATAGACGATTTCTATTAACGGATGACGACTTTGTTAATATTGGTTATTGCACAAGAAGACCACACAGATATTTGTTTAAGATGGATGAATAAATAAATGATAACTTTAAATCTTCTTCATTATCCAGTAGGTACCCATTAGCGAGATTATATCAAGAGCCTCGCAAAATTAGCACAGTTTCGTCAACATATAATATATAAAATTCTCGTGTCATAGTGTTCGTCGCCATTCTCCTCCGAAACGGCTTGACCGATTCTTATGAAATGTGTGTATATTCTACTGAATATCTCGTCTGAGAATAGAATGTAAACAAATTTTCATACCCCTAAGTGATAAGGGTGGTCCACCCCAAAACTTTTTTTTTATTATTTGGAGCAAATTTTTTATTTTAATATTTTTATGATTCTGCATATAAGATCGTATTTTTTTTTCGACGCTAGCAATTCCCCAAATATGCTCTAGACAATTTATATGGCAAAACAACGATTACCGGGTCTGCTAG
Source organism: Leucoma salicis (assembly GCA_948253155.1). NCBI lineage: Eukaryota > Metazoa > Arthropoda > Insecta > Lepidoptera > Erebidae > Leucoma > Leucoma salicis. The sequence continues at coordinate 11,257,779 of OX411807.1, read as the reverse complement.
TTACTCTATAAATTTTAATTGATGTATGACAATGCATTCTAGTACAGCATTTGTTTATTGACATAATATGCAAATGAAAAGTGTATTGCAGGGGTCTTCTAGTGGTAGACCCTTGCTTATCCTAGCATGAATGGACCGGCTCGATTAGGGAAGTACTCTCACAGAAGATCAGTGTGCAACAAAAGTAGGTACTCCTACCATTGTGATTCGTATGGTAAGTGAAAGCGCTGGCGGCCCAAAGCCTCTCCCTATCCTCTACTTATTACCCATCCTATCCCCTCCTTATTATCCTGCCGATCCACCTCCTATCCCTTTCCATGGAGATAGCGACGCGCCAGTGATGCCTTTGGTGTTTCTACGGTAACCGCTTAGGTACCATCTGGTAGGCCAGCATGCTTGTTTGCCACCTACGTAAAACAAAAAATTTATACAAATGCGCAATAAGGCTGCAACAAATATGCGCTAATCGTAAATAATGATTCATTAAGCTTTTTCATATATCAGAAAAATTTAATAATCAAAGATTTTTTTCTGCTTTTTTATTGCTTCTGGTGGCAGACGAGCCACGACTCACTTGATGGTAAGTGGTAAACGCCACTCGTGGACTCAACAATACTGCCAAGTCACTGCACCCTATTTTATTTCGCTACTAAAGAATATAGCACCACGCCTGTATTCTCCGAAGGGGTAGGCAGAGGTGTACCCACGATTCGCCATCTATGTTTAAGTCCCACGTAATAGGTATTGCCGTCTGCCGAGCACATTGCCGAACTCCGGGCTGTTACCACATTGAGATGCGAACCGGTCGGCCACACGGAAGATGGTGGTACCGACCCAATCGAGCAGGATAATAAGTAAGTAACGAGTGCGAACTTGGTACCCAACTCTACCACCTGTAATATAATGGATGATAATTGCTTACTTCCCTTAGTCGCCGCACTACACTCGGGGGAATAAATGAGGTGATGATATTTGTATTGTAAGTTTATTTAAAGCGACAATATTAAAATCTGCGAGCCGTTGATGGTATCACATTTGACATAAATAATTTGTATATTTACTTTTATTATTATTTTTAGTAACTTATATTATCTCTACAGTCAACATAATATTATAACCAGTTACCGATGACACCAACACGAACCACAGAAAACATTATAACGTGAAATATGTTTCGATTGAGAGAGCTTTTGATCACTGGTGATCGGACGTTTGAGACCTGTCATAATGTGATTTCGACAGATGGATTGTGAACAGCCGTATCGTTCCTTATTTAATAGAATCACTAATTAATATGTGCTCTCATAAATCTAAACAAAATAATTCACTGAGTCTATGTTCGCTTTGGAATAACTCTAAGTTATATGTATAAAGGACTTAAAAATAAGTAAAATACGGACACAATTTGTGACCCTACTTAATGTCATCAAGCCCAAATTTGCATAAAATCTGTCGGCCGAAACCACAGTTACAAACTTTTTGACTGCACTTAAAAAGCACTAAAATCGAAATGAGCTATAAACGGCCGACCCTTATTTAGGTTGGAGTCAGCTTCCCGATTTTTACGAATAAATTGAGCATTTTATAAGTAAATTTTAGGGTTCAACGCTTCAAAGCTGACCAAAATTAACGTCTTATTTTTTTACAAACGCTAGTCATCTCTTGTTTGTCATAGAGAATAGAACTTAAACTTATCTCTTAAAAGTATCAAAGAGAACAAACCTTTTTTATATGAATGTTGGAATAAAAACTAGAGTGCACTGTGTATCTAACGAACACTTGAAAATTGACATGGATGATAGAGGGGTCATTTTAGAGGTTATCGTAAAGATTTATTATCTTTTTAATGCGTTGCGTGCATTTTTTTAATAGTAATAGTTTAAAAACAATCTCAAACTATATTAACTTCAATTTTATAAATGTATTTCAAATAAAAATATGTGAAGCAGTAAGCAGTATTCAGTTTAATGGAAATAATATTTACTTTCCTTAATTTTCTATCATGGACAAATAGACAAGATGTGATTACAAGGATTCTATTTTTGCCATAATTAATCCAATTTTCTTTTATTTTTCAAAAACCATAAGAGCTCTCTTCTATTTATCAGAAGGTAAGTTAGCTTTTGTGCCTTTAGACCTCTAGCCCTTTAGATCATAGTCTGGAACAGGTACGGAACCCAAGACACGTAGGCACTAAAATAATATATTTAATTATTATTACTCGATTATCGTGTTTAATGTATATATACATGTTATCTACTAACAGAAAAAATACCTACGTTAGTTAAATGATATTTCTTCGACACAATTTATTATTAACATTAAAATGTGCGTAAACATTTTAATCAATTTATTTTAATGGCAAGCTTCGATAATAAACTACGGATAAATACACTTACATACAGCGATGTATTTAATTAAAGACAATCGTTAAGATTTTATTATTTTTAAGTAAAACTTTGATCTAAAAAAGATTTTGATGGGACCATTACCAAAAAGATAAGCTTTGTTTGTTTATGGCTACAAAATACTTGACCTTTTAGTGGTGGTGGTCCGGACCATTTGACGAAATTCGTCTCTCACCATAGACGACCAACTCTTGCAGGTACAGTAAAATTAATAAGACATTGTTCTATCGTAGCCTAGTTTTGCACTTGCCACTCTTACGATTGGCAAGGTTAAACAACTTTCGCTCAGTCAGCAGATGGGTGACCAAAATGTGAACACCTGACCCTAAACACGTGCTTTGGAAGACATGTTAAGCTGTGGGTCCCGGATCAAAGACCTAATAAAAAACATACTTTAGGGTAGCATCACTTGTACCACTGAAGGAATGTAATATGGTTCCAGTGGCCCGCCAATATAGGCGGAGAGACGGCACGCTGCGGGTTTATTTAGTGGATGAGGGGCGATTTTTTAAACATTTTTGATCTATATTTTTTAGCATATGACATGCTCCGCTACTTTTTAAATCTACAAATTATTTGTGAATAAGGAAAAAGAGATTTTTTGTACGAACGGGAATCGAAACCGCGTCATTTCCTATCCGGGGAATTGCTCTAAGCACTTGACATGCTCAGCTACTTTTAGAGTACAAATTATTATTTGTGAATGACGAGAATGAGAACTTTAGTTGGATGGGAAATTTATTAAATTCCCGCTCGTACTAAAAATATAGATCAAAATGTTTAAAAATACTATTGTTCGAATTTCGAATTTCCCTCCACATTTTTTTGAGAGCCTAATTAAATTATCGTGTCTCATTTAAATATGGATTGCATCAAGAACATTTTCGTGCGATGATTTTTTACGATTTTAAATGTGGCCTAAAACCTGATGGATGAGTCATTTGATCGACTTCAAATTGCTTTTATGAATGAAGGACCTTCAAAAGCAACCATCTACCGTTGGCATAGCGAGTTCAAGTACGGTCGCCTTACTTTGGGCGATGAACAAAGGAAAGGTCGTCCTACGACGGCTGTCACGGTAGAAAGTGTGCTGGCAGTAAAAAATTTAATTCAAGAAAACAGGCGAATTACATACAAAGAGATTCAGCATACACTGCAGATTGGTTTGGGAAGCGTTCACAAGATTCTACACGAGCACCTTCGCGTGAGGAGGATAGTTTCGCGCTGGGTGCCGCACAACCTCACCGAAGCTCAGAAGCAGGCCCGTGTGGAGTGGTGCCGTGATATGATTCAATAATTTGAATCAGGTTTGTTTTGGCGCGTATACGACATTGTGACAGTTGACGAAACCTGGATTTATCAATACGATCTAGAAACAAAGCGTCATTCGACAGTTTGGCTGTTTCAAAACGAACCTGAAGCCTACGAAAGTGAAGCGATCGAGAAGCGCAGGGAAAATGTTGATGGCTAGTTTCTTCACTATGAAAGGGTATCTGATTTCAATTCCATTACGAGACCAAAGCAGCATCAACGCCGAATAGTATACCACATAATGCCTGCCAGAGGTTTTGTTTGCAATGAGCAACAAGCGACCGAACACCGTGCTCTGCGGGGTACTGCTTCACCATGACAATGCGCCCGCGCACGCAGCGCTCAAAATGAGGGACTTCCTGGACACCACACCGGTCAGAGTCCTAGGTCCCTCCGTACAGACCTCATCTGGCACCGGTGACTTCTTTTTATTCCCTAAACTAAAAAATCTGCTGAAAGGGATACAGTTTTCATTGCCGGAAGACGCGCTAGCAGCGTTCGAGAAGGCCGTGGAAGAGGTGTCTGCGGCGGACTTGAAAAAATGTTTCGAAAATTAGTTCAGACGCATGAAACTTTATATAGAGGCTGGTGGAGTTTTTTTAAAAGATTTAATTAAAATATTTTATCCATAGAAGTTAGTTTTTTAGTTGCTCAAAACTTTCTGAGTGTCCCACGTACTATAAATGGGAAAGTGAGATTGCTTGCTGTTAGTTGCCTACCTTGCCGATCGTTCGAATTCCCAGTACTAAACTACGATCTCCTCTACGTATTACTTCTACCTAAATAAATAATTATAACTATATTTTACTTTGGTCAGTACCATCTGCATCGTTATGAAGCGTCAACCACAAAAGGCAGAATTAAAAGAAGATCAAATGTATTTTAAAATATTTAGATAAAGTATGTGTAATACTGTTTACAACGGCGTGACTACATAAAAACTGTGCGTGTTAATACATAATATGCGCATGTATTCTGTGAAGTTTCTGACGTGAATAAATCTAATTGAACTAATGAAGGAGGAATTTCTAAATTAGTAGTGTTTTGAACGAACCGTAGGCACACATAGTGTACCGAAACGGGTTAATTACGACCGATAACTCTTTAATTAACCTGCCTAATAACAGAGTATTTGCATTTGAGCCAATTAGGGAGTCGACAAGATCGATACAAAATATTGTTTACTCATGAGCTTGCTCGTTGAGAAACCCATTTATAGTAAATCTGGATTAGAATAGACTATTTTTTATTTTTTTTTGTGTTATTCAGTCTTGAAGCTAAGGTATTTAAATTTAAATATTGAAAATTGGCTATAAAAACAGCACACTTGACTAATATAAAAGAACAGTAGCCAAAAAGTATAATGAAAGCTTAATTAAATTGCTAATTACAAATAATAATTTAAATTGAGCATTATTGAGATAATAAAAAGTCTTCTCGTAATAAATTTACTTCGTGAGCAAAAGGTTTCATACTTACTGTCTCGTAATGTCATATATGTGTTTGTGCCAGTTTCAAAATAATTAGTTAAGAAGTAAATAAACCTTAACCATACTCAGACCAATAACATTATGTGTCTATGATTTCCCGTATCACATTGTGCACTCAGAAATAAAATTTTAATTAAATAATATGTTTGCTCGTTGAATTTAATTCATTCATCTTCATTATAAATGAACAGCAATTATAAGACAGACAAACATAGATACGCAATTTTGCATATCGCTTCATCCAATTATGTTCTTCCAATTATTTTAGTAACTCGGATATTATGTAAATAAATAAGTAAATTGCCCAGCCAATTATATTGTTAATTAGTATGAGTAATTATTGCTTTATTCTTCTAGAAGCGTTCGCAATCGGTATAGAAGATCCGTGAGGCCTAGAACTCCTACTTGTACTCTCCTGGTTGTCCATCCTCTCCACCTCCTATCCCTCTCCTTGTATAGATGACGGGCGAGTGATGTATCTAGTGTTACTAGCGGCTATAGGCTACGTTAATCGTTTACTAGGTCAGGCCGTATGCTTGTTTGCCACCGCGTAGTATAAAAAAAGAAGATCTACACTATGTACTAATATCTTTTTAAAACATCGTTAGAAGCCAGGACTTAGGCTTTACAGAGCGTCTGAAATTCACAATTCAAGTATCATCTGATGGGTGGGTGGGACACAGTTAGTTAGACCTTGTTAATGTTCGCGCAACTTATCAATCAGTTGAAATATAATTATGTTATTTTGGTATAAATAATTATTTGTTTAATGATGTACGTAAATACATACATAAAGTTGTCAATATGCGTCACTAGTCACGCCACTACAGGGTTATTGATAACCTCACGAAGTTGTCAGTTGTTAAGAAAGATAACTTTCTAATTACATATACACTATATTTTGATTATTAATTACGACAACAACCTTATCTCTTTATATTATGATTTTATTTTGATTTTACATTTAAATATTATAATTTATTTCTACACTAGATTTTACCCGCGGACATTAGTTAATAGTTACTCTTTTAAACGTACAGGTTTACGTGGCAATTATCATCGACCACTGAATCAATCTAAGATAGTTCCAGTGGCCCGCCAATAAAGGCGGTGAGATGGCACACGGTGGGTTTATTTAGTGGGTGAGGGCCCCTCACTACCCTGTTCGTTGCCCCGAACGACGGGGTGTGCGGTTAGGTACATTTTTCCCCCTAACCAAAAAAAAGTATCACTATCTCAATAGATACCAATGTAAAATGCATAAAAAACTAGACGTCGCGGGACGTCTACCAGATGTGAAAACATCGAAATTATTTTGTAGAAATAAAATGATCATAACTTGACAAAGTACTCCTCAAGACGAATCAAAGGAGTATAAACTCGATAGGGTTGCGTCGTTTCATTACAGAGTTACTGTGACCACCTTCCAGCTCTATCGTCAGACCCTGGATACCATCTAGAGACAAAGTACTAGTCAAGACAAATCACACGAACCCAAACTCGATGGAGTTATGTAGTTTTATAACGGAGTTCCTATGGCCACTTTCTAGCTCCATCGTCAGACCCTGTATACCATCTAAAGACAAAGTACTCGTCAAGACAAATCATGCGAGCCCAAACTCGATGGGGTTGCGCTGTTTAATTATAGAGTTCCTATGTCCACCTTCCAGCTCCATCATCAGATCAGCTCCATTTCTTCATAATATTGCATTGCCACGCGATATACATATATGTGTAAAGTTTCAAATCAATCGGAAACCGGAAAGTATGTCAAATTTAACTTGCAAGATTTAAACGGAACAAGTAAAATAAAAGCGTCGCCACGCTAACAGACGATTTTATCCTCCCTCCGCATTAGATGTTTCACATCAAAAATCCTTTCAGTATTTTTTTGAGATTGCGTTCATACAGATAGACCGTATATCTGAATCTTGAATTAAATATATATATATATATAAAGAAAAAATATATCCGTATACGTCATAGCCTTCAAAAAATATGATAACGACATCACATTATTACTTTATTATATATACATTTTGTTCTGAAGAAGACACACCTTTTAAGATAATAATTATAAGCCCCTATAGAGGCTTCTCATAACTCTACACTTGAAATCTGCCCACACGAGTGATGAGTTCATTTGCGGCACTAGTAGGGATGTACCATGCATATTAGAAGTCTGTAGTTTTTTATAACATTAATAACGTTATTCTGTTCGCGCCTTCATGGAATTCAAAATTGGGTGTCTATGGTATGTTAATTATCCTTATGCAATAACAGAAATATCCCTTAGAAACCGTCCATTTTTCCAGGATAAAAAGACTTCGGACAAAATTTAATATATTTTTAATTAGGTATAAGATTTTATCCCTTTTTGTGTTTGTGTAATGTACAAATACAGTGTTTTCATACATATAAACAACATAGAACCAAACATATATACAAACTGACATACAAACTTGATATTCAGACGTCCTCATGATCGGCAGTTAATTATAATTATCAATAAAAAAATGAAAACTAGAATATTAATAAGAACAGTCATCTGTACGCGAAGAATTCACAAAAGCTAAAGCGATAGTTTGCTAGTGATGGAGCCTTGCTTATCCCAGCATGAATGGGCCAGCTCAATCAGGGAAGTACCATCGAATCCTCTAACAAATCATTAGCGTGAAACAACGGTAGGTATGTTTCGTATGGTGAGTGAGAGCACCGGAGGCCCAAACCCCATTCTTACCTTATTATCCTTCCTATACTTCCTTAGTATCCAATCTATCCTCTTCTTATTATCTAACCAATTATTATCCCTTTCCTTGGAGATGGCGACACGCAAGTGATGCCTCGGGTGTTAACTAACGTCTATGGGCTGCGACAGCTTGTCATCGGGTGGGCCGTGTGCTTGTTTAGCAGCGATAATCAAATAAGTATTTAGCAGTAAGGAAGCGCTGTCATCTTTGCTGAAAAACATTAGCCACATCAACAACCTAATTATAGGTGACCTTCTAACAGGGTTATCACAAACTTGAAAAAAACATCGCACTTGAACGACATGTGAAATATGTTATTATGTTTATATAGGTGCCTATATTTTAAACAGATGATATATTTGGCCATTAATGGAGCACAAAGTGCGAAAATATAAAATAGAAAATGATTGCTACAAGCGAGGTTTCAACCCGCGCTTAGTTGAATACCGTGCAGTTAGTGTTCTAGCAAACATTTGAGTTTTTATCAACACAATGAAGAAAAAAAATATTTGAAATATTATCATCAGAATTCAATAGATCTCACTGACAGGTATGTTATTGGATACAGATTGGATTTGCAAATTAAGCCATACCGGTGAGTGCAATAGTTTTAACTTTTTTGTCAATTACGTTATCGGTATGAATCGTATTTTGTGAGTGCATCTCGTTCATTGATTAGTTTTCCAGCTCAATAATCAATTTGATTATTAAATTCAACTGTAGTTACAACGATTTTAAAAGCTATATAGTAAAAAGTAAATAAGATATAGGTTTTTATTTTTAATTAATCTTCCGTCGTATTGAAATTTCTAGTAATTGGGTGCATAATTAATGCTGATATCATATTAGACTCTAAAATATATACATCTAATAAGATTTTACAAAAATTAAAATATTAAAATCACTTTAACCGTTACTCTTGGGCTTGCCTTAATCTTAAAATGGGCTCTGTAATTAATTTTAGTTTTTCCACATTGAAAACCACATGGTTTCCATCATACATACGAATACTTGATGTAAATTAATGTACAATAGCATTGATATAAGGAAAAATAACACAATTTCTGACTCATTAGAGAGTGAAGAGTGTTAACCCTAATATAGTGTCAACATCCGTTACTGTAGCTAATTTGTTTGTAGTATGGAGTAGAGGAGGCTGCAGCCAGACCAATTAGTGCGCACAGTGACCTGGCGTCCCGCGCCGAGGACCCACTAATGACAACCCGACAGCCCTAGCGAGAGGGTCATATGTCATTTTAATTAATTATTTTAGTGAAACAAATACAAAAATATGTTCGGAGCTATACAAAAGTATGTTTTCTTTTTAAATAATATTCGGTGTCATAACTAGAAGACTAATTAGTAGTTCAAACCTGAAACTTGATACTAAGTAAGCCAAGTACGGTGTAGCTTACTCTAAAATTTTAATTTGTATGAGACACCAGCACTCATGCAGCTGTAGGGGTTGTAGCATATGTGGAACATTTTATATTTTTTATACGAAATCTTTAAACAATTTTAATGTTTCTCTCAATCAGATATTTCCTAGATTTCCGTTTTAATTATAGCCTCGATCAAGTAATCTATTATTGTGTGTTAGCAGAAATAATAAAACCCTACTATTATTTTATTTAAACAGGGAGCGAAGGAGAAAGAAAAATGCAATGCATTGCATTAAAAAATACAATCATAAAAATAATAGTATATTTTTTTGGCCTTGTAAAATTAGGATTTTGTTTTAACGAAGCAATATAATATTGTTGTTATAAGAGATGTCAAACTATAAAAAGACTTATAGAAAGAATTACGATTAAATTACAATTATATAATAATAAAGAAGATCCTGTAAATGCCATGCTGATAATGGCATCGACCAATCATTGCCAATTAATTTATGTATAATAAAACCCGCGTAATATAAAGCCAGTTTATTAATTACCATTACCCAATGTAATTGATGAAACTGAACTATTATATTTCGTTGGTCTAAAATATAACAGCTAATTAATTGAACATGAAAATGATTTCAATTGATTACAGCCTCCCGGCGTAATAATAATTTTTACGCTAATTAATCAGTGTGCATCTAATATTCGAATACGCTATAGAAGTATTAAAAATCTTCTTTTTAAATCTTAATATGGACTTTCCGGGGGCTAATATTTGTTAATTGTGTAGTATTCCTATACATAAAGATATATAATCTTTAATTAGCAAACAAATATAACACATTAAATAAATTGATAAAAAATACAAAAAATAAGTAGTGTGTCGTTAATTCATTTTATATACCTATATAAACACCCATTATGGATAAGATAAGCATTAAAATGTTGTCCATTAATTGTGCACGGTAATTATATGAACAGAAGGAGGCAGTGTTTATAATTAAAACGAATGAAGCATTACACTGGCTGCTCTAGTGATGTAGCTCTAATGAGCAAGTTGCTAATTAGAGAATAAACAAGCCGGATACGGGATTCTAATTGGCTTTTGGGACAAGCACGTCGAGCTCAGCGCCACAACCGCTGTCTTTTTATAGCAAAAAGATGTTTTCTTGTTTTTAAGAACTCTTTAATAAGGATTCTCTTGAACTCGACCGATTGAAGTGCTTCGTTTTTATCATATGTTGGTGGCAACTGCATAACGTACACTCCATGTAACGACGGAATAGGAATATGGTAGGCTATCTCATAATCAATCTGAAGAATTTGTTTTATTTTATTTAACAAGTCTGTGGAAGTACCTAGCAGATTTGATTTTTATACATTTTATGGCCTTTTCAACTAACATTACACTAAGACGCCTCGGAGCAGAGCAATTAGCGAGTAAGTGTAGGGGGCAGTGGAGAGCCGAATTGTGAATATTTGTTTTCTCTCGGCAATCAAGAAAATATTGGGGCCTCGTGGTGTAGTCGGTAGTGTAACCGACTTCCGTGCACGAGGTCGTGGATTCGATTCCCACTCAGGGCAATTATTTGTGTAATGAACACAAATATTGGTACTGCGTCTGGGTGTTTTCTATCTATTATATGTACAATAGCATTGGCATAGTGTATTTACACTGTATGCAACATTACACACATAATGTATTTACAAAAAAAAAAGTATTATATTCGTAATCTGGTATCCATAGCACAAGCGTTAAGCTTAATTTGGGACCAGAGGACGTTGTGTGAAAATGTCCGTGCATATTTATTTATTATTATTATTATTTATGTCATAGCTAAAACTAAGGACTAACTCAACTCATATTTTGTTGTATGTATTTAGCGTTTAATAAAAACAATTACAATACGAATATTGCTTGTCCAGTTCTTCTCAGTTAAGTAGCTCTACACTTGGACTGGAGTCTGTTGTGACAATTGCGTCTACGAGACTAGTTAGTGGTACATATGCCTGTCTCAAGGACACTTGTTTTATTGTGATCAATTATCACCCATTACATGACTGGTGGTAGGGCTGTGCAGCAAGTGGGAGTACTTTGCTACACTTGATATCGGGCCCGTGCGGTTTGTCACCACCATCTCCCGTGTGACCGGTCATGAAGCATATCAGTGTGTTTTGGTTTTAGTAGGAGATAGACGTTAATTCTTTAATTTCATATCTTTGAAATGAAATGGTGAGCAGTGGCTTGACAATACACTCGGTATAGTTGAGTCCATGAGCGACAGTTACCATTTACCATCAGATGGGCCGTGGCTCGTCTGCCACCATACGCAATAAAAAAAGCACTTGCGGGAATAAACAGGGTAGTGACGGATAACTAATACACAGTGTCACCAGCCCATTGCATTCTATACATATGACTTAAGAGTCGCCGGAGTAATTTATTTATATGATGCGTAAATTATTACTTATAAGATGGCATATTAATGTGGCATATTATCTTTGAACTGGAGCTTCTTATGGTTAATTAATTAGAACTTACCAATTAGCGACTACGATAACAATATTATTTTGAAGTCCGATATTGGTTCAGTTTTGATAGCAAATATCTTATCTCTTGCAATAAAAAATAATTACTTACTTTAATATGAGTATATAAACTAAAGATAAAATGAAAAATATTATGTTTAAATCACCAACATCAACCCATTTCGCACTTCAAGGCACTGATAGAAATTCTCTCCATTATAAAATTATACCATGCTGTTCAATAAAATATTTGTTGGACAAGGGAAAAAATCGAAACTACTATCTTACTGGTAGGGTTGGGTGACAAACCCCAGAAGGAATGTAACATAGTTCCAGTGGCCCACCAATAAAGGCGGAGAGAGACACGGCGGGTTTCTTTAGTGGGTGCAGGCCCCACACTACCCTGTTCGTTGCCCCGAACGACGGGGTGTGCGGTTAGGAACATTTTTTCCCGCCTTAACAAAAAAAAAGGGTTGGGTGACAAGTTTTGGTAGTCACTTGGCACCTGGCCTGAAGCAATCGGTACCACTGTCTTCCATATGACCGGCCGTGAATCATCTCGGCGTATTTTACTTTTTATTTGCGTGAAATGAAATGGTGGGCATCGGCTTTATAGTATTCTTAGTATTGCTAACTGCATGAACGACGGTTACCGCTTACCATAAGGTGGGCTGTGGCTCATCTGGCATAATACATTATAAAAATATATACTCATACACGTTTAAGCCACACTTCCATACTAATATTATAAATGCGAAAGCAAGTTTGTTTGTTACGCTTTCAAGCCCTGAACCAATCATCATTAAATTTTGCACACATATAGTCCAGAGCCCAGAAAAAGACATAGGATACCCTTTCCATCCATCCATCCATCAGCCTTTCAACGTCCACTGCTGGACATAGGCCTCCCCAAGAAATGGGGGATAGTGCCGTAATCGCCACGCTTGGCAGGCGGGTTGGCGATCGCAGTGGATGTTATTAATACACGAAGGAGTGCTGCTGCCCACATGGATACTCGATTATTATTACTGGATTTATGGATACTCTTTATCTCGGAAAAATTAATGGTTTCCGTGGGCTAGCTATTTTTACATAAAAATAATTAAGGGGCCAAGTGAAGTATTTATATTTTGAAGTCCACGTGAACGGAGTCACGGGTAGGATCTAGTATATTTGGTTTTTTTGGTGACGTGGTTTTTTTTTTCCTGTTATATATTCTTTTAAATCGTCAACAACTACAGTTAAAAATACATTTTATATAGATTTTAAAAGTATTTTTCACATTTGGCGTATTTTAGACCATTCTATAAAATATATAGTAAGTAGGTAGGTACCTACTAACAATTTATTTTAACTTTAAAAGGGTTACATGTTTAAATTATTTATTTATCTGCTAAGAAAATTAATTAATTACTGCAAATATTGATCGATATCTACATATTTATGTTTAACTGATTGAAGTGATAAATAAAAACTAAATTTTATTTACGTTATATTTGATGAACTCTCAAAATAACAAAACTTCATACGCAAAATATAAATGTTGAATGAAATGAAATATATAATAGTTGTTATCGACAATTATTGAGCAAATTCCGGAAATACAAGTTCCTGCGCTTACAAAATATAACAAGCAACTTATCAATGAGGCACGACATTTACATGATGAACGTATTTATCGTACATACTTACGATGTACTCTTTCATAATCGTATCTGTGTAACTAAATCATACATGTATAAAATCAATCATCACGTACATTTAGTTAATTTATTCCATTTTAAGGTAAAAACTTTTTTAAATAAGTAAAAAAAAAATATGTGTATAATAAACTGACGTAAGTATACCTTATATTATGTAGTAAATGCTGAGAGTAAAAGAACATTTAACACTTTATTTTTAATCTTTATATTTGATAACAGGCTGTTCAAATTTTGTCACCAGTCACTTTTAAGTTATTAAATTTCTGTTTTAAAATAATATGTATTCTATATTAAAAAATAATTAAACTAATAAATGGATACAGCTAATTATTTTAATACCTCATAATTACAATATTGCTCGTAATTTTTTGTAATTATCTGCAACCCGTGCCAGAACACAAAATTAATACGTTTAATTTCAAGTTTCACCGTAGCAGATGAGGGATCAAGATAAGCAATTCAATCAATGTATTGTATAAATTATTCAGCAATTAGTTTAAAACGGTAGAGTCAGTGCGTGATACTACTGCAGACTTAATAGTTTTTCAATATACGAGTTCGGTGGTAGAGATCATTAAGCTACGCTTCAAACCTGTCGCCGCATTACACTAATTGACGCAATTAGAGGGATTGCCGAACGGAAATAAAAGTCGGCTCACCTTCATGAAACGACGGCCCAGCCAATTAGTTTAGCAACTCGTAATTAGTCTCTTCAAAACACTCTTACGCTCGATTAGTCTTTACACAATTACAATAATTCACAGCACAAAAATATCGTGTTCATCTTCGCGTGATCAAAAAATATTATTTTCACAGCACTGAAAAGTTTTTCGTATCGCGTGCGGGTGCTTTGACGATGTGCACAATAACGTGTACTCGTCTCGGCCGCCACTGAGCGAGTGCGCAATTGTAGCTTGTAGCGGGAGGAAGGCGCCACAATCAGTGCCGCCAGCCTGCACAAGGCGGGGTGTCATGCCCTTCCTTTTCCCGTACGAAAGCTCCGCATCTATGTAGATTTTCGCACATAGCTATCGCGGCACTTACGTCCTTCTGTTTTCAAAACGACGCTTAACTTGGAAAGTGGGCAGATTTGCGCGGTACAATTTAGGCCTAAATAAAACGATACAATAAAATTAAGCCTAATTGTTACAATAAATAATTACATAATATTGTCGTCATATTTTTTGTAATTCAGTTCAATGATTTATTTATCATATTATAATTATTTTCGACTAAATTGTGAAATTATTACCAATTTAATTATTTGTCTTCACTTGTTTTTGATCAGTCACGTTTATTAGTTACACGTAAGCATTAGTTCTAGTCATGCTGCATAACAAGTTATGACACATTGGTATTTGGAAACTGCACAAGTGTACATTATTCATTACCGTAAAAAGATTTTATATTATTTATAAATAAACATGTTGTTGATGAAGTATGGCAGTGCTAGTGACGTATTTCATGGGAACTTCTTTAAGTTTGAATAAGTATTTCTAGTGAACTAATCAGCAATTATAAATTTGAAAGCCCATTCATCATTGATAATACTCGGCATCCCCATCTCATTCATTGTATTGTGCAAACCTTGTCCCCTTCGTACGATAGCAACATTACTCTGTATTATTTTAATCTAATTTTAAGTACATGTCTCTGTTTTATTAATAAAAATACATTTCTCTCCTTGCTTTATATACGCTTCTAAGCAATTCATCCGATTGTACTGAAACTATTAGTTGTTTTATATACCTAAAAAAGATTATAAAACTATATAAAAAATCACTCAAGAGGATATAAAAAAAATTTAATGTTTAAAATGTAGAGTGACAAAGCACGAACTTAAAACTTATCGTATGCGTGAGAAACTTGTTAATTAACTAGTACTTATTACAACAGTCTACCACACAATCCGCACTCGCAAGACTGGAGTTTATTCACTCTTGTGAGTAGGGATATTTAAAAATATTTTAAATAATACTATCTTGTCTATTATTTATGAAAGAAGTTATTTATTATATACCGAAGAAACGGATTGATATTATTAACTTGTGTCGCTATTCTTAACATGACGAAATTGCATTTTCTATTTTTAAAATGAAATTAATTACTCAGCCTGCAACTTCAGAATTAGGTTAATATTGAGTTTAGTATTTTTAATACGTGACTCTACGATACATTAATTATCTCTATGCAAAAATATCTAACCCACTGGATCCTTCCATTATTCCGGAATAGAATTCAATCATTTGACGGGCCTCGTGGCATAGTCGGTAGTGTAACTAACTTCCGTGCACGAGGTCGTGGATTCGATTTCCACTCAGGACAATTATTTCTGTGATGAACACAGATAATTATACTGAGTCTGGGTGTTTTCTATCTATTATATGTATATATTTGCAAAAAAAAAAGTAATATATGTATTATATCCGTAATCTGGTACCCATAGGACAAGCATTAAGCTTAGTTTGGGACTAGCGGACGTTGTGTGAAATGTCCGTGAATATTTATTTATTTTCAGTTGTATGATGGTTTGTTACGCAGCTATGGCGTGAAATCGTAACAAAGAAACAAACAATCTTTCACATTTTTATAATATTAGTAGTGATAGTCAGTAAAAAGAAGAACTATAAAGACAGTGGTATTGAGACCGATCCCCAGGCCGTGGCCCACCACGTGGTGTGCGCTACACCTCAGACTTTTCGAAAGTTTTTGATGTACTATATGTGTATGGAAATTATCACAGCTCGCTAGAGAACTTCGTGACAAAACGCCTTTTTTTGTTAAGGCAGGAAAAAATGTACCTAAGCGCACAACCCGTCGTCCGAGGCAACGTCCCCTACGTTGTGGTGTAGCACAGTGTAGTGTGGGCTTCACCCAAATACGTATACGTACATATACGTTTACGTATTTCACGTAAATAAACCCGCTGTTTGCCGTCTCTCTGCCTGTACTAGCGGACCACTGGAACTGTGCGACATTACTTTGGAAATATAAATGCCTAAGGGATTTTTTCGCCAACCTGCTTGGCGCCAGCGTAAGTTGACGTTGCGTGTGTTGAGATTAAAAATATTAGTAGGGAAGATTGTATAAGCCAACTAGTGACTTGGTAGGTAGCGACCTTCTGGATCCAGCTCAACTCTTACTTACTTATTTACTTATCATCACGCCATTTCCCTTACGGGGTAGGTGGGATCTATTCTTGCATACATCTCTCGCTTCCTCAACATTCATAACTCCCTTCATACACGCTCGCCGGTTTCGGAGACTCCTGACTCCACCTTTCTTCAATACCGATATGACCGATTTGGTCTAGGTAGGTGAGTTTCGGTCTCCCCCTGTACCTACATCCTTCCACTTTCGCATTGTATATCTTCTTAACCAGTCGCTCGTCCGGCATTCTATCCACATGTCCGAACCATCGAAGCATTCCCTTTTGCATCTTTACACCAATACTCTCTTTCATACCTACTCGCTCTCTTACGTCGTCGTTACGAATGCGGTCAGTCAGCCTCACTCCACAGATTCTCCGCAGAGATCGCATTTTGACGGCATTGATTTTACTCTCACGCTCCTTTTTGTATACACAACTCTCGCTTCCATATAACAACGTTGGGACAAGCACTGCGTTGTGTATTGCGACACGTGCCCTCTGGCTGAGGTGACAACTGCCGTAAAACTCTACCACCCTTTTTTTGTTAAGGCGAGAAAAAATGTACCAAACAGCACAACCCATCATTCGAAGCAACAAACAGGGTATTGTGCGACTCTCACTCACTAAATAAACCCACCGTGTGCCGTCTCTCCACCTGTATTGGCAGACTCTACCACCCTATGTTTTAAATTTTATTTCTAGTGCCTCGTACGCCACCTTCTGAAAACAGTATAGTGATGAAGTAAATACTTACAGTATCACTTTATTGCAGTATGTTAATGGTACTTATATCTAATACCCTTATAAAAATATAGGTTTAAAACCTGGTCGGCGTGATGGACTACGGCCAAAATTCACATCCTGAAAGGATGCCCGCGCCTAACAGTGGGGCAGTACCAACTACCTTAAGAAAAAAGTGTTATCATTCTCTGTTAAATAAATCATGACAATTATATAGGTACATGTTTGCCAGATCTAATCAAGTCATAATATATCGCTTGCTCAACAGTCGAACCGGTTTTAATTCAAGACAAAAGTGCATGGGACCGCCTTGCTCTCTCGGTCATACATCATACACCGATATTCTTGTGTGACTACCCATTAAAGAAATATAAAATTATAGCATCACCTTGAACTATTTATAGAAGTACGTTGTAAAAAACGTTATGAGGGAATTATTCTCCACTTAGACCGGTATAGGTACCTTGTTATCATTTTATGATGGCACTTCTCCATTGAATCAATTAAGCCAGCATAAAAGGGGTATAATAAAGAATGATTTATTACTTACTACCATAATAGTTTTTAATTATACTTCTAGAGGGTAAAAGTACAATACTTTGTGTGAAACCATTTTAATTTTATACAATAAGTTACATATCATGCATAAACTGCAAATATATTGTTGAAAAAATTATTTCAATAAAAAATATTTAAAAAAATGTTATCTAATTAGGTACCTACCTAAGGAAAAGAAAAGCTTTTATCCTGTAACCTACCAGGGTAACTAAGTTAGTTTATTTATTGAAAAGTTAGACAATATAAAAATATAAAACTTTATATCGTACATTTGGTTGACCCGGCTTTGTTCAAGCCACTCAAAGACTTCCCTCCTGTTGTTCTATAGCAGTCGCCAAACGACCCTCTCAGTCGCAATAAACTGGAAACAAATGCGCTAATTAGTCAACCTTTGCTTAAACTTGCAACAGTGGTTATACTTGTATTGAAAAACAAGTAACATTCAATAATAGGTCTTTAGAATGTTTCGCATTGATAATACAAGTTAACATTTAGGTGAATACATCTGAATTGCGTACAAACAAATCGAAATGAACGCCTTGCGTTCTGTGTCAATTTGCGATCCATTCAATGCACGTTCCGCAAAAATTAGGGGTGTGAACTGCAAGTACGACAAGACGTTATAATCGATATACATTATCGATGTGAACACATTCTTCATATTATACGTGTTTTGCATTTTGCACCCAAATGTACAAATTAGAAATATATTCGTGTCTTAATAATACCTCAAATTCTTACTAATATTATAAAAATGTGAAACACAGTTTGATTGTTTGCTTATTTGTATGTTCCCTTTTGACGCCATAACTACTCTGATCATTACGATATTAGCCATACATATAGTTGGAGTATAAAGAAGTAAATAGGC
This sequence comes from Leucoma salicis, assembly GCA_948253155.1. Taxonomy (NCBI): domain Eukaryota; kingdom Metazoa; phylum Arthropoda; class Insecta; order Lepidoptera; family Erebidae; genus Leucoma; species Leucoma salicis. The sequence goes on along the minus strand of OX411807.1, from coordinate 11,238,879 downwards.
TACTATTTATCCGGAGTTCCTGTGGGATTGCTATTTTTGTATAGGGATAATTTATGGCCACAGTTATTAAGATTAGAGGTGGCTAGTAAGTAAAAAGTAAAGAAACTTTAAAAAGTATATAAACTATTCTATATTTTATGAAATAACTATGTATTATTAATGCTAACTAGCTAGAAAACGCTTTGTTTAAAATTTAGGCTGCGTTCCCACCAGAGATCTGCTAGGTAGCTGAGTGGTATGAGGATGTGTAGTGACTCTGTGAAACGATAAGAGTGTTTCCACCAGAGACTTATGAAGATGTATAGAGGGCTCTTTTCAGATAAGCGGGTGAGGTGTGATATGTGCGTACCTATGTCTCAGTTAGTGGTCGGTTCTGTCGCGTCGGTCCCTAGCACACATTCCTCGCAAATATCCCTAGCACAGATCCTTCCTTTTTTTTGTGTGTACCAAAACCTCACTCTGCTGATCCGTTTTCACTAGCGCCCATGGCAATGAGCAAGGCTATATAAATGAATTGATTCTATTGGTTCTAAGACACATATTCCTCGCAACGCATTCACTCACAGTGCTAGACTGATTGTAAACGTTTCGCTAACCGTGTTTTTGAAAGTACCAATAAAACATGCACATATTTCAGTGGAGATGTGTGCGGTGATTTTATTAGCTTACTTACATAAATTACAAGCTAAATAACTTCATAGTCCTTCGCCATGAACGTCCGAGTTACAATTCAGGGAATATGAAACGTTCTCAACTCATCGATAAATCTTTCCGACATCACTACGCGCGACCCGAACAGGGGGAACATATTGACGCATTCATTTTCTATACACATTTAATTTATTGCCTGGTAACTCGAGACATGTACGCTCACAAATCAACAAGGCTTTTACGCGTTTCAGCGGTGTTTTGTACACTTAGAATCACCCACTCTACCCAAGGAAGGGTTATTGAAAAGGAATCTTTAGAAAATGTTATTATATTGATAGAATAAGTAATACTAGCCTTATGCCCTCCGTAATATACAATTTCAATAAATTATATAGTTACAACACGAATCTGACCACGCTTTTTTTTTTTGTTAAGGCGGGAAAAAAATTTCCTAACCGCACACCCTGTCGTTCGGGGCAACGAACAGGGTAGTGTGGGGCCTTCACCCACTAAAGAAACCCGCCGTGTGCCATCTCTCCGCCTTTCTTGGCGGGCCACTAGAACTATGTCACATTCCTTCTGTGGTGAATCTGACCACCCTACATGTTGAGGAATAATGCATAAATTAAATCTCTATTTAAGATATTTCACAAAAGAACCTGTTATTATACTTATAGAATTTATTATTTTCAGTATTGAACGATCCAGCATTTAATAGAGTCAAGCTGCATTTTACGCATCTGCCATTTTTTATTACTTTTAATTTATAGTTAAATACCAACCCTACTTTAAGGAATAATTTGTATTGCTGGGGAATATGCAAACATATTTTTTTCAACCGATTACTATCTCACTATTAGGCACGTATCTCCCACCACTCTCTTACACTTCACAGACGAGATTTCTGACTGTAGCCCACCACGCTGGACCAGTACGGACTGGCAGACTTCACAAGCCATCGAGAAAATCTCTCCTCACGTTGTTTTTTCTTCACTGAGAGAAATTAATAATTTGTGAACAAACGTACTTGCAAAAAATCTCATGCGGGAAACTCGTTTGGGAATTTAACTCGATGCTACTAAACTCAGAACAACGATTTGTGGATCACACAAATAATCGTTATGTGCGTTGTGGAAATCGAACCCACCGGGCTCGCGACGTCAGTATCTACCCGTTATTTGCGCATATCAAACTTAAAAACAAATCTCAAAGTAAACACAGACTAAGTATATTCATGAACAGCTGATTTCAGGGAAATGCGGGGATCCTACCCACAACTCTCGGTGTGCGATCGAGGGTGAGGTGTTCAGCATCGAACTTTACCATGTAATACATATAGGTACAATATTTCATTAATATTACGACATATACTATATATTAAAATTACGATTACAGTATTACCTTTTGACTTCCAAAACGATATATTATTTAGACTTAAGACGTGTTTAACCAAAATTCCTTGAATGAAGAATTCTTTTCAAATAGAATTACGGGAACGTAAAGCTTATCCGCTGGACAAAAAACGTCAGTGTTGGCGGCTTTCATTGAATTCGGCTTAAATCAATTAATCACTCTTATCAGGTTGTTTCCTCGGAGTTTTTCGATAAAAGAATTGACGGCTGACCATTGAGCTGTTCTGAGGGTAAACGGGGCTATTGTGGCGTTTTGTGAACCGATCCCGGCTTTTGTAGTAAACTATTGTGATGGAAACTGATGACGCCTTCGACCGCACTTGGTAAATCGACGATTAGTCTCCTCTTCATCGAATACGGTATCTAGGTATTGTACATGAATTAAGTTTTAAAGCAATTAATGTTTTGTTGGGCTTGTGTTAAATGAAAATTACCAAATTAGAAAAAAAACAACAGGTTGGTACCTAATTTTGTGTTTTCTATCAATTATATGTATGTATTTACAAAAAAAAGTAATATTAATGTATTATATCCGTAATCTGGTACCCATAGCACAAGCGTGAAGCTTAGTTTGGGACCAGAGGATGTTTGTGTGAAAGTGTCCGTGAATATTTATTTATTTATTTAATTGTTTATATGCACTTTGCTTATAGTAAAAACTCACACTTTAGAGCTGCATTATGTCATAAAATCAAGTAACCGTAATCAAAATAATAGGTAAGTACGTTATCCCCACATAAAATTCCTTCGGAAAATCAACACCTGGGACTGTCACAATCTGTAATGTCTTAACGAGTTTAAATCGGATATAAAAAGCTTTGCTTCTCTCCAAACAAGCAAGCTTCGAAAGAAGCTCACATCAATTATGCGGCGCTTAGCGGCCTTCGCTAAGAAAACAACGAAACTGGAATTTGCATAAATTAAAAGCACTTTTCGGCAGCGCGCTAATGACGGCTCATGTCTCTCACGCGAACTGTTTCTCACGTGACACGCTCACGAATTAACAGCTACTGAGGAAATTAAAGAATTTGAATATTTATGTAAATACAAGGCTAAGATTGTATAAGTAGTATTAATTATATGTATATTATAAATGATATATACATATTATTGTTATTTAATATCGTTACATCGTAATTTCTGCTTATATGAGTTCTATATCTAAAATTGAGTTACTAGTAGTTGAGCTCTAAATAATTATTGCTACTGCAGAATAATTATAAAAAGAATAAAAACTTAAAGCTTTAAGGTACCTAAATAAAATATTTTAATATATAAAAAACATCACGCCTGTATTCCCCGAAGGGATAGGCAGATGTGTGTTACTCACCCACGGTTCGCCAGCTATGTTTACGTCCCACGTAATAGGGGGCGTACCTATTGCTGTCTACCGGGCACATTTCCAAACTCCGGGCTGCTACTGAGAATTTTTCTTTTTACAAAAAACCTCAATAACACTGCCCGACCCGGGGATTGAACCCAAGACCTAATGATGAGCAGTCTCTTACACTACCGTTGCACCACAGAGGCAGTCAGTATTTCAATATTTTTTATTTTTTATTTATTGTGATAAATAAAGAATCTCCTTTTAAGAATATAATATGATTAATTCAGAGTTCTGTGAGTCATATACCAATTATAAACCTACCCAAGATTGATATTTATAATACTCATTAGAGCACAATTAGCTTCAATGATTAAACTTCACAAAAATTATAATTATCTACAAATTACAGCGCTTATTGTGCAAGTTAAACTTAAGTAGGTATCTGTCAAGTAACCCTGATCTCGATAACGAATATCTAATTACATTTTTTGAAACAAAAAAATCCTGTTGACAATTAAAAAATGAGGTCACTATGGACAAGATAACCTTAAGATGACAAAACGCTGTAAAATAAATGTTAGTTATTTATATTGCGGTAAACGCACAAAAAATATGATTGCACGATTAATAGATACCAGTGCAACAACCGTGAAACTCATTGTCAGCTGCCTACTGGTCAATAAAAAATAAATTTAACCTATTTCGATACTCGAACCCATTCTATTGATAACTTACTTAAATGGTTACCAAGAAGTTACTGCTATATATCAAGTCGCACTTTATGCATTTGATATTTTTATATTCGATCGACTATTGTCTTTAATTAATCCATTTCATCCATAATTATATTTAATTAATCCAGAGATAAAGCTTTTATTTTGACGGGCCTCTTGGCGTAGTCGGTAGTGTAACCGACTTCCATGCTCGAGGTCGTGGGTTCGATTCCCACTCAGGACAATTATTTACGTGATGAACACGGATATTTGTACTCTGGGTGTTTTCTATCTAATATAGTATATGTATTTACAAAAAAAAGTAATATATGTATTATATAATCGTAAATCGTAATCTGGTACCCATAGAAATGTCCGTGAATATTTATTATTTATTTTATTCCATCCATCCATCAGCCTATCAACGTTCACTGCTGGGTATAGGCCTCCCCAGAAATGGGGGATAGTGCCGTAATCGCAACGCTTGGCAGGAGGGTTGGCGATCGCAGTTGATGTTGTTAATACTCAAAGGAGTGCTGCTGCCCACTCTCGCGGTATTCCCTCAGTCGGTTCTTACGACTCCCGTGGGTAGAAAGGGGTGGGACAATTCTAAAGCCGGCCCCACACATTTACTTTATTATTATTTTATATTGCGAGCTTGAATTAGCGGGCAAAACAGGCAGTTTTTAATTTAGACTAATATTATAAGGTCGAGAATTGTTTTTTATTTGATTGTACCCGAGTTATCTCTGAAAGTAACGGGTATAGCAAGATACTATCTATAACGAAGCCGCAGTCCAATTTAATGCAGAATGAAATCGACACATATCCGTACTACCAATAAAGAGAATGTGAATTGACAACTACAACAATAACATTTAGACATCATCAACAAAGACAATAAGAAGTTTAAGTCTTCCCTAAAATTTCGTGCGAAATAAATCTATGCTACCAACGAGTCAAATCTAAAAATTATGTATGGGGGATTTAAATAATGAGATCAGTTACCCCATAGTTGAGACACGGCTGGCATGGGAAATGTAAACAGTATACTAAGGGGCATTACACTTACACTAATCCCCAAATTAGATGATAAAGAGCCACTTCGTAAAACTAAACCACGATGATAGGGATGTGTGGTTAACTTTATTACTTCCAGCGTTACGTCAGCTCAAGGTACAGATGATATTTAAAAAGAATGCGTTAGAGTTTAACATTATTATGTTCATTTTTGATCTATATTTTTTTAGCATTTGATATGCTCTGTCTTACTTACTGCTTGCCATACTTTCGATTCCCGCTAGTACAAAAAAATCTCTTTTTCCTTATTCAAAAATAATTTATACTTTAAAAAGTGGCGGAGCATGTCAAATGCTAAAAAAATATAGATCTAAAATGTTTAAAAAATCGCGCCATCAAATAGTATGAATTTTAATTGCAAAATTAAACTTACTATAGTGGATAATTGCATGTAAATGCGTTTCCGATAGATGGCGTTGGTCGTTAAGACAAATGTGATAAGGAAATTGGGATGATCGAAGTATCTGTACTATAGCTCAGTGGCTTAGAGTTCCTTCCCCGGATTGGAAAAGACGCGGTGGATGATCGACGTACGAGCAAAACCACGGTCTTATGGCTCGCCGGTACAGCTCGCCCAAGTAGCCTGGCTCGTAGCCTATTGTTTCAATTTTTACTTGGCCCGGTGCTAAATTACCTACTATTTGGCTCACTGGTCGATCACGTCCAGAGGAGTAAAACCGCGGTATATGGCTCGTACGTCGTTCACCGATATTAGCTTTGAATTGAACAAAGGCAACGCCATTATATCTTTAAAATAGAAAAAAAAATGTTAGATCGATGATGTAAGTGAACATTTTCTCATATTATAATGTAATGTGTAAGAGTTAACAACCAAATTTACTCCAAATAAATAACAACTACATATTATATCCATTCCTTACTAATATTATGGATGTGAAAGTGAGTTTTTTGTTTATTTGTTACGCTTTCACGTTGTAACTACTGAACTGAACTCATAAAATTTTACATAGGTACATGTTCTGGCGCCCACAAAAGGAAATACGCTACTTTTATCCCGAAAAAATGAATTGTTCTCGGGGAGTACCTGCTTTTACATAGGGATAATTAGTTTGCTGTAGAAGTGATGTATATATATTCTGAACTCCAGAGTCGCGGGCAAAAACTAGTTTTCTATATAATAACTCAGTTTATAAATTACACAAACATTGTCATCATTTATTAATTTTTTTAACAAACATATCAAACCTCAATAAACTAAACAAATTCAATCAAAACCACAGTCCGTAAATAAAACGAAAAGACGTGAAAAAAGAACATATGAAGGGGGTTTGGAGGGAGTGCGTCACTGCTACCCAATCGCCCATTCAGCACGTGGCATGGCCATAAAATTAAATAAATCCGTTATTTTTCAGAGTGAGAAATGCGCTACTGGAAGGAGCCCGCCGCGCCGGTCAATCGGCCGGCACGATAACGGCCCACATTTGTAAAGATTTTGCCGGCCCACGCCGGTTGACTATTCGACGAAGTAGTGGTCATACGTTAATACAGATACATGAATATTATAGAGAAGACCGACCTGTTATCAATAATGTGTCATTTTATTATATTATTCTTCTTTTTCGTCATCATCAGCCTTTATTTGTGCAGTTCTGCATAGGCCACTTTCTGGAGCGCAGAAAAGGGCATAGGCTATTTTTGAAGTGAAACTTCTAATATGACTTCCAACATGGTTGCGTTGGACGTTTAACGCTATCATTGAGGGGGTATGAAAGCACAGTTGCGTTAAACGTTCAACGCTCCTGGTGAGGGGGAATAGAAAGAGACAGAGCGTGAGCGAATCCTATTTTTATTTCCACTTTACGAAGTTTCACTTCTTCCACGCGGAGGTAATCCAAGCACTTTTCTTTTTTTAATTCTGAAAAATTTACGGTTACCGTGGAATACCTATTTTTAATAGATGTAATTAATGTGCTTTAGAGTGATGTATTTATATTCCGAAGTATAAGCGGAGACGGACGGAGTCGCGGACAGAATCTAGTATACAATAAAACCAAACATTATTATTTCTTAGATATTTAAAAGATTGTAGGATATGTTAATAATTTTGAAGAAAACAAGATCATCAGAAAAATATCATTCTGTAGGAAGTACAAGTGGTCCCTGTGGTACTCCATGCATCCTGCATTACTGTCACTGCAGTAACTAGTGTAACAAAAGAAAGATAACTACAATACTCGTATACCTATATAAATACAAAATACAAAACGTGGACATCTCCTAATAGATGATAAAGATTGAATTAGTAATCATGTGGTATTTGCATTTTAATTACAGGTGGTATTTGTGGTAGATCAATTCTAAAGCATTATGGAATAATCTATAAGTGATGGGTTTGAATCCCATCCGCAACAATTTTCTAAGTTTAATGATAGGTTGCCAGACGTCGGCATATTGACGGTAAACGCCATCTATGGGTTTGCTTGTTCTTCGTAGGTATTATTCAAATGTAAAGCATTGCATTCTTTGAGTAGAAACAGTTACAGCGATGAGTTAAAAAATGAGAATATATTAAGAAAAACACGAATCAACCACGCCGTTGCATCTTTTTGTCTTGTCCATCGAATACTTAAGTCTGTGCACATCATAAGGCGCTCAGCCTGCTAGTGAAGCTAAGCCGCGAATAAATGAAAATTGATTTTAAGATTGTGTTGGCTCGCGTTGACAAATACACCAGCTTCGACCCGTATTAGTTTAACTTTCTGTACTACCACAGAATAAACGTACTGGAAACTTTTATTATGTTTAGTTGAAAAGTTGTGTTTCATTTTACGCGAAGTAACAATACAATTTTAATGAATTAATAAATGGAGATAGATCGTAATCAGTTTATAATATTCATAAAATACATACATTTTTGCTATGTCACACTAAGTAGGTACTGAGAATTTTACCAATCCTATTATTATAAAATATCTGTGTAGAATCTAAAAAATTTACTTACATTATTTAAATTTAGGTACTAAATAATATATTGATAATAGATTCTGCCCGCAACAAAATCCGCGTGGAAATCATCATATATATAAATATACGGCACCTTAATTATCTTTATGTAAAAATAGCTATCCAACGGACACCATTTTACGGGATAAAAAATTTTTTGGCCTGCAGACTATATGGATGCGAAATTTCATGAAGATTGGTTCAGTAGTTACAGTGTGAAAGCGTAGGTAACAAACAAACTCACTTTCGCATTTAGAACATTAGTAAGGATATTCAAACATCTAAAAGTAGGATAGTAGGTACTTAATATTATCAGAATGGTCTAAAAAGGTAAGATACATAACAATTATTTAAAAAAAATTACCTATGTTTACATATTTATTAAAAACCTTACGAAAATCAACCAATAAGGCCGCACATTCAGCGTTGTTAAAGGTTGTTGTAATACCATTTAATTCATTTAAATCGTTAATTTGAATCCATTCATCCTTTGATATTAATAATTAAAGAATCAAATGCGTATTTCGTCCATTATGTGAACACGTATTCATTCATTCAAAAGCCTATCTAACTTGCATAGAATTATGCAGTGTGAACACATTATACTACACGAAACTAATTGTGAAAATAATACGGCGTGTCTTGAAAAAATAAATTCGTGGGAACATACCGATGTAAAGAATCGAACAAAAAATGTTTAATATTGTAAAAGAGGGACGTGATTAAGTTTGGAGCGGATATTAAATCCGCCAGGGATGCGCAAGACATAATGCACATTCATTTGAGGGTTGTCAGCATTCGCAAATAGTTTTATTATTATACTACAAGTAAATAATATACATTTTTATAGGTAAATATATCTTTATACATATATTTTAATTGATATGCAAAAATTATTGTATTACATTCATTATAGTATTCATACATACCATCAAGCTATAGTTTTTTTTTGTAAAAGCGGGAAATAATATACCTAACGGCACACCTCGTCGTTTGGGGCAACGAACAGGGTAATGTGGGGCCCTCACCCACTAAATACACCCACCGTGTGTCGTCTCTCCGCCTGTATTAGCAGACCACTGGAACTTCTTTTTACCATCAAGCTATCTTAAAACAAAAAAACGAACTTCTTAACTATAAGTTTTTAAACAAAACTACTTATACGGAATCTTGGTAGATTCCGTAAAAGTAGTTTTGTTTAAAAACGTGGTCGTTACATAATTGTCTACTATTTGGCGTTTCGAATATTTATATTTAAAAGTATTCAAAATAATGTTAAAAAATCAGGTAAATGCGATAGGTTCGTTAAAAGCAATAACTACTTTTTTCATAATGTATGATATTCGTGTAAATATCACAAAATATAAGTAGGTACCTACATATTTCGTTTTGACAGATTATTGGATTCCTCGTATTACAAAGTATAACGGCTGTTTTTACAAGTCCGTAGCATGTCTGGTGGCAGCCCTATTAATTTACCGTATCAACTGGCCGGCATAGAATAGAGTACGACTACCGGAACAGTAGGGACGCACGCTAGCTATTGAAACACTTATCACTAAACTGTTTTAATAAGCCATGGCCACGCAATTCCCGACTCTAACCTACAAATATAAGAACGTTAATAATATCATATACCATCTTAATGAGGGAACATTTATTCTTGTGGCATAGTTAGTAAGGGAGAGACGTGTGTATGACATTATAAAATAAAATTGAAACCGCAAGGGCACTCGACACGGATCTAATTAAAAGATAAGTCCGATTTAAGATTAATGTCCTCTGTCCTCTATAAGGAGATCATGTCTAACATTCTTAATATTCTAATGAATGGGAACGGTATAAAAATGCCTTAATTTTTTTTCTACATCTTTTAAAGTAAAATGGCAGTGTTATCAATTGAATTAATTAAGACACCGACCCATTGATCTATAAACTAAAGATACACAATTGTGTTTACAAAACGTGGTAATAGTTGAATATAGAACGCATTCTTTATCTGCACGAGTAGTATAAGCATTAATTTCGCATTAATTTTATGAATTAGTAACAACTTAAACTTAACGACAGTGGAAGGATGTAGGTACAGGGGGAGACCGAGACTTACCTACCTAGACCAAATTGGTCATGTATTGAAGGAAGGTGGAGTCAGGAGTCTCCGAAACCGGCGAGCGTGTATGAAGAGAATTATGAATGTTGAGGAAGCAAGAGATGTATGCAAGAATAGAGCCTCTTGGCACTCTGTTCTCTCTGCCTACCCCGCAAGGGAAATGGCGTGATGATAAGTTAGTTAGTTAGTTAGTAACAACTTTTAACTGCGTGCGTGAATATACTGACACTATTCGAAAAGAACGAGAGAAAAAGAGACACTTGATGAGTTTTTCAAAAGAGATTTTAGTATTATAAGGCACGTTGACACTTTCAGTGCCTAATTGTGTATCTTCTCTTTTTAAACATCAATGCACCAACCAAACTTTTTTATCACACATTACTGTTTTAAAGTAATTGAATTAACAGTATTTCTTAGACTTGGTGCAACCAAAAACTTCTGCATGCCTACCAAATTAGCTTCTTCTTATGCTTCTTTGTAGTCATTCCACTACTATTCCACCATTAATTTGGTGACATCGTCATATTCAAAGATTGCATTGAAAATGTAATTTAAATTTCATAGGCCTTACGATATGTATATAGTTGATTTATACTGGCCCGAGTACTCCTCTGCCTAGCTGCATACACCAGGGTATGACCAAGACATTAACATGTACAAATTCTTGTACTAATAATTGTATAAAAATGACTGTTATATTTAAGAAATAAGGCAATGAAAGGGGTCACCTATTCGATTTTAATGTTGACTACTTACATTAACAGACGTCTAAAGACAAGATTTCTCAATTGGCAATGTAACTGCTGCTGACTTCGCCACCTTTTACTGAAGACCCGGTGATCGAATTAGCCCCAGATAAAACGTACAATCAATCAATATAATAGGAAAATAATGTATTCAATAAACAAAACACTGTCGACTTAAAATAAAATGTTTCTCACGACACGATTAAAATAATCTTTATTTATTTAGCGGCTGCGGTTTCTAAGTCAAACTTAATGGTGTGTAATCCTGAACACATTAACACTAGGATACAGATTAGGGGTCGATACGAATCCGTCACGTCATATTATATTAGTAGGGACCATTAAAATAATCCAGGATATTTGCATTTGAAATTATCGGAGTACTTTTGAGCGACACATTGCTAATAGATCATAGTAGATATATCTACCTACTTATTTTTTTTGTAATTGCAGGCAAATAGTATCCGAGTTTCTAGAAGCAGCCAGCTGTGCCCGCGTCTTTTAGTAGGATTAATTTATTCGGAATTGAGATAGAGAAATGTAATGTGTGTATTCTGTTTAATTCCACAAAATGTCTAGTATTATATCTGTTTAACTTTTCGTTCGAAGATTACTTTGTAATGTGAAGTATGTATAAATCTGCACACATATTTTAGGTAACTAATGTTAGAATGTACTGTAGTAGTAATGGACTAAAAATAAATAGGTGTCTCTAACCTATTATGTTTCACGGGCATCGCAGAAGTGACTATAGAAGTAATATAAGAAAATACTATAAATTAATGGTTATTTATGAGTAATTATTTTAAGAAATTCGAGGATAAGTAGTAAGTTCTAAATCTAATGAACTCTCTAGGACTTTATGAGTATGAAGAAGGCGAAAACAAAGATAATTATTCTAATAATTTCGCATCAACACTAGAGATGGGCTGAATGTGACTTTAACCGAATACGATCTTTGGCGGAACATTCGGTAAATATATAAAATTCAGCCGAACTTCAGTGTGTGCTTTTTAGGGAGTAACAAGTCGTGTACTGTGTGTTGTTTTTTATGAAATACAACGTCATAAAACAATAAAAAAACAGCCAGTGTAAGGGTATGTCACAGTATTTCAAATAATTGGGTTTATTGATTCATAGACTCCTAGATTGCGAAAATAACTAATTCATTTATACATTTTAATTAGTCTATAGCAATTATACGTACTTAAAACTCTAGAGTATTGGTATATGTGACTTATTGCAGACAGATTACAGCTATGACAGATTCCATTTCTATAAATTTTAATAGAAACCTTACCATTTTCTTATACCGAATGTTCGGCATTTAAGCCGGACTCTCTAGCTGAATACTGAAGTTTGGTTCAAGCCACCGAAATACGAGGTTTAACCGAATGTAAAACGAATTTCGGTCCATCCCTAATCAATGCAGTCAAATGTATGAAGCGTGTACTTGGCAAAATTTGTTTGTAAAAGTTGGCTGATGTTCATGATGCACATTAAGCGAGATTTGGGGTGTTGTGGCTCGATTGCGTCACAGTGAGCCTGTGAGTTGAACCCGCAGATTGGAGATAACGCGACGCGTGCCAAATGATCGCGTTCCGACATTCGTGGCCACACCATTCACTGCCATAGAGCTACTAACTCGTAGACCTCAAAAATATATTGTTTTGTTAACAGTAATACTTTGTTTTAAGTTTGTACGAGTACAAGCAGTTATGACGTTTAATTTTAATACTTCGTCCGCGTGGAATTTATTTATTTTCTTTTTTAGTGCAGAATCCTAATTATTTTTCCAAAATAAAAGTAGTGATTCCCATCCTGCAGTCCCGTCCAAATCAGTGCAGCTGTTCAGGAGATTAGCCGTGGATGTATATTCGACGTATATTATCTATTTGAATCTGTATTCACTCACAATTTCATGGGTTTTATTTTTTCGCGAGGTAAGTACCCACTTTGTCTTTTTGTTTTTTCAAAATAAAAGTAGCTTAAGTTAATCCTTATAACAATAGCTATCTGTTAGTAAAAATCTCGTCCAAATCGGTCCAGGCGTTCCGGAGTGGTATTCATTCAGAATTTAATGGAGGTTTTTTTTGAAACCTAATATTTTTTTCAAAATTAAAAGTAGTCTAAGTTACTCCTTGTAACACCAGCTATCTGCTAGTGTAGTGATAGTCCCGTCCAAATCGGTCCAGCCGGTTTGGAGTGGTATTCATTCACAATTTCATGAGTTTTATTTTTTTTACGCGATACCCTAATTATTTTTACAAAATAAAAGTAGCCTAAGTTACGTACATATAAAACTTCGTTCGGATCATTATCCGCATAAATGAGCATGCACTTCTATTGAAAAAAAATGTGACAAATGTGTAAGATGAGTATAAAACTAACTGCCTCAGTGGTACAGCGGTAGCGTGAGTAACAGCTGATCTTGAGGTCTAGGGTTCGATCCACGAGTCGGAAAATGCTATAGAACTATTGTTTCGTAAAAAGAAAAATTCTTAGTAGCATCCCGGAGTTTGGAAATGTGCCTGGTAGACGGCAATAGGCTCGCCCCTATTACGTGGGACTTTTAAATATAGCTGACGAACCGTGGGCGTGTACACCTTCGGGGAGACAGGTGAGATGCTATGTTTGTTTTTATGTTTATCAGTATAAAATTAACCTACATAAAATTAACCTATTAACATGATTATACCTCAACAACCGTCGAAGAACCATATCTTAGACTGCGCTTCAATGGTGTAGTAAAATGTGCTCTGTGACTTACAATGTGTTGTTAGCTCTATAATCACAGCCACGCGACATCGAGATCGTGGTTTATCTGTACTCTCAAAGCGTGCGCATGACACTCCTGCGCTCAATCTCGAAGGGTCATAATGACCCTATTTCATGTAATGCAATTACAATAGTGCAATATTGGCGCTGGTGGTAGTATTAAACCAAGTAGTTCTTGCTTATTGCAGGGACCAAGCGGTTACCGCCAAATTCTCCGTTTTAACCAACCCATAAGACACCATCACTCAGCGATCGCACCATACTTTGTTTTTCAATAGGGACCAAGCATTTTCTTTTTTTTTTTAAGGCGGGAGAAAATGTTTCTAACCGCACACCCTATCGTTCGGGGCAACGACCAGGGTAGTGTGGGGCCTGCACCCACTAAAGAAACCCGCCGTGTGCCGTCTCTCCGCCTTTATTGGCGGGCCACTGGAACTATGTTACATTCCTTCGGTGGTAATAGGGACCAAGCCTAAGCAATAAAAGTAAAACAATTTAAGGAAAATGTATTTATTTTCCGAAACACCTGAAAAACCTATTTTAAATATTTTCATCTGTATATTAGCACTTGAAGTGCTCAGCTACTTTAAAGCACAAATTATTTGTGAATGAGGAATAACAGAACCTTAGTGCGAGCGGGAATCGAACCTGCGTCCCTTCCAATCCGGGGAAGTACTCTAAGCCACTATGCTATCGCACTGACCTTAGGCCATACCCAATCTCCCCATCACATTTGTCTTTACGACCAACGCCACCTATCGGATGCATTTACATGCATTAATCCAATATAGTAAGTTTACTTTTGCAATTAAAATTCATACTATTTGATGGCGCGATTTTTTAAACATTTTGATCTGTATATTAGCACTTGACATGCTCGGCTACTTTAAAGTACAAAATATTTGTGAATGAGGTAAAAGAGAACCTTAGTGCGAGCGGGAATCGAACCTGCGTCCCTTCAAATCTTAGGTAGCTTAGGTATGACCTTTTTCCTCATTCACAAATAATTTGTACCTATTTTAAATATTAATGTGAAAATTATAATCAACATTTTATGTATTTAAGATATTATTCATTTGATATGGTCTATCTATATTCTTCTTTCTTTGTAGCTCAGTACACAGTACTGACCGGCCACTATGCCTTGTTAGCTTATTGATATTGTCCGTTATATTTTGACTTCCTTACTGGATTGTTACGCCACCTTTGAGATGATTTTGGTGATGACACGACTTACCCTTAGTCACTGATAGCGTTATTCCATCACTAGTGCAACAACATAACATATATGTTTTTTACGTGATAACGTCTTATAAATCGATGAACGCCGGCTGCACGCACGAAAAAGTCTCACGTTTCGAAAAATGTATGGCGACCGATTCATTGTTCAATGGTCGCGCCCACAAGAGAGCCGCGGGCTGAAGAGGGAGGCGGCTGGCCGCGCACATCGAGTCACCGACCGACATCACATTCTTCGCCCGAACGCGTCCCGGGCAGCACACGTACCTCAATTATTGTATAGCAGCACGCGCGATCGTACCTTTTAATATGTATATACCATTCGATTTCTATCAGTATTACATTGTTTAAAAGTACAAACCTAATTTCTTCTTTTTCAACCCTTGTATGTAAATAACATTTGTGAAACTCTCAGAAAACATAAATATTTATCGTCCGTAAACTGACTTTACAGACTACCATATATAATACTTTCTGATATTTACGCGAATGTTACACATTTTGAAATAAAACTTCGTTTACGGAATCTATCGCGTCTATATCTATTTACTTGATTTTACTACTATCCCGACGTTTCGAATACTTTACAGCATTCATGATCACGGGTGGACTTAGATGATAGACGTCCAAGGCTAATTATGTTATTTCAACGGTCATACCGTTAGTAGTAAAATCAAGTAAACGCGATAGATTCCGTAAACGAAGTTTTATTTCAAAATGACTACCATATAGTTTTTTTTAATTCAGTAATGAACAGCTGTTGCTTCGCACAGATACAATTTTACTACCTAATGAAAAAAATCTTGAGAGATAACATTGAAATTCTCTATTTAAAAAATGTTTGAATGTTCTTTGTTTTATACTACGTGGGTGGCAACCCACATACGGTCCACCTGATGGTAAGCGATTACCGTAGCCTATAGACGCTAGCAACACTAGAGGCATCACTTGCGCGGTGCCATCTCCAAGGAAAAGAATAGAAGGTGGGTAGGAAGGATACTAAGGAGAGAGGAGAGGATAAAAGGGTAATAAGAAGACGATAGGGAGGGGATTTGGGCCTCCGGCGCTCTCACTCATCCTATGTATTTATTGACTAACAGAGTAGGTACAAAATATCATGTACATAACAAAGTAGGTATTAACTGGTTACGAGTAGTATACAACGTTAAAATAATTATTGATAATAGTTGTAAAGATGTTAAAAGGTATTTTCTTAAATGTAAGCAGTGAGTTACAAAATAAATCTAATTCAGAAAGTTTCTATTATAATTGTCAAGGCAACGAGAGAAGAAATTACTAAAACAATAGTTTTTCGAGAGCAAAGTGGTGAAAAAATATTATATTTATGTAGGTGAAGGGCGTGCAGGTAGTCTTAATTTGGAGACAAAGTTTAATTTAGAGATTATTGTCTCGCAATCAATCAAATTGTTGAGGATTTTGTATAGAAATATTTGGTCAAACTATAATAATAATAATAAATTTATTTAATCGTTTCTTATAGTATAATATGTACATGTAGGTATATTTTTATCGCTAGTTAAGAAAAACACTGGTGCCTGAACTAGGTAATCCTGTGTTTCGGGCTGAAATGTCTCATAGATTGAGGAAACAGATAAAATTATCAGGCATACTTAGCATAAGTATTGTAATATCTATTTATATAATTTTAATTATGATAAAAGAACATAGGTAGTGTAAATAAAAATGGTAATGTATCCTTTTTTTTTGTTTAGGCGGGAATAAAATGTTCCTAACCGCACACCCTGTCGCTCGGGGCAACGAACAGGGTAGTGTGGGGCCCTCACCCACTAAAGAAACCCGCCGTGTGCCGTCTCTCCGCCTTTATTGACAGGCCACTGGAACTATGTTGCATTCCTTCGGTGGTCCGCCGGCGGCTTACCCTTTTGGGTACCCTCATCTGAGCGACGCATCCGCACACGGAGCGTCACACCTTCGTGGGAGGCCTTGCGGGTGGCGGACGTTCCCCGGTCCATCCACCCGCAGCCCCAGCTAGGGCGGCATTAGGCGCAAATATTCTCGCCTGCGCCGCCCCAGTCGCTGGCGGCAGTTCGGGTCTGCGGAAGGATCAGCCTCCCTGGCCCTCTCCGCCGCTTCCTTCCGCGAGATTACCTCCTCGCAGAAGGCAACGACCGCGGCCCAATTCCTGTCGCTGCCAATCATCGCTCTGACGACGCTCGGCAGCGAGAGGTCCCCCCCTATTGCCGCGACGAGTTCACGGCGCTGCTCGGCCCAAGCCGGGCACGACTCGAGCGTGTGCTGCGCCGTGTCCTCGTCGCAGCCGCAATTGTGACAGCCCGGATTCGCTTCCCTCCTTGCAACAATGTGCAGATATCTGCCGAAGCAACCGTGCCCCGACAGCACCTGCACCAGTCGGAAGGTAAGGACTCCGTGCCGTCGCCCTGCCCACTCTTGGCCATGGTAGCTCGTCGGGCGTCGCCCTGCCACCTCGCCACCTCACGGAGTTGGGGACGCCTGCGCCCCGCACCCTCTTGCGACGCCCGCTGATACACCTCTTCGAGCCCCTCCGCCTCCAAGTCCCATGGGGGGATTTCGGCCAATGCACAGGCCGCCTCCGTCGACACCGTGCGGTATCCGCGAATGACCCTGGACGCGACAACCCTCTGTGGTCTCCACAGAAGAGCCCTGTTCAGTGCGTCCAGGGACTCCGCCCACACGGGTGCGCCGTACAGCGCCATCGACCGGACCACCCCCGTGTAAAGCCGTCGGCACGCATTGTTGGGTCCGCCCATATTCGGCATGAGCCGTGCAAGGGCGGACGCCGCGCCGACGAGCTTCGGGAACAGTTGGCGGAAGTGCTCGCGAAAGCGCCACCGCCCGTCCAGCACCAGGCCCAGATACTTGATCTGGGCCCGAACCTCAATTTGGACCCCGTCCACTGTGATCGAGGCGCCAGCAGGTGGTCGACGTCGGGGCCCATGGAAAAGTAGGGCCTCCGACTTATCCAGGGCTCCGAGGTCCCTAAGGTGGCCAGGAACGCCGCTTCCTCGAAGTTTCCGCCCCAAGCCGCGACCAGCGTGTTGTCTGCATAGCAGATGAACGCCAGCCCGGGGGAGAGCCGACATCGCAGCACCCAGTCGTAACCGATGTCCCACAGAAGCGGCCCTAGAACCGAACCCTGTGGGACACCGCACGACATGGGTCTCCTCACAACGTCCTCTATGCGGCTCTCATAGAGAACGCTGCGGCCTTCTAGGTAGTCTGCCACTAGCCGCCTCAGGTATATAGGCACCCCGTGATACAGGAGCGCCTCCCTAATGCAGCTGAATGGCAGACTGTTGAATGCGTTGGCGATATCAAGCGACACCGCCAACAGCACTCCACCACCGGCAACGACCGCCGCGGCCGCGGCCCTCAGGTGCATAATCGCGCCGACCGTCGAACAACCAGCTCGAAAACCAAACTGGGCGACAAGTCGGGTCCGACGCCGCGCAGGTGCTGAACGATGCGGGCAGCGAGGATTCTCTCCAGTAGCTTACCCGCCTCGTCCAGCAGCACGATGGGCCTGAAGGCCTCGACCGAATCTGGCGTCCGTCCCGGCTTTGGCAGGAGTACCAGCCTCCCCTCCTTCCAGCAGTCAGGGAACCGTCCAGACGCCAGGCATGCGTCAAACAGTCCCCTGAGGCGGGGCTCCAGGTGGTCCAGAGCCAGGGCCAGTACCCGGGCGGGTATCCCGTTCGGGCCGGGGGCGGTGTTTTTGGAACGAATCCGCGAAACAGCCGCCCCCATTTCCGACGTGGTGACGAGTGGTACACTGAGGTCAGCCTCCCGGTCGCTACCTGGCGGAGCCATGACCGGGGGTGTGCGCTCCACCCGTCGTGGGAATAGGCCCTCGACCACCTCGGTGAGGAGGCTGGGCTGAAGGGTCTCTGTGAGGGGGGGCCCTGAGTGCGGAGCTTGTTCAGCGCCGCATGGTATGGGTGACCCCAGGGGTCACGGTTGAGACCGTCCAGCATCTCCTGCCTTTTCTCTGTTTTCGCGCGGCAGATGGCCAGCTTGAACGCTAAATTACTATCTATTCATACAATCATTTTAACACACATAGTAACCTCTCTGTGTCTTCGTAAGGCATATCTTGAAGTATACGACAGACTTTATTTTTACATTTTTGGTAGTTCATGGGATAAATTGTAGAAAGTGCGTTTATTCTATAGGAGAGGACCCAAGAACACGAAGAATTTTGATGTGAATGCATGTTTTACACCAAAACTGACAGCGCCAGTGAAGTGAGAGGAAATTGTAATGAGAGAAGTCTTCATATGATATTTGACTCATATGAAGACTATATTACAATCTCAAAGTTTATGTTCACGATATATTTTTTTTTTTTGTACTTTTGCAATTCAATCAATATGTTCTTTATAAAATGGGCTCCAAATTGTACAACCAAAATCTAAAATGGATCTAACGAAGCTAAAATAAAGAATTTTGAAAGTAATACTTTTTCTAAAAGCCATAGTAACCCTATTAATAAATCCTGAATTTCTAAAAGCTCTACAGGTGATTGAATCATAATGAGGTTTAAAAATTAACTGTCCATAACAATCCCCAAATCTCTCACTGAGCTAACTCTACCCAGAAGTGCGTTAGTCTTCCTTAAAAATACCTAAACGACTATAAAAACCGATTCAAAATCCGTTGCGTAGTTTAGTATTTTTGTTACTCCACTTAGAGCGACTTTACACTATAAATTATTTGTGAATGAGGAAAAAGAGAACTTTAGTGCGAGCGGGAATCAAGTCCCTTCCAATACTTCCCCGGATTGGAAGGGACGCAGGTTCGATTCCCGCTCTCACTAAAGTTCTCTTTTTCCTCCTTCACAAATAACTGGTACTTTAAAGTAGCTGAGCATGTCATGTGCTAAAATACAGATCAAAATGAGTTTATACTATTTATAACTTTTAGATATAGATGAGCTAGTTTTTTGGTAATATATCTGATTTCCGATACTATAGAATAGAGAGATAAAATGTAGGTAGGTATATCGATTTTAAGTCTAATCAAGAGCTAAACAAAATAAACAACCAGAATAATAGACAAAAAAATCTTCACAATTCTACAATTGTTTTGTATTCAGAGACAGCTTTTTCTTTTTTGTTAAGGCGTGAATAAATTTACCTAACCGCACACCCTGTCGTTCGGGGCAAGAAACAAGGTAGTATGGGGCCCTCACCCACTAAATAAACCCACCGTGTGCTATCTCTCCGCCTGTATTGGCGGACCACTGGTATTTAGAGACACGTCGATAGCTAGATATCTTCAATGTACAGATAGCTCTGTTACAGTTTTATATTTAATAAAAATAATAAATGTTTTGATGTTTCACAATCAAGCACTTAAAAATAAAATATGAAGACAAGGGAGACATCGTTCCCGCCAGATCTCCAATAACCCGTACCTTAAATACCTGCATAGCTCGCACGCCACACCGCTCATTTGTACAGCCAACATTTTAATAATCGCATATTTTTATACAAGTTACAGGCAATTTATATAAATCGGGCAAACATTTAAACGTCTTGAACCACAAATAAAATATTAAAGTTCTGATGTTTTAATGATTGGTCGTATAAGAACCCGTATGCAGTGATAGCTTTTGATTTTGTTTAGGCGGGAAAAATGTACCTAACCGCACACCCCGTCGTTTTGGGGCAACGAACAGTGTAGTGTGGGGTCTGCACCCACTAATGCAGTGATAGTCGAGCGGTAAAACCAAGGACTGCAAAGACCGTAGTATTGAGTTCGATCCTGAGTCCAAGGTTCAGACCTCGTACAGCACACACCTCTGACTTTTCGATATTTTTCGAAATTATGTATGGTATGTATTTGTTTACAATTTATCACTGCTCGGTGAATGAAAACATCGGGAAGAAACCTCTCAGGCAGACAGCCTGAGAGATTTTCTTGACAGATTGTAAAACCTGCCAACCCGCATTGGGCCAGCCTCTTGGGGATAGGATTGGTGTACTATGGCCTAATCCCTCACACTATGAGCCTCACCCATGCCCAATAGTAGCACAGAAAAAGAGTTGAAAAAAAAAAAATAAGAGCCCGCGGCCAAAACTGATAGTAGATAGATAAATGGCAGCCGATGCTCCCAGGGTTGTATGATAATATTTCTTTCGGCTTATAGAGTAATTTTTACTAAATAAACAAAAAGATAACATCTCTTCGGGAAAAGTAGCCATTGTAAATTAATATCTGTGAATTCCGTATCATCATCTTCGAAAATTAGAAAGACCATTTATGGTAGGAAGGCATAAACCTTAAGAACTAAAAGGATAGTAAAAATATTATTATTTTATTCATATAATTTTAGTTTTAGAACATGGTAATATTATTATATTCATGCGATAAGGACTTATAAGGACATAGACAGACACACATACTACAAACTTATACTCCACCACCCTCTTTTTCTTCAGGGGCTTAAGAACAAGTTAGTAGTATTTGTGAAATTTTGTTAATATCTGTAAAGGTCTTAACAACAAACGTAATTAAATTAGAAAGTGCCATGTTTATTCTATACTAATATTCTATTACTGCAATTAGGTACGTTCGATTTACAATAACAACAAATTAAAACTCTTATTTTCTTATATTATGTACAGGCAATAAACCAGTCGCGAATGCCCAGTATTGGAGTTTGGACATAAACCTACTCGTGTAATCGATTAGTCTATGATGAATTCCTAGCTGAAGAAAGTTCAATTTAGACAAAATAATACTACTATTTTTAATCAGCTTTTAGTGTAATTTCCATAGTCACAGTACTCGACATCAAGGTAGGTATATGTTATTTACAATTACCAAAGTATCACTTTGAAATGTTCAAAATGCAGCTTTCGGAAATATATCCTTCTTATACTTATTTTAATCTGTATTTTAGTACTTGACATGCTCAGCAACAAAGAACAAACTTTTTTCTTGCAGTAAAAAAACGTTACTCGCTACATGTTGAAAGTTCCACAGCATTTATGTTTATACTTATAATAAAGTTATTTGATATATATATATTAAGGATAAAGTTCGATAATTAGGTGTATCAAGAGTTTCCTTACAAGAACATTTTGCAAAATGTCCAATGACTGAATGTATCTAACACTACGTGTCGCGCCGCATCCCATGAGCTGTACATTGTCTTTAGAATTTTAATTAAATTGTTCATTGGCTCAATTAAATCGTTTATTAAAACCCGAGTTGAGGGGTGAATCGTTACGATTGTTACTCCATACTTGGAAAGCAACATGTCGTATACTTTTGTGTACGGAAATCTAATTGAATTTACTGTTGGTATTGTGTATTTGACATGTATTCCTTAGACAATGTTGATAGGTATTAAATATATTTAAAAGTGCGTTTAAAGAGCTATCTAATGAAAAGTGTAAAATTTTTCACACGCCAACTATGCATTTCACTACTTTTTAGCGTAGCGATGCTGTATAGGACGACTCAGCGTAGGACGACCTCCCATCAGCTTCATTGACCACCTAGTCAAAGCTTCCTTTAGTTTTTTGCAGATTTCTGGCACAAAACAGTTCATCGTGTCACTCACTTGGAAAGGAAACACCTGTATCCAGCAGCTGTATTTACAAAAATACTTTTGATTTTTTGAAATCTTTAAAAAATACTTTTATAAATACAAAAATACTTATACTTTAGTATTTTTGTAAATACTAATCTTTAAAAAATAGAAAAAATTCTAATTTTTGTATATACAAATCTTTTGTGTCAACATGATTATAAAAGACCTGATAGTAATCGAAGATAGCTATCTAATGTGTATATGTGTGGTGACGGACTAAGAATACAAGTGTCACTACCCCATCCATTCCCGAGGGTGTCGTACAAGGGGACTAAGGGAAGTAGGCAATTATCACCCATTGCATTACTGGTGGTAGGGCTGGGTACCAAGTGAGAGTACTCACTTGCTATCGGGCCCGAACGGGTCGGTGCCACCGTCTCCTGTGTGACCGGTCATGAAGCACGTTAGTGTGTTTTGACTGTAGCAGCCTAGCAGCAGATAGCCGTTTATTCTTTCATTTCATATCTGAGAAATGAAATGGTGCGCAGCGGCTTGATAATACTTTCAGTAATAGTTGAGTTCATGAGTGACGGTCACCACTTACCATAAGGTGGGCCGTGGCTCGTCTGCCATCATTAGCTTTAAAAAAAAATAACTTGAAAACGGCCGTTAGTGGAATGAACTGAGATTGCAAATTCTAATATATTACTATATATTATTAATGTTACAAATACTACACTTACCATATATACTTAATATACAAGTACCTAAAATCAAACCCTCACGCCATTAGACCAACGACTCAGTTGCTTATGTAAAGCATATTATTTCCCAATTGATCAGATCATAGTAGAATGCGACAATTTAAATCCACGAATCCAAATATATCTGCGTCGATAAGTTGTCGTAACTTTAGTAACACATGTTCTTGAGCGTTTTGAAACTTTAAGTATAGGAGAGGCGCGATCAATCACTAACAATGGTGGAAAGAAGCTGCACCCTCAAGGGAAAAAACTTAAACGGGGTGTAGGTGATTTATTGGCGTAGTTAGAATTATCGCCATTGGCAATTGTTAGCGGGTCGGTGTTGGTAAACAACGCTGCAGATAACGATTTTTGCGTACCAGCTAGCAATACTTATTGAATAATTAGTGTATTGCTGAATCAAACCATACATTTTGGAATATACCTAATAGCAGAGAGAACTTAATGGTAAGAACTGAAATGACAAAATTGTTGAGTTATACCCCAGACTTCAACCGAACGCATTTCAAATTTTCAATTATTCCAATGTGTTTTGGATTTAGGTGAACATAGGTGATCCTATCCCAACTATTCTTGGGCGCAGTGAAGAATCTTCATGGTAGGCTTAGCTATGATCCCGAATTGCTGGGTCCTTAACTAGAACTAAGATTACAAGTGTCACCACCCCATCCTTTCCCGCGGGTTTCGTACAAGGCGACTAAGGGAAGTAAGCAATTATCACCCATTGCATTACTAGTGGTAGGGCTGGGTACCAAGTGGAAGTCTCTTGCTATCGAGCCTGAGCGGGTCGGTACCACCGTCTCCTATGTGACCGGTCATGAAGCACGTCAGTGTGTTTTGGCTGTAGCAGAAGATAGCCGTGTATTCTTTCATTTCATATTATCTGAGAAATGAAAAGGTGCGCAGCGGCTTGACAATACTCTCGGTATAGTTGAGTCCATGAGCGACGGTTACCATTCACCATCAGATGGGCCGTGACTCATCTGCCAGTACACGCAATAAAAAAATAAAAAAAAAGTAAAGGATATGAGGGATAAGGAGGGGACCTGAGCCTTCAGCACTCTTACCATACAAAACAACAGTAGGAGTAATTACCGTTGTTTCTCGCTGATCTGCTGTGAAAGGGTGGTACTTCTCCCATCGAGCTGACACATTAATCCAAAGCTCTACCACTAAGCAAATATCAAAGTATCTAAGCTGGCTAGTTGCCGCGTCTTAGGTGACATATTGTGTTAAGAGAAAAGTATGTCGTTTAAGATAAGCCGGTGCATGTTCCAACTGAGATGAATCATCACACTCATACATAATTAGGTATATACATACCTATGTCATCATATAAATACAATAAAACTTACCTATTTATTTATTACCTCTAACACTAAAAGTCCTCCAGGTAGTAGAGTTTGTTTATGTCCTGAATTAAGACAGAAAATGTGCGGTGCCCAACATGAGGCATTATAGCGTCAAAGACGAATAATGTCGAAAACTAGTACCTACTGATAAAGATTGTCATCCGTTTCCCAAATTTAAAAAAAATCGTGTCCCCAAATTTAAAAAAATCAAAGTTTTTCTTCAACCGCTATCCTACATCTCTGTACATTTTTTTAAAAATAGCATTAATTTGCTTGTGAAAGTTTTAGAGCCGTTTTATGTGTAGATAGTTATTTAGTTTTTCTATTTCTAAGTTCTGTGGCGTGAGGGTTACAAAGTGCAGTCCAGAATAGTAAAAAGTTTTAAACTTAATAAACCTACAAATTTAGAAATTCGAGAATTACGACGAAAATGCTTGAATCTCAGAATTGGTACGGAATAAACATGCTGAGGCATGATTATATCAAATATTCTTTTCGAACATTTATTAGTTTATCACTTAGGTATATCACGCACCGCATGGGGGCGTTGTGAGGAGACCCATGTCGTGCGGTGTCCCACAGAGCTCGTTTCTAGGGCCGCTCCTGTGGGACATCGATTAGGACTGGGTGCTACGCTGTCGGCTCCCCTCCGGACAGGCGGTTATCTGCTATGCAGATGACACGCTGGTCGTGGCCCAGGGTGGAAACTTCGAGGAAGCGGCGTTCCTGGCCACCTTAGGGACCTCGGAGGTGCTCAGGAGGATCTGGGCGCTGGGCCTTAGGGTGGCCCTGGATAAGTCGGAGGCCCTACTTTTCCATGGGCTCCGACGTCGGCCACCTGCTGGCGCCTCGATCACGGTGGACGGGTTCCAAATTGGGGTGCAGGCCCAGATTAGGTATCTGGGCCTGGTGCTGGATGGGCGGTGGCACTTTCACGAGCACTTCCACCAATTGTCCCCGAGGCTCGTCGGTGCGGCGTCCGCCCTTGCACGGCTCATGCCGTGCCGACGGCTTTACGCGGGGGTGGTCCGGTCGATGGCGCTGAATGGCGCACCCGTGTGGGCGGAGTCCCTGGACGCACCGAACAGAGCTCTTCTGTGGATGCCACAAAGAGTCGTTGTGTCCAGGGTCACACGTGGATACCGCACGGTGTCGATGGTGGCGGCCTGCGCTTTGGCCGGAACCCCTCCATGGGACTTGGAGGCGGAGATACTCGCCGAGGTGTATCGGCGGGCGTCGCAAGAGCGGAAGGGGGTGGTCGTCAGTGTGGTGGCCAGATAGCAGAGCGACGCCCGCCGAGCTGCCATGGCCAGCTGGAGGGCGCAAGTTCAGCCGGTGCTGGAAGAGTGGGCAGGGCGACGGCACGGAGTCCTTACCTTCCGACTGGTGCAGGTGCTATTGAGGCACGGTTTCTTCGGCAGATACCTGCACATAGTCGCAAGGAGGGAAGCAACTCCAGGCTGTCACCATTGCGGCTGCGACGAGGACATGGCGCAGCACACTTTCAAGTCGTAGCAATAGGGGGGGACCTCTCGCTGCCGAGCGTCATCAGATCGATGCTTGGCAGCGACAGGAATTGGGCCGCGGTCGCTGCCTTCTGCGAGGAGGTCGTCTCGCGGAAGGAAGTGGCGGAGAGGGCCAGGGAGGCTGATTCATCCGCAGACTCGAAGCGCCGTCAGCGACTGGGGCGGCGCATGCGTGAATGCGCCTAATGCCGCCCTAGCTGAGGCTGCGGGTGGATGAACCGGGGAACGTCCGCCAGGCCACCCGCGAAGGTGCAACGCTCCGTGTGCAGATGCATCGCTCAGTTGAGGGTACCCGAAAGGGTAAGCCGCCGGCGGACCACTGAAGGAATGTAATATGGTTCCGGTGGCCTGCCAATAAAGGTGAAGAGACGGAACCCGGCGGGTATCTTTATTGGGTGAGGGCCCCACACTACCCTGTTCGTTGCCCCGAACGACGGGGTTTGCGGTTAGGAACATTTTTCCCGCCTTAACAAAAAAGAAAGTATATTGCGCACATTATATATATTTGGATTTCAACATAATATTGACATGAGGTACCTATATAATATATACGTTAGTATCTGACAAATTTTTAAATTTAAAACTTTAACGAGCGCAGTTTATCTAAAAATCTTTGCGGTCAGCGAAAAAACATTAATCGGTTGACGCGTCCACAGAAGAATACTGTTTGTAATTTCATAAGACTGAATGTTTGTTCATGATAAAATATACGTACCTAACAATTCTGTCTTAAAAATAAAATGTATTAGACCTGATCACGTCATGTAAGTGCATTGACGAGTAACAGTTCTAAATAATAATATGTATTATCAACATCTTTGTACAAACCAGTTCGTACCTACTCGAATACTATTTGTGAAGATAAACCAATATAATAATGACCATTACTGCATAATACACAATATAAAGCAAAACGCTAATGTAACAGACAGTAATCAGAAACAGTCAAGTGACAATAAATGGCCCTTACTGAGTTGTAATCACCCGTCAGCCGACCCTTAATCCCCGCTCGAGTTAACATGGCAGACGCCAGGGTAATCAAGACCGAAGACATTAAACTCAATGTAACGCCGCGGCAGACCCGTATGGCCGCTCAGCGATTATCTTAAAGTTAACCCTGTCGTTACGATCCTTATTTGCGGTTCCAGACGGGGAACGCTTCCCGCTTGTTAAGTTACGATCACATGAAATTATACTAGAAAGTAAATTCTACTTTGGAACACATCCGCTGAGCGTAGTTTTAACCAACCTTATTTCACACTAGTTTTTACAAATATATATTAAAGTACGAGTAGATACATTTAAATGGAAGCGTGGTTATCTCCATTAATGCCAAAGTGAACTGGATTGTCATCTTATCATCAATTACTACATATAAACACAGCCTTATTTCAACTTTTTAAGTTATAATTTGATTTACAAGTACATACATAAAACCTAATAGTATCTACATACTAGTCGACCCGTGCGTAATTCCACAGTTCGATATTTACCGAATCCGATTCGATGTCTATTGAAAAATCGACGCAGCCATTAAAGAACTTCTTAAATCATTTTAAATCTCAAAAATAAGAGAAGCGTTACATTTTATAATAAGGAAGACCGCGGAACGACAGAAAATAGGCTAGAAATCATATATAAGATGAATAATAAAAGATAACAATATATACATGTACTAGTGGACCCAACAGACGTTGTCCTGTCCAAATATTGGCCTTTAACATTAGAAAAAATTAAAGAAAAAAACCTGAAATCCTATCGTGGCGCCATCTACCGGGTCCAAATGTGAATCTAAACCATCCCGGTACTTAGGCAAACATTCATAAATAAATAGAAGAAAAGGTCCTGAAATCCTATTGTGGCGTCACCTACCGGGTCCAAATGTGAATCCAAACCATCCTCGAATCCCCTTGAACTCACACAAAAATTTTCACAATAAAAAGATTTTGAATCAATATTCAATGTTTTAATTAATTTTCCAAGGAACGTTGGTATCTATACCTAATGCATCCTATCCATCCATTCATCACCTTTTAAAGTCCACTGCTGGACATAGGCCTCCCCAAGAATGGGGGATAGTGCCGTAATTGCCACGCTTGACAGGCGGGTTGGCGATCGCAGTGGATGTTGTTAATACTCGAAGGAGTGCTGCTGCCCACTCCCTCGGTATTCCCTCAGTCGGCTCTTACGACACCCATGGGTGGAGAGGGGTGTGTGTGTGTGATGCATCCTAATTAAGTAATATTAAGTAGATAAATTATATACTTTTTAGTTAATTTAAGACATACGCTGGCCAAACCTTAATATATATTCAAAATACTCTAATTGAGGGAAGTAGTTAGTTCTACAATAATCCCAAAGATATTTTAATTGGTGAATTGCACGTGTGAAAGGATGGCGGATCATTATAACTAAAAAAAAAGCTAAATAATAGGGAAACTGAAGGTGAATACACTACAATAACTTGTTTTACATGCAAGCATGCACTGCTATTAATATAGACTTTTCACATACCTATGAGAATGCCTTGTTTATAATGTTATTCAAATAAATATAAAACACTTCGCAGAATTAGGTAATACTAATAATCTTTATGAAAAATTTGTAAAACAGATTTGGAATTGTGCCCAATGTGAACACGGCTTATGTTTAGCAGTAAGAGGAACAAGTCGCTTTGGCCGTTACAATGTTCTACGAATGAGATGAGACTCGGATGGCCGCTTTGCGTCTCCACCTAGCCATTTGTCCGATATTGGACTGTTACAATCGAACGGTGCACACGTCAGCTTCGATTACACCGTTCGCTATTCCTATGGCTTTTACAATTGCCCATAAAGTTATATTTGCGTAGTGTTCAATGTTGTAAACGATCTCTACAATGGAGTATCTATTGTAAAGTTCTTTGTTCTTAAGGTTACCTATCGGACACGAGGTTCTCCACTGTGGAAAACAAATTCTACTTTACCAAACTCTTTTTGTACATCTTTCTAATTCTACATAGCTACCTTAAACCCATACGCTAAAACCGTATAACTATCCTCCGTTTCCAGTTTAATAATTATTCAATCACGTTGACGATACACCAGACTGCAGCGAATCGTGTTGGTTTCAGTGTAAAACGTTGATATATAAAACGACTTGTAGGTACTTCTAACGAAATAAGGTCCCTCACCTTATTTTCGTTCATCACTAACAGTGTCCAACAACATCTATATAGAGCTGCAACAGAGTAAGCAGGTACATTTGAGATATTTGAAAAAAAATACTATATCAACTGGTTAGGTAACTTCTTTTAAATTCTTGCCTGTTTGTTTGTTCGAGCCTCACGCAAAAACTACAGAACGGATTTAATTGTAACTTTTATTTTGAAAGCTCTTATCAGACAGTGGCGTAATTATAGGGTGGTAGGGCTGGCAAAATGTCACCGGCCCCCGACCAACGGGGGCCCCCGACCCGAGAGGCAAGCTCAGAATAAATTTTAACACCTAACTCTTCAGGCGGAAGGTGAAAAAATCTCGTTGTTGGTCAGACATCGGAATTAATAAAATAAGGTCTAAAGGTTGGACATTATTGATGTTATAGATGGCACATGATGGGGAGGCCTCCCTTGGGTGCATCTTATATGAGAAAGCGTCTAGCACAGATGTCTGAAAGTGACAAAGTTGAGCGCAATAGAGAAAGAAATAGAGCACAGCGTCTCGGAGAGTCTTCCGAAGACCGTGAAGAAAGGCTTAATATTTAATATGGGTACACTAACTAAACGCACTGCTCCAATGAGACAACGAGGTTTCAGAGTAAACGAAAAAATACGATAGATGTATAAAAATTTTTAGATATTTGTTGATTTTTTAAAAATCGCCTGTAGGTAATCGATAAAATTTAAATGTTTTCGGAACAAGTCCCTTTCAAACAAAAATGAATTTTGTAAATCCGTCTATATATTGACGGAGTTATGCCCGAACGTACATAAAAAATAAATATATAAACATCTGAATTGTTAACCTCCTCCTTTTTTGAAGTCGGTTAAAAATTAAATTACAAAGCGACGATGTTTACATTATCCAATGAATTTGCCACGGGCCTCAGATGGTATAGTTACGCCACTGTTATCAGACTTAAAAACTTATCTCGTTACTGGATCGGCAACCTCTATAACCTAAAAATTAGGCAAAGGCTAGTTCTAAATATAGTTACGAATAGATTTGGCTGTGGGTTTTTCGCTTATGGTGGAAGATGGTTAGTAGTAACAACCACTCATAAACTGAAAAATACTTGATTAGGTGCTTAATAATAAATATCTCAAAAATACTTATAAGGCAATAAAATAGCATAGCCAAACGTGTAGAGGAAATGTAATATGAACTACCTACATTCTTAGTTTCATCGGAATAGCTCACTAACTAAACAAATCAGAAAGCTATAGATTTCCAAGGGCTAATCGAGTGAAATTTTCATCTGTTCTTTCATTTCATAATCGTGAAATGAAATGGTGAGTAGCGGCTAGACTGTGTACTAAGAGTATAATATATACCTATGTAGTTTTGTCCATGAGCGAGGGTTACTTACCCACTTACCACAACGTGGGTCGTGGCTCATCTGCCACCATAGGCAATAAAAAAAATACTAGTGACATAGTATGTATCAATAGAAATCAATATTAACAGGAGTGGTGTCGGGTAAATTAAAATGTATACTTAGTGAACAAAAGACGGCCTCCCATTTGATGGACCGACGATCTGGTTAAAGCCGAAGGAAGCCGTTGGATGCAGTCAGCACAGGACCGGTCGATGGAAGTTAAGTAAACGGTTTTGTTTAAGTAGGAAAAGAAGGTAACCTATTAAATTTAACTACTACGGAGACAGCTGCGAGGCCGACGCCAAGTAGGTATCTATTTTGTACTATACGTAGGTATAGATATTATTGCTTATATGAATAATTTCGTATTCATCTCAACATTGATAGTTTTGTAGGCTCCAACCTCGTACGATATAAAAATATACGTGATTGAAACACAAACAATTATAGCCACTTTGAATACACTTACATATTAGGTATATCGGATAGGTTTACATTCCAATATATTATGTTAGCTTCCTACGAGTCACATATTACTTAAATTATGTGACTCGTAGCATATATATATATATATATATAGGCATAAATTTCTTGTAAAACCGATCTAGTAGCCACGAAGCATGTATGTAAACCTTAAACCTTACAGCTGAATATAGGTACTAGATGCTTACATCTGAAACCAAACGCCTAAAACCTGCTGCGGATAATTCGTTTACACTAACACTCAGGTACTTAGTTAGATAAATATCTAAAGGTAGCATAAAACAAGTATTATTAGGTATTTATATTAAAACATTGACGCTTAACATTTTTCGGTAATATCCATGTATTGCACGTAGTTTTCTCCTAGACCGATATCCTGATTTATAAATGGTATACTCGAATTTAAAAGTAAAGTTTCGTAATCATTAAGTTGAAAATCATGACAAGATTGTGTTATACCATAGGGTCCTACTTTGGTGGGACCAGAGAAAAATCGAGTTCGGAAATTAGGATTCGCAGTATAGGAATTGACAATAACTTCTTCGCCAGCAATCGCATCCACAATTAAATCTACAAATTCATGAATTGCCACCGCCATCGCTAAAGTTGCAGATTCATGGCCATGTTTCCGGAAAATCACTTCTGTACCCGCTTGTCTTATAAGTCGCGTAAGGGTTTCAGCTCTGTGTGGTTCTAAAACACATGCCGGCACCATATTAGAAAATATAGGCACAATGGTCTCATCCGAATGTCCACCTATGACTGGTAACGACACATCTAATGGGTTCATTTTTAACGCCTCTGCAGTGATGATGCGACTTCTTGCAGTGTCTATATTTGTTATTCCAAATATTTTAAACGGATTATAACAACCATATTTGTACATAAGCGCGCTTGCAAATGGCACGATAGCATTTATTGGGTTAGTTGCAATGGCAATAAATGCGTCGGGATTTTGATCGGCAATAGCCCGGCACAATTTATATACTGCTGGTGCGTTAGATGCCATCATTTGCTCCCTCGAATACCCTGGTTTACGCGCTACTCTATACACCATTAGAATTATATGAGAGTGTCTAATAGCAGCGTTTAATGGACCTGCCCAGCCACGGACTACTGGTCCGCCGGGTATATGGTTGAGTTCCATAGCAAGTCCTTTCACTTTTGAATCGTCATCATGTAATTCTAAATTATGTATTTTGTTAT
This sequence comes from Leucoma salicis, assembly GCA_948253155.1. Taxonomy (NCBI): domain Eukaryota; kingdom Metazoa; phylum Arthropoda; class Insecta; order Lepidoptera; family Erebidae; genus Leucoma; species Leucoma salicis. Next base: position 11,206,389 of record OX411807.1, on the reverse strand, counting down.
TCTGCTTGAGCAGAACCGCCAGGTGCGATCCTATATTATTTGTAGCTCCTACAATGGATATCTGGATATTGTTGCTTGAAGTATATTGTACATTTTTAGTTGCTAGTAATTTTTTGCATAGAGTTTTAAATAACACTTTCGGCTGAAACATACTTTTGCTTTTAAATAAAACTATTTATATTATCTTATCTTTTTGTTTAATGGCTCTTGTTTATTTATATTTTTTCATGGTAATTTTACTGTGAAATTTAACGTCAATTAGTTTGATTATCCATAGATATTACCAGAAGTAATAGAAAAACATCCTTTTTTTATTTATCTTCTTCTCCTTGTTTTTTTATTCTACTCTTTGAAATAGAACGACGTATGTTACCTACAAAGTCTCAGACTAACTAGACGGAGCCACGGCGTGGCCGCACTTGAAGCAGCAATATTTTTTTTTAATGTTGCCAGGTTGACAAATATTTAACCATATTTGGGCAAAATAAACGATAGTTAGAATGAGGTCTGTAACTTGATCGTAAATAAAAAACTCTTCGTAACAAATATTTAATTGAAAATCACGCGTTTATCAAAATAATTATTTAAAAGTAAATCTACCACCCCTTCTATTCATCCAACCATCAGTCTATAAACGTCCACTGCTGGACATTGGCCTCCCCAAGAGAGCACCAGAACTAGCGGGCTTGTGCTGACTGTATCCAACGGCTCCCTGCAGCTTCGACCATATATTTGGTCCATCTGGTGGGAGGCCATATTACGCTGCGCTGTCCGATACGTGGTCCCCAATTCTAGATTATGACTACAGCGGTAGTCAAATTCCAATAGAAGGCCACGTTATTTGTGAGTGTCATAGGCTATATATAAATCCGAAAAATTGAAGACTTTTTCGTGGTAGTCAGATTTGCAAAATAAGTCGGAGAAATAACGATCCAACGAAAGGTTTCTTACGGCAGCTTAAAGATGAGCGATATACGATTGAGTTCTAGAGAAAAGTTGTAGAACCAATGATATTGTATTAGAGCTTAATAATGCCTACAAAAAAGTCAACGACAGCGTGTCTCACTTTTATATTTAAGTCACAAAAGTAGTTTTTTATATTAAAAAAATAAATTAAATCCTTCCATCAGCCTTTTATCGTCCACTGCTGGACATAGGCCTCCCCAAGAGAACGCCACAGTGAACGGTCCTGTGCCGCCTGCATCCAACGGCTGCCTGCGACTTTGACCAGGTCATCGGTCCACCTGGTGGGAGGCCGTCCTACACTGCGCCGTCCGTTACGCGGTCGCCACTCGAGAACCTTTCTTCCCCAACGGTTGTCGGTTCGTCGAGCGATGTGGCCTGCCCATTGCCACTTCAGCATGCTGACCCGGCGGGCTATGTCGGTCACTCCCGTTCTCCTACGGATTTCCGTATTACGGATCTTATCACGTAGAGAGATCCCAAGCATAGCCCGCTCCATAACACGCTGAGCGACTTTAAGTCTTGACATAAGGCCAACATTCAGAGACCACGCCTCTGTGCCGTAAGTCATCACTGGTAACACACACTGGTCGTAGACCTTCGTCTTCAGACACTGTGGAATATTGGACAAGAAGATCTCCCTCAGCTTCCCGAACGCTGCCCAGCCGAGCTGGATTCGTCGATCGACCTCTTTCTCGAAGTTGTGCCTACCTAACTGGACAGTTTGTCCCAGGTATACATAGTGGTCGACAACTTCGAGAAGCGAACTCCCGACCAGAACCGGTGCTGAAATGACATGGATATTAGACATGACTTTCGTCTTGTCCATGTTCATTTTTAGACCCACTAGTCGGGAGACACGGCTGAGGTCGTTGAGCATGGTACCAAGGTCCTCCAGCGATTCTGCCATGACCACGATATCATCTGCAAATCGAAGGTGAGTGATGTATTCGCCATTTATGTTGATGCCTAATCCGGTCCAGTCCAAGAGCTTGAAAACATCTTCCAATGCAGTGGTGAAGAGTTTCGGGGACATGACGTCTCCCTGTCTAACACCTTTCTGCAGTTGGATCGGTTTCGTGCTCTTGTCCTGAACTCGGACAGACATAGTGGCGTTTCTATACAAACACTTCAACACTTCGATGTATCGATAGTCAATTTGGCACCGCTGAAGGGATTGCAGCACCGCCCAAGTTTCGATCGAATCGAAGGCTTTCTCGTAGTCCACAAACGCTAGACACAGAGGCCGATTATACTCCTCGGTCTTCTGTATAATCTGGCGCAGCGTATGTATGTGGTCTACGGTACTATAGCCTTTTCGGAAACCGGCTTGTTCGGGAGGCTGGAAGTCGTCAAGCCTGCGCGTGAGTCGATTTGTAATAACCCTCGAGAACAACTTATAGACATGGCTCAAGAGCGAGATGGGTCTGTAATTCTTCAAGAGGGTTCTGTCACCTTTCTTGAAGAACAGCACCACCAAGCTCCTGGTCCACGATTCTGGAACGTCGCCCCCGAGAACGACGGAATTGAATAGCCTCTGAAGGGCTTTGAGGACCGGCTTTCCGCCTGCCCTCAGAAGCTCTATAGTAATTCCGTCGTCTCCCGGTGCCTTTCCGTCCTTTAGTTGTTTGAGAGCCATTCTGATCTCGTACAGGCTGACGTCCGGGATATCTTCGGTATAGTGCCGAGTTAGCTTGGATCTGGGCTCATGGACCAAGCTGACAACAGGGTTCTGGGATCTGTATAACTGTCCATAGAACTCGTGGACCTCTCTTAATAACTCATCTTTGGAAGAAACAACAGTACCATCATTGGTCTTCAGCTTGGTCAACTGGCTTTTCCCAACAGACAGATCTCTTGCGAACACTTTGGAACCTTGGTTCCGCTCTATCGCCTCTTTAATACGCAAGGTATTAAATCGGCGAATGTCTCGTCGCATAGACTTGGAGATCTGTCTGTTTAGTCGCCTCTGATTGGACCAATCAGCCGAAGACTGCACCGTCATTTCTGTCCGTGTCGCTATGAGCTTAAGAGTTTGGTCCGAAAGCTTTTGAGTCCTATTGACGCGACTGGTCTTAAAAAGGGTCGACCCGACCGCTTGGACAGTTTCCACGAACCTGTTGTTCATATCGTTCACTGAATCGCACTCGTCTAGGCATTGAAAGCGATTTTGTAGTTCGAGCTGAAAGTTTTCGGGGTTCTGGTATTGAGCACGTGTTGGTCGGAGCGTAGACCTCATCAAGCGTGACCTCTCGACTTTCATATTTAGATTCAATATGCCTCTAACTAAGCGGTGATCACTCCCAGTTTTAATCCTGCTGATCACTGAGACATCATTGAATATCTGTCGTTTGTCCGTTAAGATGAAGTCGATCTCATTTTTCACTGAACCATCAGGGCTAATCCAGGTCCATTTTCGCTGGGGCTGTTTCCTGAAGAAGGAATTCATCATAAAGAGGCCTTCCTTCTCCAGAAAATCAGACAGCATCTGGCCCCTGTGGTTCCTCTGCCCAAATCCATATTGCCCCACCTTCAGCTCATCGTCTCTCCTTATGCCTAGTTTTGCGTTGAAATCTCCCATAACCACCGTGAAGTGACTTTTAGACGCGTGAATGGCTTTCGAGATGTCCTCGTAAAGGGCCTCCACTTCGTCGTCGGAATGTGTCGAGGTCGGTGCGTAAACCTGTATGACCTTCAGCGAATACCTTTTGGTTATTCTGAGTATAAGGTACGCTACCCTACTCGACACACCCTCAATCTTCTCCACGTTACCTATGAGAGACTTGCGAACGATAAACCCGACACCACCCTGGGACTGTTGGTCGCCCTCCCGGTGGAAGAGCAAGTTACCCGACTGGAGGATTATCGTGCCCTCACCCTGTCTTCGCACTTCTGATAATCCTACAACGTCCCATCGGATCTTGCTCAGCTCCTCTTCCAGCGCGGTGATCCTCTCGTCAGTCCTCAGTGTCCTGACGTTGTGTGTTACCAGGGCCAGAAGTCGTTTCTGGTAGCCGGATCGCGACCGGAGATTCTTAGCACCCCCTGCTCCGCCGTTACCGGGCCCGCTACCATTAGGCCACGGAATAGCGGAGCTGCCGTGACTGGGGGCCGATGTGTGTGTGTGTGCACTCATATGGGGGGGTATTGCCATAATCGCCACGCTTGGCAGGCGGGTTGGCGATCGCAGTGGATGTTTTTAGTACACAGGGGAACGCTGCTGCCCGGTCCCCCGGTAATCCTTTAGTCGGCTTTTACGACTCCCATAGGAAGAGACGGGGTGGAGCTATTCTTGGTGCCGGCCCCACACGGCAATTAAATCCTTACGTCATGTTTATTATGTATATTATCAACAATTATGAATTCTTATCAAAATAAGTTATCGTCTCAAGTGTTTAAAACAAAAGACTTTTCTCTTTTATTGCACATAATTTGGATCAATGGTTAAAGAGAATACGACATTGGTATGGAACTGCGACCGTGTCGTAATCTATTGAGTGATATTTCTATTAGAGGATTTTTTTAAATGTTTACCGCCCAACGAAGTAGGCACGGGTCACCTAGTCTATTGTAAAGCTGTAATAGATTTTATGTTTGTACATATAAAACATTCAAAAAAATTAATGCATTGAGAGGCCCCACACTACCCAGTTCGTTGCCCCGAACGACGGGATGTGCGGTTAGGCAATTTTTTCCCGCCGTAACAAAAAAAAAATTGACTATTTAGGCGTCTCTGAACACAAACTGCCGTGTGGGGCAGGCTTTAGAATTGTCCCACCCCTCTCCACCCATGGGAGTCGTAAGAGCCGACTGAGGAAATACCAGGGAGTGGGAAGCAGCACTCCCTCGAGTATTAACAACATCCACTGCGATCGCCAACCCGCCTGCCAAGCGTGGCGATTACGGCACTACCCCCCATATGAGCGAAACACATGTGGCGTTCTCTTGGGGAGGCTATGTCCAGCAGAGGACGAAAGGCTGATGGATGGATGAAACACAAACAATCTTTTAGAATGTTTGTCTGTTTTGTGAGTTCGTTTTTATTGGATAGCTCTTGGTTGGAATGAAAAACTGTTCACGTTTTATCCCGCATTTTTTAATACATAGGACATTCTATTGCAAAATTGTAACGATTAAGGAGGAAGGTTAAAGGATGGTGTCTGAAGGAGAAGGGATATGTAATAAGGGATAAATGCTAAGGAGTTCAATTATAAATCAATTCTTACTGTAAATTAAGTCCGAGTACCTACAATAGATACTCCAGTTTCAGCGACACTATTTTTGAGTATAATCTTTATATTCTTAAAGAAGTTTTAGAATAGGCGCAAGCCTTAGACAAAGAATATTATTTGTCTAAGGCGCAAGCAGAACAACTCAATTTGAAAGGTATGTGAATGTTATTGGCCGCAATCTTAAGTTTTTCAGTTTTTTTATGTCAAATGTAATAGACCCAATCATGTCATCAGGACACTAAAAATCAATTAAATTTAAAAATTCCAAAAACTATGTAAAATAGGCGTAATTCGAGAAAAATTACAGGTGTTACGACAAACCTCCGCAAAATGTTACTATCGAAGATTATTTCACCTTTATTTACAAGTACTAGGCACTATCAGGTTACAGTACTTGGAGGTGCGAGTGATATTGGACAAACGCTATGCTTACTACTACGAATACATCCTTGTGTTACCAAGCTGGTACTTCACGATACACAATCACAAACGATGGGCGTCACATTGGATCTTTCCCACGTGCCAAATAAAAGTACTATCGACGGGTACGTAGGTGAAGATACATTGAAAAAATCTCTAGTCAATTCTGAAATTGTTATAGTAGCCGGTGGTCTCATACGCAAACCAGGTATAACTGAGGGTTTGTGGTTAACTTCTAACATACAGTTCATGAAAACTGTTGCAAAAGAACTAGCTAAAATAACACCGACGCCTTTCATAGGCATTGTGACAGAGCCTCTGAACGTCATGGTACCACTGACGGCTCAAACGATGAAAAGCTATGGCACTTTCGACCCCAAGAGGCTATTTGGAATAACTAATTTAGATGCAATGCGCGCGCAATCTTTGTATGCAGCTGATTATAACTTAAATCCTGATAATGTTTTCATACCTGTGATTGGGGGACATTCAGATAAAACCTGCATACCTTTGCTATCACAGGCGAAACCAGTCTCAAATATTGATGATCACAAAGCCCGAGAATTTACTTTAAAATTACGAAAAGCTAACGAAAATATAATGAAGGCCAAGAACGGATTTTCGCCAGTAGTATCAGTGGCGTACAGCGCTCTACTATTCACCCACCAGTTACTCAATGTGTTAAGCGGTAAAAGAACTGTCGTCAACGCTTTCGTGGAAAATAACGACTTCGGGACGGAATTTTTTTCTGGACGAGTACATGTAGACTTAGACGGTATTATAGAAATGCAGAGATATTCCAAACTTTCCGATTTCGAGTGCAATCTGTTAGAAAGTACTATCGAAGAATTGCGCAAAGATGTGTCGAAAGGAAAGACAATGTTGGAATATTCGTGAAACTTCCTTATGCAAGTCTAAGTGCCCGAAAAATATTAAACTGCATGTAAAATATGGTATATGAAAAATATCTCAAAGTACTTACTTCGTAAAAAAAAAATATAGATTGGCCACATTTAATTGGATATCTGTGAACGATTTAGAAAATATTTGTGTGTAGGTACAATAAATGTTTCATTCTAAAACATGCAATAAACTACTATACTAAGAAACTATGATGTTAAAAACCGCTGGTAATGTAACTAAAGGAAGCTTGTACAATATATATAAGTGAATTAGTCTGGACAAAAATAAAAATAGTTAAAATAAAAGAAAATTACCAACTTATGAATATTTATTTACACGGAAGATTATGGAGTTTACATACGTCATTTTACAAAGTACACGAAAATAATGTACTACAACAACGTTGAAAAATAATCATATCACAGTGAATAATTAATGATATTACTAGTAACGCTTGTCTTAGTCGCCGTAAAAACTTCACTGCAATTATCACAATACGCTCATCAATCAACATTAACCCGTTGTCCTACGTGAGCGACGCGACGCGTTGCTACGCGATGCGGCGGGGATATTGCGGCTAATACTTTAACCGCTTTGCGTCGCATTCAAATTAGGCGACAACGTAGGCCATAAATACATACAACCTCTATTCGATATTTTCGCGTCGTGTCGTGTCGCGTTTGTCGCTCACCTATGACAACGGGTTATAATTGAACGTATTGCTTATTGCACACGACCATCGTGACGTCCAATGGAAGTAAAACATCGATATCGTTCATTAATATTAATTCTTCAAAAATATTAAACTTTACATTAAACTACATTTAATAGTATTAATGCTAAAACCTGTTTTCCTTTTAATTAATAATTTTGTGAGGTGGTAAAGGACGGATAGTAGATATCTCCGTAATACATTCACAACATATGCAACACTTATTAAAATCAATAAGAACAAAATACATTTTCAATAATGACAAAGACTACATCTATTCTACCTTAGAAATTAAATACTGAACACTTCATATTTGGCTAATTTTATTCCATTTAATAAATTTGATTTATTCCTTTTCTTTAATACCTACAAATCATTGTATAACCATACATAAAACATATTAAATTTACAAAATTAATGTTTGCCTATCAACAAATCATTTGACAAATTGATTCATCATTATTTCACCAAAACAACGACGATTATGTGTACATTCATTTTAAACTGTATGATTTCGTTGTTACAAATAATAAATCAGATTCTTTCTTCAACAACAATTAACATGCTTGATAATACTAAGTTTGAATTGCTTCAAATTTAACTCTCGTAATAATCACACTATGAGTCTACGTGATCAATTCATCAATCAATTGATCACACCAAATGTTCACGAATATCATATAGGCGGACATGTTCTACCTGTAACAATAGTAATATATATAATTATAACCACGATCTAAGAAATGATAATCTTTTTACTTGTCTATATATAATAATAACAATTTTCGTTGTGGGTGCATTACATCCTTACTAATATTATAAATGCAAAAATGCGTTTGTTTGTTTGTTACGCTTAAGGGTCGTCCATTAATCACGTGAGGCCCGAGAGAGGGGGGGCGGAGGGCGTTCGAAAAAAAGCGGAGAGATAGCACACGGCGAGTTTCTTTAGTGGGTGAGGGCCCCACACTACCCTGTTCGTTGCCCCGAACAACGGAGTGTGCGGTTAGGAACATTTTTTCCCGCCTAACAAAAAAAAAGGGTAAGCCCCCTCGGTTTGGTGGTTGCTCTTAAACCTCAGTTATTAAAATATCACGTGATTAATGGACTATCCCTTTCATCCCGTAATTACTCAACCGATCATCATAAAAATTAGCATACATGTAGTGCAAACCACTAGGCTATTGCTGCAACACAGAAATAATAGCGGCGATAGCCCCAGTCCAAAGCCACGGCACAAACATTGTAACTTTTCGAGATTTTTGGAAAATGTGGGTAATTGTCTTCAAATGATCACTGCTCACAAAAAGAAATAGTCGTAGCCTATGGGCAGAATCATTCTTTATAAGAGGTCAGGCCTAATACTAAGACAGTATGTGGTTGCAAAACCCAGAAAAGGTCGTGAGCAACTTTTTGCCTAGTAGAAAATCTAGTAAATAAATTATAAGGTTCCTGTCGCTTTCTTATCGGCAAGAGAGGCGTCCATACCAGACGCAGCGCGACGCTAAAATTTGTAGTCAAAATTAAAGCGCGTCACACACGTAGCTATAATATATAATGATATACTATACTGTAATATAAATTACGGTATAAGTTAGTGACGTTATAAAACTACATATTACAGCTGCATGTGCAGTTCGAGTGACCGCTTTTTGTATAAAAAATATATCGTAATATGCTTTGCTATGATTTATTACACGCCTCATAAGCGAAGCGTGGAGGTGGGTATTACTCTCGCTTCACGCAGAACAACTGATTTTTCAAACGTAAAATGTCTCTAATCATATATTGCACTTGTAAAATAATATATACACACACATATCAAGAAAAACACTATTTTTAACACTCATATTTTTGATGCCATTTTTGTTATTTAAACTAGTTAAAACACTGTTTATAAAAGTTTTGTGTTGGACGTCCGTGTGTTGTAGGTATGTTCGGATAATGTATGTTAACACGATAACGACCGAAATACTTTACTAATCGAGTCTTTTTTTTCTTTTACGATTCAGTATAATTACGAATAGAGCCCTATCACTTTTCACGGTCTGATACGATATGGTTTATTTGTTATTAAATAAACAAAAAAATACTGAATATTTACGCGCGACTCGTCACTAAAAGCAGCGCTATACCTTCCATGAGAACTACTTCTATAGGCCAATATAGAAGTACTTCTTAAAAATTAGCGCTAGTCATGAAACCCACATTAGTACTTTTTGAAATTAGCGCTATCTATGTGATTTATTGAAAACTACTTAGTAAGACCAATACATTATTAGTTACTTATCAAACAATTAATTTTATTGTGAAAAATGAAGATTATAAGGCGTGCACTTTTGGATTTTCCAAAGTATTTTATTAATATACATTATAGCTACGTGTGACGAGCTTAAGTGGCAATAATTAATTCTTTGGAGAGACTAATACGGTTTCACGATTTAGGCCCTCTTGATTATAAATGTTGTATTGTTAGAGAAAATCTTATCCTACCGTGTTGAGATTAAGAACGAATGTAAACGAAGTCTCTCACCTTAATCATTCTTCGTTGCTTTTACTAATTTCACTTCCAGACTCACTGACCGATGTAGACCGAATACTTATCGATGTCTCTTTGAATTGACTAATAAAATCTAAAAGCTTTTGAAGGTTTCTCTGTGTCTTAATCTGGTCGGCCAAGAGTTGTCGTTTTTCAGCGTTGTGTTCATCTAAGTTTTCCTTTAAGGTTGACGCTCTCGCTTCCAGCTTACGTAGTTCGACGCACAACTGTATGTTCTTCTCTTGTAAACTCTTTCGCTCAGCCAGCTTATCTGAGAATGAGTAGACATCTACATGATAATAATTTCATCTGTTTCTAAAATTGAAAAAAGCTGCATGTAACAAGGAGTGTAACTCCCATGGGCACCCGTAGACGTCTGGGCAGATTCTTTGACCAGCCGCAACATGGCTCTCCTATGACATCAGCAGAGCCATGGCGGTTAGAGCCACACGCAGATACCCAACTACCTCGTGGGAAGCTACGTTGGCCAGAACCTACCCAAGGAACCTGAGGGCGGAAGTGCTCACCATTCATATATAGTATATATAGGAGGCACTCACCTCGCACAACACTGACTCACCTCTATAGAGCAGCGCGTGCGCTATATCCGGGTCGGGGTCGGGGTCGCGCGGCTGCAGCGGCTGGTGCGGCTCGGGCAGCGCGGCGCCGCACGCGGCACAGCAAGCGCGTGCCGCACAGCCCGTGTGCTGCCACACCGCGCACTACACTGACTCACCTCTATAGAGCAGCGCGTGCGCTATATCCGGGTCGGGGTCGGGGTCGCGCGGCTGCAGCGGCTGGTGCGGCTCGGGCAGCGCGGCGCCGCACGCGGCACAGCAAGCGCGTGCCGCACAGCCCGTGTGCTGCCACACCGCGCACTACACTGACTCACCTCTATAGAGCAGCGCGTGCGCTATATCCGGGTCGGGGTCGGGGTCGCGCGGCTGCAGCGGCTGGTGCGGCTCGGGCAGCGCGGCGCCGCACGCGGCACAGCAAGCCCGTGCCGCACAGCCCGTGTGCTGCCACACCGCGCACTACACTGACTCACCTCTATAGAGCAGCGCGTGCGCTATATCCGGGTCGGGGTCGGGGTCGCGCGGCTGCAGCGGCTGGTGCGGCTCGGGCAGCGCGGCGCCGCACGCGGCACAGCAAGCGCGTGCCGCACAGCCCGTGTGCTGCCACACCGCGCACTACACTGACTCACCTCTATAGAGCAGCGCGTGCGCTATATCCGGGTCGGGGTCGGGGTCGCGCGGCTGCAGCGGCTGGTGCGGCTCGGGCAGCGCGGCGCCGCACGCGGCACAGCAAGCGCGTGCCGCACAGCCCGTGTGCTGCCACACCGCGCACTACACTGACTCACCTCTATAGAGCAGCGCGTGCGCTATATCCGGGTCGGGGTCGGGGTCGCGCGGCTGCAGCGGCTGGTGCGGCTCGGGCAGCGCGGCGCCGCACGCGGCACAGCAAGCGCGTGCCGCACAGCCCGTGTGCTGCCACACCGCGCACCCGCCGCATCGCACCAGCAGGGACGGCACATCTGACAAAAACGAAGGTAAACAAATACGATAAAAAAATTGTCAACAATTTTTTTTAATAACATTCTAAAGTGGATTTCTTCTTCACCATGAAAACTATGTGCATAAGTGCAATATTCAGTTCAACTGCAACTTACGATTGGTTTCGTTTTCATTTTTTTATTCATATTGACGTCTTTTGAAAATTGCACTCAGGCAAGTCGGTGCAACTAGGCTATCCATCTTAAAGTAATAAATATTCGTACTAATGTGTAATATACTTGTAGGTATATACCATCATCAGTACTACTAAAGTCAGATATTATTATTCGCGATCTAACTCCAAACAGTATGTTATAAATTACTGTACAAGATTAAAATGTGATTATCTCAATAGCTGACTAATGGTCCTTTACCCTATGTTCACGTAATCTATCGATGTCATTAAGTGACCGGTTTATAGTACGAAGAACCAAAGACACGATCGACGTCCTCTTCGGAAAAACACTTAAAGCCGTTGGTCCTGTGCCTGGTCTCTCTTTCCCGTCATGTAGGCTATTCCTCCCTCCCATAGAACTATGAGATAGATGATAGGCCGTGTGGGGCCGGCTTTAGAATTGTCTCACCCCTCTCTACCCACGGGAGTCGTAAGAGCCGACTGAGGGAATACCGGAGGAGTGGGCAGCAGCACTCCCTCGAGTGTTAACAACATCAACTGCGATCGCCAACCCGCCTGCCAAGCGTGGCGATTAAGGCATTATCCCCCATGACGGGACCACTAGTTGTGGCGTTCTCTTGGGGAGGCCTATGTCCAGCAGTGGACGTTAAATGGCTGATGGATGGATGAATGAGAACTATGAGAGTGAGGGAACAGAAAGTGCACTAGTGTTTGCGCAACACTCGTGCACTATAATATCTCTTGCGTACATGGCTAGTGTCTGTTGACACTTGCCACCATGACGGAAATTACGTACTGATGAGCATTATTATATCATTTAGAAATAACTTACCGCACATACGTTTTACCGGCAATATACACATTGTAATTGTAATAATTTCTTTGAAAATTGAAAATTAACCGTCTAGAAATTGAGAAAACTGTCTAACGTTTCAATGACGATGGGAACAAACCTGCTCCTACACAACTATTAATAGCATTTAAAGTTTTGATGATTTATATTTAAAATAGCGACCCGCCCTTGCTCTACACGGTGCAATATACTAATGGAAGAACTTTTTGACAACTTATTTAAAATACATTAAATTTATCTATTTTAAAAAGATTATTAAGACACACATTGAATATAACCTCTTGAAAAATATAAATATGCGAAAAACAGAGGGACAGACAGACATGCACAGCGACTTTATGTTATACTAATTATAGATATAACCATACATAATGTACACACCATTTCTTCCGCATACGTGACAAACTTTCTTCTGATTATGATTTGTATACACAGGTTCCACTGATAAACTAGCCGGGAGAGTTGCCGCCCACGCAGGCTTGCCGTTGGTCCAACCTTTACGACAACAAAATAATGGGTAATGGGAACTGTTTTTATAGTTCAATCATTATTTAAATTGTATTAATAGCACTTTATTTTACCTTTGGTTTCGGTCGAGGATCCAGACGGTGAGCCCTCGCGTGAGTTCTTATTTTGATTTTGAGAAGGCTGGAAAATGAAAAAGTAATTAAAATGCAATAGATAGTCTTTGAGTAGATAACGCTAATTGGCAATTTTTCTTATATATGTCCCCATTTTACCTATTTTAATAAAATAAATTAACAGAAAATTGGGCCTCCGATGACTTCACAGGGCCTTACTATTTCAAAGTGACCAGGGCCTCCACCACTGAAGGAATGTAACATGGTGCCAGTGGCCCGCCAATATAGGAGGAGAGACGGCACACTGCGGGTTTATTTAGTGGGTGAGGGCCCCACACCACCCTGTTCGTTGCCCCGAACGACGGGGTGTGCGGTTAGGTACCTTTTTTCCCGCCTTAACAAAAAAAGGGCCTCCAATAGACCAAAAATGGCTGTGAGCAAGGCACTTTTCTTTCAAAGTAAATAATGCTGTATTAGCTACCGGATAGTCAGGGGGTATTGCTAGCCGTGTGTGCCAATAATTAAGGGCAATAAAAATAAAAAATTCTGTAAAGCATAATTCTAAGTTTTTCTGTTTTTGACATAGATTTAATATGTACTAGGTTTTTGGTGTCTGCTTTCGTTTAACAAAAGCAAGTGTTATTTTATTACTCTCGAGGTACCTACTGCCTAATACTAGCGAGGTCTAAATGTTCCGAAAATGATTATGTCTTACCTTTTGACCCTGCTCACCCTGCTGCTTACGTAATTTTGCAGATCTTGTTTGCGGTGGGTCGTTATGAGTCTGCAGGTATGGAAACTGATTGTACTTTTTCTTTTTCTGAAACATTTTTTATGTATCTATTTACCGCTCTGCTAAAGACTTATAAAACTATGTACCTAATATTTTACATTTTAAATTAAAAGAACGTGCATTAATATATTGTATAGATTAGCGATAATAGTACGTGGCATACGTGTTTCAATTTTACGTAGATACTAGCTGTGCAACGCGGTTTTACCGGCCAATTAATTAAAGAAAATGAGATTGTTTGTAAATTAAAATATCTTAGCATAGACAACATTATTATTATTGGTGTAAAGATGCAAAAGGGAATGCTCTGATGGTTCGGACATATGGAAAGAATGCCGGGCGAACGACTGGTTAACAAGATAAACAATGCGAAAGCGGAAGGATGGAGGTACAAGGGGAGACCGAGACTCATCTACCTAGACCAAATCGGTGATGCATCGAAGAAAGGTGGAGTCAGGAGTCTCCGAAACTGGCGAGCGTATATGAAGAGAATTATAAGGAAGCAAAAGATGTATGCAAGAATAGAGCTTTTTGAAACTCTGCCTACCCCGCAAAGGAGATGGCGTGAAGATAAGTAATTAAGTAAACAAAATAAAAGTCGTTTTTATTACGAGCGTGCGTTTTTAAGTTCGCGGAATGATTAGTTAGGTACATAAATTAGTGGGGTTTAAAGTTATTACGAAAGTTATAAGTTATTTTTAAAGTTATTACGGATTGAGCGACTTATTATTATTTAATAACAAGTTTTATCATAGTTATATCATTAATCCTAGAACTACCGTCGCTCAAATAAGTCAGATTGATCTGAATCAATCTGACTAAACCAGGAATAAAATGTGAAATATGGTGCAAATCGAGTACCGCGCTGTGATGAAGTTTCCTAACAGGCAAGGAAAATCTGTTAAAACCAAACTGGAAGCGGTGTCATCAATTTACGGGTAAAATTATGTTTTATAAATGGCATAATTATCTACTTAAGCAAGGCAGCAACTCATTTGAAGAAAATCCACAGCCAGGAGAGCCGATTGAGGTAATCATTTAAAAAAGTCGAAAGAATACTGAAGCCAGAAGATGAAACAACTCCTTTTTTTTGTTAAACGGGAATAAATGTTCCTAACAACACACCCCGTCGTTCGGGGCAACGAATAGGGTAGTGTAGGGCCTTCACTCACTAAAGAAACCCGCCGTGTGCCGTCTCTCCGTCTTTATTGGCGGGCCACTGGAACTATGTTACATTCCTTCGGTGGTTGATGAAACAACTCCTAAAAAATTATGGGAGGATTCAGATACAACCATATTTTAAATTCTTCATGATCAACTTGGCATTACTAAAGTCAGCACATAATGGATGCCGAGAATGTTCACGCCATGTCAAAAACAACAGCGCGTGGAGTGTTATCGCGAGTGTTTGACCGCTGTAGTAAAGACAAAGATGCAAGTATTGACTTGAATTGTTACTGGAGACGAAACTTGGGGTCATCCCCTCCTCTTTCTGCACGACAAAGCGCCTGTCCACAAGAGCCGTGTCTCTATGCGTCCTGCAGTAGGTGGACTTCGAAATTTTGGCTAACTCAACTTACAGTACTGACCTGGCTCCCAGGGATTATTGCGTATTCCCAAATTTGAATGAAAAGAATTTCTCGCGAAGAAATTTTCAAGTGATGAATAAGTGAAGGATGCAGTGTCAGCGTATTTTTGAGACTTAGACCGCCTTCCCACGATGGCGTGACGACAAATAGGTACTCATGCAGTTTAAAGTGTCGTGGCTCATACATGAATGGAGGTGTTTACATACAGGATCACACGATTAACTGTCGTCCACTACGCTTTTGCTGTGACAGACAGTCAAAACAATGAGAGCGGTTAGCACGACAGTCGCAAAACGAAAACGATAATAAAAGTGTCGCGATCTAATAGTGACGGCAAATCGTATATCGCTGTTGTGATTATATATCGTAGCCACCTTAAAAATATCGTCATGATCCTATCGGAACGGCTAGATACGACCGTCGTTCAACGATAAAAATGTCGTCGACTCAATTACTTACCTCCTGATCCACGAACTTAAAAACGTTTCCTCGTATATATTATATATACAGATAAATTATTTATATACTTATCAACAAGCATTCTGCATGGCTAATATTGTAATATGTGAACATGTAAAATAAGTGTGTAAGAAATTTAAAGGCAGGCAACACCTTATGAAATTTAAATTAATAATTATTTCCAACTTACAGCCAACATTTCATAGTTTCCGTAAAGAAATTCATTTTGGTTTGTACTTATAGAAGATCTCTTGCGGCGCTCACTTCTTCTTTTCTCTAGCTGTTCTTTCTGAGATGGTGTCAACAGGCCAAGAAGTCTGCAAGTATTATCACTAAATCTTTTGATCATATCTCCCAAAAATCAAATACTTTGGAAAATCCAAAACTGCACGCCTCATAAGCTTCATTTTTCACAACACAATTGATTATTTGATAAGTAACTAATAATGTATTGGTCTTACTAAGTAGTTTTCAATAAATCACATCCATCCATCCATCCATCAGCCTTTTAACGTCCACTGCTGGACATAGGCCTCCCCAAGAATGAGGGATAGATATATCAATAAAACACATAGATAGCGCTAATTTCAAAAAATATAGTAGGTATAGCGCTGTAAGCGCTGGTTTTAACTGGTTCTGGTGTCGAGTCGAGCGTAAATATTCAGTATTTTTTGTTTATTTAATAACAATTAAACCACATCGAATCAGACCGTGAAAAGTAATAGGGCTCTATTCGTAGTTATACTCAAGTTAAAAAGAAAAAATAAGACTAGATTAGTAAAGTATTTCGGTTGTTATCGTGTTAACATACATTACCTACAACAAACGGACGTCCAAGACAGAACTTTTGAAACAGTTTTTTAACTAGTTTAAATAACAAAAATGACATAAAAAATATCATAAGTGTCAAAAATAGTGTTATTTCTTGATATGTGTGTGTATATATTGTTTTACAAGTGCAATATATGATAAATAGAGACATTTTAAGTTTGAAAAATTAGTTGTTCTGTGTAAAACGAGAATAGTACCCACCTCAACGCTTCGCTTATGAGGCGTGCAATAACAGTTGAATATTCAAGAGTAAAAACGAATACAGATAATTTTATTTATTAAATAGAGTAGACCATTACTGTTTTTTACATTGTTAGTACGCTTATGTAACAAAACTCTCCTAGAGATCATTAAAAACCGATATGCATTTGAAGCTTTGCCAATTTGGGAATAACTGTCATACACACCCTAAATCTTTGCATATCAAATGTATAAGATTTCAGTGCACAGCAGGAAACTGGTTTCTAATCTCGTAATCTTAAAGTGTCTTTGCCCCTGGGTAACTTCATGTGCTGAATTTTCCAAGTAAAAAACAGTATTAACAAAACTTGGAACTTCAACCATAAGGTACACAATTGTGAACAAGCATTTACTAAAAACAAGCTGTGTAGAAATTTCCCCTAATAGTTTTCGAGTTATATCGAGCTATTAATAAAGTAGTAGATACCTCATGAAGACCTCCTTAGTAACTGGCTCCCCAGGTTTTGGTAGTGGTGGTGGAGATGGAGTTGGTGACAGTTCTCCTATAGCTGAAGAATCTGAGTCTGACTTATGTTCTTCCCACTCATTACTGTGCTGATGTGCAAGTGGCAGTTTTGCTCCACTACAACAATATTGGTAGACAATTTATAACAACTTTTGCAGCAAATCAATATCACTTTATTTACTAATTTGATATATACAACTAGCAAAAACAAAAAAAAACATAGCATCACGCCTGTATTCCCCGAAGGGGTAGGCAGAGGTGTATTACACACCCACGTTTTGCCAGCTATGTTTAGGTCCCACGTAATAGGGGGCGAGCCTATTGCCGTCTACCGGGCACATTTCCAAACTACGGGCTGCTACTGAGAATTTTTCTTTTTACTAAAAAGCTCAATAACATTGCCTGACCCGGGGATCGAACCTGAGACCTCATGATCAGCAGTCGCACACACTACCACTAAAAATAATTACATAATTATATACATACTAGTGTTCTGTCTGAGCATTGGCGTTTGGTTAGGGTGGAGTAATTGATTTCAGCTACTAAAGATATCTTTATTTAAAAAAATGGGGTTGTTGTTGTGTGAATTTTGTTGTTAGGTATATGTTTTAACATTAGAATAAATTTAATATATAATTGTAATTGAATATAATTATGTTAATCTAGCAACTCATTCATCAATCTCCCAAATTTTATCCCAATCTGTTCAGCCATTTAGATGTCATTCACGAGCAAACATAGTAACACCTATATATATTCTTTACAAATGTTCAGATTTTTATATTAATAGGATAGTAAAATTGTTTTCCAAAATTCATATAAGATAATATCATTAGGTAAATATGCTAAACTACTAACTTCCAGCCATAAAAATATATAAGTAAGATCATAAAATAAATATTTTTGAAGTAAAATAATTAAACTTGTACCTACTATATGTAATAAATATAGTTAATTGTTTATTTATTCTTATAATGTTTCTTTTCCTTCCTTTTAATAACAAATATCAATAAGTCATTTTAATCATAAGTGTAGTTAGCAGGATAGAATATTTAGCATATTAACTATATTTACCTCAAAGCTTCCTTCACTTTATTAAGAGCATTAACAAAATGATTTCTGCTATCATGCACATTATTTAACTGAGAAAGTTCTTTTTCCTCATTTTCACTGTAAATTGAGCCCTCTTTTTCATTGCCTGATTTGTTATCATTTTCTGAATCAGATAAATTATTTTCTTTGGCTACATCAGTATTATTTTCATTTTTAATATGTATCTCACTCAATACAGATGGTTTTAATAGTGATACTGATTTATTTCTGCTAAAATATTGCATTTGGTGATCCCTTAATTGTTGTGCAACATATTTAGTATCATTTTCAATGTTGATGTATTTATTGCGTTGTTTTAAGCGTAGCTGATACAACTCAAGCTCCCTGCGTAACCTATCCACTACTAGTTTCTGAAACAGGGTAAAATTGATGATATAAATTAATCTTAAAATATTGATTACTTAGTTCTTTACACATACATAGTAGTTAGTAGGAATTCCTTAGTAAAAAAATTTAAAACTTGAATGTATCTTATTAACTAAGTGAAAAAAAAAGACTTGGATTGTCTCATAATAACTAAGTAAAAAAAACTTTAATATAAAATATTCAAAACTAGCTTAGTGCCTGCAGCTGCTAATTAATTTTAGAAGAATAAATTAAATATTTTCTTTCTTTACAGCTTATGACACTCCTCAAAGTCCATACTGGTTACAGAATTAAAAATAAATTAGATGAGTAGTTTTAGAAATTACCCTAGATATTCAAAACTTAGGTACATACCTCTTTAAATAATAATATTCACAACTTACATCATTAATACATACCTATATGAGGATAAAAACAACAAAATGTATAAATAATAAATTAAACTTTAAATATTTGTCACCTACTTGTATACATATAGGCTTACTTTTATTATTATTATTATGACACATGCATGCTGTAATTCTCACTATTATTATAATTAATTTAAAACTCACTTGAGTTTGACCAATTGCAATTATTTCTTTTTCAGCCTCCTTAACTTTTGATTTTATGTGAATATTCTGTGAACAAAAATTTTTATATGAGATATGAAAGAACTTCACTGATAATGATCAAGAGCTGTTGCTGGTTTATCAAGAGAATAAAATAGTTTGTTTCTTACATTCTCATCATATCGTAGGCGCGCAATCCAAACCTGAAATATGAGTTGAATTAACATTTCAGTTAATTATTTATATATTTGCATAGCATAACAAAATAAGCCAGCCGCAATACTAACCTGATGTATGCGAATCGCATTTTTCAAGTCCGATTGTGTTTTGCGAATATCTTCTTTTATTTCGTTTGAAACTTCCATTGTCCTTCAGATATAGGTGTAATTACACTTAAGTTATAAATCAATTGTTACTAAACAAAATAAGAAGAAAAAACTTATAATTATGTTCCCAAAGAAACAAGTAAGTACCTAACAACTATTGTTTCACTTCAGTGTTAAAAAGGGAAACAACAAATTATGGAAATATAATATATGTGAAACTAAACACTACATTTAATATTTAAAAAAATTGTTTATATAATCCCAAGTCTAATAAAATATACTTCAATAAAGTAGAATCAATTAATTTTTCAATGATAATTTGAAACGTTGACTATTGTACGACCTAAACTGACTGAACTAAAAAATCTCGCAAGAATCGCAAGTAAGTATTACCAAAATACAAAACTAAACTCTTGAACTTTTGTCTTTTTTCTTTTATATAAAATCACGTTCCGTTCCGTTCACGCACCCACCAACCGAGATGTAAACCGTAATAAACTTCAAATTTATTATTATTACTAAAGATAAAGTCAAAGTTCCTTCAAATCAATACAATTACGTGGAAAACCCCTAAATACATTTTTATAAAACTAAATAAAAGCTGTAATAGCTAGCTGAGCTAAAAAGTAGAAAGTAATTTTATTTTAGACCTATCTTATCTAACGAGTTGAGTTGGGTCGAAGTAAACGTTTATGCTCTGGCCACACTAATTAGAAGTATTAGAACCCCCATAATTATTGCGCTAATGAACATCATAGAGTAAAGTAATCGTAATCATACTGAGACTAAAATAGAGAGCCATCTTGCAGAATTTTTTGCTACCCTATTTGAACCAGCGCGACATCTGGAAGCCTTGTTCCGTAACTTTTGACAGACGTATATATATATATATATATATATATATATACATACGTATAGGTACGTATAGGTACATACCTGTATACGTATAGGTACATACCTGTATATATCATAGTTCAATAAAATAATTAATAATCGTAAGTACTTGCAATACTTTGCAATCAGACTGACTTTCATTTATATAAAGTTGAGTAGAATATTTAATTTCTCAAATTAACTAAATTAAGCCACACTAATTGCGAAGTATTGCAGATGCTTACGTGTGCGAAAATAAAATGTAACAATGAAACACCAATTCATTTTCTATTTTTATTATTAATGTTTGTTATAACATATTTTAGCTATAATTTTGGTCTACTAGTTTTAAAATTTCTGTTTTTCTTCCTCAGTCTATAGGTATATTTCGCTCCTCGTTTGATGTCTCGCTGCAAACGGCTTGTATAACTGTTACGCTTATATGGGGGATAGTGACGTAATTGCCACGCTTGGCAGGCAGGTTGGCGATTGCAGTGGATGTTGTTAATACTCGAGGGAGTGCTGCTGCCCACTCCCCCGGCATTCCCTCAGTCGGCTCTTACGACTCCCATGGGTGGAGAGGGGTGGGACAATTCTAAAGCCGGCCCCACACGGCGCACGGCGTATTATTCCAATAGAGTAAGTTTAATTTTGCAAACTGTTTTAGTAGGTATGTACCTCCATCCATCCATCAGCCTTTTAACGTCCACTGCTGGAGATAGGCCTCCCCAAGAATGAGGGATAGTGCCGTAATCGCCACGCTTGGTAGGCGGATTGGCGATCGCATTGGATGTTGTTAATACTCAAAGGAGTGCTGCTGCCCACTCCCCCGGTATTCCCTCAGTCGGCTCTTACGACTCCCATGGGTGGAGAGGGGTGGTACAATTCTAAAACCAGCCCCACACGGCAATTTTTTTTTTTAGCTTAACCTTCCTATGCTAAATTAAAAAAAGTAGACGTCACGGGATGTCTACCAGATGTGAAAAGATCGAAATAATTTTGTAGAAATAAAATGATCATAACTTGACAAAGTACTCTTCAAGACCAATCGAACGAGTATAAACTCGATAGGGTTGCGTCATTTCATTACAGAGTTACTATGACCACCTTCCAACTCCATCGTCAGACCCTGGATACCATCTAGAGACAAAGTACTTATCAAGACAAATCATACGAATCAAAACTCGATGGAGTTATGTCATTTTATAACGGAGTTCCTATGGCCACCTTCTAGCTTCATCATCAGACCCTGGATACCATCTAAAGAGAATGTACTCGTCAAGACGAATCAAACGATCCCAATCTCGATGGGGTTGCGTCGTTTCATTACAGAGTTACTGTGCTGGGCCACCTTCTAGCTCCACCATCAGACCCTGGATACCATCTAGGACTGATGTACTAGACAAGAAATTTCAAACGGGCCCTAACTCGATGAAGTTGCGCCATTTAATTACGGAGTTTTTCATGGCCACCTTCCAGCTCCATCATCAGACCTTGAACACCATCTAAAGACAAAGTACTCATCAAGACAAATCAAATGTGTCCAAACTCGATGGTGTTGCATCGTTTCATTATAGTTACTGTGGCCACCTTCCAGCTTCATCATCAGCCTCTGGATACTATCTAGAGGCAAAGCACTCGTCAAGACGAATCATAAGAGCCCAAACTCGATGGGGTTGCACTGTTTCATTATAGAGTTCCTATGTCCACCTTCCAGCTCCATCATCAGATCATCTCCACGTCATCATAATATTGCATTGTCACGCGATAGACACATGCATGTAAAATTTCAGCTCAATCGGAAACCGGAAAGTGTGTCAAATTTAACTTGCAAGATTTGAACGGGACAAGTACAATAAAAGCGTCGCCACGCTACGCCATCCCTCCGCATTAGATATTTCACATCAAAAAAATAATACATGCAGTATTTTTTTTTATATTTACACATAAACGTAACTAACCTGGAAATAGTAATATTGGCTTGTTTTATATCTAATTGGCTTGTCTTATGTCTTAATTTGGTTTATGATCTGCGCAGGCAAGAAAATTAATTATGATCAAGAAAAACATCCTCCTGTCCTTGATTTAATGTGCATTAAGGTGGGACTCCAAGATAATACATTTGAAATGAATATGTTAAAAAGACCAGAACATGGATGAATGAAGTTGAAAAAATAATAACTAATTAAAATTTCAAGTTAATCAGAAGTCTAGTTTGAATTTCGTTTCTAAATTTAACTGGTAGTTTTTGATAAAATATTTATTACTAATTTACCCATTCAATACATATAAAGATCTAATCTACTATAGCCACTTTATACTAGTTTAAAATTAATAAATTGTAAGACTAGAAAGCACATAGCTAAA
Source organism: Leucoma salicis (assembly GCA_948253155.1). NCBI lineage: Eukaryota > Metazoa > Arthropoda > Insecta > Lepidoptera > Erebidae > Leucoma > Leucoma salicis. The sequence continues at coordinate 11,183,526 of OX411807.1, read as the reverse complement.
CATCCTAAGAAATTTACTGGTGATAGGGCTGGGTACAAAGTGGGAGTCGTACTCAGTTGCCACGTTACTAGTACGCGGGGCAGGGCTCTCGAGTCACTGGCTGAGCGACTAGGGTTCGACATCATAGCGCCTATGAAGCCAACTCACTACCCGGCCTGTGTTGAATACAGGCCCGATATATTAGACATGGCACTATTAAAAAACGTAAATCTATGTTTGCGTTTGGTAGAAGTGTTACATGAGTTAGACTCTGACCACCGTCCTGTGATCTTAGATCTCGCCTCCCCCTCACCTGGCCCCTCTGGCCAACAGGACAAAACAATAACGGTGACAGACTGGGTATGGCTGGAGAGTAAACTCCGGTCGTCGTCGTCTGTACATCTAGACCAAGACCTCCCCTATTATTAGTACCGTAGAGGACACGGTGGCTGCGGTCGATTGTTTCACAAGCCACGTACAATCGTTAATTAATTATTGTTCTCAGCAGTTACCAGACACGAGAAATCGTCAATGGCGCCTAACCGACGACGTCCGTGACTTGCTGAGACGGAAGAACGCCGCTATCCGTGCCTATGATCGTCATCCCAGCGAGGATAACCGCATCATAATGTGCTCACTACAAAGGGCTGTTAAGAAAGCAATTGATTCTCTAGTCTACGTCAATTAGAGTGGGAAACCAAGCTGAGAGACCTAGAACCGACCCATCAAGCCTTCTGGCAACTGTCCCGCACTTTCAAAAACGACAGTGTGTCTACCATGCCTCCACTTAACAGACCCAACCTTCCACCCGCCTTCGAGGACGAGGAGTACCACGGTATCTCGTACTCATCATACGAGACTTTCTATCTAACCGCAGTTTCCGCTATAGAGTGGAAGGGACACTATCCTCCCCCCACCCCCTAATCGCCGGGGTCCCACATGGCTCCGTCCTCTCGCCGATCCTCTTCTCGCTGTACACCAGCGACATGTGCCCTCAGTACGTGGTTTAGCAAGTGGAGAATAGAGATCAACCCCGAGAAGAGCCAGGCGGTCATGTTTTATAGGAGACTACACCGGCTGTATCCCTTGGAGAAGATCAAACAGCATTAGCATCTTTGGTAAACCTATTCCTTGGAGTAGGCGAGCCAAGTACTTAGGTGTAATTCTAGATAACAGACTCACATTCGCCCGTCACATTCAGAAGTCTGGGCATTGCCTCCGAAAGCGGATGGATGAATGCGGAGATATTTTTGCAGTGGCTTCAACATTTTAAGAAACATGTTCACCCGTCAGAAGCTCGCCCTATTCTACTAATATTAGATGGACATAATAGCCACAAATATCTGAATGTTATTGAATATGCTAAAGACAATCACATTCACATGCTGCGCACACCACCCCATACGACACATAAGATTCAGCCATTAGACCATGTATTTTTCAAGCCTTTTAAACAGGCTTATGGATCAGAAAGCGCATCATTGATGCGTCAGAACCCGGGTGCTCAACTAACAGATTATGACGTTGCTGGACTGACAAATATAGCGTTTACCAAAGCTGCTAGATTAGAGATAGCCCAAAGTGGTTTCCGTTGCACAGGTTTCCAGCCCTTTAATCGAGATGTGTTTTCAGACCTTGACTTTTTAGGTTCTGCGTTAACTGAGATACCAATTGAAGCTAGATCTAGTGAATTGACAATCCCGACTCCTGATTCTGCAGCATCTGAAAATTAACCAGGACCGTCAACTAGCGCTTTAAATGTATCGTCACCTACCATCGAACTTCAGCAAGCAATACCAACCATGAATGATGAACCAACAGCTAGCGTTTCAGCTGCGCCGCTAGCAACCTTACAAGAAGCAGTACCAAGTTCAAGTGTTGATGTTGGGAATATTAATGATGTGCTTAAGAATTTGTCACCTCTTCCGAATGCCTCAAAAAAACGTCTGTCAGCTCGGAGAAGAAGAACACAAAAAAGTGAAATTTTGACGTCTTCGCCTTATAAAAAGGAATTACTGGAGAAGGCCAAAGATACCAAAGCTGCGGTAAAGGTCAAGAGAAACATGAAAACGGGAGTAAAAGTTAAGAAGGTTGCATCTCAGCCAGATTCGCAACATCAGGAGACGGAATGCATTATTTGCGGTGAAACATTTGATGAGGATTGGATCCAATGCAAAATATGTGAGGACTGGGCTCACGAAGCATGTGTAGATTTAAATCCATCTCATTTGTACTATTACTGTGATGTATGTGTCACCATTATTCTTTAAATACCTTTGTGGCCGGAGCTACCCGCGATCTTTAAGAGATACCCAATTTTGATTTATATTTCAAGTGGCTTTAATTACAGAGTGGTTATGTTGTTGTCTGAGTTTTCGATATTTATCTTAAATAAATATAACGTTGATTATTTTTTATACTTTTTTATTATTTTACGTAATAAATATAGTCATAATATCGAAAACAAAAAAATGGCCGGGGCTACCCCCCTCTCCCGGAACTATATAGTGAATTATAAATGTAAGTACAATATATGTTATGAAATAAATAATTTAAAATTTAAATTATTTAGTTTTTTTAATATTTCTATTAGAAAACTGAGGTACAGAATAAAAATGCTAGATAAGTGATATGAGACTACTCCAAATAACTACTATCACATTAGGTGAGTATGGTGGTACCACTTAGCACCTATTGCTTTCGGAAAAGTGAGCCATCTTCCACCGTGGAACAAAAAGGTGTTAATAACGCTGTACAATGTTACTTGCTGTAATAAATAAGTATTGTATTAAAAAGTGTACCAGTTGTCACACATCCAAATACGGCGATTACATGAAGGCATGGTGATAATGGTAAGAAAACTTCACAACCAACAATCACAATAACTTAACTAATGGTGTCCAATATCACAAAACTATTGCGAAAGCAAGTCGGCCGACGTGTTTAACTTTAAAACGGAGGAACTTTAACAACGACGCTAGAAAGATGCAGGCCCAGAAACTTGGTGTTTCGCAAATAATAGATATTCATATAAATACCGCGGAGCAGCTAAACTCAAGGCATTTATAGCAGCGTATAAACTTCTCGGTTCTCGGTAGAGAGTACTATATTCTTTGGTATAAACTATAAATTTGTTAATTTGTTTTGTAATTTGTTTATTAGTTCATTCTTAACAGCATTATTAATTATCTAATACTTGAGTTTTTATTGTTCCATCCATTCATTAGCCTTTCGAAGTCCACTGCTGGCCATAGGCCTCCCCAAGAGAACGCCACAACATGTGTTTCGCTCATATGGGGGATAGTGCCGTAATCGCCACGCTTGGCAGGCGGGTTGGCGATCGCAGTGGATGTTTTTTTTTTTTTTTTTTTTTTATTTATTTCTCTCAATAACGTAATACATAATTGCAAGCTTCAATGTACTCGCCAAACTTTAACGTTTAATGGCGAGACGCTCCCATAAACTTAATAATTAATTTTAGCTTACATACTAACATGTTTAATAATTGCTTAGATTATTCTATTGTTTATACAACAAAACAGTAAATTTTAATGTATAATAATATAGTATTATAAATTCGAAGGTTATATAAATATAATAATATAATAATAATATAATGTTGACAGTTAACTTACATATAAATTTACATACCTAAATGAACTGCCAACAGGCAGGCTAACATGGGTTGAGAAGCAAGTTCTTTAGTTTATATTTTAACACTCTTTTACTACACTTAGGGGTTTTTCTTAGTATCTCTATTTTATTAAATATATTAGGTACTAAAAATCTTGTCACTCTCTCTCCATAGTAATTGGTCATTTTCGGTTGGACGAATCTTTTCTCTCTGACATTCTTAGTATTATATTTATTATTTACGTTTTCCTTATATTCATCGCGCATGTTGTTAATACTCGAGGGAGTGCTGCTGCCCACTCCCCCGGTATTCCCTCAGTCGGCCCTTACGACTCCCGTGGGTGGAGAGGGGTGGGACAATTCTAAAGCCGGCCCCACACGGCATATATTATTGTTATATATTTTATTGTTATGTGTCATAGAAATTACCTATCTTGTTATTACCAGAATGTCAGAGGTTTAAGGCTAAGCGCTTCGGAGGTTCAACAGCAATTATTACTTAATAATTATGATATTATTGTTTTAACTGAAACATGGCTCAATAATAGTATATATGATGCAGAAATATTTGATAGGTATGTAGTGTACAGACGGGACCGGGAGGCTGCGCCTATATTCACAGAGAACAAAAAGCAAGGTGGTGGGGTTCTCATTGCAGTGCTCAAGCAATATGCTTCGCGACGCACGTATGAATGGGAGAGTGACTGTGAGGATGTTTGGGTGAAAATTAATTGTCATAGTGATGGGAACATGTTGTTTTCTTTGAACTTGGGTGCGGTTTATCTTGTTCCTCCTGTCACACAGGTATCCCTTAATAATTACCTTGATAAATGTAGCATTGCTTTTGAATCTGATTCGAGAACTGTCATACTGGGTGATTTTAATTTGAGTGGGATTGCATGGAAACTGAGTGCAGATGGGCCATTCACGAGACCTGATAATTATAACAATTGATAACAATTGTTGCATAAAAAGTAGTCTAATTGACTTTATGGCTTTGCATAATGTTGTCCAACATAGTCATATAACTAATAGCAAAAATAGGATACTCGACCTTGTAATCAGTAATATGCCTGATAAAATCAAAATCTCTAAATGTAACCACCCTATTCGAAGTGTAGATGTATTGCATCCTCCTCTAAATATAACTTGCCAAATTGCAGCAATAATCACTAAGAAAAGCCCTCCTTGTACTAAGCTTAATTTTAAGAAAGCTGATTATGTTGCAATCAACAACAAGTTATCCGCTATTAATTGGAATACTGAATTTGCCAAGTGTTCAAACGTTAATGAGATGGTCGTCATTTTTTATTATATAATAAGAAAGCTAATAGAAACTCATGTACCTCTTATTACTAAATTAAAATCTACTTGTTACCCGGTATGGTTTTCACCTTTATTAATTAAAATGATTAAAGACAAACGTAAATATCATCGCAGATATAAATTATACAAAAACCCGCTTGACAAGTTAAAGTTCAATTATCTCCGATCCGACTGTGCCAAAGTGATACGCAGGTGTTATAACGATTACATTACTTTTAATGAAAGCCTGATAGTTAAAAATACTAAATACTTTTGGTCGCACATCAAAAATAAGCGAAAGAATACTTCGAATTATCCCCCTTCTATGAGCCTAAAAGCCAATGATAACAAGGCTATCAGTGAAATGTTCGCGCAACCCTTTTCGTCTGTCTATGAACTTGACACTCATGGTATAAGTGTAGATGATGATGGTGAGATGAATACATGGTCTGGTATTCAGCCGGTTACCATCGAAAAACACAGCATTAAAAAAAACTTCAATGTTTGGATCTAACATTAAGTGCAGGACCTGATAATATTTCACCTATCTTTATTGCTAATTGTGCTGAGCAGCTTTGCATACCTTTGTATACTATATTTAATCGACCGCTGCAGACTGGTTTACTATCCTGACAAATGGAAAGAAGCGAGAATAGTTTCAGTCCACAAAAGTGGTAACAAAGATCTAATCAGTAATTATCGTCCAATTTCCATTCTCTCTGTTCTGGCAAAAGTTTTTGAACGTTTTGTTTATCTGTATATTTATAACCATGTTCGTAATCAAATTTCACAGTGTCAGCATGGTTTTATGACTAGAAGATCAACTAACACTAATCTATTCCATTATATTGATGACATCGCATTGGCTGTTGATAACTCTAAGCAAGTAGATGCAATCTACACGGATTTCTCGAAAGCTTTCGATAAATTAATCACTGCATCTTACTCAAGAAACTTTGTGGGTTTGGTATGACAGGTCCTTTGCTTCGATGGTGTGGATCCTACCTAACTCGCCGACCCTACCGGGTAGTAATTGAAGGCTGCAGTTCTGAACCATTCGTGGGCCATTCTGGTGTCCCTCAAGGTTCCAATTTGGGTCCTATGTTTTTCAACGTATTCGTGAATGAAGTGGCTGATCTATTCGAAAATTCTAATTGCTATTTGTTCGCAGATGACTTAAAAATAATACGCGTTATAAATAATATTAATGACGCAGAACTTTTGCAGAGTGATATTAACAGACTTACTGCTTGGTGCCATTTGAATGGAATGACTTTGAATGCGTCCAAATGTTCTCATATCAAATTCACACTGAAACGTAACAAGATACCAAGCCATTACAGCGTTTCAGGAATATCTTTAGAAGAGGTCTCTCAGATTCGTGATCTAGGAGTGATGGTGGACACAAAAATTAACTTCAATAAACATATTGATGGCATTCTTGACGCTGCTAATAGATCACTCGGTTTTATATTGCGGAACGGAAAGGATTTTAAAAAACTTTCATCTACGCTCATATTATACAATAGCAATGTCAGAAGTAAACTTGATTATTGCTGTCCGGTGTGGTCTCCGTATTACAAAATCCATATAGAGAGAATTGAGCGAGTACAAAAAAAGTTGCTTCGACATCTGTCCTATCGCTTTAGGCCTCCTGATCATGTTAAATCCTATGAAGATAGAATCAAATACTTTAGAATGTTTAATTTGAGTGACCGTCGTAACTCGACTAAGTTTGAGCTTTCTATATCAAATAACGAATGGAAACATCGACTGTCCATCCATACTCAGCAAATTCTCTCTATCTGTACCGTTCCGGTTACCTAGGGGTCCACGCGGACTGCTCCACGAACGATTTAGTAGAACTAATTTAGGGAAGTACTCACCTCTCTATAACAAATATGCTACTAACTCAAATGACATTGATATTTTTTCTGGTTCTTAGACATCATTTAAATCTTCACTAGAAAAAAAATTGCTGTTGAACCCTCAGTTTATCTCTGTTAGTTTTAAGTAGTAATAAGTTATTGTCGAAAGATTTTAGTGCATGTTGTGATTGCCAATTTTCCGGGCTACAGTTGACCTTTGCCCACTGTGAGATCATTTAGATACCTAAGAATTGCTGTAAGCCCTGTGGGCAATCCTATATTAAATAAATAAATTACAAGGAAAATTTTGATTTAAGTACAAAATTGCGCACACGCAAAACAATGAGCGGCCACTTGAATTGCAATGAAGTGAAAGGGGGAAAAATATGTCAAAAAATCGATAATATTTCGAAACATTAAATCGATTATTAAAAATATAATATTATGTAATAAATTATTTTTTTACTGCGAAAAAATCAAATATTTGACTTGCATGAGAAATATACGTTTGTTATTTAATTTAAACTACAAAATATTCAGTTCTAAGCATTAATATAGAAGCTCGATTTAATCGATTATCTAATTGGAATCGTACTTGAAGTTAGAGCCATCTAGTATATATTAATAGCAAACATTTTCCGAAATAATGCGGTCGAAGATAAAGAGATGGCGGTCTAAAAAAAATGAGTGACATTTCTTGATGAGTTTCCCCCCTTATTCTACTCTTTGGGACACACTAATTAGTCTGTGCTACTAAAGATGGGTTAGTACCGATACTTGCCAATATCAGCTGATATGAATATATTATTCAAGTAATATCATAATATGTAAACTAATATATGAATATCACTAATATTGAATACAGGAGGATATAGAGATATGCTGCATATCAATTCCCACCACCATTTTAACTCAATGATACGTACGATGTTCTGACCGATATGATACGTACGATGTTCTCACTTCTCCCCGATATGTGATTCTATCTAGTCTATGGATATAGCAACACACCAGAGATGCGCAAACTAAATCACCAATGAGATCAGGGATTTATAAATCTTTTTCTTCGAAAGATTTAAATCACTCTTTTAAATCTTTAACTCTTTTAAATCTTTGGTTACGAATGACGTTATTCATTCAGTTGATCATAAGTGATGCAAATATCTATTGATTCATGTAGTTATTCTCTCATTCCCTCAAGTCGCAACTGGTTTTGAGCTTTTTACTAAAACGACAGAGTCTAAATTTCTGTGTACCTATCGTCATTGTATTTCAAGAGTGGGTTTGTGCGTGCCTACAACTTATGTTATCTCTTTTCAATTCACAATATCCTTTATCTATTGTCTCATTCTAAATCTACGTCCACCATTCCATGTATTCAATCCTAACGTAGTGAGCTAGTGAGTTAAAGATGTATTTTCGAAACCAAAGATTTAAAGATTGATTACGCATTTTGAAAGGATTATACATCCTTTGTATCAATCACTCCTGAGTTACACATCTCTACAACACACACATGTTAAGTGGTCACTGTTCGTGTGTACGATATAGTGAATAAGGCATATTAGCAATACGCCCGTATTAGCATATCAGATTGAGTCGGATTACTGATACATGAATACCTCCAATATCACTGATATCTTAATGGATATGAATATATCGGTTCCATCCATAGAGTAAGTATAAGAAGTTCCATCTTTATGTGCTACTATCTGTGGCGAAAAAGTTGGACGATTTGCAAAATAGGTTTACTCATTTCAATTTGGGTTTACTGACTGATTAAGTAAATTATCATTATACTTTTTCACTGCAAGAATAGAAAACAACTCATTCTATGCGTTACAATGAAGTGACATCATATTTCATACTGACTAAAGTTTTTCTAAGCATCACTATACATAAAGGATAGGTTATCAATCAGGTTACTTTATAGGATTTGTAGGACATGTCTGGGAAACGCCAAGCTACTACAGAATTAAATCATGACAATTGGGATCAAGATGATCCAGCAGATCATGAAGAAGTGGGAAGTTTTAAAATTGCGTCCAAAGACATTTTAGAGAAACGCGTCATAAGAACAGCCAAAAGACGCGCTCCACTCGCAAGTGATGAGGTAAATTTAAAATTTCGATGTTTAAGACTATAGCATAACTAGATTCTTTTTTTAACTTGAATTTACTGGCTTGCTTCTATACACTGAATCCTCAATTCTGATTGTATGGGGGGCCCTTCCCAATAAGTAGTATCTTGCTATGAATTTAGTACCGATTAGCTCGTCAGCTGTGGTTAACACTTCTCTTAGTAAAACTTTTCTTTAGCATTACTAATGTCACTTAGGTACTAATGCCTCTGGCCATAAATTATGCTATGTTTATACTACTTTGAGTACTATTTCCTTTTCAGCCTAAAAAGAGTGTTTTCAGTGGTTTTGGTGGATTTAATAAGCAGCAGCCAAATTCATTTGATTTTCTATCAAAACTAACAAATGGAAATAATGAAGATAATAGTAGTCAAACTAGCAATGTAGACTCATCTAGTCCATTCACAAGTAAACCATTTGGAATCAGCCCTGGTTCTACCATTTTTTCCACAAATACAGCCACTTCAACAAAATCACCTTTTGGCTCTCCACCACCTGCGGCAAATTCATTATTTGGAGGTTCTGCAATAGAAACAAGTTCCACAACATTATTTACATCAAACAAAGATACAAAGATAGGTGACTCTTCACCTAAAATACAATCTGCAACAAGCTCTAACGAAAACAAAATAGATTCTACCAAACCATTGTTATCAAATACATCAACACCTTCAAAATTTGGTAGCCCAACAGCTAACAACAATGCTGCTAAATCCTTATTTTCATCAGCTACATCACCATTTCAAACTAAGCCAACAACAAATGATGGTGTAAATATTTTTAGTGTGATGTCTAAGTCTGAGGCAAAGACAACCAATACAGAAAATAAATCTGAAGTTAATAAGAGTGATGCTAAATTGAAATATTATTCTAAATTGAAACATCTTAATGAATCTGTATGTGATTGGATAAAAAAACATATAGAACAAACACCACTTTGCATACTTACACCAATATTTAAAGATTATGAAAAGTATATTAAACAAATACAGGATGAGTACCAAAGTTCAGACAAAGGAGAGAACCTAGATGATAAACCAAAAACGGATACACAAACAGGTTTTGAAAATTCAAATTCAAAACCTACTTATACTGGAAATGATAAAACAACAAAACCTGTACAATTTAGTTCATCTCCAAGTTCTAATTCATTGTTTGCTCCCCAGAACAACAGTCCTGTTAAAACAGACAAACCAGTTACATTCTCTTTTGGAATTAATGCCTCGACTATCTCTTCAAGTAAAGATACAGCGAGTCCACCTACATTTAGTTTTGGTTCATCTGCTACAAGTCAAGCAAATACAACTACATCCTCTCCTTTTTCTATTGGAACTGCATCTGCTCCTTTCTCTCTTGCTGCTAACACCAGCATAACTAATACAGATGCATCTACTACACCATTTTCATTTGGAATTGGAAAACCATTCAGCTTTAACTCCAATGTTAAACAAAATTCTGAACAAACTGAAGAAAAAAATAAAGAAGAGGATGAAGACACTCCACCTAAGGTGGAGTACACCCCAGTAGTTGAAGAAAATAGTGTATATGATAAAAAATGTAAAATTTTCGTGAAGAAAGATGGCAACTTTGTTGACAAAGGAGTTGGAACACTGTATATCAAAAGAGTTGAAGAAACTGGCAAACATCAGTTGTTGATCAGAGCTAACACAAATCTGGGTTCTATTTTAGTTAATTTAATACTAGTATCAACTATTCCTACACAGAGGATGGGTAAAAACAATGTCATGATGGTATGCATTCCAACACCAGACTCAAAGCCACCACCCACACCAATTCTAATCAGGGTGAAGACTTCTGAGGAAGCAGATGAATTGCTAGCTACTTTAGATAAATACAAGATGTAAAATAATCATGTATGATTGGCTTGCATTATGTAGTGTTGAATCATCACTGTGCCTGGTGTAACAGCTAACCACACATAACATTTATGTATTGTAAACCGTAATATTGCCGAAAAATACAGCCTAATATCTAATTATTCCAAGTTGTCTCATTTATCCTTGAAAATATATAATGATAAGCAGTCATCTCTATTTCGGTCCTTCCAGCTGCAGTGATGATTTGATATGTAGTTTTTTAAGTTACTTTCAGGATATCCTTTTGTATATGTATATACTTTGACAAAAATATTCGTGATTTATGGTGAAATTAATTGATTTATTAATTGTAAGCTTATTCGATTAATACAAGCAGATTTATGTTTAATATTATAAGTAGTGTCTAAGTACACATGTTAAGTCCATTAATCTGATTTTACAATGCATTTGAAACATGAAAATTCAGTACTTTTATGTGGTGTTTCAATTATGGATTCATGTCTTTTGAGAAGGGCTTATTTTGTCATTAATGTTTAGATTGATTGAATGAATAGAAACATCAAGAAGTAAGACTAATGCTAAGCAGAATACTGTTTTCTAGATTATTTCTATAGTATATACGTTATAAAATAATATAATTTCATTGAAAGTAATTGGCAAATTGAGAGTTGGGAATAAATTGCACTAAAGAAATATTTTTACAAGATAAGGAATAAGAAAATGTAAGGCCTTTTGAAAAGATACTCTTCAATTTTAATCAATCAGTCAGCTGTGTAGGCATTAATTAATATAATAAACTAAATTAGTGAAGAATAGAATGTTGTGAAATAAGAAATAACCCATTTTGGATTTACCATGTATATAATAAACACAATAGCATATGATACTGGTGTGCAAATAATTCGAATTTTTAATGCATATAATTCTGTGTCCTGTTTTGTACTGATTTTACCAATCATATAATTATTGTAAGTTGTGTGATATACTTTTTGTCATAAAGCCAGTAAAGAATTTAAAAATATAATGAAATTACACTAAAAATATTATAAGTAAACAATATTTTTAGTTAAACCACTTTATTTTAACAAAATCATCATTGTGCTGGTGAATAGATAACTACTGGTATCACTAGGAACTTCCTGAATATTATTACAAACATACACCAAGTACAAAATAATAGACTTGAATTAAACATTCGTGAATTACACAAAGCATTGTCCTATATATATATATAATTATGTTGGAATCGTATGACACTGCAGAGGTCAGAATTTCAACTATCTCCATAATTATGGTGATTAATAATACTATTATTACATAATTTTACTATGGCATCTTATATGAAGTTATCATTTTAATAAGGACTAATGATCGATTATTACTGGGTCACAATAGATGGGTGCAAAACCATTAATTTCACCATAATAAAAAAGTATACCAGAACCCTATAGAAAAATAGTGTAATTTGATTTGATATACTCATAAGACCACTTATCAGGTGTTAAATAATTTGGATTAAGTTCTATTTGATAACCACCGCCTTCACAAATAAAAACATAATTACTTCATTTTTTTTATTTCTAATACATTATTTATTTTTAAAACAGTATTAATAAATTAAATACAATGTATTTATTCATGGCACTGAGCAATACAGTAATTCCATGTAACCAATTTACAATAAATTATATTTTAAGACCTTACAAAACGATTCTATTTAATACACTTGCCCATTAAACCTAGATTTTCTTTTTATAATTATATGCTCTAGTTATAGTTGTCATTGATTGACAAATAAGTTGATATAAATCACATTATTTATGTACCAGCTACATAACTGTTGGATGTCATTTGACCTAAACCCATCTGAATTCTGTGCATATGAATTTCAATATTGTTTTGAAATAGTTTCTGGTGTTGTGGCTGTAATTTCATTTTTATTTGCTCCATTGTGCCTTGTAAAACAGTTAATTCATAGGCATTTTGATCAGAATCTGACAAACTTTTTACTTGCAACATTAGTGCAATAAGGTCTGTAATAAGATCAATCAAATGAAGATCTTTCACTGACCCACTATTATTTTTCTCCACTAAAAGAGAGGCTTTTTCTCTACATATTTCTCTTAAATGTGAAGGAACCAACATAGCCGCCAAGGTTGGTTCAGGGGCAATTTGCTGACAGTATTGTTGTACGGTATTTATGTAATCTTGTAAGTCCATGTTCATTCTTTCTAAATCAATCACAACTGAAGCATATTTTCTCTCAAAGTCTTCAGGCATTTTTTGACCAAATGATTTCCTTTTCTCAGCGTCACAATTGTATTCTTTTAACAAATTTATCTTCTCTCTTTTGGCATTTAGTATTCTTCTTAATTTTACAATGAGTTCCAATAGGGCAAATGGATAGCTGCCAATAGCATCCATATGTTTAGCTATCTCAGAGCAACCAATGAGTGGATCACCTGGAGCATTATTATTTGTAGGTTCATATAAGCTGAATATATCTTGAAGAATATGCTTAGGCCTGAAATTCTTTGAAATACTAGACAAATTAATAGTGTCTGGAGGCTCATTAGATAGAACTTCATAATCTGGTACAGAATGTGTACCTAACTTAGGCCGTTCAAAAGTTATTCGGTATGTGCTATTTGATGTATCCACAGCATCAATGCATCCAGTGAATAAACCATCTTGTGGTTTTCGTAACCTTGCAGTAACTTTTGTGCCTACTACTAATTGCATTGGTATTTCATTTGGTAAATCTTTTATGCTAACATCAGCTGTTTTTCTTTGCTGAATAAACCTAATAAGTTTACGTTTTCTATCCAGTTCCCTTCGTTCTTCATCAAAAAATGCTTGCGAACATCTTCGAGGTTTGCCCATCATTCTTCTTATTTTAGACCATTGCACTTGAGTTAATTTACGATTAGTCAATTGAGGGAAGGATTCTCGTAAACAAATCATAAAATCATTTTCACCATCAAATAGAACTTTATCTATGTTACTGTAAAAATACTCAAAACATACCCATTTATGTGCCTTAGGTAGTTTCAATAAGTTTCTTAGCCGCATACCTATTCTATGTCCTGATTTGGTGTCTGGTGAATGAATTACAGCGGGTTCAGATTTCTCATCTTTATCATTAATCTGTTGAACTTTTGTTGGAGACTTCTGTTTTTTGGCACTTGATTGTTTAATAGGAGTTTTAGGAGTAGTCTTCGTATTCCGCTTTGGGGACTGACGTGGTGGAGAAGTATTGACGAAATCATCAACAAAAATAAATCTATTCTTTTTTCTAATGCGAGCTGGCATACCTCGCGCATTTAGTTTTTGTACAGGTTGACTAGGTATAGGTTTTGGCGGCAACTTAGTGCCAACTCTGTGAAGGCCTAGCGCTGCTGGACCGAACGCCAGCGGTTCTTCCACTTCCTCGGGAAAATCCATGTCCATTGGTTCCTCTTTGATACGATACTGCGATGTACGATAATAATCTTCTCCATTGCGATCTCCTGAACGAAAATAAAAATCTATTTAAAATATGGAAATGGCAGAGAATTCAATAACTAAATAATCTTTTAAAACACTTTTTAAATATTTGTCTATTTCATCATTCACCTAACATAACATAACTTATTAGTATTTTCAATTTCGACGAATATGTTGACTGACATTTGAGCTGAAAATTTGAATTTTTTCAAATTTTGAATCAAGCGAACCAGAATTGAATCGTAACTATTGAGAGCAAGACGCTGTAACGAAGACGATGAAGTACTGGTATGTAAATAATTAAACTTATCAATTTCTTTAATATATAAATTTCATTACACTGAAGGTTTATTGTTAACAAATTTAAAACTTACTTTCTGATAAATCCGCCATATTGATATATATATCTACCTACTTTAGTTGTATTATTTGGAGATGAAAGCGCCAAGAACAAAATATAGGTACGTTCGGATAATATAGTCATGGAGTAGTATTATGTACAACTACTCTGTGGCACATAGATCTATGGACGTTCTATAAATTTTGGTTTAAATCATTTAAAAAGCAATATCATAGGTATAATGCTCTGAAAATCTATACATATAAATAAAAACTAAGCTTCTCACTAAATCTATATTAAATTATATACAGTAGCTGATGGTGATTAATTCATAAATATTTAGAAATGATACAGGTCCCCTGGTAATCCCTTAGTCGGCTTTTACGACTCCCATAGGAAGAGACGGGGTGGAGCTATTCTTGGTGCCGGCCCCACACGGCAAAACAATGATACATTTACTAACCAAGAATGTAATTACATACCTATGTTTTTTTTTTAATCCTTACGTGGTATAATATTCATAACTTTATACAATTTAAGTGAATTACATTATTTCGTAATACTTATAGGAATCCATCCATTAATTATATCAATAATTTAAATCAATTCAGTCAATTTGTAAATATTAGCACCATTACGTAAACTATCTATAGCGAGGTGTCCACTGGCAAGTAACTTCTGCAATTTCTAGAAGTCAATTGACGACTGTTTCCACTGACTGCAATTTCTCTATACGCAAGTCGAAGTGTGTAGAAGTTAACTTGCTGCAAGATCTTGCAGAACCGTTTCCACACAAATTGCATTTTACTTGAGCAAGAGCGGTCAAACAAGATGCCTAGCTGCAGAAAAATATGAGCTGCGTCTATTGTGTTGTTGTTAAAACATAAAATAAAACACGTAAAATGTAGGTACGAGATTGGATATTGAGACTTGATGATTGTCGGTCTTCAAAGCAAATTATTAAGAGAACTCCAAAGCGAAGATCCCATACAATTAAAAAACTTCCTACGAATGACTGGAGGCACCTTCAATATTTTGCTCAATTTGATTCGCTGTGCTTGTACTATGGGTACTAAAATAACGGATATATACACAATACACATATTACTTTTTTTTAAAATACATAAGTACATATTATACATAATAAACACCCAGATACAGTACAAATATTTATGTTCATCACAAAACATTTGTCCTGAGTGGAATTCAAACCCACGATCACTCGCACAGAAGTGAAGATAGTATTAACTTGATCTAAAAACTTCCAACTTTATTGTATGAACCAAACAAAGACGCAAGTGCTTGCTGGAAGTTCAAAATAACCGTATACACGTGTGACTTGCAGCAAGTTCGGCAAGCTACTAAAACTTGCAGAAGTCCACTTGCGCGAGCGTTTACACGTTGCAAGTCGCTTGCGCAACTCAACTTCCGCAAATTTTATTGCTAGTGGACATTTCGCTTAACAAATAGTTGTCCACAAATATTTATTCTGAGTTTGGGTGTATTTTGTGTCCATTGCATAATATGTTTCGTAAAGTCCACCAGACGTTCTCCACACCTATAGTGTGTACCGGTATAACATGATCCCACCCGGATCAGGTCGCCCAACTGCATAGACCATGTCTACTTTACAATGGGAGACATGGTATAAAAGTAATATTTACCTACGTTTTTTATTCATAAATATTTCTTATTCATAGTAAGATCTCTATCAAGTGTCCCCAGTATATATTTGATTTGTCTTATAAAATTTCAGCACACCTGGACTGTTGCTGTCAACCATACTATTAGTTATTTTTAAAATCTTTGCATGTCATTCAAAGCCAAGTAATATAATCGTCTGCTATGACTCTCTTCAATGTGATATGGTTAAAAATGAACCGAAATTGGATGATATTGTAGTTGGTTCTACTGTCAACTTATGGTGCCGTTATTGGTAGGTGAGCCATAATTTTATCTACCTTAGGCCCACCGTCCCTTTTTTTATTATAAAATTATAACTAAACTTAATTTTTTTTAAATAAAAAAAATAACAAGGACTGTAAATTTTGTTTTTTTTTTATAGCCCACGTAATAAACAAATAAGATTCAAAGCCTTATTTAATTTGTTACCGGAAGTTATAATCATATAGGAGTTTTGGCGGGAACACGAAGATCATGTCGTTGCTCTACATTATTTTCCTAAACATGTGCTATTTTAAGTATTAATGTGTAAAAGTGGTGGCCTTTTGCTTATTAACTATTTGTGTATATGTATAAGTGTTGGCAAGTGATGTAGTGCGACATAACGTGTTTTTTCCTGTTGTCTCCAAAACTCCATAGAAGCTTCAGTAAGGTCGCCATCGTCTTACTGGAGCGGGACTTTGACTTGACTGATTAATTTTATATGACTGACTTCAACTACGAATTGTTTTATGAATTGAACTTACGTGTGATGAGAGAATAACGATGTTTTAAAGTTACTGTTAGGCTGATGGTTCTGCCAATGCCTTAAACAAATTAATAATAATATAAAATAAAATACTCCTTTTGAAAATATTTTCAATATAAAGAGGAGTATAATTATACTCAGTTTAATTTATTGTAACTATAAAATTTAAAGTAAATATTTTAATTGTGTTTCCAAACGAATATTAGGTGGGTTAAAATAAATAAAACAACTTTTGTATAAAGATGGGTTAGTACCGATATTTGCCAATATCAGCTGATATGAATATATTCTTCAAGTAATATCATAATATGTAAACTAATATATGAATATCACTAATATTGAATACAGGAGGATATAGAGATATGCTTGACTTCCCACCACCATTTTAACTCAATGATACGTACGATGTTCTGACCGATATGATACGTACGATGTTCTCACTTCTCACTGATATGCGATTCTATCTAGTCTATGGATATAGCAACACACCCAATGTTAAGTGGTCACTGTTCGTGTTTACGATATAGTGAATAAGGCATATTAGCAATACGCCCGTATTAGCATATCAGATTGAGTCGGATTACTGATACATGAATACCTCCAATATCACTGATATCTTAATGGATATGAATATATCGGTTCCATCTTTACTTTTGTAACTACATATCAACATATCAGCCATCAGCCTTGGACGTCTACCATCCAAGTGCATCATGAATGCTGTAAAGTATTCGAAAGGTCGGCATAGTAGAAAATCAAGTAAACGCGATAGATTCTGTAAACGTAGTTTTATTCCAGAATGTGTAACATTCACGTTAATATCGGAAAGGTTTGACTAGAAAAAGTTATGATTGGTTTAAAAAAAATTAACACGTGATGACGACTTGACGATAGACGTGAGGCTTTTAAAAATAATATTTTCTATATAATATATAGAAAATATAATGTATTTCGGTTATTATAATATATTTGTGTCATTAAAAAATAATGCATTTCTTAACCGAAACCTATTGATACTAAATAATATTACAATAAAAATGATTGTAAAAAAGCGTGGGGTGCTTGACGTCAAATGTTACAAATAGTTCATTATAGTTAGTAAAAAGCTTCCCACGATTTTTTACAATCATTATTTATTGTAATAATATTTACTAACTACTTTTAAGTTCAACTAGCTATTAAAGCGTGTTATTTTAGTTTTTGTGTGTTTCGGTGTCATACTCTGGAGCGTGTTCGTTGCGATCCCTGCTAGCCTAGCACAGGCTGCAATCCGGCTCGAATGCGTACCGCAGTGTGGGTAGGCCGTGCCCCAGAGGCGACGCGTATTGACCCGCCTCCGTGGGTACGAACAATGGCAGATGCGGCGATGGGGGCCGCCACCCATCACGCCTTGCCCAGTTTGGCGAGTCGAGGCGAGCAGTCTCGAGTAGGCACGTGGAATGTAAGAGGTGGTGTGGAAGGTAAGTTACACGAGCAGGTAACCGTCATGTCGGACAGACAGCTTGATATGCTCTGTGTAACAGAGACCAAGCGAAAGGCCAGCGACGCCTGTGATCTTCCCGGTGGCGGGATAGCTCTGTAGTGTAAGAGCAAAATTTTTTTTTATTGCATTTAGTGGCAGACGAGCCACAGTCCATCTGAGGTAAATGGTAACCGTCGCCCATGGACTCGACTATACCGAGAGTATTGTCAAGCCGCTGCTCACTAATTTATTTCACAGATGAAATGAAATATAAACGGCTATCTCCTGCTACAGCCAAAACGCAAAGATGTCCTTCATGGCCGGTCACACGGGAGATGGTGGTACCAAACCCGCTCGGGCCGGATACCAAGTGAGTAATCCCACTTGGTCTACCACCAATCATGCAATGGATGACAATTGCTTACTTCCCTTAGTCGCCTCATACGACACCCGTGGGAAAGAATGGGGTGGTGACACTTGTATTCTTAATCCGTCACCACACGGGCAGAAGATGTCTGACATAGAAGAATGATGAGTATTGAAAGATTGTATGGTAGATACAGCGAAAGAAGTATGTGGATGCCCAAAGAAGAATATAGCAATCACATACTTCTTTCAATAATTAATTTAATAAAGAAGCATAAGAAAATGAAAGGTGCTGCATGGTGGGACACGGAAGTAGCAGTTTCCGTAGAACAAAAGAAGAAAGCGTGGCTGGACTATGTTTCTTCTTTGAATCTGAGTGCAAGTATGAACGAACAAAAGAAAGAAATATACCGGCAACGTAAGAATGACACCAAAGCCTTATAAGAGCCCTTAGCCTTGAAAGAGAAGCGTAATAGAGCAAATATGATTGCAGAAGAAAGGCTGACCAAAAACTTCGAGGGCAACACCAAACTTTTCTGGAGGGAGGTGAAGAAATCTCGGAGTGGTTGGTCAGCTTTCAGAATAAATAAAATAAGATCTAAAGATGGAGATATTCTTATGCAAACACAACATGTGTTAAGCCGATGAAGTGAATATTTTGGAGATAATTATGTATGCGGATGTTCAGGGTGATGCCGGTGCCACATGTGGTCTAATAGATCAGCATTCGGTACCGGCATTCTCTAATGACATTAGTATGGACGAAGTTGAATGAGCGATTAGAAGTTTGAAAAATGGTAAGGCAACGGGTATTGATATGGTGACTGCTGAGATGATCAAGCTTGGAGGCTCATGTGTCTGGGGATCCTTACTTATGCTTCTCATTTTATGTTGGAGTTTAGGAATGGTTCCCAAGGACCGGAGAAGCTCAGTCATCGTTTAAAAGCCCTTGTTTAAAAACAAGGGTTCACGTTATGACTGTGCAAACTACAGAGCCAAAAGCTTGACCAGTTTGGCAGCCAAAGTGTATGGTAAGATTATTGAAAGGAGAATGAGGATGGATTTTTTGTGTGAGGCACAAGGTGGTTTCAGGTGTGGAAGGGAATGCATGGATCAAGTGTTTTCTCTGCGCAACATTATGGAGAAGCATCTGGCTGTAGGCCAGAGGGTTTTCTGCAGTTTTGTGGATTTGGAGAAAGAATTTGACACGGTTGTACGAAAGGAACTTTGGGACATTTTGCCGGAGTATGGTATTAACGGAGACTGCTACAAGCGGTGCAGTCCAACTACATGGACTGCAGAGCTTGTGTGCGGCTGGATGGTGGAATGTCACCCTGGTTTGACGTCAATATCGGCGTTAAACAGGGCTGCGTTCTATCAGCCGGACTATTTATAATATATCTGGATAAATGTCTACAAAGATTGAATGAAATGAATGTGGGAGTTCAGATGGGCGACTTAGTGGTTTACTCTCTCCTCTCTGCTATATGCAGACGATGCGGTTTTATTAGCGCAGTCCGCAACTGACCTGCAAACCCTAGTGAACCTAATGGCAGAAGATTGTAAGAAAAGGGCCCTACGTGTGAATGTGAATGTGAGCAAAACCAAATAATGGTTTCTGAAGAGAAGAAGCCAGACCAGATGTTAGAGTAGCAATAGGAAATGGCGTACTAGAACAAGTGGATCAATTTGTATATCTTGGATGTGGATTCAGTTGGGATGGAAGGTACACCACTGATGTAGAGAGAAGAGTGAATGCGGGAAATAGAGCGAATGGAGCATTGGGACAACTTCTCGGCAGTCATCACCTCAGCCAGAGGGCACGTGTCGCAATACACAACGCAGTGCTTGTCCCAACGTTATTATATGGTTAGGGAGCTAGATGCCAAAATTTCTATACGATTTGTTCGTGTGGCAGACATGATTAATATCGATGATTCTACCATAAAAAGCATTAAGGACCGCGTCTGCCACCATATCAGGCCTGCGTTATCAATAGACAGCACCTTAAAAATTCAAAAAAAAACGGTATGCTAAATCATTTGTTCGTCTCTGCCTCTTGAACCGATGGTCAGAAACACCTTCAAAACGAGGCACATCGAAGCGGCAGACGTCTAGCCCTCTGACTTTTTAAATAATTAATTTTCAATAAATTTTTTATGATTTAAAAATTTGTACACCTCTTTATACTGCCTTGGTGGTGTAGTGGTAGTGTATGCGACTGCTAATCATGAGGTCTCGGGTTCGATCCCCGGGTCGGGCAACGTTATTGAGCTTTTTTTTAAAAAGAAAAAATCTCAGTAGCAGCCCGGAGTTTGGAAATGTGCCCGGTAGACGTCAATAGGCTCGCCCCCTATTACGTGGGACTTAAACAAAGCTGGCGAGTCGTGGGTGTGTAATACACCTCTGCCTACCTCTTCGGCGAATACAGGCGTGATGCTATGTTGTTGTGTTGTTGTGGGTGTTAAAAATTTGTATATGAATTGTTCGCTTGGCCGACCCGAATTGTTCGATTAATGACGATATAAAGAACCACAGAAAAATAGTCTGCCACCATGATAGCGCTGCGTTTTCAATCAACAGCGTTTTAAATGTGTAAAAAAAAACATCTCTGCTAAGTAATTTGTTCGTATTTGCCTTTTGAACCGATGGTCAGAATCATCCTCAAGACGATGAACATCGAAGAGGCAGATGTCCAGACCTCTGATTTTCCAAGGGCAGAGCATTTTTATATAATTTTTTTTTTTGAAAGTTTTGTATTTCTTTCTTAGAGAGAAGAGAGTGACAACGGTATAATTCCCCAGGTAGTTGGCGTTTACCTATGGGGCATTCCGCGTCAAATCACACGGTCATTGGCCTGACCCCTCGGATTTTGATGTCCAAAGAATCGTGGGTTTCGCTTGGCTCCAAATATTATTTCAAATGTTTAGAAATGTTTATTTTATTTTTATTAGAGTTGTCCGAGCTAAGAAAACATTAAATTGAGGAAATACAATAAGATTTTTGATCTATAGTATATATTTTAAACATTTTTGATCTATTTTAATTATGTTACCGCCTGATTTGACGTGGAATCCCCCTATAGACGGCTGTTTTACGCGGTCAACCTTGTGAGAACTGTCGATCAAACGAAGGGAAACCCCTTCGTTCGCTCCGACTAGTACTGTCTTGCTCTCTCGTACACGTATTTATGTGGTGATTCTCTCCTATATATGATGTACTATGGTGTACAATGTATATCTAAATATTTAACGAAGGCTTATCTTAATTTTCAGGTTCATCAGAATGATGGTCAGACACGAGGGTAGTCTTGACATCACACAACGTTATTTTTCAATACACTAATCTTCATGGATAGTTTAGTTTTGGTAACAAAATAACAAGTGATGCTCACTATATTTTAGGATGTAACTCTCAAAATAATCACATAGAGTGCAGGGGGGTTAGGCAGAATCTCATATTTCACGTCGATCGTATCGTCTCGCTTGTACGATCACCGTGATTGGCCAACGGATTATTGTGACATCACGCGTCGGTTTCTCAACCAATCACAGTGATCTCGATACGGTCGACACGTGAAATATGACATTCTGCCTCAGGGGGCAAGTTAGTTGTATGGCGACCACGACCGACTGTGTTCACGCTCTTGCCAATCAAAACCCTCGTAGGACGTCTGTCCTCTTTTAAATTGACTAACTGCTATCTGTCAGCCGTCACCTACCACCTGACGTCTGTCATCGCATCACAACTAAATATACTTATAATTTGAAGACATTATAAGATATTGAAGGTAAGTGACTCAAGCAATAATAAAATTACATTTCATAGTCTAGTAGACGTCAATAGTCTCGCCCCCTATTACGTGGGACTTAAACATAGCTGGCGAGTCGTGGGTGTGTAATACACCTTTGCCTACCCCTTTGGGAATACAGGCGTGATGCTATGTTTTTTGTAAATAAACCTTTTTAAATTTTTAATTGATTTAAATTTTATTTCCTTTCATAAAAGACAGAAAATAATACATTATTACGTGAACTCTTAGTCCATCCATTAGCCTTTCGACGTCCACTGCTGGACATAGGCCTCCCCAAGACAACGCCACAACATGTGTTTCGCTCATATGGGGGATAGTGCCGTAATCGCCACGCTTGGCAGGCGGGTTGGCGATCGCAGTGGATGTTGTTAATACTGCTGCTGTCCGCTCCACCGGTATTCCCTCAGTGGGCTCTTACGACTCCCATGGGTGGAGAGGGGTGGGACAGTTCTAAAGCCGGCCCCACACGGCACAAGTAAGAACTCTTAGTAATATCAATAATAAACCGTGATACCCGCTTTACCTTAATTCCTGAAAAATACTTTAAAAAATCGTATATAAAAAAATCAGCGACCTAGACGTCTGCCAACTTTTTTTCCTATTCTGGGAGTCCTAATGAATCGAATGGGTGCAACGAGAATGACGAACAAATGATTTAGTACAGCTTTTTTTTTTATATTTTTGTACTTACGTCCCGTGATAAAACAGTGCCCTGCACATCTGCCTCTTCGATGTTTATAGTTTTTAGGATGATTTTGACCATCAGTCCAAGAGGCAGACGCGAACAAATGATTTAGTATCACTTTTTTTTTACATTTTTGAAGCGCTGTAACTTGAAAACGCAGGGACATATGACTTTCATTTACAGGACCAAATCGGTTTGTATTGGCATACACTTTCATCCCTATGGCACTCAGCTCCCTAACCAATAGTAGGGGAGCCGCAGAAGGAAGTTTGGGATTTACTCGAGCGCGGCAGATTAACATAAGGGAGGATACCTTGCATCCTGCTGAGTACCTGTACCATATATAAGCCCTCTATATAGTGACGTGCGTCTAGGGCAGCCCATCAGATTAGTAAAAAAAAATCGATGGTCAGAAATATTAAAGCGCGTCAGATTAAGATAAGGTGGGTGGATTATGAGCTAATAAAAATATATTTTGAAAATCTGACAATTTGAGCGTGACGAAAGGGAGTGGGAGGGTTACAAAGCTGCAAAAAAAAACGATACCTTGACATTCTTGAGCGTGGCTATTTTTTTTTATTGTGAAGGAAATAATTCAAGGATAACGAAAAATATATAATCTGACGATTTCCACAAGCCGAAGTAACAAAAATTCGTTGTCGATGGAAAGTTCAAATTGATCTGGTTTGCAGGTGATCAATTGCCGAAAGCGTATGAAGATGTAGTCATAACACTTGATATTCTTGAGGATACTCCAGAATCAGGTATGTATATCTTTTCTCCAATAATTAAAAAACACGTTATTCATAACAAAAAAATATTGTTAAATATTTTAATGTTTTCTTGCGATCAATCTGAGGATGAAATCGTGCCAGAAGAGGAAGATGTTTCTACGGATGAAGATCATGATTAATTAAACAACTAAATATGAAAAAAATGATTTTTTTTACATTTTTTTTTAATTATTTTTTTATAAATGGAAGTATTCTACTTAAAAACATGCACTTTTTTATTTGCATGCTATTTCCTTAGCTTTTCAATTAATTTAGCACAATTATTAAAAAAAAAATTAAAAAAAAAAGTTATTTGTCAGATTAGGCGAATCCCTCTAGGTAATCGTCAGATTATGAGACAGCACGTCTAGGACATAAAGATGAACCATATATATCTTAATCTGACGCGCTTGAGTATTTCAAAAAGGCAATTTTTTTTTGCACATTATATTAATGACCGCGAGTTTGCGTCACATCTAAATCGTCAGATTATTGAATGAGAGTTTTTTTTTAGTTCCACATAACATCCCCTTAGAAAATTTGAAGCGCTCCATTAATTTTTTTAAAATTTTCAACCCTCATGTACGGGTGGCATCATGCAAACGATCAGATTAACATACATACATTATTAAAAATACGTAGGACATTGATGATATTAATATCTGAAGCGCTCGAGTATGTCCATGCAACAGTTTTTTTTTACATATTTGAAAATCTATAGCTGCTTACCCCACTAATGAAAAGGATACATTATAAAACATTTTTTCTTCTTATCATCTAAGCTTTGCAACCTAATAGGTCTCTATGACGCTCGAGTAAATCCCTAATTAGCATCATCGGCTCCCCTATTATTATATTATGGAAGCGAGAGTTGGGTATGCAAAAAGGAGTGAGAGTAAAATCAATGCGGTCGAAATGCGATCTCTGCGGTGAATCTGTGGAGTGAGGCTGACTGACCGCATTCGTAACGACGACGTAAGAGAGCTAGTAGGTATGAAAGAGAGTATAGGTGTAAAGATGCGAAAGGGAATACTCCGATGGTTCGGACATGTGGAAAGAACGACGACGAGCAACTGATTAAGAAGATATACAATGCAAAAGTGGAAGGATGTAGCTACAGGGGGAGACCGAGACTCACCTACCTAGACCAAATTGGTCATGTATTGAAGGAAGGTGGAGTCAGGAGACTTCGAAACTGGCGAGCGTGTATGAAGAGAATTATGAATGTTGAGGAAGCGAGAGATGTATGCAAGAATAGAGATTTAATGAAATAATTATGTGTGCCACAGCATCGCGTTCTGGGGATTGTAAGTATACTTATATGATAGGTATAGATGATAAAATTAATTATTTTTTCAGCTGTTCTAAAGAAAACTTCTACCCTCGATTATGGTTTTATAAACCAAGAGGAAAATTATTTTGGCCGCAAGCAATGACCGAAATACTCATTAATGATTCGGATGATAGAATATCAATCAACCTAGCTCATACATTAATAATAAAACATTTTAATCCAAATGATTCCGGAATCTATATGTGTAAAAGTTACAAAAGCGATACATCTAATTTTTCTTATGTAGTTGATGGTAAGTAATGTGTTTAACAAGTGGCCTAATTATTTTACGGATCCTCATTGACCCGCTTATATCTCTCTCTCAATTATTGTACCATCCACAGCACACTCGCATGGATTCCAAAGCAGCTAATTTGTGAGTGTGCTACTAGCAGTTAGTCAGTCACCATCTGTGTTTTTGTCTAAATTGGTGTTGTTCGAACTACCGATTGAAAATAATATAGTTAGGTAACTATATATATTTAGATATTTTTATATATATTTTTAGCATTTGACATGCTTAGCAACATACATTAAACACAAAGTGAAAAATGTGAAATCGAAAATAACAGTCACGAGCAGGATTCGAACCTGCATCTCCTGGATACCGTCCAGATGCTTTGCCAATTCAGCCATCGTGACCCTTGCTCCTGACTGCTAATCTCGATTACACGTTCATACTTAACGTCTTTGGGTGACGCCTGCACCATCTGTCGGAAGTATTTTCATACAATCCTGCTCGTGGCTGTTATTTTCGATTTCACATTTTTCACTTTGTGTTTAATGTATGTTGCTAAGCATGTCAAATGCTAAAAATATATATAAAAATATCTAAATATTTATAGGGTTTGCGCCATTATTGGGTGAAATCTTAATTGTAAAATTAAGTTTACCTGGTCGGTATAATGTATGAAAATACTTCCGACAGATGGTGCAGGCGTCACCCAAAGACGTTAAGTATGAATGTGTTATCGAGATTAGCAGTCAGGAGCAAGGGTCACGATGGCTGAATTGGCAAAGCATCTGGACGGTATCCAAGAGATGCAGGTGCGAATCCTGCTCGTGACTGTTATTTTCGATTTCACATTTTTCACTTTGTGTTTAATGTAGGTAACTATATGTTTTTTACAGGTGTATTGAGTGTTAAAGTACGACCCAAAGTTGGATCATTTTATAAATGGCAGGAGTACAAGCGGTCTTACATTGATCCATTGAATAAAAAATTCGCCTTATCCCAAGCAGAACCTTTTAAAACTTTTAGAAACCATTATAGCATTATATTGAATATATATACAGTTTGGGACAAATGGAGTGAATGTAAAGAGTTTGATGGTTACCAAAAAGGCACACGCACGAGGGTTGGTAGATGCCGTATACGTCCTGTGGTAAACAGTACTGCAAAGGTATTATTATTGTGATGTGCCATCTATTATAGGAAGATATTATAGGAAGCTAGCCTTTGCTTGCGGCTCCACCACTAGTTTTTAGGTTATGTATATACTCAGTTTCCCGATATAGTAGCGACAAACAAAAAAGTTTCATCAAAACCCGTTCAATAGTTGCGTGATAATCGCAAAACAAACAGACAAACACAACAAATCTAAAAAATATCTTTTGTAATGCTTAATGCATTCATTTTTTCTCAAATATCTTAAAGTAAAGACATAGATATACGTGATATCTTTTTTAAAAAGAGAATAACTTTATTAAAACTATAATATTAACTATCTTTAATTATTTTACAAATAAAAATTCGATTTGAAAATTATAATGCAATTGTGACTAAGAACTTAATGAAAGAAAACGACCAAATAAGAAATATTATTAAGAATTTATTACGGAATTGTTTTTATTTAGTACAAGATAACCTCTGCCCTAGCTCGAATTCAAGCAGCAATCCTCCTGGGCATGCTGAGAATCAAGTTATTCAGGATTTCTTGCGGTAACCTGTCCCATTCTTCAATAGCAGCTTCCTTGATCTCTAGTTCTGTCTGGGGAATTGGCCGAAGGTTCCAAACAGCTCGCTTTAGAGCATCCCAAGCGAGCTCGATCGGGTTCAAGTCAGGCGAACCGGCAGGCCTGTCTAACCTGGCAATGTTGTGATCACGGAGAGCAGCATTGACTCGTTGAGCTCGAGTGCATTATCATCTACCAATACGAATTGGTGGCCATGATTTATTCTAAATGGTCTGATGATTCCTTCGATAACAATATTTTGGTACAAAGCTGCAGTCATCGAGCTCCGCATACGGGATTAACGGCGGTCTAGCTCCAATCATTATTCCGCTCCAAAAGGACCCCGATTTCCCGCCTTGTTGAACAGTACCAGTGGCAGTTCTTTGTCTCTCTGCATCCCCACGTCTTCTCCAGACACGGACATGTCAGTTGTCTGGATGAGTGCTTATTCTTATTTTGTCAACGAAGAAGCAATTTTGGCAAAGGTTTTCCTCGTTATCATCTTCATTTTGGCGGAGCCTAGCCCACTGCAATCTGCGTTGCTGTCGTTGCCTTGAGTTCAGAGGTGCTCGCCAGGATCTCCTTGCTCGTAATTCAGCCTGGTGTAAGCAATACCTGATGGTCTGAGTGCTTACATCTAGTCAGCCCGCAACTCAGCTCTTATTTTAGTGGCATTGATTGTTGGGTCGCAGGTAGTCAGCAGTCTGATGTAACGTTTCTGGGCAGAAGTAAGAACAGTTAGGCGCCCATTGCGAGGTTGATCAGCAAAGCTATCCATGCTGCGATACCTCCGCAAAGTGTTCACGACACAGGATTGGGATACAGCAACTCGGCGAGCTATTTCTCTCATAGAATATCCTTCTTCCCCCAAAGTAAGTAGCAATTCTTGCTCGTAAAGCTTCAGGCAATCCTTTCGGCATCTTTCCAAATCAACTTTTTACACGAAAAATTGAAAAAATATGCTTGAATCTTGTCGGTCAGATTTCTGAATGAGCGTAATCAAAGATTGGATTTCTTTTTATAGGGAAAAACAATTGTTTTTGACATGTTTTTGATACTGTTTTTTTGATCAAATATCATAATTTTAAATGAAGTGAGATGAAATATCATAGACATAAAATAAAAAAGTTTCACCATACTGCTAACAAAAATATTTCGTATTTTCAGTGATCTCTAACTTTTTTTGATGTGTGTAGCGCTGACACAGCTTTGGTGTAAAAGAGTGTAGAGTTATATTTCAAAAGACCCGATTAGATTGTAATTTTATAAGAATCCATAGTGATAATTTTAAGACCTAAATATTTGATTGTGATTTTAAAAGAGTGTAGGGTGATATGTAAAAGACCCAATTTCTATTTTTATCGCAGGTGTGACGATAGAATCGTTTTGTAATAAAAAACGGACAAACTTATTAAATTATTATATTGTCATCGGTCCTTGATAAGTGTACAGTTTCAGTTTAATTAAACGTTTTGAATTGGGTGAAAATCACGGTCAAAGATTTCCTTACATTGATAGATAGATAGATACAGGCGAATCTAATAAAAACATGGTAGAAAGACGTCTGAATAGTATTTTCTTTACAACGTGATGTTGTTTATACCTACTTCTTGAATTTTTACTACAGGCAAACCGCCCATTTTCCCTTGGAGCCCAAACACTACGCTTCTGCAAGTACACTGCATTTACGGCCTGAAGCTGAAGGGAGCTGCGATTTAGTAAAGATCGTTTTTCCTGAATTGAAAACATTTGGTTACATTCCAACATTGAAAATCCAACGGGTTAACGCTACTTCCTAAATATTCGTTACCGATTAGCTATATAATAAAGCAATATGTACCGTTAGATTTACACAAAATCCAAACCCAACCATATAAACTGATATCAGCACTACAAAGCATATTGACTTTATCTACATTTTCAGGTTGCATCAACAAATGTTTCGTCTAAAATGTTGCTATCGTATCTAACAGACGGATATGATATATCTTGTCGGTCATTGAAACTTAACGAAACAGTACCGGAATTAAGTCAGATTCTTAGGAAAATCCCCGAATTTAAAGAAGAAAAACCATGCCCAGTTTCTCTAAAAGGAGGTTTTTATCCAATTTTTCGCTAAAAATTTTGGTTGCTCAGGTTTGCCTGTGCATGTGTTCAGTTAATAGTATGATTATAGTCTGTGGTGTTATATGTGAGTGTTATATGCCCTTGGTTAAAAGCGTACATGTGCGTGGGTTCGGTCTTTAACAGATAATATAATTCCCTGGCTTTCATTCTTCTTTTCTGTTCAGTGGGTATAGCTAAACCCTTAGATTAAATTATATATCTAGATGGACTGCCACTCTTATAAACGTCATAAAAATCGGGCGGGAATTATTATGCTAGTGTGCGTGACAGCTGTCATTACGCTTGTGCAATTTATGTTTGTGTGCGTGCGTAATGATACTAGTTTCAGTTGTAGTATTAAATTATGGGAAAATTATATTATCATAGATTCAAGACATTCTTATACTACAAAATATTTCGTAGGTATATAGTCAATTATCTCTTTCTATTTACTCTCATAATCTTAATATATTATAAAAAAAATATATACTATATTATAACCTCTTCTTTAATGAGAATACCACTATAACCCACGATAATTATAAATTTAAAAATGTAGACAATCTTCATCATTAAAATAAATAATAATATTACAAATAGTAATATTGTAATTAATTCCGAAAATGACGACTGTGCAGCTTTATGGATCCATTAAAAACGCTAATAATGATGTTAGGTAATGTTTCTATTACTCTTTCGATAAAATATCATCAACTTTGCAAGATTACGCGGGAAATTTAAGTTCATAAACTGGTATCACATAAAAGAATACGAACTAAAACTAATTTATTTTCGGAATATTTAAATGACTTATTTAGCCAGTTATTGTATGAAATAATGTTACTAACCGATGATAAGAAATATCTTTAGTGCTCATTTTCCGATTTTTGTAGTTTCGGCACACTTTAAATACACACGTTGACATTTTAAATGACACACTAATGCTCCTGGATACGACCTTGTCACGTGACGTCACGATTGAGACTAACAGCCATGGAACAGCATTGGGATGAAAAGTTCACCCCAATTTTTTTTGATGCGTTTACAACGCCGCGGCTCAATCTAGATATATAATTTAATTTAAGGCTAAACCCTCTAAGCGTTTGCATAAATTAGTATTTTCTTCTCTGAAAAAAATTAAAGTAAATACGTCGCGACTTGAAAGTAACATCTTTTTTCGGGCGGAAATAACAGCTTTGTGTACAAATGGAACTGACGTTCAGTAAAATAACTTACCTAAACTCATGGACGTATTCAAATATACGGACATAGTCTCGCTAACAAAGCTTTGTGTCGCTCAGAGTCGGCCAGTTCGCTGTACTTACATGCCTACACGCACACATTTACACGTTAGTCAGCCATTGCGCTAGTAAACGTCACGACGACGCCACGTCAGCATGTCTGCATCCATCCATCCATCACATGGATGGATGGATGGATATATTTTCAGAGGGTTTATTAATTTGAATTTGCTTTGGAGTGAATTTATTATTGTAGTAGCATTTACAAAATCTAAATTAAAGTAATCATACCTATTTTAATATGTTTTAACGTTATAAAATGGCTCTTAAAAGTGTTATTCATGTTCATAGGCTTCGATCAACAATGCAATAGATATCGCGTCAGCCCAAAAAAAAGGCCCGTCTCGGTAAATAACAGCGCACTTGATAAATGAGCTCTTATTTTGTTTAGTTCAAATAGTACTTTATTTGTTGCTATTTAAGCTTGAATTCACAGCAAATGTTATTTTTCTTTTCAGTTTTTAGTGGCAGTAGTAGATTACTGCTTTGCTCGTTTTTTGTGATGAATGATCGTAAATGTAAGATAATATTATAAAGATTTGTGACTTTATTGCTTATTGCCATGATTGTAATTAGGTTGAATTTATAACTGTTTTAAATTCTTTGTCTCAGTTCATTAGTAAACAGATGTAGCTGCATAAGTATATATTCACACGGAGAGTTTTTAGCTTGATTTTGTTCGTGACACTGTATTTTATTGGTATTGATGATCGAAGTTGATAAGACACCGTCCAAAGTTTTGACTCTTCTGTTATTAATAAATTTGATAACCAGAGGAGGCTTACGTTTTCCATCGAAAGATTTAGTCAATTCATGTTGCATTTGCGAAATGGTTATCTTTAATTTTTTTACATAGCTCACGCCTGTATTCCCCGAAGGGGATGGCAGAGGTGAATTACACACCTACGATTCGCCAGCTTTGTTTAAGTTTCACGTAATAGGAGTCGAGCCTATTGCCGTCTACTAGGCACATTTCCAAATTCCGGGCTGCTACTGAGAATATTACTTTTTACAAAAAATCTCAATAACACTGCCCGATCCGGGCATCGAACCCGAGACCTCCTGATCAGTAGTCACTCACACTATCGCCGCACCATAGAGGCAGTTAATTTTTTTTTATTATTATAATGGGCAACTGAAATTTTTTTCACAATAATTATAGAAACATTTTGTTGTCAATAAACCACTCAAACAAGACACTATTCTAAAAAAAATACTCGGCATTTGGGATGTTAAACATTAGGTACCTACAATAAATAAGTAAACAAACATCTTCTTTTACTATATACTTTTTCTGCCACTATACTCCTCCATTGTACAGATTTGTGCAGGAAGCTTTAAATAAATAAATACTTACAGTAAAACTGTGTTTCTATGGCATAAATTTTAATAGGGAGATTTGGCCACCATTATCCTTTCCAAATAGTACGATATATTTTACATACAATTCTAATAAACTTCGCTGCCGACTTGTATTTCTTTTAATATAGTAAAAAGGGTAAATTTGGTTAACATGGCGACCCTAAATTCATTCACACATAGATAGCCGCCGCCATTACGCTGCCTCAATTTTGTCGTAGCGAGATTCTGTTCGTTCTTTTAGGTCCATGCCTAAACTATACCTAGTGTGAGAATAACAATATGTGTTATTTACACATTAATTTATGATTTTCAGTAAGATATTACACTTCAATGTTACAATAATAATGATTGACTTTTTTGTAATTTATTTTATTTTATTTATGTTGCCATCATAGGAATGACAGGTTCATGTTCCATCCACCATGTGACTTTGTTGATGTGGCATTCACGTAAAGGTTACATACACTCATTTAATTTTAAATAGGTGATCAATAATAGTAGGGTCACTTACTGGTTACTCTATACTTAGAGTTCGAAGTGCGAAATTCCATTTATTTTATGATTTATCTCTTTAGTAATATCTAAAACAAAATTCAAAGTTTTTCTTCAACCACGCGTAGGTACGGTACACGTACTCATTTTTTTTAAAGTTTACTGAGAGCGACATACTCACCTGGGTTTTATTCCATTTATTTGTTTTTCAGTGCTAGAGCCTTGCTCGTCCCAGCATAAATAAGCCAACTCGATCGGGGCAGTACCCTCTCACAGAACATCAGCGTTAAATAACGGAAGGCACTCCCACAGTTGTGTTTCGTATGGTGAGTGAGGCAGGAGGCCCAAAACCCTCCTTATCCTCTTAATATTATCCTTCTACTGCACCTTCTACCCTTTTTCTTGGAGTTAGCAACGCGCGAGTTATGTGTAGGTACCTCTGGTGTTGCTAGCATCTATAAGCTACCGATTACAGTTATCCATCACTTAGACCGTAGTAGGCTTGTTTGCCATCGGTGTGGTAAGTATATTAAATAAAACCTATAATTTGTTCAACTATTACTTTTCCGAAGGTAGTTTCTTCCTTGGTCTTTTCCTCTACTGGAACCTACACATAGAGGAATGTTGTGTTGAGCCGATCCCAGTAGGTAGATATTAGGGTAAAAGTGATTCTCTATTTTTAGTAAAGCGCAAAAGGGACAAATATAAAAAAGAAATACATAAAGTCACGGAGTACAGTCATGTCATACTTACATGTATTGAAGGAATGCCAAATTCTGATATAAAATGGTATAAAGATAACGAACTTATACTATATGGGTAAGTAAAAAAAATGTAAAGTAAGTAACCTGAGAATTCTAAACACAATAAATTGTTGTAGCTAAGTGTTTCGAAACTAAGTTAATGTTTCGACATTGCGTCATAGTTTTAGCTGAACACTTTTGTGTGATTTGATATCTGAAATACTTAGGACTTACACTGTAAAATATTTTTCAACCAATTTTATTATTTTAGTTGTAAGGATAGTTAATTTGAAACTTTATTGGCTTTATTATTAGGCACATTAAACCTGTCTGATGTCTGCACATAAGGTCAAAGGAGACTTGATGACTCGTACGAAATATTTGTACCTATATACCAAGTTTTTTTCGCAGCTCAAAACTGTAAAGATCCAAATTTCAGCGTACGTCGATTCGACTACATCGACGACCTTGCAAGGGGTAACCTGATTAACCCCTTTATAATTATAATATTAAATAAATATTAATTTGTCTTGTCAATTTATAATAGTGCTTCAAGCATACATCATCGTTAATCATATCGTAATTTTGCAGAAATATTACTGACGCTGGAGAATGGAAACCTAACCTGTCAATAGATACCAATAATTCATTACATATACTGCACATCAATAAAAATGAAGAAGGCAATTATACGTGCTCAGTAAAGGGCCAAAATATAAAACAATTTGATGTGAAAGTTATATCAAGAGCAAAATTATTAAATCAAGGTATGATTAGAAAGCTGCTCTTTTGCTAGAATTTGGTATAAAGCTACTTTTTGTCCCAGTTATGTCCATATGCAGTGGGATTACGAACATATGTATGCATGTAAATAAAAAAATGTGTTTGCAGCATTCCTTATAGATGGTCTGAATGAGTTACAAATAAAAAAAAGCAGTCGTACCACGGAATAGTCCTTGTAATACGGCGGACCTTACGATTAGAAACATACTTAGTATACGGTTGTAATGGACACGACGCACACGTAAAAATTGTATTTCTATTTCGTGTACAGTTTTTTTTTTTGCACCCGCAATAATTTCAGGTTTATGACGTTGAAAAAAAATCTTTCCCATGGAGGATTTGAACCCAGGACCCTTAGAACGTGAACGTTGCACGTTACCGTTACGCCACCTAGCATCTAGTAAATAGTTCAGTTATATTAGTTAAATTATTTTAAATAAAAAAAGAACCGCCTTCAGAAGACACCTAGGAACTAAAAAACAATTTTTTTTAAAATAGGTGCATAGTTTAGAGTAGGTGGTACATGATGGGGAGACCTTCCTTAGGTGTATCTCGTATGATAAAGCGTCGAGCACAGAAGTCTGAAAATGAAAAAGATGAGCGCCTAAAGCGCAGTAGAGAAAGAAATAGAGCACAGTGAGAGTCTGCCGAAGATCGTGAATAAAAGTTGGCGTACCTATATATAATATGGGCCAACTAAACTCTCTCCACTGCTCCAGTGAGCCAGAGAGGTATCGAAGTAAACGAAAAAAGATCATCGATGTATACATTGTATAAGTACATATATTAGATTTTTGTTGATTTTATTAAAACCCCTTGATCGATTTTGATAAAATTTAAATGGGACTACCTCTGAAGTAGAACCTATCAAACAATAAAGAATAATGGAAATCGATTCATAATTGGCGGAATAATCGCGTAACAAACAAAAAAAAAAAACACCACACCTCCTTTTCGAAGTCCGTTGAAAAATGGTAACCCATTTATCGAGACTGCTTGCTATAATACAGTTTTAAATCATAAAGGAAATCTGATTTCTGATTGGAATGTTTTTTTTCCACATGCATCGATAAAAATTGTCGGTTATTCTGTATTAACGGTGTATTTTTGCATACAAGGACCGAGTAGTCTTGGTAGATGGCACGCGACACTACGAACTAGTATGTGTACCAAGAAGTTGGTACGTCTGACATCCCTGTATCATAAAAAGAGTTTTCCTGTGTTGGAATCATAATATAGTATTTACGTATAGATCACCAAAACGTGTGAGCGAGAAGAAAATCTTTTACGGCTATATAGCAAGATGGAAGAGGAAAGCGAATCTAATGTAATTGTAAGCTGTTTGAATGACAGATAGTCTAAAATCGTTAAGCTTGAAATTAGCTACCCGATTTTTTTTATTTTTTTTTGTTCTAAATCTTGTTTGTTATATGATTATAACTCTTGAATACAATGGTTGTTTCTTCCGTGAGTTACTGTGATGTAAATCATATATCCAATCCTGATAATTGCACGTTTCACAGGTAAGTTCTCAGGATGTCATCACTACTTAGATGAAAATATTGTTGGTCATAATTACTGATATTTTCTGTTTCAGTTAGGGATTAATTTTAATCCCATTGTTACTGTTTATATTTTACATATAAATATGTCGCGTTATTACATATTTGCAAGATTTTAGTAGAAAAGTTTTTAGGTACATATACACTAGGGCTTGACTTTATCGACATGGTATATTGTCGATATTTATCTTAGATATTTGTTTTTTTTTCTAATGTTATACCTAATTGTCTTAAGTTAACATTTTCTCTTAGTACATTAATGGAAAAAATGCAATAAAAGTTCTACAGCAGATATTGTCAGTCAAGTTGATTTAGTTAAATAGATAACTTAAAAATGTTAAGTAAGTCTATGTTTTTACTTTTAAAGAGATATTTTCTTACAATATCACTTTCAATTTGAATTTAAATTCATTTCTTCTATGTTTGTTTTAATTTATTATGTCGTTTTGTTTTATTAGTTAAAGATTATTTGAATGAGCGAGTTCGTTAAAGAAGCAATCAGCTTCTGTTTCATCATTTTATCGATAGTCGGTCTAAGCTTGAAACTTATATCACTATCCAACGCACACATTGTCAAATCAAAATTGGTCACATTATCGAGCTGTCAGGTATCTATATATATATAGGTATACGTCAGTATACACTATATCTATTACACTATATTTATTATATGTTGGAATTGAGCATACAGCACACCACACAGTCTTGACTTATTGAAGCATAATAATATAGGTAGTTAGGTACATTAAAATGGGATTTTAGGAAAAAAAATTCTCATTTATATGTTCAGATAAAACTGTCCGTGTGGGGCCGGCTTTAGAATTGTCCCACCCCTCTCTACCCACGGGAGTCGTAAGAGCCGACTGAGGGATACCGAGGGAGTGGGCAGCAGCACTCCCTCGAGTATTAACAACATCCACTGCGATCGCCAACCCGCCTGCCAAGCGTGGCGATTACGGCATTATCCCCCATGACGGGACCGCTCGTTGTGGCGTCCTCTTGGAGAGGCCTAAGTCCAGCAGTGGACGGTGAAAGGCTGATGGATGGATGGAAAACTTAAGTGCGGGCGACAGCTTGGCTGATACGTACAAAAGACTTAAGTCATAGCCTTTCATTGTTTTCTTTTCAGAGTTTCTTCGTCATTCAATTTATTTGGGGTTTGTTTTGTCATTAACAATGACATGTTATTGCGCAGGAGTGTGTGTTGCTTGGCACAGACGAGCATCGTTTGCAGATCCATCAAAGCTTTATAAAAATATATCTTGTAAACGTCTGAGTTGTGAACAAGAAAAGTTATTAGAATAGAACAATAATGCGCTTAATAAAAACCACCGATTAATTAATTTAAATTTTTATTTTTGCTCTTTATAGCAAATATTTTGTCAGCAAGTAACTTTCCCAAACACATCGAAATAAACCATATTACTTTCTGTGACTAGAATAACACTTAACACCACACCCAAGTCGATACGTGTGGGACGTGTGGAACGGATTTGATGATGAGACATGCTTGTTCGGGAAAAATTAAGGCTTTTAATGCTTTTGTTGTCAGGCAAAATGTTTCCTAATTATAGGGGCGTAAAATGGGAAGAAGATGACTTGAAATGCAGTTGATGCACTTCTTTCTAGAAAAGAACGGGGCTTCTGCGGTTGCAAGCATGTATAATGTCGGATGAATACGTAATTGACGACACATGTCATACTCAGATAATGATTTTGGAAAAAGCACTATTCTAACAGTATATAAAAGATCAAATAAAAAGATGTTGAAATGCATACTTGTGAACGCTGTATGCCTGACTAATCAACGTACTTATTTTGCCATGCCCCATGCCATTTCCATTAAAGTCCCACGGTAGGGGTATGACGGGAAATTGAAGTGCCTCATCTTAATTCATAATTACGCAAATTTTAAATAATCTAGCTGGTAAATCTTGTTAATTTGTCCGTGTGGTGACGGACTAAGAATACAAGTATCATCACTCCATTCTTTCCCACGGGTGTCGTATGAGGCGACTAAGGGAAGTAAGCAATTATCAACCATTGCATGATTGGTGGTAGGGCTGGGTACCAAGTGGTAGTACTCACTTAGTATCGGACCCGAGTGGGTTGGTACCACCATCTCCCGTGTGACTGGCCATGAAGCACATCGTTGCGTTTTGGCTGTAGCAGGAGATACCCGTTTATATTTCATTTCATATCCGTGAAATGAAATGGTGAGCAGCGGCTTGACAATACTCTTGGTATAGTCGAGTAGTAAAAAACTGATTTAAGAGAAGAAGATTTAACTTAAAGTGGTTCTATTAAACATTTACCTGCGCCTGATGCCGCCCTAGCCGAGGCTGCGGACGGTGGGGTCGGGGAGTACCCTGCCGTCCGCGGAAGCCTACCGCGAAGATGTGACGCCCAAGTGCGCGGAGCGTCGCGCAAGAGAGGGTGCCCGAAGAGGGTGCCGCCTGCGGATCGCGGTCGAA
Organism: Leucoma salicis; assembly: GCA_948253155.1. Taxonomy (NCBI): domain Eukaryota; kingdom Metazoa; phylum Arthropoda; class Insecta; order Lepidoptera; family Erebidae; genus Leucoma; species Leucoma salicis. The sequence goes on along the minus strand of OX411807.1, from coordinate 11,145,294 downwards.
ACGACGCGGTACCCGTGATCCGCCGTAGCAAGGGCGGGTGAGGGCGCACAGTGGGTTCTATTAAACAGTTAAATGTTCTTTTTATGATGGATTATTATAAGTATTCCATTTTACGTTATAAAAGTTGATATCAAATATTTCACTTCTATCCACTTACTAACCAAACATTGCTAGTGTGCACTTGTGTACGGTGGGCATCTGGTGCTTAGAGTTTTGTATATGAGTTTATGAGAGTGTTTGGTGTTCTGGGTTAGGTAATAACAGTCTTACTAACAAGTAGTAATACTACTGTTACCTTGGATATGCCACCCTCTTATCTCTTCTATAAGTTAACCAATATGTTTATCATAATTATGCGCCAAAATAGCTATTGCGTAGTGAGGGTATTTTGTATTCACCTTGGTAAGATGTAATGATACACAGGAGATAAATACACATGAGATAAAAGTGCACGCCTCATAATCTTCATTTTTCATAATAAAATTGATTATTTGATAAATAACTAATAATGTATTGGTCTTACTAAGTAGTTTTCAATAAATCACATAGATCGCGCTAATTTCAAAAAGTACATGTCTTATACGCCAGTTACTTCTATATTGGTCTATAGAAATAGTTCAAGTAGTTCTCACGAAATAAGGCATAGCGCTGGTTTTAGTGTCGAGTCAAGCGTAAATATTCAGTAGACTCGATTAGTAAAATATTTCGGTCGTTATCATGTAAACATACATTCTCCGAACATACCTACAACACACGGACGTCCAAGACAGAACTTTTTCAAACAGTTTTTTAACTAGTTTAAATAACAAAAATGGCATCAAAAATATCATGAGTGTTAAAAATAGTGTTTTTTCTTGTTATGTGTGTGTATACTTAAATATTATTTTACAAGTGCAATACATGATAAATAGAGACATTTTAAGTTAGAAAAATCAGTTTTTCTGCGTGAAGCGCGAATAGTACACCTCATTGCTTCGCTTTTGAGGCGTGCAATAACTGTGAGAGTTTCAGAGTCTGATTGGACGGTATTCTGACAGGATCAGAGAGATCAGGCACAGAATCAACGGCTTTACTTACTTTCTGAGGTAGCAGGTGAAACACCGTTAACTTTCTGAATTCGTGTTGCTATTGAGAATAACCACTACTTTATACTGAACCCAATGATTTTTTCTGGCCCAACCTGGGATGAGAACCGGAGACCTTATGATTCGCAATCAAATACACTAATGTTAAACCAACCAGGCCAGGTATTAAAGAGTATTTGTATCCATTATTATTTATTGTCTAATTTAATAAAAACTACTACTAATTCTGCATTTATTAATTAAATTGGAGTTTTTGGCAGGACCTTGGGGGATTGGTTAAAATTATTTCGCAACTCCAGTAAATTTAGAAATGTATAAAATTTATTTTTTATTCTATACTGTAATTTTAACTCCAGTAAATTTTATTTTAAAACAATTTTTTTTAGAATTTTTGTCTGTTTGCCTGTTTGTCTGTTTGTTTGCTCGCGCATCACGCAAAAACTACTAGACGGATTTTGATGCAACTTTTTTTATTTGAAAGGCCTTGATTATACTTAAAAACTGGTATACATTTTATCCCGCTACTATATCGGAAACCTGAGATATAACCGAAAAACTAGAAAAAAATGTAGACTAGATTTTTTTTTGGATTTAAAAAAAAACTACTGGACGGATTTTGATGCAACTTTTTATATTTGAAAGGCCTTGATTTGACTTAAAAACTGGTAGACATTTTATCCCGCTAATAGTAGTAGTATATAGATCGGGAACCTGAGATATAACCGAAAAACTAGCTTTTGGCTGCGGCGAAGCCGCTGGCAAAGGCTAGTATATATATAAAACTCACTAACGCGACACAACCATACGGATACGGCAGGACTCTCAGAATAACAGCGTTGCAATATTCCGCTAAAATCCGAACACAAATTTGACACGTATTTCACCTCTAAACGAGGCATCCTCAGGAACGCTCGGCAACAAATGATCCAAATTAATATATATAATTTTAAAATTAATATATTATTTTCTTTGAGGCTTGTCTTTTTATGAAATCTTTTTTTAAAAGAAGGATTATATAATAAGGTACAGAATTATTACATGTTGTCATATCTGTTGTGCATTTTACTAGAATGGTTTGGGTTATTTGTTTTAGGTTAACCAAAAAAAAAAAAAAGAGCAATCCTATCGCAGTGACGCTCAGTGACTCATGACACTGACACGAGTAATACGTATAACCAGAAACAATGACACTACGGTTTGAGGCCCCGTCCACTGTGACGTCGATGACCTAGTTGAAGGCGACATGACCTAGTTGCCTTGCGGTATCTCCGCTCGTTTTCTGGAAGCGTCGCTAAATGCGGGTGTTTGGGAGACGAGGTACAACGATAGCTCCGCCCCTATATCAAAATCCATCTAGCGGTAAAATGTATTTACAGCGTAATAGAGCAAATTTATCATTAATTTAGTTAATACTTTCTGATATTTACGCGAATGTTACAAAAAAAACTACGTTTACGGAATCTATCGCGTTTACTTGATTTTACGTCAGCCTTGGACGTCTATCATATAAGCCCACTCGTGATCATGAATGCTGTAAAGTATTCGAAACGTCGACATAGTAGTAAAATCAAGTAAACGCGATAGATTCCGTTAACGTAGTTTTATTTCAAAACTAATTTAGTTTGTATTTTCACCACTACGGCGTTGCAAGCAAAACAGTTTGTTCCAGAACATTCTATATGCGTTAGGATGGCTGGACCACATCTATACTAATATTATAAAATGGAAAGGTTTGATTGTTGGTTTGCATTGAATAGGCTCCGAAACTACTGGAACGATTTAAAAAAAAAATATTATCTATAGGATTCCACCCTCTCTGCTACTGTCATGGCTACTGGTTATGTTTTAATGAATATAGTATCGCATTATATATTTATTGTATTTATGGCAAATAGAGCAATAGCTCTATTTGCCATAAATACAATAAATATTCAACATACTCTATGGTTATAGTAATAATAATAATAATAATATCGGATCAAGTGCGGGCCATCCAGCGTTGTCATCTATTGGATGGTACCGTACTTGAACGGCTTCGCTCAGACGTACGGAGTAATATTGTTACCCCCATTTCCTCACAAACTGCTGAGTGTATACCCAAGGATATGCCAGCACCGCAGTTGGATTCCGTTGAGGAAGTGGAGGACAATGGAAACTTAACCGTAAGTACCGAGTACAACGATCAATTAAGGAGTGCTTTAGAATGTGCTTTGCAACAATACCGATCTATATATCGTAGACCACGCTTACCCCGTCTGCCCATGCATAAAAAAAATATAGCGCTAGTGAGAGCCCTGGATTCGCTGTTTTCTCCCTATATGGAACGCAGCGAAAATTTAGCGGATACGCACTCAATTCTATATTGTACAGCTGTTGCAGCATGTCGAGTGACTAGGATTAAAATTATCGAAGAAGATCCCGTTACTCGACCAGCAGTACCAGCGTGGCAATATAGGATTGAGCGACGTATAGCTGAAACCAGGGTGCTCATTGGTAAGCTTATCTGCTTCAGGTTGGGTAACACCCGTCCGAAGGTGATGCGCTTTGTGAGTAGAGCATTCTCGGGGACTGGAATAAGTCCGCGAGAATATATGTCTCGCGTCACGGAGCGCATCGACTTCCTGAAGCAGAAAGTTTATGCATGGGCAAATCGCGTTAGGCGCTACAAAAGGAGAGTAGGTCGATATATGATAAATCGCACATTTCAAAGGGATGAGAGGCAGGTCTATCGTAACTGGGAACGACCCGATGAAGCTCTGAATGTCAGGTATCTTCCGGATGTTAATGCTACTAAGACGTTTTGGCAAAACATCTGGTCGAAGCCTGTCATTCATGAGGAGGATGACTGGATTCGGGATATTGAACGATCATGTGAACATATTCCTCCTATGGAGCAAGTAACAATAACAACTAATGATGTAACCAGTGCAGTTCGCTCGTTACCCAACTGGAAAACAGCGGGACCGGACGGACTGCACAATTTTTGGCTAAAGTGGTTACGCAGTTCACATGATCGTTTAGCATCTCAATTTCAGTTATCTCTAACATCGGGATCGTTACCACAGTTTTTAACTACCGGTATGACCTGCCTTATCTACAAGTGTGGTAGTTCTGCGGACCCCAAAAATTACAGACCTATAACATGTTTGCCAACACTGTATAAGCTTCTCACATCCATTTTGACAGTAAAAATTTCTTTACATATTAAAAATAACTCAATTTTGGCCATATATCAAAATGGATGTAGGAACGGGGCACGTGGAACTAAAGAGCTCCTTATTATTGACACGGTCATTAGCCAACAGGTTCGTCGCGGCCGGAAAGAACTGGTGACTGCCTGGATAGACTACAAGAAAGCCTATGACTCTGTTCCTCATACATGGCTCTTGAGGGTGCTGGAGTTGTATAAAATAGATACAACTCTATGTGCTTTCTTGGAGGCATGTATGAAGCAATGGAGAACGGCCCTTTACTATCCAGGCAGTCCCCGGGGCCACGTTGACGGCATACCGTTAAAAGTTGAGCGGGGCATATTTCAGGGGGACAGTTTGAGTCCATTGTGGTTTTGCCTGGCCCTGAATCCTGAATAGTACTTTACTGGAGAATTCAGGCCTAGGCTATCAGTCAGGAGAGAAAGTCGGGGTCTGTCCCATCTCCTTTACATGGATGACTTAAAGCTATTTGCCCCCACCAGGCCTCAACTGATGGCATTACTTAAGGTAACTAAAACCTTTAGTAAGTCTATCAGAATGGAGTTTGGTGTGGATAAATGTGCAGTTTTACATGTGAAACGGGGTGGGATAGTGGAATCTGAAGGAATACAACTTTCAGATTTCACACATATCCGATCTCTGTCTGCTACTGAGACCTACAAATATCTGGGTATGTCACAGGCGTTATGCATCGCTGAGGCAGGCATGAAGCAAAAGTTGCAGGATCGCTTCTTTTGCCGTTTAAGAAAAGTGCTGAATAGCTTACTATCTGGCGGCAACAAGGTGCGTGCCTGTAACAGTTGGGTAATGCCTGTCTTGATGTATTCCTTTGGCATACTCAGATGGACTCTGACTGAACTTGATATCCTTGATAGAAAGGTTCGTACACTCCTGACTACATATCGAATGCACCACCCGCGTTCGTCGGTAATGAGGCTGTATATCCCGCGGAAATGTGGGGGTCGTGGTTTTGTAAACACCAAAACCCTTCACAACCGCGAGGTATACAACCTCCGAGAATATTTTCTCAATGCTGACACGGACGTGCATCGAGATGTGGTCGGAGTGGATCAAGGACTTACCCCGCTTGCTTTGGCTAAAGAGAACTGGCACAAACCTATAATACTTAGCATTGAGGACCGCCGGGAGGTATGGAAGAACAAGGAGCTGCATGGACGTTTTTATCGGGCCTTACACGGGCCCGATATTAACTTTGCAGCATCTGTTTCCTGGCTGCAATTCAGTGATCTCTTCGGAGAAACTGAAGGTTTTGTTTTTGCAATAATGGATGAAGTTGTAATGACGAATAACTACCGAAAATATATCCTGAAAGATGGTACGGTTGACATCTGTCGGGCATGCCACCGACCCGGAGAATCTCTCAGGCATATTATTTCCGGCTGCATTCGTCTTGCAAACGGCGATTATTTGCATAGGCACAACCGAGTAGCCAGGATTGTCCATCAGCAACTTGCTCTTAAATACAATCTGGTGGAAGTAGAAGTGCCGTACTATAGATATGTGCCCGACCCAGTTCTCGAAAATGACCGTGCAACGTTGTACTGGGATCGGTCTATCATTACTGACAGGACTATTGCTGCTAATAAGCCTGATATAGTGGTGATAGACCGATCAGAGCGCCGTGCACTAATTGTCGATGTCACTATTTCGCATGACGAGAATCTCGTGAAAGCTGAAAAAGAAAAACAAATTAAATATTTGGATTTGGCTCACGAAACATGTGGGATGTTGACTCGACAATTATTGTCCCGATAGTCTTATCAGTCAATGGGCTGATCGCCAAGAGTCTCGACCAACATCTAAAGAGACTCTCGTTAGATAGCTGGATCAAGGGCTTGATGCAGAAAGCAGTACTCCTCGACACGGCACGCATTGTGAGGAGGTTCCTGTCTCTGGAGCCCTAACCACCGGCAGCTTGGTCCCTGCACCCGATGTCGGTGGCCCACTATTTTATTCATTTTTAAATTTATTATATTTAGCTGATTGTATTTTTGTTTGTATTTTTTGTTTGTGTGAGTGTTTGTGTATTTTTATAATATCTTTAAAAATGTGTAAAATATGTTGTAAAATAAATATAGAGAATAATAATAATATAATAGTAAAATAATACTCTGGCAACACTGAAACGGAGAGTTGTGTTCGCAAACAGACTTTGTCGAAAAATATTATTTTACTATATTTATACACTTCCGATAAGTTCCCAATACCTATTTCAAATACCACAAAATCATAAATTCAATATAAAATGCAAATAGAACCTAGTGAATATTTAATAAACTAGTGAAAATATACGCAACATGACATTTGACATCCACGTCAAAATGAAAAATACAAAAATATGAAAATGCAGCTCCCGTTATAATTATGATTACAAGATCCAGAGCAAAAACAGCACGCCTACTACCTCCGGACTCGTCGCACAGCTCCGCGTCGCAGCCACCGGTGACCGCGCCAGCGGAACCGGTCTCACCGCACGCGTTGAGCTCGAGCTCCAGCGACGAGTACTTCTCACCGCCGACGTCGCCGCCACCTGTACGTCGGCGTGAGAAAACCCGGCCACCGGATAGTTTAGGACCTCGAGGCCCACCGGCCTCAAACAAGGTCCCCACTGCCAGTGGTAATGTGCGGCGCATGAAATGGACTAGACCAATAAATGAAAATGTCATGCGTGCATACTTCGGGGCTACAGGGGGCGGAACCAATCTCACCGCGTACCGTGACCGCATGCTGCTTCTGTTTCAGGGCCTTGAACCGGCTATCAACGTCTCGGCTCAACGACTATCGGACCAAGTGCGGGCCATTCAACGATCTCATATGTTGGAAGACACCGTACTTGATCGGTTACGCTCGGAGTTTATACAGACTAGTCACGTTACCCCTACTCTTTCGCAAACACCGGCTACACAAAGGGAATCCGTTACACAAAGGGCATATGTGGATGGGGGTGACGAGACTTATTCTGTGGACTCCCAGTATTGTGAGGAGGTAAGAGCTGCTTTGGAATCTGCGATTCATGAGTATAGATCCAAACCATTAGAATTTAGGCCACATCTGCCTCGATTACCCATGCATAGAAGGAACATGTTGCTGGTTAAGACCCTTGACTCGCTTTTATCTAATTACTTAGACACTAGCGACAGTCTTGCCGATACACACTCCATCTTGTACTGTACGGCCGTTACTGCGTGCCGTATAGCTGGACTCACTTTCTTAAAAAGGGAATCTTCTATGCGGCCTCTGAACGCAAAACCGGCATGGCAGTGTAGGATTGAGTGTCGTATCGCCGAGACAAGGGTGTTAATCAGCAAACTCAATTGCTTCAGGTTGGGCAATACACGCCCACGAGTAATGCGCTTCGTAAAGCGGGCATTCTTGGGGACTGGTGTCAGGCCTCAAGATTTTATGGTCCGTGTAACGCAGCGCAACGACCTCCTGAAGCAAAAACTCTATGCATGGGCAAATCGAGTTCGCAGATACAAAAAACGCATGGATCGTTATACTGTGAACCGCATGTTTCAAAGTAATGAAAAGTCAGTCTATAGAAGCTGGGAGCGACCTCGTGAAGCTGTGCGTGATGTGCAGGTACCCGATGCTGAAGCTACAAATAAATTTTGGCGCAGCATCTGGTCGGTGCCCATCATACACTCTGAAGGCGATTGGATTGAGAAAGTTAAACAAGCATGTGAAACAATCCCAACAATGGACAAAATCTTTATAGAACAACAAGACGTAGTCAGTGCAGTCCGTTCTTTGGCATATTGGAAATCTCCAGGACCGGACGGACTGCACATCTTTTGGCTTAAATGGCTACGCAGTTCACATGCTTGTTTGGCATCTCAGTTTCAATCGTCTGTGGAATCCGGGTCGCGGCCGGATTTTATGACGACTGGCATCACTCATTTGCTCTATAAATCAGGCAGTACCACGGAACCAGGTAATTATAGACCTATCACGTGTTTACCATCACTCTATAAGCTTCTTACATCCATTCTGAGAACCAAAATTACTAAACATATTGATACTTATTCGATCATGTCCAACTCTCAGAATGGATGTAGGAAGGGGGGCCGTGGTACTAAGGAGCTCCTCCTTATTGATGCGGCCATAAGCCAACAGGCTCGTCGTAGGAAAAGGGATCTGATGACATGCTGGATAGACTATAAAAAAGCTTTTGACTCTGTGCCACATACGTGGCTATTGAGGGTTCTAGAGTTATATAAAGTTAACGAAACTTTATGCACCTTCCTGAAGTCTTGTATGGGGCATTGGAGGACAGCTCTTTGCTATCCAGTATGTCGGCGGACCCCGGATTGTCATGGTGAGCTTGTAAGGATTGAGCGGGGTATGTTTCAGGGCGACAGTCTGAGTCCTTTATGGTTCTGTTTAGCCATGAACCCTCTTAGTACCTTATTAGAGGGTTCAGGACTAGGCTATAGGTTGCGAGGTGATGGTTGCAAAATATCCCACCTGTATTACATGGATGATCTCAAATTGTTTGCCCCTACTAGATTTCAACTAATGGAGTTACTAAAGTTAACCGAATTCTTTAGTAATTCCATTGGGATGAAATTTGGTGTGGATAAATGTGCGATCATGCATGTAAAACGAGGAAGGGTAGTGGAATCCGAGGGAGTTCAACTCTCGGATTGTACTCATTTGCGATCACTCCTCGTAACTGACACATATAAATACTTGGGTATGTTGCAAGCTCTGGGCATTAATGAGGTGGACATGAAGCAATCGTTGCGGGAGCGTTTCTTTGGCCGCCTGAAAAAAGTACTGAATAGTCTTCTATCAGGTGGCAACAAGGTGCGCGCCTACAACGGTTGGGTTATGCCACTTCTGATGTACTCCTTCGGCATACTCAAGTGGACCCAGACTGAACTTGACGCTCTGGATAGAAGAGTCCGCAGTTTATTGACCGCATATCGTATGCATCATCCTCGCTCATCGGTAATGAGGCTGTACATCCCACGAAAGTGTGGAGGTCGGGGTTTCTTAAATGCCAAGACCTTGCACAATCGTGAGGTGTACAACCTTAGGGAATATTTCCTTCATACTGATAAGGATATGCATCGTGATATGGTCGCTGTAGATTCCGGACTCACTCCGCTCTCCTTGGCTAAGAAGAATTGGCGCAGACCTGTGGTACTTGGTACTGACGATCGCAGGGGTGTATGGCAGAGCAAGGAACTCCACGGAAGGTTTTACCGGGCCTTACATGGGCCGGATGTAGATTTCATGGCTTCCGTGGCCTGGCTACGTTTCGGTAACCTATTTGGGGAAACCGAAGGTTTTGTCTGTGCAATTGCTGACGAAGTTATCATGACGAACAACTACCGGAGACATATCCTGAGGGACGGTACGGCTGACGTATGCCGTGCCTGTCACCATCCTGGTGAGTCCCTTAGACATATTGTCTCTGGTTGTTCTCGTCTTGCTAACGGCGAGTACTTGCACAGGCATAACCTAGTAGCCAGGATCATCCACCAACAAATTGCTCTGAAATACAGCCTTGTGGACGTAGAGGTGCCTTACTACAGGTATGTAGCTGAGCCAGTTCTCGAAAATGGTCGTATCACACTGTATTGGGATCGATCAATCATCACGGACAGGACTGTTGTGGCCAACAAACCTGATATTGTGTTGGTTGATCGATCTGAGCGCCAGGCAATGATAGTTGATATCACCATCCCACATGACGAGAATCTTGTAAAGGCCGAGAAAGATAAACAGATTAAGTATCTGGACTTGGCTCACGAGATTGTTGACATGTGGGATGTAGATTCAGCAATCATTGTGCCGATAGTGGTTTCAGTTAACGGACTCATAGCCAAGAGCCTCGACCAACATCTTAAGAGGCTCACGTTGGGTATTTGGATCAAGGGTTTGATATAGAAAGCGGTACTTCTGGACACGGCACGCATCGTGAGGAAGTTCCTGTCTCTGGGGCCCTAACCACTGGCAGTTTGGCCCTTGTGCCCGCTGCCGGTGGGTCTACACACTTTTTATATTTTTAAATATTTTATTATTTTTCATAATACATATATTGAAAAATGTATTTAGTTGTAAGATATATGTAAATAAAGAGAATAATAATAATAATCTTTATTTATACCAACATGAGTACAAAAATTGTGCAATATCAATTAATTTACATAGTTATTAGCAGATAAGCTATCAATAATGTCTCTGTACCCCACACTAGGATTCCCTGTATCGTGAGGGCCAGTCTCTTCGCAAGTTACAAAAGTAATTATAACTATGTTTTACAAAGATACTTATGATCATAATGTGTGTGTTTGTGTGTGTGAGTGCATGTGTGCGTGTGTGTGTGTGTGTGTGTGTGTGTGTGTGCGTGCGTGTGTGTGCGCGTGTGTGTGTGCGTGTGTGTGTGTGTGTATATATATAGTGCGTGCGTGTGTGTTATTAAGACTATGTGTCTGAATCTATGCGTTATAATCCAGTAAGTATTACATTATCGGTTTCTTCATAATTTTTAAGTCTTAACCATCTAAATATTGCCAGCTTACAATGAAAAGAGGTGCTATGAATTACATCTTTGTCAGTTTTATAAAATTTACTATATAGGTAAGGCCCGAGAAAAGAATAACCTCTGCGTGCAAAAGATGTACGTACTCTTGGACTATTCCATTTCAGAGCTCTATAAGGCGTACGAGCCAGAGCCTTGGCTTTTTTATGAAATCGTAATAGTGTCGATGAAATAAACAGCTGTCTCACACGGAGAAGATTACAGTCTGAGTACAAGGCATCTGTAGAGTAACGCCAAGGTTTTTTGTATGCTATTTTTAGTATGCGTCTTTGTGCTCGCTCCAGTTTAAGCAAAAATGTTTTATTTGCAACTCCCCAAACCACTATGCAATAACTTAATATTGCTGCAATTTCTTAAATATATGAGACATCTTCCTAATACGAGTTGTAAGTGCATTTATTTGTGGTTTCCATGTAAGCCGCTCATCAATCAGTACTCCCAAGTACTTGACATGGGAAACCTGTTCAATGAGAGCACATGGACTACTTGGTTCAAGCTTAGGGTCACACGCATGAAGTTTAATTTGTAGTGCTTGCTCAGCAGCAGATCGATTTGATATTCGAAATGCAATCATTTTTGATTTAGTTGCGTTTACCGTTAATAGATTATTTTGCAGCCAGCTTATTATCTCTAGTTCCATCTTGGGCCATACAAATGACCCTACTCCAAGTGTCAGCAGAAAAAACTATGGCTCTATCATCCGCGAAAGTAAAAATACTAGCATTAGGGAGTTTCAAAGTACATAGATCATTTATATAGACCAAGAAGAGAGTAGGACCAAGAACACTACCTTGCATTACTCCATAAGAAATCTCTGCATAATTACTAGCATTGTCTCCTATACGTACACGCTGTTTTCGTTGCTGTAAGTACGATTTGAACCAACTTAGCGCAAGACCCCTAATTCCAGCCCTCTCCAGTTTTTTAACAGTATCGATCGAGAGACAGTGTCAAATGCTTTGGTAACATCCAGGAAGATAACAACACATTTTTGGCCTGCATCCGTTTTACCAATAACATGATCAACATGTTTTGTGACTGCATCCTCCGTGGCTGCACCAGCACGAAACCCGAATTGGTTCTCCGCCAAGAACCTACTACTATCAAGGTATTTGAGCAATCGAACATTAACCACCTTTTCAACAACTTTAGATATTGCACTCAGAATTGAGATTGGTCTGTAGTTGCTGGGTTGTAATACGTCTCCCGATTTTAATACTGGAATCACGGTAGCTACTTTTAAGCTATTCGGGACTATACCTGTTGAGACGCTAAGATTATATATATAGGTTAGAGGTGCCGCTATCTCAAATTTAATTAGTTTTAAAATATCTTCACCGACTAATGCTATCTTCACCGACTGCTTTACTAGGATTCAGAGTACTAATTAGTTTAATAATTTCAGTTCAGTTTAAAAATGAACTAGGCAACGAGTTCGGTGCGTAAGTTATGTTATTAGATAATTCATTTTCCGTCATACCTATTTTATGTAGCATAGCATCTGCTAAGTTATGACCAATTGAACCAAAATAGTTATTTACCACTGCTAGAGACTCCGATGGGTGTTTCGTTATATTTAAGAGATTGTCACTTTTATCCGAGTTTTTATTTATATTACAAATGTTTTTAATTGTATCCCAAGTCTTTTTAGTGCTATTTTTATTTTCATATAGAAGCGTTTTATTATATTTCCATTTTTGTTGTTGGACAATGTTATTACAAATATTTCGATATAACCTATATTTTTCTCGAGCAGCGATATTATTTGGATTATTTTTAGTAATAGTATGGAGTTTATCACGAAATCTTATAGATCTCAATATACTCGGTGTAATCCACGGTATGATTATAACTTTGGAACTACGGCATTTGACAATTGTTTTATTTCGGTCAATTAAATGATTTATTTTTGATATGAACATTGAAGTTGCTTCATTTATATCTTTATTATCATAAATATCCAACCAACTGGTTTTAGCTAGATCATTTAGTAGATTTTTGTAAATTATTTAAGTGCACTAATTTTTCTTAATATTTCTACGAATAGTAGCTCCAATGCTGCATAATATAGTACTATAATCAGTAATATCAGAGTGACAAACAACTGTATTGGAAGTCAGCTTAGATTTAATTAGGCAGTGGTCTATGCTATTCTGTGCTCGCGTCGGAAACGTATGCCTAGGCACATAACCATAGTGAGCTGTGAGATCGAGATACTCATCTGCTCGCTGATCCGTGGATGTTTCTTTTATATCAAGGTTTATATCACCAACTAGTACACAGGTTTGTGTTTTGCAACCACGTAAGACATTTTCTAATGACAACAGAAAGTTGCTAATTTTATAAATAGATGGTGATCGATAAATAGTTAAAATTGAACAGGTCTGAAGTATATCAATTTGTAAACAACTTGCATCATTAAACGGAGGCTCTGAAACTAATACACTCCGATTTATAATAAATCACAATTCCATCATTTTTGTTAATATATCTTTTCGAATAATTACAGCTATAACCTTCTATATTGATAATATTAGAGGAATCATTTAGCCAACATTCAGTTAATACAATAAGGTCCGGTTTGAACTGCAAGCGGTGCAAAAATATCAGCAGGGAGTCGAAGTTTTTATTTATGCTGCGTATATTTTGTGATAATATTGTAAGTTTATTCTGAGTAGTAAATATGTGTTGTTTACAAAGTTCAGGGTTAGTCAACTCTATATAGCTACATGGCTTTGTGCTGTCAATATCATCTAATAGCTGTTTATTTTTATCTAACATTAAAATATGAGAGAGGAAATACACTTTCATAGGCGAAGGTAGCTATATTTTTAAATAAAAGTGGTGTTAGAGTATTTCTGAACTTTGCATTAATTGTATGAAGATTGTAATAAAAATTGTAATGTAAATTATAGTGTACGTATCGGTTGTTCTTAGTTATTAAAGTAAATTGAATAAATTGTAATACCAACAGTATCAGTATACCCCTGAGTAGTACCGGAGTGGTAAAAAACTTAGTGCTACCTTGTAGGCAGAGCAGTGTATTTATTTTAATAAGTATTATTTTATATACATTATGTACGTAGTATTGTTTAAATATGGACAGATCTGGAGTATACGTGTAATTGAGCATCAAACAAGCGGATCCCATATAGCATTTAAAATTAATTAAGATAACAAATGGATTTGAACGCAGAGTAGCAAATTGAGTAAAATATAAAATATGTTTTGAACGCACAGTAGCAATTTGTAGTAGATGGTGGTTTTAATTATTATTCTTATACGTAAATGTGTATTAGGTTGTATAAATATGTGTATTGTTGAGGTGTGTAGGTAGACAAATAAAATAATTATCCTTATATTATAACAGTAGGAACAAAAACGCACATAGAATAAGTTATTCATCAAATTAAAAGTTTTAAAACTTGTTAGTCATTTAGACTGTTTAAGTTTGTTCAGTTGCGATTCACTTTTGACCAGTAGGTACATACTTCGAACTTTCTTGCTTTTTTAAATAGATATTGCCATTCGCGGTCCAGCAATACTTGTATTTTTCCGTTCTTGCAAAATCTCTTGCAAGGAAGTGGAGACGTCGGGACATGGCAATGAGAGATTCCGATAGATACAAAGCTGATGAGTTATTTTCAATTCCCAAGTCCATTACTTTTAATTGAGTGGTTTTATTATACTTTCTTGTAGAATTCAGGAAAGTTAACTTAGTTAAAGTATTAGAAAACTCAGCAACAATTGTCGACTTGGCCGGATCTTTTTTGTTAGGCACTCGATATATAGGATCACGTATTTCTTTGGAGGGCGATTTTTAAAGTTTTCGCTAGATTCATAATATATTCAAATAGAGTATTTTTGTCCTCCTTCTGAACTCGGGGAATATATCTTAACTCAATGCTAGTTTTCTTCAGAGATTTTTCTAGATAATCGCACTTCTCATCAATGGTGTTAATTTGTATAGTTAGAGCTTTTCGTTGGTCTTCTAATCCATCTATTTTGGTCTGCATAGATCTTAACTGCTCAGACATATCCTCTAAAGAATTCTCCATATCTTGATTAGTAATACAAAGCGATGACATCTGGTAAGTGACATCACTCAGTTGTTGGTTTATCAAATCAAACCTTTTATTTTGGTTATCTTTCAAGCTTTCAAACATCTCACGAATCTCATTTTTAAAAGCAGACAACTCCTCATAGCTGTCGTCCGAGACTCGGCGACGTTTCACCTTGTCTTTCCCACTTAGTTGTTTTTGTTTCACCTGTTCATACGTTTTTATTGTAATATCGGTATCTGACGACGATTGTATTTTATTTAAGGGTGGCGAGTGAAGCATGATGTACACTTGCAAGTTTAAACTTTATAGTAAGTATAAACTATAGTGGGTAGGTATATTTACACTGTTACAAAGTACCAGGTGAACAGTATTATTGTAGTTTCTAGGAAGTGTAGGTAAATAAATAATTATTTAATATAAAATGGCCACTCACATCGCAGTAAACACCAATGACCTTAAGGGTTGCGTTCTAATTGGCTTGAGGCTTAAAAAATGGCGCATACGCAGGCGACGATCTTCCTTGGTTATCCGATGACCACACTAGTAGGGCGGAGCTTCGCTAATGAGCAGGGCGGTCTACGGCGATTGTGGGATGGACTTGTCACATCATATAATTGCATAGGTATACTTGTAACGTCTTATGCACTCCTAGTACACTACTTGATTTAATTTATTTAATTAAAATAAAATAAAAGTATTTTTGATCTATATTTTTTAGCATTTGACATGCTCCGCCACTTTTTAAAGAACAAATTTATTGTGAATAAGGAAAAAGAGATTTTTTGTACTAGCGGGAATCGAACCCGCGCCTTTTCCAATCCGGGGAAGTGCTCTGAACCACTGAGCTATAGTACAGATCTTTCGATCATCCCAATTTACTTATTACATTTTGTCTTCACGACCAACGCTATCTATCGGAAGCATTTACATGCATTAAACTGTCATATATGTGGGTACATATAGAACATTATGTTCACTGTACTGTGCTCACGCAGTCGACCAATATACGTTATAGCGACAACTGGTGGTCTCATTTCCCGAACCCTGGCTTAGAGTAAACCATATACGAGTATACTACAGTGGCGACGAGGATAACCATACGCGTAATTACTGTTTAATATAAACCTACGGAACTAAAAAGAAAACAATGTCGATCGGAAAAATTGGTGAGTTCAAAATACATAGTGACGATTGGCGGTTATATGTGGAACGATTGGAACAATATTTCTTAGTTAATAAAATTTCTATTGATCTACAAGTGCAAAAATTTGCCCGTCATGCCCAGCGAGTTATCATTTAAATACTATACGGGCGAGTTAGTCAAACCATTGGGTACACTAATGCCGTTAGTGAAGTATAAAAATAAGGCTAAAGTTTTAGAATTGTTTGTGGTAGACAACGGTAAAACCGTTCTGTTAGGCCGACAATGGATGTCTGAACTAGAAATAAGGTTACCGACGGTCACCTACGACTGTAATAATCTATCGATGTTTAAAGCGGATGTCTTTGATGTGAGCGCGTTCAGTTCCAGATACTGTGAGGAGGGTCTGGGCTGGTTCACTGGCGGCACGGCCCACATCCACGTGCGCGAGGGCGCGCGGCCCGTGTTCATGCGCGCGCGCCCTCTAGCGTACGCGCTGCGCGCGCCCGTGGAGTGCACGCTGGCGCAGCTTGTGCACGACGGCATTCTCTCGCCCGTCGAGCGCTCTGACTGGGCGACGCCTATCGTACCAGTCGTGAAGAAGGACGGTAACATCAGAATATGTGCAGATTACAAATTAACATTGAATAAAGTAGTAGAGATTGATCGTTATCCGTTACCGAGAGTGGAAGATTTATTATTACGATTAAAGGGGGGCGAACGATTTAGTAAAATTGATTTGGCACAAGCCTATGCGCAATTTGAACTAGATGATACTAAGAAATATACCGTAATTAATACACATAAAGGTCTATTTATGTACAATAGATTAGTTTACGGCTTATCTTCGAGTCCCGGTATATTTCAACGTCATTTGGAGCAATTATTTAATAATATGCCTCATGTAGGAGTATTCCTAGATGATATTATAATTACAGGAACCAATGATCAGGAACATTTAAATAATTTATGTAAAGTATTTAATTGTCTGAGTAGATATGGCCTGAGAGTTAAAAAGGAAAAGTGTGAATTTTTCAAGAAGTCGATTAGTTATTTAGGTCATACTATTAGTAATGAGGGAGTTCACACATGTCCTAACAAAGTAAAAGCTATTATCGAGACACCAGCGCCCTCTAACATTTCCGAGTTAAGGGCGTTTATCGGCCTAGTTATGTACTATGGAAAATTTGTAAAAAATACAAGTACGATTTTAGCTCCATTGTATAACTTGCTTAAGGCTGGGGTTAGATATCATTGGGGTACAGAATGTCAAAATTATTTTATTGAGATCAAACAACTATTGCCAAGTAGTAAGATATTGATGCACTATACGCCGGAGTTGCCACTATATCTAACAACAGATGCGAGCAGCGTGGGTATCGGCGCGGTGATATCGCATATGACTCCCAGTGGCGAGCGACCCGTAGCGTATGCTTCACGCGCTCTCACAGCTGCCGAGCGCGGCTACTCACAAATAGATCTAGAGGCTCTAGCTATTGTTTACGGCGTCCGTAAATTTCACCAATATCTTTACGGTCGCAAATTTATTTTAAAGACGGATCATAAACCTTTGACGTATATTTTTGGTAATAAAGTAGGCATACCTGTGATGGCCGCGTCGAGATTGCAGCGTTGGGCAGTCTTATTATCCGGATACGATTACGAAATAGAATATGTATCATCCAAGGAGAACTGTGCAGATGCACTATCACGGCTACCACATAGCAACAGCAAAAAAATAAAATGCAACGAAAACACATACATAAATTATGTTGAAAGTTTTTTACCGATTACGAGGTTAGAAGTTAAGCGCGCGACTAGCGAGGACTGGGTCCTTAGTAGGGTTTTAGGTTATATTCAGTGCGGATGGCCTTCGGTTTGTCCCGAAGATGCAGTAAAACCTTATTTCATTAGACGTAATGAGCTGTACATAGAATGTGGTTGTATAATGTGGGGCTATCGCATGGTCGTTCCGTTATCGTTACAAAAAAACATTTTAAAACAATTACACATAAGTCACATGGGAATAGTCAAGACCAAAGGGTTAGCTCGAAGCTATGTATGGTGGCCTAATGTAGATGCGAATGTGGAAACAATGTGTAGACAGTGGGAGACGTGTGCGAAGGAAGCCGATGTGGCGCCAAAAGCTCGTATACAGCCATGGCCATACGTCGGTCGTCCTTGGAGCAGGATACACGTTGACTTCTCAGGACCCTACAACGGATTTACTTTTCTTGTTTTAATAGATTCGACTTCTAAATGGATAGAACTCTTTCAAATGAACCGCAGTCAGTCGCTTTAATGTAATTAAAGTATTGAGGTCTACCTTTGCAAGATTTGGCTTACCAGAAGAGTTAGTTTCAGACCAAGGGCCCCCGTTCACTAGCTTAGAGTTTAAAGATTTTTTAAATAATAACGGTATAAAACAAACCTTCTCACCAGCTTACCACCCGGCTTCAAACGGTGCAGCCGAGAACGCAGTGAAGTTGTGTAAGCGAGCTATTAAAAAAGCACTCAGGGACAACTTAGATATAGATACAGCCTTACAAACGTTTCTTCTTACCTATCGGAATACTATTCATAACACAACAGGTGAGACACCAGCTATGCTGTACAAAAACGCCCGTTACGTTTGAGGTTAGACCTGTTACGCTCAGAGCGGATGGTTGAGAATAGGGTTCGGGATGCCCAGATTCGCCAAGTGCAACGCGCAGGCGGGGTACTTCGTAATTTTGAACAGGGCGATTTAATATGGGCGCGTGGGTATGGAAGTAAAGATAAATGGGTAAAAGGCATCGTTAAGGAGGTCGATGCCCGCTAGTACAAAAAATCTCTTTTTCCTTATTCACAAATGATTTGTTCTTTAAAATAAAAGTATTTAAAATATCTGCACAGATTTGGAGACACGTTAGCTCGTAGTCGAGGGCCACAGGGAAGAGGTTTGGTTTATCCTAAAATGTTTAAAAATAAATGTCTACCCGTGTGAAGCCGGGACGGGCCGCTAGTGTAGTTTATATATAGATAATCAGTATTAGGCATAGACGCAATGATCAAAAGACCAACGAAGCGTTGGTGTGAAAGATCCTAATCAAGTACAAACCGCCGCCAGAGTAACAGAGATGGCGAAACAAAATGTCAATGTTTATCATGATCAGGTGGAGTCGTATGCACCTGTAATATAATAGGCGATAACTTTCCTATTGGATCTAGTAGCTGCGTTATACATTCGCTGCTCCTCTTTTGCGTTTGGGTCTTGACACCTCCAGGTCTTCAAGGCCAAATAGGCGAACTGCTTCTGACATGCAGCCTCCCTGCATGTACTGTTAAACCAGGGACGGCTACGACCGCTGACGGGTATCTTGGTGCTTGGGATAAATGAATCCATCTCTATTAGCATAAATTCCGTCATGCAGTCCTAACGTATTCATGCGTTTCTTATTTCTGTATAAACAGGTAATCTAAAATGATAACAAATAACCAATAACAAGAAGAAAAAAAAGCAATTTAGCTTTTGTTATCAATTATTTTCGAATACTCACCGACAGATGACACGTCGATTTACAATAATTATTTTTTCAAATTTCGTGTAACTAAGCAATAAATCTTTGAAATAATTAATATTTTAAAAAAGAAATTAAACAAAATTTACTTATTTGTGTCGAAAATTCTTATAATAAGCTTTTATAATATTAAACTTTGCCGTGTGGGGCCGGCTTTAGAATTGTCCCACCCCTTTCCACCCATGGGAGTCGTAAGAGCCGACTTAGGGAATACCGCGGGAGTGGGCAGCAGCACTCCCTCGAGTATTAATAACATCCACTGCGATCGCCAACCCGCCTGCCAAGCGTGGCGATTACGGCAATATCCCCCAAATAATAAGCACCCAACAAAAAAACGGCCCCAGTCACGGCAGCTCCGCTATTCCGTGGCCTAACGGTAGCGGGCCCGGTAACGGCGGCGCAGGGGTGCGAAGAATCTCCGGTTGCGGCAAGGCTACCAAAAACAACGACCTCTGGCCCTGGTAACGCACAACGTTCGAACACTTCGGACCGACGAGAGAGTCACCGAGCTGGAAGAGGAATTGAGCAAGATCCACTGGGACATTATAGGTTTGTCAGAAGTCCGAAGAGAAGGTGAGGGCACGACAATCCTCCAGTCCGGGAACTTGCTCTTCCACCGGGAGGGTGACCACCAGTCCCAAGGGGGTGTCGGGTTTATTGTTCGCAGGTCTCTCGTAGGCAACGTGGAGAGGATTGTAAGTGTGTCGAGTAGGGTAGCCTACCTTATACTCAGAATAACCAAACGGTATTCGTTGAAGGTCATACAGGTTTACGCACCGACTTCGACACACTCCGATGACGAGGTGGAGGCCCTATATGAGGACATCTTGAAGGCCATCCACTTGTCTAAAACTTATTCAAATTCAAATTCAGATTCAAAAATATCTTTATTTCATAGGCCTATTAAGTAGTACTTAAAATCGTCAATAATACACTAATAATTAAAATAATTAACACGAGCGCCTGAGGCGAGTGCAACCGCAATAACAAAGTGGCGATTGCAATCGCCACAAGCGGCCGGATTCCGAATAACCCGGCAAGAAACTCATGGGCCACTTTTTTAAATTGCCAATTTATTACAATTTAATATAATATTTATAACTAAAATTACATTATGTGTTATAAAACCATTTTGAAAATTAATGAATGAGGAGCAGCTCAAGCCCATTTAGTTTTATCCTCAAGATAATCCGAAACAGTGTAATAACCTTGATTACAAAGTCTAATTTTTATGGCTTTCTTAAACTTATTTAGTGGCATGTTTCGGACATTTTCAGGAATTTTATTGCAGAAGCATATACATTGCCCCATGAAAGATCTACTGATTCTGTGGAGACGAGTACTGTGAGCAACAAGATTGCCTTTGTTCCTTGTATTAATGTGATGAACGTCGCTATACTTATCAAAGCTTTTGATGTTTTTCTTGACATACAACAGATTTTCATATATAAATTGAGACACGACAGTTAGAATATTTATTTCTTTAAATTTCTGTCTAAGGGAAACTCTCGGGCCCAGGTTATAGATTGCACAAATGGCCCTTTTCTGAAGTACAAATATAGAATTTAAATCGGCGGAGCATCCCCATAGCAGTATGCCATAGGACATAATACTATGAAAGTAACTGAAATAAACTATTCCAGCCGTTTCAACATCAGTCAATAATCTAATTTTTTTTACCGCATATGCCGCTGAGCTAAACCTACCTGACAATTTTTTAATATGGGGCCCCATTGGAGTTTATTATCTATAGTGATACCTAGGAAAACCGTGGACTCCACAAGGTCCAGTTCGACGCCATTCAATTGTACATTGGTTTCTACATGCCTTACATTAGGTGTAGTAAATTTTATACATTTAGTTTTATTTTCACTTAAAACTAGATTATTAGTATTGAACCAATGAACAACTTTAGATAGTGCGTTGTTCACATCGTCATAATTAAGTTGTTGCCTTCTTATTTTAAATAATAAAGATGTATCATCTGCGAACAACACAATATTTCGATTATCTCCTACGTAGTATGGTAGGTCATTAATATAGTCTAAGAACATAAATGGCCCCAACATGGACCCCTGCGGCACACCCATTGTCATGACAGACCCATGTGATAACGTGCCATTAACATAAGAAGTCAAAAGCTCGAGAGCCCTGTTCCTGATTCCGTGATGGTATAACTTTTTAATGAGGGTTTCATGATTTACACAGTCAAATGCTTTAGACAAATCGCAAAATACGCCTAACGCATCGTGCGAATCTTCCCAAGCTTTAAATATGGTTTTTAACAATTCTAGACCTGCATCAGTAGTAGAGCGATTCTTTGTGAAGCCGAACTGGTTTTTATGATAAAAATTATGATTGTCAAAATGATCAACCATTTGTTTGAGAATAAGCTTCTCAAATACTTTACTTAGTGTCGGTAGTACAGAAATTGGACGAAAACTATTAAGGTCTGAGGTACTGCCAGATTTAAACAAAGGAATTACTCTACTAAACTTCATAAGGTCGGGGAATACACCATTAACAAAACAACCGTTAAACACAGATGTTAATTGGGGAGCAATAATATGAATAATTGAGTTAACTAACTTAACAGATATACCCCATAAATCCGCAGTTTTTTTAATATTAAGATGATTATTTCACGGTGGTTATAGGAGACTTTAACGCAAAACTGGGCAAAAGGCCAGACGATGAGCTGAAGGTGGGGCACTATGGATTTGGGCAGAGGATCCACAGGGGCCAGATGCTGGCTGATTTTCTGGAGAAGGAAGACCTCTTCATGATGAATTCCTTCTTCAGAAAGCAGCCCCACCGAAAATGGACCTGGATTAGCCCTGATGGTTCAGTGAAAAACGAGATTGACTTCATCCTGTCGGACAAACGACACATATTCAATGATGTCTCAGTGATCAGCAGGATTAAAACTGGGAGAGATCACTGACTAGTCAGGGGCATCTTGAATACAGAATACCGATACCAGAACCCCGAGAGCTTTCAGCTCGAACTACAAAATCACTTCCAATGTCTAGATGAGTGTGAATCAGCGAGCGATATGAACAGCAGGTTCGTGCAAACTGTCCACGAGGTCGGGTCGACTTACTTCAAGGCCCGTCGCGTCAGTAGGACTCGGAAACTCTCGGACCATACTCTCAAACTCATGGAGAGGAAAAAAGAAATGATAGTCCAGTCCTTAGCCGATTGGTCCTGCCTAAGGCGGTTAAACAGACAGATCTCCAAGGCTGTGCGGCACGATATTCACCAATTCAATACTACCCGTATTAAAGAGGCGATAGAGCGGAACCAAGGCTCGAAAGTGTTCGAAGAGATCTGTCTGTTGGCCAAATTCAGTTGACTAAACTAAGGACCAACAACGGCACTGTCATTTCTTCTTGAGATGAGATTTTGGGAAAGGTCCAGCAGTTCTAAGGACAGTTGTACAGATCCCAGAGCCCTGCTGTTGGCTTTGTCCAAGACCCCAGATCCAAGCTAACTCGGCACTTTACACCGAAGATATCCCGGACGTCAGCCTGTACGAGATCAGGATGGCTCTCAAACAACTAAAGAATGGAAAGGCACCGGGAGACGACGGAATCACCACAGAGCTTCTGAGAGCATGCGGAAAGGCGGTCTTAAAAGCTCTTCAGAGGCTGTTCAATTCCGTCGCTCTCGGCGGCGACGTTCCGGAGTCGTGGACCAAAAGCGTGGTGGTGCTGTTCCTCAAGAAAGGTGACAGAACCCTCTTGAAGAACTATAGACCCATCTCGCTCTTGAGCCACGTTTAAGTTATTTTCGATGGTCATTACAAATCGACTCACGCGCAGGCTTGACGACTTTCAGCCTCCCGAACAAACTGGTTTCCGAAAAGGCCATAGTACCATAGACCACATCCACACGCTACGCCAGATTATACAGAAAACCGAGGAATACAATCGGCCTCTGTGTCTGGCGTTTGTAGACTATGAGAAAGCCTTTTCGATTCGATTGAAACTTGGGCGGTGCTGCAGTCCCTTCAGCGGTGCCAAATTGACAATCGGTACATCGAAGTGCTGAAGTGCTTGTATAGAAACGTCACCATGTCAGTCCGTGTTCAGGACAAGAGTACGAAACCGATCCAACTGCAGAGAGGTGTTAGACAGGGAGACGTTATGTCCCCGAAACTCTTCACCACTGCATTGGAAGATGTCTTCAAGCTCTTTGACTGGATCGGATTCGGCATCAACATCAATGGTGAATACATCACTCACCTTCGATACACCGACGACATCGTAGTCATGGCAGAATCGCTGGAGGACCTTCGCACCATACTCAATGACCTCAGCAGGGTTTCCCGTCTATTGGGTCTCAAAATGAACATGGACAAGACGAAGGTTATGTCTAATGTCCATGTCATTTCAGCACCGATCCTAGTCGGGAGTGCGCTTCTCGAAGTTGTCGACCACTATGTCTACCTGGTACAAACAGTCCAGTTAGGTAGGCACAACTTCGAGAAAGAGGTCAAACGACGAATCCAACTCGGCTGGGCAGCGTTCGGGAAGCTAAGGAAGATCGTCTCGTCCAATGTTCCGCAGTATCTGAAAACGAAGGTCTACGACCAGTATGTGTTACCAGTGATGACATACGGAACAAAGACGTAGTCTCTGAATGTTGACCTCATATCAAGGCTCAAAGTCGCTCAGCGGGCCATGGAGCGGGCTATGCTTGGTATTTCCCTACGCGATCGAATCCGTAATACGGAGATCCGTAGGAGAACGAGAGTGACTGACATAGCCCGCCGGGTTGCCATGCTGAAGTGGCAATAGGCAGGCCACATCGCTTGACGAACCGATAACCATTGGGGACGAAAGGTTCTCGAATGGCGTATCGGACGGCGCAGCGTGGGACGGCCCCCCACCAGATGGACCGATGATCTGGTCAAAGCTGCGAGGAGCCGTTGGATGCGGTCGGCACAGGACCACACATTGTGGCGTTCTCTTGGGGAGGCCTATGTCCAGCAGTGGACGTTGAAAGGCTGATGGATGGAATATTAAAATGACGATATCGGTGAGTTGTGGGTAGAACGCCACTTTTCGACGACAAATGTCTCTTGGTAATGAAACAAGAAAATGTGTTTTAAAATGCATATATTTATAAATTTAAACTACTTATACATAAAATGTTATGCCATTTTGTTTTAAGTTTGATCCTGAACCATTTCTACACCAATCAACAGCGCACTTCATGGTTAAAAGAATTGAATACTTATTTAAACGTAAGATGCGTCCGAACCGAACTTGGTGACGGTTCACTCGAAACTGCGGTTTGAGGCCCCGCTCACTGTGACGTCACTGGCCTACTTGAAGGCGACATGACCTAGTCGGCTTGCGGCATCTCCGCTATTTTTCTGTACTCCGTAGATAGGTACTTGATACTTGATTCCTTTTTTATAGAATGCAATGTAATTTAATTTATATAGTTTTCAGTATTATTCTCCATTTTATTTCGCTAGCTAGTTGCAATTCACATATAGTAGTATTTCTAATAGTTTTAAACGGCTCTGGTGCGGTATTTTTTGCGTGGACGAGTGCGCGTACGCAAGAAAAAATTTACGCGCGGCGTAAGAGGTCGTGACAAAACCAATATAGATAAATACAACGACTCGAGCAGTCGCTTGCTTGGAGGTTTAGACAGAAGATAATGGAGGACCCTAAGAGTATATTAACTATAGGGCGCGCCTTACTGAGTATGAACCGTAGGCATAAGTATGAACAGTATCGCGCGTCGCTGAAACGCTCAATGCTCAATCAGTAACAAAACAATACGGTTTATATTAAGTCGGACAGCAATATTTTATTATTTTTTTGATAAAAATGATGAAATGTACAGTACCAGGTTGTAAAAACGATTCCTGGCAGCAAAATAAAAGGAATAGTAACATTACTTTTCATCAACAAGTAGATTATTTAGTTACTAAATCACTTGTTTTAGCAAAATTCAGAATGGTCTTAGAGGGGTACGCAGGACACGCGGGGCGGGTCGTCCCTGCCCGCTATCAACCATCATTTTTTCTTCACGATGACATAGTGTTGTATCGCAATTATTTTTATACGATATTTGTTTTAAAGTGTTTTTTTTTATAAAGGTATTATTTCTGTGATAATATTATATATTATATCTGGTGATTAAATAATATAAATAATGCTATTATATTATTGATTTGATACGTGCAGTAGTGGAAGAATATGTAGACGTAACAACAAAATACTTATGTAAATATAATAATATATTTATATAATAATTAACACTTTTTAAGGGCTAATAATGGTATACCTATGATCTGAGTTTGTCAATTCAGAAAAAAGTCATGGTTTATAATTTTAAAATTTAATAAATGATACCTACCCTTTCTAAATTATTTGTAAGTATTAATTATACCTATCATAGCAAACCGAAAAATTTTTTCTTCCAGCCCTATTTACTCAGATTGAGAGGGATTTAGGCCGTAGTTCACCATGCTGGCCCAGTGCGGGTTAGCAGGTATCTCAGGCATGCAGGTCTCCTCACGATGATTTCCCTCACCGAGCAATAATAACTTGTAAACAGATACACACATAACTTCAGAAAGTTAGAGGAGTATGCCGAACGAAATCTCGGGCTGGAGATTGAACTCGATAAAACTGTCTTTGCAGTCTTTGGTTTTACCGCTAGGCTATTTATCAGAATATTGAACATACATTAATTAATTCCTAACTTAAGTATATTACCGGCAAACAATCGATATTTTTGCAGAAATTACGCCACGCATGGAACGTCACTATGAAAGCGCTATACCATAGTTAAGTACCTATAACCTCAGACTAAGTTGCTTACGATTGGCACAACCTTAGACGAAGAATAATATAGACTCGCTACTATTTTAATGAGCCGTGTGGGGCCGGCTTAAGAATTGTCCCACCCCTCTCCACCCATGGGAGTCGTAAGAGCCGACTAAGGGTATACCGAGGGAGTGGGCAGCAGCACTCCTTCGAGTATTAACAATATCCACTGCGATCGCCAACCCGCCTGCCAAGCGTGGCGATTACGGCACTATCCCCCATTCTTGGGGAGGCCTATGTCCAGCAGTGGACGTTAAAAGGCTGATGGATGGATGGATGGACTATTTTAACATTAAGGATGAAGAAAAGGATGCACATACTAGATTTTACCAAGAGTGAGAGAGACACAGGTATAAGTATATTTCTCCTTTTCGCGTATGCGTCAGTTGTATTTGTATCCAATGAACTGGGTCCAAGCAATAAGGTGGCCAACCGTCCCCATCATCAGTATGTAAGCTTGTTTTTGTATTGACGAAAAAAAAACCTTTATTAATCACGTTATATATGCTAATATTACATGTTCTAATACATTTTAAGCAAAATATAAGCATAACTGCAATTTCTTTTGTGCTGTCATTATTTTATCCGGCTAAAACAGGTAGTACATTTTTAGCCAACAAAGTTATAATCATAGTTATCTTTTAAAATTATTCCGGTTATCTATTGCTATCTCGACACTGCATACGCTGATAGCTTGTCTATAATATCCTTCGTCTAAGGGCACAACTGACCGAATTAATACGCGCGCTCTATAGTTTATATACTCTAAGGGAGGACCTCAGCAGTTATCAACTTAGTCTATGGTTAGAGGAGACACAAGACACTGTTCTCTAGTTATATGCTCTTTGGACACTGTGACTAGGGCTGTGTTCCGAAATACACTGCGAGCACTGTCCAGTGCTCTTACTGGAGAAAAATCGTTCTGTTATAGACTGAAAGTATACTGCCGCAGTATGCTAGAGAAATGTAATATATGACGTCATAAATCATCGCCATTTTTGTACTGTGAGCACTGGCGTTTTCGAGGTAAGGTGCTCTCAGTGGTTTGATCACGTGATCAACAGCGTCCAGAAATATAACAACTGGCACTATTGAAAATTATTATTATTATTGAATATTGTTATTCAAAGATACCGAAACATGGAAAATGTAAAGAAATTGTGTTTATTGCAGTGTGAAATTAATACTTTCTATGAAATTAAAGTTATGACAGATCAGTATACTGGACTGCGTTCCGTTATACACAGTAACCAGTATAGCTAACTATAAAGGAACGGCTTCGCAATACCTATACTAAATTGACGTCACACATCACAGTGGTCCAGTGTATATCGGAACATAGGTTCTTTATCTAAGGTGACAGCAGGCTCCTTTCTGTCACTTTCTAAGTTTCTGTCATAAATAAATGTCAATGTCAATAAGTAAGTTTACATTCGATTCAAGTTAGTTTGTCGTTTTTGTAGAGTTAGCACTTGACTTGTAATTGTATTTAATTTATTTTCTTTAAAAGTTTTAAAGCATAAGTACCTAGCGAATTATTTTATTTTAGTAGATGATATTGCAAAATGAAATGCATTGTATTTTTATGTTCAGTATCAGTATTACTGGTTGTACAGGAAGTTGAAAGTAAGTTTTTAACATACCTATTACTTTTGACGTAAGTATAAGTCAAGGTAAAGTGAGAGTTGATGGAGAATTACATAAAATAAAATACTAGATATTATATGAACCTACAATACCTAATTAACTGGCATCGCCTACTTTATTGTATTCTTCATTAATGGACTATTGTTTAAAGTCCAAACAGTCATAAATTGCAATTTGTGAAGATTTCTCTTTGCTAAAATTTTATTACAAATATTATCTATAATTTGCTACTTATGTGATATAGGTTAAATTGTGGTTATGTTCCATATACACAGAGACAGATCTAAAGCATATTCAGCTAAAGTGTAAATATTCATTTCAGGTTTGCATAAGCGTTGTATAAGATGTAGATCTAGAGGTGATCTTGGCACATGTGGAGATCCTTTTCCAATGAATGTGACAGAGACGGATGTTGAAGCAGGCCTTCATGTTGTGGCCTGTCCGTCTGGCTGGTGTGGCAAGCTACTTGAAGGCACAATAGGAGCATTTAGACAAGATGGTGAATTATTATTATTAGTTATTAAAACTACATAATTGCTCTTCAAATACCTTATTCCTATACAATTTATATACAGACTAATTTAAGAACACCTGAGATTTTAAATGTATCTTTGGAATTGTCATAGGTAGATATATATTTAACACAAAATGTGAAATCAAAAATAACAGTCACAAACAGGCTTTTCTATTTCACATTTTCGCTTTTTGTGTTAATCTATATGGCTAAGCATGTCAAATGCTTAAAAATACATAAAAATATCAAAATAGGCATATAATGCTTTTAAACCTATAAAAGATTTGATTGACAGCTAATATCTATGGTTAAAAGCTGTTGTTAGAAAAAATAAAAATGTGAAATAAAAAATATTATAGTCATGAGTCACTTTCTTTTCTGGTGATCTAATGGCTAAGCATTTTAAATGTTTAATCTATAAATAACAAAATCAGCACAAAGTTGAAGGAATTGTTGGCATAGTTTCCTGACTGACTACATGGCTGTTGAAGCCTATAAATAGCTGAAATAATATATATGTGAGAGTAAAATATACATAATATGTATACTCTAAGGTATCTATCACATGGTAACTACTTGAAGAGACCTTACTTGGACAATGAAAGGCTGATAGATATGTAGAAATAGCTTTTACATAACTAGAACATTCACTTATATTTTTCATTGAATTTCAGACTATGGAACGGCAACTGAAAGAATGTGTTTACAGCGTGCACCAAGTGATTATGAAGAAAGATGTGCTTACACAATGTGGAATCGTAAGAAAGTTTATATGTGTTTCTGCAACGGTGATCTCTGCAATTCAGCTAGTAAAATCTCATCACTTACTTTCATAATTATCTTATCCTTTGTACCTTTATTAAATTATTATATTTAAATTTAAGAATTCAATGTGATATTATGTAAAGAACTTGATAACAAAGCACCAATTTTATTTATTAAGTAAATGGAAACTAGTTTTTATAAGATATAATTATATATATTGTATTTTATAGTTGTTTATACTACTATATTTTTGTATACTTTTTACATTCAGAGAGTTATATAGAGTAAAACAAGTCATACTTATGTAATATTATTTAAATATAGAATGCTAGCAGCAATCTGTGACAGCTCTATTTTCATGGCCTGACAAAAATGTTATTAATAAATAGAATATGAATGTATGAAATTAATATAATATAAGCATGAGCTATGTGACTTCAAGAAAGGGATTGTGATTGAAATTATAGATCCTCTTTGTAGATTTGTGAAAAAGTAATGCTTTCGTTAGGTAGGATAGTGTTGAGTTAGTGATTTATACAAAGTACAAAAAAAAAAATGATTTCCAAATTTGTACTATAATTGAGTAGGTACTTCAATAATTTTCCTAACTTCTAGCAAATAGTTGCAAATAGTAGGGAGGTAATCAAATTTTATTAATCTCTGAATTTTGGAGAATAATATTTTGTATCTTGTGTTTTACTTAATTTAGTAGCGATTCTATTAAAAGTACAGGTTCTGATAAGATAATAACTTATTCAATTACTCTATCATATTGGCCATTTAATGGCTTTCTTTCCATTAACCAACTATTAAATATATAATGAGAGTCTTTATAAAGTCATTATTAATAAATACCAAAGTGACTAAACAAAAAATAAAATTAACATTCCAAACCATTTGACTTGAAACCACATTTATATTGTACACATGGTGAGATTGGTGATAGCTGCCTTGAAAGCTGACATTTTAGGTTATATCTCAGGTTTTCGGTATAGTAGTGGAATTAAACATACAACAGTTTTTAAGTCTAATCAAGAGCTTACAAACATAAAAAGTTGCATCAAAATTCGTTCACTAGTTTTTGTGTGATGCCCAAACAAACAAACATGAAAATTACATAAATATTTTGTGTTCAGAGATGCCTGAATAGCTTAAACAAATGGACATAATTTCTTATACGTCCATGCTTATACAGTATTTTTTCTCAAATAAGTACCTTATATGTACACTCTGTTACAGCTTTATAATAGTAAAACATTATCATACAGTGTTTGTAAATTAGGATGCCGTGGGGAATCTTTTGAAACTACCTACTCATTCGATTTGAAAAACCCCAATTTTTAAAATGGACTTTGAGGAGTGTCATAGAATAGGTTTACATACCTAATTATAATATATTATCCCGATGAAATTAATTGGCTTTTTTGAGATTGATTTTGCAATAAAAACAAAAAAGGCCGCCCCCTTAGAATGAAAAACGAAACGTTAGACGAACTTTCGTTTCGAGTCATTGTAATTGATCAACAATCTCGACGTGTGATTCCTGATTAGTCGAGGTTTCGACGTGTGATTCATGCGACCAATCACAAATAATCACAATGAAGTGAAACAAAAGTTCGTCTAACGTTTCGTTTTTCATTCTAAGGGGGCAGATTGTTCTACCTTCGTGTCTGCATTTTTTAAGTTGCTTCAATAGTGACAAGTTCATTATGTTCAGAATCACCATCAAGAAATGTGTATGTATCAGAGATCAGCAACATCAGCATTTTTTTTGCATTCTGAGGGCGACTCCCTGTTAGACTCGAACTAAAAGTTAATTGCTTCTGCAATTAAATAGCCTTTATAAAAATAAATATGATATTAGGAAATTGGGGCACATAAATGGTTATGCATGCATGCTTGTTTCAATTGTTATTAGTTAGGTATAATTTTGGTTAATTACCTACTGATTATTATTCTATACATACTAGCATTTTAAACAAAAATTGTTACTGTACTCAAAATATATGTGTTCATTTATACAAAATTAAAACATAGTTTTAGGATAAAATATACTATGGGTAGTAATTTTTAGGTAATTTTTCTTTGTTATTTTATGTTTTCTTTTAACATAACAGAACATATAAATTACCTAATCCCACTTATCAAAAATTCAAATTATAAAAAATTCTTCGTATTTTCACACTTTGTTAATTTATATCGGAACATATAAATTAAACACGCTATTTTGGAAAATTCTAATTTTGAAAAATTCTGGGAGTCGCTAATAGCATCCAAACCATTGTTCGAGCAGGAAAACGTCTTTCTCACTCTCGTAACAGCGGATGCTGTATATTATTTGAAATGCAAGGATAACAGAAAATCTTAAATATCTAAAGGTAATCAGACGTCAGGATAATATCTCTGTCTATGAAGAAAAATATGTACTTACCTAATTCGGAAATTTATCAACAACTGTTAGTTAGGTGCGATTATAATCCATAGGCTGCTCTATCCTGAATATAATAAATTAACAATACTTTGTAAGTAGGTATACATATCATATAAGTTAATAAAAACAATCTTGTATAATAGATTAATGACTTTATTTTGTATTTTTATACCTATTGTATACAATATTATTATACTTTGAATGTGTTTTATTAATTGATCCAGGAGGGTGCTAGGGTCGGTTGTAAGGCCATGTATGTCGTATACTGGCAATTAGATGAGGTTTTAAGTTGTTTTGCACTCGCAGTTGTTGGTTGGCGAGGAGAGATTCAATGTGGGGAAACTCGTGGAAGTACACGACGCCGCGGTCACCCGCTCTTTTGACTGCTGCTATTGCTTCTGAATCCTCTAATAAATATGGATCCAGGATTTCATCTGTGGAAATTAATGTGTTATTTAGTATATCGATTATTATTTAGAGATAAATGTACTATATTTTTCTAAGGGACACAATGGGAGAAGCTGTCCCAAGCTAAATCCTAGGTTTATTTTCTCAAGCTACAAATTTCGATGCACTTGGTTTGCCAATCTGGGCCCCAGGTGCCCTTTAGTGTAAATCTAGCACTAGACAGTAATCTCACAAAGGGACTCTGTCAAACTGTTAGCTGTGAATATACACTTGTCACCCATACTCTCAGGAGGCACGAATAGGTACAATAGATATATTTGTAATCGTCCCTGATAGATGATAAATCAAAACCCACTGAAGCCGCTTGGCGAGGACTAGATTTGACTAGAAACGTGGTAAACTCGATAGGGCCGAGCGATCAGGACCAAATCAAATTACTCAAATGCAGTTTTAATATCAATTTTGCAATCGTATTTTCTTAAATATTTTTGTTGCTCTTATGACTCTCATTGGAAAGGATAGAGTAAGACATTGCTCCTGAACCTGATGGTTTTAATTTAACTTTTAACTGTAATAAGTTTTACCTGATACCTCACTGCGACGGTTGCTGGAAGCCTCAAAATGCGGGTTGTTGAAGGACGTTAGCGAAAGACCTTCGGGCCATAAAGATTCGGGATCCGGAGAATCGACTTTATATGGCGATACTGGTAACACTGGTATAATAGTATCTACAAACATGTGAATGATTTAGGAATATTAGTGCCTAATATTTATAACGAATAAATTTTCAATTAGAGATTAAAGAAGTGTGTATGAAATGAGTGGACTGTGTTATGGGTCCGAATGCGCCACCAACGATTGAGCCGTCGGGAGAGAAGTAAAACACGCTACTATTACACTAGCACTGAGACATCTGCCGACCCCTTTACTCTACCGTTTATTATAACGACTTCATCACTATTACTATTCTTCTTTGGTTACAATGGTCAATAAAGCTATGAGAATGCTAGTGACAAGAGTTGCTAAGTGCTCCCCCTAACGTTACCTTTACGAGAGTCAGTAGGTAGGTATAATGTCTCACGATGCGGTCGTAGAAACCTAGAAAATATATCAGATTCAAAATACATAGAAATAGATTTTGAATCCGATACATTTTCTATTTAACAACAAAACTATTCTCCCTCTATGCTTATTTTATAAGCGTAATGCTATATTATATTATGGCGGCTATTGGTCGTATGCTTTCGGTGTTACAAGTACTAAAAATTGCAAAAATGGCCTATTATGCCTACTGTCAATCTTGTTTCCACTACCATCAAACTATGAGAATGACTTGGGGACTAGGTAGCTACTGTGTCTGAAGCGCCTTTCTAGAGTTTCAATGAATGAACCGTTATCCGATTTTTTGTCTACAAAATATAAATAATCTAGACTACCTACTTACTATACGTAAAACAGTTAATACTGTGTTCCTACATAGGTAATACGCAGTTATGGATTCTTATTGTAAAAGATTAACGGACACATCTAGACTACTTATACTATACCTACTACTCTGTCAAGAAAGTACCGAGAAAAGATCAATAATACACAACATTTTTGTTATTCATCCAAATTTATTTTATCACCTTCAAAGTATACTCCTTCAGAAACGAGAGACTTACGCCAACGAATAATCCAATCATCAAAACATTTTTGAAACGCTGTTTCCGGAATTGTTCAGTTCTCGCCGCGAATTCTCCTTTATGTCTTCTACCGATTGAAAAAAATGTGAAATCGAAAATAACAGTCAGGAGCAGGATTTGAACCTGCATCTTCTGGAACCGTCCAGATGCTTTACCAATTCAGCAGAATTCAGCAGAATTTTCACTTTGTGTTTAATGTACGTATAGTGCTAAGCATGTCAAATGCTAAAAATATATATAAAAATATCTAAATATTTAAAGGGTTTGCGTCATTATTAGGTAAAATCTTAATTGTAAAATTAAGTTTACCTGGTCGGTATAATGTATGAAAATACTTCCGACAGATGGCGCAGGCGTCACCCAAAGACGTTAAGTATGATGTGTTATCGAAATTAGCAGTCAGGAGCAATTGTCAGGATGGCTGAATTGGTAAAGCATCTGGACGATTCCAGAAGATGCAGGTTCAAATCCTGCTCCTGACTGTTATTTTCGATTTCACATTTTTCACTTTGTGTTTAATGTATAGTGCTAAGCATGTCAAATGCTAAAAATATATATAAAAATATCTAAATATCTCCTTAGCGACTCTCATGCGATTGAGTTTTTGGAGAAAATTCAGGTCTTTTGGACTAGCCGAGCGGAAACATGTTTCATACCCAAGTGATTATTTAAAATGGTAGGGATCGACTCGTGAGACACAAAAAGTTCGGCGGCTATCTCTCTCAAAGTTGAATGAGGATTTTCAGTCACTATTTCCTTCACTTTTGCAATGTTAACTTCAGTTGCAGACGTTGATGGCCTACCAGAGCCAGGCAAATCTTCCATCACATCTCGACCGCTTTTAAACGCTTTGTACCACTCATAAGCACGTGTTTTTGATAAAGTCGATTCACCGTAAGCCTTCTGTAACATTTTTAGTGACTCCGAACACGAAATTCCATTGGCGATGCAAAATTTAAGACAAACTCTTTGTTCGATGTTTTTGTCTATTATGAAATTCGCAATACACACTAGATATGATATAACTTAAATAGCTCTGTATTTAATATAAATAACAGATGCAACTTATCTTATCTTCTTGTTTAATGACTCTTGTTGTGGCAGTGTGAGCATAATTTCGCCAATATCGAGTATTAGTTTAAGGTAGACCGTCAAACGAAGGAAATATGTTCGGTGAAAGATAAATAAACGGTGAAAAATGAGTCCAACACGACGGATTACCATGAGACACACTGAAACAAAAAATACAACAGATGCAACTCGAACTCCGCGCCTAAATGGATAACAGTTGTGCCAATCTAACAACAACAAAAAAACAAAAGTTTGAATTTGGAACCATAAACAAATCATCTATTCCCAATACTTTCTTGACTGAATGCTCAGATTATAAACCTTTTGTTTTATAATCTGAGACTGAATTAAAGATCTGAGTCTGAGACAGTCTGAGTGTGCCTTTTGCCCGTAAAATTCTTTCCATAATAAGTAATTTCCGAGACTGATAAATGATTTATTGGATTTGGCATATTAGTAAGGACGGGTTATGTAATTTACCCTTATAATTATTGTACTGCCATGGCGCTATATCGTATCTGTTGCCACGTGCGCCGACGACATCTTCGTTTGTGAAAGGTATCGCTGGCTTAACTTGCGGATATCCCTGGTTTACCCTTGGAACTGAAATGTATCACACAATTATTAATTAATAACAAATAATATAATTACATATTTTTTTAAACAACAAATTATTTGTGAATTACAATTATTTGCGAGTGGAAAAAGAGAGCTTTTCTGCAAGCAGGATTCGAACCTGCGTCCCTTGCAATCCGGGGAAGTGTTTTAAACCGCTAAGCTATTGCAGACACCTAACGGTGATATAATTACCTGTTAGATTCAATCACAAAACTCGGTATAATAATTTCCGAGTTCTTTGGTTTCAATAAACGTCGGTGAACCTTTAGACCAGACTGCCTGAAGTTTACAATTCACTACAATGACCTATCCTACGAAATAAATTTTATTGTGGATAGGTGTTCAAATTAGCCTGATGATAAGTAGTATAGATCTCTCTAGAACTATACATAGAGAAACCCATGTCCATAGTAGTTAGACATAAGCAGCTCGTAGATGTGTAGAGCAAGAAGAGAGCTATGGAAAGAATTTTTACTCTGAAGAATGATGACTAACTCCGCATCAACATGACCTTTAATGTAAAGCTGTCGATGAGAACTTCGAGGGACCGTTATCTCAGGAAATCGTCTAGCCAATTGATCATTCCAGGGGCTAAACTGTACGGGGGGAACTACCTCAAAAGAGCTGTTTGCATATTCTGGCAAGTAGATCTTGTCGTCTCTGCTGTCAAAACTTTTTTTATACGTCAAGAGAAACGGCAAGTGTACTTCTATTCCTTCCATACCGCAAGTCGAGTCTCCAACCTGTATGATCGTTTAATGAGAACGTGACTATACTCATCCTACAACTGTGGAGGTAATCGAGATGGGTTGATGGAAACCTTTTAAAAAAATAAACTTTTTATTTGTTATTGCGGGAAAAAATGGACCTAAAAACCTTAAAAAGAAAAAAACTAAATATTGTGTGCCGTCTCTCTAACTTTACCTGTCTACTGGCGGACCACTGGACTAAAGTAAGGCTACGTATGGCTCAGTTGTGTTGTGCACTGTTCCAGTCTTCAGGGTCAAACGGTACCTACAGATGTGTGAATGAACATAGGAGACACCTCGAAAGCTCTATGTAAAGGAGTTGAGCATTTGTTGCACCAGCAATATTAAATTATTGTTTTATCTCAGAACTGCATGATAGCTAGTAATTAGTACCTATCTACCTACTTAATATTTTGAGAAAGTTATGATACCTCGGCAATATGCACTTTAGTGATAATTTTCAACAAGTTGAAAAATTTGCAAGATTTCTTACAGTGTCTATCCACACACAGAACTCAGAATAGAATATCTATTTTCATTACCTACTTTTTTTTCTCATTAGTTGGTGGCATAAGTATAACATCGTACGACTTTTGAGATAGGTAACGTGTAATAACGACAATAGGTAAATACTCACTAGATACACTTCGAAAGGAAGATTGCTGGTGTAAGTTTCGTGAGCTTGTCGAAGGCAAAGGGTCACCCACCCCATGCGTAAAGCTTCGCGTAGGCGTGTTAATAGTCACGTGGGAAGCAAACCGTGTACCAGAAGAAACTTGGACGGCCAGTTGTAATATTAATAATAGAAAACTTATTGTACTTTTCATAATCTTGTATGATCTCATCTGAAAATAAAAAAATATACAAAAGAATTGCATTTTTTTACTATACGCGGTAAGAATTAATTCGGAGTTGTCATATTTCTGTAAGCTAATTAAAATCTAACCCCCGCCAAAAGCCCGCTTGATGGTAAATAATTATATACCGTAGCGTAGCCTATAGACGCTAACCTCACGAGTCACAAAGTTAAAGGAAAGGGATAGGAGAAATGATGATAAGAAAAGGAAAAAGAAGGGGTTTGTGTCTCCAGCAGCACAAATGTAGTGTGGCCGTCATCAGTTTAATAAAGCTGATAATCACTAAATGCTACGAAAGCATGAACAGCAAAAAGAGAAAAAGAAATTGTTATGTGAATTGTCTCATATTACCTATGCTCGGACTTCATGCGCGTAGATTTTAGAATAATAAATACATCATAACATTAACTACTCTACGGCACATTAATTCTCTTTACCGCAAAAATAGCTACTTATCCCACAGCAAAGATCCATTTTTCCACGATACAAAGTAGCCACAGTCCTTTATAGCCTTGCTGGTGCACAAGCAGACAAACAGACAAAAAATCTAAAAAACTTGTTTTGTGTTCGTACATGCCTATACCTAAATACCTATAGCTTAATACAGGCAGTTTTCAAATATCTTAAATGTACAGACACAGCTCTGTGACAGCTTTTTAATCTTCTATCTATACAATACATATAATTGCTTGTACCGACTGACTGACGATCAACGCAGAGCCTTTAGGCCGCTAGGGCTGCAAACTTGAAATTTTGGTAGTTGATGCCTTTTTTGTTGTAGAGATCCAATAAGAAAGGATTTTTGAAAATTTCACTCCTAAGATGGTAAAATAAGGTATAAACGGTTGTGTGGAACTTTGTCAGCTTGAAAGTAAGAAGCACGAAATTTCAAAGACCTGTTTCTGGTTAGAAATCAATGAACATGTACAGTGGGATATTAAAAAAAATACGCCTAAGATGGTAAATGAGGGGTTTAAAGTTTATATAGGAGGATCGTCACTTTTGCAGTAAGAAGCACGAAATTCCAAATACCTGTTTCTGGTTAAAAATACATGAACACGTATATTAGCGATTTTATTTTATTTTTACCTCCAAGAGGGTGAATTAGGGGTTGAAAGTATGCATAAAAAGTTTGTTATTTTTAAAAGAAAAAGCATGAAATTCAATATTGAAGCATCTTATTATATAAAGTGTAAGGTGCTTCAACCTTATATAAAGTTTAAGTAACAAACTTTATTAACTAATGCCCGGTACCTATAATAATAAAACGGGTCGCTTTACTTACAATCGGTAGAATATTCTACCAGGCGTAAGTAAAATCTGTTCCTATAAAATACGATTCGTAAGTGAATTAACTGACAGTTTGCGACTAACGGATGGGAGCTCGGACCAATAATACACTGGACGGAGTCTTAGCTTCATATGCGTGTGTATGTGTGCGTTTGACGTTTGTCATTGTGTGCGTAATCTAGTGTTGTGGAGAATGACGCCACGATGTCGATTATCGATAACCAGACCACCCAGTTCTATCTTTTATTGTACGTTTACTGCCTGGTTAAAGTTGATTAAATCAATAATTTTTAATTTTATTTCCATAGTGGTAAAGCCTTATAGTTATATCTCAGGTTCGCGATATAATAGCGGGATAAAATGTCTACCAGTTCTAACGTTCTAAGTCTAATCAAGAGCTATCAAATAAAAAAAAATGCATCAAAATACGTTCAGTAATTTTTGCGTGTTGCGCGAACAAACAAACAGACAAAAAACTAAAAATGATTGTTTTGTGTTCAGACGCCTATATAGCCTACAGCTTTATAAAAGTATATATAGCATAGGATCGTAGTGTAATGTGCCGTGTGGGGCCGGCTTTAGAATTGTCCCACCCCTCTCCACCCATGGGAGTCGTAAGAGCCGACTGAGGGAATACCGGGGGAGTGGGCAGCAGCACTCCTTCGAGTATTAACAACATCCACTGCGATCTCCAACCCACCTGCCAAGCGTGGCGATTACGGTGTTATCCCCCATTCTCGGGGAGGTCTATGTCCAGCAGTGGACATTTAAAAGGCTGATGGATGGATGGTGTAACGTGCACTCTGTTAGATATAATATTTAGGATATCCTTTAAATATACTTGGTAATGCATCAGATTTTACTTTCATTATTTTTAAACCAGAAATAAAACAAGATTGTTCAAAATGCTCAGAGCATAGGCAGGAATATTTATTTGGCTCCCAGTATTCTCTTTTTATGCACTTGACCCACGCTTTTCTAACTTCTAGATGTTTTGGAAACCTATAAAAGAGAACAAACTTTATAAAACCATAAAAAAGCAAATGTTCAGTTCAGTTGGTTGAACTATCGATAAAGTGTAAATGACTATTGTCTACATCACTACAAAGGGCGCCTAAAACAATGGATATTATTTTAATAATTTTAACTAATAAACGTGCTTTTATATCAATGTATAATAATGTAATCATATTGATAACATCTAAATCTTCCAATATCTATCGAATTGTTATTGGGTTTCGTAGTTATTTAAGGTGAAAATAGCTGATATAGACTTACGTGTGAAATTACAAATTTGGATTCTTTACACCTCCTTGCGTCATTCTGGATGAACAAAAGACAGCCACACACGATATATTTTAACCTGTGAAGCCTCGGTATCGGTATCTTGAAAACTTCTGGTAGCTGTCATACAATGACGATTCGTTGAATATAGGAACCGGGCATAAGTGCAACCCGCGACTTCGTTCACGTGGAATTTAGATTTTCATTTCTTTTGCAGTAACCTAATTATTTTTCTAAAATAATAGTATCATAAGTTACTCCTTGTAACATCTGCTATACGTCAGTGAAAGTCCCGTCCAAATTGGTCCAGCTGTTATGGATATTAGCCGAAACAAACACCAAAAACTTTAAACATTTTATTTTGTTACTCTTATATCCACCCATCCATCAGCCTTTCATCGTCCACTGCTGGACATAGGCCTCCCTAAAATGGGGGTTGTACCATAATCGCCACGCTTGGCAGGCGGGTTGGCGATCGCAGTGGATGTTTTTAGTACACAGGGGAACGCTGCTGCCCGGTCCCCCGGTAATCCCTTAGTCGGCTTTTACGACTCCCATAGGAAGAGACGAGGTGGAGCTATTCTTGGTGCCGGCCCCACACGGCAGTACTCTTATATGCTTTTAGTAAAATACTGTTCTTTTTTAATTTAAACATTGCAAACAGACGTTTCAAATTTATTTATTTGTATAGATAAGATTTTTATTACTTAAATTCATAGTTTGCATTATAAATAAGTTTACGCTCAATAGACGGCATATATACACGTTTTCTGATTCGGGCTATTATTTCGTTATGCTGATTACCTATAATTAATATTCGATATAACGTTATAGGTACACACCGTAGGTTATACGTAAACGACCACTGAAGGAATGTCACACAGTTCCAGTGGTCTGCCAATACAAACGAAGAGACGGCACACGGCGGGTTTATTTAGTGGATGAGGGCCCCACACTACCCTGTTCGTTGCCCCAAACGACGGGGTGTGTGGTTAGATACTCGCCTTTACAAAAAAAGTGTTGTACATAAGTGTGCCTCCGATTGAAATGCTAAATATACCTAAATCTTTTCCTTCATTGGTGACTAGAGGCTAGAGGTGCGGGAAGAAATAGTTGCTCATGTAGTCACTCACTGTGATAACTTTTCTATCATGTCCCGTGATGCTGATGGTATTAACCATAATAGTTCCAATGAATACTTTGTTGATATGTCAGTATGTCATGCATATGGAGGTTTATGTGTGTTAGTAGCAGCCGGACAAATACATCCGATACTGTAAGTACCTATATCACAATTATGAGAAATTTTGCATAGAATGGAAACCCCGCTAAAAAAGGCTTCGGTTTACTCGTAGTTCAATACAAAACAAATCCCAATGATATTTTGATGTATATTTGCCTTAGTATGGATCTGTTACATCCTATCTTCAATCAGACATTTCTGAAGAAGTACAAATTTTTAAGGAGAATCCTACAAAACTTCAAACAAACAACTTACAAATGCTACTGGAAAGGCTCAAAAAACTAATACTAAATATATAAAAGGAGTTCGCAGAGCTGCAATACTTACTTATTTATCAATAAAACCATCTACAGGTACACACAATAGCTGTAATTAATTACCTGAATAACCACCCGGATGTTTACAAAGCAGCCGTTTGTAGGTACGAAGAGAATTATCCAGAAAGACGATCGAAAAGGCGACTGCTTGCGTGGAAGGATACGGAATTTTCTGGTATGAAGTATGATTCTAGGATACTTTACGAAACGTATAGACATCTAAAAGCAATTGGGAGGTGGATATCGGGAGTTGCCGTCAGTGACTGCGATGGCTTAGCGCTCTAGAGCCCTTCCCCAGATTGGAAGGGACGCAGGTTTGGATCCCGCTCGCAGTAAAGTTCTCTTTTTCCACTTTCACTAATAATTTGTTATTTAAGGTACCAAGCTGAGCATGTCAAATGCCGAAATACAGATCAAGTTACTTTACGAAAATGATAAATTCGTTGTATAGAGCACAATGAGATAAGAGTACGTAAATTGTAACGCCCTTTAATTTAAAAGAAGAAGCGCCTGGTATATAGTTAGTGACTGAGTTTCTCATAAGAAATTCACTCTTAAATTTGGATCACTAGTAACTAAGAAATCTTAATCACCTAAATTGTGCAATGGAATAAAGTTACAAATCAAAGCTCTTTATAAAAACGTCGTAGGAGCCACAGTAATTACCGAACGAGGTGAAGGAAATGTTTTCATTCCACGAATACCTTTAATTCTATCATAGTATCCTGAACAACCTAAAATAACATATAAGAATACAGATCCCAATTAATGTGTTCTTTGCCATAACAATTAACAAGTCCCTAGGCCAGTCACTGAAAATGACTCGCATCGATTTAAGTAAGGACTGCTTTTTACACAGAGAGATTTATGTTGCATGCTCCAGAGTCAGTTTTAGACGCAAAAGGAAACACTGCAAACGTCGTTTACAAAGAGGTACTTACTATAGTAATTAAACCTAAAATTTTGATGAATACTAATAGTTTAATTTAATTTAGAGACAGTATTTTTTAACAAAATTGTTCTTATTTCAATATTCATTTATTTGCGCGAGCGAAGCTGCGGGAAACAGCTAGTAGTATACATAATAGGATCTTTGATTATATAAGGTTAGGATATAGATTACGAGTCTAGCTAGACTCAGATCGTCAATGTTATAAAATTGTTCCGGCATGGAAAGTTAAAAAAAACAACTTTGTTTAAAATAATGACCATCCCTGTCATTATTTTAAACAAAGTTGTTTTTTTATATTTTAATAGTTGCAAACAATCTTTGGGTGCAGTCGACTCTGGCAACTTCAACATCTCAGTAAACAATGGAAAGCTAACTTCAGCGCAGGGGTATGCACGTACAATACGTAGCTCGTTCCAAAGTTCAATCAACGTGAAATTTAATTATACTGGGGGTGCATATCTTAGCACCACAGCGTAAATAACTAATTCGACAGCAATTCGGCAGCATGGTAATTGTACTCTTTTATTATAAACATCCTACTGCTGGGCATATTGTTATATTATGTACTAGCTGATACCTGCGACTTCGTCAGCGTTAAAGTTTTACTTTCTAAATTCGACCCTATTTTACCCGCGATTTTATAAAACCATTGAAATGTATGTGTATCCCATCTATTATATATAATTCCAGTGTCACGATGTTTGTCCGGGATGAACTTCGAAACTAATGAACCGATTTTTAAAAAATGTGTGTTTTGTTCCAACTTAAGAGATAGGATACTTTATATCTCAATTTATAATTGCAATTTTTATTCATGAAAAAATACATATATGGTGGTACGAAGTTCA
This sequence comes from Leucoma salicis, assembly GCA_948253155.1. Taxonomy (NCBI): domain Eukaryota; kingdom Metazoa; phylum Arthropoda; class Insecta; order Lepidoptera; family Erebidae; genus Leucoma; species Leucoma salicis. The sequence goes on along the minus strand of OX411807.1, from coordinate 11,102,125 downwards.
CCGGGTCAGCTAGTACCAAATATAAAATGAAATTTTACATTCTTAATTCTAAAAAGATCAAATATGTGTGTTTCTATCTCCCAATTAGAAACCTACCAAACCACCCCCACATTTCCTTCTTATTATTTTACCTGACCACTTCCTCATCTCCTCTATCATCATTCCTCTTCATGTCCTATAGCTTTTCTTGCTATTTTGGATTACTCGCGAAGGTTGCTTTTGGTCTATAGGCTGCCACGCCATCCACTCATGGGGAGGCAAACTTACCGTCTTACTCATCATCAAGCCGTACAGCCTAGTATAATTAAGTATATGTTATAAGTATTGATGTATAAACAAAAACATAGCAACACGCTTGTATTTCCCAAAGGGGTAGGCAGAGGTGTATTACACACCCACGATTCACCAGCTATGTTTAAGCCCCACGTAATAGGGGGCAAGCCTATTGCCGTCTACCAGGCACATTTAAAAACTCCGGGCGGCTACTGAGAATTTTTCTATTTACTAAAAAAGCGCAATAACACTGCCCGACCCGGGAATCGAACCCGATACCTCATGATCAGCAGTCACTTACACTACCTCTGCACTACAGAGGCAGTTGAAGTATAAAACAGAAAATCCACAATTAGGCACTAAAAGTGTACACTATAAATTAGTGCAGATTACGCTTTCCTGCACTCATTTCATTTAGTATTGTTTTCTGCAACGTATCAATATGCCTAATAATACCAAAATCTCTTCTTAAAAACTTATTGACTGTCTAGCTCTTCTTTCCCTATCAGAAGATAATCGCATCTCTCTCTCATAACTGCGTTCATGTGCTCGTGCAATTGCATTATTAACTCTTATAGCGTTTAAACGATGCGCTTTCCTCTGACGATTCCTGAGAACGCGCATCTCTCATTCTTTTGGCATTTCTCGAATTTCGAGATAAGGAAGACCATTTTTTAGGTGGCATCGTAGGTGGAATAAATAGAACCTAATAAGAGAAATACACAAAAATAAAACATATATATCTACGGAATAAAAATAACCTAATAAGGTAAAAACACAAAAAGAAAAAATGTATACTTAATTGAAATTTATACTTAACTTTACAACATTTAACTTAACAACTATATTATATAAAGAAGAGAAGGAGAAACAAACAAAAACACTAAACAAACTAATTATCTATATATTTTTTAAATCTAAAACGCGCTTATTCCGAGAAGAGTCAATAAGAACCACGTCCGTTCGCATTAAGAGTGACAATGTGAGTGAAGTGAAGGCGGCGCGTTTTTTGCGAGGTTGCGAGGGCACCCCCTGTGGGGTAAAGACCTCGGATCGGGCTGTTGCTTGCAAAGTGGGATTTCCCACGTGTATGTGTATTTATGTAAGTCGGCGCGTGAGCGCCCTCGCCTTTTTATAGATGCAGCGGATAGCCGTTTCGCGCGTTAAACAAAAATCAACCGTATAGCCGTACCCATACTGGCGCGGCGAGATTTGGAAGTTTTATTTCATCTATATCTTGTGTGTTTATAAACCGATTTCTATATATTTTTTTTTATAAATATACATTAAAGTGTGCTTTTTGAATATGGGAGTTTGATAAACATATATCTATGTGATATACAATATATTTAAATGTATTTAATAATACCCATCCATCCATCCATCAGCCTTTCATCGTCCACTGCTGGACATAGGCCTCCGCAAAATAGTGGTTTTACCATAATCGCCACGCTTGGCAGGTGGGTTGGCAAGTGGATGTTTTAGTACACAGGGGAACGCTGCTGCCCGGTCCCCCGGTAATGCCTTAGTCGGCTTTTACGACTCCCATAGGAAGAGACGGGGTGGAGCTATTCTTGGTGCCGGCCCCACACGGCAAAAAAATTTAATAATACACGTTGAAGAAATGCCTAACGATTAAACACGTTATTGTGGCTAATTTATAAAAGATAGATGTATACTATTCAGGACTTTTTTGTAGATCTTTTGAAGACCATCATCTTTGTAATACATACTTTTGGTGTATGATCAACTTATGTGAGGATAAGAGCTCGAAAGCGCATTTTCATCCGACTTGCTTCAAATTTATCGTCACTGCTCAGCTCCTATGTGTCTTAGCGTTATGTTATATAGACTATAACCTGGCCAGGAGTATGGACTACAATCGTACTAAGTTTGGTTAAAATCCCCTCAGTAGTTTTTGACCCATGCGTGCATATACAGACAGACAGACAAACAATTTACTGATTACATTTTTGGCATCAGTATCGATCACCATTAATCCTCCAATATTAATTTTGAATATATATTCAATGTACAGAATTGACCTCTCTACAGTTTTATTAAAAGTATATAGATATTTCACTTTATCTTATACTAGCTGTGCACAGCGGTTTCACCCGCCCTGTAATAATGTACATAAAAATATAATTCTTCTGTTCGTGTGTGTCAGTGAATTCCTCCTGGTTGGACCGATTTTGATGATATTTTTCGTGTGTTTGAGTGGGTCTCGGGGTGGTTTATAACAATTGTACTAGGTAGGCGGCGATATTCAGGATATTTTATTAATTTTATTCTAATGTAAAAACATACACCTAACAAAAAATTTCACACACCCAGAACCCCATTAATGAAAATATATCCTGAGTACCTAGCTGAAATAAATTTACTCTATCCAAACCAAACGCTAATTTTTCGAGCAGTACAACGACTACCACTGAAGTAAAATCCCATAGTTCCAGTGGTCCCCCAATACAGGCAGAGCGACGGCACATGGCGGCTTTATTTAGTGGGTGAGAATTGAACAGGTAGTGTGGGGCCCCACACTACCTGTTCGTTGCTCCGAACGACAGGGTGTGCGGTTAGGTATATACATTTCACCACCGAAGGAATGTAACATAGTTCCAGTGGCCCGCCAATAAAGGCGGAGAGACGGCACACGGCGGGTTTCTTTAGTGGGTGAGGGCCCCACACTACCCTGTTCGTTGCCCCGAACGACGGGGTGTGCGGTTAGGTACCTTTATTCCCGCCTAAACAAACAAAAAAAAAAATGTGTATACATTTCGCCCATCTGATATGTCAGTTAGATTGATAACGCAGTTTGTGGTATTTTTTAACAATACCATCTATAATTTACAGTAGTCTATTTTTAGTTTTGTGACGCCAATACGCGCTTTTTTGATAGTTTATTCATTGATTATTTTGCTAGGTCTTTAAGGGTAGCTCGATGTTTAAGGAGTCTTCCTTGATGTTCTATAACATAAAAAAAACTATATGGTTGTCTGTAAAGTCGGTTTACGGACGATTACTTTACGTGATAACGTCATAGAGGTCTATATGTTTTCTGAGAGTTTCAAAAATGTTAGCGACATAAAAGGGTTGAAAATGATGAAATTAAGTTTGTACTTTTAAACAATGTAATACTAATAGAAATCATTCATATAAAAAGGTACGATCGCGCGTGCTGATATACAATAATTGAGATACGCGTGTTGCCCCGGACGCGTTCGGGCGAAGAATTGAAGAATGTGAACAATGTGATGTTGGTCGGTGTCGGTGACTTGGTGTGTCGCAGGCCGACTCCCTCCCGCAAACGCTCTTCAGCCCGCCGCTCCCTTGTGGGGGTGAACTTTAAACAGTGCATCGGTCGCCATACATTTTTCGGAACGTGAGACTTTATCGAGCGTGCTGCCGGCGTCCATCGGGTTATAAGACGTTATCACGTCAAAAAAATCTAATCCGACAGGTAGTAGATTTTACAAACAACATGATATTGTTTTAAAATAATACAGCTCTGATAATCTAAATTTTAAATTAAATTATTGCCAGTATAATCGTGATACAATCTCTGTGTAGAGTTATTGGAAAATAATTCTTGTGCACGTCTGGTGCAAGTGTTATTATGATTATATGCTCAAGTTTTTTTTATTTTTTTTATTGCTTGTAGTGGCAGACGAGCCACGGCCCATCTGATGGTAAATGGTAACCATCGCTCATGGACTCAACTATACTGAGAGTATTGTGAAGCCACTGCTCACCATTTCATTTCATCAATATGAAATGAAAGAATAAACGGCTATCTCCTGCTACAGCCAAAACGCAACGTTGTGCTTCATGGCCGGTCACACTGGAGATGGTGGTACCAACCCGCTCGGGCCCGATACCAAGTGAGTACTCCCACTCGGTACCCAGCCCTACCACCAGTCATGCAATGGATGATAATTACTTACTTCCCTTAGTCGCCTCATACGACACCCGTGGGAAAGAATGGGGTGGTGACACTTGTATTGTTAGTCCGTCACCACACGGAAAAAAGTAAGGGTCAATCAAGTATAAAATATCATTGTTATGTAAATAGCCATAAGAATTTGAAATATCGAAAAGTAAAAATTGATGGTAAAACATGACTAACTCTAAACTAAGATAAACATCGTTATTAATTAATTGAATAAGGCGACACTAGACGTAGTGAAAAAATATTTTATAATTTAGTTTTGATCAGATGCTTCAGTAAGGTATAAAATTGTAAATTAATATTAACATTTTGACGTGATAACGTCTTATAAATCGACGAACGCCGGCTGCACGCACGAAAAAGTCTCACGTTCCGAAAAAATGTATGGCGACCGATGCATTGTTTGTGAAACTATCAGAAAACCTATATGACGTTATCACGTAAAATTATCGTCCGTAAAACGACTTTACGGACAACCATATATATTTTTTTAAATTTAGTTTTGATGAGATGCTTCAGTAAGGTATAAAATTGCATATTAAAATTAACATTTTGACGTGATAACGTCTTATAAATCGATGAATGCCGGCTGCACGCACAAAAAAGTTTCACGTTCTGAAAAAAAGTATGGCGACCGATGCATTATTTGTGAAACTCAGAAAACATATATGACGTTATCACGTAAAATTCTCGTCCGTAAACCGACTATACGGACAACCATATATTTTTTTCTATATATTTTATTCTTCTTCTCCGCCATCCCATCCTGTTCCCTGGTGTTAACAACGCGCTAATGCTACTACTGGTACTGACACAACTGGCTTTATTCTACCATACAACTACAAAATAATGTTTTAATTGGTGGCTGATTCACATAACACTCTTCTCCTTTGATGAATATCACCAACGACGGTAGGTTTAAAACTAAAATTTAGATTACCGCATTGAGTATTAGACGCGTAGAGCGCCGTGAGAGCATGCGGGCCGATTGCGAGATAGTCATTGTCGTTTGAATTAGACTTGTTGCAGTATGATGGCGAAATAAGGTGAGCGTTTCATCTGGTGCAGCCCTACGAGGTCTAGGTTATTTAGTGGTTTACGCCAACAAATGAATGTGACCTTTACATTTCGCGCTCTCTGCTAGACATCGCCTTCCTGGAAAGGTACTCGGCTACGTTGGACAGAGGGGTTGTTAGCCTTAAACTTTTGGTTCGCTTCCAATTTGCAGAACAACGACTTAAAGCACCTATCCTAACTATTATAAAGCTGTATCAGAGCTGTGACTGTACATTTAGATAATTGAGAAAAAATACTGTATTAAGCTATACAGCCGTGTCTGAACACAACAATTTTTTTTAGATTTTTGTCTGTTTCTCTGCATACATTTTACCCCGATACTATATCGGAAACCTGAGATATAACCGAAAAACTAGCTTTTGGCTGCGGCGGCGCCGCGGGCACAGGCTAGTTTTTTAATATATAGGCACTAACTAGCCTTTGCCAGCGGCTTCGCCGCAGCCAAAAGCTAGTTTTTCGGTTATATCTCAGGTTCCCGATATAGTAGCGAGACAAAATGTACACCATTTTTTAAGTCTAATCAAGGCCTTTCAAATAAAAAAAGTTGCATTAAAATCCATTCATTAGTTTTTTTATGATGCGCGAACAAACAAACAGACAGACAAAAATTCTAAAAAAAATTGTTTTGTGTTTAGACACGCCTATATAGCCTATAGGAGTAGATTGTCATAAAATCCGCTCTTAGATCATTTCTACATCACATATAAGAGATTCCTAACAAATTTGAATCCGATAGGAGCTATAGGTTAAAAATGGGAATTTTCTATTGTTAACGCCCCCGCAACCCCCCTTGTGGGTGGAATTTCGTAAAAACCGTTCTTAGCTGACCTCTACTCGGCGAGAGGAATATTCCTTATATTTCAAGTCGCTACGCCTTATGGTTCCAGAGATATCGTGATGAGTCAATATATAGGTGGGAATCTATATATATATATAGAAGAAGAAGATTACTATTAGGTTGGTACCTACCTACTCGGAACGCGTAAATGAAACGTCTTATTCTTACACTAATGTGCTTTTCTCTGTGTTTTACACTAGCTACGTCGTAAACACTGAAAGTTTATATCTTAACTTGCACAACTTTTCTATTACCAGCCTTCCTAGTAATAAATCTACCTTAGAGTTAAATCATATGAAATTATCTTGCGCAGAGTAGGTTTATACACTTGGCATACCAAGTGAAGCGTTTGTTTCAATGTTTTATGAATATTGTTTTATTATTTAGTGGAAAAACATTTGTGTTTAGTGTGATTCCTGGCTTGTATTGATGATATGATATATTAGATGTTAGCGTACCAGATCACCTCAGTTATCTTACGGTTTTAGCAGATAGGTTACAGGCCCAGGTTTTTTAACCGCTCACAATTTAGTAGAACTAGTCGAACCGTGCAGAATTCCGCATCCATTAAAGAACTTCTTAGATAATTTCTCTGAGTACGACTCTTAAGAGATGGTCCTCAGGAAGGGCGTATATATGAAAGGAGATGTTCCTTTTACGAAGAACCTTTGACAGGGCTCTGTGATCCTTGGACGAGGCCAAGGTAATTAGGAGAAGCGGTACTTTTTTAGACCGTCGCGTGGGTCTATTTTTCGTCATTAGCTTTAAAATTAAGGGTAAATCATAGAATTTGATAAAGGAATAAGAAATATTTCGCGGACCGTCAGAAAAACAGGCCACAAAAATAATATTACGAGTATATAAGACTAGCCTTTGCCCGCGGCTCCGCCGCAGCCAAAAGTTTTTAGGTTATATCTCAGGTTCCCGATATAGTAGCGGGATAAAATATGTATGTACCAGTTTTTAAGTCTATTCAAGAGCTATCAAATAAAAAAGTTGCATCAAAATTAGTTCAGTAGTTTTGCGTGGCGCGCGAACAAACAAACAGACAAACAGATAAAAAAAAAATGTTTTGTGTTTAGACACGCCGTGATGCTATTCGAAAGAATAGTTTCCTACTTAGCAAATGCTTTTTTTAATCTAATAAATAGCTTCTTAAAAAAACATAATTTTACACAAAACAAAGGGCCTCCAAAGAAGCTCGGTCACCTTTTTTTTTATTTTTTTTTATTTTAGGTGGGCAAAAATGTCCTACCGCACACCCCGCTGCCCGGGGAGACAACGGGGTGAATGGGGCTCTCACCCACTAAAAACCCACCGTGCGCCTCCACCCGCCCTTGCTACGGCGGATCACGGAGCTCGGTCACCTAAACCATACAATTTTTAAATCGTACAAAATAAAAGGAAACATGAATAAATATTTTGATCGTTGTATTTTAGCCCTTGACATGCTCAACTACTTTAAAGAACAAATTATTTGTGAAAATGGAAAAGAGTTTTTCTTTTCCCACTTTCACAAATAATACGTTCCTTATACCTACTTGAATAAATATGAATAGGTACATCCAATAAAAGGCATCAATCACTCGTCCAATTCGTGAACAATATGCAATATTCCTATGCATCTATGTTCCAATTTTTAATCAAACAATGGAGTCCATTGTTTGATTAAAAAAAATACTGTCGTAATTACAAATTATCGACCATGACCTTACATGTGACTAATAGACCTGTCGACAATAGATTGAAGATAATTTGAGCCTTTATGATGCGTCCATTAAGACAAGGTAAGACGGAATTAAATATGTGTAACGCAGATGTCGGATACTGACAATTTATAGAAAAAGTGGTTACATTTATGGTAGACTAGTTCAAGGATGAGAAGCGCGAAAATGTGACGATTCGCACTTTAATTTATATGGCTAAGCACATAGCTGGGCACCGTTAATCAAATAGTTAACTTTGCTAATCGCTAATCCGTTACTAAAAACTTAACTTCGTTAAAAGTTAAAGCGTTACATTTAAGAAAATTTTGCGCAAGTTAACGTTAATCGTTAATCCGTTAACACGTGATAAAAATTGCATCTTTCACTGGATTATTGCTTCTGCTGGTGCCGGCGCTATCATAATTTTTATCGGAATGAGTGATTTTCCTCTTTGGCTTACCCTGGTTTGACCCCCGTTTAGGCCGTCTCTTCAAATTGTATGTATCGGGACTCGTGCACTCTTCTTATTTGTTGTTTGAGATTGTTGAGGCTCGATATATGAGCTTTTATTTTAAGTTTGTTTAAGTAAGCATCGCTTACACTCAAAAAGTATTTGTTCTCCCGATCTGGATACAAAATGAATATAGTCACTCAAATGTGGCCACGGATTTTGGTTTGTAGTGGAACTCGGATCCGATTCCATGATATTATGGTTTTATTTCGCACAGAACACTTTCTTTATAAATACACACACTGTACGAAACTGACGCAAACTATCACTGACACAAAGTACAGAAAGTATGTAGTATTTATTTGTATAATTAACAAAAAAAATAAACAAAACACTCTTCACTCATGTGCCCGCGCTAATGGCTCCTCTTCACAATCGGCGATTATAGACGATTACACGCGAGTACGATTGTGTAGAGGGCTACTCGCCTGTAGTCGCTGATCATCGTCCTTAATCGTCGTTATCGCGGCGATCTGGCTCCTCTTCACAATCGGCGAATAGACGATTACACGAGATCACAATTGTGTAGAGGACTACTCGCCGGTAGACACCGATCATCGTCCTTAAATCGCGGCGATCGGTGACTTGTCGGTTTTTCGGGTACGCATCAAAGGGAATTCGCGGGTAGTTGCATACGCGTGTCCACACGATCACTTATTATTCATTCACCGGAGGACAGCAAGCCGTGCGTAGAAAGCGTCGCCGCGGCGTTTTTTTTTGTTTTTCATTTAATTAGTGTGAAACAATGGCTACTGGGTGTTCGAGAGTTGGATATGCAAAAAGGAGCATGAGAGTAAAATTAATGCGGTCGAAATGCGACCTCTGCGGAGAATCTGTAGAGTGAGGCTGACTGACCGCATTCGTAACGACGACGTAAGAGAGCGAGTAGGTATGAAAGAGTATTGGTGTAAAGATGCGAAAGGGAATGCTCCGATGGTTCGGACATGTGGAAAGAATGCGGGACGAGTGACTGGTTAAGAAGATATACATTCAGTCAAGAAAGTATTGGGAATGGATGATTTGTTTATGGTTCCAAATTCAAATTTTTGTTTTTTATGTTGTTATTAGATTGGCACAACTGTTATCCATTTTGGCGCGGGTTTTTAGTTGCATCTGTTATTTATAATAAATACAGTGTTGTTTTTAGTTATATCATATCTAGTGTGTATTGCGAATTTCATAATGGACAAAAACATCGAACAGAGAGTTTATCTTAAATTTTGCATTGCCAATGGAATTTCGTGTTTGGAGTTACTGAAAATGTTACAGAAGGCTTACGGTGAATCGACTTTATCAAAAACACGTGCTTATGAGTGGTACAAAGCGTTTAAAAGCGGTCGAGATGTGATGGAAGATTTGCCTCGCTCTGGTAGGCCATCAACGTCTGCAACTGAAGTTAACATTACAGAAGTGAAGGAAATAGTAACTGAAAATCCTCATTCAACTTTGAGAGATAGCCGCCAAACTTTCTGTGTCTCACGAGTCGTACGGATCGACTATTTTAAATAATCACTTGGGTATGAAACATCTTTCCGCTCGGCTAGTCCCAAAAGACCGGTGAATTTTCTCCAAAAACTCAATCGCATGAGAGTCGCTGAGGACATGCTAGAACGAGTCAATTCCAACCCAACATTCATGAAACGCATTGTTACTGGGGATGAGACGTAGGTTTCGAGTTTGTCATGCAAACTAGTCAACAAGCTTCGGAGTGGCGACTTCCAACTGAACCGAAACCGAAAAAACCACGCCAAAGTCGATCAAAAGTCAAAGCCATGTTGACTGTTTTCTTTGACTATCGCGGTGTTGTGCACTCGGAATTCTTGAGAGAAGGTCAAACGGTAAATAAAGAATATTATTTGAGCATTATGCGGCGTTTAAGAGAGCAAATTCGACGAAAAAGCCCAGATTTGTGGAAAGAAAATTCTTGGATTTTGCACCACGATAATGCGCCTTCGCACAAGGCCATCATTGTGAATGAATTTTTGTCCAAACACTCAACAAATACCATCGAGCAACCACCATATTCACCAGATATGGCTCCAGCCGACTTCTTTCTTTTTCCTAAACTCAAATTACCACTTCCTGGCACCCGTTTTCAATCGGTAGAAGACATAAAGGAGAATTCGCAGCGAGAACTGAACTCAATTCCGGAAACAGTGTTTCAAAAATGATTGGATTATTCGTTGGCGTAAGTCTATCGTTTCTGAAGGAGTATAATTTGAAGGTGATAAAATAAAATTTGGATGAATAACAAAAATTTTGTGTATTTATTGATCTTTTCCCGGTAGTTTCTCGACAGAGTAGTACAATGCGAAAGTGGAAGGATGTAGGTAGGTACAGGGGGAGACCGAGACTCACCTACCTAGACCAAATCGGTCATGTAGGTATCAAAGAAAGGTGGAGTCAGGAGTCTCCGAAACCGGCGAGCCTACAGGCTTTATACATAAAGAGAATTATGAATGTTGAGGAAGCCAGAGATGTATGCAAGAATAGAGCCTCTTGGCACTCTGTTCTCTCTGCCTACCCCGCAAGTGAGATGGCGTGATGATAATTAAGTAAGTAAGTAACATAATAATTATGCTAATTTATTCTTAAAAGTATAGCTTTACTTATAAGTATTTGTTGTTTGTTAAGAACTAACGAGAATAAGAAATATGAAGATAAGGTATATTTGTTGTCCCCATAATATACTTACGCAGTTTTAAATAATTCATTGAATTACTGAAGTTTTTAAGATAAGTAGGTATATATCTTCTTTGCAAGCCTGATTGACTATAATTGTTATACCATTTTTCGTAACACACCAACTTCATAAAATTGCCGAAAAATACAATCATTACTATCTACTAAAAGCAAGTAGATTTTCGTTTAGAATGTATGAAACCAAGGTGAAATTTAGTGCTGCTCTGGTAATGGTTATTTAATAGACATAACTATAGATTCTGGCCGTAATTTCGTGCGCGTGGACCTCTGTATTGGATAAAGATAATAAAAGTACCTAACTCAACGGCACACTAATACACAAAAATAGGTATTCCACACAAAATCACATTTTTAAATCAAAAGTATCAAAAATGTTTAAAAAATCATGCCATCAAATAGTATGAATTTTAATTGCAAAATTAAACTTACTATATTGGATTATTGCATGTAAATGCATTCCGATAGATGGCGTTGGTCGTAAAGACAAATGTGATGAGGAGATTGGGATGACCGAATAGGTAAATACGATAGCACAGTGGCTTAGAGCATTTCCCCAGATTGGAAAAGACGCGAGTTCGATTACCGGTCGTACTAAAAATCTCTTTTTCCTTATTCACAAATAATTTGTACTTTAAAAAGTAGCGGAGCATGTCAGATGCTAAAAAAAAAATATAGGTCAAAAATGTCAAATGTATCTTTTGGCCTAACTATATGTATGCAAAATTTCATGATGATCAGTCAGGTACTCGTAGTTATGGCGTGCAAACGTAACATAGAAACTCACTTCCGCATTATAAGAGGTGATCCATTTCGAGGTTCCCTACTTTTATAAAGAAAAAAAAACAGAAAATTCAAATTTAATAGAGAATGTTTATTATCATTTGAAAGAACATTCTTTGGCATTTATTTTTTGAAGATATGTCTATCAAATGTTGGCCGTTGCTACGTCGCAGATGGTCCATCCGTTGAGTCCAATTTTCGATGACTCGTTCGAGCATTTCGACTGGTAAGTCAGGATAACGATGATTGAATTGTCCTACAACAAAATATTATAGTATTTGTTTATAAACTTAAATTGAATTGACACACTGTTGTAGGTATTGCATTGCACTTATTCGAAGTACATATTGCCTTATCCGAGCTAATAATCAATCTCTTGTCAAAGGTAGCTCTCTAAGAACGATTTAAGTCGTGACTTCAGACAAAGCGATATCTAATTATGCTCGTAGGTGTGTATATTTACCATCTCTAGAATTACAAAATTTAGTTCTCGACAGTTTGAGAGCTAAAGCATCAGAATGGTAATACGAGTATAATGCATATGCATTATTATGTTATTTTATAAAGTAGCGCCAGTCAAGAAATTCTGTCACGAGTTCTGTCTGCGTCTTCACTTAAGTACATTAATAGTAATACCACTTGAACATAAATTGCGAAAATATAGAATAGAAAATTATATCCACGAGCCGAGATTGAACCCGCGCCTTATGTCTACCTTTCAGACGCTCTACCAACTAAGCTATTGTGTGTGTACATAATTTCTTTTTGACTTGGGTGACACCCGCCCCATCTGTCTGGTGCATTCGCATAGATTGTTCCAGCCAGGTAATTAAGGATAATACCATAAGATGGCCCAATCAATATTAGCAAGCGTAACATAACATGTGCTAAAATTAGAAATAAAATATTTTTTGAAATATAGATACGTTTCTGTTAATATAAATAAAATATTAACAGAGACGTTCTCGACTCGACTACATACAGTTTAGGAGATCGGCAGTTAAAAGTGAGGTCTTGGGTGCGCATATCTATCATAATTTGACGAATAAGAATTTTAAAAATCTACCTCAAATTTCATGCTATAGGTTGTTTTTGTAATAGCCTATTATAGAGGGAGCTGTAGGTAGAGAAGGCCATTGCTTGGTTTTTAGAGGGTTCGGCTCAGATAAGGAGAGTTTTTAATCGAGTCATAGGGATCACAAAGATCTATATTTATATACTAGTGATAGAGCCATGCTTATTATTGCACGAATGGGCCGACTCGATCGAAGAAGTACCACCCTCTCACAAAAGAGCAGCGTGTAACAACGCTAGTTACGCCTATCGTTGTGTTTCGTACGGTAAGTGTGAGCGCCGGAGGCCCAAATCCCCTCCCTATCCTCTCCTTATTTGCCTTCCTATCCTATTCTTATTATCCTCCTTATCTACCTTCTATCCCTTTTCTTGGAGATGGCGACGTGCGAGTGATACCTCTCATGTTGCTAGTGTCTATAGACTACGGTAATCGCTACGGCCGTATGCTTGTTCGCCACCCATAATGTAGTATAAAAAATCTTACGAGCTGGCATCACTACGTTATCTTTATACCTTGACGAATCCACATGGAAACAGTGATTATTAATTGCTCTATCATATTTTTATCTTTTCTTGTCTCTAATTAAAAATCCAACGCTACAGGTTAATTAACATTACACTACGACCCGTAGGAGCTTAGTTAGTAAGTGCTATTGGTTTATATAAGTTTTATATTTTATCTTTCCACTTACTATAATAATAGAATGGATATATTAGGAGGACAGCCCACCACTCACCCACGGATTGTCAATCCTGGTTATCTTTGGACACTCACAAAATAACCTAAGATTGCCAATCCGCACTCTCACAGACAGAGGAGAATGTCATAATATAGCATGCACGAAAAAAAAAAACCTCACCAATGCGATACAACCATGCTATATGACAGGACTCTCAGAACCACAACGTTGCAATATTCCGCCAAAATCTGAACAAAATTCGACACTTTTTGAAATAAAATTAGAAAGTATTATAGAAAGTATTAAAAATTCGACACGTGTTTCACCCCTACACAAGGCATCCTCAGCACCGCTCGGCAACAAATGAGCCTTTTTTTTGAAGTAAAAACTTCTTTTAGCGTGGTACGCATATTTTTAGATGTGATAAAATCTTTGGACTCGCGACACCTTTACGTGACGCAGCTATAGTGTGTGCATTGGAAATTAAATTTGATACACTTCCCGGTTTCCAATTGAGCTGAAATTTTACACCCATATGTAGGTACATCGCGTGACAATGCAATATTATGATGACATGGAGCTGATCTGATGATGGAGCTGGAAGGTGGACCTAGGAACTCTATAATGAAACGGCGCAACCTCATCGAGTTTGGGCTTGTATAATTCGTATTGACGAGTACTTTGTCTCTAAATGGTATCCAGGGTCTGAGGATGAAGCGGGAAGGTGGCCACAGTAACTCTTATAATGAAGACACAGTAACTCTTATCATCAAGTTTATATTCGTTTAAGGGCGGATTCGACCAAACAAGAATACATTTTATTCCTAGAATAAATCGCTACTTACTCGTGAATTTACATTTTACCAACAACAATTCGAAGAATAGCGAGCCTATTTGGGAATAGTCACTATACCATCGATAAGCATCGAATAAGGAGTTAATCCAAGAATAAACAAAATGGCGTCATCTTTTTTGTTTGGTTCGCTGGAGTCTTACCAAAATTAAGACCAAACTCAATTGTGGTGATGGATAATGCACCTTACCACTCCCGAAAATTGGAAACGGCACCAAAAATGAGCTGGAAAAAAGCTGCAATTCAAGACTGGCTTTTAAATAAAAATATTCATTACGAACCACATATGGTTAAAGTTACGCTTTTAGAACTGATTCCACATAACGAGTCTTTTAATAAGTACGCTGTAGACGAAATTGCAGCACAACATGGGATCACGGTTTTAAGACTGCCCCCTTACCATTGCGAGCTGAACCCTATTGAATTGATATGGGCGCAGGTAAAGGGGCATGTAGCTCAAAATAATAAAACCTTCAAATTGACAGACGTGAGAAATTTATTTGAGGAAGGCATTCAAAAAATTACGGCTACCGAATGGTCTAAATGCGTATCCCATGTTGTCAATGAAGAGGAAAAAATGAGTAGGCTAATGTTAATTGACAATATCACAGACACATTTATAATAAATATTACAGAAAGTGACGGCGATAGCGATAGCGATGACGGCGACGATTTATAAAATAAAATATTACCATAATACATCTATTCGTTTTATTGCTCATGTTCCTTCATGATCACATTTTTTTATTTATTTCACACACAATTATTAAAGAAAACTCTCAGATCCTAGATAAAATTAATCGTCATAACTAAATTATCCGTTCAGAAATATTTAATTTCCTGATATACTTTGTTTCTATTAAAGTAGTAGTTGTTTAGATATACTACTATAAACGAAAGGAATCGATCCGGAAATATTCCATTTCCGTATCGAATAATTTCGCAACGTCACTACGTACATCGTACTTGTCATAACGTTGCAACACTGAAATTGTCAAATCTCGAACCGAATTAAAATTCCGACTATAGTTCTGAGAGTATTAACTATTATAATGTACATTACCGCAAACACGGCGGGTTTATTTAGTGGGTGAGGGCCCCACACTACCCTGTTCGTTGCCCTGAACGACGGGGTGTGCGGTTAGGTACATTATTTCCCGCCTTAACAAAAATAAAAAGGATTACGTATTTATATTCTGAAGCCCACGCAGGTGAAGTCACGTGCAGAATCTATGTATGTTATGCATAGATAAAACGCGGATATGATTCGGGGTCATTATAGATTCTCCATGTACCTATACATAAAAGTATAAAAGGCGAAAGTTATTTTATTATCACACGCTAGACTGTCCACAATGTAAATAAGTAGATAAAAACCACTCAACCTGAACAAACATGTAACAGTAAATAGGTACTTATTATATTAGCGTTTGTGATTCAATAATAAACTAAATAATTGTATTTTGTTTGTTGCTATGCAAAAAAACATAGCATCACGCCTGTATTCCCCGAAGGGGTAGGCAGAGGTGTATTACACACTCACGATTCGCCAGCTATGTTTAAGACCCACGTAATAGGGGGCGAGCCTATTGCCGTCTACCTAGGGTTGCCAACAGTTAATTTCAAAAACAAGGACTGCACGTTGGAAAAACCAGGACAATTGAGTTTAAAAACAGGACGCACTAATAGAGTAGCAATAATCTATATACCTAAATAAATAAAATTGAAGTGTCTGTTTGTAATTTCTAAATAACAAATTTTTACTAAATGTATACGAGAATATATACGCTACCTATAACAAATTACCAATTTTTAAAGATATTATCTCTCAGTGAGTCTCTCTGTTTGTTCCGGCTAATCTCGGGAATGGCTGGACCGATTTCGACGGGACTGTCACTAGCAGATCGCTGTTGTTACAAGGAGTAATTTAAGTTACTTTTATTTTAGAAAAATAATTAAGGTACTGCATGAAAAAATAAAACCCATGAAATTGCGAATGAATACCACTCCGGAATGCCTGGGCCGATTTGGACGGCTTTTACTGGCAGATAATTGTTGTTATAAGGAGTAACTTAGGCTATTTTTATTTTCGAAAAACATTTGAGTACCGTGCGAAAAAAACAAAACCCACGAAATTGTGAATGAATACGGATTCAATTAGATATATAAATACATCAAATATACGCTGGACCGCAAAGAAAACGGGTCGGTTAAAAAAATCTTCAATATGTTCAAAAGTACCTTAGACTTAGCTATATGAAATAAAGACTAAATTAAAGAATATTTAATACGACATAAAATAATGTATAAAATCTTTTTATTTATTTTTGAGCATTGTATAAAAACTGAAAGTGTATACTCCCATCAAAAACATAAATGTGAAATGAGAGCCAAGTTCAATATTATATATGCTTTGGTTGTTGACTTCAACGATAAAAGAAGTGAGATCTAAATGGGTGCAAAGCTTAATGGTCAGTCCTGAAATTTATTTATAACAACATAAAATATTTTATATCTAATTAAAACATATTTTTTCTTATAATTTATAAATTTCTCTGCCTCATAATTTATTATTCTGAAGTCATCGCTACATGGTGTCAACAATTTTGAGAAATCGATTTCTTACGGCTGTTAAAGTAAAGAATCATCATTTACGAGCTGCAGGAAACAATCTGAGTACGGATACAGTAAGGCTGCATCTGGTTGAAGCAAATTTAAAGCCATTAAGACCTGCAAATGGCCCAAAACTAGAAAGACACCACAGAAACTCAAGGTTAAGTTATGGTAGAGAACACGAGAATTGGACTCTGAATGACTGGTCAAGAGTTATTTTTTCAGACGAGTCTAGATTCTGTTTATACATGCACGACAGGAGGAAAAGAGTGTACAGAAGACCGGGAGACCGCTTTAACCAAGCCTGTATTTATATACAGGCTTGGTTAAAGCGGTCTAAGCGGGTAAACAGAGTCTCTGCTGTACTTTTTCTTATGAAAAAGTACAGCAGAGACTCTGTTTACGTGTGAGCTGGGATTTCTTCACACACATGGAGCGGCTAGCACGCAGCCCTGACTTAAACCACATTGAGCATGCATGGAACGAACTGGCACCACGTGTACGTCAGCGGAATCCACCGCCAATCACGCTACGTGAAATGAAAGAACCTCTAATAGAGGAATGGTAGAATATTCCTCAGCATCGCCTCAAAAACCTAATAGAAAGTATGCAATATCGCAAAACAGCAGTATTAGCACCTCTGCCTAGCCCTTCGGGGAATACAGGCGTGATGCTATGCTATGTTTGCGAGCTCATGGAGGCAAACAAAGTACTAAAATTCGTGAAAACAGCACATCTGTAACCAATCTACATTTACGAAAATGAGTACTTTGTCTTTAGATGGTATCCAGGGTCTGATGATGGACCTAGAAGGTGACTATGCGAAACTGTAATTAAATGGCGCAACTCCATCGAGGGTTTGAAATTTCTTGACTAGTACTTCAGTCCTAGATGATATCCAGGGTCTGATGATGGAGCAGGAAGGTGGCCACAGTAACTCTGTAATGAAATGACGCAACCCTATCGAGTTTGGAATCGTTTGATTCGTCTTGACGAGTACTTTGTCTTTAAATGGTCTGATGATGGAGCTAGAAGGTGGCCATAGGAACTCCGTTATAAAACGACATAACACCATCGAGTTTGGGCTCGTATGATTTGTCTTGACGAGTTCTTTGTCTCTAGATGGTATCCAGGGTCTGATATGGAGCTGGAAGGAGGCCACAGTAACTATGTAATGATCGACCCGAACCCATCAAGTTTATATTCGTTTAATTCGTCTTAAGGGGTACTTTGTCAAGTTGTGATCATTTATATTTAATACCTGAATGAATAATTTTGATTTACAAGCTTTAATTTAAGATCGACAATTAATTTGGATATCTAAAAATGACAACTGTTTGTTTATAGTTTTAAGTTTTCACTTCTGTCGGCAGTCCTTAGAGTGCTTTGAATTTTTTTCAAATACTGGAATAGATACCAGGAAAATACTGTGAGGTGGGGAGAGGTACAATCAGATCCGTATGGGTTGGAATACGGGGTGAGATAGGGGGGGTTGACCTCACCTATTATATTCAACCTGTATGTAAATGAGCTGATAGAGGAACTCAGCAGTGCTAAAGTGGGTTGTCATATTAATGATTTTTGTTTAAATAACATTAGTTACGCGGACGACATGGCATTGCTTAGTGCGTCGCCCTGTGGTCTAAAAAAACTGATTAAAATATGTGAAAAGTATGCTCAAAATCATGGCCTGATTTATAATGGT
Organism: Leucoma salicis; assembly: GCA_948253155.1. Lineage (NCBI taxonomy): Eukaryota > Metazoa > Arthropoda > Insecta > Lepidoptera > Erebidae > Leucoma > Leucoma salicis. Next base: position 11,083,360 of record OX411807.1, on the reverse strand, counting down.
TTTCGAGTTATATGGCACCGACTCTCCGTCGGTGCCATATAACTATTCCATCTCTTTTACTCAATCTCTCATGGGGTGGCCCAGAGGTGATCTGTATATGTATTTAATATAAGCAGTAGTTTCTTTGTTTTTCTTTTGATGGTTTTGTAATGTGTGTAATTTCTTTACTAACTTTGACTAACATAGGATAAGTATTTTTGTTTATTTATATTTTTTTTTTTTTATTTTACATGTGAGTCTTGTTACTACTTAAAATAAATAATAGATAATAATTAAGTAAGCTAGCTTTTCTATAACAAGATTCAGCATCTCCGAATCTATAATTTTATTGTGATTAGCAGGATTTGAACTTGCGTCTTCCTCTATCCGGGAGGAAGCTTTAGACCGCTAATTTATTGTAGAAGCTTGCTAAACTCCCAATTTCCACGATCACAATAAGACCCGCGCCATCTATCGGATGTATTTGCACTCATTTTCGTTTCGTTATAGTAAGCTTAATTATTACAATTAAGAATATATTACTAAATGATGACGCGCTTCACAAAAAATTTTTTTGTAATTTTTAGCATTTGACATGATAGGTACCTACTTTATTAGAAACATATTTTTGCCAAAATATAACTTTTCTACTAGTAGTTACCCGCGGCTTCGTCGGCGTCTTTAAAATTTTTTCTTCGCGCGTTTGCGATTTTGTAAAAGCAATGATACACATAATTCTAATTATTCTTAATTCAAAAATTCGGACCTCGCAAGGCTACCAAGTAAAATATTTTGAAATTCCAATGGTTGATAATTTATATCTTTTTTCATCTTTAGTTAATACATTCAGTCAAGAAAGTATTGGGAATGGATGAGTTGTCTATGGTTCCAAATTCAAATTTTTGTTTTTTTTGTTGTTGTTAGATTGGCACAACTGCTATCCATTTTGGCGCGGAGTTTGAGTTGCATCTGTTATTTATATTAATTTCAGTGCTGTTTTTAGTTATATCATATCTAGTGTGTTTTGCGAATTTCATAATGGACAAAAACATCGAACAAAGAGTTTGTCTTAAATTTTGCATCGCCAATGGAATTTCGTGTTCAGAGTCACTGAAAATGTTACAGAAGGGAATCGACTTTATCAAAAACACGTGCTTATAAGTGGTACAAAGCGTTTAAAAGCGGTCGAGATGTGATGGAAGATCTGCCTCGCTCTGGTAGGCCATCAACGTCTGCAACTGAAGTTAACATTGCAAAAGTGAAGGAAATAGTGACTGAAAATCCTCATTCAACTTTGAGAGAGATAGCTGCCGAACTTTCTGTCGCACAAGTCTCACGAGTCGATCCGTACCATTTTAAATAATCACTTGGGTATGAAACATGTTTCCGCTCGGCTAGTCCCAAAAGATCTGAATTTTCTCCAAAAACTCAATCGCAGGAGAGTCGCTGAGGACATGCTAGAATGAGCCGATTCCGACCCAACATTCATAAAACGCATTGTTACTGTCAACAAGCTTCGGAGTGGCGACTTCCAACTGAACCGAAACCGAAAAAACCACGCCAAAGTCGATCAAAAGTCAAAGTCATGTTGACTGTTTTCTTTGACTATCACGGTGTTGTGCACTCGGATTTCTTGCCAGAAGGTCAAACGGTAAATAAAGAATATTATTTGAGCGTTATGCGGCGTTTAAGAGAGCAAATTCGACGAAAAAGGTCAGATTGGTGGAAAGAAAATTCTTGTATTTTGCACCACGATAATGCGCCTCCGCACAAGGCTATCATTATGAATGAATTTTTGTCCAAACACTCAACAAATACCATCGAGCAAACACCATATTCACCAGATATGGCTCCAGCCGACTTCTTTCTTTTTCCTAAACTCAAATTACCACTTCGTGGCACCCGTTTTCAATCGGTAGAAGACATAAAGGAGAATTCGCGGCGAGAACTGAACTCAATTCCGGAAACAGCGTTTAAAAAATGTTTTGATAATTGGATTATTCGTTGGCGTAAGTCTATCGTTTCTGAAGGAGCATACTTTGAAGGTGATAAAATAAATTTGATTGAATAACAAAAATTTTGTGAATTATTGATTTTTTCCCGGTACTTTCTTGAGTGAATAGTACTATTGAATAAAAAAAAAATAATAAAAGAAAAGATTTAATCTAACGCTATTATTTCCAAAAGTTTCAAAAGTTCAAAGTTAATGCTTCTATGAGTAGATTGAAACAATGTTGCATCAGTTACGCGTCATTGCATTAATAAACGGCAGACGCCTTCACCTAGTTATAGGAGTAGGAATAAATGAAGCCCGTAACCGAAAGAGAAGGTCTCACCTTTATTGGAGCAAAAGGGACCTCGTAAAACCGTCTGTAAAACTTAATAGCTAACATACCTGAGGAAGTGTAGCAATAGTAATCGTGATCTACGTCACAGATCCACAATGGGAACTGTATTAGCAGATGTGGTTCGATTTGTTGTGAAACCGACCTTCGCCGACGTGTGATCCTGTTCTATATTGTATGCATTGAATGTATTATGCATCTGCAGTGTCATTAGCATTAGTGTTATACCTAATTGTAAAGATTACACTAAAGATAGCATGATTATAAGCTTTTATACAAATGAAGGGACCTATAAACATTTTGTTATAATTCGGATTTGGTAATTTTTTTACCTACTATTATAAAACTGTAACAGAGCTATGTCTGTACATTTAAGATATTTGAGAAAAAATGACTGTAATAGGCTATATAGGCGTGTTTAAACACAATCTATTTTTTTTAGAATTTTTGTCTGTCTGTTTATCTGTTTGTAGTTTGTTTGTTCGCGCATCACACAAAAACACTGAACGGATTTTGATGCAACTTTTTTATTTGAAAGGCCTTGATTAGACTTAAAAACTGGTATACATTTTATCCCGCTACTATATCGGGAACATGAGATATAACCAAAAACTAGAAAATTATTTAAACTAGTTTTTTTTAGAATTAATTATAAAAAAAAACTACTAGACGGATATTGATAAAACTTTTTTTATTTGAAAGACCTTGATTAGACTTAAAAACTGGTATACATTTTATTCAGCTACTATATCGGAAACTTGAGATATAACCGACAAACTAGCTTTTGGCTGCAGCGAAGCCGCGGCGCAAAGGCTAGTCCTATTATAAAGCTGTAACAGAGCTGTGTCTGTACATTTAAAATATTTCAAAATAAATGACTGTAATAGGTGTGTTTGAACCAAAACTAGTTATTTTAGATTTTTCGCTGTTTGTCGGTTTGTCTGTTTGTTTGTTCGCGGATCACGCAAAAACTGCTGAACGAATTTGATGCAACTTTTGTTATCTGATAGTTTTTTATTAGATTTAAAAACTTGTAGGTATTTATTCATTTTATCCCGCTATATCGGAAACCTAAGATTTATATCTTATAGGTTATCCTAAAAACTAGCAAGGCTAGTATTAAAGAACAAATTATTTGTGAAAGTGTACGAAAAGAGAATTTCACTGCAAGCGGAAATCGAACCTGCGTTCCTTCCAATCCGGGGAAGTGCTCTAGACCGCTAAGCCATCGCCCTCGGCCCAATTTCCACATCACATTTGTCTTTACGACCCACGCCACCTATCGGATGCATGATCGGTCTAGAGCAATTCCCCGGATTGCAAGAGACGCAGGTTCGATCCCGCTCGCAGTAAAATTTTCTTTTTCGAACAAAAACAAATAATTTGTTCTTTAAAGTAGCTGAGCATGTCAAGTGCTCAAATACAAAATAAGGCTTATATAGACCCATAGCAAACACAACCCAAAATAAATGTTTAAATAAAATACTAAAATTGCAGAAAAAATTATAAATGCCTATATATTTTAAACTTCCCGCTAAAACGCTGACTTACGTCATGTAATGGTTTTGATTTATGTCTTGTTCATGTTGATTAAGCTGGTGTACTTATTTGATAGCCATATCGAGAACATTTAGATCAATAAAACTAATGGGGATAGCGAGGTTATTTGAGATGAGATACCGTTCCAAGGATAATCTTAATCACCATACATATATACCTACATTCTATGTAAGTACCTATACTTCTTGCGTGGCGAAAGATTAGCACAAATATTTTTAACACTGGCCACACAATCGATACTCCCAAGATGTGCTAGATACCTAGTTATTTTATGAGGAATCGGGAAAAAAGAGGATGTAAAACTAATATAATCGTCGAGCAATTAGATCTACTCTATTAGCTTTAAATCGATACTAAGCTTTTTATTAGACATACACTCGTAAAAATTCAAGGTAAATTGTTATTGCTCAGTCGTGGTAATATTATATAATATAAGAATTCCTGTTAATTAAAATATTATAGGTGGAGTTTTGCCTTTTTAACAAAGTGTATACAGTACTTGCAATTTCCACGGTACCTATGTGAAAAACAAATCTAGAGAAATCAATATAGCTACACAATAATTTATGAATTATATTTTATTTATTTTGTTTATATCTTTTGCATAATATAATAGGTAGTACAAGGCCGAGTAAATGCCTTTCGTATTTTCTACCAGATGACCTAGGGTGGAGCTGAAAAGTATTGAGGTAGGTACTTCTATAAAAATATATTTATGAAAAAAAACAAGTTTTTTTAAAGCAAGCATCCCCATACCGGGGGAGTGGGTAGCAGCACTCCTTCGAGTATTAACAACATCCACTGCGATCGCCAACCCGCCTGCCAAGCGTGGCGATTACGGCACTATCCCCCATTCTTGGGGAGGCCTATGTCCAGCAGTGGACTTTAAAAGGCTGATGGATGGATGATGTAATAAAAATGTCCAAAAAAAAATTAAATAACAACTAATAAAAACTTGTCTTTTTTACTTTTTAGTAGCATATTGTTTATATTTTAGAAAACTATCTAATGTTAAAAAGCTGAAATTCGATGTGTCTAATATATTTATATGTATTCATTTTATGTAAAGTTCGATCAACTTAATCATCAGAACTAAGAACTAGAGACGAATCTTACGAACCCAATTTAAATGGGTCTGCGTCGTTTAATTGCAGAATTCCCATGGCCACATTCCAGCTCTGTCATTAGACCTTGACTATCTAAAACCAGAGTAATTATAAAGACGAATCAAATAAGCCCAAGATCAACCCCAAGCTTGATAAGGTTGGGTCATTTATAGTGGTGCCTTGGTCGCCTTCTAAGGTGCCCACCTTCTGGCTACATAATCAGACCCTGGATATCATCTAGGACCTTAGTTCTTGTAAAGAGGAATCAAACGAGCCTCGATGGGTTGCGCCATTCAATTAAAGAGTTCCCATGGGCACCTTGCAGATCCATCATCAGATTCAAACTCGATGGAGTAGCCTCGTTTTATTACAATGTTACCATGATCACTAATCATCAGATCAGCTTCATGTAGCTCCATATTGTATTGTTCCCCTATTTACATATGCTGACAAAATTTTAGCTCAATCGAAAACCGGGAAGTGGCTCTAATTTAATTCCATTACATACGCACGTTCACCGGTATCCTATCTATTATAAACATAGATGTAGTATTATAAATCTCTAAAAGAGCTCTGTACATTTAAGACATTTGAGAAAAAATATGTGTGTGTACTTATGTACCTACACGCGTTAGAAGTTATACTTCTTTGGCGTAACAAAATAAAAATATTTTCAAAAATTTTATCTTTCGCCTTATTCTACGTTTGTAGAAAAAACGACACTAACAATAGAAAAAAACTAAAATGTTGACTATAGCTAACTTCAGGGTGTCGGTTTTTCGTGACGGTGTGCGCACGCATCGTAAAAATTTACTCTCATAATTTTTCCCTAAAGCGCCAAAAGAAGTATAACTTCAAAAATGACTGTAATAGGCTAATAGGCGTGTCTACTAAACACAAAACATTTTTTTTAGAATTTTTGTCTGTTTATCTGTATGTTCGTTCACTGAGACAACCTAAAAACTAGCTATTGGCTGCGGCGGAGCCGCTGGAAAAGGCTTTAATGATTGTATTATGCTATACATATAGGCGTATCTAAACAAAAAGCATTTATTTTTTATTTTTTGTCTGTTTGTTCGATCGCGCATCACGAAAAAACTGCTGAACGAGTTTGATGCAAATTTTTTATTTGATAGCTCTTGAGACTTAAAAACTGGTATACATTTTATCCCGCTATTATATCGGGAACCTGAGATTTAACCTAAAAATAGCTTTTGGCTGTGGCAGAGCCGGGGGCAAAGTCCAGTAATATATTAAAAACGGAAAAGCTTTACAAAATTAAATACAAATTCTGAACATATCCTAAATTTAAATGGTAATTAATTTTTATGAGATTAATTTGGCATTTTATCGTAATACTAAAAATTAAGAAATCATAATTGGTATGGTATATCATGGTCGGTAGTGTAACCGACTTCCGTGCACGAGGTCGTGGGTTCGATTCCCACTCAGGACAATTATTTGTGTGATGAACACAGATAATTGTACTGCGTCTGGGTGTTTTCTATCTATTATATGTATGTATTTACAAAAAAAAAGTAGTATATGTATTATATCCGTAATCTGGTACCCATAAGCACAAGCGTTAAGCTTAGTTTGGGACCAGAGGACGTTGTGTGAAAATGTCCGTGAATATTTATTATTATTATTATTTACATATGTGTAAGTAATCTTAGAACATGTTGATACACATTAGTTCATGTATTATATGTCACGTGTTAACACTTTATGATCACATATTCATCGCCCACACTTAGGAATATAAGAATTATGTGTAACTGTGCGTATTGGGACGCATTCGCAATCAATCGCTTACCGGGTCTACAAAATACTCATTCATCCATCCATCCAACCATCAGTTGCTCAGTCCGTTACGTAGTCACCAGTCTTTTTGCCCCGGCGGTTATTGGATCGTCGCAGTCGTGCGATGTGGACATTGCCACTTAAGCGCGCCCTGAGGGTTATTTATTTTCTACGTTTTTCCGTATTACCTACGGATCCTATGACCTAGGGGTCGTAGGGTGATTCTGAACAATATCTACTATTTACAAAAAAAAGTAATATATGTATTATAAATCCTCATCCGTAATCTGGTACCCATAGCACAAGTGTTAAGCTTAGTTTGGGACCAGAGGACGTTGTGTGAAATGTCCGTGAATATTTATTTTATTATTTATATACAAATATTTGGACCACGTTCTTTATAATAGTTATACACCGCACATATTGATACAAATAAATAAAATTGAAGTGGCTTTCTCACGAACTAAAGGACCCATAAAAAAAACCCATGACAAGAGATTGCATGTGCTGCATCCAAACACTTCTCGTCTATGCGAAGGTGTAGAAAGTGCGTAAAGTTCTAGCTAGACTAGAATTACACGAACCCAGTAGGATATTGATTTTTGAAATTGCATTAGATGTAGGTATGTAAAATTGATTTTGGATACCACGGTATAAAGTGGACAAAGAGACAAGTTTGTTTAAAGTTTCTTTAATATTAAAAAAAATTAGACGTCGCGGGACCTCTACCAGATGTGTGTGATCAGACCCTGGATACCTTCTAAAGACAAAGTACTCGTCAAGACGAATCAAATGATTCCAAACTCGATGGAGTTGCGTCGTTTAATTATAGAGTTCCTATGTCCACCTTCCAGCTCCATCATCAGATCAGCTCCATGTCATCATAATATTGCATCGTCACGCGATATACATATGCGTGTAAAATTTCAGCTCAATCGAAAACCGGGAAGTGTGTCAAATTCAACTTGCAACATTTGAACTGGACAAGTACAATAAAAGCGTCGCCACGCTAACAGCCGATTTTACCCTCCCTCCGCATTAGATGTTTCACATAAAAAAAAACAAATAGACCGGTCTATGGTCTATGTCCACAAGACGTCTAAGCTTGTTGCCCAAATTGCACCCTACATACCTACTTTTTGGGTGAATTTTATTGATGACATCATGAAATCGCTACTCATGTTTAGCAGCATTAGGGGCGCAGTCTAACTGCTGGCGCTGCCTTCCTTGTTTCATAGAGCTACATAATAGGTTTATTTTGGAAAATCTGATTACTTAGTATTACCAACACAATGACTTCACTTGAGTTTAGAAAAATGTAATTTAACACAGTTCAAGTAGTCCACCAATATTGGCGGAGAGACCGGCACACGGAGGGTTTATTTAGTGGGTGAGGGCCCCACACTACCCTTTCGTTGCCCCGAAAGACGGGTGCGGTTAGCTAAATTGTTTCCACCTTAACAAAAAAAATTATAAAAAATTGACAAATTAATTTTGCGATTGCGGTTTTAAGTGTTAATTTCATTAATCTATACCAGGGGTCTCCAAACTTTGAAGCCTTAGGGCCATAATGATTTTTTTCAGTATGTTTCAAGGGCCAAAACACATTTACATAAATCTCATTAGTTTTTTTTGTTTTACTGTGATTAGTAGGAATTATGTGTTAGTTATTAATATTCTTAGATACTTAAGTTTTCTGCATCATTTCTGTCGTTAAGTTTTATCTTGGAAGTTAATAAAACCGAGTAATTATCATATTGTGTTTTCTTCTTCAACTTATCACAGAAATAGTAACAAAAATAAGACATTGGCTGTCGCGGGCCAGATTGATGACACTGGTCTTAAGCTGTCGCGGTCCGGATTGATGGCATTGGCGCGCCGGATTTGGCCCGCGGGCCGTAGTTTGGAGACCGCTGATCTATACTATTATAAAGCTGTAACAGAGCTGTGTCTGTACATTCAAGATATTTGAGAAAAAATAGCTGTAATAGGCAATACGTGTCTAAACCCAAAACAATTTTTTTTAGAATTTTTGTCTGTTTGTTTATCTGGTTGTTTGTTCGCACATCACGCAATAACTACTAGACGGATTTTGATGCAACTCTTTTTATTTGAAAGACCTTAATTAGGCTTAAATACTGGTATACATTTTATCCGGCTACTATATCGGGAACCTAAGATATAACCGAAAAACTAGCTTTTGGCTGCGGCGAAGCCGCGGGCAAAGGCTAGTTTCTTAATAAAATTGGTGAAGGCTGTTCCAGAGCTTATCACTCCCAATTTCTTTGCTTTTGCTTGTAATCTAGAGCAACGTAGCGATCTAATTACTACTTACATTCGCCATATTGACGGTTGGTTTTAAATTACATGCATGGCTTTTATTGGTGTTGAGAATACGTACCAATTAAACTCATTGCGCAATGGGGTGTAGACATCGTTTTAATAGCATTTCTGTGTTTTATTTGTTGAAGATACGTCAGACATGTAGGCACGCCATGTTTGCGGTCCAATTAGCAATATTCAGATGTTTCGTGTGAAGGACTCTATAAGAAATATTACATCAGAATATCTTTCTTAATTTTCTTGAAATGATAATGAAGGTACACCATTACAACGAATTCAAGATAAAAGATAAAAGTCAAGCCAGAGAATTACGTCATTAAATTGTATCTACATTTTATTGGTATTGGTTTCCGACACAGAACCGTATTATTCAAATTTCTGTACCTGACTGAAGCTTTTTATTATGTTAATTATGTTAAATTGATTGTCGGGACAGACGGTCAACGCACAGCCTAAACTACTGAGTTTGAAATGTAGGTTTATTTTATAAAGGAAGCATCCGCTAAAGAACGACTTTTGTAAATTCCAACTTTAAGGGGGAAAATGGCATGTGTGGGCGGGGGACCTCTCGCTGCCGAGCGTCGTCAGAGCGATGCTTGGCAGCGACAGGAATAGGGCCGCGGCCGCTGCCTTCTGCGAGGAGGTTATCTCGCGGAAGGAAGCGGTGGAGAGGGCCAGGCGCAGGTACTTGCGCCTCATGCCGCCTTAGCTGAGGCTGCGGGCGGATGGATCGGAGAACGTCCGCCACCCGCAAGGCCTCCCGCGAAGGTGCGACGCTCCGTGTGCGGATGCATCGCTCAGTAGAGGGTACCTGAAAGGGTAAGCCGCCGGCGGACCACCGAAGGAATGTAACATAGTTCCAGTGGCCCGCCAACAAAGGCGGAGAGATGGCACACGGCGGGTTTCTTTAGTGGGTGCAGGCCCCACACTACCCTAGTCGTTGCCCCGAACGACAGGGTGTGGGGTTAGGAACATGTATTTGTATAGATTTTTATAAATTATTTTACATTGAAAAATTGCCAATTTTTTTTTTGTTTTGGCGGGATAAATGTATCTAAGCGCACACCCCGACGGGGTTCAGAGCAACGAACAGGGTAGTGTGGGGCCCTCACCCACTAAATAAACCCACCATGTGCTGTTGGCGGGCCACCGGAACCATTACCAAATTCCTTCAGGAGTCGTTAAAAAAAAATTGCCCTGGTGTTTTTATTAAATGTAATAGCTTTTGAGAGAGACACGGCTCGCCTGATGGTAAGTGGAAACCGCCGCCCATTTATTCAGCAATACCAAGAATAGTGCCAAGCCGCTGCTCACCATTTCATTTCGCTGATGGGAAATAAATGAACTGACGGCTATCTCTACAATCAAAACACACCGAGCTGTGTCAATGTCGATCACACGGAAGACGGTGGTACCTATCGATCCGCTCGGGTCAGAGTGAATACACCCACTTAGTACCCAACCCATAGTACCTACTATCAGTAATGCAGTGTGTGACAATGCCTATAGGTACTTCCATTGACCTTGTTGGTAGGTCAATGGGTACTTCCCTTAGTTGCCTATACATCCGCGAAAAGAATGGGGCGAAGACACTTGTATTCTTAGTCCGTCACCACGCGCTTTTATTTAGATACTAGCCTTTGCACACGGCTCCGCTGCAGTCAAAAGTTAGTTTTTAGGTTATATCTCAGGTTCTCGCCAATATAGTAGCGGGATAAAGTATATACCAGTTTTTAGGTCTAATCAAGAGCTATCAGTTGTAGGTATCAAAATACGTTTAGTAAATTTTGCGTGATGCGCGAACAAACAGACATAAAAATCAATTTTTTTTTGTGTTCAGACATGCCTGTTCCTATAGCCTAAATTAGGACTTAAGTAGAATAGAAAAAACCACTGGAACTATGTGGCATTACTTCAGTGTTAAATAAATTTAACCCTAGAAAACGGTAATATAAATAAATAATTTGTAAAACAGCTTTTTATAATCAGTTTCAAAGATATACCTAATTCGTGTTTTGGAATAAATATGTTATATACATGCACACGCATAATAGATTTTTCACGCATTATAGTTTAGAGACGTTTAATAAAATTAGATAGCTACACCTAATTTCCGTTGCTAGTACAGTTAAGAAAAAAAAAATCGATCTTAAACACTGAAATCTGTAACTGGGTTTTTTCGGACGTCCACACTTCATTCATTAGGTATTACATAGCTACATATTTTTACTGTAGCATTTGTAGCAGGCAGACATGAAATATATTCAATTAAAATAGAAAAGTTTTCATGGTCATGATTTTTGATGGGAAAGTGTTTGAATAATTCCACCCAATGAGTTTCTATGGAAACATTTAAATTATGCCATTCTATATTAATTTTTTGCAGTGCCTACTTAGAAATTAATGATAATTTCTGAAAATGGGACTAGGTATTTTGCGTCCCGAAGCTTTGTTTGGGGACAACGGAACAGATAACCGAAAAAAGAGCTGGTCCTATTCAAAACGGGACGAATGGCCACTTTAGTTATAGGTAGCCTAGTAATAAGACAAAGTACCGCCACTGGGGACCACCCCAGTCCGAGGCCCGAGGTCCAGACTTCGTACGGCACACAACTCTGACGTTTCTAAATTATGCGTGTATTTGTTTATAAAGACTAGGCGAGAGGAGAGGAGACCTATCTCTTTTAACTGATACTGTCCGCTTCTGGCTGTTTCTTAGTTCACTTCTGATGTTTGAACCTCAACATAATGGTTTCCACTGTACTCCCGACATTTTTTTATAAAAAAGTAGGTAAGTACGTATGAGTTATAATTGAATGGTATCAAGGTGAAGATTACCTACCCCTGTCATGGTAGTCCTAGATATCACTACTACCTAAATTAGATTAATAGATACTTGCATTACATAGGTACCTCGAAAGTTAAAGTTATCAAGTTTTATTTTTGATTTTTGTTTTCAGGAAAATTTTCATCAATTTGTAAATGTTATTATCACGATATGAGTACCTATCTAATGTTCATTATCATTATACACTACTTACTACAAACTTACCGTTGTGGAATAATGGCACAGCTTAAATAATATACAGAATGATTTATACTTTTACAGAAACACACTGCCACGTTTTACAATAATAATAACAGTAACAACAAAGTTAGTTTGTTTCCCGCCAAAATTATTTGGCGAAGTGCGCATGCGCGTCGCTGCGGCACATCGGAACTTCTGTTCAAGATTTGCACCGCTCGCTTACCAAACGTTTCTCCCGGGAGAATCAAATCACGAATCTTATGAAAGTGATTGCCGTTGTAGTTTAGATTTTGCATCTACAACAATTTATCAGTCTTTTACTGACTGTTCAAATATAAAGAATACCAATTCTAATGTCCACCTGTATCGTTCTTACGTTAGTATTTACATACTTTTTGCTATCCGCGTAATTGCAGAAACATTGCGGGCCATTCATAACTGGGCGCATATTCTTATTTTACCACACCTTTTTTATTTTTTTGTTAAGGTGGGAAAAAATGTTCCTAACCGCACACCCCATCATTCGGGGCAACGAACAGGGTAATGTGGGGCCCTCACCCACTAAAGAAACCCGCCGTGTGCCGTCTCGCCGCCTTTATTGGCGGGCCATTCCTTTGGTGGTATTTTACCACACCAACGGAAAGCGTTTTATAACTTATACTTTTATATTACCGATTAAGATCTCGTTATTTTATCGAAGCATGGTGTCCAGTCAACAATTTATTTGATATTTTGATCTGTATTTTAGCACTTGACATGCTCAGCTACTTTAAATAACAAATTTGTGAACGTGGAAAAAGATATTTTTTATGAGAGCGGGATTTGAACCTGCGTCCCATCCATTCCGGGGAAGTTTATTTGTAAATAAATATACATACATATTTAAAAAATCGCGCCATCAAATAGTACGAATTTTATTTGCATACCTAATTAAACTTACTATATTGGAATGATGTAGGAATAGGTGGAGTGGTTTGTAAAGACAAATATGTGAAGTGGAGATTTGGAATCGTCGTTGGTGACTGCAATAGCTTAGTAGTCTAGAGCACGTCTCCGGATTGGATAAGACGCAGGTTCGATTCCTGCTTGAAGTAAAGTTTCCTTTTTCCACTTTCACAAATAATTTGTTACTTATTTAAAGTAGCTGAGCATGTCAAGTGCTAAAAATACAGATCAAAATATCTAACTTAAATCATATTCCAGAAAAATGTTATCCACATTTAAATATAATAGTAAACAATAAAATGACGATGAGTCCTTAAATTGTACGTATCATTATTTTGTATGTAGTGGAAAAAAAAATAACCTACCGTAACCCTCGCTGTCTCGGGAAGTGGGGAAACAAAGGGAACAAGATAGTGAAGTTCTCTCTTGGATAGTTAACGTGTCAATCCTTTTATTGATGACTAGTTTCGCCCGCGACTTCATCAACGTGGGCTTCGGTGTACAAATCTGTCCGTGTGGTGACGGACTAAGAATACAAGTGCCACCACTCCATTCTTTCTCACGGGTGTCGTACAAGGCGACTGAGGGAATTAAGCAATAATATCACCCATTGCATGGCTTGTGGCAGCATACCAAGTGGGAATAATCACTTGCTATCGGGCCCGAGCGGATTGGTACCACCATCTCCCGTGTGGCCAGCCATGAAGCACATCGGTGTGTTTTGGCTGTAGCAGGAGATAGCCGTTTATTCTTTAACTTCATATCTGTGAAATGAAATGGTGAGCAATGATTTGGCAATACTCTCGGTATAGTTGAGTCCATGAGCGACGGTTACCATTTACCATCAAGTGGTCTGTGGCTCATCTACTACCATATACAATAAAAAAAAACATGCGGGGCAGTCTTTGAGGGCTGCCGATAAAAGTGCAAACTAAGTAACTTGTGAATTCTATCGTCGAGCTATTAGATTATTTTGTAAAGAAGTGTTAATGACCAGCTAATTGGTCATTAACACTTCTTACTCACAAACCAAAAATAATAATCTAATATCTCGACGACACAAATTCATAAGTTACTTAGTTTTCACTTCTATCGGAGCGTTCGGTGACGATGACGTGAGTTGCATGATTTTTGTTCACCCAAAAAGTGCTCAACGCGAGTTAAGAAGATCGGAGCGTTCGGTGACGATGACGCAAGTTCCATGATCTTTGTTCACCCAAAAAGTGCTCAACGTGCCTAAAGAAGTTTTCACTCACTCTGGCACTCTCAATTACATCTATGCAAATCACAAATATGTTACTATCTCATTGGACCTAATAATTTTTTTTTCATACAATGTCTCCCGCGAAGTCGTTTTTAGTTTTGACAGAGAGAAAGAAATCTATACATATTTAGTAATCATTTAAAGTGTCTTTTAAGTGAATTTACCATTATACACATCACACATACACATAGGTATACCACACTACCTTCATTGAAACTCTTGTAATATTAGGCTGTTACATTTTATTAAAACCCAAATTTATTTTCCTGTAATTGTGATTTTCAAAAAATAATTCTTTATTGATACAAATAGTACAGTACCATACCATATTTACACTTTATATTATAATACTATTCTGTACTCGTGTACTTACTAGTAAAATGTAAACAAATACGACACGCGCTGCCCCGAACTCACGCACCAGCCGAGCCGGGATTAAGCGGTTTCTTCCTGTACGTGACTAACCGCTGGTGCTCACACAAACTCGCGTATTAAGCTTGTAGTAGTGTACTAAACTTGTTGAATGAAGCTTTGCCTAGTTTGTTTTTATTTTTTATTACATACTCATGTTTTCATAGCACCGGTGGCGCACCTGTTATTAGCAGCACCAGATTATTTTTTCAATTTTTGAATATTGAAATGTGAAAAATGGTAAAATAATACATACTAAAAACATAGAATAGCACCACGCCCGTATTCCCCGAAGGGGTAGGCAGAGGTGTATTACACACCCACGGTTCGCCAGCTATGTTTAAGTCCGTAACGTAATAGGGGGCGTACCTATTGCCGTCTACCGGGCACATTTCCAAACTCCGGGCAGCTACTGAGAATTTTTCTTTTTTACGAAAAAGCTCAATAACTCTGCCCGACCCGGGGATTGAACCCCAGACCTCATGATCAGAAGTCGCTTACACTACCGCTGCTTCACAGAGACATACTTAAAACAATTTGCCATTAAAAAGATCTTGGAGCGAGTGCAACTACAAATCTTAACCATCCAATAATCCACCCACACACATACAAGACTTCATTAAAGTCGGTTTTTCCTGATAAGAAAGAAGAATCTATAAGAGATGTATAATTATAAGAAATTCGAGGAAAAATACACTATTTCTCTTAATTTTGAAAAAATTGTTACTTGTTGAGAATTGAATTTTCAGAAAACGTAGTACCTAAACCGTCGCCAGTATATTAGAAAATCTTAAAATACCTAATTACATATGTATTACCTAATTATAACAAAAAACTTAGATAAGGTTGCTTGCCTTTGCCTTGTATTGAAAAAAAAAACACTAAACTTTTATATACGTACCTTTTTTTTTTCCATTCGTGTTATAAATAGCCTGTTAAATTTAGGCAAGTTGGTTTCCAAATAGCCCTTGCTGCAAAATAAAATATAAGGCACATCATTGAGTTGAAAGCCTTTATGGTTAGTAATACCTGGCAAACATAAGCTAAACATTAGGAAACTAACCTTCATACTATCTTCAAAGTTTATGTGGATGTAATTCGTGATCAATATGTCAGAATAACGTACTTACCTATGTCATATTTTTGATATTTTTACATAAATGTATAATTTAATATATACTAGTAGAAATGACTTACTTGAACAACTTGCTGCAGTTTTAGATTATATATCTTTAGAGAGTCTAAGTTTATATGACAAAATTACAGGTAATTTGATCGTTATACTTCGAGCACATTTCAGCAGACCTCGATGCCACGATATATGCTCAGTTTGACATAAATTAAACCCCAGAGGCATTAGAAATTCTTGTAACTACTGTACAAATATGGCGGAAGTGCCTCCAGACTCAGTTCCCGAAACGGAATCTCAAAAGCTATATAACCAAGATTTAGATGATGGAGAACAGACTGAGACTGCACTTAGTGAAGAAATCAAAAGTAATATTAGAGAAGAGGGTGAAGGTGATAAAGGCGAGCATGTTGAAGGTGAACATATCGAAGATGAGCAGGCAGTGGCTGAGGGTGAGAAAAAAGTTGAAGGAGAAGCTTTAGGTGAGGGAGAGGAAGTTATTGGTGAAGGTGAGCATGGTATTGGTGAGGGCGAGCAAGTTATGGGTGAAGAGCTTGAAGGGGAGCACGTTACCGAAGAAGAAGATAGGAAAAAGGAAGAAGAGCCAAATAACGAGGTTGTTGAAGAAGAAGAAGCTTATGTCGAAGAACCTCCACCTGATCCAGCTGCACCTTATAACTTTAGTGACTCTCAAGAAAAATTGAAAGATCCTTTTCAGTTGCGACCTGATCAAATAGCTGAAGTAGAACAAATTTGGGAAATGTATCAGAATTATAATCCGGCGTACACAGATATAGACAACTATATTACTGAGAAGGAATTAATATACATGCTTAAATGTCTCGTATTGATGACTTTTACACCTGAACAATTGCAAGAGCTTATAGCGTTTTGTGTAAGGCCACCTCACCCTAAAGGGCATATTACATATGAACAGTTTTTAAAAATAGTGACAATTCGGCGAAGAGATGTGCCTGTGGAAGAGGAACTGCGTGGGGCTTTGCAAATTCTTGATCCAGGGAAGACAGGGGCTATAGATCGCGAGTATTTTAGGGAGGTTCTGGGTAAAATGGGTCACAAAATGCCCCCAAAACAATTAGAATTCCTTGTAAAAGAAGTAGACATCAGTAATGATGGCACTATTGGAATAGATGATGTTGTTGGGACAATGTGCATTGACTTGAATAGAGAAGATATAGAGATGCTCAGAAAGGAGGTGTATCCTCCGGAAAAACAAAATGCCGATGATGAGGGTGATGAAAATAGATAATTAACAACTTTTATAACAATTTAAATTTAATGTACTAAATCAAAATGTATGTAAAAATCACTTCGTATAATTCTACTATGTATACCTACAATGAAAGCCTGAATATTTTGTTATAAATACAATAAAAAGGTTACAGGTTTTTTTAAATATTCTAGGGTGTGATTCCAATGTTAGATTATAATTATGTAATATAACGTTCAAACTTCATAGACAAAAAACCTCACGTGATTCCTTTCAAATAGTGAGCATCATTATAAATTGCTATAACCACGTGGTCTATTACCAACGTGTTGGTATTTTCGTAAAGCATGCGCAAAGCTCCTTCAATCTTCAATCCATTACTTTCTCATCATGTCTCAGTATTCAAGGCGTAGTCCACCACGCTAGGCTTAGCCCAGTGCGGGTTGGCAGACTTCACAAGCCGTCGAGAAAATCTCTAAGGCTTGCAAGTCTGCTCACGGTGTTTTCCTACACCGATAAGTAATTTATAGGTAAACAAATACACATAATTTTAAAAAATTATAGTTTAATAAACTAAAATAACACGCTTTAAGCCACACAAAAAACATTTCGTTTGTGTACTTTCGATCTTTGAAGTACCATTACCATATCAACCAGTGGTATATTTTGACAGCCAGAAACCACTGCCTAACACAAATAGGTGGCACATTTGGTCACCAATCCAATTGTCGGCCGGCAGAGAATTGCTTAACCTTGCCAATCATTTGAGATAGCTAGTTGAACTAAAAAGTAGTAAATAATATTACAATAAATAATGATTATAAAAAAGCGTGGGGTGCTTTCTTCGTTCTTGGACCGATGACACTGCAGCATCTACGTCCACAGTTCCTGTTGGAAAAGGATCGCGACTTATAATTTGTCACGCGCCGGAACCATCAACAGGTTTGACGAAGGTTCTCTCATGGCTTTTGCGTCAAAAACCACTGGAGACTATCATGAAGAAATGATTGGAGAAAAGTTTACTGAATGGTTTACCTCAATGTTGTGTAGCCTTCCTGAACCACCTATTATAATTATAGACAACGCCCCAGATGCAAATTGACAAGCCATCTACCCAATCCCAAAAGAAAGCTGACATCATCGCATGGCTTCAAAAAAATGGGGTAGATGCAAACATAAATATGTTAAAAGCGGAATTAGTACGTCTTTTAAAAGAAAACAAGCCAACCAAGATCCGATACGTCATTGACGAAATAGCGTTAGAACATGGGCACAGAGTTATACGGTTACCGCCTTACCATTGTGAATATAATGCAATTGAGTTGGTGTGGGCTCAAATTAAGGGATATGCTGCAAGACCCAATACAGAACCCCCATTTACCACAGCAAAAATACTAAAAATATTAGAAGAAGCTTATGAACATGTAACTAAAGGAGACTGGGAAAAGGTTGTGAATAGAACTGTTAAATTAATAAGGGAAGATTATGAAAGAGATGTGAAAATAGATAATATTTTAGAAAACGAACTTATAATTAATGTAAGTGATGATAGCAGTGACGACAGTGAAAATAGCAGTATGGACGAATCTGATTAAATATGGCCTTTTGTGGCACCTTTTTGGTCTCTTTTTGTATTAATTTGTTTCTTGTGTGCATATAAAGTATGTGTATTCATTTTCATTCCAATATTAAGTTCTTTCAAATGTATTAAACGTTTATATTTTTTTGATTAAACCTTTTTAATCAGGTACTAATTGCAATAAAAACTTATAGATTTGATTATATTTTTTTCGAGAATAAATTGACCTTCCAAATCACTATTGTAATATGTCAAAACAGCCATCATAGCGTGCCGCAATTATAATTTATCTACGATATAATTTCTCCCATAATTTAATAGAACTGCCACTGTAACTGGTATCATTACGCACGCACTAACAGAAACTGTACAACCATTAAACACAAAGTGAAAAATGTGAAATCGAAAATAACAGTCAGGAGCAGGATTTGAACCTGCATCTCCTGGATACCGTCCAGATGCTTTACCAATTCAGCCATCCTGACAATTGCTCCTGACTGCTAATTTCGATAACACATTCATACTTAACGTCTTTGGGTGACGCCTGCACCATCTGTCGGAGTATTTTCATACATTATACCGACCAGGTAAACTTAATTTTACAATTAAGATTTTACCTAATAATGACGCAAACCCTATAAATATTTAGATATTTTTATATATATTTTTAGCATTTGACATGCTTAGCACTATGCATTAAACATAATAATTAATGCATAGTGCTAAGCATGTCAAATGCTAAAAATATATATAAAAATATCTAAATAACTGTACAACCGTAATGACAGCTGTCACGCACACTAGCATAATAATTTCCGCCCTCTTTCTACGCTATGCAGTTATGCACAGACTAGACTACTATCAGTTATATTATCAGCAGGGCCATGAAACTGCCGTGCTAAACGTAAAAGAACTTTTGTATGGAAACTAGCGCTACAGTTTGGCCGATGCCCTTAAACCACCTATAAGGTAACCAAGTTAGGAAGATAAGTGGTTTAGAGACTTCTTGTTGAACTTATTGATTTAATAAGTCGTATAATATTGGCCAAAGTTGTAATAATCTATTGATAGATAGCGTTGTTTTAAAAATATTCTGTAACATATCCAAGTTACAGAGATATTGACTCATTCGGCCCTAGATGTCGCTAGTGGCAATTTTAAATGTCGATATCATTGTACTCGGTAGCTGTTGTTAAACAGCCACATTTTCAATGTTTTTGTACTGGGGAACTAGCGATATCTACCGAGCCCAGCTTTTTTTGGATAATAGTTGTTCACAGAGTTGTCCAGTGTGGGTCTAACCTACAATACTCGAGTGGGAGAGAGAGAGTAAAAATATTCTGTGGTATAATCTATGGTTGTCAGTTAAGGGTTTTTGGCAGGAACACGAAGAAGATCATGTCGTCGCTCTGCATTATTTTCCTAAACTTGTGTTATTTCAAGTATTAATGTGTAAAAGTGGTGGCCTTTTGCTTATTAAATATTTGTGTATGTGCATAAGTGTTGGCAAGTGATGTAATGCGACATAACGTATTTTTTCCTGTTGTCTCCAAAACTCCATAGAAGCTTCAGTAAAGTTGCCATCGTCTTACTGGAGCGGGACTTTGACTTGACTGACTAATTTTATATGACTGACTTCGATTACGACTTGTTTTATGATTTAAACTTACCTGATCGTAGAAGATGTTTATGTTACTGTTAGGCTGAAGGTTCTGCCAATGCCTTAGACAAATTAATAAAAAAATAGAAAATGGTTGTCAGTTAAATATGTTTTTAGTACCTAAGTTTGTTGTACATGTTTTCTAAATAAAACTAATTATATTATTGTAAACGATTGTAATTCGTAAATAAGTCATAGTTTTAGTTTGTTTCCAATATGAAGTGTCATATAGTGTTTGTTGTTTTATCACTATATTTTAGTAATTGTAAGTAAAATTGAATAATTTAGCACACCCATCATTCAGTATTTGTTCAACTGATCAAATCATGGGTGTGGTTTGTATGTAAATTGGTTATTTATTGTGAATTGAGGTGATTTTTTTCGTATGTATAAATATTGTAGTAATTATCATCCCATCTTTGACACATAGTTCTAAATTCAATTCTTATAAATGGTAATCTTTTTTCTTATTTTGCTAGGAGTACATTCTAGCAAATCTAGTAGGTGTCTGTTTAATTTTTCTCTCAAATCTCTGCCTATGCCAGCATAATAAAAAATATTGCTTTTCAGGTTTTGCATTATGGTGTTACCAGTGTGCTGCTTCCACCCCAGGATGTAATGAGCCATTTAACTGGCATGGAATGGGTTACTTGGGAGAGCCATGCCCTGATGCTGAAGATATTTGTGTCAAACTTATTGAAAGAAAAGGAGGTAATTACCTATATTATTTGTTTTGTTAAATATTTAATGCAATATCTTAATAATTTACTTAATAAATTTGCTAGCATCTATAAGCTACAGTAACTACTTACCATCAGCTGGGGCCGTATGCTTCTTTGCCACCCATATATTAAAAAACAAAAGCTCCGAATCTCTAGTTACTCCATTGTTTAACTTTCTTCCAACTATTGTTGGATGACATTAGCAAGACTCTCCCTGAGATTTCTAGTGTCTATAGCTTACTGTTTGCCAATAGATGGACTGTAAAGTTAAAATTCTTTTCTAGCACAAGAAGCAATAACAAGGGACTGCTTAAGCAATTTCAGAGCATCACGCACAGATATACCAGCTGACACATATGAAGGTTGTCGGCCGGCAGCAAAAGATTTGAATCTAGCTAATTATGTCAATAACAGTATTAAGGAACTGGATATAAAGAGGTATGCAGTATTATAAAAAAAATCTTATACTACTACTATAAAATCAACACACCCCCGTGTGCTCATAATGAGTTACAAAATCAGCTAATTGATGAACAGAAACACTGTTTGCAACATACAATATGATAAAATATATAGTTTGCAAGTGGCAACACTCTACAGTTTTGTGCATGTCAATACGGTTATACTCTACCGCTGCTGCTACCGTCAATGTGGTCCCAGGTTTCAGCAATAATCACTACCATCTATACTTAAGTTGTAACAGGCCAATGACTGTACTTATGACATATTTAGGAAATTTAAATATGAAGGGCTATATAACAACAACAGAAACCATAATAATCATTTTTAGAATCTTAGTTTCTCTGTCTGTTTGTTGGTGCATCATGCAACAACTACTGAACAGATTTTGATGAAAGTTTTTTGTTTGAGAGCTCTTGATAGGATAAAATCTTGCATATATTTATTTTGTAGTTAACAATAATTTAATACTCTTTTTTGTGTAGTTGGAAATAATATAATTACACAATTTTTTTTATTTCAGAGACTGGTATGATGAAACAACATGGTGTTTCTGCTTCCTAGACCACAGGTGTAACAGTGCATCAAGCGTATCGATCACAATGGCATCACTAATTCCATTGTGTATGGTATATCTATTCAATAGTATAGTATAATAAGTATTAATACCACATTACAATACATGCATTTCAAAATGCGTTATGATGTGTATAAATAATGAGAAGTTAATAATGAGGAGTGTCTTCCCAGAAGGGTTTATAAAATTTGAAATAAACCCTTTTTGGTGCCATTCGATCCTAACCCTAAATTCACAATGCTTTTAATTTTATATTGGATTGTAAAAATCCGTTTCCTATAGAAAATTATTTACAAACCTTTGCCTGCAGCTCCGCGGCATCCTAAAGCACTAGCTTATTAGTTATAACTCATATATATGTTATAGTTGCATCAAGATCCGTTCCGTATTCTTTGCGTGATATACAAATGAACAAACAACAAAAAATAAAAAGATAATCATTTTGCCTATAAAGCCTAATACAGGCATTTCTCTCAAATATCTTAAATGTACTGACTGTTACAGCTTTATAATTAGTATAGAAACAGTATTCAATTCTGTGCATAAAAGACTTAGTTTACACTGTTGACGTAATAAGCCCTTTTGAGAAGATACTCTATAAATTATATAAGACAATAAATCTGTAAACACATTTTACATATCAATAATTAGTGTAAAGAACTCGCATACCGTAGTTTAGTTAGTGTATAATCATTGAAGCAGTCTATTTTATTATTGTTTTATTTAGATTACTAAAGCTGGTAGCACTAGTTCGTTTAATATTTACACATTTCTTTATACTTACCTATATATTTTATATACCTTTTATTAGCAGAGATTTATTTAATTTAACTTATTCAATGACAAAGTGATTTTAAAACTAATGTTTTTCTGAGATGAATCAAAAGACAAATTAAAACGGCAATTAAATGGAAATAAAATCAAGCAGACAAAATAACTGCGAAAAGATAAAAGTTTGTAGACAAATAATTTTTTTTTAGGTAGGCTAAATTGTACCTACCGCACACCCCGCTGCCCGAGGAGACAGCGGGGTAGTGTGGGGCTCTCACCCACTAAAAACCCACCGTGCACCGTCACCCGCCCATACTTGGTGGACCACTGGTACCGCGTATATTCACTTCAGTGGTCCGAGCGGCGGCTAGCCCTGTTGGGCTTCCTCTCTGAGCGACGTCCCCACGCATCTGGGGCACTTCGGAAGGCTCTACGCGGGCGGAGGACGATCCCCGGTCCAACCGTCCGCAGCCTCGGCTAGGGCGGCATTAGACGCAGATATTCGCGCCTACGCCGCCCGCGCGCTGGCGGCGAGTCAAGCCAGAGGAGAGATCAGCCTCCCTGGCCCTCTCCGCCACCTCCTTCCGCAAGATGACATTCTCGCAGAAGTTATGTCTCATATCAATTATTTATACTTACCTTTGTTGGCTGTATCAAAAACCACTAAATACTACCTATAAAGCCTTGGATACATTCCATGCCAACCTCGTTGTAAGAAACCTAAACAAATTCATAAAATAACAGGAATACAAATATACTAATAAATAAAGAAAATAGACAAATTTTTATTTACCTCCAATAATGGCTATATATTTACATGTATTACACTTAAGCTGTGATTAGTTCCGTCCAGTAAATGTTATGTTTATATATAAGTATCATAGAGTTAAGAAAGGGGGTTGTGCCTATCGATTATGACCGCCAAGCGAGTAGTTCCAAGATTTTCCGCAAGCTGATTCGCTCCGCATAATCGATGCACGACTTAAGTTAAACAAGTACCTACTGAATGATTATTATTGTCCAATGAGCCTTTTATTAAAATAACTAAATCTAATAACGTGAACTATGTATTCAAGTTCAGAATATTTATATTGTAGAAAAAAATTAGCACTGAATATTTTTAAGTTGAGTTTATATAATAATATGCCTTTTATATATTTGGTAAGAAATTTTCAATAAAGTTGTATCACAGAATATGACAAGTATTTTAAATTTTATGGTGTACCTACCTCTGACCGTGCACACTACCTAAAATGCAACAACCATCCATTAGACATTTAGCATCCAATGCTTCCAGCGAGCGCTATGAGTCTTATTGCCGCTTATATAGCAACTCTGCGGCTTTGAGGCTAGGCCCTCGGTCCATCAGTAGGAGGCCGCGTTATCGCCAATTAGGTACTCAGATAGCATAATATAATAGGATAATGAATGTGCCATGTGGGGCCGGCGTTAGAATTGTCCCACCCCTCTCTACCCACGGGAGTCGTAAGAGCCGACTGAGGGAATACCGCGGGAGTGGGCAGCAGCACTCCCTTGAGTATTAACAACATCCACTGCGGTCGCCAACCCACCTGCCAAGCGTGGCGATTACGGCATTATCCCCCATGACGGGACTGCTCGTTGTGACGTACTCTTGGGGAGGCCTGTTTCCAGCAGTGGACGTTGAAAGGCTGATGGATGGATGGGTGGATGGAATGAATACAAAGTACGAAAATGTGAAATCGACAATAACATATCCTGCTCGTGATTTTCGCTCTTTGTTCATTTATATCGATAAGCACGTCAGATGCTTAAAAAATAGATAGAAACATTGAAATAATAGGCATAGCTCAGATACATATTTGTAATGTTAATAAAGAAAAAAATCTTCGATTCTCTTTTGTTTTTTTCTGAATGTAATCATTTGTTTGCTTCGTGTCGGAACGTGTTCTCGAAAATGGAGAAAAACTAAGCGCGAGCCGTTATTAAATACCTCTGTTTAAAAAAGTTAACGACGCAAGAGATTCATTGCGATTTGGAGGCAACATTAGGAGAGTCTGCTCCGCCGTATTCCACTGTTGAAAGGTGGGCTTCTCAATTACGAGTAGGGAGAACGAGCACGGAAGACGAACATCGTTGCGGCCGTCCATCGACGTAAGTCACCCAAGAAAATGTTGCGAAAGTCAAGAAAATTGTATTGAGCGATCGAAGAGTTACCATCCGATACTTAATTCAAGAAACGGGCATTTCATATGGAAGTATTCAATCCATATTGAAGCAATCTTTGAATGTGAGAAAAGTCTCCGCAAGTCGACTTGACATTTCGAAGATATTGTTGGACAAGTTTCAAGAAGATTATGAAAATTTTGGCTCGTTTCGTAACAATGGACGAAACATGGGTCCATCATTTTGATCCCGAGACAAAACAGCAATCTTCGCAATGGAAACGCCCATCATTACCGACCCCAAAGAAGTTTCATGCCGTGGCATCGGCTGGCAAGGTTATGGCCTCAAAATTTGGGGACTCAGAAGGGATATTGTTGATTGATTACCTGGAGCGTGGAACCACTCTTCCAGGCCAATATTATGCCGCTTTAGTTCCCAAGTTGAGGAATGCCATCAAAGAAAAAAGGAGAGGGAAACTTCGAAGGGGCGTGTTGTTTCAACCCGCGCACAGTTCGACAGTTGCGATGGCTGCCATTCAGCAAGCTGCCTTCGAATTGGTTGACCACCCCCCTTATTCACCAGATCTGGCGCCTAGCTATTTTTATCTGTTCCCCAAATTGAAAGAATATTTAAGGGGAAACAGGTACGAAGACAATAACAAGGTGATGGATGCCGTGGAGAGCTTTTTGCAGGACCAAGACAAAACTTTTTTTTGAAAGGGATTGAAGCCTTGGAAAAGCGTTGGACTCGGTGTGTAGACTCGGAGACTATGTAGAAAAATAAATTATTAAGTTATCAATAGTCATTATATTCTATCTCATTCTCACTACTTTTTGATCCCTCCTCGTATTATATAGAGACGCTACCCTTAACACAGATTAAACAATCGTTCAATATAAGACTTGTAAACTGACTAAGATCTACATGCAGGCTTGGGTGCACGTGGGAATGGACGCTCTGTTTGGTTGGACGTCAAGCCGCTACATACTTTCAAGGTAGAATATATCCACAATTAATAGTCACAAGATGACACGGGCAAAGATGTAATATTTTATTCTAAAGATCAAAAAACGCTTCTATAAGGTTACAAAAATACAAATTGCAGTTGAGTTACAATGAGGCTAGTGACCAGCATAAACATTTGAAGTAAACTATTTGCGTCTAACTCCCACATTTTGTAAACAGATAAACGCGTCGGTGCTTCTTCAATTAGTTTTAACATCTTTTTCGATTTCTCCCTTAATCGACCTAAAGCAGAATATTAAAATTAGTTTCTCAGACAAATCTATTTACATTACACATACGTTGCAATTTTTTAATACTTACCGATGTGCATCAATTAGGCAATTAATTATGCCCATGTACTTAGATAAATGAGTTGTAAGTTGTGTGCAGTATCGAACCATCGCAAGGTTAAACAATTTTGGCTCGGCTGGGAATCAGATGGGTGACCAAAAAGTGACACTTAAGTACTTGTGGAAATCTGACCTCCTCCGTGCCTTCCGAAAAGACACGTTAAGCTGTGGCTCCCGGCTATCAAATAACATCTTGGTAATCGTTATAGGTTGTCAGTCCTGGATAATAAAAAACTGACTCCGGTCTGTTCTAAGTTCGTTAGTTGTCCCCTTGTTGAGTCCCGGAGGTCAAATAGACAGTCGCTACATTTAAACACTAGTGGATCAGCTAAAACCGAACAGATCGGAAGCCGGCCCCAACAAAGAATGTTTGGGATGAGGCTAGGGAGACGACGACCTACATACCTATGAAATCCTATAGGCAACGTTTGGAACGGGTTGAAATCCCTTGTAAAAATATTTCATGCAGAAATTATCTAATCCATTCATTCAAGCTTTGGGGTGAATCGAGTCTTGATTAGAAATTACCCATAACACAAATCTGTGACATTTACCGTCGAAGTGTAGAGACATAACAGTGATGCTCAACCTTTTAGTTCTTTTTATTTCTTTAAGAAAGTTTTCGCAGCGGATTACGAGAACGAAAGCAACCCATATGTCAATTGAAGTGAAGATTGCTGGAGTTAAAACGTCCGCCAAATCCACCGTCTGAAAGTTAATATGTAGTCACTTAAAAGAGGGCTTGAGTAAAGTCGTCTACCGGGTAAAATACAAATTCTGAAAAAGTGTTAAGCTAGGATTTGAACCCGAGTCCGAGTTTTTTTTTGTATAAAGTACAACGTGGGTGGCAAACAGGCATACGGTCCACCTGATAGTAAGCGGTTATTGTAGCCTATAGAATATATATTATAGATGCTAGCAACAGCAGAGGCATCATTCGCGCGGCGCTATCTCTAAGGAAAGGGATAAGAGGTGGAGAGGAAGGGTAATAAGGAGAGTATAGAAGGTATACTAAGGAGAGGATAGGGAGGGAGTTTGAGCGTCCGGCGCTTTCACTCGCCATACGAAATAACAGTAAGAGTACGTAACGTTGTTTTATGCTGATATTCTGTGAGAGGGTGGGAGCAGGCTCTACTGTAAGCAAGCCTACCACTAGTAAATGCAATTTTTCAGGTATCCATCCATCTATCCATCAGCCTTACGACGTCCACTGACGGACATAGGCCTCCCTAAGAGAACGCCACAACGAGCGGTCCTGTGCCGACCGCATCCAACGGATCAAACGGATCCAACGAATTCCCTGCAGCTTTAACCAGATCGTCGGTCCATCTGGTGGGGGGCCGTCCGTTGTAGGTATGAGCCAATAATAATATGAGTTATGCAATAAGGTTAATTTTTTAGATTATATTAAGTACTCCCTGTCATTGTTAAATACTTACTTATCATCACGCCATTTCCCTTGTGGGGTAGGCAGAGAGAACAGAGTGCCAAGAGGCTCTATTCTTGCATACATCTCTCGCTTCCTCAATATTCATAACTCTCTTCATACACGCTCGCCGGTTTCGGAGACTCCCGACTCCACCTTCCTTCAATACATTACCAATTTGGTCTAGGTAGGTAAGTCTCGGTCTCCCACTGTACCTACATCCTTCCACTTTCATTGTTAAATAATTTACGAAGATAAATCAAAAACAATATAAGTTTATCTCATCATTAAATTATTATTACTTATTTGTTAA
This sequence comes from Leucoma salicis, assembly GCA_948253155.1. NCBI lineage: Eukaryota > Metazoa > Arthropoda > Insecta > Lepidoptera > Erebidae > Leucoma > Leucoma salicis. Next base: position 11,055,209 of record OX411807.1, on the reverse strand, counting down.
GACAAATAGGTACATTATTATTATAATAAAGTTAACACACCTCATTTTGTGCTGCAAACAGTACAAACTCGAATGTTATTAGGCTGGACGCTACTAGTTTGCAGCAAAATATAAACACCTGTAATTATTATTATTAATTAATAAATATCTTCAACATCTATGTAGGTACTCGTATATAGGCAGCGTCCACATGCAGGTTTCATAGATTAAGTTATTAAGTATTTAGACTTCTGTGCTCATGCTCACGCCTGTTTCCCAGATAAATAGGCAGAGAACGTATTCCCAGTTAATATAAAACGTCCTTCCATTGCGTACTGTTCGACCTGGAACGAGACGTGATGGGTGGCGAACCACATTGCTGCCATTCGTATGATTGATACTAAAAATCTTCATTGGGTTGTGTTTCGACGGGATATATACCTTCGTATTGGTAAGTATGTAGGTTTAAGCTTCATTCAAACTGAGGCGAATCACGCGCGGGATGCGGCAAGCGATTAGCCGCGATTCGCTCGCTCGCTTAGCCTCTTATACTGACGCGAATTCCACGCGTCATTATTTTTGGTTCTCCAATAAAATAAGATATCTTTTGATGTCCAAGCTGAGGTTTTGCTATTATTAGCTGTAGCTGTAGAAGAATCTCAAAAGTTTGAGAAAGAAACGAAGAAAATAGACCCATGAGCTGAGTACCCAACACGTAGATTTTGAGTTTCACACTGATATCTACATTACGAAAAGATAAAGAAAGATTTATTCATATTTCCGTATGCCAGATAAATGCTATAATGAGGTTTTATCGAGAATCGAATAAAGTATACGGAAACAATATAATAACTTTCGTGACTAAGGTTGTATAGTACTTTGTTTTCTTTTACTTTTTGTAAAAATAATTCCATGTTCAACGGCATTTTGATATTGATAAATCGCGCACGATAACGCGTATATTTCGTTGCAACTCATACGATTATTCGCGCCAATTTGAAAACGTTCATACAAGTTAGCTGGCGCAATCGGTACGAGCGATTCGAGTCCCGCGGACCGCGCGGGATTCGCCTCAGTTTGAATGAAGCTTTAATGTACAATTACACGATGGCTCAATTGGCAAAGCATCTGGACGGTATCCATGAGATGCAGGTTCAAATCCTGCTCGTGAGTGTTATTTTAATTTCACATTTTGTGTTAAGTTAATTATGTAGTTTCTATTTACCGACAATGAACTTACCTTTTTTTTTGTTAAGGCGGGAAAAAATGCCCCTAACCGCACACCCCGTCGTTCGGGGGCAACGAACAGGGTAGTGTGGGGCCTGCACCCACTAAAGAAACCCGCCGTGTGCCGTCTCTCCGCCTTTATTGGCGGGCCACTGGAACTATGTTGCATTCCTTCGGTGGTCCACAATGAACTTACCTGGAATCTATAAATTGCTTGAAACATTGAAAAGCCATTTAGTATTTCCTTTAAATGCACATCTGTTTCACTAGAGGCAAAATTATGTGTTTCTGCAGCCAATTGTCTCATAAACTTATTTGTAGGGAAAAATAATACAAATGGATTTTTGTTTGATTGCAATTTTTGAACCTTTGTAGAGTTTATATAGTTATACAGTATACTGTTAATAAATTTAATCCTTGTAGTAAAAAACCTAAAGATATTTGAGCACAAGATTATTTCTATAACGAAATTTATTTGGCTGTAAATAATACCAAGTAGTGCCCAAGTTGAAATGTTATTTTTTTCACTTGTAGTTGCGAGGGCTATACCAAAGACAGTGCATATCCATGTGACGGAAAAAACATTCCCCCTGTACGTTATCGCAGCTATCTTCTTATTTCGGTCTAATTTCATACATCTATCAATTCGTTGGAGTTTGACAAAAAAATCTGCATTTTCCTTGTTATTCACAAATCGTACGTGAATCACGTTGCATAAAAACGTCAAAGTTTGCAATGCAGTTACGCATGTACAAAGATAAGAAATAGTGGTGTTATCTAATAGAATTAAACTGTATTTTCTCGTTGTTATATAATCTAAGCTTAAGATACTAATTACACTGAAGATAGTGTAACATTTTTGAACGAGCGATGACGACGTCACAAAACAGTCTTTAATGTTGACGCGACTTGAAGCTAGCACTAATTGAACTTTGTACAATGGACTTAAAGATTCAACAAATTCTTTGTTAAGAATATCTTTGGAAAGATATTCAATATTTTTGTCTTTTATTATTTTCATAATATGTACAATTTTAGTTTAATGAATGCTTAGACTAAACACAATTGTTGTTTAATATATTCAAAGTAAAGCGAATTGCAATAATGCTATAGTATATGTGGCAGTGATTGCCAAAAGATGTAGAGGCAACCGAGTTCCTAGCATGTATATGTTATAGATGGTTAAAATGCTTCTGCCTTCAACCAATAATATAACTTGCTTAGCATGATGCCGGGATATTCCTGTTGAAAAAAAAATCTATGTATCATTTTATATCGAGCATAGACATTTAGTATTTTCTTTGTATTTCTACCCATACAATTAACTAAAGTAGGTATTTCACGAACAATAATTTAGGTAGATACTTCATATAAACTTTGGAAGTGTTTAATTGCATAATGTCAAGTTACATTAATTCTTACAATAACAAAATTCGTTGGAGCTTGACATATCACACTGCTAGAATTTCTTAAATAGGTAAACTTAAACGAGTACAATAATTTAAATCGTGGTTACGACAGATATGATTTATGGCCAGTAGACGCAGTGTTTTTAACGAACAAACAAAATAACAGTTTTATATTTAGTGTCATGAAAAAACTATACTTTAATGAAGATTCATTATAAAAGCACTTTAAATAATTGCAGTGGTTTCACTATCTCTTAACAAATTCTTTAATATGAGCCGTGCGGGGCCGGCTTTAGAATTGTCCCACCCCTCTCCACTCATGGGAGTCGTAAGAGCCGACTGAGGGAATACCGGGGGAGTGAGCAGCAGCCATCCCTCGAGTATTAACAGTATCCACTGCGATCGCCAACCCGCCTGCCAAGCGTGGCGATTACGGCACTATCCCCCCATATGAGCGCACAGGACCGCTCGTTGTGGCGTTCTCTTGGGGAGGCCTATGTCCAGCAGTGGACGTCGAAACGCTGATGGACCTAAGCTAATATCGATATTCATTTTTTTATTCCTGGAGAAACTACTAGATAGGTAGGTATAATACGTCACATGAACTTTTAATCGGTATATTGATAAAATTGTCTAATATACATAATACATATATACAAACGGGGAATATACATTCGAAAGGAGAGATGAGAGGTTTGAAAGGAGAGGGACGGTGTTAGGAAGGGATTGGTAAAGGGAAGGGGAGATTTTAGAGCAGCGGAAGAAAATGTGTTCTCTGGGATCTCTTCATCCAAAACGCATTCGCAGACAGGTGAGTCTCTGATTCGAATTTTTGCAAGAAGGACCGGTGTACAAGCATGGCTATGCTTGTACAGCCGAAGACAGCAGATAACGAGGTGGCTCGTTTACTGATGTCCAGTTATTTGAAACCAAGGCTTAGTTGGAATGCTATCTTCAATAGACATATTTACCTTACACCATACTGGATTCCTTCCAGGATGTATCCTATCCAGAAAACATTGTATCTACTTTTGGCCAAAGGGATTAAATTATTTCTTAAATTATTAGTTGACTAAGGCGAGTTACAGCCACATTGACAATGGCTCTTCTGTCTAGCAAGCCATGCACCAAACGCCGGAGTGCGTTAAACGATAAACAGCCTCCACGAGTGTTAGCTAGCCCATGCTGGTCAAACAACACCGTTAGGAGATAACGTATTTAACTCGTAGTGTATAAGAAATACCACAAAATTTTAGAAGGGCCTAGGTGCACACATACAATTTCGTAGTGACCACGCTTGCGCGTTTATACCTACTACTTACAGCTTATCTAATTTTTTTATGACGGTCGAGAAAGATAATGAAATTGAACAAGTCTTTAGATTTGTGCGTCTAAAATGTTAAAAACACTTTAATTTCGATTTGTAGCATGTAATAATTACTTACCATCGTATGATGATGACATCAACTCAATAGAAAGTTGTCTTGTGCGTGTCAACTTGGATGATAAAGCTTGGCCCATAAAGCATAATGATAGCAAGACGATCATTATGACAATCAGCACCGGGATTACGCTTATCATTAAACAGTAGTCTATAGTCATCTGAAAGGAATTATAAAATCCGTTAACATCATGTAAGTACAGCTTTTTACTATTTTGACGTGTAGATACCTACTTACCATGTTATGTATGAATCTATTGTATCAACATAAAAAAGTGAGCTGGGATATTTTTGGTGTGCTCTTTGCGAGTTTATATTGGGACTTATAGGGTTGATAGATAACACGAAAATATTAAGGTTCGGTGCACGATTCAAGTAGAGGGTACAGCCTTGAAGTCAACCTAGCCAGGTTGCTCACCTCCACCTGCTCATCAAGAATAGGAATTTTTAAGGCCCCGGGTTTGTTGTTTAGTGGAGTGGTTTACCATTAATAACCCTCTGGGCACCGCAAACAATGTCACACTGTGCTTCGTGAAACATGTCGCTTGCGATAGGTGCCTTGAAAAGCAACTAACTAACTAACTTACCTATTATCACGCCATTTCCCTTGCGTATAGGCAGAGAAAACAGCGTGCCAATAGACTCTATTCTTTTAAACATCTCTCGCTTCCTCAACATTCATAATTCTCTTAAAAACAAATATTGTTAACCATGGTTAAAAATAATAATTTCTGTTTCTTGAATGTAGGTACTTAATGTTATTTTTGGTATTTATTATTTGGCCGAAGCGTCCCTCGGCGTTCCGTTGATACTTTGTCATTTATTTTTCTATTCTATTCTATTCATGCCATCCCGCGCCATGCCGTCTAGTGAGCCGGCCTTTAGACGACATCGTTGAAGATTCAGGGTGAAGGTCGGCAAAACATGTGATTAAATATTACCTGGTCTTTCATTGAGTTTATGACGTTTTGTACAGTTATCAAATTCCAGGATAATGTTTGACAAGTGAATGAAAAAATCTGTTGAATAAAAATTACAATTTTCATTAGTTATTAACAGACAGCCGTAGCCGTGCTGATTTAAAATTCAAATTATATTTATATTAAAATAATTTTATTAGAATGAAACTGTAATAAGTAAAAAAGGCTAAAACCTAAAATGCTCTCCAAAATATAACAAAAGCCATCACTTTTCTTAATTTCTTCCCTAGTGGAAATTTTTGGTAACACCGGAGAAATAATCTGTGTACCTACACGCGGCATGTGACCAGCATACGAGGATAATTAAGTAACGGGCACGAAGTACTCACAGACTCAGATGAACTATTGGTATAACACAAATAATTATACCGTATGAGGTTAGATTCACAGCATTCAGTATGAAATGCCAATGTATAAACCACTACACCGACTGAGCAGGAAAAAGGTGGTGATTGTTTTTATATCTAGGGCGGAATAAATAGAAGGTAGAAAGAACCTATTGACTGTACAGATGGCGAAGTGTTATATATAATGTGAGAGAGAAGTGTTATAAATAAATATAGTATAGATAGAGGTGTTGAGTGTTCAATTCCCACACAGGGCAACTCTTTATGTGATCCACAAATGGTTCTTCCGAATGTGGGTGTACTTTGTGTCCGTGAAATTGTATGTTCGTTAAGTACCCCGCGATACAAGTGTTATTCCTTAGAGTAGGTGTTTTCATCCCATCTATTCGAAAAGGACGACTTGGTTCGCCTTTGAGTGCACCCAAATGTGGTGTTTTCTATAAGAATATTTTAGCGGGCAGTAATGGGTTTTTTTATTACTCATACTCTGAAAGTAGGCCTGAAGTTGCCTGAGGAGCGGGTTGAAAGTAATACTTTTCAGCCCTAGGGAGAATTATCTTCAACTGACAGCTGAGTAATTATAAAAAAACCCAGTTCAATTTTCTGTACTGTCAGTCAATTACAGCGCGATGTAAAATTGAAAGCTGAGTAATTATAAAAAAAACCAGTTCTATTTTCTGTACTGTCAGTCAATTACAGCGCGATGTAAAATTGAAATAACATAAAGTTAAGTACCTATTTATTAAAGAATTTGTTTTTATATGACTTTATTTTAATATAGTTGCAACTATATCTTTAAAATAACGAAGATTTATATTTTTTCAATAATTAAAATGAAAAATAATGGTGGATTAGCTGACAGGCCACAGAAAAAAAAACAAAATCGACGGGAAAACGACGATTCCAAATTTAATTTTTGAAAGTCTCCCTTTTTTTCTTTAGCTAATTCATGATTTTTATTTTCAGTTTCCTCGTATTCGTAATGAAAAGCACAGTGTTTACCTCGGGATAAAGACTTATTTAGTCCCGAGACGAGGTTTGGCGCCCGAGCGTAGCGAGGGCTCCGATAGTTCGAGGTTGCTTTCATCCCTAGGGTAATAATGTACTATTAATCCTCTATGAGTGCGCCGTAATTATCTTTGCCGCGCACTTTTTGAATTTGGAACATCTTAGTGTTCAGCGCCAAAGAAATCGAACGCAAATATTGTTTTCATAATTGCAAAAATATCTCAAATGTAAATATAAGTTTTTAGTTGTTTTATTATTAGATACTATTTAATTTCAATTTAGATAATACTCTATGTTTTATTAAATAAAAATATTACAATAAAATATGAGGCGCCTTTTATTTTCTCATAGTGGTTGATGAAAAGTAGAGTGTATCACTCGGGCGCAGAATATATTTTTGGCGAGGGCGCTTTTTTGAATCCAGAGCGAAGTGAGGGATTCTAGAGTAGAATCCCGAGCGTAGCGAGAGATTCTTTAGTAGAATCCTGAACGTAGCGAGGGTACATTTTTTTCCCGCCTAAACAAAAAAAAGGTGTTTGTTGTCTAAAAAAATGATACTTAAATCGCTTATAATACTCTTATTAGGTCTCTATTTACTTACTGAGAGTTGGCAATGTTTTGTTAAATCTGAGAGTGCATCTAAAATGCGATGTATCCCATTCACCACCTCCTTAAGGGACTGATCCCAATTTATACTTAATTTTCTTGCGAGTTTACTAATGTCGACACATCTATCGTTGTTAATTTCTGTGTAATTAGAATTTAGAAGAGCTCTTTGTTGTAGTATATTGTTTATATAGTCCAACCTTATTATTATGAAATAAACAATGAAATAAAACTGTCCGACGTCCATATACATGCCTATACTCGATACTGCGGCAATAACCGAGACTGCACAAAATTCTCTCATTACGAATACATTAAACAAGATTAACCATACAAGAAATAAGATAAAAGTTATCCACACTACCATGGCGGACAGTATTGAAAGCGATTTATTAGCTTGTCTTCTATTTTCCATATTGAGGCATCGTTCTATTTTTTGCAGCTTCACGTATAATTGGCAAATATTATTCTTTCTATGTAAGTAATTGCGCCACACAAGTAGATAGGTATTTGCTCCGTTGATTATGATTCCGAATTTTAAAGTTGAATCTAAATATTTGGAATCGAAACTATTTTTACACGTATCCTTTACTAAATAATTGATGATGATAACGATATTCAGTGCCCAAATTGCTTGGCTATAGAAGAAATAGAAGGCAGAAGGTGGAGTAGGGTATCTATATTTTATGTTGACTCGTAGCAATCCCAGCATCCATTGTAAGCATAACATCGGACGGAATATTTGGATTAATCCCTCGTTTAAAAGATCTGCTGGAAGCGTCTCCATTGGATTTGGTTTGTTCATGATGCACACCAATAAGCGTCCCACGATTTACTAACTCTGGTTAGGTGGTTTATTAAATTTATATCTATATATGGGTACATATAGGCATTTCATAATTGAATTCTTATAGGTGACCTGACCATAACGACGCCTTTGGGACTAATATCTATATATCAATATGAATCTTTTGTAACTTTGTAATTAGTAATACTTACTGATATTTACGTGAATGTTACACATTTTGAAATCTATCGCGTTTACTTGATTTTACTACTATCCCGACGTTTCGAATACTTAACAGCATTCATGATCACGGGTGGACTTAGATGATAGACGTCACGTCGTATGACGACTCTTTTCTACTATACCATATTGTGAAGAGCACAAATACCTATTATCCTTTTATGCAACAAGAGTACGTAAACTTGGTGCCTAAACTGCCTCATCTGTGCAATCATTGTGCAAACCTGCCTGGTTTGACCGGAAAGACAATGTAGTTGTTGTGGTATCTATTATAGTTATAGATTCATCCATCCATCCATCAGCCTTTTAACGTCCACTGCTGGACATAGGCCTCCCCAAGAGAACGCCACAACGAGCGGTCCTGTTTTGACCGCATCCAACGGCTCCCCGTAGCTTTGACCAGATCATCGGTCCATCTGGTGGGGGGCCGTCATACGCTGCGCCGTCCGATACGTGCTCACCACTCGAGTCGCTTTCGTCTTCAACGGTTATCGGTTCGTCGAGCGATGTGGCCTGCCCATTGCCACTTCAGCATGGCAACGCGGCGGGCTATGTCGGTCACTCTCGTTCTCCTACGGATCTCCGTATTACGGATTCGATCACGTAGGGAAATACCAAGCATAGCCCGCTCCATGGCCCGCTAAGCGACTTTGAGCCTTGATATGAGGCCAACATTCAGAGACCACGTCTCTGTTCCGTATGTCATCACTGGTAACACACACTGGTCGTAGACCTTCGTTTTCAGACACTGCGGAATATTGGACGAGAAGATCTTCCTTAGCTTCCCGAACGCTGCCCAGCCGAGTTGGATTCGTCGATTGACCTCTTTCTCGATGTTGTGCCTACCTAACTGGACTGTTTGTCCTAGGTAGACATAATGGTCGACAACTTCGAGAAGCGCACTCTCGACTAGGACCGGTACTGAAATGACATGGACATTAGACATGACTTTCGTCTTGTCCATGTTCATTTTGAGACCCACTAGTCGGGAAACCCTGCTGAGATCATTGAGCGTGGTGCCATGGTCCTCCAGCGATTCTGCCATGACTACGATGTTGTCGGCATATCGAAGGTGAGTGATGTATTCGCCATTGATGTTGATGCCAAATCCGGTCCAGTCCAAGAGCTTGAAGACATCTTCCAATGCAGCGGCGAAGAGTTTCGGGGACATAACGTCTCCCTGTCTAACACCTCTCTGCAGTTGGATAGGTTTCGTACTCCTGTCCTGAACACGGAGTGACATGGTGGCGTTTTTGTACAAGCATTTTAGCACTTCGATATACCGATAGTCAATTTGGCACCGTTGAAGGGACTGCAGCACCGCCCAAGTTTCGATCGAATCGAAGGCTTTCTCATAATCCACGGTAGACACAGAGGCCGATTGTATTCCTCGGTTTTCTGTAAAATCTGGCGTAGCATGTGGATGTGGTCTATGGTACTATAGCCTTTTCAGAAACCGGCTTGTTCGGGAGGCTGGATGTCGTCAAGCCTGCGCGTGAGTCGATTTGTAATGACCCTCGAAAACAACTTATAGACGTGGCTCAAGGGCGAGATGGGTCTATAGTTCTTCAAGAGGGTTCTGTCACTTTTCTTGAAAAACAGCACCACCACGCTTCTGGTCCACGAATATGGAACGTCGCCCCCGAGAACGACAGAATTGAACAGCCTTTAAGACCGGCTTTCCGCCTGCTCTCAGAAGCTCTGTAGTGATTCCGTCGTCTCCCGGTGCCTTTCCGTTCTTTAGTTGTTTGAGAGCCATTCTGTTCTCGTACAGGCTGACGTCCGGGATATCTTCGGTAAAGTGCCGAGTTAACTTGGATGTGGGGCGAATATCGTGCCGCACAGTCTTGGAGATCTGTCTGTTTAACCGCCTTAGGCAGGACCAATCGGCTGAGGACTGGGCTATCATTTCTTTTCTCCTCTCCATGAGTTTAAGAGTGTGGTCCGAGAGTTTACGAGTCCTACTGACGCGACGGGCCTTGAAGTAAGTCGTCCCGACCGCGTGGACAGTTTGCACGAACCTGCTGTTCATATTGCTCGCTGATTCACACTCATCTAGACATTGGAAGCGATTTTGTAGTTCGAGCTGAAAGCTCTCGGGGTTCTAGTATAGGGCAGGTGTTGGTCGGAGCGTAAACTTCATCAAGCGCGACCTCTCGACTTTTGTTCTAATATTCAAGATGCCCCTGACTAGTTGGTGATCACTCTCAGTTTTAATCCTGCTGATCACTGAGACATCAGTGAATATGTGTCGTTTGTCCGACAGGATGAAGTCAATCTCGTTTTTCACTGAACCATCAGGGCTAATCCAGGTCTATTTTCGCTGGGGCTGCTGCCTGAAGAAGGAATTCATCATGAAGAGGCCGTCCTTCTTCAGAAAATCAGCCAGCATCTGGCCCCTGTGGTTCCTCTGCCCAAATCCAAAGTGCCCCACCTTCAGCTCGTCATCTGTCCTTTTGTCTAGTTTCGCGTTAAAGTCTCCCATAACCACCGTCAAATATGTTTTAGACAAGTGGATGGCCTTCAAGATATCCTCATATAGGGCCTCCACCTCGTCATCGGAGTGTGTCGAGGTCGGTGCGTAAAACTGTATGACCTTCAACGAATACTGTTTGGTTATTCTGAGTATAAGGTACGCTACCCTACTCGACACACTTTCAATCCTCTCCACGTTGCATACGAGAGACCTGCGAACGATAAACCTGACACCCTCTTGGGACTGGTGGTCGCCCTCCCGGAGGAAGAGCATGTTCCCGGACTGGAGGATTGTCGTGCCCTCACCCTCTCTTCGGACTTCTGACAACCCTATAATGTCCCAGTGGATCTTGCTCAATTCCTCTTCCAGCTCGGTGATTCTCTCGTCGGTCCGAAGTGTTCGAACGTTGTGCGTTACCAGGGCCAGAGGTCGTTGTTTTTGGTAGCCTTTCCGCGACCGGAGATTCTTCGCACCCCCTCCTCCGCCGTTACCGGGCCCGCTACCGTTAGGCCACGGAATAGCGGATCTGCCGTGGCTGGGGGCCCTTCTTTGTTGGGTGCCCTTTTTTTTGGGGGATAGTGCCGTAATCGCCACGCTTGGCAGGCGGGTTGGCGATAGCAGTGGATGTTATTAATACTCGAGGGAGTGCTGCTGCCCACTCCCCCGGTATACCCTCAGTCGGCTCTTACGACCCCCATGGGTGGAGAGGGGTGGAGCAATTCTAAAGCAAGCCCCACACGGCAATTAAAAAAGAAGTTAGATTATGTCCGTTATATTATTATTATCACTAGCTGATACCCGCGACTTCGTCAGCGTTAAAGTTTTACTTTCTAAATTTGACCCCTATTTTACCCCCGATTTTATAAAGCCATTGAAATGTATGTGTATCCCATCTATTATATATAATACCAGTGTCACGATGTTTGTCCGGGATGAACTTCGAAACTACTGAACCGATTATTTTTAAATGTGTTTTTGTTCCAACTTGAGATAGGATAATATCTCAATTTATAATTGCAATATTTATTCACGAAAAAATACATATATGGTGATACGAAGTTCGCCGGGTCAGCTAGTATCAAGTATAAAATGAAATTTAACATTCTTAATTCAAAAAAGGTCAAATATGTGTGTTTGTATCTCCCAATTAGAAACCTACCGAACCACCCCCACATTTCCTTCTTATTATTTTACCTGACTACTTCCGCATCTCCTCTATATCATCATTCCTCTTCATGTCCTATAGCTTTTCTTGGAGTGGATTACTCGCGAAGGTTGCTTTTGGTCTATCGGCTGCCACGCCAACCACTCACAGGGTGGCAAATTTACCGTCTTACTCACCATCAAGCCGTACAGCCTAGTATAATTATATGTTATAAACATTGATGTATAAACAAAAACATAGCAACACGCTTGTATTTCCCAAAGGGGTAGGCAGAGGTGTATTACACAGCCACGATTCACCAGCTATGTTTAAGTCCAAAGCAAGCCTATTGCCGTCTACCAGGCACATTTAAAAACTCCGGGCGGCTACTGAGAATTTTTCTATTTACCAAAAAGCGCAATAACACTGCCCAACCCGGGAATCGAACCCGAGACCTCATGATCAGCAGTCACTTACACTACCTCTGCACTACAGAGGCAGTTGAAGTATAAAACAGAAAATCCACAATTAGGCACTAAAAGTGTACACTATAAATTAGTGCAGATTACGCTTTCCTGCACTCATTTCATTTAGTATTGTTTTCTGCAACGTATCAATATGCCTAATAATACCAAAATCTCTTCTTAAAAACTCATTGACTGTCTAGCTCTTCTTTCCCTATCAGAAGTTAATCGCATCTCTCCTTCATAACTGCGTTCATATGCTCGTGCAGTTGCATTATTAACTCTCATAGAGTTTAACCGATGCGCTCTTTCCTCTGACGATTCCTGAGAACGCGCATCTCTCATTCTTTTGGCATTTCTCGGATTTTGAGATAAGGAAGACCATTTTTTAGGTGGCATCGTAGGTGGAATAAAAAGAACCTAATAAGATAAATACACAAAAAAAGAAAAAAATACTTCATTGAAATTTATACATAACTTTACAACGTTTAACTTAACAACTATATTATATAAAGAAAAGAAGGAGAAACAAACAAAAACACTAAACAAACTAATTATATTATTATCTAATACCTACTTTAAACTTATATCTAAAAACTACGTATCTATGTATTTTTAAAATCTAAAACGTGCTTATTCCGAGAAGGGTCAATAAGAACCACGTCTGTTCGCATTAAGAATTATTCGGCGCGTTTTTTTTTTGTGTGTGACGTTTGTTGTACGCTACCCGAGGGCACCCCCTGTGGGGTAAGGACCTCGGCTCGGGCTGTTGCTGGCAAAGTGGGATTTCCCACGTTTATGATTTGAAGTCGGCGCGTGAGCGCCCTCGCCTTTTTATAGATGCAACGTATGGCCGTTTCGCGCGTTAAACAAAAATCAACCGTATAGCCGTATCCATACTGGCGCGGCGAGATTTGGAAGTTTTATTTCATCTATATCTTGTGTGTTTATAATCCGAATTCTATAATTTTTTTTATAAAAAGATATATCTATGTAAAATACAATATATTTATGTATTTAATAATACACTTTGAAGAAATGCCTAACGATTAAATACGTTATTGTGGCTAATTTATAAAAGATAGATATATACTATTCAGGACTTTTTTGTAGATCTTTTGAAGACTATCATCTTTGTAATACATACTTTTGGTGTATGATCAACGTAGGTTTGCGAGGATAAGAGCTCGAAAGCGCATTTTCATCCGATTTGCTTCAAATTTATCGTCACTGCCCAGCTCCTATGTGTCTTAGCGTTATGTTATATAGCCTATAACCTTCCCAGGAGTATGGACTACAATCGTACCAAGTTTGGTTAAAATCCCTTCAGTAGTTTTTTACCCATGCGTGCATATACAGACAGACAGACAGACAAAAAATATATTGATTACATTTTTGGCATCAGTATCGATCACCATTCATCCTCCAATATTAATTTTGAATATATATTCAATGTACAGAATTGACCTCTCTACAGTTTTATTATAAGTATAGATAAGTCTCCTAATTCATTTAATGTTACTACTCTATAATTTCATGCATTAGGTAGGTATAAATTATGTAATGAAATTCATATAATTTATATTATAATTACATTAATAATGTCGGTGGTCTGTATGCTATAGGTTTCAGTGCCGTGTTATTTTGAGGCTAAGGGCGAATAGGGTGCACTTACTCCCAATGCGTGCCTACCTATACAGTCGGTGTTGAAGTTAATGTTGCTCTATAATACGATGTCGTCGAAATTATACTCAGACGAAAGTTTCCTAAAGTGTTTCGCCCCCATTCACATAGTTCAAACATTTTTGGGGTCTTCTCGTATAAACATAAAGAACAATTCAGTTGCACTCACAACAACAACACAGAAATTGTATACGTTCATATGGATAATTTGCTTTACTGTGTCGTTCTACTTCTTCGAGTTACAATATTATAATGATCATTATGGCAAAGACTTCATACTTTATGTTGCTTGTACAACCGGGGTTATTATACAACTTATATCATATTTGGCCAATATAATTCACGTTCGATACTATGCCAATATATCATCTATTGAAATGTATCGTGTTATTCAAAAGATTGACGACATGTTACCACTGCAGGAGTATAAGAATTTAAAACAGAAACAATACTATTGGAATATATTTCTTTTGATTTTGGTGATAGCACCATTTGAATGTGGTTTCTGGTATTACGCCATTACCAGTGTTGAATATCCTATTTTAACAATATTTTGGGGGTTGGGATTAAATATCACTTATCTAGATACGTTCCTTGCGGGCAGTCTAATATACTATCTGACGTTACGGCTAAAATATTTAAATAGTATAGTAAAATATAATATTGCTATTAAAAAACCTGGTCGGTATGGTCCTCCTCCATCAGTGATAAATAACAATTTAGTGATTTCTAAAAACGCCGGCAAAAATTTAGATTTAGAAAATTTTCTTCGGAGTCTAAAAGACATATTAAAGTCCTATAAAATGATTACCCAGCTTTTTAAATTCACAGTAAGTTGATATTTGAAAGCTTTTATGTGGAACACAAGAGGTTGGAACGCAGGCGGCCTTATTACAAAACACAGTCTAACTCTTAAACCAGGTTTATTTCATCTTAAAACCAAGGTTTAACAAAATTCATATTACAAAATCAGTTTTAAGCGTTATAGGCCAGGGTCGATAATTTTCGAAATCAAATAAATTTGGAACAGGACGATACCCATTGGAAAAGTAAGAAAATATAACAAAAATAAAAGGAAAAATAATTTTCGGGCGGTTTGAGGCCGGGAAGGGAGTGGGGTGAGCTTTTAAGGGTGAAAATCGGTTTATCACGATTTCCGGCAAAACTAAGAGTCCTATCGAAAAAAGTTAAATGGCAAAATTGTAGGTAATAAAAAAATCTACAACTCTTGTATTAACACTTTTTTCACATAACCTCAAAATTTATGCCAAAAATCTAAAAAAGCGACTTATAGATTTTTTAATTCAGAAAAAAAAAATTTTTTTCACGAAATTTTGTGAAAACATCTTTTTTACCTCAAATACATAGTAATTTTTTTTGAAGCAAAGCACATATTTTTTTCCTTTTCTTTTGATTAGATATCTAGGAATTCCAAGGTTTAATTAAAGTTTAGTCAATGGTTTATAAGTTAAACCTTTTTTTATATTTTTTTTATTTTGGCAAAAATGTACCTACCGCACACCCCGCTGCCCAGGGAAACAGCGGGGTAGTGCGGGGCTCGCACCCACTATAAACCCACCGTGCACCGTCACCCGCCCATACTCGGCGGACCACTGGTACCGCGTATATTCTTACCTATAAGTTAAACCTGGACCAACTAGTTCGGGTTTAAACCGCGTGTTAGTCCATGTTTTGTAATAAGACTGAGATAGTTTAGAAACAATGTTGTTTATACATACTTATTATATTGTTTATTTTTTAGGTATTTAATGTGGCTACAACTTCATTTTCTTGGACTTTAGTAATAATCGAAGCTACAGTGGAACGACTGCGTGTTGAGGTAGAATACCTTCTTTTTAAGTTGTTAAGGCGCGAAAAAATGTTCCTAACCGCACACCCCGTCGTTCGGGGCAACGAACAGGGTAGTGTGGGGCCCTCACCCACTATAGAAACCCGCCGTGTGCCGTCTCTCCGCCTTTATTGGCGGGCCACTGGAACTATGTTACATTCCTTCGGTGGTTGAGGTAGATACATAACTAATTATAATATATTTTAAAACTATAAAAGTAGGTATAAAAGTGGGTAACGGTTGTTGTATCTACAATGTACCTTTTCTACTCTGGTTCTAATTAATAAAAGATAACCTTATTTAGCGGTTTCGTTTGGTAATACTGTAAATAATACGATTTACAATTAATTGCAGTTTGAGGCAGAGTTACGACAGGATGCTGCGCTGTCGGGAGGCTACCTTAGGGACCTCGGAGGTGATCAGGAGCTTTGAGGCCCTGGGGCTTAGGGTGGCCGTGGATAAATCCGAGTCTCTGCTCTTCCATGGGCCCCCATGTCGGTCACCTGCTGGTACCACGATCGCGGTGAACGAGTTCCAAATCGGGATCCGAGCCCAGATCTTAATCCAGATACTTATATCTGGGTAGGTACTAGTACTGGACGGACAGTGGCACATTCGCGCTTCCGCCAGCCAACACGGCACGTTGCACGGCTCATGCCGAACATATGGCCGAACCCAGTAATGCGTGCCGTCGTCTTTACACAAAGTCAGGGCAGATGGCCCGGATGACGGCACAGAGTCCTTACCTTACGACTGGTGTAGGTTCTGTCGATACATGGTTGTTTCGGAAGATATCTGGACATAGTCGCAGAGGGAGATGACTCCGTGCTGTCACGATTCCGGCTGCGACGAGGACATGGCGTGGCACACGCTCGAGTCGTACCCGGCTTTGGCCAAGCAGCGCCGTGAACTCGTTGCGGCTATAGGTGGGGCCCTCTCACTACTGAGCGTCGTTCGATCGTCGTTACAGCGAAGCGCGGTAGCTAGGTACAGAAATTGAGCCGCGACCGCTAACACAAACCACCGCCCTAGCTGAGGCCGCAGTTATAACTTTACAGTGCAGCTTAAACCTATAAGTCAATTACTCATCAGCTTTTCAGCATCAGCTAGTGGACATTGGCCTGCATCCAATGTCCTTTTGAACAGATCGTCGGGCCACCTGATTGTAGGCCTACGCCACGATAGTAGTTAACAGTCTGCGATGTAGCCTGTCCATTGCCGCTTCAGAAGGTTTAAAATTACTAACAACGTTTTTCTGGGACGTTTAAAAGATGGGTCTATGGTACCTATGACATACGTAGTTCCGTGGTACAACAGTAGTGTTGTAGGAGATACCTACTACAGTCCTACCTAATTAATTCTTTCAAAAGGCAAATCAAAATGTTGCATTTTTCTACTTTATTTTGAACAAGCTCTGAACGTAACTCATTTTGCATGGATATCAGAATTTAATGGTACCTAAGTATTGTAGTTCAGGTAAAATAACCTAAGTGCCTACATATGTCTTGTATTCTTTCGCAGTTCGGTGCGGAGGTTACTATCATTACTACAAGTCTCTGGATAGTGTACTACTTCGCCCTTCTATCAACGCTTGCTTACGTCAATGATGCGTTTATACAAGAAGTAAAAGAAACAAAGTTGCATTGTATTTACATAATGTCGTATCACTTTGAGGGTAAGTGATTACAACTCGTATGTTTAAAATTAAATTTTATATTTCTTTTATCGTTACCAAACAGTTGAGTCTATACCCTACCTTTTTTTTTGTTTAGGCGGGAAAAAATGTACCTAACCGCACACCCCGTCGTTCGGGGCAACGAACAGGGTAGTGTGGGGCCTTCACCCACTAAAGAAACCCGCCGTGTGCCGTCTCTCCGCCTGTGTTGACGGGCCACTGGTACTGTTTGGATTACTTCAGTGGTCCGCCGGCGACTTATTCGTTCGGGTACTCTCTCCTGAGCGACGCATCCGCACACGGAGCGTCGCAACTCCGCGGGAGGCCTTGCGGGTGGCGGACGTTCCCCGGTCCATCCACCCATAGCCTCAGCTAGGGCGACATGAGGCGCAAGTACACGCGCCTGCGCCGCCCCAGTCGCTGGAGACGGTTTGGGTCAGCGGAAGAGTCCTCCTCCCTGGCCCTTTCCGCCGCTTCCTTCACAGCTCGGCGAGCGTCGCCCGGCCACCTGGCCACCTCGCTGGGCAGGAGACGACCGTCCCTCGCCCGCTCTTGCGACGCCCGCCAATACACCTCGGCGAGCACCTCCGCCTCCAAGTTCCACGGGGGGATTCCAGCTAATGCGCAGGCCGCCTCGGTCGACACCGTGCGGTATCTGCGTATGAGCCTGGACGCGACGACTCTTTGTGGTCTCCACAGAAGAGCCCTGTTTTGCACGTCCAGGGACTCCACCCACACAGGTGCGCCGTACAGCGCCATCGACCGGACCACCCCTGCGTAAAGCCGTCGGCACGCATTGTTGGGTCCGCCCATATTCGGCATGAGCCGTGCAAGGGCGGACGCCGCGCCGACGTGCCTCGGGGACAGTTGACGGAAGTGCTCGCGAAAGCGCCACCGCCCGTTCAGCACCAGGCCCAGATACTTGATCTGGGCCTTTACTTCTATTTGGACCCCGTCCACCGTGATCGAGGCACCAGCAGGTTGGCGACGTCGGGGCCCATGGAAAAGTAGGGCCTCCGTCATATTTAAGGCCACCCTAAGTCTTAGCGCCCCGATCCTCCTGACCACCTCCGAGGTCCCTAACGTGGCCAGGAACGCCGCTTCCTCGAAGTTTCCGCCCCGGGCCACGACCAGCGTGTCATCTGCATAGCAGATGACCGCCAGCCCAGGGGGGAGCCGACAGCGTAGCACCCAGTCGTAACCGATGTCCCACAGGAGCGGCCCTAGAACCGAACCCTGTGGGACACCGCACGACATGGGTCTCCTAACAACGTCCCCTATGCGGCTCTCATAGAGAACGCTGCGGCCCTCAACATAGTCTGCCACTAGCCGCCTTACTAGCCGCCTCACTAGCCGCCTCAGGTATGCAGGCACCCCGTGATACCGGAGCGCCTCCCTGATGCAGCTGAATGGCAGACTATTGAATGCGTTGGCGATGTCAAGCGACACCGCCAACAGCACTCCACCACCAGCGACGACCGCCGCGGCCGCGGCCCTCAGGTGCATGATCGCACCGACCGTCGAACGACCAGCTCGAAAACCGAACTGGGCGTCCGACAAGCCGGGTCATCGCGCAGGTGCTGGACGATGCGGGCAGCGAGGATTCTCTCCAGTAGCTTACCCGCCTCGTCCAGCAGCACGATGGGCCTGAAGGCCCCGGCCGAATCCAGCGTTCGCCCCGGCTTCGGCAGGAGCACCAGCCTCTCCTCTTTCCAGCAGTCAGGGAACCGTCCGGACGCCAGGCACGCGTCGAACAGTCCCCTGAGGCGGGGCTCCAGGTGGTCCAGAGCCAGGGCCAGCACCCGGGCGGGTATCCCATCTGGGCCAGGGGCGGTACTCTTGGAACGAATCCATGAAACGGCCGCCCCCATAGTCTATACCCTACCTACCATTATAAAGCTATAACAGAGCTATGACTGTACGTTTAAGATATTTGAGAAAAAATATAGGCGTCAACACAGATTTAATAACTTTTGTTTGTTTGTTCGGGCTTCGCGCAAAAACTACTAAACGGATTCTGATGAAACTTCTTTTATTTCATATCTCTTGATTAGATTTAAAAATCGGTATACATTTTATCCCAATACTATACCGGGAACCTGGGATATACCTAACCTAAAAACCACCTTCCGACTGCGGCGAAGCCGCGGGCAATGGTCAGTAAGTTATATAGGTAGGTATTTGCCTATTGACCACTGAAGTATACATTACTTCAGTGGTCAATAACATAGTTCCAGTGGCCCGCAAATAAAGGCGGAGAGACGGCACACGGCAGGTTTATTTAGTGGTTGAGGGCCCAACACTATCGTTCGTCGCTCGTTGCAACGAACGACGGGGTGTGCGATTAGGTAAATATTTTCCCGCCTTAACAAAAAAAAGGTTATTTACTTATCAAGATTGGTTGTTAGGTGTTGCCAATTTTGACAATACTGATATCTCTAGATGATTTCGGCCACGGCGGTCAGTGTCATCGGATCAATGAGTGTGTGCACTATAAAAGCACAAAAAAGTGTGTGCGCAAACACAGGTGCACTCTCTGATTCCTCATAAAAGTAATTTTCTATCTTTCCTTCTTTCTTCTTTCATTCTCATAGTCCGATGGGATGGCATTCGGACGCGACCGGAAAGAGATCATGCGAATCACTATTGGATTTACGCGTTTCCCGAGTCACGGGGGTGAAACACCGCTAAGTTGTATTTAAAAAATACCTAACACTGACCTCCCTTAACAAGTGTTGTGAGGTCGATTCCCGCACGGGACAATTGTTTGTGTGATTCAAAAATTAATGGTTGTTCTTATTCTGAGTGTAGGTACTTTGTGTCCGTCAAACTATGTAAAATCCAATAATTTTTTACTAGCCTGTCCTGGATTCGAATCCGAAACCGCCGTAGCAAGCGCTACGGCTAGCCCAGCGTGAAGACAAACCTACAGAGTCATTTTAATGACTATATTTAGTATCCTGAATTTAAAAACACCAAGACCACCTTCCACGTCGACTCTAGTTGCAAATACCTAGTTGAAATATGATTGCAATTCATGCTTCATCCATATTTTAATGAAATGATAGAAATTTCTTTCAGGGCCGATTCGTAAGGGAGCTAGCGACATATTGAACATAGTGCAGTTTACTCAGCCAAGATTTTCCGTGTATGGGATTTTTGTATTAGACAAATCATTTCCTATTAAACTATTGGGAATTATCACCACTAATGTTGTTGTACTGATTCAGTTCACAATGTAATTTACAGTAGGATATATATTTTTAGTTCAATATAAGTATTTACTCATTTGAAATAAAAAATAAAGTATTTTAGCAATCTTTGGAAAGAAATCTTGGCTGGAGAGTACCTATCAGGTGGAAGAGAACCTCCTAAATCGATATGTTTGATAAACCGGAACTGAAACACTTACGCTTGTTACTACTAATTTCTTTAAGTTTGGAGGACTCAATAAGTGTTCAATGAATCCACATGGTTATACCTTTTTTTTTGTTAAGGCGGGAAAAAATGTTCCTAACCGCACACCCCGTCGTTCGGGGTAACGAACAGGGTAGTGTGGGGCCTGCACCCACTAAAGAAACTCGCCGTGTGCCGTCTCTCTGCCTTTATTGGCGGGCCACTGGAACTGTGTTACATTCCTTCGGTGGTCACATGGTTATACCTACCTAAAAGGAGATTGCCCACAAATGTATGGGCTTTAGTTTCATATTGTATCGTGTTGTACAATAATGAAACTTACCTTAATTTATAGTGTTTTAAGCGTAAATACAATTACAATGAATACTTACAACATCTCTACTTCGCCGGATTTTCGAGAAAAAGGCTAATGAAGTTCATCAAATTAGGTTACTTAAACACGTAAAATATACGTGTTTAAGTACCTACCTACAATCATACAATTATTTTGCGTATTTATCAAGTTTTTACTTTTAGCTATTTGATGTTACAAATAGTTATCACTTTAAATAAAAACAATATAGGTAATTACAATGTTTTTGAATGTATTAAATGTTAATTATTGCTAGTTTTAAATGTGCACGGTAGACCGCAATAGTCTCGTCCCCTATTATTCTCGAGCGATCAAAGTAGGCAAATTCCTTTTTAGCAGATTTTTATCAGTCGAAAATATGACTTGATATTTGAAAAGGCACATATTGTATATATTAAATATTAATTTATGAGACCATTTTGAGTTTGATACAAAACGAAGCCATGTATGGGCAATATGGGCATGCTCCTTTATATGGTAGTTGAAATTGGTCAATCAAGCATTAGAAATGTTAATCGTCGATTTCGATTACTTACACGATTATTTAGGCATCTAATGAAGCAGTTAGGTGTCAGTAATATAGTGCAAGGGGATGCACCCGATAAAGTAAAAAAAACGCATTTGATCATATCAGATTTAAGCTGATTTATTTCTAAACCATGAAGTACAAAAACAATATATTAAAATATTTATGCTTTGCTATCTTAGAATACAGCTTACAGTTAGTTTCTATATTGTAACTGGAAACAACTTACATAAACTTTCTTATTAAAGTAAATATAAATGTATATTATTGCCATTTGCACTACACTATTATTTCACAATCACTCCCAAAAAGCCTATAAATAGGTATATTTAAATGAATATCTTAGTATGTAGTAAAGTAAAAAAATAGGATGTTAGCGTTTTAACATAATATATATTTCAACCCAAACCAAGTCAAAATAATACACTACGATATAAAGATTGTATTATTTGATAATAACATAGCAACAACAGACAACATTTTGATTTCTTTTCTTTCACTATATAAAACGAACAATGCAACATTTAAAATAATTTTATTTTAAAATTATTTAATACGCGAAACGCAGTTCCTCTTTGTATCCTAACTTCTCAAGTGCAGGGTTACACGCGAAGTTGATCATTGGTGGAGGCCCGCACATTAGCACCAAACAATCGTCTGAAGGCGGGAATAGGTGATCACGAACCATTTCATCGTTGATAAAACCTACACTGTACTTCCATCCTGTAAATAATAGTGCAGTTTAATACAGTTTTTTTTTAATTTTAAATAATGGTACTCGGTTTGAGTATTTGCCAATTACTTTTTCTTCTTTTTTGATTATAGCAATCAGCCGTAACCATTGTTGCCAGTGCAAGGTTTCGCATGTAAGTTAGCAGGTCACCACTTTTACACATTAAATTGGTACTTTAAATAACAAGTTTTGGGATTTAATGTACAGCAACGACAAGATTCTTTAATGTTCCCGCCAAAATTATTGCGAAGGTTTAATTTACTGTACTGTAAATTAAACCTTCGCAGGCAGGTGTAAACGGCAAAACGAAAAAAATCCCGTGCTGATTCGCACGGAGTATTATTGATAGTTCTGAATCTGCAGTAACTGCAAATTATATAGCGATAGTCCGTTTAATGAAATAGCGGAAATATGAACTCCGCATGCGAACGGTGGAAAAAAAAGAATTATTGTAATTTTTTTATGTTTGATAAACTTGGAAAATACAAATTTTGATATGCGGGAATGATCAGCCAGTTTTTGTAACAGACGAGAATTGTTAGGATTTCTTCGTTGAACTGCTCCTTCCTGCTGGCCTGGCAACGGCCTCGGCATCTAGCCATTATTTTACATAATCACGCATTCGCGTTGTTTTCACAACTAGGAAGAAACTAAGTAAAGTATAACAAACTAATAATTTGACAGTGAAAAGAAATTCCTCATGTTTCACGTTTCAACGCCATATTGTAGCCAACCATAGATTACAACATTATTACGAGAGATACTGTCCCTGTAATCTCAACTAATAAAACCAATGAATAAGGAATGATAGCATTATATATTTAGTTAAAGATAAAGAGTTACAGAACGCTACATTATTACCAAGAACTCTTGACTATTATTTAGTCGAAAAAAATCTTCGATTGAACGAGGTGCAATCTGTTTCATATCTTTATTTTTTTTATTGCATTTAGTGGCAGACGAGCCACGGCCCATGTGATGGTAAATGTTAACCGTCGCTCATGGACTCAACTATACCTCTCGGTATTATTGTCAAGCCGCTGCTCACCATTTCATTTCACAAATATGAAATGAAAAAATAAAAGGCTATCTCCTACTACAGCCAAAACGCAACAATTTGCTTCATGACCGGTCACACGGGAGATGGTGGTACCAACCTGCTCGGGCCCGATACCAAGTGAGTACTTCCGCTTGGTACCCAACCCTACCACCAGTTATGCAATGGATGATAATTGCTTACATCCCTTAGTCGCCTCATACGACACCCATGGAAAAGAATGGGGCAGTGACACTTGTATTCTTAGTCCGTCATCACACGGACAGCTCAATCTATATCTCATTGAATCCTGAGATATCAAAAGAATACTGGATTAGGAACTTATGCCCAGCGAGCCCAGCGAGTGGTTTGAAACAGTGCACACTGAGAGAGAGGCCAATAGGCCCTAGAGAATAGGGATAGAAAATAAAAAAAATAAAAAAAACTATCTCACAAAATCAGCATAACTGTAGTTTCATACCTTCATTAGGTCTGTCAATAGTGTACCACACTTTAAATTGTTCGGGGAACTCAGCTTGGTATTTGTCCAATTCATTTCTCAGTAAGATGTCCTCCTCTGTCTGGTTGGCAAACAATAATCGTAATTCTGTAGGGTCGTTGGCATCTTTGCATATGTGTCTAACGAGTTGGAGCATTGGAGTAATGCCAGTACCACCTGTTGAAGAAAGAAGCAATATGATATGAATACTATTAATACTTGAACCGATCATGGGTAGAGCGATCACTTTGTATTAAACACACATTTACAGAATTAAGTTTATTTTTGCTAATTATGTAAGTATAAAAAAGTGTAATAATTTAAATTAAGAAATAAATCGTAATAAATTTAAGAACTTTAAGTAAATTAAGTTCCTACATTAATTATTTATCGATAATTTTTAAGTTATTTGTTTTTAAAAACCAATTTCATTAATGTATTTTACTTTATATAATGGCATAAGTAATTGGGCCATTATTTCGTCGTTGAAGCTTACAAAGGGATTAGATTGCAATTATCGTAATAACAAAATAATAGCACATCATTACACTAATAATTTATTAATGCGAATGTTTGAGAGTTTGTGTTTTGGTCCATTCTTTATAATTAAAGGGTTATCATCCATCCATCCATCAGCCTTTCAACATCCACTGCTGGACATAGGCCTCCCCAAGAGAACGCCACAACAAGCGGTATACGCTAGCGGTCACGCTTGGCAGGCGGGTTGGCGATCGCAGTGGATGTTGTTATTACTCGAGGAAGTGCTGCTGCCCACTCCCGCGGTATTCCCTCAGTCGGCTCTTACAACTCCCGTGAGTAGAGAGGGGTGGGACAATTCTAAAGCCGGCCCCACACGACCAAAAAGGGTTATGGGTTATCATAATAGTAACAGCGTTAACACCTTGGATTACCATTAGCTACCTACTTCCTATCCTGAAAACAGTGGCTGTATAGGTAGACGAGTAACGTCATTATTTCTCTATAGGTATGATTTTTTTTTATTACAATTCGGTCCCAACTTCACATTTTCAATGATATTAATTATGGTGTTTTATAACAGCTTATTTCCTCTAGAAATGTATCTACAAAAAGCATTCTGTTTATTGTTAAAGAGACTTCTTAATGTTTTTGTTAGTTCAATCAACCTAAACATTTATGAGGAAATATGCCATGAATGGTCTAGAGCATTTCCCCGGATTGGAAGGGATGCAGGTTCGAATCCCGCTCGCAGTAGGTATTTTATTCCACATTCACAAATAATTTGTTCATTGAAATCTTAGAGGCATCTATTTTATAAGTCACTTCTAATAATCTATTCTATACTATTATAAAGTTGTAACAGAGCTGTGTATCTTAAATTTACAGACATTTAAGATATTTAAGAAAAAATGTCTGTATTAGGCTATATAAGCGTGTCTAAACAAAACGATTTTTTTTAGATTTTTTGTCTGTTCATCTGTTTATTCGTTCGCGCATCACGCAAAAACTACTGAACGGATTTTGATGTAACTTTTTTATTTGATAGCTCTTGATTAGACTTAAAAACTGGTATACATTTTATACCGCTACTATATCAGGAGATATAACCTAAAGACTAGCTTTTAGAGCATTAGAGGAAAATTCTATAGTAAGTATCTATTATAAGCGACACGGCAGAGGGTGTATTATCGACATGGCTATTGAAATTTTTCGTACCATACAACAACACGTACAATATGCCTGTGTGTGCTGTACCAAAATGTGATAACCCCGATATACATTTATTTCCTGAAGATCCAACATTAAAAAAAGTGGGCAGTAATCGCAACAATTTCGTGGCTACACAGCATAGCGTCTTTCAATTCTTTAATCTTCCAGGTACTTACTATACATTTTAACAATATCGCTGATCAACCGAATTAAATACACAAAATAGCAAGAATTCTCAGGCAAACCAAGCCTTTTTACCTTCTAAAAATAAAGTTTTGGATTAACGTATATAAATACTATGTTATGGGGTAGGTATTAAAATTAACGAACGAATTATGTGTGTCACAGCAACGCGTGCCCGGGTCTGCTAGTACCACCTAGACAAAGTGGCGGGCAAATGGTAGGTACCTACTTAGTATTGTATTTCCATATATATGTGTGCGGATGTTGTAGCTGTAGAATTTTGTATGTCGAAAAAAACTACGCATTTTTAACAATGAAACAATGCCCCTAGGTCAACTGATTTACAAATAGTGCAGTGACGAAAAATAACCATGAGTAGGCACCTACATAGCTAGTTATTATTTCTTTTGAAAAAAAAAATGGTATTTTTCACATGACAACCGCAATGTTCTGCGAACAAACTTAATCTACGGCATTTCAAGATATAAACATATCCCGATAATCACCCTGCTCATTATGTAACAAGACACGTGACGTAATTCATGTCAGTGATAAGATATTATATTATTTGGCTGCTTATCACGCGGACATCATCATCAGTCACCTAAAAATATGTAGGCATGCCGTTAATACACATTACTGCGTTCTGATAACAAGTTTTTTAATGTCACTATACACGATTTGGAACAGTTACACAATAATCCCATAGTATCCAAAAAAGCCTCTCTTTCCCGAAACAAGAACCTATAATCGCAATTCGAGACTAAGTAATCAGTACTAAGAATACTAACTATTATAAAGCTGTAACAGAGCTGTGTTTGAACTTTTTGTCTGTTTGTTTGTTCGCGCATCATGCAAATACTACTGAACCGATTTTAATGCTACTTCTTGTGTTTGATAGTTCTTGATTAGACTTAAAAACTGGTATACATTTTATCCCGCTACTATATGGGGAATGTGAGTTATAAGCTACTAAACTAGAAAAAACTACTAAACTAAACAAGCTTTTTGTTTTTTTTTTAAATTTATTTTTTGGTCCCATACGAAGCTTAACGCTTGTGCTATGGGTACCAGATTATGGATATAATACATATACTACTTTTTTTTGTAAATACATACATATAATAGATAGAAAACACCCAGACGCAGTACAAATATCTGTGTTCATCACACAAATAATTGTCCTGAGTGGGAATCGAACCCTCGTGCACCGAAGTCGGTTACACTACCGACTACGCCACGAAGCCCATCAAACCGACGTGTTGTGTTGGAGCCGCCGGCAAAGGCTAGTATTTCTATAAGCGCAGACTAAATTGTATCTTAGCTAATGGCAGTCAGCTAGATTTGTTGATTAGAGTCAATCATACCATGACTGCTGCCTAGAATGTAAAACGGTACAGTCGTCTACCGTCCGACCACCCCACCGTCAATAGTCAACATACCATTACTTGATCACACTTCGATCTCTCAACCAATCACAATGGCGCGAGCGGGCGATGCAATTCGTATGTATCATTTTACATTCTAACCCGTTTATAGCGATAAAATTGCATATATAGAAAAATCAGTTTTCATTATCGGTTAATAATATTTTGTAGCCTCATTTTACACATGCTAACCTGTGGGCCTAGCCAAGTTGCATTCTATGATCGCTAACGCTATAGAAAACCATTAAAATGTATGGTAATTTGACATCTCTAACGTTAAGTCACGTGACTTAGTATTATAGATATCGTTAAAGATATATTATATAAAACCCATACATTTTAATAGCTTTCTATAGCGTTAGCGATCATAGAATGCAACTTGGCTAGGCCCACTGGACTGCAACTACTAACTAGTAATATAGAGCTCGAACCTCAGTCCGAAGAGACCTCGGACACACCTCGGGGTTTTCGAAATTACATAAATCTATTGTTTCACAAATAACCTATGAGTTCCCTATCTGCTGTATGTATACTACTACCTACTGCCTGGTGAAGAACAACATTTTGAGGAAATGTATACCCTATATGTCTGTCGACCCGCATTGGGCCACTCTCTCTGAGACCTGTGCTAAATGGTGTGATTCTAATAGGTTGAACAAGCGATGAGCCATTGAAGCACCTATAAATATACAAAGATATTATTATTTAAAATATCATACCAGCAATCATGTTCAATTTCTTGGCCAAGATTTTCACGGGTGGGTCTTTTCTTAATTTCTTGATAAGGAATACGCCATTGCCAGCATACTGTAGTCTACCAGACGGACCTCTCACGTCGATGGTGTCGTTCAATTTCATGTTCTCCAAATACTGTGACATTTTGCCACCTTCCGGGAATTTAGGATGTACATCTTTGAAGTATACCTGAAATAACATTGATACTTAACAAAACTAGTCTTGTGTTGTAACACAATAATAATGTATTTTGAAAAGGGCCAGGGGAATTTTATATACAATGCAGCGACCGGGAGGCCGACCTCAGTCGCCCGTCACTGCGTCGGAAATGGCAGTTTCGCGGATTCGTTCGAAGAACACCGCCCCCGTCCCGGACGGGATACCCGCCCGGGTGCTTGCCCTGGCTCTGGACCACCTGGAACCCCGCCTCAGGGGACTGTTCGCCGCGTGCCTGGTGTCCTGACAGTTCCCTAACTGCTGGAAGGAGGGGAGGCTGGTACTCCTGCCGAAGCCTGGGCAAACGCCGGATTCGGTCGGAGCCTTCAGGCCCATCGTGGTGCTGGACGAGGCGGGTAAGCTGTTGGAGAGAATCCTCGCTGCCCGCATCGTCCAGCACCTGCGCGACGTCGGACCCGACTTGTCGGGTGCCCAGTTCGGCTTTCGGGCTGGTCGTTCGACGGTCGGCGCGATTATGCGCCTGAGGGCCGCGGCTGCGGCGGTCGTCACCGGCGGTGGAGTGCTGTCGGCGGTGTCGCTCGACATCGCCAACGCATTCAATAGTTTGCCATTCAGCTGCATCAGGGAGGCGCTCCAGTATCACGGGATTCCTGCATACCTGAGGCAGCTGGTGGCGGACTATCTTGAGGGCCGCAGCGTTCCCTATGAGAGCCGCATAGGGGACGTTGTGAGGAGACCCATGTCGTGCGGAGTCCCACAGGGTTCGGTTCTAAGGCCGCTCCTGTGGGACATCGGTTACGACTGGGTGCTACGCTGTCGGCTCCCCCCCGGGCTGGCGGTCATGTGCTATGCGGATGACACGCCGGTCGTGGCCCGGGGCGGAAACTTCGAGGAAGCGGCGTTCCTAGCCACCTTAGAGACCTCGGAGATGGTCAGGAGGATCGGGGCGCTGGGGCTTAGGGTGGCCCCTGGACAAGTCGGAGGTCCTACTTTTCCATGGGCCTCGACGTCGGCCACCTGCTGGCGCCTCAATCACGGTGGACGGGGTCCAAATTGGGGTAAGGGCCCAGATCAAGCATGCCTGGTGCTGGATGGGCGGTGGCGCTTTCGCGAGCACTTCCGCCAACTGTCCCCAAGGCTCGTCGGCGCAGCGTCCACCCTTGCATGGCTTTTGCCGAATATGGGCGAACCCAACAATGCGTGCCGACGGCTTTATGCGGGGGTAGTCCGGTCGATGGCGCTGTACGGTGCACCTGTATGGGCGGGGTGCCTGGACGCGCCGAACAGGGTTCTTCTGTGGAGACCACAAAGAGTCGTCACGTCCCGGCTCATACGCGGATACCGCACGGTGTCGACGGAAGCGGCCTGCGCGTTGGCCGGAACCCCCCCGTGGGACTTGGAGGCGGAGGTGCTCGCCGAAGTGTATCGGCGGGCGTCGCAATAGCGAGAGGTGGGTGGTCGTCCCCCACCCAGGGAGGTTGCCAGGTGGCAGGGCGATGCCCGCCGAGCTGCCATGGCCAGATGGAGGACACGGCTGGAAGCGCCCCGAGCCGGTCTCTGGACCGTAGGGGCGCTCCAGCCTGTGATGGAGGAGTGGGCGGGGCGACGGCACGGAGTCCTTACCTTCCGATTGGTGCGGGTGCTGTCGGGGCACGGTTGCTTCGGCAGATATCTGCACATAGTCGCAAGGAGGGAAGCGACTCCGGGCTGTCATCATTGTGGCTGCGACGAGGACACGGCGCAGCACACGCTCGAGTCGTGCCCGGCTTGGGGCGGGCAGCGCCGTGAACTCGTCGCGGCAATAGGGGGGGACCTCTCGCTCTAACGACGCTTGGGAGCGACAGGAATTGGGCCGCGGTCACTGCTTTCTGCGACGAGGTCATCTCGCGGAAGGAAGCGGCGGAGAGGGCCAGGGAGGCTGATCCTTCCGCAGACCCGAACCGCCGCCAGCGACTGGGGCGGCGCAGGCGTGAGTATTTGCGCGTAATGCCGCCCTAGTTGAGGCTACGGGTGGATGGACCGGGGAACGTCCGCCACCCGCAAGGCCTCCCGCGATGGTGCGATGCTCCGTGTGCGGGTGCGTCGCTCAGTAGAGTGAACCCGAAAGGGTAAACCGCCGGCGGACCACCGAAGGAATGTAACATAGTTCCAGTGGCCCGCCAATAAAGGCGGAGAGACGGCACACGGCGGGTTTCTTTAGTGGGTGAGGGCCCCACACTACCCTGTTCGTTGCCCCGAAAGAGTGCGGTTATTTTTTTCCCGCCTAAACAAAAAAAAAAGGGGAAATTTTATATATTAGATGTATATGTATTTGAATGCAACAATGTCTATCGTAAACTTCATTTGCATAAAATTATAAATTCCATAGATGAGATGCAAGTAAACCTAAATAAGACACTATTCAAAGTTGGAATGCATTGCTACCAAATTATAGAGTACATAAAATATGTAAACTTGCTGATGCAAGAATGTTGTTTCTAAATATTTTCGTTTACTACTTTTGTTAAGTTTCCTCTTTTGTTACGTGTTTAGTTATTTGTTGCTGTTTTATTATTATTATCTTGACGTTTTCGTGGTTTAATAAATGGATGAATCTGGACTCTTTGAGAAACATTGGTTGTTTTGTTTCATGTTGTGTCACGCTAAAGTGAATAGGCTATAGTTAGGTCCTTTCCCTCCAATGTAAAGAAGGCTCGTGCCACAGTGATATCTCTATGAACAAGACTAATAAACGAGGATAAAATAATAGGAAAAACTGCATATTTGTATTCTATCTTAGTCTCCCGCAGGCTAAATCCTATAGAAATCACAACGGTTAGGAGAAGTGATACTTGACGACAAACTAAAGCCGGGTCTGCAGCTAAATGTTACGAACAAAACATTGATTTGTTAGTAAAACATGTATAGCAAACAGGCCGTTCACCATGATTTTTGAGTAAGTATAGAATATTTTCGTTTACTAACGGTTATTTATCTATATATTTAACCCGTGGGCACCACGCAGGCCGCGTTCGGCTGAAGTTATCCGTTTTGAGTCGGCAAACTAGTTAGCGAATTTTTGGTAACAAAACAGACCACGCCCCAGATAACATGGACCTTGGTTATAATAAAATGTTATTGTGTTTGCCAACACGATAACATGGCGCTGCGGACCTGGCTTAGTAACCATAATATTCTTGCGACACGCAATGCGGGATCATCGATTGTGGAATGCCAACACCTTCCCTTATGTCGCTATAACTTACATGTTATTTTGTGTTTCTTTCATAGGATTTTACGCACTGCATATGAGTAAATATTGTAGTGTACCTAGTGAACAAATATTTCTATTATAAGTTTAGACTTTAAATTTATACGTCACTCTACGGCATAGATTTCATCCAGATACGTTCAGCCGTTCCGGTGTGATTGAGTAACAAACAGCCATCCATCCAAACTTTATTACTTATATTATATATTTATAGTGAGAAGTAAGATTATTAAGATAAACTAGCCATGAATTAAAACAACATTTTCGCATCGTCACTATTTAGCTGAGATAATAGAGCGTGTTATGACCTTATGATGTTCTTTTGGTTCGAGATCAATTACGTGCGTGATGTATTATTACAACTGTTATTATCATTTCCCATTTATGATTTGAAAGTTGATATGCCGATAGTAAGTGGAGTCTCATTGCGAGCACTCATAAGGTATAATGAACCGGTATACTAAGATAAGAGCATCCTAACTATGACGTAGTATCGATTCGAAGTATAAATGCGTTAAGGACATAGTTACTATACTAACACGAAGTGCGAATATGTGAAATTGAATATACCAATCATGAGCAGAAATATTTATAGGACTGCGTCATTATTGGTATAAATATTAATTGTAATAATTAAGCTTACCTGGTCCGAATAATGTATGCAAATACATCTAATAGATGGCGCAAGCATCACCTTAAGAAGGAATATGTGAACGAAATTAGTTCCCGAATTCAATCCCGAGCAATTGTAATGATGGCTAAATTGGCAAAGCATCTGGTAAGATATTTCAGGACATGTAGGTTCAAATCTTGCAAGTGGTTGGCCACTTACATGAGCAAAAAAATAAGGCATTTTTTTAAACTTTATGCTTTTCTCTGCCGTCTTTTTTGACAGCTATTTTGCTGCAACCTATAGTTAGTAGACGTTCCCTATTAATAATCTTACTTCCTTCTAATATTGTAAATGCGAAAGTTTATGAAGATATTTTGATGTTTGTCTGAGTTTGTTTTTAGGCGTGATTACGCCTAAAAAACTGAACGCATTTAGACGAAAATTTTGTAGGTTAGACGGATTAGATTAATAAGGTAAATTAATAAGGTAATTACTTATAGGATACTTTAAAAAAAATATACTAAAAAAAGTAATTAAAAGTTAAATAATTATTTTGGCTTATATACGAAACGGATTTGAAGGAAATTTGTGATACAGA
This sequence comes from Leucoma salicis, assembly GCA_948253155.1. Taxonomy (NCBI): domain Eukaryota; kingdom Metazoa; phylum Arthropoda; class Insecta; order Lepidoptera; family Erebidae; genus Leucoma; species Leucoma salicis. The sequence goes on along the minus strand of OX411807.1, from coordinate 11,022,659 downwards.
TAAATTAGGGCCTGGCCAAAAAACAGAACACTAATTATTCTCAGACTAAGTTAGTCTGAGCTCTTAGTACAGTGAAACGTTTAGGCATAGGTATCGCGGTCAGAAGCAAGTACAAAATAAAATATTTAAACGTATATTTTATCATCAGTTATTGTTTTCTTCAAACAACAGTGAAGATAGCTGTAGGTATTGTCTTTTTGTAAGCTATCAAGTAGCCAAAAGTGATATTGTATTTTCTTAGGATATACTGCCAGTGTATCTAAAGATTGTATCTATTGCTTCAATGTCATTTCACTCAACGCAATATAAAGCATAGGTACTTAATATAAATTACATGCATAACCTTGGCTCAGCCTCACAGTTAGCGACACTATGTACCTACCTATAGACTAACAAGTGTAAGTGACACATAGAAATTTGATTTAAGTTTTGGATTTTCTGAATGCAGTTTATCCTTACTAATATTATAAATATGAAAGTGACTTTTTGTTTAATTGTTACGCTTTCACGCCTAAGTTATAATATCAACTACTTTATGAATATATAAAATGATATGTATATTAATATTTTTAAGTATGTTATAAAATGTGAAATGGAAAATAACAGTCACGAGCAGGATTTGAACCTGCATCTCCTAGAATACCATTCTAGATGCTTTGCCAATTCAGCCATCGTGACAATTATTTGGGACTGTGAACTTCGATAACTCATGGTTCATGTCTTGGGTGACGCCTGAGCCATGTGTCGGAAGTATTTTGCATACATTATTCCGACCAGGTAAACTTAATTTTACAGTTAAGATTTATATCAAATAACTTTTTGCACTTTGTGTTAACTTATATGGCTAAGCATGCCAAATGCTCCAAAATATATAAAAATATCAAAATATTTATAGGGCTGCTTCATTATTTAAAACATGTAACAACATTACTTACTTACTTTTCTTAGTATTAGGTACGGCATACTGATTTGAATCATGTTTTGCTGAATAATGTTAAAAATTTAAAAATAAGGTGATGTTAAGTACTACCGTTTAGATATGACCAGTGTCGATAATTTTCGAAACCAAAAAACATAATAGTAGGATGAAACCCATTGGAAAAAAATAATTTACGTGCGTTTTGACGTCGGGAAGGGAGTGGGGGTGAGCTTTTAAGGGTAAAAATCGGTTTATCACAATTTCTGGCAAAACTAAGAGTCCTATCGAAAAAAGTTTAATGGCAAAATTATAGGCAATAAAAAGATCTACAACTTTTGTATTAACACTTTTTTCACATAACCTCAAAATGTATGTGAAAAATCTAAAAAACCGACTTTTTGGTTTTTTACTTTTAACTTCCACAAAAAATAATATTTTTTCGTGAAATTTGGTGAAAACTTACCTTTTTATATCTCAAACATATTGTATTTTTTTTGATGCAAAATATTTATTTTTTCCTCCTATTTTGATTAAATATCGAAAAATCACCCTAATTTTCAATCAAAAATTCTCACGTCAAAATATCTGCTTTTTGAAAAAAATCGGTGTGCTTTTTATACAAAATACGAAACGGCCTAATACGAAACTTTTAAACTCAAAAGTATTATTTGAATTTTGTTTGGAACATCCCCCAAATGTTAATTGTGGATATGTTTAAACATACTAAAACTACACTTTATCTTTTGCACATGTTACTCAGAAAGGTTCTTTGTACCTTATATTACCCCAACTATTTCAATGGTTTCTTAAATAGGGTGCCTTGTGAGTGATGTACCTATTTATATTCTGAAGTCCGTTCGGACTAAGTCAAAGGCAGAATCTATCTGTATATATATAATTCTACTGTACGTGTGTATGTCACTGAACTGCTCTTAAACGGCTGGACCGATCTTGACGAATTTTTTTGAGTATGTTTGTGTAAGTACCGGGATGGTTTAGATTCACATTTGGACCCGGTAGGTGGCGCCACGATAGGATTTCAGGATTTTTCTTCAATTTATTTGTGTATGTTTGAGTAAGTACCGGGATGGTTTAGATTCGCATTTGGACCCGGTAGGTGGCGCCACGATAGGATTTCAGGATTTTTCTTCAATTTATTTGCGTATGTTTGAGTAAGTACCGGGATGGTTTAGATTCACATTTGGACCCGGTAGGTGGCGCCACGATAGGATTTCGGAAAAATAAATATGGCGGTACGAAGTTCGCCTGGTCAGCTAGTTAAAATATAAATTAGTGTTCAAACAACACAACAACAAATTAGTATTAGTTTAAAGTACAAATTATTTGTGAATGAGGAAAGAGAGAACTTTAGTGCGAGCGGAAAAAGTCATAAATACAAATGTAATGAGGAGATTGGGATGTCCGAAAGGTCGGTGCGGTAGCTAAGTGGCTTAGAGCACTTCCCCGGATTGGAAGGGACACGGGTTCGATCCCGCTTGCACTAAAGTTCTCTTTTTCCGCATTCACAAATAATTTGTACTTTAAAAGTAACTGAGCATGTCAAATGCTAAAGAAAAATACTTATAGATCAGAAATAGTATTAATTTTTTACCTTTACAACCAGGTCAACAAAGCCCTTATCTTCATCACTTGACACAGGTGTGTATGATCTAATGACGAGATCATCATCGACTTTGACAGACAGATGAATGTGTTGCCCGATAGGTAATCCTGGAAGAGTGGAATATATGAGTTGACAATATTTACATTGTTTTTTTGGTATATTTACCTAAAATTAAAAAATATATATAACCCTTCACAAACACGTTCATTCAGTACACATTGTAAATACTGATTAAGAACTGAACTCGCAATACTATTATTCAACAGTTACATTTTGAATGAGTATTTATGTCATACAGACAGCTGTATATAAATTGTAACTGAAACAGTTCCTACTTATATTTTCCGAACTGAATATTGGAACAGTCAGTAAGTCAGTCAGTCAGTCAGTTCTGTTTTGTAGGCTGGAGCTTGGCTGTATTGCAAGTCAACGAGGAAGGGTAATGGCTTACCAACATGTGGACAGTGGCTCATCTGCCTTTGGTATATAATGAATAATATACATAGGATGATAAGGCATTCAGTACCAGGCTTATAAATAGAACAAGAGCAATTAAATTAACACAGGTTCAAAATGTGAAATCAAAAATAACAGTCACAAGCAGGATTTGAACCTGCATCTCCTGGAATACCATTGCATATAAAAACCAGGTAAGCTTAATTTTACAATTAAGATTCATACCAAATAATGACACAGATCTATAAATATTTGTGCAAATACTTCTAATAGATGGCGCAGTCGTCACCCAAGACGTTAAGAATGAATGTGTTATCGAAATTCGCAATCCCGAGCAAAAGTCACGATGGCTGAATTGGCAAAGCATCTGAGATGGTATTATATTCAAATCCTGCTTGTGAGTTATTTTTTTATTTCAACATTTTCACACTTTGTGTTAACTTAGGTATGTTATGGCTCAGCATGTCAAATGCTATAAAAATATATATTATAAATATCAAAATAAGAGCAGATAAGTATAATTAAGATGAAAATTATTGAAATATATATTTATAGTCAGTTACTTACCCAAAATATGCTCTGAAGAAGGTAATCCTAACCGGAATCTTCTGGTATCATGGCTGATCTCTTCCCTTTCAATAAGTGGCAGTGCATATTTTGTGTTTGGATCCACAAGAGTCACTAATTTGGAGGATTGCTTTGATTCATTTTTCTTTTGTTTCTTTCCCCAAACACAGTTGGCAAGTACAGTAACCAGTATTACTGCTGACCCTACTCCTATGAGTACTGGGAGTACCTGATGATAGAATACTAATTATAAATATTTCATAATTATTCTATGTTATATCTCAACTTTGCATTATACTTTTATTTACTTTTCACATAATTCTACTCCTAATAGAATCTTTGGATCCTAAGCAAGAAATTATGTCTACAAAATGCATTTGCTAAGTTGATTGGTTCATGTGTGAGCAATTAAAATTTTGTATTGTATATCAACAGACTTAATTATAAATTAAGAAATAAAATTGCTAACAGTTACTAGCAAATAAAACTCCTCATAATAATTACTAATATGACAGAAACTTAATAGAACTCAAATTAAGTATTACCACATAATAATATTATGTTATTTAAATGAATATTCTAATAAAATATTCTACAGATGCATCAATAAATAAATTGTGATGATTTATGTGATTTATACTCCATAAACTGGTCTGCAGACCCAAATGTACAAGACATAATGAAAAAGTTACAGTTAGGTACAATGTTATAACTTTAGCAATCTTCGGAATGAAAGTTATACATTGAAGGTTTTACCATACATATGTGAAACTTCTTAGGTAGGATAATATTCATATGATTCATCTTCTTTAGTTAAACGGTTTTCCTTCCTTATGGTTCAATTAACACCAACACTGAAGCATGTATTTAAAAATATTATAATAGTAACATAATACTTCAGACGGTTTGGTGATACTTCCATCATTTACATTTATCTTACTTGTTTAAATAAAATTTAACCTCTGAATTGACATTGCTCTGATAAGAATCATCAATATTTATTAGCTTTATTACCAAATTAATATTGATTGATTCAGTACCAACATTTTCACCATAATTTAAGAATAATTTATACATACTTGAATATTTTCAAGAAAATCAATCACAGCCACTTGCAAATTATTACTCATATTTATAAGCTATTAAGCACAGAAAACATAGAAGGCTCAAAAATAAACGTAGTGTTATATGCTCTTTGGCTCTAAAACACTATTACTTTTACGTCAAGCTACTGAGAATTACGAGTTGACACTAATAAATGAGATTCATATTTCATTATCCACAGAATTGTTACACTAATTCTTTATAGCCCCTAACACTCTTATCTCTCGAAACTGGAGGCAGTCGCCGATATAACACTGTCATTAATTGATAATTATCGAGTAATGAACAAGTTGAACAAATAGGATCGTAGTTTCTACTGAAGCAGAAACTGCACGCAAGAACGACGATTAATTTATTTTGACATTACACATTCCACGAAATAAAAAACACGCTTGGAGAACTAACCAAACTTTCAGACATGGTAATGGATAATCGGCTGCTTACACTAGAATAATCAAACTTATGTTACAGAAATCAATAAATCGTTATCGAATTGATTGTGGTTATTTATCTAAATGATAAGAAACATTGAAACATATCAAAACAATAGTAATTTAACCTCATTTTTTTTGTTATTGTTTGTATTTTTGTATACTTACAAGTTTGGAGTTTATATTAGCAGACATTTTTCAGTCTACACGAATCAGCTTAGCAGCAAGCAACAATACTTATAGAATTATCACAGTTTTAATTGTTATTATTGTATTGTATAAAATTTGTCCTGTAGCTACTAACGTTACGATACGACCAATTTTAGCCGTCTACTCTACTCTAAAAGGTTTTGGGAAATATTAGCTGGTGAGATAATTTTTACTTCACGCATTATCTTTAGCTGTTTTCATTTCACTGATGACAGCAGATCCCAAAATAGAAAGACGATGAAATTAGAAAGTACCGCCAAGGTGCTTACAGTAACAAGCAATAATATAATCATTATTATACAAAGATAGCAGATCTGTATGAAAGTGTAATGTTAGAAATCAAATTCAGTTATTATTTCAGCACTTATGCAATCTTTAGAAAAAGGTTATAAGCGACCTTTACATAAAGAAAAAATGGTAAATATAATATATTTTTATATTTGGCGCCTTTCCACTTTTCTGCAAAGACAAAAAAGTTATTTTTTATTATTTTAATTTGTTTAAGGCATTGGCAGAACCATCAGCCTAACAGTAACTTTTAAACATTGTAGGTATTCTGCAGGTAAGTTATAGGGTAAGTTTAAACCATCAAATAAGTCGTAGTTGAAGTCAGTCATATAAAGTCAGTCAAGTCAACAGTAAAATGATGGCGATCTTACTGAAGCTTCTATGGAGTTTTGGAAACGACAGGAAAAAACACGTTATGTCGCATTACATTACTTTATGCACATACACAAATAGTTAATAAGCTAAATGCCACCACTTTTACACATTTTATTACTTGTAATAACACAAGTTTAGAGAAAATAATGCAGAGCGACGACATGATCTTCTTCGTGTTCCCGCCCAAACTCCTCCAAAGACAAAAATCATTAACTACACAGAGTAATTTTGATGTGAAACATCTAATGCGGAGGGAGGGTAAAATCGGCTGTTAGCGTGGCGACGCTTTTATTTTACTAGTCCCGTTCAAATCTTGCAAGTTAAATTTAACACGCTTCCCGGTTTCCGATTGAACTGAAATTTTACACGCCTGTGTATATCGCGTGACAATGAAATATTAGGTATCATGACATGGAGCTGATCTGATGATGGAGCTGGAAGGTAGACCTAGGAACTCTATAATGAAACCGCGCAACCCCATCGAGTTTGGGCTCGTATGATTCGTCTTAACGAGTACTTTGCCTCTAGATGGTATCCAGGGGCTGATGATGAAGCTGGAAGGAGGCCACAGTAACTATAATGAAACGAAGCAACCCCATCGAGTTTGGACACGTTTGATTCGTCTTGATGAGTACTTTGTCTTTAGATGGTGTCCAAGGTCTCTGATGATGAAGCGGGAAGGTGGTCATGCGGAACTCCGTAATTAAATGGCGCAAATCCATCCAGTTAGGCCACGTTTAAAATTTCTTGACTAGTACATCAGTCCTAGATGATATCCAGGGTCTGACAATGGAGCTGGAAGGTGTTCACAGTACTTAACTTTGTAATGAAATGACGCAACCCTATCGAGTTTATACTCGTTTGATTGGTCTTGAGGAGTACTTTGTCAAGTTATGATCATTTTATTTCTACAAAATTATTTAGATTTTTTCACATCTGGTAGACGTCCCGCGACGTCTAGTTTTTTAAATATAGGGATTAACCTCAGACTAAGAACTTAATATATTGAGATTGAACTTAATTTATTACTTAGATAAAGGATAGTAACCTTTATCTAAGATTTATTAAGTACTTGCTCGGACCAATAATAGTCTATGGGTACTTGATATATTCAGTAAACGTAGTGTTATAATTATGCTCTTTGATATTTAGTCTGAGATGAGTCTGAGGGATTAACCTTATAATTTTCTTCAGTAGTATTTTGGTACTTGAATAAATGGCTTTTGAGCCTATCGTTTAAATTTTAAACTAAAAATAAATGGTTTCTTTATTTATTGAAAGAAGAACAAATAATTTCTGATAATGTGGAAACAGGGAATTTTACTGCGAGCGGGATTCGAACCTGCGGCCGCCCACTGCGATGGCTCAGCGGTCTAGAGCACTTCCCCAGATTGGAAGTAAAATTATCTTTTCCCACATTTTCACAAATAGTTTGTGCTTGTGCTTTAATGATAGATACCTACAATATTTTCTTTTTTAACTTTATTTGAGTAGTTTTTACACGTTTTCACAATACAGTAGGTACCTACGGCATATTGAACATATAGTCAAGGCGGTCGACCAAACGAAAACTGGCGCGCGATTGTATCTCTTTTGGCGTTTTGTATTTCTTTTGGTTCAGACATAGCGCAGCCACGAGGTCCATTTGTTGGTAGGTCAATGGGTACAATAAAACATCCTCATTTTGTGATAGAAAAAGATAGACCGTTCACGTTATATTCGTTCTAAAAAGCGATCAAACCAGTAGAAAGAATTCGAAGACCGGACAGGATCCGAAAGCAAAAGATTTTATCTCGGAATATGAATATAGCATCGAGAACCATGTTCCGTATGCTATAAGATCACTCAGGACTTTATAAGAGACGCGTTCGTCATTATTTAACCCATAATTTAAAAATGAATAGGGTGGTAAAATCAAAACAACTTCTTAAGCGATACGCAAAGGGAATTTACAGAAAAATATTATCTATTGACGGGATTTTTTTTACTACTCAGCAACATTCTAATGAGCAAAATGACCGAGTTTATGTCCAAATCTTCTCAATTGGTCAGCAGAGTACACCGTGGCGATTATACGACTTCAGTGATGGTTTGGTAGGTTGTTATGGCTGCTCTTCACAATCGGCGATTATAGACGATTACACGCGAGCACGATCGTGTAGAGGGCTACTCGCGTGTAGTCGCCGATCATCGTCCTTAATCGTCGTCGTAATCGCGGCGATGGGTGACTTATCGATTTTTCGGACACGCATCAAAGGAAATTCGTGGGTAGTTGCGTACGCGAGCCCACACGATCGCCGATTAATAATTTTGGCTCCTCTTCATAATCGGCTATTATAGACGATTACTCGCGTGCACGATCGTGTAGAGGGCTACTCGCCGGTAGTCGCCGATCATCGTCCTTAATGGAAGAAAGAAAGAAGAAAGAAAATGCTTTTATTTTCGCAGTCTCGACATACAATTACAACAATAATATTCACATGAGTTAATTTCTTCAACATTTTACACTTTAACGTTTTATCGACATCCGAAATTACATACCTACATTAAATTTATCGATTTTATGTCGTGACAGCGTCAACAGGTCCACAACTCCACACTCAGCCAAAGAGTATATAATGAACTCAGCCTGATGTTGTGCTGCGGTACACAGCACAGCGCTGATTTTCAGTGTGAACCTCAAGTGACGCACGGACGCAGACATAGGGAGCATGATATTAATATATACAAATAAGTATGTGTTATGCTAAATAGACTAAAAGAGGCAAATGGTCGCCCAAAATATTATACAATTTAACCAATTCTGAACTTAGATAGAAGTACCTGGGTAAGTAAGCTGCCATTAATTTTTTAGAATCGTTTTCTTTGGAAAAGACAATTATTTTAAATACTTAATCTAAATATAAATTTTCGTCCCAATCGACATAAGCTCGTATTTTTATAATACTCTTTTGTGAAATTACATTTTTTACATGAAAAATACCAACACCTACAATTAAACTTAAAAAGCATATATATGTCATTAAAATACAAACATTAGAGCCGCTTCCAAGATACACAAAATATACCTATATCTCATTCAAAGTTATTAAATAATTATTAATTACAATTACAAGAAATTGTAACATAATTAACATGCAAAAACTACTTTAATGAAAACCCATATTATGAAGCTACCATTACTTGGGCGCCTCTGTTGCTGCTTCTGAGCCAAAAATACGTACGAGATCAGACTCTCTGCGGATAGGACTAACTGGTTCCCCTGACTTACGACGGGTAAGAATGCGCCCATTCCTTTTTCACTTTGTGTTTAATGTATGTTGCTAAGCATGTCAAATGCTAAAAATATATATAAAAATATCTAAATATTTATAGGGTTTGCGTCATTATTAGGTAAAATCTTAATTGTAAAATTAAGTTTACCTGGTCGGTATAATGTATGAAAATACTTCCGACAGATGGTGCAGGCGTCACCCAAAGACGTTAAGTATGAATGTGTTATCGAAATTAGCAGTCAGGAGTAATTTTCACGATGGCTGAATTGGCAAAGCATCTGGACGGTATCCAGGAGATGCAGGTTCAAATCCTGCTCGTGACTGTTATTTTCGATTTCACATTTTTCACTTTGTGTTTAATGTATAGTGCTAAGCATGTCAAATGCTAAAAATATATATAAAAATATCTAAATATAATGCGCCTTTATTCAGAAAAGCGCTATCTATATCATAGACACTAAACTTCTAAGTTAGTATTGTTCCTGCACCACCAGACAGCGCAATATTGCACACTATCTTTTTGACGAGCCAATGAACGGCAGTTGCACCCCCATGACTGTACCTTATAAACAGCAACCGAGTACAATGATAGAGACATTTAAAATTGCCACTAGCGACATCTAGTGTGTTATTACGAAAACATTATTGAATTTATCAACCTTTCCCATTCATAGATAGCGATGCTTTTATGATTATTGAGGTGTTCTAGTGACATGACCCTGGCTCTAGCGCCGCCCGGTCTGCCCCAAAGAGTAGAATAACCCGCTGGCTTCGAGACCAGGTACATCGTTGCCGTGCCGCTTCCCGCGCCGCCGCCGTCGCCCCGCTCCCGCTGACTTCGTTTCCGAGGCCTAACAGTCTGATACTCTTTAAGTTTTTAATAAAGCTCAGAAACTATTCTGATATAGTACTTTAATCTTCAAAATTATTAGATTAAATTTCAGGTGGCATTTATATAACTTTGATATACCTAGGTAATATGTGTAGTACCTACGCTAGGGATTAGTGGGCTATAGTTAGCCATGATAAATATGTACATATTCTCAACTCTAGGTAAGGTTTGCTATCAAGTAAAAGACACGGACAAAAACCAACTAGGTACCAAGGGGGAGTAGGTACATACTTACTATCGGGCCCGAGCGGGGTGTTCTTTAAAGTAGCTGACCATGTGGGTGCTAAAATACAGATCAAAATGTTTAAAAAAGAATTGTTACATTCATCATTGTTATGGAATTCCGATGTGTCTTTCCGTAGTTCAAGTCTAGTCCCCTATGCCCTTGAACAGAATTAGGTACCTACTTACCTATCTTGTTTTTTGATATTATAAACCCTCTGATATCTCAATCACTGTACATTTTCTATGTGATTTTAAAGAGTTCACTTGTTGAACTTGTTATATCCATCTCTACAGGAAGACCGAGGTCTCATGCCAATTAAATTAACATGGGGACAACACTTCAGGTCTCCCCTTTTCAACAAAAAGAATGATGGGTTCATAAACAAAGAAGCCTAAACCCCTTCCTCATGCTCGCAATATTACCCTTTTTCTCCACCTCCTATCACTTTTGTTGCAGTGGGATATACGGGAATGATGACTTTAGTATTGCTAGCGTGTATAAGCTACGGTCTATAAGGTACGGTAACGGTACGGGTTTTCCGTGTGGTGACGGACTAAGAATACAAGTGTCACCACCCCATTCTTTCCCACGGGTGTCGTATGAGGCGACTAAGGGAAGTAAGCAATTATCATCCATTGCATGACTGGTGGTAGGGCTAGGTACCGAGTGGGAGTACTCACTTGGTATCGGGCCCGAGCGGGTTGGTACCACCATCTCCAGTGTGACCGGCCATGAAGCACATCGTTGCGTTTTGGCTGTAGCAGGAGATAGCCGTTTATTCTTTCATTTCGTATTGATGAAATGAAATGGTGAGCAGCGGCTTGACAATACTCTCAAAGTTTATACTAAAGGGACATTATGTGACGCAGCTAAAATAACTCAAAATGGCAGTATTTCGCCCTCCACTGCACGCGATGCATCACAGTCCTCGCGTTGATTGAGGATTGTGACGCTATCGAGTGGTATAATAAACTTTGGATGTAGATCATAGATGAGCTGCAGCATCAAACTGCATCTCCCCGCTTTTGTTATCATTAGTTTTTGAATTGCCTCCCACTATGGAAGCAAATTTAAAGACGTATTTATGACAAAAAGAAGTTATGCGCGAACAAACATAAAATATATAAATGGAATCAAATGCATTCTCCGTTTTTGGCAGTCATTATAATATTATATTTTCCGTGTGGGGCCGGCTTTAGAATTGTCCCACCCTCTCCACCCATGGGAGTCGTAAGAGCCGACTGAGGGAATACCGGGGGAGTGGGCAGCAGCACTGTCCTTCGAGTATTAACAACATCCACTGCGATCGCCAACCCGCCTGCCAAGCGTGGCGATTACGGCACTATTCCCTATATGAGCGAAACACATGTTGTGGCGTTCTCATGGGGAGGCCTATGTCCAGCAGTGGACTTCGAAAGGCTGATGGATGGATGATGGATGATATATTATATTAAATCTCTATTAATTTTTCTCTCCCGCCTGTTCTGTGCTACTGGTAAACTTGGCATTATGAGCTGCTGTCTGGTCCATCTAGTGTCATACGTTATTGACGGGTTTTATCTTTGATTTTCATAGATGCTTTTTACATATTAGACCATGTCTATACAATATGCTTAGTTTGACGATATTTAGTACAGAAAGACACTTTTTGACAATCCCACGAGACTTTGTAGGCCACGTAGCTACAAGGACGTCGTAGCCTAGTTGTGCACTTGCAGTTCGAAAGAAGCTTAAGCAACTTTCACAATTAGAAGGGCGACAGCTGACTCCGGTCTGGTTTAAAGATTACCAGTTGTCCTCTTAGTTAGTCGTAGAGGTCTGTGTTTGTTAAATACTGGTGGATTAGATAAATCTGAATAGATTGGAACCAGAGTGCAAATATGTTTGGGATTAAGCTCGAAATGATGTATTAGACAATTATACTCGTATTACTTACGCCCCTTCGTTTGACATAGGCGATACTATTCTACAAATGTAGGGAATTATAATAAAGGGAGTCGTCACCCACAATCATAACGTTACCAGCTGTGAACTTGAGTGTTTGTTATAGTTAATTATTTACGCTCATCAAATTATATACCAAAAAACTCCTACATTTAAATTAATCATTGCTTTTAGGTCCAAATGTGTCTGGTCTGGTATCCCTTCCTCAGACATAGTGTACATTTAGTATTCAAGATATATTGTGTGTATTTATTCATTGTGACCACAAAAAAATATTATCATTACAAACAATCATTCCATCGCAGCAATCTATATTTACAGATTAATTATGTTAAACATATCACATTAGCTAAGGTTACTATAGACTGGATCCTGTAATTTCTCTAATACTTTGTGTGACGCCGGCTACTAGTACAAATGTACCAAAAACTATTAATATTACATCCTTCACGAGAATCCATTTGAATTTCCCGAGGTCTCTTTCCCACTGGAATATTAAGTGCATGATGGAGGGTGCAACGAGACCCAAGAAAGAGTAGAAAAAGGCTCCTTCAAGTCCTATAACTTGCTCGAGGCGTGGAAACGTTGCTGCTGCTACCACTGAAAATAATAATAATAATATTTATTAATTTTAATAGTCCATACCAAATTATAATACTCGTATCACACGGAAATTAGTACCTAATATGTAGGTTTGATGTTATACATTGACATCTTGTCTTGGAAGGGATCAGCAGGAACGTGAAGGGCAATTTCCAAACTCGGAGTCGTTATTGAGAATTGCCTGTTGGAACAGTTCCTACTTATACCTACTTATATTATAAATGTGAAAGTGAGTTTGTTTGTTTGTTTATTTGTTTGTTACGCTTTCACGCCCTAACTACTGAACTAATAATTTTGCATAAGCATAATATGAAACCCAGAAAAGGACATAGGCTACTTTTCATCCCGGAAACATGTATATATCCAGTGGGATAGTTAGTTTTATATATACATAATTAATGTGCAATAGAATAATGTATATATAAATACATTGAAGAACACTGAAGTAATGAAAAAAGTAAAAATGTTCATTATAAGTCCCATAATATTTCCATATTCCTATATAGCGAGAGAGAATTTTATCTTTTAACACTTTTAGAGAATCAACTGCTGCGAGATGACCAGTTGCGAGTTAGATTTGATGTAGCAATGATCGAAATAGTTCGGACGTGTTATAAAATTATAGTTTTATTTTTAGAACTTAAAATTGCTTTATTAAAATTGTGATGAGTGCAAAATTAAATGAATATTAATTATATCTTTCATTATTATTGTGTCTAAATCGACCGATCGATTATCAGCTTTGTACCCAATACATACGGCATTTATGGTGAAAGATGAAGTTATTAATATTCATACAATAGCGGACTTGGCGGACTTTGTAAGAATCTTGGCTTGCCTATTATTAGCGGCACCAGAATGTTAGTACAGCATAAAAGTCTATAGATCTGTCTAACTCACCAGTAAGAAGCGCAAACACAGCTCTCATGACCCCCTGAGCTAGGTTATGATTCTTCTGAGCGAAATGTTCCTTGATATTTCGCCAAACTATTTCCATGGGCACGTAGAATTGCAGCATGTACGTAAAGAAAATGGCAAACACAATAAATATTTTCGCCGTAATTGCTGGACTGAAAAACCATACATTCATTATATTTAACCCTGCACTTTTGAAGAGTCAAGGCAACAAGGATTGATTTTTTCCCTCTCTAACATTATGTTTCTCCACTTCCTATCCCTTTTTGGCGTTAGCAACGCATGAGTGAGACCTCTAGTGCTGCTAGAATCTGTAAGCTAAGATCACCAGGCGAGCCGTAGGCGCATAAAAAAACTCTCTAGTGGAGAAATTCTGAGGTCGTTGAGGATGGTATTGGATTCTCTAGTTAGACATTAGTCATGAGAACTGGCTTTCCGTTGGCCTTCAATCTATCCATCCATCCATCAGCCTTTTAATGTCCACTGCTGGACGTAGGCCTCCCCAAGAATGGGGGATAATGCCGTAATCGCCACGCTTGGCAGGCGGGATAGCGATCACAGTGGATGTTGTTAATACTCGAGGGAGTGCTGCTGCCCACTCCCCAGGTATTCCATTAGTCGGCTCTTACGACTCCCGTGGGTAGAGAGGAGTGGGACAATTCTAAAACCGGCTCCACACGGCTCAAAATAAAAATTAATTCTGTAATAATATCTGCGGTATACCCAGCTAGCTAGGCTCCGGAATTTTAGATCAAACTGACAACAGAGTTCTGAGATTTATATAACTTATCGTTGAACTTATAGACGTCTCGCAATAGTCAATCTTTGGATGAAATGACAGCGTTATCATTTAGTCTTCAGCCTCGTCAGCTGGGTTTTCCCTACACACCTTTATTCCGTATACCTATTTAATATGAAGAGTATTCAATTGGGTAAATTATAAACTGCTTTTACAGCCACCTCGGAATGAACTAATCAGCTGAAGACTGTACATTCACATCTGTCCGCCTTGCCTTGTCCAAGCACTTGCCTTGGCAAGACGGGTCTTGAGGAAAACGTCTCAACCGCGGCGACAGTTACCACGAACCCGTAGTTCTTATCGTTCACTGATTCACATTTGTCTAGACATTGAAAGAGACTTTTAATTCGACCTTTGTGCTTGAGTTCAAGGCGTTTCTAACTAATCGGTGATCACTCTCAGTTTTGATCCAGCTAATCATTAAGACATCATTCAATATATAGATAGGTATGTCGATTGTCTGAACATGATGAAGTCGTATCTCATTATTTACTGAACCATCAGGACTGATATCGGCCCATTTGTTATAAACGACTGAGTTCAGCGAATACCGTTTGGTTATTCTGAGTAGATGGCACACTAGTCTACTCGATACAAGGACCTTGCGTAAGATAGATCTGCGGTCGATAAATCTAATAAAGGGGTTTTATTGAGTTGGTTTGACTAATAATATTATGACAATAGGATAAAATATTTAAATAAAATACTTAATTTCATTTTTAGTTAATACTTACGCTTCATTTGAGGTCAAATTAAGAGTAATACTGCCCATAGCGGCATCTCCATATCGAACATATCCGAGGAACCCCATGAACATATACAGAAGTACCACTACCGACATGGTGATGTTCAATACTCCTGGACAACCCAGGAAATGCTGAGGTTTAGCCATAGAGTTCTCCACTGGAAGTACGACGCCGATACCTTCCATGGCAAATATGACTGTACTGCAATAAAGGTATACGTTGATTTTTTTTTGTTAATAACAAATACATTACGTCCATTCTTTCTTGTCTGCAGCTTGTTTGGCTCACTTTGCACACTAACTACCTACACTATGTTCTAGTGGCATAAGTGCGTAACTTTTGCCCGCAAGATCCGATTTTTCCGTCAGAAAATTCTTAATAGTAGCAAGGAATCTGACACTTAGGAGAATATTAGATTGGTTAAATGTGGGTGTTTTACACCCTTGGTTACCTGTTGACGGACATGTCTGTAACAATCCTTACTAGTTGAATGATTTATTACTGACTTATTATTATTTTCATACTTAGCCGAGCAATCATATTTCTTCACAATTTAATGACTAGATTTGGCCCGCAAATTTGTCGTCTTGGGCTTCAGAATATAAAATCATCTATCAAAGTCACTCTAGGGCACATTCACTAAGAATGTAAAAATAGTTGGCCCATTTTAATCTGTATTTTTAGCATTTGACTTGGTCGTTAAGACAAATGTGATGAGGTGATTGGGTATGGCCAAAAGGTCAGTGCAGTAGCTCAGTGGCTTAGAGCACTTCCCCGGATTGGAAGGAACGCAGGTTCGATGCCCGCTCGCACTAAAGTTCTCTTTTTCCCCATTCACAAATAATAATTTGTACTTTAATAGTTATCCCACATAAACCATCCATTTTTCCGGGATAAAAACAGTCTGTATCTTTTTCTAGACTATTTGTCTGCTAAATTTCATGATGATTGTTATAGAGATAGGTCTCACATATAGTGTAGGTGGGATAGGTCCCACGGGAACCGTCACCGTATTTTTTTTTATACTACGTGGGTGGCAAATAAGCATATGGACCACTTGATGGTAAGCGGTTACCGTAGCGTATAGACGCTATTAACACCAGATGTATCAATTGCGTGTCACCTTCTCTAAGGAAAGGAATAGGGGGAGGTGAAGTCTACCTCTTCATCTCCTAAAAATAAAATAAGGGCTGGATAGGAAGAATAGTAAGGAGAGAGTTGGAATGATAATAAGGAGAGGATGGGAGGGCTTTGGGCCTTCGGCGCTCTCACTTCTGATGTTCTGTGAAAGGATGGTACTTCCCCAATCAAGCCAGCCCATTCATGCTAGGATAAGCAAGGCTTTCTAGTAGCATCTTTTTCGTGACTTCTAGACTATGATCTATCTTTATTCTAAATTTAATTGAGTTAGATCCGTTCAGCTATTCTGGCGTGATTTGAATAACAAACATCCATCCAAACATTCTCAATTATAATATTAAAATTAATATTATATTATTAAATTAATTATGAAAGTGAAAAAAGAGAGATTTACTGCGAGAAAATACAAATCATAATATAACATATTATTACAATTATTTATTCTATTAAGCCGCATAAAAAAACTTACTTATTACCTACATAACCATATATTATTCATTATATTTATATATATATATATATAATAAATTTCCTTACCCGATAAATAAAGGTAGTTTTCCTATCTCTACTGACATCGGCCTGGAGCTAATAGGCTTGAAGTCCGTGAAGATATAATAGAGACAAATGAGGAATGTTAGAACTAAAAGAATATTTGCGATTGCAGAAAATGGGGCTATATATTTTAGGTTCCTTATTTGTGTAGATATAAGTATAGGTATGCACAATATCAGGCAGTATATGGTTTCGCTGAATTCGTTGTCCTTGAAGCGATCATCGACTAGCTGGAATTAAAGAAAGGATAAACAAATAAGTTTTGTAAATAAAAATAATTTCAATAAGAGATATAATTAAAAAATGCCTAAAATACCTGCTTCACAGATGTTACGATTAGGATGACATAGACAGCGCAAGCACCAAGAATGGTAAAAGCCATTGCCCAGTCTATAAATATTCTGAAACATAAAAACGATCTTTGTTAGCACAAAGCTTACCCACTGTAGGGTAAAGTGGGCAGATTTCACAAGCCGCCGTTAAAATCTGTGACGAAACCATGTTTTGTTTCACCAAGCAGTGATAATTCGTAAGCCAATACACATGTATACTCTCGTAGATCTATCACTTAAATCTATACCAGACAGTAAAAAATAAACGGCTATTTAACATTTTTAACTAAGACCTTGAATTGAGCTCCTTAGTCACATAACAAATAAACAAACAGATGTCTTAGCGAAGAATAAAATTTGTAATAATCATATATGAAAATGACTAAACGTAATCGTAAATAAGTAGTTAAAATAATGCGGCATCGTGACCTCTTAGCAAATCTGAGAACCAGTTTACAATTTATATTTAATTACAAAGGTACTTGAAATCTCTTTATTATGTTTTTATGCTTGATCGTAGTTAGTGCTTGCCGCAGTTTACAGACACCAGCAATAGAGATATATTAACACAAAGTGTGAAAATGTGAAATCGCAAATAACAGTCACGAGCAGGATTTGAACCGGCATCTTCTGGAATACAGTCCCAGGTGCTTTGGTAATTCAGCCATCGTGACAATTGCTCGGGACTACGAATTTCGATAACACATTGATTAAACACAAAGTGAAAAATGTGAAATCGAAAATAACAGTCACGAGCAGGATTCGAACCTGCATCTCCTGGATACCGTCCAGATGCTTTGCCAATTCAGCCATCGTGACCCTTGCTCCTGACTGCTAATTTCGATAACACATTCATACTTAACGTCTTTGGGTGACGCCTGCACTATCTGTCGGAAGTATTTTCATACATTATACCGACCAGGTAAACTTAATTTTACAATGAGCAAGGGTCACAATGGCTGAATTGGCAAAGCCTCTGGACGGTATCCAGGAGATGCAGGTTCAACTCCTGCTCGTGACTGTTATTTTCGATTTCACATTTTTCACTTTGTGTTTAATGTATGTTGCTAAGCATGTCAAATGCTAAAAATATATATAAAAATATCTAAATAACACATTCATTCTTAAGGTCTTGGGTGACGCCTGTGCCATTTGTCGGAAGTATTTGTATACATTATACCGACCAGGTAAACTTAATTTTACAATTAGGGTTTGGAAGACTAGCTAAGTCTACCACTATGACATACTTTCTTTTATCTGTCTAGTTTAGAAATAGCTTTCTGTGTGGGACCTATTATAGTGGGGACACAAATACACTTCATATAAATACACTCTCTATTTCTTCAATCACACCATCCAAAGGAACTAAGTCTTTCCGACACGATCGGAAACATCTCGTAATAGCCACTTTTTTAACTTCAGCCTGCTATTGATAAAAAGAAAACCCCGCAGCACTTTAGGCTCGACCTGGGATTGTTACAGCAGTGTAAAAGGGGTACACCTTAAATAACTCTATTATATTTATGAGTACCTATAGAGGGAGCCACTCCTACTATATTTATAAGTACCTATAGAGAGGGCATCAACTTTATTACTGAAAGTGAAATTAAAACTTACCGTGCTCCTTTAGACATTTTCCTTAATCGTTGAGGTCCCGTGGCAAACACAGCCTCTACTGTTTCAGCATATCCTAAGCACGGTACTTTTGTTACCCTTGACACCTCTTGGGAGGTTTTTACCTGAGAATACAGTAATAATAATTGTTAACATACTTCGCAGAAGGAGGAGATTGGTCGCTTGTCTAAGTCGAGTCAACGCTCTTTAAGTATGTAAGCTATGAATAGTCTGCACTTAGGAAAATTGTGCTTATATCCGAGCTCTTTACTAGTGTTTTTTGTAATTCACACATATGCTACTACATAGATTGCATTCTAAGATTTATGAGATAACAAATTTCACAGAAAATTTTCTTTTAACTTACCAGTAAATAAACGCAATGTGTACAAATGTATCCTAGTATTATTGTACCCACTATACCAACTACAGTTCCGGCATTTTTAAAAGCTGCAGGCATAGCGAGAATACCAGAACCGAGTGATGATTTCAGAAGATTCGCGAATGCTCCCACGTCTCTAGAAAAACAGAAAATTTCAAACATTTTTGTGTTTACTGTAGAATCTAATGGAATTCCTCATTTTGTTCGTTTGTTTTCATATACTTTATAAAATTTAATCGGTAGATTCACGCTTGTTGCTCAGAGTGGTTAGAAGAACCAATGATTTTTTTTGTCATAAACGGGGCCTCCGCTACCCACTTTTCAACGGCTTGAGAAGGAGATGTGATGAGTGGCAAACCATATCGCAGCCATTCGGATGAATTTTACGTAAAATCTACATTGTGTTCCCAGCTAATTTTATGATATGTTTTTCATGAAAGTTTTTGTTCATATTGAACAAATCTACTTTAGGCTAAAAATCTTACAAATGTGTAACTTTTATTCAGAATATATTAATAGAATACTCTCGATTGGATGGTGTACACAGCAAATATAAAAATAAACAAAGACCTTGATTGAAGAGTCACATCCATTAATGATACCAATGAAATATCGGTATTGTAATTGATAGCTTTACAACCACATATTTTAAAATAAAAAATCAATGCGTATCTTTATGCTATCGATGAAACAAAGAAGATTATTGTTGCAAAATAGGGAGTAAAGTTGTTGGTACTTACGAGTTCGCATTTACTAATTTTCTGTTTTGGAATGGATCATAGACATTTGACTCCAACTCGTTTTCTTTACATTTTGTGTTGATTGTACCAATAGATATTGTTGACGGGTAGATTCCATTTTCTGTTATGATGGCCCTAGAATTAGAAATATACAATAAAAATGTACAGATGGCGGAGTGGTTTCGATAGCGGCCCGAGTGTTGTGGGTTCTATTCCCACACAGGACAACTCTTTGTGTGATCCACAAATGGGTCTTCTGACTCTGGCTGTACTTTGTATCCGTGAAATTATATTGTATGTTTGTCTCCCGCGATACAAGGATTATACCCTAGTGCAGGGTGTTGTCTTCAAAAAAAAGAGGATTAGCATAGCACAGCAAACAAGCATATGTCCCATCTAATGTTAAGTAGTTTACTACACTATAGACGCTAGGCGCTTTGCCAATTCCGTGGAAAGAGAAATAAGAAGGAAAGGAAATATGATAAAGATAAATGGAGGATGGGTAATATTTAATAGAATACTTAATAGAAAATGAATAATAAACGAGAGGTAAATTTTACCAAAATTGCATTGGTAATGTTGTGTGGTGGTTCAATTTGGCAAACTCATGACGTCACCATGTGACCATTAGTTCAGTATTTTTTCTAAAAACAACATACGACAAGGGCAGCAGTAATTATCTGAGTCAGCGTTAAAAGTAACGTTGCAATACAAACATTGTACATTAATTATAATTACATTGTTTGTAATTACAAACCACTTAAATTGAATGTATGTACATAATTACAATATTATAGTATGTATAGAGAGGCGTTATCAAATGTTTCCATAATACATTTGATGTATAAATTGGCATAAAAATTTGAGTAACAGCATACCTAGGGGGTTAGGTAGAACCTCATACCTCACATGTCGATCGTATCGTGATCACTGTGATTGGTTGAGAAACCGACGCGTGATGTCGCAATAATCCGTTGGTCAATCACGCTGACCGATTCTGTCTAACCCCCCTAAGTTGAGACAAATAGTAATAAGACCAAAGACTACAAAGACAGGAGTATCAAGTTTCGTACCTGGACTCAGACTAGGTGGTACGAAACTTGAAATCAAGGGCAGATTTTCTTGGCAACTTATGAAGTCTGCCAAGCCGCACTGGGACTGGTGGATTATTATAGCCTAAATCAATTTCATCCTGAACGAAGGCCTAACAGTGGGAGTGGGGGTTACGCATTAAAGAAGTTATGATCATCAACTGACGACCTTAGAACAAGACCGGTGTCAGATTTTTTATTCAGGATTATGCGTGAAACCTGCATGGATAAGAGATTTTCTCGACGTCTTGTAAAGTCTGCCATTGGACATTGAGCGTGGTGGACATAGCCTAATCCCTCTCACCATGAGAAGAGAGTTGTGCCCAATAGAAAAAGTTGTAAAAAAAAGGCTGATGGATGGATGGATGGATTATATTATTGTAATAATAATGTTAGATTTCATTACCTGTATAAAGAGTAAGTCACATCTGCAGCAACAGAGTAAATGATAAAGCTTGTCAGAAAATTGCAAATGCTCATGTTGTTTTTCTTTTGGCTAGTTATTTACGTACTCTAAGTGCCTAATAATAGAATTCTGTGCTTATACCTACACATATCAGCTCATCTTATTATAATATGTGATTTAAATATTTTTTAATGTACATTTTTTTTAACACTGTCCACTTCGTATATCATGATGCGTCGAAGTTTTATTTAAGTCGAGGATCTATTGACATGTAAATATTATATATTATGACAATTTGCATTGTAACTAGGGCTTGCAAATATTCGAAAATATTGGTATTCGAATATTCGTTTCATTTTTGAATAATATTCGAATTATTCGAATAATTATTCGAATAATTCGTTAACTTAGTGAAATTCGTTCTCTGATCAAATCAGAGCAGTTCTCGAGAAAGGTCAGGTTAGAAGTACCCTTAACCGGCATGCATATATAAGGAATATAATGACAGTGAATGAGGCAAAAAAAGGTAAGCAAGGATCGTGGAAAGTGGAAATCCATTGTCTCTGCCTACCCCTCTGGGAAAAAGGCGTGAGTCTATAAAATAAATAAATAAATCATTCGAATAAGCAAATGCTACTTTAATTGTCCACTCTTTCCATCCATCAACCTTTCAACGTCCACTGCTGGACATAGGCCAACCCCAAGCGAGCGCCACAAGGAGAGGTCCTGCGCCAACCGCATCCAACGGCTTCCCACGGCTTTGACAAGATCGTCGGTCCATCTGGTGGGGCGCCATCCTACGGTGCGTCACGTCCGATACGTGGTGGCCACTCGAGAACCTTTTGCCCCACCCGTACCGGTTCGTCGCGTTATGTGGCCTGCCCATTACCACTTAAGCATGCCAACCCGGCGGGCTATGCCGGTCAATCCTGTTCTCCTACAGATCTCCGTATTACAAATACAATCATGTAGGGAAATACCAAGCATAGCCCGCTCCATCGCACCCTGAGTTCTGAGCGACTTTGAGCCTTGCTACAAGGCCAACATTCAAAAACTACGTCTCTGTTTCCTTACGTCATCACTAGTAATGCACACTGATCGTAGAACTTCCTTTTCAGACACTGCTGAATATTATACGAGAAGACCTTCCTTGGCTTCCCAAACGCCACGCCGAGTTGGATTCGTCGATTGACCTTTTTCTCGAAACCGTGCCTACTTAACTGGACTGTTTGTCACGGCTAAACTTACTCGTAGTGGTCGACAACTTCAAGAAGCGCACTCCCGACTAGGACCAGTTCTGATATGACATGGATATTTGACGTGACTTTGTCTTGTCCATGTTCATTTTGAGAACTACTAGTCGGGAAACCCTGCTGAGAATATTGAGAATGGTCCCAAGATCTGCCAGCGATTCTGCCATGACTACGATATCGTCGGTATATCGAAGGTGAGTGATGTATTCGCCATTGATGTAGATACCGAATACGGTCCAGTCCAAGAGCTTGAAGACATCTTCCAGTGCAGTCATGAAGAGTTTCGGTGACAACGTCTCCCTGTCTAACACCTCTCTGCAGTTGGATCCGTTTCGTACTCTTGTCCTGAACTTGAACTGACATGGGTTTTGATATAAAAATATATAAGCACTTCATCACTTCCATATATCGATAGTCCATTTGGTACCGCTGAAGAGACTGCAGCACCGCTCCAGACACAGAGGCCGATTATATTGCTCGATTTTTTGCGTAACTTGACGTAGCGTATGGATGTGGTTTCTGGTACTATAGCCATTTCGGAAACCGGCTTGTTCGGGTGGCTGGAAGTCACTAAAGCTTGCGCGTGAGTCAAGTTGTAATGATCCTCTAAAACAACTTACAGAAGGGGCCGCTCTTTAGCCTCTGTTGGTCAAAAATTCTTCATTCTGTCACCTTTCTTGAAGACCAGCAACACCACGCTTCTGGTCTACGACTCTGGAACGCCTCCCCGAGGACGACGAAATTGAAGAGCTTTTATGATCGGCTTTCCGACTGCTCTCAGAAGTTCATCAACTGCCTCGGTGGTGTAGCGGTAGTGTATGTGACTGCTAATCATGAGGTCTTGGGTTCGATCCCCAAAAATCAAAATGTTATTGAGCTTTTTCCTTAAAAGAAAAATTCTCAGTAGCAGCCCGGAGTTTGAAAATGTGCCCGGTAGACGTCAATAGGCTCGCCCCCTTTTACGTAGGACTTAAACATAGCTGGCGAGTCGTGGGTGTGTAATACACATCTGCCTACCCCTTCGGGGAATACAGGCGTGATGCTATGTTAGAAGTTCTGTGGTAATTCCGTTGGCTCCCAGTGCCTTTCCGTTCTTTAGATGTTCGAGATCCATTCTGTTCTCGTACAGGCTGATGTCCGGGATATCTTTGATAAAGTGCCGAGTTAGCTTGGATCTGGGATCTTGGACCAAGCCGACAACAGGACTCTGGGATCTGTACAACTATCCATAGAACTGGTGGACCTCTCTCAAGATCTCACCTCAGGATGAAATGACAGTACCGTCACTTGTTTTTAGCTTAGTCAGCTGGCTTTGGCTCATAGACAGATCTCTTGCGAACGCTTTGAATTTGCTTTTGAGTATTAAATTGGCGAATATAGTGTCCCGCAGCCTTGGAGATCTGTCTGTTTAATCGCCGGAAGGAATTCATCACGTAGAGATTGAAATTGTTGCAAATCTATTCAGTAGATGATAATACCCTTTCACATTCTACACTAGTAGAATACCTTCTACTTACTACTACTGACTTGCATGCTCAATTTAACGAGACCTGTCTAGGACCTTCTATATAATACAGCGCCATTTCCATGTGGATTTATGTCTCCATTTCACACCTTGGTTTGATAAATTAGCTGCAGATTACTTGTTACTTACTTCATACAGAATACAATATTAGTTACTGGGGCGATAAAAAGACAATATTACTAGAAAATATTATTCGAAAATATATTCGAATATAATATTTTTGAATTCGAGTATCCGAAAAAGCTCAATATTCGAATAATTCGAATATTCGAATGCAAGCCCTAATTGTAACTAGGCCAAAATCTTTACAAAGCCAAAATAAGTTAGTATTTACAGTCAACATGAAATTGATCAGTATAATATAATGGGAGCCAGTATATCTATTTTGAGCATAGACAATAATCTGGAGAATTTGCAGCGTAAGGTGACCTTTGCAATGCTAAAGTAGATTTCTGAAGTCTTTGTGCTAATATTAGCCTTTCCTCGTGTTTCTTGAGCAAGCAGATAAATTTCCTGTTTATTACACTAGATTCTGTTATCTAGCAAATGACTGATGTTATATAGCAAATGATAATAAAACAATTATCGCAAGATTGTAATTTCAGCCACGACGGTCAATGTTAAACAGACCCTAAGCATAACCGACTGCACAGATGGCGGAGTGGTTTAGATACCGGCCTCCCGCCCGAGTGTTGTGGGTTTGATTCCCACACAGGACATCTCTTTGTGTTATCCACAAACGGTTGTTCTGAGTCTGGGTGTACTTTGTGTTCGTAAAATTGTACCTATGCTTGTAAAGTCCCCTGAGATACAAGGACTATTTCGTAGGGCAGGGCGTTGTCTTAAAAAAATATGCTCGTAACAAAGTCCAGTCTCTGTTCCCTAATTTCATAATCCGATGGGTAGGCGTTCCGATACGACCTGAAAGAGATCAGGCACAGGGCCAATAATTAACGGTTGGCTCAACCTGGGATTAGAATCCGAGACCTCACGATCCGCACTGTAAATGCTTGTGAAAGTATAGAACAGTAGGAAATAGCTCATGTACCGCAATAATTAATGATAAATATTAAAGAGCAAATTGTTTATGAAAGTGGGAAAAGAGTTTTACTGCGAGCAGGATTCGAACCTGCGTCCCATGCAATAGCGACCTTAGAACAAGACTGGAGTCATGTCACACATAATTAATAGTGCATAATTTAACAATGAAACGCTTTTAAGAGTGTACTTTTATGGAGTATTTCACATAGTTTTTTTATATTTGTTTTTCATAGATCTTTAATAATTAGCTGATACTATACCAGCAGTACGTACATAGTCACGACTTCATCAATTGAATTGTTTTTTCTAGAACTTACTTACTTATCATCACGCCATCTCCCTTGCAGGGTAGACAAAGAGAACAGAGTGCCAAAATGCTCTATTGAATTGAATTATTTTATCTAGAATCGTGTCCCTTATTTTGTGAGGGGTGAACGAAAACGAACGAATTAAGTCATTTATTATTTTTTGTCAGACATCTGAATTAACTTCTGCCCTGAAGATGGCGGGCTCCACTAAATATTTAAACAACTACATCTTTTTATTACTTGCTTTATGCACATCGTTCGTGTTTAAGTTGTCCGTCGAAAATAATGCAAATAATTTTTCAAAAACTTTAGACCTCTGCAACTTTGCATGGTCATCTAGTCTCGATGACATACCCAAAAAAATCTAATTGGGGAATTTCAAAATGGCCTTCATACAAAATATAAATAACTTACTTACTTATCATCACGCCATTTCCCTTGCGGGGTAGGCAGACAGAACAGAGTGCCAAGAGGCTCTATTCTTGCATACATCTCTCGCTTCCTCAACATTCATAACTCTCTTCATACACGCTCGTTTCGGAGACTCCTAACTCCACCTTCCTTCAATACATGATCGATTTGGTCTAGGTAGGTGAGTCTCGGTCTCCCTCTGTACCTACATCCTTCCACTTTCGCATTGTATATCTTCTTAACCAGTCGCTCGTCCGGCATTCTTTCCACATGTCCGAACCATCGGAGCATTCCCTTTCGCATCTTTACACCATAACATAGCATGACGCCTGTATTCCCCGAAGGGGTAGGCAGAGGTGTATTACACACCCACGATTCGCCAGTCCCACGTAATAGGGGGCGAGCCTATTGACGTCTACCAGGCACATTTCCAAACTCCGGGCTGCTATTGAGAATTTTTCTTCTTTTTATTATGAAAAATCTCAATAGCACTGCCCGACCCGGGGATCGAACCCGAGACCTCATGATCAGCAGTCAAACAATAAACAATACACAAATACTCTCTTTCATACCTACTCGCTCTCTTACGTCTTTGTATATAAATAATATTTCCTAAAATTTCCAAACAAACTGATATTGGACATGCATGTTCAATCCTAGTGTAAATATGTGATTGATAGTATAAATAGTTTTTTACTTTTATTTGATATTTATTTTGCACGAAAACAGAAAAATTATTTAGATATTTTTATATATATATTTTTAGCATTTGACATGCTTAGCACTATACATTAAACACAAAGTAAAAAATGTGAAATCGAAAATCAAACAGCCACGAGCAGGATTTGAACCTGCATCTCCTGGATACCGTCCAGATGCTTTGCCAATTCAGCCATCGTGACAATTGCTCCTGACTGCTAATTTCGATAACACATTCATACTTAACGTCTTTGGGTGACGCCTGCGCCATCTGTCGGAAGTATTTTCATACATTATACCGACCAGGTAAACCTAATTTTACAATTAAGATTTTTACCTAATAATGACGCAAACCCTACAAATATTTAGATATTTTTATATATATTTTTAGCATTTGACATGCTTAGCACTATACATTAAACACAAAGTGAAAAATGTGAAATCGAAAATAACAGCCACGGGCAGGATTTGAACCTGCATCTCCTGGATACCGTCGTGATGACCCTCGAGAACAACTTATAGACATGGCTTAAGAGTGAGAGGGGTCTGTAATTCTTCAAGAGGGTTCTGTCACCTTTCTTGAAGAACAGCACCACCACGCTCTTGGTCCACAACTCTGGAACGTCGCCCCCGAGAACGATGGAATTGAATAGCCTCTGGAGGGCTTTGAGGACCGGCTTTCCGCCTGCCCTCAGAAGCTCTATAGTAATTCCGTCGTCTCCCGGTGCCTTTCCGTCCTTTAGTTGTTTGAGAGCCATTCTGATCTCGTACAGGCTGACGTCCGCGATATCTTCGCTATAGTGCCGAGTTAGCTTGGATCTGGGCTCATGGACCAAGCTGACAACAGGGTTCTGGGATCTGTATAACTGTCCATAGAACTCGTGGACCTCTCTTAATATCTCATCTTTGGAAGAAACAACAGTGCCATCATTGGTCTTCAGCTTGGTCAGCTGGCTTTTCCCAACAGACAGATCTCTTGCAACACTTTGGAACCTTGGTTCCGCTCTATCGCCTCTTTAATACGCAAGGTATTAAATCGGCGAATGTCTCGTCGCATAGAATTGGAGATCTGCCTGTTTAGTCGCCTCTGATTGGACCAATCAGCCGAAGACTGCACCGTTATTTCTGTCTGTCTCGCCATGAGCTTAAGAGTTTGGTCCGAAAGCTTTTGAGTTCTATTGACGCGACTGGTCTTAAAAAAGGTCGACCTGACCGCTTGGACAGTTTCCACGAACCTGTTGTTCATATCGTTCACTGAATCCCACTCGTCTAGGCATTGAAAGCGATTTTGAAGTTCGAGCTGAAAGTTTTCGGGGTTCTAGTATTGAGCAGGTGTTGGTCGGAGCGTAGACTTCATCAAGCGTGACTTCTCGACTTTCATATTTAGATTCAATATGCCTCTGATTAAGCAGTGATCACTCCCAGTTTTAATCCTGCTGATCACAGACATCATTGAATATGTGTCGTTTGTCCGTTAAGATGAAGTCGATCTCATTTTTCACTGAACCATCAGGGCTAATCCAGGTCCATTTTCGCTGGGGCTGTTTCCTGAAGAAGGAATTCATCATAAAAAGGCCGTCCTTCTCCAGAAAATCAGACAGCATCTGGCCCCTGTGGTTCCTCTGCCCAAATCCATATTGCCCCACCTTCAGCTCATCGTCTCTCCTTATGCCTAGTTTTGCGTTGAAATATCCCATAACCAGTGACTTTTAGACGCGTGAATGGCTTTCAAGATGTCCTCGTAAAGGGCCTCCACTTTGTCGTTGGAATGTGTCGAAGTCGGTGCGTAAACTGTATGACCTTCAGCGAATACCTTTTGGTTATTCTAAGTATAAGGTACGCTACCCTACTGGGCACACTCTCAATCTTCTCCACGTTACCTATGAGAAACTTGGCGAACGATAAACTCGACACCACCCTGGGACTGCTGGTTGCCCTCCCGGTGGAAGAGCAAGTTTCTGGACTGGAGGATTATCGTGCCCTCACCCTATCTTTGCACTTCTGATAATCCTACAACGTCCCATCGGATCTTGCTCAGTTCCTCTTCCAGCGCGGTGATCCTCTCGTCAGTCCTCAGTGTCCTGACGTTGTGCGTTATCAGGGCCAGAAGCCGTTTCTGGTAGCCAGATCGCGACCGGAGATTCTTAGCACCCCCTGCTCCGCCGTTACCAGGCCCGCTACCGTTAGGCCACGGAATAGCAGAGCTGCCGTGACTGGGGGCCGATGTTTGTGTTTGTGCACTCATATGGGGGGTATTACCATAATCGCCACGCTTGGCAGGCGGGTTGGCGATCGCAGTGGATGTTTTTAGTACGCAGGGGAACGCTGCTGCCCGGTCCCCCGGTAATCCTTTAGTCGGCTTTTACGACTCCCATAGGAAGAGACGGGGTGGAGCTATTCTTGGTGCCGGCTCCACACGGCCGAAATTCTTATCTAAATTCTGTTTAGTTTAGATGTTACAAGTTCACAGACAGACGATATTATATAGACCCTTCTATAACATACGGCGGGATGTACAATGTACTCGTACCAATTTTCAGCACATTTTCATTTACTACAAATTTAGCAAAGATTTTTTATTGCCTATATTGCGAATAAGGACAAACAAACCATATCAAGGAACTTGGCTGGTCAATCGGGAGCCGGTGGAAATAACCTGCCCGACTCGATATCGATCACCGATATACAGCATAATTCCATCTAAGCTAGTGTTATTTATACTCTATAGGCCATCAAGAATACCACTGAAGTAATGTCATGTGAAGTAACAGTTCCAGTGATCCGCCAAGTACAGGCGGAGAGACGGCACACGGCGGGTTTATTTAGTGAGTGAGGGCCCCCAACTATCCTGTTCGTTGCCCTGAACGACAGGATGTTCAGCTATGTACATTTTCGCCGCCTTAACCAACAAACGTCAGATAACCTGTGTTAATTATTTTTTCTATAATATTACTAGAATTTATGGTAGGTTGCAGTAGAATTAAATATAGAATTTAAAGCTCTTAATTATATGTTATGCTTTGCAACCGACAATGGTCGACCATTTGACAGTGATAACTGATGCACCTGCGCCAACAATAATTCAATTTATTATCTTTTGTGGAAGAGACTCACATATCATTAATAAATAAAAGTAACAAGAATGGCATTCTATATTATTATAATTTTGGAACTATGCCATCATTAGAGCAATATTTATTTTATTTATTTATGACGCCAGCAGTGCTACTTTGTAAACTCAACAGGTCATGAACAGTCTTTAACCTGAGGTGGACTGACCTAAATAATTAGTTCTATCTATATCTCTATCTCAAAAAATAAATACTTTTCTATAATTATCAATTAACAATGTTTTTTTTAATTTATTTCGATGACAGTTGAGTTGTTCGCTGACACGAACTGCTCATTCATAAATGTGTAAGTACTCGAATCACAAGATCATTTTTATATATAAACAGCATTTGGATGTGGCGGAGCTGCTGGCATTTTAAAAAAAAAAAGTTTAATAATAATTCATTAATTACTTTTGCGTGATGCACGAACACAGACAAATAGACAAAAAATCTAAAATAATTGTACTGTGTTCAGACTCCTTAATAGCGTAATACATATTATTTTTTTCCTAAATATCTAACATAGCTGTGTTACAGCTTTGGAATAGTAATTCTAAACGTTTTTACGGGATTTATACCATGTAAATTTTTACTTACGAGTTTCCGGTATAAATATCCAGATATTTCTAACCGCAGAATAATAAAAACTATTCCCACTCCCACCCGCATAGATTTCAGTTGCTCCGTGATCATGGCGCTTGCAACAGTGCCGAAATATCGGAACTCGTAAGTAAAAATTTACATGGTATAAATCTCGTAAAAACGTTTAGAATTAGGTATAAGTGACCATGAAAGTTTGAAATTCTATATTTGGAATAGTATTTTTATTTCAACCTTTTTTCTGACCATCAATAGACCATCTATTGGGCACGGGTCTCCCCTTATAGTGCGAGGGATTACGCCATAGTCCACCACGCTGGTCCAATGTGATGTTTCCTTTGGCACGCATTCCCCACAATGTTTTCCTTCACCGAGCAGTAATAAATTGTTAAAACATACACTCATAATTTCGAAAACGTTCTGAACCTTGGACCAGGCATCGAACTCGATACCATTGTCTTTGCAGGCCTTGGTGTTACCGCTAAGGTATCATTTGTAGTGCAATATTTCTGCACGCGTGTTTGTCATTGAACTACTCCTGAGTAGATGAACGGATTTTGATGATATTTTGAGTTTGCCTGAGTGGGTCACTGGATTTTTTTTTATTGCCAACGTTGGCAGACGAGCAAACGGTCTACCTGATGGTAAGTAGTAACCGCCGCCCATGGACTATGGCAACACCAGGGGCACAGCCAAGTCGCCGCCTACCGTGAGTAAAGTACTCTTCTCAAACCTCGTTTAAAGAGGGACAAGTCGTAACGCTGGGGAAACACCGCAGTAGGAAGTTCATTCCAGATCTTATACGTACGCGGTAGAAAAGAACGCTGAAAACGAACCGTCTTGGACGAGATCGTTTCCAGGTGGTATGGATGAACCCCAGAACGGCGTCTCGTGGTCCGGTGGTAAAATGGCGATGTTGGTACCACCTCAAACGGTTCCTTAGAGCACTCCCCGTTGAAGAGTCGATAGAGCACACAGAGAGCCCCAAAGTCCTACTAGATATGTCGATGCCAAGGATCCCAATACTCTCGGAGACCGGGAGAGTTACCCCTTGGAACTGGGGCGTCACGACAAATGCGTCCTTCTTTGCAGTGAACGCGCAAACCTGTGTCTTCGTAGGGTTGAATTGAACCAAGTTATTTTCTCCCCATTCCGAGGCCCGCCCTAGAGAGCGCTCGACTTCAGACACAAGTAGGATCCGCCTCTCTTCCAGCATGTTCCGAGGGACTTTCTGATGGCCGGTATATCGCGCATCACCCGTACTGTCATCCGCATAGCAATGCATACTCTCGATTGAGAGCAAGTCATTGATATGCAGGATGAACAGCGTTGGGGAGAGCACCGAGCCTTGAAGAACGCCAGCATTAATCTCCATGGTATCAGAGCAGCATCTGTCTACAACGACTTTGATGCTGCGACCATGGAGGAAGCCAGCGATCCATTTGCAGAGCCCCTCGGGGATTCCATACGATGGTAGCTTCGGTAGAAGGGCCCTATGCCAGACCCTGTCAAATGCCTTCGCGATGTCCAGGCTGAACGCCAAAGCTTCACCCCCACTCTCCAAGGCCTCTGCCCAGCCATGAGTTAGGTACAATTGAAGATCACCAGCTGATCAACCTTGACGAAAGCCATATTGGCGATCACTGATCAGCTGGTGATCCTCAAGGTACTGCAGAAGTCGGCGGTTGATGACTCTCTCCAGAACCCTGGAGAGCAGGGATGTTATCGCGATTAGATCCCTTTTGGGAATAGGGTGAATATGGGCTACCTTCCACGAAGTAGGAATCCTGCCGGTACTGTATGAAAGGCGGAACAGGCGCGTAAGGACGGAGGTCAACTCTGGGGCGCACGTTCGAAGAACCACCGCAGGGATGCCATCCGGCCCACTCGATGGTTTAGATTCATAATTGGCCTCAGTAGCGTTTCATATGAGTTCTAGTAAATATTTTTTAGTTTTACACACTGTACGCACAGGCTGGAGAGCCGACCGGAGGCATCTCCAGCCGGGCCCTCTAATATTTTTTATTCCTATCTGTGACCAATTCCAGAGTCCACACATTGTAATAATCCTAAATATGTTCAATATTTTCAGGCAGGTATATCACAATGAGATTTATCTTCAACGATAATTAAACGCATATATTGGTATTTTATATTATTTCAAGGCAACATAATCATTCAAACTGAAATGAGATCAAATTGGCAATCATAGACAAAATATGAATCGTAATTCGTGGTCAACGAACACAATACAAATGTGGCACAATATTTATTTAGTTACTATAACGTACGTGTGCATTTCCGGGTGCTAACTAATTAACGAAAATTGCCTTCACATTAAAATGTCAACGCATATGCAATGGATACGCGATATTTACATAAACGTCGGAATATTTTGTTTTGCGGAGGAGGTAAAAGCTTACTTTTGTCGATTTATTATGTTCTGATTGAACATGTAAGAGAGATTGAACCTGGTGTCCTACCCACTGAAAGCGAAACAAAAAAAGAATCACGAAAATCCATCTAAAAGATTTAGCGTCGTGTAGCGCACCAATATAATTATTTTACTTTTTATTTAATAAATTTTGTCATATATGTTCAAATTCAAATTCAAATTCAAAAATATCTTTATTTCATAGGCCTATTAAGTAGCACTTAAAATCGTCAATAATACACTAATAATTAAAATAATTAACACGAGCGCCTGAGGCGAGTGCAACCGCAATAACAAAGTGGCGATTGCAATCGCCACAAGCGGCCGGATTCCGTAGTAAAGCCTTTCATGAGAAGAACCCGGCAAGAAACGACTTACTTAGTACTTGTAATAAATTTTTTATATATTAATTTAGCCTCGTGGGGCCGGCTTTAGAATTGTCCCATCCCTCTCCACCCATGGGAGTCGTAAGAACCGACTGCGGGAATATCGGGGGAGTGGGCAGCAGCACTGCCTCGAGTATTAACAACATCCACTGCGATCGCCAACCCGCCTGCCAAGCGTGGCGATTACGGCACTATCGCCCATATGAGCAAAACACATGTTGTGGCGTTCTCTTGGGGAGGCCTATGTCCAGCAGTGGACTTCGAAAGGCTGATGGATGGATGGATGATTAATTTAATTCCAAGAATGTCATTATTATGTGGTTTAAATTAGATTAATTTAAATTGACGGGCCTCGTGGCTTAGTCGGTAGTGTAACCGACTTCCGTGCACGAGATCGTGGGTTTGATTCCCACTCAGGACAATTATTTGTGTGATGAACGTAGATATTTAAACTGCATCTGGATGTTTTCTATCTATTATGTATGTATATACCAAAAAAAAAGTAATATAAGTATTATATCGGTAATCTGGTACCCATAGTACAAGCGTTAAGCTTAGTTTGGGACCAGCGGACGTTGTGTGAAATGTTCGTTAATATTTATTTATTTATTTCCCAACCTACCTCATGGTAAGCGGCTACCGAAGCCTCTAGTTGCACGTCACCAACAGAAAGGATAATAAAAAGGGGATGTACTCGTAGAGGGTGTTTAGGCCAACAGCAAAATTGTAAAAAATCTTTACGGTCATAATTTTTATTATAGAGGACATTTTTATATAAAATTTATTTTGTTTATTTAAGTGATATATAAAAATACATTGTAAATAAAAGTAACAGGGAGATACCAGCGAATGCTACTTTATCTATTTAAAAACCGCAACTAAAATAACATTATTATGTTCTTTGGCATTGAGACTTGGTGACACAAATGTCTGCGAGAAAAATTCTTGCGTATTATTTTACAATATTTTGTATACATAGGTACGTCTTCCTGTTCTAAATTCCTATACTCTTTTGTTAATTATAAAACGTGGAGTAATATGCGTCTGGATTAAAAGGGCAAAGTAGAGGTTGAATAATTATGATGTAGCGCGCCCGTATAGGGATGCGCATGGGCCATACTCTAGAAAACACAATATTCTTATTTTATTTTGGACCTGATGGTGAGCGGTTACCGTAGCTAGACGCTAGTTACATTAGGGTTTCTCTCTGTTTACATTAGGGTTTAATAATTGTGACTTATACAATCGTTTATTCTTTTTGACGAAATAAATATCTATTATAAATGAACAACATAATCCTTTTCTTTTTGTTAAGGCGGGAAAAAATGTTCCTAACCGCACACCCCGTCGTTCGGGGCAACGAACAGGCTAGTGTGGGGCCTGCACCCACTAAAGAAACCCGCCGTGTGCCGTCTCTCCGCCTTTATTGGCGGGCCACTGGAACTATGCTACATTCCCTCTGTGGTAATGTAGCTCCTGCCTACGTCTATAACTACTTCCGAATTGGGTTAGTATACTTACATATATAGTTCCGAATTGGGTTAGTATACATAATTATATATTACAAATACTTCACTATACCATACATTAATTATATCTATGCAAATAGGGCTAAACCCACAGGGACCGTCTATTTTTACGCGTATACAACCCGTCCATTTTAAGGCTCAGGACTGTAAGTACCTCGGGTGGCCCGCCAATTAAGGCGGAGAGATTGCACACGGCGGGTTTCTTTAGTGGGTGAGGGCTCCACACTACCCTGTTCGTTGCCCTGAACGACAGGGTGTGCGGTTAGGAACATTTTTTCCCGCCTTAACAAAAAAAGGACTGTTAGTACCTATACAAAATTTTATTATTATTGATCAAGTAGTTACGGCGTAAAAGCTTAACACATTAGCGAAGAAACGGACAATCTCACTTGCCCATTTAAGTATTAGTAAGGATTATAATGTTTATCCCTTGTAACTAGATAATGCGCATTTCCAAGTGTTTTTGTCGTTAATAGCTTATGTTTACGACCTCATTTTCCGCTAAGGTGTTTAAACATCTTAAGGGGTATGTTGTTCACCACCGAAGGAATGTAACATAGTGCCAGTGGCCCGCCAATAAAGGCGGAGAGACGGCACGCGGCGAGTTTCTTTAGTGGGTGCAGGCCCCACACCACACTACCCTGTTCGTTGCCCCGAGCGACGGGGTGTGCAGTTAGGAACATTTTTCCCGCCTTAACAAAAAAAAGGGTTATGTTGTTCATTTATAATAGATATTTATTTCGTCAAAAAGAATAAACGATTGTATAAGTCACAATTATTAAACCCTAATGTAAACAAAGAGATGTTATAAGTTCAACTTGTGTGCCTATTGTTCTGCCCGTGGCGTCATAGCATCCAAACGGATAAACGATTTTGATTGATTTCTACAAGAATTCTACTTTTAGAATGATTGGATTTATACCAGTCTTCACTGGCCCAAATGACAGACTTCACAAATCGTCACGAAAATCTCTCATATATATAGGTTTCCTCACAAAGGACAGGATAAATTAGCTAATAAGAAGTTATTAATATCATTCCAAGGCTAGTTTTATTAAGCAAATGCTAAAATAATAATAGAAGTCATCAATACTACTGTAAATCTCAGCATCCGCGTTAATTTGTAAGTAACCATCAGCTAGTATTTTAGATCAAGGAAGCTTCAAATGTTTCGCAATTGCTAATATAAGTACCTAAACATAATATATCCAATGTACTGACATCTTACAAATTTGAGCAGGTGGAAAGCATGCCATCTCTTCCATGTATTCGCTCAATAATTATAATTAACAAAATACAAGACAAAGCTAAATTTAACTAAAATGTACTAATTAGAATTATTAATCAGAATAATTTAACTAGTCGACCCGTGCGGAATGCCGCAGTTCGGTATTTATCGAATCCCATTCGATATCTATCGGCCGGTACGATAAGCTTTAAAATGAGGCGATAAATCATGGGATTTGATAAAGGAGATCTCGCAGACCAAAAGAAAAACAGGCTGGAGAAATAATACATAAGATTATCAGTTCTTGTTATAAAGCATGCAGAGTTTAATATAATAAAAAAAAAACTAATTTGTACTAGGTAACTTGAAAAAAATATGTAGGATACTTTTATAGGTTTTTTTTTAAATATATTTTGGGTGATCTCTATCTATCCTGATGTATTATAAAACAAAATCGCTTTCTGCGTCTGTCTATCAGTTTATCCGCTAACTCCTGAACCACGCAACGGATTTTGATGCGATCACAATCAGTCTGACAATTTCTTCCGGAGGTTTGTATGTATAATACATGCATGTAAACACATTACATTGCACCCGAGCGAAGCCGGTAGTAGGTACTATTATAAAGCCGTAACAGAGCTATGTCTGTATATTATCTGCATTACAAGATATATGAGAAAAATGTTATTTAGGTATCTTTAAAGACAAAACATTTTTTTTTCTTATTTGTTGTTTTGCGGATCACTCAAATACTGAACGGCTATTGATAACTTTTTTGTTTGATAGCTCTTAGATCTAAAACCAGTTTTTAGATAAACGTTTTATACCATTACTATATCGTGAACCTGAGATAGCAACTATTTTTTAGAACTTAAAAAAATAGTTGATGTTATTCTATAGGTATAGAATTTTAAATAATGTATTATTAGCTTCCATTCCCGCCTCGTTCATACGTAACTACTCATAATAATGTGTAAATAACAATCAAAATAAAGCTGTTATTATATTTTTAATGACTTTTTTAAGACGTCGACATGACATGTAAGTATGCAGCACTATGTACTCATATGTGAAAAAACTTCACGCATGGCACCCACATTAACTGGTTAAGAAAGTGTTGAGATGGGACACATTATAAGTCGCAGTTTGTACAGCATATTCATAATATTATTTAGATAGCTAAGTATAGTTTTCGTCGTAAATTACATAATTTAGTGTAGTATTTTATGTAGTCGTATACAAATTTCTTGTTACGAGTAATTAAATATTTTTACGACCCAGCGTTCTGTGTGCATTTGAAATGCAAACATTATAATCAGAAATATTATTGTATAAACTATGAGTTGATTCAATGATAGCAGATATACTCTTACTAATAAAGAATAATTCCATGTATTATCTATTCTAAGCTAATGTATATTAACTCGATAAATATTATATCTATTGTGTTAAAATACTATTAAAAACTTACGTCGAACTGAACTCCTTCATGTTATAACTGTTTGACATTATCACTGGGTTTGCCGTTTTGTTTTTCTAATAAGTAAATAATCCACAAATGGCACTGAACAGCTTGTTGACTGAATAATAATTTTATGTGTATAAAATGTTTGGTAGGATATATTTGCGTGCGAGCGACATAATGCGTGGACGGCGACACAGGCAATGATCGTGAATTAAGTCACTACCGTGCATTACTATTCTTTATAAATATAAAACACGCGTGACTGTTTCAGGGACCTGTTTGGCATCGATATTTAGCTCAAGGACCAGTAGAATCTGGAATTTTGGAACG
The DNA here is from genome assembly GCA_948253155.1 of Leucoma salicis. Lineage (NCBI taxonomy): Eukaryota > Metazoa > Arthropoda > Insecta > Lepidoptera > Erebidae > Leucoma > Leucoma salicis. The sequence continues at coordinate 10,984,706 of OX411807.1, read as the reverse complement.
ATTTGTTTCTGTTTTTCTATTGTTTTTATACTATTATTAACATCTTTACAATTATAATTTGCCTTACATTGAATAATAAAAATCATGGATTCTAAGAGCTCTACATCGAACTTAGAATACAACATTTTACGAAATTTCAAGTTTCTACATCAATCGCGTTCTATGTCTGCAGTTATGTTAAAAATTAGCTGAACTGCATAATTATTTTTTGTAGTACCTCCCTACTCTACTTTGAATAGTATTCTTTCTTGATTTAAAAAAAGAGGAGGTTCTTGATGCAATTGTATTTCTTTCTATGTATGTTAGCGCCTTTTTTTTTGATAATGCCGCAAAAAATGTACCTAACCGCACACCCCGTCGTTCGGGGCAACGACCAGGGTATTGTGGGGCCCTCACGCACTAAATAAACCCACCGTGTGTCGTCTCTCCGCCTACGCCTGTCTCGGCGGGCCACTGGAACTAATGTTGCATTACTTCAGTGGTCCGCCGGCGGATTTATGCTCGCGCCTAACTTCTTTGTTTATGAATCGATTAAGATAATAATTCTTGTTTTTTTGGAAAGAAAAGATTTCAGGGGTAGCCCCATTTTAATTTCATGTACATTAGACCTTGAACTTTGAAAATATACCTGCAAGAGTTAAGTATACTTATAACAATAACTATGTAATATCAATCTCGCTAAATACTGCACAGATTAACGTAGTGTGCCGTGAGGAAGGTAGGTAACTTTGTTTTAACAAGCTTTTATTCAGTTCGCCTGTATTCTATCTTTTTATACTTATATAAAAATCAATTGCAGTTCGTTAGTCTGGCTAAAACTCAAAAATGGCTTGACCGAGTTTAATAATCGTTTTTTGTTTTGTTCGCTCTTGTTTCGCTACAGGGTTGATTTAAAATATAAAAAAAACTAGACGTCCCGGACGTCTAGCAGATGTGAAAACATCGAAATTACTTTGTAGAAATAAAATGATTATAACTTGACAAAGTACTCCTCAAGACGAATCAAACGAGTATAAACTCGATAGGGTTGCGTAGTTTCATTACAGAGTTACTGTGGCCACCTTCCAGCTACATCATCAGACCCTGGATACCATCTAGAGACAAAGTACTCGTCAAGACAAATCATAGTAGCCCAAACTCGATGGAGTTATGTCGTTTTATAGCGGAGTTCCTATGTCCACCTTCTAGCTTCATCATCAGACCCTGGATACCATCTAAAGACAAAGTACTCGTCAAGACGAATTAAACGTGTCCAAACTCGACGGGGTTGCGTCGTTTCATTATAGAGTTACTGTGGCCACCTTCCAGCTTCATCATCAGCCCCTGGATACCATCTAGACACAAAGTACTCGGCAAGACGAATCGTACGAGCCCAAACTTGATGGGGTCGCGCCGTTGCATTATAGAGTTCCTATGTCCACCTTCCAGCTCCATCATCAGATCAGCTCCATGTTATCATAATATTGCATTGACACGTGATATACACATGCGTGTAAAATTTCAGCTCAATCGCAAACCGGGAAGTTTGTCAAATTTAACTTGCAAGATTTGAACGGGACAAGTACAATAAAAGCGTCGCCACGCTAACAGCCGATTTTACTCGCCCTCCGCATTGGATGTTTCACATCAAAAAATATCGTAAACCTAAAATGAAAGTTGGAAATTTTACAATTTTCAAAAGTTAAATTTTGTATGGAAATTACCTTTTTGGATTATTTACCTGACAACAGACGACATAATGACACTTACTATCAATCTTTCTAATAAGAATTAAATTGAATAAATAATCTGATTCGAACCTTAGACGATGCAGATTGATTAGGATAAATATTGATAATTGATGATAAAATTTATTGTAGGTGATATACGAAGTTTATGGGTCATCTAGTCTATCTTTACTTTACATCTATCTATGTAACGGAATCTTTGAACGTGATTTTCATCCATTTCAAAACGTCGGATTAAATAGAAACTTTACATAGTCATCAAGGATTGATGAGAATTAATTTATAGATCAATGATGAGAATACAATAATTTAAGAAGTTTATCTTTTGTTAGGGTTCCGTAGTCTAATGTAACATAGCTAATGTAACATAGTTCCAGTGACCCACCAATAAAGGCGGAGAGATGGCACACGGCGGTTTTATTTAGTGGGTAAGGGCCCCACACTACCCTGTTCGTTGCCCCGAACGATGGGGTGTGGTTAGAAACATTCTTTCCCGAAAAAAAGGGTTCCTTAGTCAACAAAGAACACTGTCAGTCCGCCGTTCCGCAGCTTAGCTCAGAGACTACTACTAGAAAGCTTAATTGCCATGAATATTCATATTAGTCACACAAAGTGGCAAAATATATAATCTTAAAAAAATATGCTAATCTTAAAAAAATATGTGGGCATGTTTTGTTTTTTCTTTTTTTTGTGTGTAGTGGCAGACGAGCCACGGTCCATCTATGGTAAATGGTAACCGTCGCCCATGGACTCGACTATACCGAGAGTAGGTATTGTCAAGCCGCTGCTCACCAATTCATTTCACAGATATCAAATGAAATATAAACGGCTCTCCTGCTACAGCCAAAACGCAACGATGTGCTTCATGGCCGGTCACACAGGAAATGTCAGGTGGTACCAACCCGCTCGGGCCCGATACCAAGTGAATACTCCCACTTGGTACCCAGCCCTACCACCAGTCATGATATGGATGATAATTGCTTACATCCCTTAGTTGCCTCATACGACACCCGTGGGAAAGAATGGGGTGGTGATACTTGTATTCTTAGTCCGTCACCACACGGATAAAGTTAGGAAGGGTAAGTACTAGAGATGGGCTGAATGTGATTATAACCGAACACGAACTTCGGCCGAACATTCGGTAAATATACAAAATTCGGCCGAAGTTCAGCCGAACTTCGGTACGTGTGCTTTATCGTGAGTAACAACTCATATTCTGTGTGTATTTTTTATGAAAGACAACGCCGCAAAGCAATAAAAAACAGTCAGTGTAAAGGGTGACACCTTATTTCAAATTATTGGGTGTATTGATTCATAGACGATTATGAAAAAAAAACTAATTCATTTATACATTTTAATTTATCTATAATAATTATAGTTTAACAAACAACTGACCATGCTTAAATGACTTTCGAGTAGTGGTATAAATGACTTATGTTACAGCTATGACAGATGTGACTTCTCTAAATTTTAGTGTAAACCTTACCTTTTTCTTATACCGAATGTTCGGCATTTAAAACCGAACTTCGGCCGAATGCCGAAGTTCAGTTCAAGCCACCGAAATTCGGTTAAACCGAATGTAAAACGAACTTCGGCCCATCCCTATTAAGTACACGATATATTTAGAATTTTTTATATCTATTTTTAGCAATTGACATGATTAGCCATATACATTAAATATAAAGTGGAAAATGTGCAATCGAAAACATCACCACGTCACAGGACGTTAAATGTGAATGTGTTATCGAGATTAGCAGGCGAGCGCAGTTGTCATGATGGCTGGATTGGCAAAGCATCTGGACGGTGTCCAGGAGATGCAGGTTCAAATCCTGCTCGTGACTGTTATTTTCGATTTCACATTTTCCACTTTGTGTTTAATATACAATATATTGTTTAATATCTATAAAAAAATATTTATGTTTTTTTAATACAAACATTATTAAGGGTTTGTATTCATTCGGATAAGTCAACCACATCGTGTCTTACGCTATTCACAAATAGTATTTAACTTGGATTATTAGTTATGCGTTGAAATAGTACACTAATTTGACTGCACAAATCATTGAGTGGTGGTAGTGGGTTCAGGGTCGGACTGGGCCGGAAGGGCCCGGGTGGGTGGTTCCCCAAAAGGCCAGGGCCCGACACTGGATAATGGTAGATAGGATACTATCTGTAATTAATGAAATATACAAATTATTAATTATCAACGATATATTATATTATTAGGTACCTAAAGTATAGTTCCAATTATATTCCAATAATATAACACTCCGCTGCAGCCAAAAGCTAGTTTTTGATTATATCTTAGGTTTCAGATATAGTAGCGGGATAAAATGTATACCAGTTTTTAAGTCTAATCAAGAGCTACCAATAAAAAAAGTTGTATCAAAATCCGTCGTGATGTGCGAACAAACAAACCTAAAAATAAATTGTCTTGTGTCCAGACATGCCTATATAGCCTAATATAGTATTTTTTTCTCAGTCCGTGTGGTGACGGACTAAGAATACAAGTGTCACTACCCCATTCTTTCCCACGGGTGTAGTATGAGGCGACTAAGGGAAGTAAGCAATATCATCCATTGCATAACTGGTGGTAGGGCTGGGTACCAAGTGGGAGTACTCACTTGGTATCGAGCCCGAGCGGGTTGGTACCACCATCTCCCGTGGGACCGGCCATGAAGCACATCGTTGCGTTTTGGCTGTAGCAGGAGATAGCCGTTTATTCTTTCATTTCATATCTGTGAAATGAAATAGTGAGCAGCGGCTTGATAATAATACCGAGAGCTATTGTTGAGTCCATGAGCGACGGTTACCATTTACCATCAGATGGGCCGTAGCTCATTTGCCACTAAAAGCAATAAAAAAATATCTTAAATGTACAGACACAACTCTGTTACAGCTTTATAATAGTTAGTATATAAAGGCTGGCTAATCAACATATTTTTTAAAAGAAGAAAACTTTCAGCTAAGCTGTTAATAACTCAATTGTAAAAGCTGCTGCTCTCTTCATCCTTGATTGGATCCGATTTGTGTCCTAGCCTGCGTGGGCCCCCTATCCTATCTACCACCTGGTTTGCAGCAAACCTCTCAATATAGGCCCGTGGGGGGCCTGCGCAAGCTAGGACCCGGTGGCAAACGCCACTGGCTATAAGCCAGTTCGATGCTGAGTGGGTTCAATTCCCACAGAGGGAATTTCTTAGTGTGATTCACAAATCATTGTTTGTTATTATTATAAATCAATCAGGTCTAAATCACAAATCGAAGAGATAATAGGTGTTATATTTATATTGTTTAATATAAACAGTTATTACAGTTGATTGAATTAAACACATTGTTTTGAATCACACATATGTACTTTGTGACATCCGACCAAAAGTGTAGAGAACACATTTAATAATATTAAACATCTTTATCATTATTAACACAACTTTATGCGAAAATCAAACAATTGGGTAGGTGTGAATACCTAACACTTAAAGCACCTAAGTAACTATAAATTAGCTCCTTGTTAAGTATTGGGCCCGAGCGGGTTGGTACCCCGTCTCCCGTCCTATCTCCCGTGTGACCGGCCATGAAGCACTTCGTTGCGTTTAAACTTAATGCACTTCGTAGAGAGAACGAGTTACGTCTGTAGATAGTGCTTCCGAAAGGTACATGTAATAAAGGACGATGTCGGAATATATTTTTGTCCGTTCGCATTATATATTGATTATATCCAATAGGTACATACTATATGTAGCGGTAGTTTATGCAACTGTGGATCGTGAGGTCTTGGGTTCGCTGCTGGTGGCTAATGCCACCCTAGCTGAGGCTGTACTAGCGCCTGCGCCGCCCCAGTCGCTGGCGGCGGTTCAGGTCTGCGGAAGGATCAGCCTCCCTGGCCCTCTCCGTCGCCTCCTTCGGCGAGATGACCTTCTCGCAGAAGGCAGCGACCGCGGCCCAATTCCTGTCGCTACCAAGCATCGCTTTGACGACGCTCGGCAGCGAGAGGTCTCCCCCTATTGCCGTGACGAGATCACGGCGCTGCTCGGCCCAAGCCGGGCACGACTCGAGCGTGTGCTGCGCTGTGTCCTTGTGACAGCTGCAATGGTGACAGCCCGGAGTCACTTCCCTCCTTGCGACTAAGTGAAGATATCTGCCGAAGCAACCGTGCTCCGACAGCACCTGCAACAGTCGGAAGGTAAGGACTCCGTGCCGTCGGCTCGCCCACTCTTCCAGCACCAGCTGGACCTCCTTACGGGCTGAAGACCGGCCCGGGGTGCCTCCAGCCACGCCCTCCAGCTGGCCATGACAGCTCGGCGGGCGTCGCCCTGCCATCTGGCCACCACGCTGGGTGGGGGACGACCACCCGCCTCCCGCTGTTGCGACACCCGTCGATACACCTCGGCGAGCACCCCCGCCTCCAAGTCCCACGGAAGGGTTCCGGCCAGCGCGCAGGCCGCCTCCGTCGACACCGTGCGGTATCCACGTATGACCCTGGACCCAACGACTCTCTGTGGCCTCCACAGAAGAGCCCTGTTCAGTGCATCCAGGGACTCCGCCCACACCGGTGCGCCGTATAGCGCCATCGACCGGACCACCCCCACCTAAAGCCGTCTGCACGCATTGTTAGTTCCGGCCATATTCGTCATGAGCCGTGCAAGAGCGGACGCCGCACCGACGGGCTTCGAAGACAGTTGACGGAAGTGCTCGCGAAAGCGCCACCGCCCGTCCAGCACCAGGACCGGATACTTAATCCGGGCCTGCACTCCAATTTGGACCCCGTCCACCGTGATCGAGGCGCCAGCAGGTGGCCAACGTCGGGGCCCATGGAAAAGTAGGACCTCCGACTTGTCCAGGGCCTGTGGGACACCGCACGACATGGGTCTCCTCACAACGTCCCCTATGTGGCTCTCATAGAGAACGCTGCGGCCCTCAAGATAGTCTGCCGCTAGCCGCTTCAGGTATGCAGGCACTCCGTGATACCGGAGCGCCTCCCTAATGCAGCTGAATGGCAGACTATTGAATGTGTTGGCGATGTCAAGCGATACCGCCAACAACACTCCACCGCCGGCGACGACCGCCGCGGCCGCGGCCCTCAGGCGCATAACAAACGACCAGCGTGAAAACCGAACTGGGCGTCCGACAAGTCGGGTCCAACGTCGCGCAGGTGCTGGACGATGCGGGCAGCGAGGATTTTTTCCAGCAGCTTACCCGCCTGGTCCAGCAGCACGATGGGCCTGAAGGCCCCGACCGAATCCGGCGTTCACCCCGGCTTCGGTAGAAGTACCAGCCTCCCCTCCTTCCAGCAGTCAGGGAACCGTCCGCACGCTGGGCACGCGTCGAACAGTCCCCTGAGGCGGGGCTCCAGGTGGTCCAGAGCCAGTGTCAGCACCCGGGCGGGTATCCCATCTGAGCCGGGGGCGGTGTTCTTGGAACGAATCCGCTAAACAGACGCCCCAAATTCCGAACGAATGCACGCCGCACGGAGGTCCGTCATCTCCTGGGACCACCAGTAGAGCCCTTTCCTCGGAGGACGACGCTGCACGCGGGGCATGGCCGAGTCGCAGACCTGCGTTAACGCATCGCGAATTCGGCCAGCCTCGACGTCCACCCCCTCGGCCAGGCCTGGTGAGGACAGCCACGACTGAACAATGGCTGCCTCCGTCAGTAAGTCCCTATCTAGCCTGCAAACAGTTTAATTGGGTATGTAAAATTATATATATAGATAGTAATCTTGACTCGCATTTATAAAACACAAATCTCGTTGTGATAATACTAAGCTCTACATGTTTGCGAAGAATGTAGAGTGTAAACGATGAAATATTACAGCGGCTAAGTTTATGAAATGTTACAACTTTCCGAATTATAAAGATACTAGTACATTCACCACGGCTTTGCTCGTGTCATAGTATTGTCGATGAAAAATCAATTTACCTCCCTCCGCATTAGATGTTTCACATCAAAAATATAGGTTCTGGATAAGTAATTACCAACATATTATATACTAAAGCTTTCTCTGAAACACGCTGTATCTTATGGTTTAAGTATTATTCCAATCGGTTCAGAAGTTTTTGCAGTATAACCGAACAAATAAACCGGCTCTCCATTTATATATAGTAAGTTCTTTTAGGCTTTCAAGCCATAACTGCTTAACCGATCATTATGGAATTTTGCATAATATATCTACAGTTTGGAACCCTATGAAGAGTAAGCTAATTATTTCCAGAAAAAGAGAAGTATCCTGTGGGATAGCTATTTTGAAAAGAGATAATCAATGTGCCGTAGAGTGACGTATCTATAATAAATATATTCACCTAATTCTGGAGACCGTGCAGATAAAGTTGCGACAGAATCTACGGCGGAATAGATAAGACAAAAATGCGGCATAAATACTAGTACTTGCCTTCATATGCACCGTCTTACACAATGTGAATGAAACTGACCTATTATAGATACGATACTTGCTAGAGAAGTTGGGTTTCTCTTTGCCTAGGCATTTGCTGATTAATTTTACTTCAGTCAGATGACTCAAATAATATGATAATTAAATACAATAATTGCAATGCAATTCAACACTTTTAGTTTCAGCTCTGTAAAATGTTTACCTATATCTTGCATAATGTTTATGTCTTGTAGTGCAAGCTGCAATGAGGTAAGTACGGCTAATCTTTTTAAATTCGCATACGCATGCAGCTAAATACTTTAAGATTAGGATTTTATTAAATAAGCCGCCCGAATTCCATAGACTGCCCTAAATGCAGACTTCAGGGTGTGTAAATCTTGATAAATGAAGCAGGTGTCTAGATTATTTTTTTGATTCAATACTAGTTTAACTTTAAACTTTTTAAGGAGCTTATTAATAATATTCCAATTTACCCGACAGTAGAACTATATTGTCTACAATAAAACTCCAATTTCTTGATTATAAAACTATATTTTACACAATAACTTTCTTCACAACCTTTCACTTGCACAGATCTCACAAGAATGCCTCCTATTGGCTAAGTTACCCGCATTCAAAAACTAATCCATCCATAAATTCTCTTCTACCCTCCACTTTTCTTAGGTTTGCCAGACGTAGGGAATTTAAAAATAGCTAATTGCAATTGTTATTAATTAATTTAAAGGTGATATTAAAATTACAAACTAATCATTTGTAATTATACGACTTTGATCTGAATACATAATTGTTATAATATATTATATGGGTGTATGATTTCCATACTGCAAGTGGGTTAATAAGTATACAATCCTTCACACACAGACAGGTGCCAAACTCATGGAAATGGAAAGGGTTTGGTGTTTGACGTTCTAACTCACCGAAATAAACGTTAAATAGGAGTATTCTATATTAAATATTACCCACAAATGGACCTCGTATCCGCGCTGTAAGGTGTTCAAACCAAAAGAGAAAGAAAACGCTAAAAGAGAAATAATAGCGTGCTAGTCTCGTTTGGTTGACCGAATTGACTATACGTTCAATATGCCGTACTGTGTTGTGAAAACGTGCAAAAGCTACTCAAATACAGTGAAATAGAACATTTTCAGTATGTAGACTGTTTTATCGTTTGCAAGTATTATTTTGCTTAAAAACAAAGAATTTGTTTTAAATTTTGAATATTTGTAAATATAAATCATCAATACATAATAGTTATTCACTAGAAGAGGCACAAGGTGATCATGGTGCGTCCTATTGATAGAAGTAGCTTCACTAAATTATTGCAAAGATTATAATGGTACAAGATTTCAAATTAGAATATTGAAGTATGTATGTACTCTGTATATTATTATATCTACTGACCGTAGTCTATTGACTACAGACGACACTTTTATCGTGAATTTTGTACTAGACCCGAGTACCATTTTTATTAGGTCAATGCTATACACCGATTTTCTCTGAGTGTAAGGTGTAAGGCACGTAATTTCGACTGAACTTAACCACCATTGAAATATATGGAAATATGTACTAATATATTGTCTGTATACTGGTACTCACATGAAGTATAAAAGATGTTAAGATAGCAATTCCTACTGCAGATCTTTAAAGCGATCACGAGGTGAGGAAATGAATAAGTTTTCCTATTTTTCCGACTATGTCTCATTACCAGAGTATTTAAAGCGTCCCACCTACATCTCTGCTATTATCTTGTTAATGATGTTTTTCTAATGACCTCGTAGTTCGTGTAGTCGCTTTGAAACAATTATTTCACCTTCAGCAAAAACTGGTAATATTAATAAATTCGCTATTTGATCCAGTCGAAGACGAGTGTTACTGATTTTATAATAGCTGTACACCGCGGTTATAACCACGAATTATTTAGAAAATTTTCAATTACATAAGGAAACGATAAATATCTATTCACAGTTTCACCATTTTCTGCTGACCCGTACTTACTTCCAGATTGTTCCGCTTCTAAGGATCATGAAAAGGGTGGCAACAAGCAAACGACCCACCTGATGATAAGCAGTTAACATTGCCCATAGTTTCTAGCCACACTGGAGGCATCAATCGAGCGTTGCCAACTCCATAGAAAGGGATACGGGGTGGAGAGGAAGGGTAGTAAAAGGGATTGGGGGTGGAAAGGAAGTATAGTAAAAGGGATAGGGGGTGGAGAGGAAGGATAGCAAAAGGGATTGGAGGTGGAGAGGAAGGATAGTAAAAGGGATAGGGGGTGGAGAGGAAGGATAGTAAAAGGGATTGGGGGTGGAGAGGAAGGATGGCAAAAGGGATAGGGGGTGGAGAGGAAGGATAGTAAAAGGGATAGGGGTGGAGAGGAAGAATAGTAAAAGGGATAGGGGGTGGAGAGGAAGAATAGTAAAAGGGATAGGGGGTGGAGAGGAAGGATAGTAAAAGAGAGGAGGAGGAGAGTAAGATACCTACTTTTATTCAAGACCTGTGACTGCCAAGATGTTATTTGATAGCCAAGACCCACTGCTTAACGTGCCTTCTGAAGCACGGAACACACACAGCTTTAATGTCCTGGTTATATTGCTTTATTTTGATTGCAATATGAAAAAAAAATACCTAAATTTCATATACATACTGTCATAACTTTTAAAGACTTGCGAATTGTACACATTTTTAAAGTAATATAAACGGGTCATATTTTGCGTATATATTAGGTCATTTTTAACTACCTTTAGTTCGTTCACGTAGTGTAGTTACAACGTCGGGTCGTCCCGTGACCACGGCTGCTGCAACGCAGTTGAAACGTCAGGCTAAAGGTAGTTAAAATTGACCTATTTTATACGTAAAATAAGACCCGTTTATGTTACTTTATGCATACTGTCATTTTCATAAAACTCAATCAGGCTATTGCGCTTATTTCTACTTATAATATAATTATTATCAACATTAGGTCGTAAAAGTTTATACACATACAAATATAATTACCATATAAAATTTCACGGTCATGTACATCTTACTCGTATCTAGGTAATAACGTCTGTCACACAGAATTTATTACTCGGATTTCTGTGGTCTGCGCATTTGGCTCAATTTTGTAATATGAATGGTAATTTTGAAAGACGCCAGACTTCCACGTTGAGATAATTATAGTCACACAGGGTCGACCGGTTTAAAATAATGTGATTATAATCTTTATTTTTATAATGATTTTATTTTTAGCCCATCTACAGTTATATAAAGAGATAAGCTAGTACCTATCTATATCTATCCCATCAACAACATAAATTTGAAATGAGAGCCAAGTTCAATATTATGATATTTATATGCCTTGGTTGTTGACTTCAACGAGCAAAAGAAGTAAGATCTAAATGGGTGCCAAGTTCAATGGTTAGTCCTGAAATTTATTTATAACAATATCAAATATTTTATAACTACTTAAAATATCAATTTCTTCTTATAACTTATGATAATATATTGAAGTATAAAGTCTGACTTGGCTAGTTTCATATACGAATTATATTATAGCCTTCGCAAGTTCTAAAGCTGTAAGTTTTTATTCTATTCTTTCGAAGATTTGGCTTGCTGGTAGAAACTAGCCATTGAACAAAGGGCTCTTCCATGACTGTTTTAGTAGGTAGGTACTTAATAATAATCCGTATATGTATTAGAACTAGCCAAGTCAGCCCTTAGGTTTCAATATGTTATCTTAAGTTTTAAGAAGAAATTATATTTTAAGTTGTTATAAAATATTTGATGTTGTTTTAAATAAATTTGAGGACTGACCATTGAACTTGGCACCCATTTAGATCTCACTTCTTTTGTCGTTAAAGTCAACAACCAAGGCATATAAATATCATAATATTGAACTTGGCTCTCATTTCACATTTACTTACGTTGTTGATGGGATATCCTTACTTTTTGTATAGAAAATATTAGTAGGTATTTATTCATAATAAAATTGGCACTATAAGTATGTATTCCAGATATAATTAATACTAAATGCCAGTTAATAACGTAATAAATACGAAAGTCGACTATACTCTTAGTTATCATAAGTAAAAATTATAATTTGTGAATAAGGAAAAAGAGTATTTTTGTACGAGCGGGAATCGAACCAGCATCCCTTCCTTTCCGGGGAAGTGCTCTAATCCACTGAGCTACCGTATTATTTCTAGAAATACCGAATTTCCTCATCACATTTGTCTTATCGACCAACACCATCTATCGGCAATGCATTTACATGCATTCATCCAATGCAGTAAATTTAATTTTGCAATTAAAATTCATACTATTTGATGGCGTGATTTTTTTTAACATTTTTTGTCTATATTTTGGCACTTGACATGCTCAGCTACTCTTAAAATAAAAATTATAATTTGTGAATAAGGAAAAAGAGTATTTTAGTACGAGCGGGAATCGAACCTGCATCCCTTCCTTTCCGGGGAAGTGCTCTAATCCACTTAGCTACCGTACTATTCCTAGAAATACCTAATTTTCTCATCACATTTGTCTTAACGACCAACGCCATCTATCGGCAATGCATTTACATGCATTCATCCATGTCGTTGGTCGTTAAGACAAATGTGATGAGGAAATTCGGTATTTCAGTGTGTGTCAAAATATAGATCAAAAAATTATCATAAGTAGTTATCTATACTATTATTATAAAGAGGTAACGTTTGTGAGTTTAGGAGTTTGTGACGTCGTAAGGGGTAATCTCTGGACCTACTGAACCGATTTTCAAAACTATTTCACCAATAGAAAGCTACGTTATTGTGGAGTGTCATAGGCTATAATAATTTCCAAAATTAATTACGCATCTTTACTTAAACTTGAATAATGTAATCCAAGTTGGAAAAAAAATTGCTTTCATCGCGTGCGCTGCGGAAACTATTGAGGATAGAACAAAACAATGTACTACAATATTAAAGAATGTATCAAAATCTGTAAAAAAATCCGCGATAGAATATGCCTATCTCCTACGGATGACTCACAATAACTGCTTTTACTGTTAAAATTGTGGATTAAAAATAATTTTTGTAAAGCTTATTTAGCCCATATGATATTAATTTATATCTATATAAATATGTTTTAATTATATGGGACGAATGTACCATGAGAGTCATAGAGCTCATATTGAAGCCGTGAACCGTACGCTAAAAGACGTCAGAAACTCAGACGCTGATATGGTTGGTGTTACTTTACTTAACAATAAAAAAAAATATATATAAAAAAAACAAAAAACCAAAATAACAAAAAAATCATCATTATAATTTTTATTTATCCTGAACTTTATACCTAAAGTATTACGCGGGACAAACGGGCCGGGACAAAAATATTTCTAACGCGGAACGGAGTCCGCGCGCACTGCTAGTAAGTACAAAAACTGATGTTTAGATTAAAAAAAAATTAAGGGTGGTTATATATTCACGTGAAGACCTTAAAATCCATATAAAGACCGACAATTTTGATTGCTGATTCTGACATTACAGGCACTATAGGTAAGTGTTCCTAATAAAATCCATTAATTGAAAAATTATAATAAATTTATAAAAAAATACTAGTTTCTGATTTATTCCTTTGTATTCACCCTACTACCTATCTGGATGCCAAATTTTAACTTTCTAGGTCATCTGGAACTGGTTTGGACTTTAATATCTAAATAACCGTTTGAGGTGTGTTTATGAAATTTGGAGCACATATGTATCTCGCAAGTCTCAATGTATGAGAAATTTGTCATTTTTATATGAAATAGTTTTTGAGTTATAAGGGGGTCAACTAATAGAATTAATTTATCTAAAAATTATAATATAATGATATAAATTTACTAGTTTCTGATTTATTCCTTTGTATTCACCCAATTACTTATATGGATGCCAAATTTGGACTTTCTAGGTCATCTAGAATTGGGTTAGAGTTTTGATCTATAGGTCAGTCAGTAATAAAAATGACGATTTTTGGACGTTAATATCTAAATATCCGTTGGAGGTATGTTTATGAAATTTGAATCATATAATTGTATCTCGCAAGTCTAAATATGTGAGCCAAATTTAATATGTTTATGTGGAATAATTTTTGAATTATGAAGAGCTCAAAAGTGGTTCCAAATGGTTCGTGTAATACACACGGTACTGCTCGCCAATTCTTTAGCTTTAACTTGGTTTGTCACGCTACCGCGTGTCTAGATCATAATATGTTCGTTCGTTCTGTGGTGAACGAGTCTTCTTTGCACTGTGGGAGGGTAATTATTTGCCTAGTTAAACCTTACTCTAAATGCTATCAGCGGTTCTAGGTATATGCTATGGCCTAAAATATAGAAGTTAATTTGATGGTGTTGTAAAGATCAAGGAAATCACATAGAACAGTTTTTTTCAATATTTACAGCATTGATATATTAAAAAGAGAAGATACACAATCAGGCACGAAAAGTGTCCACTATCAATGAGTACAGATTACGCTTTCCTGCACTCCTTTCGTTTAGTATTATTTCGACACGCGATTAGACGTAGCGTATCAAAATGTCTAATTGTTCGATGAATAAATGCCGAAATAGTGCATTAAAAGTACAAAAAAAGGATGGCGTTTCTTATTTTCGGTAAATATTAATAGACAATATTTCTATTTCATACATATTTTGTTTATTTAGACTTTAAATTATATAGCATTTTTTAATTTTTCAATATATTTTGTTTCAATTTATCGACGATCCCTGTCACCAGTCAAATAGAGTATGTATTAAAACAAAGGCAGTCTGGAACTATGCTCATACTTCAACGCATCGCATAATACGACGTTCTCGGTTCTAAAAACGAATAGAGTCACCGTGTTGAATGTATTTTTTATATATATATATTAAAAGTAATTAGTTGACATTGTTTTATTTACAAAGTTTTAATATCAATAACATTGTCATTTATATGATGATTTTTATTTTAGTTTTCCTAGGGAGGGTCCCTAGGAAAAAAAATATCAGATGATAAAGCTTGCTCTAAATTGTTTATAAATATGTATTCTTTTTTTTTAATTAAACGGCGAGCGAATTCCAATGTCTCAACTAGTATTTTATAAGGTGATCATTTAAATTGTAGTATTTATGGCTTTTATGCTTCAATAATGAATGTTGCTGTGTGGGGCCGGCTTCAGAATTGTCCCACCCCTCTCTACCCACGGGAGTCGTAAGAGCCGACTGAGGGAATACCGGGGGAGTGGGCAGCAGCACTCCCTCGAGTATTAACAACATCCACTGCGATCGCCAATCCGCCTGCCAAGCGTGGCGATTACGGCATTATTCCCCTATGACGGGGCCGCTCGTTGTGGCGTTCTCTTGGGGAGGCCTATGTCCAGCAGTGGACGTTGAAAGGCTAATGGATGGATGGAATGAATGTTGAAATGTTGTATTATGTATAAATTATGGTTTCACATACTAATAGATTTAAAAGTTTTTGGTGGTCTATGTTACGCTAGTGAAGATGAATATACTGTATATAATAAAACCGAGGAGATAATAAGACGAGAACAGCGCATATATGGTCAAAAAACACAACCAAGGCCTATTTGTGTTCCTTAGTTTTAAAATGTACATTAAATTTAAATATATTTTCTGGTATTGTTATTCATTCCCTTCAACAACCTGCTCTTTATAATCATAAAATTAGTCTTATAAAAGCTATTATAGAAAAATTTATAGATGTTAGTTACCATTATATCGCAAAAAAAAAACAACAGAAAAGCTGAAATCTAATTCAAAAAGACTACTCTACAATAAGCTTCATTTATTTCAAGAAAATTGATTTACTTACTACTGTATTGTCAATGTTTATTATGACGCCATTCATCTAGACTAGAATAGATCTGGGTACTACTAATAATATAAGAATTACTATATTACTATATTGGGAATAAAAACTAAAATTTATATTTACGAGTTTTATTTTATTTATATATAAATAAATATTCTACCTAAAAGCATATTAATACGATCAGATAAAAGTATAAATATGAGTTTGGTACACATTTATAAATTAATTATTAGGCCGTGTGGGGCCGGCTTTAGAATTGTCCCACCCCTGTCCACCCATGGGAGTCGTAAGAGCTGGCTGAGGGAATACCGGGGGAGTGGGCAGCAGCACTCCCTCGAGTATTGACCACATCCACTGCGATCGCCAACCCGCCTGCCAAGCGTGGCGATTACGGCACTATCCCCCATATGAGCGAAACACATGTTGTGGCGTTCTCTTGGGGAGGCCTATGTCCAGCAGTGTACTTCGAAAGGCTGATGGATGGATGGATGGATGGATTATAAATTAATCAAATTTCATAAACTAATTTTTTAATAAACTGAATGGTGATGTTATTAAGAAATGACCCTTTTTTTGTTTACGCGGGAAAAAATGTACCTAATCGCACACCCCATCGTTCGGGGCAACGAACAGGGTAGTGTACTACTTTTTATCCCTAGAAAAATCGATAGTTCTTGTAGGATAGCTATTTCTGCACATTTATTTTGAATTAACGTGTTTTTTTTTGTGTGACGTTGGTTGTTAGCCTCAGATGGCAATGACAACCTTACAATTGGTGAGCGCAGAGGGCTCTCAACCCAACATTTAAGCAACGCTACCCGAGGGCACCCCCTGTGGGGTAAGGACCTCGGCTCGGGCTGTTGCTGGCAAAGTGGGATTTCCCACGTTTATGATTTGACCGCGACACGTCTTTCGCCCCCGTCGGTGGGGACGAAACCGCGGGTAATTACTTGTATTAGCTGCGCGAGCTGTGTATGCTCTGATCGGAGCGTGAGTTGTGTCGTCGTCGACTTCGTCGAGGCTATTTCGCGGTCTGCGTACGCGCGGTATATTAGAGGGGTTGTACCTAGCCGACTCAACCACTAGGGGGTTGGCGTGAGTAATGGCGGAGTCAAAGAAACTACGTGAACACCGTTTCATAAATTGCTTGATGGTAGGCAATTGCAAATCTATGTGAAGGTCGACATTGCGTATGAACCACGGTGCGGGTAGCTCTGCGCATGAATCTATTCTGTAATGTTTGTAATCTGATTGACGTAGAGAATCAATTGATTTCTTAACAGCCCTTTGTAGTGAGCGCATTATGATGCGGTTATCCTCACATGGATGACGGTCATAGGCACGGATAGCGGCGTTCTTCTGCCTCAGCAAGTCACGGACGTCATCGGGTAGGCGCCGTCGACGATTTCTCGTGTCTGGTACCTGCCGAGAACAATCGTTAATTAACGATTGTACGTGGCTTGTGAAACAGTCGACCGCAGCCACCGTGTCCTATACAGTACTAATAATAGGGGGTCTTGGTCTAGGTGTACAGACGACGACGACCGGAGTTTACTCTCCAGTCGTCCCCAGTCTGTCACCGTTATCGTTTTGTCCTTGTGGCCAGAGGGGCCAGGTGAGGGGAAGGCGAGATCTAAGATCACAGGACGGTGCTCAGAGTCTAACTCATGTAGCACTTCTACCAAACGCAAACGTAGATTTACGTTTTTTAAAAGAGCTATATCTAGTATATCGGGCCTGTAATCGACACAGGCCAGGTAGTGAGTTGGCTCCATAGGCGCTATTATATCGAACCCTAGTCGCTCAGCCAGTGACTCGAGAGCCCTGCCCCGCGTACTAGTAACGTGGCAATTCCACGAGGTGTTTTTAGTGTTGAGGTCGCCGGCAATGATGACGGCGCTTCCCAGGTCTAGCAGGGCTTTCAAGTCCCTGGTTGCTAAGCTGCGTCGAATTGCTACTTCCGGGCCGGATGTAGGCGGATACTACGACTATAAGCTGATGGCCTGTGAGGGCTAGTCTACAGACCGAAGCTTCAATGTACTCTAGTGGGGGCGGATCCATAGGCGTGCAGTGCAGTGACCTTTTATTATATATGAGTGTGCCACCTAACGGTGAGTTTACCTTATCGTTACGTATTAGGTTATAGTTTGCAATCCTCGGGGCCCTATGAAAGGGTTTGAAGAATGTCTCCTATACTAGAAATAGGTCCAGTAGTTGACCTTGCAGAAAGGTGGCTACCTCGTTCCTCTGCTGTATATGGTTTGACTCTGCTTGAAGTGTGCGAGTCCATTAAACAGTAAAAGTGTTTAATTTGAATTAATGTGCCGTAAAGTGATGAATTTATTTAGTGACGTTCACGTGGATGAAGCTGGGTTCAAAATCTAGTAATAATAAGTGAAATGTGCACGAGTGTACCTATATAGTACGAGTACCAATATAGTTGCTACTACGAGAGAGAGTGCGAAATGAGGTCAATAAAAAAGACAATGAATATTCATTGCCCTCATTCAATTTGTTTGCAAATTGATCAGACATGTTTAGACGCAGTCTGTGTGTAAGATTTTATAAACTAAAAAAGTCACAATTAAAGAAAATATAACGTCAACAAACTGAATAGTCCGGCCGAAAATAGATTTCTGAACGGTACTTGGCTGCGTCGTGGAGTTACTTGTTGACCAACAGAATTTAAATTTAGAAACTCTGTTTCACCACCCATCAGCTAGGTGTTGCAATTAATATAGAACCAAACTTTTAAGTTGAAAGATACTGTTGAAAGAAGCACGATATATATGTGGTTATCCATCTTCTTCAATGGTCTAAGAAACGATCATTCATATTCGTTATACATCAAAAAGTGTACATTGCGTCAATAGATTATGTTTTATTAATGTTCAGGCTACACTAATGGGCAACGTCAATGCCCATCGTCGCGATAGTTATCGCGTGAATTATTGCGTTAACACGATAAACTGGATGGCCAAACTTGAACGTTCAATTTATTTGACGTACCACCACTAGAATTATCGCCTAACGTCATACGGAAATGTGAATGCTGTTGTCTAATTCTCACGATAGGTGGTGGCTACATCAACGTTAAACCTCCGTCATCGCGATAGTTAACGGCATTTGCCATAGTGTGGCCCGAGCATAACAATGTATTATAAACAGAAAAAAAACAGTGCAAATAATGTATATGTATTAAGTTATGTAGATTGACGTAAAGCCATTTAAATAAATCTTTAATGAGCAAATAATTTTATGCATTAGTTTTGTATAGGCAGTTAGTATTTAAAGTTCTATGGCGTTGGACTAAGAATATGTCACCACTCCATTACATTCCATATATGAGACAAGATCCGATTAAAAAAGCAAAACTAAGCAGCCAACGATACGAGACCTAAAATATTAAGACTAAACAAAAACAGTCAACAATCATCTGATCATGGTAGGATAGGGCACTAAACCACGGTTCCAGTGTCCCGCCAATACTGGCGGAGAAACTGTACATGGTGGGTTTATTTAGTGGGTGAGGGCCCCACACTACCCTGTTCGTTGCCCCGAGCGACGGGGTGTGCCGTTAGGTACATTTTTACCGCCTTAACAAAAAAAAAAAAGAGTTAGGCACCAAGTGGGGATACTGACATTTTTGTTCATTGAGTTGTTGTTACAATGTGGTCTTTCCGACTGTTTTGATGGATCACTAATGGTGGACCAGTGGTTTACATTGAGGTTCTTTTAGACTAGAAAAGGCTTACCTTCAAGATACGATAGAATACCTTTGCCTTAATCCCCCTTTAGTGGAAGTAGGTGATTCCCACGCAAACAGACACAGTCACACAATGTGGAAAAGCAGTCGGAGTATTTCTATATTTAACGCGTTATTTACGTCAAAACATGCTGTGCAGCTTTAGCAACATTTAGCGATGTATTAAAAAAGGTATATCATTATTACCGTCGTTTGTATTGTATATATATATATATATATATATATATATTTATATTTTCTTTATCTATAGGGAAATTTTATTTAGCATAATAAAAATGTTTAGGTAAATAAAAAGCTATTCGATTTTATGGTAATAAATAAAACAAAAGGGTGATAATCATTATAGAATTTTAACATCATTGAAAGGATTGCCTAAATAAAATATTAAAATGTAAATTTATTTAATTATGAACATTAAATATTTATAAGTAAGTTTCAAAATGTACAAAGAACCTAGGCCGATGAAGAACTAGATCTTGTTTCACTGTCAGTAGCCAGTGGCTACTCGACCTGAGTTCTTAGAAATCAATCCTTTTTTATATATAATTCGATAGAGTTACGTATAATCCGGATATCACCCATCAGTTTGATATCGTATGGCGGAATCTTACCTGTATTTAGACATAACTAATCTGAAAGCCGCCTTAGCTTATTATATATATTACACACTATCGATATTTTTATCTAAGTCATAAAAGTTTTAATTAGAGTATATTTATTTATTCATATTTAATTGTTCTCAGCTCAAGTACTACTCATTTGACGATTGACAAATCTAAATGATATCCACGAGGCCGTGTGGTTTGCTAATGAATACCTATTTCTGATGTTTACTTGAAGAAGGATTGCTGATACCAGCATGGATGGTCTGACTCCACGGGATCCTTACTTAGAGTATCCACTTGTGGATACTGTGGCATTTCTTTCTTTGGGAGAATCCTGGTGTATGCATAATATTTGTTATTGTTGACATATACGCTGAATGTGGGCTACATTCAGCTTTTTGAAAAACCCACCTAATATATGAACAAATGTCTTTTATATTTTTGCTTCTTCTTCAGCAAGTTTAATAATGTCCATTATTGTAACTGCAGAACCACTAATTAAACTTATCATTCCAAGCAGCACTATTAGTATATTTTTGTAGAGGACCCAATTGTATCTTCCTAGGTCGTTCCAACGGAACACAGTTTCAACGATTCCTGGTATCACGAGTCCAAGGGTAGAGTAGAAGAGAGCTCCGACCAAATCGATGATTTGTGGCAGAAAGGGGAGTGCTACGCCTATGCCTCCTGTAATGTTAGATGTATATAGCATGTTACATTATAAATTATATAATAAATTAGCTGCTATCCACGACTTCGTGAATGTGGCATTTAGTTATTTTCTTTTATGTACGGAACCCTAATTAATACAAATAAATAAAATTGAAGTATCTGTTTGTAATGTCTAAACATTTTTTTTACTAAATGCATATGAAAGTAAATATCTATGGCACGTTTAGAAAAATAGAGCCTTGCTTATCCCAGTATGAATGGGCCGGCTCGATTGTGGAAGTACCACCCTCTTCAGAAGATCAGCGTGAAACGGTATGGACGCCTACCGTTGTGAGTGAGAGTGCCGGAGCCCAAATCCTCTCCCTATCATTTCCTTAATACTTCCTATCCTCTCCTTAACATCCTACTTATTATCCACCTCCTATCCCTTTCCTTGGAAGTGGCGACGCGCGAGTGATGCCTCTGATGTTACTAGCGTCTATAGGCTAAGGCAACCGCTTACCATCAGGCGAACCATATGATTTTTTGCTACCTACGTAGTATACAAAAATACAATGTTTAAATAATACTTTCTAATATTTACGCGAATGTTACACATTTTGAAATAAAACTACGTTTACGGAATCTATCGCGTTTTCTTGATTTTTATACTATCCCGACGTTTCGAATACTTTACAGCATTCATGATCACGGGTGGACTTAGATGATAGACGTCCAAGGCTAATATGTTATTTCAACGGTTTCATCAACCCACAGTATATGATATAACAACATTTTTGGTTTATTTATTTTAACCCACTTTAATATTCGTTTAGAAACAGTGAAATTATCTACTTCAAATTTTTTATGCTTACAATGTATGAGACTTTAAGTTAGTATATTAAAATGAGTATAATACTCCTCTTTAAACTATAAAATTTTGTTTTTATTTAGTGCTCAAAAATTCTACCACATACTACCAATTACTACCAGTAAGAAGACAATCTTGGTTATTAGTTTATATTATTAAATATACTTATTGATTTTGCCCAAAAAAAGCTAAGTCTAAAAAGCTACCACCGGATCGGAACGCGGCCTGACTCTATTTCAAAATACAATGTTTAAGTTTTAGTGTTTTATAATAATATGTAAATAATAAAGGATCAGTTTAAAGTATAATACTAAATGAGACGTTTACATTGTCATTAAATATTTCTCAGCCTATCTATGGAAGATGCCTACTCTTCATTAATATTTAGCCCATTTGGTGTTAGATTTAGAATAAAAAGTGACTCCATTGCAACTCGTTTCACAGATGTCGCAAGAATCGACTAGGAGAGAAAGAAATCTGAAAACCCAATACCAATGAGGGAAGGTTGTATGGTAAGTCAACACTGTGAGTAATTTTTCGGCCATTTTATAGAGTAGTAAGTATATTATGAGATGTAAACAAATAGAGAAGAAGACTTATATCTAGATTATCACATAGAAGGAAATGGATCTTTACTAATGTTATAATTACAAAAGTGAGGTTGTTTGTTTGTTGGCATGTTACGCGTTCATACTATAACTACTAGACCAACCATAGTGAATATCATCCATGGCGGCCGCTGTGCTTCCTGCCCCCTTAGAAAGAGATTCACAAAGTCGCATCGACATCGTATCGTCTTATTTGTGATTGGTAGAGACATAGACGGGTGATGTCACAATAATCACGGTGATCTCTCAACCAATGACAATGACACGATGCGATGTCGATACGACTTTGAGAGTTACACTCTACGGGCCCTGATCCCATGTTAATGTAATAAGTAATTTAACTTACCACAGAGACATACAAAGAAAATTCTGACGACGACTTGTGTTATAGAACGGTACTGCTTGCCAATGTGCGGTTCAGCGTACTTCGTAAATATATCAATCACGACATAAAAATGTAAAGGGTAGCTAAGCAGAATAGAAACTGAAATAAATATTTTTGCACAAATCGCTGGCCTAAAACAAAGAATAGAAAAAAAATCAATTTATTAATCGTTACTTTGGGTTAATTTTAATGGTTAGTTGCGATTGCACGCATAGTTGGGTAAGCACGTATTTGGATGAGCCATTCATGCTAGAAGCCGCCAAAATCTGTATATATGAAGGGGTAGATAACACCTTGTCCATAATAAAACATCAGGGTGTATAGGGGTCTTGAATAACTTTTTTTTGTAGTATAGAAATTATATTCTACTATAATACTAGCGGACACAGCAGACGTTGTTCAATCGAAACAAATCCCTTTGAATTTGTATTTTCGTTAAGGGGGGTGATGGGAGTAATAAAACAAGCTTTCGTCAGAAAATTAAAATAAAATCCTGCAAACACAATCGCAGCGCCTCCTATCGAGTTCAATTGTAAAACTGAACCATCCCCTCAAACACATTCATAAACTTCATCGACAATCTGTCTAGCTGTTTAGTACAGACGAATTAATTATCTATATAAAGATATAAAGACATACCAGTCATCCATAGGTAAATTCAAAGTGATAGATCCTTGAAGCGCATCTCCGTATCTAAAGTAGCCGAACAAACCGAGAACGGTGTAGAGTAGCATCACTGTGGTCATGGCTAGTACTAATACACTTGGACAGCCGAGGAAATGTTGTGGCTTCTTCATAGCATTCTCAACAGGCATAACCACTCCAATACCTTCCATTGCAAAAATGACCGTTCTGTAGAAAAGAGAAACCAGTGGCTGGTACAATTTTATTCAGTATATCGTAAAGAAAATACTTTTTTTGTAAATGTCACTCATGGAATCAGCAAAACTAAAAGTTCTACCAAATTGTATCGCTATTTCCCGCTATAAGTAACGAAAACACACTGAAGTGCTGCGAGTGTTCTTCTTTAGTCGGTCACCCAGAAGATGCGTCTACCAACCCGGTCGGACCCGATATTAAATGAATACTTGTTACTCAATCTTACCACTAGTAATGCAATGAGCGATGACTCCTTAGGTCTCTTAATCGCCAATGGGGTGGTGACACTTGTTCTCAATCCGATACGACATGGATAAAGAAGCTGCAAATTATTCTTAGTTTTGCTAAGTCCACAAGCAGTGGTTATGACAGAACTACCGAGGCATCCTTTCAGGTTAGCCTTAGTAGTAATTCTGTCAATTATAAATGCAAAATGTAATGCTCCTCAGCTCTGGATTATAATAATAAACTCAGTAGTGTAATAAAATCGTAATGCTCGTTGTCAAAATATAACATATTTGTCAGCACAGGTATAACTCTAAATCATTGGCTTAGAGAGACGTCTATGAGGTGAATTACTAATGATACTATTAAGTTCTTCATAAAATAAAATAATAAACAACTCACGATAAAAACGCAGGAAACCTTGACCAATGTCCAACAGCATTCTTGTCGCTAATGACTATATCTTCTCCAAATATATAGTAAAGACAGATTCCAAATGTAGAAAACAGTAAAACGTTTGCCAGCAAAGAGAACGGTGCTAACCATTTCAGGTGCCTGATTTGAACCATAAGGCAAAGTGGCACGAACAGAAATAAACAATAATACTCAACAGGTAATATAAAATTTGGTATGTATCTGTCCAAGAGCTGCAACAAGTCATATAAATGAACATTATAATACTTTCTGATAGATATTTACGCGAATGTTACACATGAAATAAAACGAACGTCCAAGACTGATCGTCTAACATCTATAATAAGTCCACCCGTGATCATGAATGCTGTAAAGTATTCGAAACGTCTGGATAGTACAAAATCAAATAAACGCGATAGATTCCGTAAACGTAGTTTTAATTCTTATATGAACATCTAAAAAAGAATACTTTATTTCACGAAACTATATGCCTTAAACTTAGCTCTAAGTCTACGATTCACGCTTGCAATGCAACTGTACTAATTAATAGATTGTTACGAAGATTGTAGAATATATACATTATATCAAAATAGTAGGTACCTATATTATTCGATGATGGATTAGCCGTGTGGGGCCGGCTTTAGAATTGTCCCACCGCTCTCTACCCACGGGTAGGAGTATTCGCAACGGCTATTTATTAAAAACGTTAAATAACGATGTGCTATTTTTTAAAACTCCTATTATTTTTTAGGCTATAATATATTAAACGATATCTTTTGATTATCGTCGTATAGCACACCGTGCGCTATTTGAAGTTACGTTATTTAATATAGCTATGTACGCGCGTTGAGCAGTTAACAATCTTAACAATAGATTACTGTCTACTAAGTGAATTGAAATTGTGATCTAAGATATATGTATTTAGATTCTGCCCACGGCTTCGTCTGCGTGGACCTCAGAGTTGGGTCAATCCTTACTAATACACTTTACACACTAAAATGTCCATAACTACTGACCCAATGACATTTTTGATTAAATTTAAGTAGACTTGGACATAAATTATACACGTTATTTTTTATAATTGACAGAAATATAGTTCATAAGTGGTAAAGTTAGAGCATAATTTCGCATGTGACAATGATATGAACGGGTCAGGGTCATTCCGTTCTGTCCCTTTCTTTCGCGGTATGACTGACTGAAGTGACTGACTGTTCAAGTGTGCATGTGACTGTGATGTTTTGTTAGTGTAGTGTGTCGTCGACGTCGTGGCATAGCGGTTGTGGTAGCGCTTATATAATAAAAATAATCGAAAATAACGCTTGCCTGGTGAAATAAATAACGGGGCTAATATAGATTATTTATAAATAGCAAGTTATTTAATATAACGAACACTCCTACCCAGGGGAGTCGTAAAAACTGACTGAGGGCATGCCGGAGGAGTGGGCAGCAGCACTCCCTCGAGTATTAACAACATCCACTGCGATTGCCAACCCGCCTGCCAAGCGTGGTGATTACGGCATTAACCCCCATAATGAGCACACAAAAATAAGATGCGGTTGGCACAGGACCGCTCGTTGTGGCGTTCTCTTGGGGACGCTTATGTCCAGCAGTGGAAGTCGAAAGGCTGATGGATGGATATTGGATGGGAGTCTATTTTAAAAGTGACAAGGTTTGTCTACAGTCTAACTAGTTCGCCTAATTCGGATTGGCAAACTTCAATAAGAGGCCAAGAAAATTTGTCAGGTTTTCAGTTTCCTCACGAGGTTTTCCTTCGTGTGTCGCGTGACTTGTATAACGTAATAATGATAAGTTATCTAAGTTTAATTAGTGTAATGGATATTTATGACGCTCATTTCAACGAAGTACCGATTATACTTTATTACTATCTGCATCTTGCGGTTACAACTGAATTGCGTTATTTTCAATGGTTGGTAGAACACATAAACATTCACAGATTGGCCTTTTTCTGGCTAACCTCAATTTTGCGTTGTTTATTTTACTCCCAAGAATCGTAGCGTAAAATTATAGTCTTTCCGAAAATAGGCAATTAAATCTGAAAAGAGTTTTCAAATCCGCCCGGTACCTACTTGCAGAGATTAGGGCGTACAAAAAATCCAGTAATGGAAAAGTAAATAATCCTATTAATATTAAGATGTTTGGATGTTTGTCCTTCAATCACGCCTATATGTCCATCCATCCATCCATCCATCAGCCTTTTAACGTCCACTGCTGGACATAGGCCTCCCTAAGAATGGGGGATACTGCCGTAATCGCCACGCTTGGCAGGCGGGTTGGCGATCGCAGTGGATGTTATTAATACTCAAAGGAGTGCTGCTGCCCACTACCCTGGTATTCGGTCGGCTCTTACGACTCCCATGGGTGGGGAGGGGTGGGAAAATTCTAAAGCCGGCCCCACACGCCTATATGTCCACATTGCGATAAATATAACGTTTTATCCTGACAAATTGATTATTTTTATAGTAAATTTTACGACCTCTTGGATATCTTCAACCTTCTTTGGGACTGTAATCGTTTATGAAGAGGTACTCGTACTGGTGGATACAGCTTAGGTTGTTGTGCAGGTTTAGATTGGCTTTTACGACACCTAGGAACATTGTTGGTGTTGGTAGCATCTAGATTCCATCCATCCATCCATCAGCCTTTTAAAGTCCACTGCTGGACATAGGCCTCCCCAAGAGAATGAAGAGAATGGTGGATAGTGCCGTAATCGCCACGCTTGGCAGGCGGGTTGGCGATCGCAGTGGATGTTGTTAATACTCGAAGGAGTGCTGCTGCCCACTCCCTCGGTATTCCCTCAGTCGGCTCTTACGACTCCCATGGGGGGAGCATCTAGATTACCAGACGAAATAATCCATCCAATAGTTTTTACAGAATTAAAATTATTCATGAAATAAGCTCAACAATTTTATTTGAGCTGAAATTACCCCTTTTACTTGCGAGTTTCCTCCACAAAGTACCCATAATTTACCTGCTATGCTACACGCTCTCTCGCAGTGCTACCTAATGTTAGTAAGTAACATATTAATTATTAGCTGATTTTTACAATATACGTGGAATGTAATGGAGAGCTGGCATTATGTTTTCTAAGTTGTCAAACACAGACATGAAATTATCATTACGAGTGAAATAATTTAGTGGTGGTATATACACCTACCTGTTTGATGGAAGAGGCTACTAGTACATTAAATATACAGCACACACCAGCATACGTAAAAAATAAAGCAAATTCGGCAAACATTCTGTAATCAAAATAACGTGCATTATACTAATGTATTGTAGCATATGCTGAAAGAGTTAGTCAAGGCCGAAACTATGTTCAACTATTAGTAACACACATATTTAGCAATTTGGTTTAAACCAGTAGTTGTAGCTATTTGTTTGTGATTGTGTTTCTTAGAAATGGTAGTCAAATTATGTATATATTTATATACATTATAAGTATATAGTCAAGTCTCTAGACATATATTTTTATAATATACACATTCTACACTAAAGTATTCAGGCATATATTAAAACATATTTTGTGTGTTTCAGTCAAGTTGAAACCTATGGGTTATTTAGCATAGAAAATCAGAATTATCTTATGTGTATTGTTTATGCAAATACTAGATATTATAACATAAAATCACTTTTCAGGAATTTCATAGATATATAGATAAGTCTTTATTAGTCTTTATAGTTTTATAAAGAATGTTACAAAGTAATTATAATAGGTTTAACTTTATGTGTTTTAATTGTTGGCCTTATCGCTCAGAGCGATTTTTCCAGGCAACCATCCATGGACAGGAATTAAGACATAACCTTATAGTACCTACTACTAAATAATACTAACAGTAACTTAAAAAGAAATAGACATACCTACCTAATATAATATAAGTTTAAGCGAATTAATTAAGACTAATTATAGGCCGTGTGGGGCCGGCTTTAGAATTCTCCCACCCCTCTCTACCCCCGGGAGTCGTAAGAGCCGACTGAGGGGATACCGTGGGAGTAGGCAGCAGCACTCACTCGATTATTAACAACATCCACTGCGATCGCCAACCCGCCTGCCAAGCGTGGCGATTACGGCATTATCCCCATGATGGGACCGCTCGTTGTGGCGTTCTCTTGGGGAGGCCTATGTCCAGTAGTGGACCTTGAAAGGCTGATGGATGGATGGAATTATATATTACACGAGATCCTACCCACGAATTCGTCCGCGTGGAATTTAGTTGTTTTCTTAATTTGTGCGGCATCCTATTCTTTTCCAAATAAAAGCAAAAAAATACTCTCTGATATTTACGCGAATGTTACACATTTTGAAATAAAACTTCATTTACGGAATCTATCGCGTTTACTTGATTTTACTACTATCCCGACGTTTCGAATACTTTACAGCATTCATGATCACGGGTGGACTTAGATGATAGACGTCCAAGGCTGATCATGATCAGCCTTGGACGTCGGGATAGTAGTAAAATCAAGTAAACGCGATAGATTCCGTAAACGAAGTTTTATTAAAAAAAAATACTCCTTATAACATCAGCTATTTGCTAGGAATAGACCCGTCAAAATTAGTTCAGCTATTTTGTAGTATTGCCGGAACAAACAAACAGACTGACAGACAAAACCTTAAAAATTGCTATGTTGTTATAAGTAACGTACGTATATAATTTCATATGTAATTAGTAAAAAGCTGTTAGACATTATAAAGAAACACTTCGATTTTATTTACTTGTATAGATACAAAAGATATACAATTGAAATTACAAATACACTTATACACATTGTCATGACAATATATATTCTTTTTGTTTTGTGTATAGATTTGTATAAACAAGTGTATGTATATATATAAGTCACAAAGTAGCAACATCTGTTAAATAATATGGTTTGATAGGCTGATTGAATAAGTTAAGTAACGGAGCTAGTCTTATTGTGATTAGTTACTTATTCCACAATGTGTCGCTCCCACGAGAGGAAGTAGGTATAACCCGCGCGCGATGAGAATGGGATGGAACCTTGTCAATGTAAATCGAAAATACTTTGGAAAGTGATTAAGTATGTGGCGGATCTTCTAATCTTAGGTCTATGAAGAGCCTTCAATAATTCCTGAAGTTTATTTGATTTTCTGCCATTTTATTTGGATACTTCACAACATCCGTGGTCACATGGTACAGATTGTTATAGAAGTTTCATGCACCCACAAATGTAATAAGTTTATCCACATTTGGAAAATATAAATAACATAAGTATAATATTACCATAATAATAAAAAAAATGATAATAATATTTATTTCCAAAATAATTACAGATCATTTTTTAGATATTTTATCCATCCATCTATCAGCCTTTCGACGTCCACTGCTGGACATAGGCCTCCCCAAATTGGGGGTATAGTGCCGTAATTACCACGCTTGGCAGGCGGGTTGCCCTGCTAGTGAGCAGTTGAATCCACTTCAATCTTTCACTCTAGTATGACAACTACGCAATGGGATATTCGTCAGCGATACAGGCATCTAGGGTATCACAGCTATCCTAGAGAGGTACTGAACGGTGAACTAATAACGGTAGGAACCATTTCTACAATAACATGCATTTACGATTAGTCTATAGAAAACAACTAGTTTTATGTCATGAGTTACTGTTCTAAAATACACTTACTTTGCAGAATTAGCATATGGTCGGAGTATCTTTGGTCCATTCGAAAACGCAGAATAGCAAGTTTCGGAATAGCTAAGCAATGGCTTGCGTTCAAGTCGGCAACATTTTCTAGATGTTTCTACCTGGAAATTAAATGTAGTTATTGATTTTAATATCAGTCTAAGGAAAGAAATATTCTATAGATAATAATGAAGGCTACAATCAATACTTATGAATAACGTTTTACCGATTAGTACTCAATCGAAAACTATATGAATATGTGTTCATAAACCTTAAATTAGAATATACAAACTTATAAATAAGATTAGTGACCCAAGCAGATGACGAAGTGATTTAAATCTTCTTTATTTTTACCCTTACTAATATTATAAATGTGAAAATGAAAATTAAGAAACGGACATGGCTACTTTTTATTTCGTAAAAATCGATGGATCCTGTGGGGTAGCTATTTTTAAATAGTGATAA
Source organism: Leucoma salicis (assembly GCA_948253155.1). Classification (NCBI taxonomy): domain Eukaryota; kingdom Metazoa; phylum Arthropoda; class Insecta; order Lepidoptera; family Erebidae; genus Leucoma; species Leucoma salicis. The sequence goes on along the minus strand of OX411807.1, from coordinate 10,954,256 downwards.
TTTTGATACCCTAGAGTGACGTATTTATATTCTGAAGTCCACGCAGACGAAGACATGGGCAGACTCTAGTAGTTTATGATATAAACACAACTCTATTTACTTGGTTCATACTAACAATGTCATAAGAACATAATGGCTTTCCGCAAGCAAATCGATTGTTATTACGTACTTTTCAAGTCTAAATATATAATGTGAACGAGTTATACGCTATTTTATTTTATTAGAATTCAACTTCAATTTTCAAAAATTTCAAATGGCTCAGGATCCCAGAGTCACCTAAAATTCCCTTTAAAATGAAGATGAAGTATATTAGAAATGTTTGGTAACTATAAAAATGATTGGTTAAAACAGACAATCACACAAAAAAAAAGTTATAGTGGAGGTCACGACTCTCAGCATGAGGAATTCGCCTCAAGGAGGAAGAGGAATAAAATTATTTCACATTTCTTTCAATCTTTTCTTTCAACATGCATTGTCATGCATTTATACTTTTTAGAACTATCACTTTTATAACATTAATTATTCATTTGTTATTATTACTGTCTTTAATGAGTCATCAACCGATGACACAAGTATAACTTGGTCATCGTATCCATGAAAAAAATGAATAGCGCCAAAAAGACGCTACAAATCCCTGTTTGACACTATTTCTTATGTGAATCATTCAGTGTGTGACCCACTTACTTTAACTCTAACTTCCCTCAAAGAGATTTCAGAGCCTGAATTAAATTGCCTTCCAATGTACGAGACATGAATAGTACCGACCACAATTATTTTCTCACTCCTCTGTCATAGACCTGACATTCTGACTTTTTACTAGAGCTTGTCGGTTAATTATGGTAGAGAAAACATCTGGTCCATATATCCCTTTTCCTTTCCTAAATCTGATTGAGCGTTTCATATTCTCCCATTGGTTTGTTATACAATTCTTTCAATCAATTCTTTCGCCTAGAACTTGCCATCAGCGCTATGTAAGCTAAAAATGCCCCTTTAGTTTTTGGAGTCTTGTCATGAACCTTATCTATCGTATGATTACGACCTTTGACCAATAAGTACCAAGCTAGTACTCGACCGGACACATGTTTTATCCCAACTACGAATAAAGATTACAGATAAAACTACATATGAAATAAAGTTTCAATATGTTTTATCTGGACTTTGATATACAAAAAGTTTTAAAAATGAATAACAAAAAAAAACAATTAATCATGCAATAATTTATAAAAGTTTTGCAACACGTCATTCCAAATCAAAAAATAAGTCCTCTAGTCTTTAACCTGTTGGCTACATGTAGCACCATTGACTGAACGAGGAAATATATTTAGATTTAGTTTTACAAACATGGTGGTTTTTTATATGTATATAAATTGATGAAAATGTTAAAATTCTTAATTATGGTTTACAGCTTTCATGTTACTTTCCAGAGGATTGCTCTAATGCATCACTTTTGAACTTTAAAAAAATAGATTCTGTCCGTGACTTGATAATATTGCGTCATTTGGATAGGATTTGCATGAAATCCTTTCAAAGTGCTCACCTACATTATCATTAAAAAAATCCTATATAAATTTTCACGGTGCTAGCTCCGGAAGTTTGGCTTTGCATTGATACGAAGTCAGTCATTCAGTTATTCTTTTATATATGAGTATTTAGATGGATTGTTTGTCCAGACTGACCATCAATGCACAGCTACAACTACTAATACTACACAGATTTGATATTTGGAATGTAGTTTCATTCTATAACGTAAGCAAATGCTAAGAATAGATTTTTAGAAAAAAAATAATATCTTTAAGACGGGAAAATGGGAAGGGTACTTTGTATGATTTTCTTTTCTTTGTAGATTATTTACTGAGTATAAATTAATAAGGACGCGTTTCAGTTTTTTCACATATTCACATTTTATGTAGGGGAAATAGGGGGTAAATTTTGTATGGGTATACCAGTTTCTTTATAGATAGGGACTTGAAAATTAGAATTCTATCTACTTATCACAAATAAATAAACCCGTGTTTCAGAGTTTTTGGATTGTCAAGTTGCGTGCGAAGCTGCTGGCGCCAGCTAGTACTAGTACTTTTACACAATGTAAAATAATATATGCGTTTTCCTATTTAGCTTGTTCTCAATAATCACTTTGAGAAAATGTCTGTCAATAAGCAGTACTCACTTCAGATATTATTTTTTAATTATATTTCAAGATTATTGCTTCAATAATTGTTTTTATTTGATTAAAATGCTTTACTAGACTTTTATTTAGCTTCATTTTTTGATTGTTATTCATAAGCCAACTCATAATAGCTATCAAAAAGGGGACGCCCAAAAGCAGTATCGCTAAAAATTAAGCTGTGTCAAAAGTTTAAGATATGGATAATTTTTGTTTTTATTTATATAACTAGCTGATACCCACGACTTCGTCCGCGAGAATTTCATAAAAATAAATAAAGCAACACTTGAAATTGAAGTCTTGAATTTAAAGGGAAAAATATCGACGGTATTATGGGAATTCGTAGTATTTCTAAATACTGTCTCACTATTTCCACATCCGGACATTAAAAGTTTTTTTTAGAACGTTTCCTTTTGATTCTACTCGCAATCTAGTACCATTGCAAAGTTTCGGTGGGTTTAAATTACGGAGCAATGTGATGGATACACCAATCTTAGGTTCTATTTTATGACGGGGTAGGTCAGGCACATTTATAGTATTTAAAATTCTATTGGATAATTAATAGCTTCATCCAGAGAAACTGAATTATTGAAAAGATATGTTTGTGATTCACCAGGAAGTTTATACGCTACTTTAGTTACCTACGTTTAATAATTTATTTAAGCAAGTAAATGAAAAATAAGAAAACTAACTTATCATCACGCCATTTCCCTTGCGGGGTAGGCAGAGAGAACAGAGTGCCAAGAGGCTCTATTCTTGTATACATCTCTCGCTTCCTCAACATTCATAATTCTCTTCATACACGCTCACCCGTTTCGAAGACTCCTGACTCCACCTGCCTTCAATACATGACCGGTTTGGTTTAGGTAGGACATCAAGCTATCTGTCCGTCATGACTGTTACCAGCTCGTGTAACTTACCTTCCACACCACCTCTTACACTCCACGTGCCTACTCGACACTCTGCTCCCCTCGACTCGCCAAACTGGGCATGGCGTGATGGGTAGCGGCCGCCATCGCCGCATCTGCCATTGTTTGTACCGACGGGGGCAGGTCAGTACGCGTCGCCTCTGGGGCACACCCTAACCCGCACTGCGGTACGCATTCGAAAATTCGAAAATTAAGTGTCTATTAATAATGTTTAAATAATAACTTTTTACTAAACGTGTATAAAAATATAGTAGCAGTAACAGCCTAACGGTAAAACCAAAGACTGCAAAGACGGTATCGAGGTTTTCCCGAATGATTAAATCCCGAGTCCAAGATTGAGACATCACCGCACACCCCTCGGACTTTTTGAGATTTTCCGATAATAAGTGTGTGTTTGTTTACAAATTAGTCTTTGCCTTTTGTAAAAAAAAATTAAAATTTAAACCTTATTAGATCTCAGTAATTCCGTACAAATTTTAATAATCCATAACAGTTGTTGCCTACTGAGTTTTCTAGCCGGATCTTTCTCAGTCAGGCCGCGTTCCGATCCGGTGGTAGCTTCTTAGTCTTAGCTTTTGGCAAAATCAATATATTTAATAATATAAACTAATAACCAAGATTGTCTTCTTACTGGTAGTAATTGGTAGTTTGTGGTAGAATTTTTGAGCACTAAATAAAAACAAAAATTTTACAATTTAAAGAGGAGTATTATACTCATTTTGATATACTAATTTAAAGTCTCATACATTGTAAGCATAAACATTTGAAGTAGATATTTTCACTGTGTTTCTAAACGAATATTAGGTGGGTAAAATAAATAAACCAAAAATTTTGTAAAATCATATACTGTGGGTAAATAACATATCAACCTTGGACGTCTATCATCTAAGTCCACCCGTGATCATGAATGCTGTAAAGTATTCGAAACGTCGGGATAGGAGTAAAATCAAGTAAACGCGATAGATTCCGTAAACGTAGTTTTATTTCAAAATGTGTAACATTCGCGTAAACATCAGAAAGTACTATGTTTACAAATTATCACAGCTCGGTGAAGGAAAACATCGTGAGGAAACCTGCATGCCTGAGAAATTTTCTCGGTGGCTTGTGTCTGCCAACCCGGATTGAACCATCGTGGTGGACTCCCTCTTACCATGAGAGGAGACTGGGCAGATAGTTGATGTTATATAACTTAAGATACTTTTATTTTGGAAAATAAATTAGAATTCCGCGAAAAATCTAAATGCCACGTGGAAAGAGTCACAGTTACTCAATTAATTCATCATCATCATCAGCCTCTCCGGGTGCATAACTGCACATAGGCCCCTTCCAATTTCTTCTAGGCCACTCCTGTCTGCTGCTTGATTTATCCAGTCACGACATGTACGTCATCGGATGTCATCTACCCATCGCTTAGGTGGGCAACCACGTTTTCTGATGTTCGTCCACGGCCACATCGCTCTATGACTTTCTATGCCCATCCGAGCAACATGACCTGCGCATGTCTACTTTTGCCGCGGTATGGTTTCCACCACATCTCTCACGTTTGTTTTCCGGCTAATCCACACATTTCTTTTTCAGTCGCGCAAGGAGATCCCATGCATGGCTCTCTCCATAACCTTTTGCGCAACTATGAATTGATTACATTTTCTCAGTAACAAACCGTATCAGAAATACATAGGTATTACAGATACACCTACAGATCCAAATGAATTATTGATTGGTATAGGTATATTTACATAGTTTATATTTAATTCTTCTTGCTCCGAACAACGGGGTGCGATTAGGTACATTTGCTCCCACTTACTGTAGGCATCCATTTAAGAAAGAGTTAAGTGAAATGGAGGGTTGAGTATTATATGATTCTTTTTACCTCTTCAATAAACGCACGCATTAAGCGCACGGCGAGGGAGTATTTACCTATTAGTAAGTAGGTAAGATTTGCTGGTATATTAGTAATACCTAAGTATAACTAACATAATAATTATAATGTTTGTTTCTGAGAAAAAAATACATTTATTGCCTGCCACGTGGTCTAATACCGCGGGCAGAAGCTAGTTTTAATATATTATGCAGGTATATTGGATGTATATTCGATGTATATAATTATCTATTTGAATCGGTATTCATTCACAATTTCATATATATATCTATTTATTTATTTACACTTTATTGTACACCTATGTTTATATAATAAATAGGTAAAAAGCGAGAAAAAAAATGTGAACCTATAACAATGGGTGGGTTTGTCACTAAAAGTAATTTCTTGTAGGCAACCTTATTGAAATTTAGTTAAATTTAATATTTTTTTAAACTATTATTTTAAATTTAGTTAGGGTCTCTGCTCATGTGATTTCCACCGGCAGAGCATTCCACAGACTAATAGCAGTGACAGTAAAAGATTTGCGATAAAAGTTCGTAAAATGTAAAGGTATTTTCAATTTCATATTCCTATGACCTTGAACATCTCCTATGTGTGTCATGAAGGTATTCAAAACGGACTTTGAGATAGGAAGGAAATGAAGGGTTAAACAGTACATTTTATAGTAAGGAAAGAATTTGAGTATTCCGGCGAAGTCGTATAGGTAACCACTTAAGCAGAGATAGAAATTGTGAAACATGATCATACTTGCGAAGACCAAATATGAACCTTATATAGAAATTTTGGAGGCGCTCACATTTATCTAGTTGGTTTACGGTGATATCAGGATAGCGTCGTCAAGGATAGGCAGAAGTAGTGAAGTTGCAAACGTAATTTTACTGGATGTATGAAGAAAATTGCGTTGTCTTAGACCCAAGTTCTTAACTATAGAGTTAAGCACTAAAAGGAATTTTACCACTTTCAAAAACGTCCTGTGGTAACGGTGCCCAAGAAATTCTTGAGATAATTCTAGAGCTGCCTACAATTGTCAACTGTGTTTTTAAAGGATTCACAGTAAGGCCGTGAGATTTACTACACGAACTAATTTTGTCACAATCTACATTGAGTATTTCCATAGTTTTCGGTAGTTATGTTAATGGTACTTGCAAGTAAATTTGTAGATCATCTGCAAAAAGGTGGTAGGAAGAAAGTAGGTTATTTGAGATGGAATTAATAAAAATTGCGAAAAGTAGCGGGGATAAAACGCCACCCTGGGGCCGCCATTCATGGGTTTTATTGTTTTTGCGCGGAACCCTAATTATTTTTCCAAAATTAAAGTTACCTAAGTTACTCCTTGTAACAACAGCTATCTGTTAGTGAAAGTCCCGTTCAAATCGGTCCACCCATTCTGAAGATTTTATTCATTCACGATTTCATGGTTTGTTTTCACGGAACCCTAATTGTTATTCCAAAATAAAAGTATCCTAAGTTACGCGCTGTAACAACAGCTATCTGAAAGTGAAAGTCCCGTCCAAATCGGTCCAGCCGTTCCGGAGATTAGCCGGAACAAACAGCCGGACAGACAGACAGACAGACAGACAAAAACTTTAAAGATTAGTAATTTGTTATAGGTAACGTATATACTCTCGTATACATTTAGTAAAAAGTTGTTATTTAGACTGTACAAACAGACACTTCAATTTTATTTATTTGTATAGATGTATAGATGATTTGGAAAAGTAAAGTGGAGTCTCCTATTTGCCGGGTTAAAAAACAAATATTAAGAGTCGTTTTTTGTACTTATACATAAATACGTTTTTTATTTGCTGTAGTTATACCATTTGACAGTTAATTATAATGCAATCGATTTGCTAGATTGCATATTGATTATTAAATATTTTATATACCAAATTAGTAACAGAAAATATTTTTGCAATATTACACTTAATATGTTTTGAATTATCAAAGCCGTGGTAAAAATGTGTTTTGCACTATTTGGGCGAAAAGGAATGTCAAACACTGCATTCATATTATTATAGTATATTACTTAATAATGAAAACGCTCACAATATTCGCAATAATTCGAATATATGTTCATGTTACAAACATTTACATAGCATTAGCCTACTTACTCAACCAATGCGAAACAATATAGCACCAACACAATATAGTAAATCTTTGGGAAGAAATATTGATTCTTTTGGATTGGGACTGTGAAATAAAAAAAAAGTGGTCATTATTTTATAAAAGAATCAATAAAAAATCGGTATGTATGATATTTTGGCAACATTAATAATTATAATGAAGTATTTCACTGACGTACAGTTTCCATGGTGACGGAACTAAATTAAATCCGCTCCAGATACAACAACAATTGTTATATATTTGTTGTTTTTGTCGATATTGGTTTATTTCCGAGAAAGAAAAGAAAAAGAACTTCGCCCTTAAAAACTCACAACCACACAATCACCGTGGTTGGTCTGTGGTAATTATCTTTATCATTATTAAAGTAAAACACAAGGTAAGCCAGTAGACCAGTAATAGTTGATAAAACCTAATTTATTGAAATAATACAGTGTTGGACATTCTGCAACTGATATTATACTTATTTAGAAAAACCATGGCTTTTTTAAGTCTTATTTATCTTAAAGTACAAAGCATATATAATTTGTGAATAAGGAAAAAGAGTATTTTAGTACAGGCGGGAATCGAACCTGCGTCCCTTCCTATCCGGGGAAGTGTTCTAATCTACTGAGCTACAGTACTATCTTTTAGACATACCCAATCTCCTTATCACATTTGTCTTAACGACCAAATAAGGAGTATGGGTATGTCTAAAAGATAGTACTGTAGCTCAGTGGATTAGAGCACTTCCCTGGATAGGAAGGGACGCAGGTTCGATTCCCGCCTGTACTAAAATACTCTTTTTCCTTATTCACAAATTATGATTTGTACTTTAAGAGTAGCGGAGCATGTCAAGTGCTAAAATATTGATCAAAATGTCTTATTTATCTATTTTCCAATCAAAAACGATGTTTTTTAATAATGGGGCTATTAAAGTTCGCTCATCTATTTCTAAAAATTCCAGAAAGTTATGTGAGTAATCTTTATTTTCTTTGAAAGTATATATAATTTTTTACACATACAAGTACTTTTCACTTTGGCACAACAATATTTGCAGCGATACTAAATTCCATAGTCATTTGGGCGTGCACCTTTGTTTAATATCAAATGCATATAATTTGGGATTGTTTGAAATTATTACTACTGTGCCGTCATCCGCAAAGAGTCATAGGGTAAATTATCGTAATGGATAAATCATTTACATACTTAATAAATAAAAGAGGACCTAATACGCTGCCTTGGGGAACACAAAATTTTAATGTTAGTTCGTTAGAGAAGTAACCTTTTTTTAAACACAGTATTACAAGTTTCTGAAATGAGAAGCATTAATTATAAAATAATGTAAAGGTTTCCACAAAGCTATCGTATGTTACGTTACAACACGGGCCTCGTGGTGTAGTCGGTAGTGTAACAGACTTCCGTGCACGAGGTCGTGGGTTCGATTCCCACTCAGGACAATTATTTGTGTGGTGAACACAGATATTTGTACTGCGTCTGGGTGTTTTCTATATATTATATGTATGTATTTACAAAAAAAGAGCAGTATATGTATTATATCCGTAATCTGGTACCCATAAGCACAAGCGTTAAGCTTAGTTTGATACCAGAGGACGTAGTGTGAAAATATCCGTGAATATTTATTTATTTATTATTATTAAGTGACCCACTTGTTGTGAAATCAATGGGCAAAAGAGTGTTAGTTCACGTTCTAATTTTATTAATATTATCCTGTGCATAATTTCACTTGTTTTAACACTTTTTTTTTTTGGTTTAGGGGAAATAATGTTCCTAACCGCACACCCCGTCGTTCGGGGCAACGAACAGGGTAGTGTGGGGCCTGCACCCACTAAAGAAACCCGCCGTGTGCCGTCTCTGCGCCGTTATTGGCGGGCCACTGGAACTATGTTACATTCCTTCGGTGGTCCGCTGACGGCTTACCCTTTTGGGTACCCTCTACTGAGCGACGCATCCGCAGAGGAGCGTCGCACCTTCGCGGGAGGCCTTTCGGGTGGCGGACGTTCCCCGGTCCATCCACCCGCAGCCTCAGCTAGGGCGGCATGAGGCGCAAGTACCTGTGCCTGCGCCGCCCCGGTCGCTGGCGGCGGTTTGGGTCAGCGGAACAATCCCCCTCCCTAGCCCTCTCCACCACTTCCTTCCGCGAGATAATCTCCTCGCAGAAGGCAGTGACCGTGGCCCAATTCCAGTCACTGCCAAGCATCGCTCTGACGACGCTCGGCAGCGAGAGGTCCCCCCCTATTTCCGCGACGAGTTCACGGCGCTGCTCGGCCCAAGCCGGGCAAGACTCGAGCGTGTGCCGCACCGTGTCCTCACCACAGCCGCAGTGGTGACAGCCCGGAGTCGCTTCCCTCCTTGCGACTATGTGCAGATATCTGCCGAAGCAACCGTGCCCGTGGACGTGACTCCGTGCCGTCACCCCGTCCACTCCTCCAGCACCGGCTGGAGCGCCCCTACGGTCTAAAGACCAGCCCGGGGTGCCTCCGACCGTGCCCTCCATCTGACCATGGCAGCTCGGCGGGCGACGCCCTGCCACCTGGCCACCTCCCTGCGTAGAGGGCATCCGCCCCCCTCCCGCTCTTGCAACGCCCGCCGATACACCTCGGTGAGCACCTCCACCTCCAAGTCCCACGGGGGGTTTCCGGCCAACGCGCAGGCCGCCTCCGTCGACACCGTGCGGTATCCACGTATGACCCTGGACGCGACGACTCTCTGTGGCCTCCACAGAAGAGCCCTGTTCAGTGCGTCCAGGGACTTCGCCCACACGGGTGCGCCGTACAGTACCATCGAACGGACCACCCCTGCGTAAAGCCGTCGGTATGCATTGTTGGGTCCGCCCATATTCGGCATGAGCCGTGCAAGGGCGGACGCCGCACCGACGAGCCTCGGGGACAGTTGAGGAAGTTCTCGCGAAAGCGCCACCGCCCGTCAAGCACCAGGCCCAGATACTGAATCTGGGCCTGCACCCCGATTCGGACCCCGTCCACAGTGATCGAGGCTCCAGCAGGTGGTCGACGTCGGGGCCCATGGAAAAGCAGGGCCTCCGACTTGACCAAGGCCACCCTTTTTTTTTGTTAAGGCGGGAAAAAATGTTCCTAAGCGCACACCCTGTCGTTCGGGGCAACGAACAGGATAGTGTGGGGCCTTCACCCACTAAAGAAACCCGCCGTGTGCCGTCTCTCCGCCTTTACAGGCGGGTCACATGAACTATGTTACATTCCTTCGGTGGTATGAAGCCCCAGCGCCCCGATCCTCCTGACCACCTCCGAGGTCCCTAAGGTGGCCAGGAACGCCACTTCCTCGAAGTTTCCACCCCGGGCTACGACCAGCATGTCATCCGCATAGCAGATGACCGCAAGCCCGGGGGGGGGAGCCGGCAGCGTAGCACCCAGTCGTAACCGATGTCCCACAGGAGCGGCCCTAGAACCGAACCCTGCGGGACACTGCACTTGTTTTAACACCTAAGTCTAATAGCAGATGAGTTATTTAAAAGGCAATCTATAATCACGGAATTAACATGTAAAAAATATTTTATTTTTTATTTCAAAATCTATTACTGTCCCATTGTTAGACGCGAATCTTATTTCAAGTGAGTGAGATTTTGGTTAGTCCACCACGCATAGTACCATAGACCACATCTACACGCTACGCCAGATTATACAGAAAACCGAGGAATACAATCGGCCTCTGTGTCTGGCGTTTGTGGACTATGAGAAAGCCTTCGATTCGATCGAAACTTGGGCGGTACTGCAGTCCCTTCAGCGGTGCCAAATTGACAATCGGTACATCGAAGTGCTGAAGTGCTTGTATAGAAACGCCACCATGTCAGTCCGTATTCAGGACAGGAGTACGAAACCGATCCAACTGCAGAGAGGTGTTAGACAGGGAGACGTTATGTCCCCGAAACTCTTCACCGCTGCATTGGAAGATGTCTTCAAGCTCTTGGACTGGACCGGATTTGGCATCAACATCAATGGCGAATACATCACTCACCTTCGATATGTCAACGACATCGTAGTCATGGCAGAATCGCTGGAGGACCTTGGCACCATGCTCGATGATCTCAGCAGGGTTTCCCGACTAGTGGGTCTCAAAATGAACATGGACAAGACGAAAGTCATGTTTAATGTCCAAGTCATTTCAGCAGCGGTCCTAGTCGGGAGCGCGCTTCTCGAAGTTGTCGACCATTATGTCTACCTGGGACAAACAGTCCAGTTAGGTAGGCACAACTTCGAGAAAGAGGTCAATCGACGAATCCAACTTGGCTGGGCAGCGTTCGGGAAGCTAAGGAAGATCTTCTCGTCCAATATTCCGCAGTGTCTGAAAACGAAGGTCTACGACCAGTGTGTGTTACCAGTGATGACATACGGAACAGAGATGAGGTCTCTGAATGTTGGCCTCATATTAAGGCTCAAAGTCGCTCAGCGGGCCATGGAGCGGGCTATGCTTGGTATTTCCCTACGTGATCGAATCCGTAATACGGAGATCCGTAGAAGAACGAGAGTGACCGACATAGCCCGTCGGGTTGCCATGCTGAAGTGGCAATGGGCAGGCCACATCGCTCAACGAACCGATAACCGTTGGGGACGAAAGGTTGTCGAGAGGCGACCATGTATCGGACGACGCAGAGTAGGACGGCCCCCCACCAGATGGACCGACGATCTGGTCAAAGCTGCGGAGAGCCGTTGGATGCGGTCGGCACAGGACCGCTCGTTGTGGCGTTCTCTTGGGGAGACCTATGTCCAGCAGTTGACGCTGAAAGGCTGATGGATGGATGGATGGAGATTTTATAGGATTAATTGTATGTACGGTGGGTGTAATTATGGTCGAATGTTGACCACTGAACAACTCACCCGATTTTGAATGAAACTTATTATAAATATAAATTATAGCCTGTATAAACCCATACAATATTCTTTATCCCAATATGAGAAGTTAATGTGATGCCCAAATGACTAAAAGGATTTAATTTTGAATTCCACGCAGACAAAGTCGCGGGAAAAGTTAGTTTGCAATAAAATGAGCATTTCTTCGGATCACGATACAATATATTAATTTTAAAATGTCGCTGCTTGTTAAGTACATGATGTTAAGAGATTGTAATTGATTATTGATTTTGACGGGCCTCGTGGCGTAGTCGGTAGTGTAACCGACTTCCGTGGACGAAGTCGTGGGTTCGATTCCCACTCAGGACAATTATTTGTGTGATGAACACAGATATTTGTACTGCGTCTGGGTGTTTTCTATCTATTATATGTATATATTTACAAAAAAAAATAATATATTTATTATATCCGTACCCATAGCACAAGCGTTAAGCTTAGTTTGGGACCAGAGGACGTTGTGTGAAAATGTCCGTGAATATTTATTATTATTATTTATTATTTAATTGATAAATAAATTCTCCTTCATAAAGCGATAGCGTGCTCCAAGTTACTTATTCAGACTCCAATTCCGGTATGTATGATTTTTGGAAGTCAGTTTCAAATCTTGATTAAAACAAAAGGAATACACAATAGAACACACAAAGAAATATAATTGTATATTTCTCACGCTCAGAAGTATGTGGTTATTGTCAAGGTTTTTTACGAAGCCATACTTGTTATCAAGCGCTGAAACCTAAATGACGATGTGTTTGTGCATTTAGATATGAGATTGGGTTGATAATATATATTGTCATAATATCCCGATGGTGTGATGTTGGCTTCCTGAATGATGGTAGCAACTAAATTATATAGAATATCCAGTTGCCTAATGCGCAAAATCCAACTTTATAACACCCTAAACCCGGCCAAGACCTTATCATTTGAATAACAGTGGTAGAATTACAAAAACACTTGTGCGGATTTTTAGCTCTGGCATGCGCCGGTTACAGCTGTCCTTTATGATTAAGCATAGATATTACTTACAAAGATTTGTACGCAGTGTCCACAAATAAAAGCTATTATGCAAGTGCCGATGATGCCTACTACCCAGCCAGCATTTGAAAAAGCTAATGGCATAGCTAGTAGACCTGATCCCAACGACGCCTTTAACAGGTTCGCCAGAGATCTGGCGTCACTGAAAAAACAGAATGAAGAGAAAACTTATCATAAATGTTAGTACAAAAATGCTTTCTTACTATTACATAGATTATAGTTATACTTATATAAAAATATCAATAATATTATTATTAAACGTATTCTGGAAGCGAGAGTTGGGTATGCAAGGGGGGGCGAGGCATGAGAGTAAAATCAATGCGGTCGAAATGCGATATCTGTGGAGAATCTGTGGAGTGAGGCTGACTGACCGCATTCGTTACAACGATGTAAGAAAGCGAGTAGGTATGTAAGAGAGTATTAGTGTAAAGATGCGAAAGTAGAAGGATGTAGGTACAGGGGGAGACCGAGACTCACCTACCTAGGCGAAATCGGTCATGTATTGAAGGAAGGTGGAGTCAGGAGTCTCCTAAACCGGCGAGCATGTATGAAGAGAATTATGAATGTTCAGGAAGCGAGCGATGTGTGTAAGAATAGAGCCTTTTGATACTCTGTTCTCTCTGCCTTTTTTTGTTTGTTAAGGTGGGAAAAAATATTCCTAACCGCACACCCCGTCATTCGGGGCAACGAACAGGGTAATGTGGGGCCCTTACCCACTAAAGAAACCCGTCGTGTGCCGTCTCTCCGCCTTTACAGGCGGGCCACCGGCACCATATTACATTCCTTCAGTGGTACTGTTCTCTCTGACTACCCAAAGCAAAGGAAATGGTGTGATGATAACCTATCCTAACCTAATCTAGTTTACGAATGAAGTTTAGAACAAGCTTTTTCTAACACTTAGTAAATCATAACCGGTTATAAAGTCTGTAGCCTAGTCAATTAGTTTTCTTCTAAGCATGTGTGTTCTTTAAGTTCTACGACTTGATGCTTTGCGCAACCACGGAACCACAGAAGATATATAATATTATTATACAATAAAGTCTTGCAGCCCGCAAGAAAATCGCATTATATTAATATTTATATAGTTTGCTCCTATAATAAAGAAATATTAATACAATTCGTTATCACCCCACTTTGGTAGTAAGGCTTAGTGTCGATTGGGCGCTCTGACTGCTGATTTAGAACGGGTTAGTACTAAGTTACTATCTTGTTTGTTTTAATGAACCATAAATTCGCCCGGTGTTTTTCGAATGTAGCCCCAGCTCTAATCCCGCCATTTCTCTTTTAAAGCGTGATGGCGGGGTTGCTGGATTCTATCACTCATCGATAGTTAAAACTCAAACCGTCGCTTACACTGGAGAATGGCTAAATTAGATAACTTAAGAAATATTACTATAACTTTGATATATTTCTTTTTCTTTGTCATCCTTTCCTAAAGAGTAAAAAAAGTTCCGACTTTATGAATAGTATGTTTCTCAATGTGATAATAATCTAAGGGTACGTATATCGATTACAGTCCTTAGTCTTAGATTGAAACTGCACAAGGCATCACATCTCTGACTTTTCGAAATAATGTGGGAATACATCGTAAGGCAACCTATGCAGGTTTCCTAACAACATGCTGGAATTATTAGACCTCATAAGCTATCGAGAAAATCTGTCTGGAATGAAAGTTGCCTCATGATATTTTCCTGTATATTCCTTCCCGAAAAGATCCCGCAAAATCCGAAGAAAATCAGAAAATTATACAATCAAAATTAAATTTAATCTTTGAATCAAGTTTAGATATATCTGGTCAGTTTGGAAAACCCATTTCTCTTCCACTATTGAGGAAGTTTTTGGCTGTATATTATGAGTAATAAAAAAAAATGTATTAAATGTAAGCTATATATAATGAATATATAATTATTAATTGTATATTCTATCACCGTCATACGTATACTCATATATATAGGAATAATTTCTATTTATTACATCACTATTAAAATATTATTATATCTCTCTCTATTTTAACACTAACTATTATGCATCAGAGGGTTTAAGGATTGATTTATCATGAAACCTTCTCACTAAGCAAAACAAGTGACAGGTCTTATCGTTTTCTTTCATAAAGATACTTACAAAATATGAATATAACCCCTTATGAGTTTAATTACTAAACAAAAGTGTGTATTTACTTACGAGTTCGGTTTCACAACCTGTCGATGCTCGAAGGGATTGTAACCTTCAACACATACATCCTTCTGGTCCTTTATTACCATTGTGTGATAACTAAAACCCACATTAATTACTTAATTAATTATTGTTAGGTTAATGTACTTCGTATTGCTAACTTTATAATGTTATGAGTTATAAATGAATAGTTTCCTTTTTTGTATGTGCTCTGCGTTTTTTATTTGAATCAACTTCATGTATTTTACAATGACAAATGCGGTGATTATAAAATTTGGAACAATTTGAATGCTTAAGTTTTTTGT
This sequence comes from Leucoma salicis, assembly GCA_948253155.1. Taxonomy (NCBI): domain Eukaryota; kingdom Metazoa; phylum Arthropoda; class Insecta; order Lepidoptera; family Erebidae; genus Leucoma; species Leucoma salicis. Next base: position 10,938,771 of record OX411807.1, on the reverse strand, counting down.
TTGTTCTTATTATAGTCCGTGATAAATATTTTATAGCAGTAATTACTTATCTAATTTACAGACAACTAACGTTTATTTAATGTAGCTTTCTTGGAAAGATAGAAAAGAGTTCAGTTTCTGTTTAAATCAAGTTTGTACGAGTTATTTCACTTAAAATGTAATAACAAAACATTTTCAGAGTCTCACTCCTTTATTCCACACACATATATTTTTCTAACACTCACAGATAAAATACTTATTGACACTTAAAAATCTTACACTGTATATTTAATTTTACTTATTTTAAAACATAAATTGACACTGGTACCGCAAACACCTCACCTTGGAATGCTGTATTATACTTCAATGTAACTCTTATATATGTACGTAAGTCTATTATCGTGACTCGGAATGCAGACACAATTTCTGTTTTAGTTATTAGCAAAAACGTTAAGTTAAACTTATACAATGATTTATTGAAATAGAAGCGAAAATAGAAGCGAAAGAGAAGATTACATATACGTATCAATTGTTGCATATGACTGCTATTGTAATTACTGTGTCCTAAACAAAAGCGTAGTCGATAAACTACAGCGTCTTAAGTTAAACTGTAACATGGCGAAGTAGCTTAGATACCAGCCTTCCGCCCGAGTGTTGTGGGTTTGATTCCCTCACAGGACAACTCTTTGAAATGATTAACAAATGGTTGTTCTGGTTCTTGGTGTACTTTCTGTCCGTGAAATTGTATGTTTGTAAAGTCCCCCGCGACACAAGAATTATTCCTTTGTGCAGGACACTGTCATTAAAAAAAAAGTAACTGTTGGTAATGACTGCACAAATGGTGCAGTCGGTAGTTATAATACTGACTGTCCATGGCAAATATTCTCGTTTCGAATCAGGATTCATTGTACGATCCGCAAGTTTGTGATCGTTAATTCTATATTTGTATAGTCAATTCCCTGCAATATAGACTGTTCGCAACTGCAAAATTAGACGTTTTTGCAGACTATAATAGTTACTAGCTTAGAAGTAATCTACGGTTGCCTTGAGATAATTTTTTATGTTAAATATCACTTACGCATATATTGTTATCTTATAGGATTGGTATTATAATAATTAGTGGTAGAGCCTTTATAATCTCAGCATGAATGGGATGTCTCGACCGGAGACGCACATTATCGGCGTGAAAAAGGATAAATGGTAGGTATTCCTGGGGGGTTAGGCAGAATCTCATGTCTCACATGTCGATCGTATCGTGAACACTGTGATTGGTTGAGAAACCGACGCATGATGTCGCAATAATCCGTTGGCCAATCACGGTTATCTCTCAACCAATCACAGTGATCACGTTACGTTCGACATGTGAGATATGAGATTCTGCCTAACCCCCCTGGTGTGGTATTTTATTCGATGAGTGACTATCGGCAGCTCAAACACTTTTTTAGCTTCTCTTTCTCACGGTTGCCTTCCAACTCCCCATATCCTCTCATCTTTACCCTCATACCCTATACATAATTCATCTCTGACCCTTTTGCTGTGGTTACTAGCATCTACAGGCTACACTAACCGCTTACCATCACGTAGAGCGTGTATAATTGTCAGTAGTTTCACATCCCTAGAATACGCTCTCAGTGTTTTTTTGAGCTGTAAATTCGTACAACTTATGGAGGACGTACAGATTTTTATGCAAATTAAATTAGCTTAGGTTTTTTTTATTGTTTGGTATTACTGGTAATTTATTATTTTGGAAAATAATAGGACACAATATTTAATAGAGAATTTTAATTGCAGTAGATAATTGAACTATTTGTATACATCCATACATTAATTGCTTTAAAAGTTTATAATATCCTGTGATGGTCTCTGATGATGATCCTCGACTTTCTAATATCCATACATCTTATCCGTGTGGTGACGGACTAAGAATACAAGTGTCACCACCCCAATCTTTCCCACGGGTGTCGTATGAGGCGACTAAGGGAAGTAAGCAATTATCGTACATTGCATGACTGGTGGTTGAGCTGGGTACCAAGTGGGAGTACTCACTTGGTATCAGGCCCGAGCGGGTTGGTACCACTATCTCCCGTGTCACCGGCCATGAAGCACATCGTTGCGTTTTGGCTGTAGCGGGAGATAGCCGTTTATATTTCATTTCATATCTGTGAAATGAACTGGTGAGCAGCGGCTGTCAATTATAGAAATCGTCAATTTCTATAATTGACAGCATCCACAACAGATTTTAACGTATTACGTTTTCAGGACATAATAAACATGAAAGCGAAATACTTTAGCTCTTTATTTTATACTATCTGTTGTGGATGCTGTCAAATATATAACATTATTCATATTGACATTCGTCTAGTCACAAAAGTACCGGTGTAGGCTTAGATAAAGAACCTAGGTATAGGGATATCATGGATGTCGCAAATAACCCGAAAACTAGATTACATCCTCATGGATTTCATACTTGGGCTAATTTAATATGTACGGCACTATATCTATATTTGTGCACAAATAGCTATCCTATAAAACATTATAAAAATAGCCTAATTATAAACATACAACTAAGATTATACATATATATCATGTGGTTTTCTGGTAGAAAATCTTAACAATATCACTAATAGCGACTCCTGAAATTCAGCTGGTGAGAGTACAAAAATAAACAAATTCTTCCATCACACCCAATGTAATCTACCGAGGTTTTTCCAGTGAAAAACATTCTCTATCATTGCTGGAATGACATACTTATACATACTTAATTATAAACATACAACTAAGATTATACATATATCATGTGGTTTTCTGGTTGAAAATCTTAATTATATCAATAATAGTGACTGTACATCCTGAAATTAAACTGGTGAGACCAAAAATAAAAATAAACAAATTCTTCCATAACACCCAATATAGTTTGCCGAGGTTTTTCCACCGAAAAACAGTCTCTATAATCGCTGGAATGATAAAGCCCAGAATGGAATAAAACAATGCTCCGACGATGTTGATTATGTTTTCTAGTAATGGCAATGCTATGCCGATACCCACTGAAACAATTAATACACTTACTTGAGTTATTATTTAGTACCTACTAGCCTAGTTACTACATAGGGTAGAAGCGGGATAAAACATATATAAGTTTTTAAGTCTAGTATTTTTTATAAAATATCTTAAGTGTAGAGACATCTCTTTTACAGCTTTATAACAGTATATATACGAGACAAAACTTGAACCGCATTTAAAAAACCATATTTTAAAGAAAAACAATAGCAGGTAAGTCACAATCCTCTGTCCGAGTGGTGACACCCCATTCTTTCTCACGGGTGTCGTATGAGGCGACTAAGAGAAGTAAGCAATTATCATCCATTGCATGACTGGTGGTAGGGCTGGTTATCAAGTGGGAGTACTCACTTGGTATCAGGCCCGAGCGGGTTGGGACCACCATCTCCCGTGAGACCGGCCATGAAGCACATCGTTGCGTTTTGGCTGTAGCAGGAGATAGCCGTTTATTCTTTCATTTCATGTTGGTGAAATGAAATGGTGAGCAGCGGCTTGACAATACTCTCGGTATAGTTGAGTCCATGAGCGACGGTTACAATTTTGGTTTTTTTGGTTCAGATGGGCCGTGGCTCGTCTGCCACTACATGCAAAAAAAAAATCAAAGCGGTTGGTAGGCTGTATGTAGTACACGTTGCGACGAGAACGTTGCTTTTGGTTAAATTACACTAATTTAGAGCCGTAACAACGTCAGTGGCATGTACAAAATATCACCGGCGACGATTAGCAGAATTTCTGCCTTGCAATAGAATATATAAAGTGGTAAAAACAAGGCCCATGTGACACATATATAACCAATGACTGGATAGCGGAGTTGTTTTGTTGATTTACCATCTACGTGTCTTGCTCCCTTTATTTGATTCATCTATTATCGACTACTATGTTTACTAATATGTTTCGAGAATTCTGTAGCAAGACATAAAACATGTGATGTACAATTTATTTGATAGATTTGGGAGATGTCGCGATGCACAAAGTTCACTAATAAAATTGAAAACAGTAATTAAAAAATCAGCGGCTGCGACAGAGTCGGCGCGGTGCGATCTATAGTTTCATCACAGACAATCGCTAGAGCGTTGACTATGCGGGTTATTATAAAGTGCAACTGTTGCATTCATTAAGAACTGATGCCAATTCTGTTGGTATCACGTTAAATTACCTAATAACTAACCTTACATCGACCACAAACAATTCATCGACTGTTTGCTTGTGCTTAAACTAATGATTGATTATTTTTTTGTTAGATAGCCTTTGATTACACTTATACACTGATATAGATACATATCTCGCTACTATATTGCGAATTAAAGATACAACAAAAAACTTGCTTTTGGTTAAAGACCAGTAGCAACTAATTTTTTTTTTTGAAAAGTAGCTAGCCTACAAATTCAAGAACTATTCTGATCATGAGCTAATATCAAGGCTAAGAGTAGATTTAATATTTTAAGAGTATATAGTATATATTTAGATATCTTTATATATATTTTTAGCGTTTGACAGTCACGAGCAGGATCCTGCTCGTGACTGTTATTTTCGATTTCACATTTTTCACTTTGTGTTTAATGTATAGTGCTAAGCATGTCAAATGCTAAAAGTATATATAAAAATATCTAAATATTTATAGGGTTTGCGTCATTATTAGGTAAAATCTTAATGTAAAATTAAGTTTACCTGGTCGGTATAATGTATGAAAATACTTCCGACAGATGGCACAGGCGTCACCCAAAGACATTAAGTATGAATATGTTATCGAAATTAGCAGTCAGGAGCAATCGTCACGATGGCTGAATTGGCAAAGCATCTGGACGGTATCCAGGAGATGCAGGTTCATATCCTGCTCGTGACTGTTATTTTCGATTTCACATTTTTCACTTTGTGTTTATAGTATAGTAGATTGAATAATTTAGTATTTTAAGAGTAGTAAGTTACTACTTAGGTTCGGACATGGGGAACTAATGCCGGACGAGCGACTGGTTAAGAACATATATAATACAAAAGTGGAAGGATGTAGATACAGGGGGAGACCGAGACTCAACTATCTAGACCAAATCCGTCATCTATTGAAAGAAGGTTGAGTCAGGAGTCTCCAAACCCGGCGAGCGTGTATGAAAAGAGTTATGAATGTTGAGGAAGCGAGGGATGTATGCAAGAATAGAGCCTTTTGGCACTCTGTTCTCTCTGCCTACTTCGAAAGGGAGATGGTGTGATGATAAGTAAGTAGATTACTTAGAGCTGATTACAACCTTTGAATATAACGCAGCAGAACAGAACTTTAAAACAAGTATATATGCGAACAAATTTCCACCATGGAGGTCTGTTTTTATCAACACCCGCTTCGTGTTTAAGTACCTATATTCGTTGTGGACATGTTACTATACCTATTTACCGGTGTTACGATGTAACCGAATAAATAAAATAAATTGTAAAGTCGCATATTCGATTATGCAAGATACGATATCCGTAAACTTAAAAAGCGCGCGTAGCCGAGAACCACTACTTTGTTAAATAATTGCCAATAGTTCGCATGATTCCACTCCCCCCAAAGGCAAGAAACACGTACGTTACCATATATGCCCAGCATTCGATCCCGGATATGAGCAGAGTTTGACCAGGATTCCAGAATGTTCTGAGAATGCCCCAATCACAGGAGTTTAGATCGCGAAAGTTCTCGAATAATATCTAACAGCGAGTAGCAAGTTGGGACGCAGCGAGAGAGAGAGATAGCAATAGATTCATAGAAAGGGGTACTATTTTAATTCAATAAAAGAAATCCGTTCAATAGTTTTTATTGAGTCTAATCAGGAGATAATAGACAAAAAAAAATTATAGAAATCATTCAATATAGTTTTTAGTTTAATAGTATAATGATTATTTCTAAAGTACTTTTTGATCTATATTTTTTAGCATTTGACAAGAAATGCAAAAGAATTTCTTAAATATTTTAAATGTACAACAGACATAGCTATATCATAGTTTTATACCTGTAGATTTAGATGTGTTGAGCTAGGTACTAAGAGAACTCTGTTGGTCTAGTACTAGCACAGATTTATAAATATAACAGTCTGTTAAGAAATGAAATCCATTTATTATTTGATTATATCGTATTGCTTTTTCTTGTAACGTTGTGTTTCGAGACAAATAGCTATTGAAGGTTTTACATAGCGAGTGACAAGTTACCATCAATCGTCGTTTCCTTTATCCGCTGATTTAGTATTTAAATTCAAACAACAGTTCTTACGTAAGCAGCTAATCCTTGTTATTACAGTAATGTTAGTATTTAAATTGAGGAGTCTGATTGTTTTGTTAAGACTTGGGTTTTATTTTTGTTTATTGTAACTGAGTATAGAAATATGTCTACCATGTCTATTTTTATTTCTCAATACAAGCTTATTTATAATAAGTCTGTGTTTTTTGTTGTTAGTAGTTTATTTTTAGTTGCTCGCTTTTGTGAACCAACTCTACTAAACTGGTTGAAACAGGATTTAGTTGCATTTTTTTTTGTGAAAAGCCACCAAGGCTACTCGTTAATATATACACACAAGTCAACAAAATATGTACTTGCAAACATACCTCCGCTATGTCATGGAAGATCGATTACTAATTAATTATGCCATTTGTTCATTGTTTTTTTCCCGAATGGAAAATAACTATTTATTTTGCTATTTAAAACGTACATGTAGATTATTACATAGCTAGTTAAATACTATATTAAGCAGTATTTGCCGACCGCTCTGAAGCCTTTGAGGTATTACAATATACATGAGTTCCTTCAGGTCTCCTATTCAAAAAAGATAAACTCAATACTTAACCGAAAGTAACAGAGTGTGTTCAAGGGTTAAATAATTAATATTTACCAAAACTTACCACATAATACTACTCCAAATATTCGGGTGCTTATTTGTGTAATCTCTTTGAAATTGTCTTTGACACGATGTTGGGTATATCTATTAAAAACGTCAATTGCGACGAAAAACTGCAGCGGATACGTGAAAAAGATTGACAGCGCGATGAACACCTTTGCGCACACAGCGGGCCTAAAAATATAAATGGTTAAATATGCTTAAGGTTAAAGTTGAATCCAGAAACCCCGTCTTATATTCAATGACACGCTTGGCAGAGCCCTTTACATTGTTCGTGAAAATGGCGCTTGAGGAATGTCATCCCATAGAAATGTGGCTTGCCCAATACAGTAAGAAGAAATGCGCTTTCGACAGTCCATATACGTCCCAATATTGGGCACAAGTTTTCTGTGAAGTGGGCATGAGTATCATATTCCATCATAATGATGATGATACATATAAAAATAAGTATGTTTCACAACAATATCTGAGAAATGATTAATACTCAATACCAGCACGTTTAGACTTAAGAATATTTAGATGGTGAAGATCATAATATAAGCAGTTGTTAAAGTGAAAACTTCTTTAGGCGCGTTGAGCACTTTTTGGCTGCACAAAAATCAAGGAAGTCGCGTCATCGTCACCGAACGCTCCCATAGAAGTGAAAACTAAGGACCAATTAATTGGTCATTAACACTTCTTTACAAACAAAAAATAATTCAAAATAATAATCTAATAACTCGACAATACAATTCACAAGTTACTTAGTTTTCACTTCTATCGGCAGTTTCCCAAAGACTGCCCTGCATGTTTTTTTAACCAATTTTATTTGTCATATAAATTAGAGTATAGAGATTAGAAAAAATGGACACTAACAATTCGTCAGTTGGTAAATTCAAAGTGATAGATCCTTTGAGCGCGTCACCATATCTGAAGTATCCGAACAAACCAAGTGTACAATATAAGAAGACTATCACAGACATAGTTGTCATAAGCACGCTTGGAAAGCCGAGAAAGTGTTGAGGTTTCTTCATTGTGTTTTCCACTGGCATCACGACTCCAACACCTTCCATTGCAAAGATTACAGTACTGGAAAATATTAAGATTTATTAGCTTCACTACTAATTCCAAGAGAAAAACATTCACCATGCATTTTCTTTATTTTCGTATGCACTGCTAATTACAAATGTTCTAAATTCGCATCAAGTGATAGTACTCATTTACAGTACAGGTAGAGAGACGGCACACAGCGGGTTTATTTTTAACCAAAGGATTATTTAGCAGTATATTGTTACTATACATGTAGATATAAAATCACATGACAAGAATTATTTATGCAGTGTATTCGATTGCACTGATCTATCAGCTTTTTGACATCCAGTGGAGGACATACGTCTCCCCAAGAGAGCGCTACATGAGCTGAATGCATCTATCTGGTGGGGTCGACCTATGCTGCACCGTCCGATACGTGGTCAGCACTCGATAATTTTTTCTCCAACAGTTGTCAGTTTGTCGAGCGATGTGGCTAGCCCATTCTGCATGCAAAAGCTGGGCTATGTCGGTTATTTCAGTCTTTTCAGGATATCCGCATTAAAGATTCGATCATGTAGAGAAATGCCGATCATAGACCGCTCCATGGTACGCTATGAGCGACTTTAGTGTGACAAGGTCAACATTCCGAAACCACATCTCTGTGTCGTATGTCACCACTGGTAATACCCATTGGTCGTAGACACTGCATGTTTGGATGAGAAGGTCTTCCTTAGCTTCTTGAACGCTATCCAGTCAAGCTAGATCTGTTGATTGATCTCTTTTTCGAAGTTGCACCACACACAGGTGTACACAGTTCACACAGGTAGGCACCTGAGTGAACTATTTGTTTAAGGTAGACATAGTGGTGGACAACTATGAAAAGCGCATTCCCGACTAGGACCGGTGCTTTAATGACATGGGCATATACATGACTTTCGTCTAGTCCATTAACACGTTTGGACTCACTAGCCGGGAAACTCTGCCGAGGTCATTGAGCATGGTACCAAGTCCTTCAGCGATGCTGACATGACTACGATATCGTCTGCATGCATGTCCAAGGTGAGTTATATGTTTGCCATTGCTAATCCGATCCAGTCCAAGAGCTTGAAGACATCAGAGTGCATTCCAATGCAGTACTGAAGAGTTTCGGGGCCATAACATCTGCCGGTCTAACACCTCTCTGCAGTTGGATCCGTTTCTTACTCTTGTTCTAAACTCAGACTAACATGGTGGCATTTCTATACAAGTACTTCAACCCTTCTGCGGCACCGTTTTGAGGTCTTTTAGACAAAAATGTACTTCGCCACATGTCCTAATACTACAAACATCATTAAACTCAAAAAACAACAGTAGTGAGAGTGTATGTAACGTAGAACACGCACGCGTAATATACATATAAACTCCACGTTTAAACATTTGGCAACACTGTTATAGGTTTACATTGAATTTAATGACTTGCAATGAACAAGGTCACTGTTCAAAATATCGGAGAACATTGAAAAATAATTACGAGTACATACACACCGGTATTCAGGGTTAGGCTAGCTAAGCTATAACCATTACAGTTATAGTGGTATCAAGTTTGGTGTTGTTCTTGAAACTTATTTAAAAAAAATATTTTTTTATAAATTATCACTGCTCGGCGAAAGGAAATATAATGCGGATAATTACATGCTTGAGAGAATTTCTCGACGGTTTCTGAAGTCTTGCCAACCCTGAACTGGGCCAGTGTGGTGGACTACGATCTAAATCCTTTACATTCGGAAAATAGACCTGTATTCGTCAGCGGGATACTAAGGGGTTCAGTAAACGAAATACAAGCCATAGGTAACATAACAATGGTGACACATCACGATATTGAAAACTTGGGGAACTGTGTAATGATTACAGAATAATCCCGAAATGGTTTAACTCTGCGTTTCAGTCGTATTGAAATAGTTAGGTATTTTTTTAAACTGAATCTAAATTTATTAAATAACGATTTAGTAGTTAGTAGTTAGGACATACCTGTAATTAGTTACAGTTATTTATAACATTTTGGATACTTATACTTACGATATAAAAACTGGATATCTAGCTGGGTTGCCAGCCATTACTTTGTCAGCAATGGTAATTTTGTCCCCAAAAATGTAATACAGACAAACAAGGTATGTTGCGAATAATAAAATATTCGCAATCACTGATAATATGGCTAAGAATTTTAGGTATCTGATTTGACATAATAGGCATAGAGGTATTAAGAAAATGAGACAGTAGTATTCTACGGGTAATATCAATGTAGGCACGTAACGATCAACCAGCTGAAAAAGAAATATACACGACTCACAATATTATAGAGTTTATGCAAATTACTATAAAATCCTTATCATATTTTTGAAATTAAGAACCTAAATCATCTTTAAGCAAATATTCTATAAGCATGTTAGCAATGTTTAATACGTTTTAGTTTAATTACAATGTTTTATTATAGATACATGAGTATTCCTTAGTTTGTTTTATATTCTTTGTTTAAAATACATAATTAAAACTATGTAAACTCTTGCCGGTAGATGGGTCATTAAAAGAAAACTGTTAAGATACTAAATGGATTTTTTTCAGATTTTGCAAGACAGACATTTTTTATAACAAGATGTTTTTTTCTCATTATCCATTAGCGTTTGATTGGTATATTATAGTATTCCCTAAGGCATGTATGATGTAACACCTATTTAGTTATGACATAATAATTATTAGTTATATGATTTTAAATTTTTATAGATAGAATTTACTGTTATTGATAATGTTCTAATTAAAAGTGTTTTTTGCTAGGCGTTTAAGCCGATCTTTCTATTCCTTTAAAATGTCCTCATCGTTTGTCAAGTACCACATGCTAATCAATATTATTTAGTAAATCATAATATTGAAGAGTAACGAAATAAAAATATGATATATCTCGTAGTTTAGTAACTATATTTATTTACAGGAGTAATTAGCGTTTTAGTTGCTTTGAAAAATAATACCTAGGCGCTCAGATTAAATAAGTCTCTTTCAATTATTTGGTGGTATATTTGATTTGCTGTAAATTAGCACATGAGCATGATAAAATGTAGATATAGAAATAATAACATATTTATGTATTTATATATATTTGTAGCATTTGACATGCTTAGCACTATACATTAAACACAAAGTGAAAAATGTGAAATCGAAAATAACAGTCAGGAGCAGGATTTGAACCTGCATCTTCTGGATACCGTCCAGATGCTTTACCAATTCAGCCATCCTGACAATTGCTCCCGACTGCTAATTTCGATAACACATCATACTTAACGTCTTTGGGTGACGCCTGCGCCATCTGTCGGACGTATTTTCATACATTATACCGACCAGGTAAACTTAATTTTACAATTAAGATTTTTACCTAATAATGACGCAAACCCTATAAATATTTATATATATTTGTAGCATTTGACATGCTTAGCACTATACATTAAACACAAAGTGAAAAATGTGAAATCGAAAATAACAGTCAGGAGCAGGATTTGAACCTGCATCTTCTGGATACCGTCCAGATGCTTTACCAATTCAGCCATCCTGACAATTGCTCCCGACTGCTAATTTCGATAACACATCATACTTAACGTCTTTGGGTGACGCCTGCGCCATCTGTCGGACGTATTTTCATACATTATACCGACCAGGTAAACTTAATTTTACAATTAAGATTTTTACCTAATAATGACGCAAACCCTATAAATATTTATATATATTTGTAGCATTTGACATGCTTAACACTATACATTAAACACAAAGTGAAAAATGTGAAATCGAAAATAACAGTCAGGAGCAGGATTTGAACCTGCATCTTCTGGATACCGTCCAGATGCTTTACCAATTCAGCCATCCTGACAATTGCTCCCGACTGCTAATTTCGATAACACATCATACTTAACGTCTTTGGGTGACGCCTTTCGGTGACGTTAAGTATGATGTGTTATCGAAATTAGCAGTCGGGAGCAATTGTCAGGATGGCTGAATTGGTAAAGCATCTGGACGGTATCCAGAAGATGCAGGTTCAAATCCTGCTCCTGACTGTTATTTTCGATTTCACATTTTTCACTTTGTGTTTAATGTATAGTGTTAAGCATGTCAAATGCTACAAATATATATAAATATTTATAGGGTTTGCGTCATTATTAGGTAAAAATCTTAATTGTAAAATTAAGTTTACCTGGTCGGTATAATGTATGAAAATACGTCCGACAGATGGCGCAGGCGTCACCCAAAGACGTTAAGTATGATGTGTTATCGAAATTAGCAGTCGGGAGCAATTGTCAGGATGGCTGAATTGGTAAAGCATCTGGACGGTATCCAGAAGATGCAGGTTCAAATCCTGCTCCTGACTGTTATTTTCGATTTCACATTTTTCACTTTGTGTTTAATACATATTTATGTGCTATTTCAGGAATACAAATACTAGTAGAATAATTCTGTTCTCACTAGTTGGTAGAAATGTTTCGAATTCTTTAGTGACAATAATATTAAACATACTTTATTAAATTATTGGGATACTTAAGATAATAGTGAGCTGCATTCAAAGTATGTTGTTATAGATATGTCAAAGGTATCTGGATAATTTATTTTATGTACGTATAAAGTCCTTTCATACCTTATGAAGTTTATACCTACAACTGAATTTTTATACTTTTAGTAGGTATAACAATGAAAATCGTCACGTCAGTCTATAAATATAGAAAATAGTGGAAAGGTTCGTTGATATTGATAATAATTAAGCTTTAGTGGGTAACACACCCCACCCTACTCTGTGCGTTGCCCCGAACGAGGAGGTGTGCGGCTAGGTTCATTTTTTCGCGCCTAAACTAAACAAAAAACCGTATTTAGCGCTGATAATTATGAATTTATTTAATCATGAATTTTTAAAGTAGTCCTTAATGGACTCATCTCCATCATAATTATACATTAAAATCGCTAAGATTAAAGATAAGAGAGTAACAAATATATTATAAGAAACACATACCTGTTTTATGGAGTCTGATATTAATAACGTGTAAATACTGCATACACCCATGTAGGTACATATTAACGAGAACTCGGCAATGAAACTGAAAAGAGTAGAAATTAAATATAGAAGACCGAACCGCCGTACCCGTGGCTCCCTTACATAAAGCCATTTTACTTTTATTGCGATAATTCTGTAGTTTATGGCACTCCTCAAAGACCAGACTAAATATAAAATAATTTTTGAAACAGGTTGAATATATAGGGATCTACCCCGAACATCTAAACTTAGAAGCATTACTTCTTCTTTTAATATTAGAATAAAATAGCAATACATGATTTAGTAATACTAGTTTAGTGGCTTTAGTAATACTAGGAGCACAGTCAAAACATTGCCTATTGTGAAGATCTTCATTTTTACAATACGTGGTCAGGAGCTGTATTGGCATAGGATCGGCAATTTTCTTTAGAGGAAACATCGATATGATCGTTATTAAAAAAAGGTCATGATACGTCCGTTCAGGCAAGTAAGAATTGTCTACTGTCTGTTACTACTACTAGTAGCATGATATATTAATATTTTTACAATAAAAAAGAGCAGAACTCAAATTTCAATCTGACGCCTTTCCTTAGATAAAAAAGATGACTCAAATTATACCCAATATTAAATCACGTTTTTTTTAAAGTTTAGCCGAAAATGGCAACGATTTTAAATAAGATTCCGATTTGGATAGATTTTTTAAATTAAAGTTCTTAAATATTAAATTAAAATTCTTAAATATTATTAATTTTATTATGTACTGGTTTTGTAATATTACGATGAATAAATACGTAAAGTTTTTTTTTTTAGTTTCTTGAAGGCATTGTTGTTTCCTGGATTATAAAATATAATATTATGTTACTAAATGACCCAGTGATCCTCGTACCTCTACAATTTATCAGCGATTATTAATACTAATCAATCTGCATAAAAAATGTATTTAAAAATCTATCTTATTTCAAACCTAAGAGTTTGAATTAAAATAGATTTTTAAATAAAATTTTCCAAATGAATTTGAAAGAGATATTTATATATATATTTTTAGCATTTGACATGCTTAGCAACATACATTAAACACAAAGTGAAAAATGTGAAATCGAAAATAACAGTCACGAGTAGGATTCGAATCATCTCCTGGATACTGTCCAGATGCTTTGCCAATTCAGCAATCGTGACCCTTGCTCCCGACTGCTAATCTCGATAACACATTCATACTTAACGTCTTTGGGTGACGCTTGCACCATCTGTCGGAAGTATTTTCATACATTATACCGACCAGGTAAACTTAATTTTACAATTAAGATTTTACCTAATAATGACGCAAACCCTATAAATATTTAGATATTTTTATATATATTTTTAGCATTTGACATGCTTAGCAACATACATTAAACACAAAGTGAAAAATGTGAAATTCGAAAATACGCTTACTAACGAACAGCAATTGATTTTTACATATATAGATATTTTATTGCGAGATTGTGTTGAAAATTGTAATGGTATATTATTGTTTATAGTAACTACTAATTTTACAAATAGGTATATGTTATTTGAAAATAACATTGAATAGGTATTTTATTAAATTATCTGAGATTGATTTTTATTAGCACTGTTGTAGTTGCGAAAGACAACAAACACAACGAACGCCTTACAAAAGTTTAGGTGGAAATGGGCAGGTCATGTCGCTAGACTTACAGACCAGCGTTGAACTAGGAACTAGGTGACTCTACAGAAAGAGCCACAAGGTAAAAGAGGCAAAGGGTGATATTTCACACGATGGGAAGATCATCTAAAAAAAAGGGCGGGTCCAAACTGGCCTCAAATATCACAAGACAGAGATAAATGGGAATCTTTGGAGGAGATCTTCACCCATACTGGGGTTTTTGCTAGTTTATAAGCTATAAAGAAATATTTTTTTTTAATACTAACCATTATAGCAAATAATTAGTTATATAACTTATAAATAATTTTAAAAATGAAAATATTTAACTTCACGAGTAATTAGTTTAGCCCTATAGATAGGATTATGTATGTAAATAGCAAGAAAATAAAAAGGCTTTATTATTATTATTATGAATTGCGTAGGACATTATATTGCAGTCTAATGCAATTCATTTCAATAATCCCTCAATATATCGTTTACGATATAATACAGTTGATCTATAGCATATTGTCGTGACTATACACTACTCCTTATTACTTTATTAGTACCAATGTAAGTTATCGTATGTGTAACATACATTATTTAATCCTACACATAGTTCAACTTAAAGTATAGTAAGATACTTTAAAAACAATATGGTTGTTAAAGTCGGATTAAGGACGATAATTTTATGTGATAACGTCACGGAGTTTCACAAACAAAGCATTGGTCGCCATACATTTTTTTTTGAAAACGTGATACTTTTCGTGTATGCAGCCGGCGTTCATCGATTTATAAGACGTTGTCACGTCAATAATAATCTTTATTCCTATAAAAATGAAGAACTATGAAGTACAACTGATATTTTAAGAAGTTAAAAAAAAATATGTTTTCTTTTGACTAAGAATACAATTGTCACCACCCCATTCTTTCCCATGGGTGTCGTATGAGGCGACTAAGGGAAGTAAGCAATTATCATCCATTGCATGACTGGTGGTAGGGCTGGGTACCAAGTGGGAGTACTCACTTGGTATCGGGACCATCATCTCCCGTGTGACCCGCCATGAAGCACATCGTTGCGTTTTGGTTGTAGCAGGAGATAGCCGTTTACTCTTTCATTTCATATCTGTGAAATGGAATGGTGAGCAGCGGCTTGACAATACTCTCGGTATAGTTGAGTCAATGAGCCACGGTTACCATTTACCATCAAATAAATAATTATTTATTTATTAATTTATTTAAATGGGCCGTGGCCCGCGTGCCACTACATGCAATAAAAAAAAAACTTTAAGTAATATCAGAAAAATTATCAAGTGATCTTTTCAAAGGTTTCTTCCATAAAATGTTGCTGTATGGGAAATTTGTTTCACAATAGAGAGTATTTGACTACTTCATGAGCATCAATATTATCTATTTGCAAATCTTTTAACACTGTTATTTTCGATTTCACATTTTCACGCTTTGTGTTAATTTAATATGGCTAAGCATGTCAAATCCTAAAAAATATATGAATACATCAAATAATCTTTTAACAGCTATAAGTACTGTAACGTTGACTTGGGAACTATTTTTAGCATTTATTAATTTGAATTCCAACTCACTTTAGCAGCAACAAACATACAGATCTGAATGATTATTTTAATTTTAATTACGAATTACCTGATTGACAAATGCATGCTTATGTATGTAGGTATATTACTTGATTGGATGCCTGTTACACATACTGCATTGGTATTACGATATTATTATATCTTATAAATATATTGAGACGACTTCCAGCCTCCCGAAGACGACTTCCAGCCTCCCGAAGACGACTTCCAGCCTCCCGAAGATGACTTCCAGCCTCCCGAAGACGACTTCCAGCCTCCCGAACAAGCCGGTTTCCGAAAAGGCTACAGTTACACGCTACGCCAGATTATACAGAAAACCGAGGAATACAATCGGCCTCTGTGTCTGGCGTTTGTGGACTATGAGAAAGCCTTCGATTCGATCGAAACTTGGGCGGTGCTGCAGTCCCTTCAGCGGTGCCAAATTGATAATCGGTACATCGAAGTGCTGAAGTGCTTGTATAGAAACGCCACCATGTCAGTCCGTGTTCAGGACAAGAGTACGGGACCGATCCAACTGCAGAGAGGTGTTAAACAGGGAGACGTTATGTCCCCGAAACTCTTCACCGCCGGAAGATGTCTTCAAGCTCTTGGACTGGACCGGATTCGGCATCAACCTCAATGGCGAATACATCACTCACCTTCGATATGCCGACGACATCGTAGTCATGGCAGAATCTCTGGAGGACCTTGGCACCATGCTCAATGATCTCAGCAGGGTTTCCCGACTAGTGAGTCTCAAAATGAACATGGATAAGACGAAAGTCATGTCTAATGTCCATGTCATTTCAGCACCGGTCCTAGTCGGGAGTGCGCTTCTCGAAGTTGTCGACCATTATGTCGACCTGGGACAAACAGTCCAGTTATGTAGGCACAACTTCGAGAAAGAGGTCAATCGACGAATCCAACTCGGCTGGGCAGCGTTCGGGAAGCTAAGGAAGATCTTCTCGTCCAATATTCCGCAGTGTCTGAAAACGAAGGTCTACGACCAGTGTGTGTTACCAGTGATGACATACGGAACAGAGACGTGGTCTCTGATTGTTGGCCTCATATCAAGGCTCAAAGTCGCTCAGCGGGCCATGGAGCGGACTATGCTTGGTATTTCCCTACGTGATCGAATCCGAAATACGGAGATCCGTAGGAGAACGAGAGTGACCGACATAGCCCGCCGGGTTGCCATGCTGAAGTGGCAATGGGCAGGCCACATCGCTCGACGAACCGATAACCGTTGGGCACGAAAGGTTCTCGAGTGGCGACCACGTATCGGACGGCGCAGCGTAGGACGGCCCCCCACTAGATGGACCGATGATCTGGTCAAAGCTGCGGGGAGCCGTTGGATGCGGTCGGCACAGGACCACTCGTTGTGGCGTTCTCTTGGGGAGGCCTATGTCTAGCAGTGGACGATAAAAGGGTGAAGGATGGATGGATGGGATATAAATATATTTTGTCTACTGCCTCGGTGGTGTAGCGGTAGTGTATGCGACTGCTAATCATGAGGTCTCGGGTTCAATCTCCGGGGCGGGAAATGTTATTGAGCATTTTCCTAAAAAGAAAAATTCTTAGTAACAGCCCGGAGTTTGGAAATGTGCCCGGTAGACGTCAATAGGCTCGCCCCCTATTACGTGGGACTTAAACATAGCTGGCGAGTCGTGGGTGTGTAATACACCTCTGCCTACCCCTTCGGGGAATACAGGCGTGATGCTATGTTTTGTTTTGTTTGTCTAGTTTTTTTTTATATTATAGCATGTTTAATTTTATAATATGTATAACGAATACGGTGGTAACCATATACGAATTTGTACCACCATCGCATTTTACTTCACGAAGAAAACTGGAAACAGCATCCTGTACCAACCGAAGTCCTTGTGCCTTATATATGGTAAAGTTTATTAATGCTCCTAGCATTACTAATGTAAGATCATGATGATGGTTAGTTAAAAACCATTAACTCGTCATGTTATTCCTGCATTTGCTATATTATCTTACCTCACGATATTTCCGAATTTTCTGATGCATTCTGGGCCATTATTGAAAGCAGACTTACATGTCTCTGCGTATCCTAACGATGGTTTTTTCTCTATTATACAACATTCTCTAGATGTTTTCACCTATAACAGACATTATAACAATTAAGTAAATGCATTCTTTTGTAAGGTGGATAAATGTACCTAACCACACAAACAGTCGCTCGGGGCAACGAGTAGAGGTCACTGTGTGCCGTCTCTCCACCTATATTCGTGGACAACTTACACATTACCTAATACTTAAAATAACAAAAGTTTTGAAAAATAACGTAGAATAAGTAAATATCGTAGCAACGTGTCCTAAGAGGGGAGTGTAATATAAATCTTAACTTGGGGCTTTGCCTATAGACAGTTTATTGTTATGATAAGTTCTGATAAGTTACATTGTTCACGCTTATAATTTTTACGTGACACAAGCTTAACATTATGGCATCATATTGTTAAACGACAACTGCTTATGTTGGATAAAACGGTGAAAATGATTTTTTAGCAGATGCTTATTTCTTTTTATATCTAAAGATCACAGACTATACTTACAAGTATATGAATGCAGTGTCCGCAAATAATCCCAACAAGTATGGTGCCGAATATTCCAACAACCCATCCTGAATTTGAAAACGCCAAGGGTCCAGCTAGCAGACCGGATCCTAATGAAGATTTAATTATATTTGCAGTTGCTCGTAAATCTCTGCAAAAAAGAAATCAACAAAGTAAACGCATGGTTAAGTTCTTGGAGATGAGATAGGCGTCTATATTGCCAAATCCATAAAATTACTTAAAAATTATTTTTTGGCTTGGCAGTACCACATAAACCTAAATGCCCAAGAAAAAGTGTGCAAATGAAGTGTGACATAGGTACTAAATGAATATAAAGATGATAAACTGGCAGGAGTTCAGGGAATATGTGACAAAAGAAGACTTGCGTCGTGCCGAGTCATTTAGTTAAGGGTAGGAAGAATTTAGACCATCGAATAACGGATATATTATATTTGAATTTAAAAATAATATTAATCATCCATCCATCGATCCATCAGCATTTCGACGTCCACTGCTGGGCATAGGCCTCCCCAAGAGAACGCCACAACGAGCGGTCCTGTGCCGACTGCATCCTTTTTTTGTCTGCTCATTATGGGGGATAGATAAAGCCGTAATCGCCACGCTTGGTAGGCGGGTTGGCGATCGCAGTGGATGTTGTTAATACTCGAAGGAGTGCTGCTGCCCACTCTGCCGGTATTCCCTCAGTCGGCTCTTACGACTCCCGTGGTCTGAGAGGGGTGGGACAATTCTAAAGCCGGCCCCACGCGGCTAAAATTAATCACTCCGTGATATTCCATTCATTACAAATATCGGCATTCGTTAATAAACAAACTAGTTATACATTATAATACAATGAAAAATCAATCCAGTGAATGTTAGGATGTATATGCGTTTGTCTTTGAGCCAAATATACGTCTAGACCCTAGAACCTTTGTGCAGTATGTTGTTTCATCTGGAATTCGATGAAAAGCTGGTGAATCTGATGGTACTCATCATAGTGGAGCGCACGACCTATTGTTCTTAACAGCTGGGCAAAGATCTTATTGATATTCGCTTAAATACTATTATGCTGATCATTACATATTGCCACTATTGTTGGAATAGGCCTTAATGAGTGTGTTATTAAGTCAAAAATTACTTACGAGACAGGCTTCTCGACTACTCGATGCTCAAATGGATTATAATCCTTTTGCACTTTTGCCTTCCCATTAGATATTTCGTTATTCATGTTCACAAATTATAACGCATCTAAGAGTAAGTCAACAATCGCTGTTTTCCTTTAAATATTATGTAGCACGAAAGCACATCGGCAGCAGGGACGTTTGAGCTGCATTCAGAAGAAAATATACATTATTATTTAATAACACATTAATTAATATCACAGAAACAATTAATACGTCACAGCTCTTATTAGTTCTCGCAGTTGTAATAAATAGATTTATATTTATGTTAAATCTGTAACTTGCAGTAAAACCCGATTTAGGCAAACAAGTTTTCCAAGGTGATGTTTTATGTCTGAATACGCTTGGATCATAAAAACTATGTGTTGTATTTAGACAAGACTTAGAACTGACAAACGTGATAAGACAACGTCTTCCGTCATATTTACTATGTATGCACGTGTTAGCTGGTACAATATTATGTTGATATACTATATATATTAATACATACTTAGCAGTTTTATTGAACGAACATTACAATATATACATACAACTAGTGTTGTTGAATATCGTGAATTTGTCTGCGTAGATTTCGAAGTTAGGTCATTTTTATAATATACGAGTGAGTAGGGCACACGTTATCCTACGGCACATAAATAAAATATATGATCATCAAGTATTTATAGCGGGAAAGTGTATCAAACAAACAATCAAGCTAATTTTTTTACACTATGAGGAATGAAAAAAAATCATCAGACATCTGCAGGAATTTGCGTCCAAGTGTAATTCTACCAATATATCAAAATTAATATTTTATTTACATACATACATAGCATCACGCCTGTATTCCCCGAAGGGGTAGGCAGAGGTGTATTACACAGCCACGATTCGCCAGTTATGTTTAAGTCCCACGTAATAGGGGCCTATTGTCATCTACCGGGCACATTTCCAAATTCCAGGCTGCTACTGAGAATTTTTCTTTTTACGAAAAAGCTCAATAACTCTGCCTGACCCGGGAATCGAACTCCTCATAATAGCAGTCGCTTACACTACCACTGCACCACAGAGACAGTTATCCTTATCATTATTTTATTTATATCTATAATATAAAACTGTAGTAGATATGTATGTGTCTGTAAATTTAGGATATTTAAAGAATAATGAAAGTATTAGGCCATTTAGGCGTCTTTGAAAACAAAACCTTTTTTACATTTTTGTCTGTTTGTTCGGGAATAAGTATTATTTTTTTCTTAAATATTTTAAATGTACAGACATAGCTATGTTACAGCTTAATAATTGTAGATATAGGTAACAAATTATTTATTAAGCACACATTCATACGCTCTTATAATTTCTTCATTGGCTATTATCCGGTGATAATGGGCACCGTACCTGAAATCGGTCTGGTGATCATAACCATCGTCATCATGAGCCAACGTTTCGGACTTAAACAGTCTTTTATCTTATCAACACTTGTGTTACCAATGCGGCAATTAGGTACTCAACTTATTGCTAGCATAATTTGGGCAGGCGTTTTTTTTCTATAGCTATATTTAGCAATAATTCTTTACTTTATTAATTGTAATAATAATATATTTTTGTGGGACTCATCAAAATTAATGATCTCTACTTGGTACCACTAAGATAATGTCTGGACCGCGGGCAATTATTAACTCTTAGTGATTAGGCGACGAGACTGATTTTTAAGCCACTGTGGTGTCAGAATAAATTAGATCACTACACACAAAATAAAAAGTATCCTGAAAAAAACGGATACGAATATAAATGCCTACATACCAATTCAAAATCGTGCATTGAATCTGGAGGCTGAGAAAAATAACCGTTTAATTTGTATATTATTAATTAATTCGGCGATTTTGCACTTGCAAATTATACTCTTTTATGTAAAATATGTTAGAGTAAACAAGCAGATCGCGAAAAGAATAAAAATGTGCATGAAAATAAATACGATGCCTATCTTAGGACTGGCTTGCTACTTGGAAAGAGAATGGGTCCTAATAGTGTCACAATTCTTTTAGGCGCTTCATCCGAGCGTAACATACCGAAAATTTACTTTTATTATGTAATATACAATATAGATAGGTAGGTTTACCACCAAAGATACGATTCCCCAGCTATATGTTGCAACAATAACATGAGAACCCTATCATCATACAAAAGATTAATTGAATTAGAATAAGCATTAAAATGTGACGTATTAGGGATATCAGAAATGAGACGAGTGAGCTATAAAATCAGAGAGTACAAGGAATTTATGCTTTATTACTTTGGCGAAACACCTGGTAAATACGGCGTCGGTTTTATAATAAACAATTCCATGAAACAATTCATAGAGGGCTTTATAGGTATAACCGTATGTCTAGAGATACTAAATCTAAATATACTACAAAGCTAGCTACAAAGTAACCATTATTCAAGACTACGCACAACAGAACAGATACAGCAAACAAGGATGAGGTTGATAATTTCTACACCACATTAAATAGAGCTATGAAATCTTCTAATAATTCTTTTAATGCAAAATCATAAAAAAATAATAATAAATGTTGTCCAAAAAACAAAAAGTAAATTTTTGGGGTGGACCACCCTTATCACTTTGGGGTATGAATAATAGTTTAAATCCTATTATCAGACCTACTAAATATACTCACAAAATTTAATAAGAATCGGTCAAGCCAAGGAGAATGGTGACAAATACGTACTGTTACACGAGAATTTTATATATTAGATGAGACTTTAATGCCAAAATTGATAACGCAAAAAGAGAAAAATACCAAGCTGCGAAAAAACATGGATACGGAAAGAAATATAAAAGAGGTCAAAGATTGGTTGATTTTGCTCTTGAAAACAAATTGACAGTCTTCAATACATGCATAAAAAAACTTAAAAAAGAAAGTCGCGGATGAACTTGGCAGTTTCCTAATGATCAACATAAAAACAAAATCGATTTTATTATGTCAAACTGACCTAGAATGTTTTAAGATATAGGTAGATTACACATCAACTGTCCATCTGACCATAAATCAATCAGAGCCTCGATCGAAGTGGATGTTGTTAATACTAGAGGGAGTGCTGCTGCCCACTCCCTCCGGTATTCCCTCAGTCGGCTCTTACGACTCCCATGGGTGGAGAGGGGTGGGACAATTCTAAAGCCGGCCCCACACGCCACCAAGTCTACGACACGCCTGTTAAAAAACCAAGACCTCAGTGACCCCGTGAACTCTAACGCAGTAGTGTTAGAAGAAGAGAAATACTTGAGTAAAAACTAGAACTATGAAAATGAATTACCTGCACTGTATAAGCTGATTAACAAATACATTAAAAGAGACTACTTGAAATATAGACTATAAACACCATAGAAAAGCACATGAAACAATCGGGAAGCATAGAAAAGGGTATTTTTATATATATTTGTAGCATTTGACATGCTTAGCCATATACATTAAACACAAAGTGTGAAAATGTGAAATCGAAAATAATCCTGCTCGTGACTGTTATTTTCGATTTCACATTTTCACACTTTGTGTTTAACATAGAAAAGGACTTAAAAAGCTCAGGACCAACAAACCATGGATAAGAAGTCAGAAAAGGTCACATAAGACTATCCGACAGAAAAGATCTTGTGACGGTTACAACTGACTTTTACACAAAACTGTATACATGTAGCGACACAACACACATCAATACTAGTCCGCACTGTAATAACAAAACTACAAGCGCAAACAACATCGACCCAATCAGCGAGCTGGAAACTATAGAAGCAAAAAAAATCTAAAATTATAAAAGAGTCCAAGTAGCGACAATATCTCAAATGAAGCCTTAAAAACATTTTCTACCACCTTAACGGTACTCCTGACAGAGTAAACTTGTTCGACCACATTCTAGAAACTGAAGAAACACCGCGTCAATGGTCTGAATCTAACATCATTCTTATCTATAAAAAGGTGATATTGAGAACTTCGATCGATAGGCTTATTACCATGCATATACAAGTTTTTTTCCTCAATCATAAACCAAAGATTTATGATTAAGGAAAACCTATACTAGAAGCGAGGCAACCTGTTGAGCAAACAGGCTTCAAGAAGGGTTTTTCAATAACTGATCTGAATAACCGAGATACATACGTTGGAGATTCTAATAGAAAACTATCAAGAAAAAAGAACACCACTCTATGCGACATATATCGACCATCAAAAAGCTTTCGACACTGTGATACAGGTGACAGGGTATGGGAAACTCTAACAACACCAAAGTTGCATATTTCCTGTCTGCTTCCGCCGTGTGAGGCCGGCACCAAGAATAGCTCCACTCCGTCTCTTCCTATTCATAAAAGCCGACTAAGGTATTACCGGGGGACCGGGCAGCAGCGTTCCCCCGTGTACTAAAAACATCCACTGCGATCGCCAACCCGCCTGCCAAGCGTGGCGATTATGGTAAAACACCCATTTTGGGGAGGACTATGTCCAGCAGTGGACGATGAAAGGCTGATGGATGGATGGATGGACCTGCTTAACATATGCCTGCCAAACGTGGAAGTTTTATTATTTTAATGATAGACCTTATATTGCAATAAAAAATATCATATAAGTCGGGAAAACTACACGCCTTCATTCATTTTATTCCTCAAAACAATAGCTTGAATCTCTCTTGATAAATATCATATACATTCATAAATGATAGATAATCTATACTATTATAAAGCTGTAACAGAGCTGTATCTGTATATTCAATATATTTGAGAAAAAAGGATTGTAATAGGCTATGTAGGTGTGTCTAAACACAAAACATTTCAGATATTCCAGAAATTTGTCTGCAATACCAACTTTATTCCCATTTATTCACATCTTATAATTAATTTAATTATTTTATACTTATTCTTTATTTTTTAATTAATCATTACTTAGTATAAAAACAAAAAAGATATAGCGAAAGGAACTCTGTTCTAATAGGGTATCCATAAGATACTTTGCCTTTTTTCGTAAGAAATAAAGAATAGATAATAGCAATTTATTTTTAAGTTAGGGCAAGCCGTAAACTAACTCTCGACGGGCCTCGTGGTGTAGTGTAACCGACTTCCGTGCACGAGGTCGTGGGTTCGATTCCCACTCAGGACAATTATTTGTGTGATTAACACAGATATTTGTACTGCGTCTGGGTGTTTTCTATCTATTTTATGTATGTATTTACAAAAAAAGTAATATAATTATTTTTTATTGGTTCGCTAACAAATGTAACAAAAAATCAAGTACTTACAGCTAGGTTATATTAGATATAGCGAAAAAGTTACATTTAATAATAAGCAAACACTACAAACATATTCAATTATGATAACTATGTCTACTGCATCTACAATTTTTATCTTAAAACTACTTACTACTAATTTACACGATAATTTGAGGATTGCTTAAACTAGTTAAAGAAGGCTCCTTATTGTTTTACGAAAACAAGTTAGGGAATCTGCAAATATATCAATAGAACTGTTGCACTGATTAAGCAGCTTGCACAGGCGGGGGATGGGAGAAGTGGAACCAAGAACAGTTCTGCGAAGTGGCGGGTAAAGTGGGGTGATAATATTGTCGAGGGTATTTGTGTGGAACTCTAAAATTAATTTTCGCCAACAATTGTGGACAATCTATTTTATTGCGGAGGAGATTATAGAAAAAAATTAGGTCTAAATATTGACGTCTTTTTTCAAGTGTATCCATATTGTAGGTTTTTAATTTATCCTTGTAAGAAATTTTGTTTTTGCTTGGTGCTGTTAAGTGCGATAAATGCCAAAGAAACCTCTTTTGTATCCGCTCTATTCTTAAATTATGAACAGCATGGTGCGGTCGCCATACCACACTGCAATATTCCAGAACGCTTCTAACAAAAGTATTGTATAACAATATTCTAGTACGCGCCTTGCGAAAAACTTTACCATTCCGTATAACGAAACCTAAAGATCTTGATGCCTTTTTGACAATCATTTCTAAATGAGGGATGAAGGTTAACTTTTTGTCTAACTACACGCCTAAGTCCCTTATACAATCTACTTGATTTAACTTTATGCCATTTATCGTATAGTCTGATGCAATTTCATTATGTTTACGGCTATACTTTATACATTGACATTTTATTGGGTTCAATTGCATCCCATTTTCCTGACACCATTTCAACAGTGAATTTAGATAATTTTGAAGTAAATTGACATCGTGATGAGCCTCTATAATTCTAAAAAAATTAAGGTCGTCTGCAAACAATAGAGGGGTTGAGTAAAGGAAACTACATGGAAGATTATTAATAAAGATATTAAATAACAGTGGTCCTAGATATGAACCTTGAGGAACACCAGAAGTAATACTATAGTTTGACGATTTAAAGCCATTTAACACTATATTGAAAACACGGTTGCTTAAATATGATTCTAGCCATCTATAAATAGGTCCTGTCCCATATGCCCGTAACCTTTCAAGCGATCTCATATGTGATACACTGTTAAAAGCTTTATTGAAATCTGTATATATAACATCCACTTGCTTGTGTTTATCTAAGGCTTCTGATAAGATCTCTATAAAGAGAGTTGAGTTTGTGCTTGTAGAACGGGACCGTACAAATCCATGCTGATATTCTGAGAGGTAGGTCCTGAAGTGTGATTAAATATAAGGATAGGCTAATGATTCGAAAATTTTGCCCATGCATGGTAATATAGATATTGGTCTGTAATTGCTGATAACATGTTTTTGATTTGATTTGTGAATTGGAACAACATTTGCAATCTTCCATTGTTTTGGAAATACACCAGATACTAGCGATTTATTGTATATTATACATAGGGGAATAAGTATACTAGAAGCACATGAAGCTATAAAATAAGGAGGAATGCCATCAGGGCCGGGCCCTTTAGTTGTGTCCAGATGCTTGAGCTTTTCGAGAAGTTTATCAGGAAGAACACACAGTGTTGCAAAGTTACTACTTGGCATATTACATGTTGTTATATTATCCAACAATTCACTTGTTTGTGTTAGGATAATTGAGGACAAGTTAGTATTATTATCTTATGAGTAATTTGACGCAAAATATGAAGCAAATAAAAAATATAAAGAAAAAAATATGAAGAAAGGTATATATATATTATATCCGTAATCTGGTACCCATAACACAAGCGTTAAGCTTAGCTTGGGACCAGAGGACGTTGTGTGAAATGTCCGTGAATATTTATTATTTAATTAAGTAATTCCATTTTTGTTATGGTCTAACGCCTGTGTTCACGAAGCGCTAAATAACTATAACATATACCTACTCACATCCCTAACACCTACGAGCCGTTCTATTGCCATATAATAATAATATCAATTCCAAAGTCTGGACTGATACAAGTTTTTGTCAACAAGAAAATGCGAGATGACGCCCCTAGATCTTAAACCTTAAACGGATCAGGTAATATACTACTCTGTCAAGAAAGTACCGGGAAAAGATCAATAATACAACAATTTTTTGTTATTCATCCAAGTTTATTTTATCACCTTCAAAGTATGCTCCTTCAGAAACGATAGACTTACGCCAACGAATAATCCAATCATCAAAACATTTATTAAACGCTGTTTCCGGAATTGAGTTCAGTTCTCGCTACGAATTCTCCTTTATGTCTTCTACCGATGGAAAATGGGTGCCACGAAGTGGTAATTTGAGTTTAGGAAAAAGAAAGAAGTCGCTTGGAGCCATATCTGGTGAATATGGTGGTTGCTCGATGGTATTTGTTGAGTGTTTGGACAAAAATTCATTCACAATGATGGCCTTTTGCGAAAGCACGTTATCGTGGTGCAAATTCCAAGAATTTTCTTTCCACAAACCCGGCCTTTTTCGTCGAATTTGCTCTCTTAAACGTCGCATAACACTCAATTAATATTCTTTATTTACCGTTTGACCTTTTGGCAAGAATTTCGAGTGCACAACACCGCGAAAGTCAAAGAAAACAGTCAACATGACTTTGACTTTTGATCGACTTTGACGTGGCTTTTTCGGTTTCGGTTCAGTTGGAAGTCGTCACTCCGAAGCTTGTTGACTAGTTTGCATGTCAAACTCACGTCTCGTCACCAGTAACAATGCGTTTCATGAATGTTGGGTCGGAATTGACTTGTTCTAGCATGTCCTCAGCGACTCTCATGCAATTGAGTTTTTGGGCAAAGTTCAGGTCTTTTGAGACTAGCCGAGCGGAAACATGTTTCATACCCAAGTGATTATTTAAAATGGTACGGATCGACTTGTGGGACACAGAAAGTTCGGCGGCTATCTCTCTCAAAGTTGAATGAGGATTTTCAGTCACTATTTCCTTCACTTTTGCAATGTTAACTTCAGTTGCAGACGTTGATGGCCTACCAGAGCCAGGCAAATCTTCCATCACATCTCGACCGCTTTTAAACACTTTGTACCACTCATAAGCACGTGTTTTTGATAAAGTCGATTCATCGTAAGCCTTCTGTAACAGTTTCAGTGACTCTGAACACGAAATTCCATTGGCGATGCAAAATTTAAGACAAACTCTTTGTTCGATGTTTTTGTCCATTATGAAATTCGCAATACACACTAGATATGATATATAAACTAAAAACAGCACTGTATTTAATATAAATAAAAGATGCAACTCAAACTCCGCGCCAAAATGGATAACAGTTGTGCCAATCTAACAACAACAAAAAAAAACAAAAATTTGAATTTGGAACCATAAAAAAATCATCCATTCCCAATACTTTCTTGACTGAATGTAATAAAGTGAGTAAGTGAATCGTATTTTCTTATATATATATAATATAATAATAATAATATTATGTATATATATTTTAGCATCAACGAATGGTGGAGAGGATTAATAACCACCACATTGGTGTCATCTGTGCAGGCAGTTGGTGTTCTGGTCCTGTTAACGCATACTCTTGCCGTACCAATATATACTGTTGCACAAATTACACTCATTATTAGATGCAATATTGTAAGAGTAATAATAATGACAGGAAAAGGAAAGGGAGAAGAAATATTATGTGTAGTTCCCTGAATTATAATATTTCCTAAAAAAATCCCTTTATGATAACGCCTATCGTCAACACCTATTAAAAACACGAAAATGTTACAGTAAAACAGGCTTTAATGAGGAATACCAATCTTATAAACTCAAAATGGTATTTTGACAGGTATACAGGTATAGGTAGTTGCGGTATGAATGCAGTTTCACCTTGAGCACATCCAATAACATGGTGATCACCAATATCAGTGATACACGGCCTCACTAATAACTCAGTGGAGTGAAGTAACTAGCAGTCTCATGCTACTATATTTGGCATAATAAAAAGAGAGAAGAGAAACCAACTAGAATAAGGCTATTTAAAAATTCTCTGATAAGAAGACAGATTACTTAAAAAAAAGAATAAGGACTGCTTTTAGGCTGAATTCAAGGCGAGCGCAACCGCGGATAAAACTAATAAAAATATTCTAAGACACAAATCGCATAATATGTTATTTTTGTCAATATATACCTAGGGTTTTTCAACAAAAACTTTGTTTTTTAAATAAAAATAAAACAATAAATTTAGATGATAATAATTCAAATTTTTTGTAGGTAAGCTGTAACCGTGGTCGTGGTGAACGTTTATCAGATATTATTTGTCATTCATAATTGCTAAACCTTACTTATTGTGATACAGTAAAAACAAAGTTCATATTGAAAAACCCTATACAAGGCAGAGTCGCCGTCGTATGATGCTCTGTATTGTAAAGGTCTGAGGCCTGTAGGTACTTACCTATGAAAAACTGATAGATGAATGCTATCTATCTATATGTACTCGTATATGTAATATCCATAAAGGTGAGGTAAAATAGACGCAATAATTTTTTTTGTCAACATTTTTTATTAAACATAATCTAAGCTATACATATAAATAAGCTTTTGACAAAAATATACCCACAAATCATAAAACTTTACTCCACAGAAAAATTAACATTACAGATACACATTAACATTAACAACAACATTTAACCCTTGTTCATGCAATATATATATATTTTTTTTTATTATAGCAACTTGATCCAACTATAACATTCAGCTAATTTATATTATAATATTATACATATCTTTTTATTATATCGTTCTTTTATCTATCCCTTTTTTCTATTTGTCATTCATCATCTGTTACTGTATCATATATAGAGGCTTGTCATATTTACATTACAATGTTTAATTACTTTCTTTGTTCTAAAGGCTAGGTTTCTTATTTTGCTAACTGACGTCGGTGTTCTGGTTTGATTATATCATCGATAATTTGGTATTTAATCTACGCTATACTTTTGTCTGTTAATAAGGTTCGAAAGACATTACAAACAATTGTCATGTGAATAAATTATAGTAATAGTAAAAGGTCTGAGTTAAGCAAATACACTTAGCTATTAACTAATAATAGCTAGTGCTCTGCGATAAAATATTGATGGCAAATATGACAATGTATATTTAAATACAATTTCATATCTCTCTTTGAAAACAATAAACAGAGAATATAGTTCAAGTATAATTTACAAATTCAAACATAACAACCCCAAAACTTAAACCAAGGCTAGAATCTAGTTTCATACTACTTAGAGCTTTGAGATGATTAAATTATCTATTAATTACTACTTGTACTATCATTACTTAGTGATCGTATACTTCGTAGTTGTGTTTTTGTTGCCACCAAGGTAGTCGGTTGTTTACTGCAGGCTTAGTGATTCGACTGGTTGTATAAGGAATAGAAGTTTGTTTAGGAATTTCAATATAGCTTTTCGCTGTTCCTATGGATTTTGCAGTACCTGGGGTATAATTGTTGATATAATTTGGTCGTGAAGTGGTCAGTGGAGTATACACGGCATACGGTCCATGATTAATAGCTACATCTGTATTCGTGCCAATGTCGTAATACTGCAGAGATTGTTGGGTGGTTTGAAACTGTTGGGTGGTTTGAAACTGTTGGGGAATAATTCTTTGTATTTGGGGATTCTGCTTTATGGGCTGGAGGTATTGAGTTGTTGGTTCACACACTGTTTGTTGAACGAGTTTTTCTAAAGGTGCAGTAAAGATTCTGAAATTAATATCGCTATAGTCAAGCGTCGATTCGAGGAATACGGGCATTCGATCTGACATTACCCACACGTTGCGTTCTGCGTCAATCTTAACATCACTTGGAAATACAAGCCCCACGTCATCCTTATCTACTATACCAATATTTTGGGGTTTATAAGGAACACCCCATCGCCAACAACCGATTGCATTCTGGTCAATTAAGTTAAATAGTTCAATACCAGTTAATTCATCCATTACTTTAGAAGTAGTGTGACCGTTATCACCACGCGAGCCCACAACTTTGAAATCATGGAAGGAATCCTTCACTTTGGACTCATCTCGTAATATGCGTGTTGATACAGCAAATTGGGTATGACTTGAAAGAGGGCTAAAGTAAAGTGTTCTATATCCATCGTATCCCATAGGTGATGCAGTAATTCCGAAAATACCTTCTTCACTCCATTGGAAATTAAGCCCAGCGATGTTGAAATCTCCAACAAGTGGGTCAGGCATGAAGTAGGGGTGGCTGAAGCGCCAGGATTTGTTCTGTTCCCAAGAGTAAGCGATAAGTCCGTATCCAAGTTCATCAGAGAAGTACGCAAAAGTGTCTTCACATGTCTTTCCTTCATCTAAAGCGATATTGGCAATGAAAGTTGAACCGACTATATCATCTGGGCGGAAGATATATTTTCGAATGCGTCGATCAGTGTTTAAGTCGTAGACGTTGAGTGAGTAAGGGCAAAGATTAGTTACATTGGGATCTGAAAGTAAGATATTTTATATACACTAAATGAATGCAATAAAAAAAGTGAAAATGTTGCAAGTAACAATAATAGAACCATGCAATTTTAAAATCATCTAATTGCTCATGCACTGCACGCTAAAAAAATTCAGTTCTCCTCTCAGCATTGTATCAAAAGTCCTTGCTTTAGGCCATAATAATAAAATAATTCGAATTTCATGACTGTCACTCCTACCTAATTATTCATAATATAGAAGACCTACATATTCCCAAAAAATTCCCGTTTATAAATCTAACCAGGCTGTGTGGGGCCAGCTTTAGAATTGTCCTACCCCTCTCTACCCACGGGAGTCGTAAGAGCTGGCTGAGGAAATACCGGGGGAGTGGGCAGCAGCACTCTCTCGAGTATTAACAACATCCACTGCGATCGCCAACCCGCCTGCCAAGCGTGGCGGCATTATCCCCCATGACGGGACCGCTCGTTGTGGCGTTCTCTTGGGGAGGCTTATGTCCAGCAGTGGACTTTGAAAGGCTGATGGATGGATGGATGGATGGAAATGTAACCATAGACTACATAAGAAGGATACGTATTATATACATTATACGTAACCGAATATAAAAGAGTAACCTGATGTGTTAATTTCTTTAGTTCATAAGGAAAAATAATCAATATTACTAACCATAACCATAAGTACCAACATCTAATACCCAAAGACGGTCACATTTATCTGCCTTTATCCTGTAGACTGTTGTGAGACTATTTAGACAATCACCGAGCTCATTCTCAGCATAACTTGGGTAGGCATTTAGTTTTGGCGACGGATCGTATGGAGCATCGAGCGGTATATAATTCAGTGTGGCTGGTACACCTGTTGATTGAAGCGTTACTTTGATTAAGGGAATACATTATAGCGTGCTGTTTTTTGGAGCTCGCCTTATATGATCTTATAATTATATATCATATCTAGAAATTATTCTTTTCTTATGCGATATATAAATTATATATATATGTGTAACTAGGTAGGCAAAGATAACTTCTTTATTAATTAAACATTGCTACGACATTTTTTTTTTGTATTTCGAAGTAAGTTTTGTATTTGAAAGTTTTTGTACTGATTCAATTTGTTTTCATGATTCGTGAAAATACGTTTCGAATTAGCCTTCTTAATAGATGTGAGGTTGTTTGCTTTAATTTCGTATTTTTATATTCCTGATTTTTTGAGTCAGTTTTTAACATATCGAATTAGTCGTCTCTGCCTACTAAATGTTTCAGCTGTTAATGAGGTGAATAGAAATCATGGTGGAATATAAAAAGACTTTGTATAATTTTAGGCTTTTTATTAGGTACAGGAGTTAGATAGAAATCACGTACCTATTTATTATGTTTTTATAGCTGTCTTATTGTTTAATAATTAGTAACATATCCAAATAGAAATGAATATTTTCCATTGGTTTGATTTAAGACTTAATATTATGTATGTTTTGAAAATTGAGTATTAACTCTGTAAAATTACGAAAGCTATTTTACTCGAATCTCGGATCAACGCACAAACAGTCATTCGTAAAATTTTTAACCGTTTTTATGATGTTCGCCAAAAACACGAATACGAATCGAATACAAATTAGTGCACAAAAGCTCTATGATTCTTGTGAATAACTTTTCATCAGGGTAAGAGCTGCGCTCGTATGCATTGTAAATTCCGAAAAAAATTATATTAAAACGTTAACTCACCCGCTTCCCATCGAGGTACACTCACAAAAAGTTTGTTTTTCCACCGTTCAATGCCTACTGGTAGGGCGTTTTCTGGCATAAGATGTCCAGACAGTATAGCTTGTTGTCGCGAATGGAGGTCAGGGAAATTCCAATCCAACACTTTCCATGAGAACATTTCTTGAAGTTTAACAGCAGCGGTCGCAGATGAGACCAGTGCAAATAGTAGGAGTATTTTTATAGTCATTTTGCCTGTTCTGTAAAGTGTTGTAATATTATTTAATAGTAAAAAAAAATCTTGCATCACGCCTGTATTCCCCGAAGGGGTAACCAGACGTGTATTACACACCCAAGGTTTGCCAGCTATGTTTAAGTCCCACGTAATAGGGAGCGTGCCTATTGCCGTCTACCGGGCACATTTCCAAACCATTAGTCCGTGTGGTGACGGACTAAAAATACAAGTGTCACTACCTCATTCTTTCCCACGGGTGTCGTATGGCGACTAAGGGAAGTAAGCAATTATCATCCTTTGCATGACTGGTGGTAGGGTTAGGTATCAAGTGGGAGTACTCACTTGGTACCGGGCCCGAGCGGGTTGGTACCACCATCTACCGTGTGACCGGCCATGAAGCACATCGTTGCGTTTTGACTGTAGCAGGAGGTAGCCGTTTATTCTTTCATTTCATATCTGTGAAAGGAAATGGTGAGCAGCAGCTAGACAATACTCTAGTTGTAGTTGAGTCCATGAACGGCGGTTACCATTTACCATCAGATGGGCCGTGGCTCGTCTGCCACTAAAAGCAATAAAAATAAAAATAACCGGAATTTGTAAATGTGCCTGCTGCTACTGAGAATTTTTCTTTTTACGAAAAAGCTTAATAACACTGCCCGATTATAAAAACTCTTTAAATAGTATTTAACACGTATTATCTATAAGTTTGTACAATAACGTTAAAAATATGGTTACGAGTGAGGAGGGCTGTGTTGTAAGTACACAATGGTATCGTTAAACTGTACCGTATGCACCAAATATTTTTAAGTGAAAAAGGATGTTCCATCAGAAAATCAATATTAACCCTTTTGTTGTACAATGCAATAATATTTTGTAACAAACTGATAAATTTATAACTAAGCGTTAAATATTGTTATATAATCAACAATTTAAATTTCATGAATACATTTGCTTTTAATAGAATTCATTTAAATGATTTATAGGTATAGCCTCCAAAAATTAATTACCTAAGCAAATATGTCAAAACTGTGAAAGCCATTTTTCTAATCACTGATTACCGTTATAATTAACCTACTGCTATTAATTTTAAAATAAACTGAACAAAGAGAACTAACGCCATCGTTTTGCATATGATTTCTAACTATTAACATAAAAAATATAAACTGGAATTCAATTGTTTATCCTTCCTATGATTAATTTATTTATCGTCATATTAACAATAATATGGTATATGAAAAAAATAAACGGTATCATTTATATTTAAGATTAGGTATACATGCATGCTAAGCATGCATGTGCGGTTAATTCACTTCTGTTACTTCACTCTCACTCTATATATATATATTATCAGAAGTGAATTAACCGCAGCATCACATTGATAAACTCAAAATGGAGTAGGATTTGCGTAAAATCCTTTCTTAGTGATCGCCTACAGTATTAAAGAAACTGTGAATGTAAATTTTCACCCCAGGAGTTAAGACTAACACCACCGAAGGAATGTGACATAGTTCCAGTGGCCCGCCAAGAAAGGCGGAGAGACGGCACACGGCGTGTTTCTTTAGTGGGTGAAGGCCCCACACTACCCTGTTCGTTGCCCCGAACGACGGGGTGTGCGGTTAGGAACATTTTTTCCCGCCTTAACAAAAAAAAAAAAAAAAAGAAAGGAGTTAAGACTACTGCAAAGGTGCTACGCTACGTGTAATACAAACGGAGACAGGGCGGGTTTATTTAGTGGGTGGCCCCACACTACCCTGTTCATTGCCCCGAACGACGGGGTGTGCGACTAGGTACATATTTCCCGCCTTATTAAAAAAAATATAGAAGTTAAGGCTGCACGTTGATATGTCAGTTATTATATTATTTACAGAAAACAAATATTCGTATGAGAGACGCAGGATTATAGAAATAATAGTTGAGGGTGCAGTAACCAAACAATTATTTCACGTTAAGCTATTATCTAATGTGGTAGCGTAATACATTTTGCATTATATATTTCGTCAATAGGCGTTTTTACGACTCAATAACTGTGAAAATTGTGTCATATGTAATCGGAGTTGGAGAATGCTAATGTTTTTATTTGCATTACTTAAACATAAAATAACTAAGACGTTACCAACTAGTGGTACAATTTATAGAGTTGGTAAATTAGTATTATAAGTATTGTATTAAAAATATTAAATAAACAAGTATTTCAATATTTAGTTTGTTTCTATTATAATTTCTTAATTTAAGTAACAAATATATACATTATGTCACGTTTCATAGTGGTAGAGCCTCGCTAATGAAGGCTTCTCGACCAGAGAATTAGGTAAGTACTAATATTTAATTCAGTAAGAAAAGCACTTGAGAGCTTATCCCTCTTATTTTTTTCTCATCCTTCATCTCCAACGTCTCATCCCCTGTAATCCTTCCCCTCGATATTCTATACCTTTTGATGAAGTCGGCCACACGCGAGTGATGGTTCTGATATTGCTAATGTTTATTGGGTATGGTAGCCGCTAACCGTTAGTAAAAGCGTATAGGCATAAACGTATAGGCATAAAAGTATAGGCATAAACGTATAGAAGTAAAACAACCATTCAAATAATTGACCGTTGATAAATAATGATAATAATAATTATTCTTGGTAATATTCATGATGTTAAACGTAAACAGTTAAACACAGTTGATAATATGGATTAAAGAAAATCTAACATGCCGTTTAGATTTTGACCACAACCATTTCAATAACAGAAAAACGTAACAACCCTATTCTGTTATTTCTGTAAATAGCATTCATTATACGTCCTCTATGTAAATTCTTAAAATATTATTATGTGTATCATAACAGCTCATAATGATTATCTCTTTATTATATTTTTTAAATAATATGGAAGTTTTGGCCCATCTTTTTTATTGCTTATTGTGGGAGACGCGCCACGGCCCACCTGACGGTAGATGGTAACCGTCGTGGACTCAACTATACCGAGAGTATTTTCAAGCTACTACTCACCATTTAATTTCACAGACACGAAATGAAAGGTCTCACGGGTGATGGTGGTACGTTCGGGCCCGATAGCAAGTGAGTACCTACTCGCACTTCGTACCCAGCCCTACCACCAGCAATGCTATGGCTAATAATTGGTTACTTCCCCTAGTCGCCTCGTACGAGAACCGTGGGACAACATGGGGTGGTGACATTTGTATTCTTAGTCCTTCACCACGCGGGCCATCTATTGGCTACACAACAAATTATTTGATTGTGGAAAAAGAGAAGTTTAATGCGAGCGGGATTCGAACGTGCGTCCCTTCGTGGGTTCGAATCCCTACGCATTAGGTACTGTCGCGCTATTGGGCACGGGTCTCATCTCAGAGTGAGAGAAGTTTAGGCCATAATTCACCACGCTGTCTTCAATTCTATATGAAGCTACCACCTCGCGATGTTTTATCACATAATTTCAAAATCTGTCTAAATTTGGACACCAAAACGGGCTTGAACTTGATACCATTATCTCTGAAGTCCTAGGTTTTACCGCTAGGCTGTCATTGCACTAAATGTTTTCTTTAGATTATTGTTATATCTTTTCTATTAGTGATGATATTGTACAGTATCTGAGTAATTTTTTCTACGGTATACAAACGTGTAATGCATATACATTATTTTAAGACAGTAAATAATGTATCGATTACACATCTTTTGCCTTTACCTATGATTGACTGCAACTTCGTTCGCGTGAACTTAGAAAACACTCTTCAGGACATTTCTTTTTATTTACATTTTTATGAAAATTAGCTATGTCACACAGGAATTTTAAATTTTTCCCGAATAAAAGCCTTTCTTTTTCTGGGTATATATATAAATTCCACAAATGGGTCGCAGCCTGGTTGTGCACTTGCAGTTCGAACGATTGGCAAGGTTAAGCAACTTTCGGTCTGCCAGCAATCAGATGGGTGACCAAAAAGTGACATTTATTTATGGACATTTGACCCTCTCGAATGTTATGCAGTGCGTCTCAACTATCGAATAATATCCTGGCTAATAAAGGCGCAGAGACGGTTCACGGCGGGTTTATTTAGTGGGTGAGGCCCTGAGGCCTACCCTGTTCGTTGACCCAAACGACGGGTTATGCGGTTAGGAACATTTTTTATCGCTTTAACAAAAAAAAAAGAAAAAAAAAAGGATTACGCTAAGATGACGATGATGAATCGGTTCAGTAGTTACGCCGTGGAAGCACAACACAAAGAAACTTACTTTCGCATTTATAATCCTTTAATTTTAAAATAAGCATATTAATATTTTGAATTTAAAGTTACATTTACGTTTTTCACAACTACAAGAATATAATATTAACGATCATCAGTATAATGTTGTTTTTATAAGCGTGGTTAAGTATAACATTGTCATAGAATATATTTTTTTATTTTATTTTTTTTATCTTTTGAAAAATATACAGCTATAATAGCTTAAGTACATTTAATGGATAAAATTGTCAAATGAAATTTAAAAAGTATTACTATTTAACCAGTTATGATGATACAATCGCTTATTACTCATCTTATTAGGTATCAATGAGAGAACTCATGATCGGTAAAATAATGTAATGCATGAATTAAAATAATAATTATTGTTTGTTAAAGTGTAGCATCATGTTTTAATTAATTTACTAGTAGACCCGGCCAAGCGTTGCTGTGACACACATAATTCGTTCTATAATTTTGCAATAAAAAAAGGAAAAAATCAAGATAAAAACTATCTTTTAGGTTAGAACAGTAGTTTCGGAGTACATCGCGGACAAACACAGTGACAGGTTTTTTTTTATGTGAATTAAACGCATATTTTACAACGTAACTATCAAATTTTATAAATAAATTTTAATCAATTGTTTTTTTTTTAATTAAGGCTTTATCTAATTAATTTTAACAAAATTTGAATATAAAAATCAAAACCAAAATGTTTATTTACACTTTGACAAAAACTTGCACGTTTGTTGAAAATCACTTGATCGTTAATCACTACTGATTCAATGTTTCATGATTAAAATGAACACTAATTAATAATTATTTTATGCACGCTTATTTGATAAATAAAATTTTATCCTAAGAATATATCAAAGAACAACCTACATGGGTTATCGTAACTGCCCAGTGACCGCGACTGTTGGTACTCGACTGCAACAGAATCAGCTACTACTGATTTATAATAGTTGGTCTCTGTGTGTCCCACCAACGACTGCACGACTTCAGTATACAGCCTATGAACCTAAAAGTTGCGATGAACAGTGTGACCTAGTTTATATTTTGAGAAACTGCAAATAACCAATTTATTTAAGATGTAAAATAAAAATATTTGGCATAAGTGATGTTAAATGTAAATCTGTTTTATATAATACTTGATAACTACTTATT
This sequence comes from Leucoma salicis, assembly GCA_948253155.1. Taxonomy (NCBI): domain Eukaryota; kingdom Metazoa; phylum Arthropoda; class Insecta; order Lepidoptera; family Erebidae; genus Leucoma; species Leucoma salicis. The sequence continues at coordinate 10,899,706 of OX411807.1, read as the reverse complement.
TATTTTTACATTGGATGGTAAACAGAATGTTATGAAATGAGTCTAGAACCATACATTGGCATTTTATAAATAACCAAATAGCTGTTCGCCGCGATTACAACGCGCTTGTTATTATTATTTAAAACAAAAAATATTGTTAAAAAATATTAGCATTCTTGCTTCAGCCCTGCTCTGTTCAAACGCGCTTACTCTGTATTGCTCCGCACCTTAGAATTGTGCTGTGATTAACACAAAGTGCAAAAGCATGCTTAAAAATATATAAATATAACATAATACTGTACTGTGATATTAAATAACCTAGCTTTTTGGATAATCAGGTGTAATACAATAAAAACCCGACCATGACTACAAAAAAAAATAGAAAAAGGAAACACTTAATCTACCTGTATGCTCATATAAGCATAGACAATATTATTTCTAAAAAATAGACAAACCTACAACGATGGCTACGTAGGCTCATACTATTGTAGTATATATTCATATAAACATATTCGGCAGTAATAGCCTGGTGGGGAGACTATTAGGATTATACTACTATACAGCAGTGTGGGGTTTGGGGCCCCTAGCACGTAGCTCCGACTTTTTGAAAGCTAAGTATATGTATTAAAAAATGTTAATTGCAGCGCCTACGTTACGGTCAAGGAAAACCTTGTGATGAAACCTTTACCTTCACAATCACGGTAAGTTATTGGTATCAACTGCATATACATATGTGATAGTTGATATGGGGAGACAGTGCGCTCTCTCTTCTCTTACTTTCAAATATTGTTTATTTTTTGACTTGCGGAGATGACACCGTAGTCTCACAATTAAAAAATAATAAGCCTTAAAGTATTTGTTTCAACTTTTTGTCGTTAAACTCGAATGTCAACCCTTATATAAGAAGGAAGATGGTATTATTTTTTTATACTATATGAGTGGCGAACAGGCATACGGCCCACCCGATGGTAAGCGGTTACCGTAGCCTATAGACATCGTAGGTAGGAGGTACTCGCGCGTTACCATCTCCAAGGAAAAGGATAGGAGGTGTATAGGAAGAACAATAAGGAGAGGATAGATAGGATACTAAGGAGAGGATAGAAAGGATAATAAGTAAAGGATAGGGGGGGGATTTTACCGAAGGAATGTAACATAGTTCCAGTGGCCCGCCAATAAAGGCGAAGAGACGGCACACGACGGGTTTCTTTAGTAGGTGCAAGCAGGTGTTGTCCCGAACGATAGGGTGTGCAGTTAGGAACATTTTTTCCCGCCTTAACAAAAAAAAAAGGCGTATGATACTACCCCGATCGAGCCGGCCCATTCGTGCTGGGATAAGCATTGCTCTACCATTGGGAACTCATTATTATCTATGGTTACTATCATGAATTAATTACTATTATGACTTGAAAATTTTTAATCATTAAAACAATTGTCTAACAATAGAATTTGCAAATACTCTGTAATTGAAAGGCCAATTTTATTATCTAAACCCTGAATCGATCCAACAACTTATGCTATTATTGCCAGTATTCATGCATATTTCTTGTTTAAATGATAAATATTATTCGCGTAGTATAATATATTGTGTTTTATAAAAAAATAAGCAATTTACATGTATGTATGCGGATCTAGGAAAAGCTTAAATAGATTTAGAAGGAGAACCTTTATGTAATATCCTCTATGTAAATATTTTACATTTCATTACTCATGCCATTATAAAATGCAGCTTTTAAAATGAGGGGTGTATAAATTTGATTTCTATACATGTATAAGAATCAAGTCGTGCGATCTTTCCGGTGGTGTGCGTACTCCGTCAGTGACGCGTGATTAAATATTTATCTTATGCACCATAAATAGAATGCATAGGCCTGCATTAATTAGTCTGTATACGATTATCGAACTTATTCAAATATAACCAAGGGTCATGACTTAATTATCTATAAAAAACCTTTCTCTCCATGTGGTGACGGACCAAGAATACAAGTGTCACCACTCCATTCTTTCCCACGGGTGTCGTATGAGGCGACTAAGGGAAGTAAGCAATTATCATTCATTGCGTGACTGGTGGTAGGACTGGGTATCACGTGGGAGTACTTACTTGGTATCGGGCCCAAGCGGGTTGGTACCACCATCTCCCGTGTGACCGGCCATAAAGCATATCGTTGCGTTTTGTCTGTAGCAGGAGATGACAATACTCTCGGTATAGTTGAGTCCATGAGCGATGGCTACCATTTCTTTTTGAAGTGAAAATTTATTTTAGGGCGGTAGGTACGCATATTTTTAGATGAGATAAAATCTCTGGACTCGCGACACCGTTACGAGACGCAGCTATAGTGTGTGCACTGGAAATTAAATTTGACACACTTCCCGGTTTCCGATTGAGCTGAAATTTTACACCCATATGTATATCGCGTGACAATGCAATATTATGATGACATGGAGCTGATCTGATGATGGAGCTGGAAGGTGGACCTAGGAACTCTATAATAAAACGGCGCAACCCCATCGAGTTTGGTATTGTCAAGCCGCTGCGCACCATTTCATTTCTCAATTTCTCAGATATGAAATGAAAGAATAAACGGCTCTCTTTTGCTACAGCCAAAACACACTGACGTGCTTCATGACCGGTCACACAGAAAACAGGGGTACCGACCCTTTCGGGCCCGATAGCAAGTAAGTACTCTCACTTGGTACCCAGCCCAACGTGATAATTGCTTACTTCCCTTAGTCGCCTTGTACCTACGACACCCGTGGGAAAGGATGGGGTGGTGACACTTGTATTCTTAGTCCGTTACCACACGGAATTGGGAGTGGGAGTGAAGTGAAGTGAAGTGAGGGCCCCACAATACCCTGTTCGTTACCCCGAATGACAGGGTGCGCGGTTAGGTACAATATTTCCCACCTTAACAAAAAAAGATGTTATTTGATAGCCAGGATCAACGGTTTACGTGTCCTCCGAAGAACGGAGGAGGTCAGGTGTTCACAAAAAGGTGTCACTTTTTGATCACTCATCTGTTGCTAGCCGAGCGAAAGTTGCTTAACCTTGTCGATCGTTCAAACTCCAAGTGCACAACTAGGCTACGACCTTCACAAAAATAAATAAATATATATGAAATATTTATTACAACAAGCTTTTGTATTGTTAAAAATTAACCAAGAAGTTTAGAATCATTACTAATACCGTAATTGCTAAAGTGAGCTTGTTTGTTTGTTATGCTTCCACATCCCAACTGCTTAACCGATCATCATGAAATTTTGCATATCATAGAATCCAGAAACGCTGGCTACATCTTAAAATGGATGTCTCCTCTGGGAGAGCTATTTTTGCATAGATATAATTAATCTGCCGTATCCTAGCTATTATGAAGGTGTAACAGAGCTGTGTATGTACATTTAAGATATTTGAGAAAAATTACTGTATTTAGGCTATATAGACGTTTCTAAATACATTACATTTTTTTGAAGTTATACTTCTTTTGGCGCGTTAGGGGAAAATGATGAGAGTAAATTTTTACGATGCGCGCGTACACTGTCACGAAAAAAGACATTCTGAAGTTAGCTATAGTCAACATTTTAGTTTTTTTCTATTGTTAGTGTAATTTTTTCTACAAATGTAAGGCAAAAGATAATTTTTTTAGATTTCTCGTAGACGTTTGTCAGTTTGTTTTTTCGTTTGACAATCGCGCAAAAACTACTGGCCGGATTTTGATGCCACTTTATTTTATTTAATAGCTCTTGATTAGACTCATAAACTGGTATACATTTTAACTCGCTACTACGTATATGAGTACCCTTTGGTGTAACCTAAAAACTAGTATTTATATTCCTAAAGTCCACGTGAATGAAGTCGCGGGCAAAATCTAATGACCTATAACAAAAGCGCGATACATTTAATCTCAGAAGATAAGAAAAAAGAGGCCGTTTAAAAAACAAATTAAAACGAACTTTATTTTTTACTTTTTAGTATTAAAACAAGGACTGCAAAAACAGTGGTACTGATTACGATCTCCTCCTCGTCCGATGTCTCTGAATCCATAATTATAAAACCATGCCAAACTTTTAGTTACAACGCACTCACACACACAAATGCAACAAAACTATGACAAATTGAAGTGTCATAAACCACTAGTGTACAATTTTTCGTCCGTTAGGTACCTACATGAATACGTCACCAGCGCTATAATATTCCCAATAGGATTTGCTGTAAACTTACTTTATTCTTTTACTTCCTTTATGTTAAACATAAAACTTTTAAAAATTTACCCACATTGTAGAGATTATTTCCTTCCGGTGACAAGAATTTCACGCACACATCTTTAAAAAAGTGGCTTCAATTTTTAGTTGACAATGCGGTGTCTATAGTTTTTGTTACTCTGAGCACAGTACATACCTTTTTTTTGTTAAGGGGGGAAAAATTTTGCTAACCACATACCCCGTCGTTCGGGGCAACGAACTGGGTAGTGTAGGGTTATCACCCACTAAATAATCCCGCTGTGTGCTATCTCTCCGCCTGTATTGGCGGGCCACTGAAACTGTGTGACATTGCTTCAGTGATTATTTGTGTGATGAACACAGATACTTGCATTGCGTCTTCTATCTATTATATGTATGTATTTATAAAAAATAAAGTAATATATGTATTATATCGGTAATCTGGTAACCATAGCACAAGCATTAAGCTTAATTTGGGACCAGAGGACGTTGTGTGTAAATGTCCGTGAATATTTATTTATCATTATTGCTCAACTAGATCATAGTCCGGAGCGTGCTCGTCGCGATCCCTGCCAGCCCGCAATTCACAGGCTGCAATCCGGCTCGAATGCGTACCGCAGTGCGGGTTAGGGCCTGCCCCAGAGGCGACGCGTACCGACCCGCCCCCGTCGGTACGAACAATGGCAGATGCGGCGATGGGGGCCGCCACCCATCACGCCTTGCCCATTTTGGCGAGTCGAGGGGAGCAGAGTGTCGTGTAGGCACGTGGAATGTAAGAGGTGGTGTGGAAGGCAAGTTACACGAGTTGGTAACCGTCATGTCAGACAGACAGCTTGATGTGCTCTGTGTAACAGAGACCAAGCGAAAGGGCAGTGACACCTGTGATCTTCCTGGTAGAGGGATAGCTCTGTAGTCTGGTGTACCGCAGAGCGATCGGGCCAGCATGGGAGTGGGGGTATTGCTGTCCGCTCGCTTGGCCTCAGGTGTGATAGTATGCGGAGACTTGAATGGATGGGTTGGGACCAAGCGTCCAGACTTCGAGGACGTGCTTGGTTCATTTGGTGATAAGAGAGTGAACGATGCAGGTAGGCTCATTGCGGATGTATGTATGAAGAGATACCTTATTGTGTCAAACACATTTTTTCAACATAAGGACATCCATATGTATACATGGAGAAGAAATGAACAGATAAGTATGATAGATCTAATTCTGGTAGACAGTCGCCTCCAAAGTAAAATTCTGGATACAAGGGCCTACAGGGGTCCCAGTGTCGATACGGACCACTATCTCATTATTGCAAGATTTAGTGGTCTGTTCAGAAAGTGGAAATACTGGCGAGAGCGTGTCCATTTCGGAGGGCTTGAAAGAATAAAGATTGAAAAGACGCAAGAAGAGAGTGTAAGAGAAAAGTATGCAGAGGGTGTCCGTGAACGGCTGACAATGGCAAGTCAGCCGGAATCTGACATGGAAGAATGCTGGAGAGTATTGAAAGAAAGTATGGTAGATACAGTGAAAGAAGTATGTGGATGCTCGTAAGAATGACACCAAAGCCTTAGTGAAAGAGAAGCGTGATAGAGCAAATATGATTGCAGAAGAAAGGCTGACCAAAAACTTCGAAAGCAACACCAAACATTTCTGGAGGGAGGTGAACAAATTTCGGAGTGGTTGGTCAGCTTTCAGAATGAATAAAATAAGGTCTAAAGGTGGATACATTCTTACGCAAACACAAGATGTGTTAAGCCGATGGAGTGAATATTTTGGAGATATGTATGCGGATGTTCAGGGTGATGCTTGTGCCACATGTGGCCTAACAGATCAGCATTCGGTACCGGCATCCTCTGATGACATTAGTATGGATGAAGTTGAATGGGCGATTAGAAGTTTGAAAAATGGTAAGGCAGCGGGTATTGATATGGTGTCTGCTGAGATGATCAAGCTTGGAGGCTCATGTGTCTGGGAATTCTTCCTGATGCTTCTCAATTTATGTTGGAGCTCAGGAATGGTTCCCAAGGACAAGGACTGGACTGGCATAACGTGTGCCCTTGTTTAAAAACAACAAGCATGTTTAAAAACAAGGGCTCATGTTATGACTGTGCAAACTACAGAGCCATAAGCTTGACCAGTTTGGCAGCCAAAGTTTATGGTAAGATTATTGAAAGGAGAATGAGGATGGTGTCTGATGAATTTTTGTGTGAGGCACAAGGAGGTTTCAAGTGTGGAAGGGGATGCATGGATCAAGTGTTTTCTCTGCGCAACATTGTGGAGAAGCATCTGGCTGTAGGCCAGAGGGTTTTCTGCAGTTTTGTGGATTTGGAGAAAGCATTTGACACGGTTGTACGAAAGGAACTTTGGGACATTTTGCCGGAATATGGTATTAACGGTAGGCTGCTACAAGCGGTGCAGTCCAACTACATGGACTGCAGAGCTTGTGTGCGGCTGGATGATGGAATGTCACCCTGGTTTGATGTCAATATCGGCGTTAAACAAGGCTGCGTTCTATCAGCCAGACTGTTTATCATATATCTGGATAAATGTCTACAAAGGTTGAATGAAATGAATGTGGGAGTTCAGATGGGCGACTCAGTGGTTAGGTCTCTGCTATATGCAGACGATGCGGTTTTATTAGCGCAGTCCGCGGCTGACCTGCAAACCCTAGTCGACGTAATGGCAGAAGATTGTAAGTAAAGGGGCCTACGTGTGAATGTGAGCAAAACCAAAATAATGGTTTTTGAAAGAGAAGAAGCCAGAACAGATGTTAGAGTAGCAATAGGAGATGGTGTGCTAGAACAAGTGGTTGAATTTGTATATATTGGATGTGGATTCAGTCGGGATGGAAGGTACACCACTGATGTAGAGAGAAAAGTGAATGCGGGAAATAGAGTGAACGGAGCATTGGGACAACTTCTCGACAGTCATCACCTCAGCCAGAAGGCACGTGTCGCAATACACAACGCAGTGCTTGTCCCAACGTTATTGTATGGAAGCGAGAGTTGGGTATGCAAAAAGGAGCATGAAAGTAAAATCATTGCGGTTGAAATGCGATCTCTGCGGAGAATCTGTGGAGTAGTGAGGCTGACTGACCGCATTCGTAACGACGACGTAAGAGAGCGAGTAGGTATGAAAGAGAGTATTGGTGTAAAGATGCGAAAGGAAATGCTCCGATGGTTCGGACATGTGGAAAGAATGCCGGACGAGCGACTGATTAAGAAGATATACAATGTGAAAGTGGAAGGATGTAGGTACAGGGGGAGACTGAGACTCACCTACCTAGACCAAATCGGTCATGTATTGAAGGAAGGTGGAGTCAGGAGTCTCCGAAACCAGCGAGCGTGTACGAAGAGAGTTATGAATGTTGAGGAAGCGAGAGATGTATGCAAGAATAGAACCTCTTGGCACTCTGTTCTCTCTGCCTACCCCGCAAGGGAAATGGCTTGATGATAAGTAAGTAAGTAAGTATATATTATTAAGGTACTTAAATTAAGCGAGCGCAAACTTTGTAGGGTTGTGTCGTTACGTTACAGAGTCCTTTTGGTCACCTTCTAGTCTCCTTACTAGACTGGCTATGTGGCAATGCGGTGTATTACATTGTCATCTGATTTACATGTCTATGGAAAATTTTAGCTCAATTATTAGTCGGGGATAACTGGTTTAAAATTCAGTTGCAAGATTTGTTCTACATAATTATACTAACAGATCAAGTTAAATAAAAGCTGTACAAATAAAATTAAATATAAAGAAATGAACTTTTCGTCGTTTAAAATAATGGAGACTTTTCATAAGGCTTGTTTCGTCAAGAATGTTTAAAGGATTGAACGAATAAAAACAATAAAGTCTTTTTGACGCGAAACAGAATGCTATTAAAGGTAAAAAATCATTTTAGAGGAAAAAGCTAATTGCTTTACAGCATTAAATACATGAAACTAGGCCTGGATTTAACGGGCCTCGTGGCGTGGTAGGTAGTGTAACCGACGTCCGTGCACGAGGTCGTTGGTTCGATTTCCACTCAGGACAATTATTTGTGTGATGAACACAGATATTTGTACGGCGTCTGGGTATTTCCTATCTATTACCCCGGCTGTACACACTCACTGTATTTGTCTCGCGAACCTCTGGTCCACTCTCGTCTCGTAGAGGCTTGACACGAAAGCACACCATGTACACACTCGTTGTATCAATTGAACTTCGGATGCCCGTCGCGAGGGACGTGGAAAAAACAATTGCGGCGTTTATTTTTTTTATTAGTTATTGTATTTTATTAATCATTTGCCATACAAATAAATATATTAAACCATGGCGAAAAATAACTTTTTAACTATTCAACGGGAATATATATTATTTTTAATCTTCAACGGGAATATCAAATTTGTTGCTTATCCGCAACCAAGCGTCGTGTAATAGTTGCTTATCTTTGTGCCTGACACTTAGAATTCCATAACAGTGCTTGCCTTTGGTAGGCTTCTAAAAAGCGTTAGACCACATCGTTGTCGCACGCAGAAAGCACGTATTTACGCGAATGCAGTTGGCGGGCAACTAAGCAAACGAGTGTGTACAGGCGCGCTCTCGTTTTCATCACGAGACTCACCGAGACCCTTTGATTCGTGCACAAAAAACCGACACGCTTCTGAGACATAGCGAGAGCCGCGAGACAAGACGAGGCTACCATGTACACATTTGCCCTCGGTCTGTCTCGTTGTATATCGACGAGTGTGTACAGCCGGCTTTATTGTATGTATTTACAAATAAAAAGTAATATATGTATTATATCCGTAATCTGGTACCCAACAAATCCATAGCACAAGCGTTAAGCTTATTTTGGGACCAGAGGGCGTTGTGTGAAAAATGTCCGTGAATATTTATTTATTATTGTAATAAAAAGTTCTTATCTAAAATGAAAAATAAGCTCTTTTGAATAGACATTTCTCATTTATTCTTGTACGCTAGTATACTCAAGGTTATTTTACGAATTGGTAAACTTAATTTATGAAGTTGATTTGTGTCTATTTGGGGCGCTATTATGAAAATATGTGGCGTACTTGCAGTGGTAATGAGACTGGCAAAGTAGGTTTTGTTTTAAATTTGTTGGATATGCGTCAGCCATAACCTTGGGATTTCAAATTATGCGAGATGTAGTGACGTCTAAAATAACCTTAATTACAGCGTATGAGCTTAATGTGAAAAGCTGATTTTATTTGAATAAACTAGCTACTGCACGCGGCTCCAGGCTAGCTGGTGTTTTTGCTACATGTAACTCAGCTCCTCGATATCAGGTTTACGATGACAAATAAAAATGTTTCATCAAAAATAATTTTCTCTAGCTTCAGCCTTGCGTATCCCAACATAAATGGACCAGCTCAATCGGAGAAGTACCACGCTCTCACAGATCAGCGTAAAACAACGGTAGGTACTGCTGCCGTTGTGTTTTGTATGGTAAATGGGAGCGCCGGAGACCCAAACCCCCTCCCTATCCTCTCCTTTATATCCTTCCTTTCCACTTCCTATCCCTTTCCTTGAAGATGGCCACCCACGAGTGAGGCCTCTGGTGTTACTAGCGTCTATAGGCTATGGTAACCGCTTACCATCAGGTGGGCCGTATGCTTCTTTACCATTCACTTAGTACTTATAGAAAATCCTTTCTATAGTTTTGCCTTATGTGCAAACAAACAGACAAATATTAAAAGAAAACATGCGGGGTAGTTTTTGGGGACTGCCGATAGAAGTGAAAACTAAGTAACTTGTGAATTGTATCGTCGAGCTATTAGATTATTATTTTTGGTTTGCAAGTAAGAAGTGTTAATGCGCAATTAATTTGGTCATTAACACTTCTTTACAAAGAGGAGCGTTCAGCGACGATGACGCGAGTTCCATGATTTTTGTTCACCCAAAAAGTACTCAATGCGCCTAAAGAAGATCTGAGCGTTCAGTGACGATGATGCGAGTTCCATCATTTTTGTTCACCCAAAAAGTGCTTAGCGCGCCTAAAGAAGTTTTCACTTCAAAAATGCTTTTATTTTTATGTGAATCATTATTTAATTTCGGGTAAAATATAAAAGATACTGTGGTATGCAAGCACAAATAGTTGGGACCCACTGATCTAATAATTAATCAGCGGGTAAGGTAGTGCGGTGAGCTGCATTCTAATATATGCGCCTTGGTATTGTGGTATCAATCAATATAATTATCCGTGGTTGCTACGCGTTATTTTAATATAATCACAAGTCAAGAGCAAAATCTTATGCAAGCATGTTCGGTTCCAACGTACATTTTGATTAGGTAAGGTCAATACCTGGTTTGATTACGTCATCGACAACTGGCTATATCAATTAGGTAAGTATTTTGGATACAAATTGTTTAATTATAAACACATAAAATACCAACTACTCCCTTTTTTTTTTGGTTAATGTGGGGAAAAATGTACTACCTGTCGGTGGGGGCGACAAATAAGGTAGTGTCTGGTACCACCCACTAATTAACCCTGTCGTGTGCCGTCTCTTTGCCTGTATTGGCGGACCATACTTACTAGTCCTTCCATTTGAAAATCTCTTTAGTGGAATGGTGCGCAGAGGCTTGAAAATACTGTTGGTATAGTTGAGTTCATGAGCAACGGTTACCACTTACCATCAGGTGAGCCGTAGCTCATCTGCTATCAAGAGCAATAAAAAAAAACTCAGGTAAAAATTATCCCTTTTTAGGTTTACTGGTCACTTATTTGGTAATCTTTTGTAACTTTATTAGTAACAAGATTCTGGCTTCGACTTCTCCTCCGTGTAAAATATAAATATAATTATATTTTAGAGAAAAATACTATCTCACAGGAACCGTCTATTTTTCCGAGACAAAAAGCTTCTCTGGATTCCAGACTATATGTATGTAAAAATTCATCATGATTAGTTAAGTAGTTATGGCGTGAAAGCGTAACAAACAAACAAACGCACTTACACATTTATAATATAAATAAGGGTCTTACAATAGTAGAAACTTGTAAGTAGTCTGTGTTGCGTAATGATCATTATATAATTATGCACCATTCACGACATACGCATATAAATGTCCAGAAGGCGTTGGCGAAATTTTAGGCCATGTACCTATGTATATGTATATGTTATAAGCTTACAAAATGGACCTTATTATGTTATTAAATAATACAAGTGCCACCACCCCATTCTTTCCCACGGGTGTCGTATGAGGCGACTAAGGGAAGTAAGCAATTATTATCCATTGCATGACTGGTGGTAGGGCTTGGTACCAAGTGGGAGTACTCACTTGGTATCGGGCCCGAGCGGGTTGGTACCACCATCTCCCGTGTGACCGGCCATGAAGTACATCGTTGCGTTTTGGCTGTAGCAGGAGATAGCCGTTTATATTTTATTTCATATCTGTGAAATGCATTGGTGAGCAGCGGCTTGACAATACTCTCGGTATAGTCGAGTCCATGGGCGACGGTTACCATTTACCATGATGACCTGGACCGTGGCTAGTCAGCCACTAAAAGCAATAAAAAAAAAATTAGGTATACTATTTTACATGTTATCCTACTAATATTATTCATTATATTTTTTTAAATATATCTGGTTTTCCAATTAGTAGCAAAATAAAATAAATATAAATTTAAAATCTAATCAAGAGCTATAAGGCAAAAAAGTTTCATAAAATCTGATGATAATTAAAAAACAAATGTTATTGTTCTGAAACGCTTAAATAACCTAAAACCGTTATTTTTTCTCAAATTTCTTTGATATCTTAGCTATGTTATTGTTTGTGTAAATGTTTGGATGTTATACCTAAATTACTAAACGTATTTTAATTAAGTTTCATAGGTAGATAGATGATACGCTGGCTTAACATAATGGGATACCTTTGATATCCTAGAAATAATAATTTCCATAGGTTAGCTATTTATGGCATAACGGCTAAAATTAAAAAAAGAACTGGTATACGCCGATATATTATGAACTGAACATATATATGTTTATCCCAATACGAACTGTATGATAGAAGTTCCTATGGGATACGCCAAAACGATGATTCATATATTTTTTATTTGTTTCTGAACCAACTATGAAATCTAGACAGAAACTAACATTAACATAAAATTCATAAGGGTTCCGTGTATTTAATTATTTTATTAGTACAATACTGGATATTGCAGGATCTGTGTTTGACCCACAACTATACTTTTCCAAGAACTTTGATAGTTTTACAAAGTCTACATGGATTTTAAATGGCTAAGTACCTGGATGACTGAGCTTTGCTCAGTATTTTTTTTTTGGTAAATTGTGAGCTTTTTCACAAAAGAAAGAACTTGAAAAAAAGGGGGAAAAAGGTGAACTGGAGACATCTGGACTCGAACTGGGGCCTTCTGGTTTTGGGACCACCCGATTTCCCACCTGAGCTATTATAACCTTGTAGATAGTGCAGAAATTTACCTTCGTATTCTAATAATATTGTAGCAGCTTTTCATTGCCTGTAAGCCCGGATAAAACGACGTTTTCTAAAAATGCAACCTAGCTAGGTCGATTTATCGCCCCTGTAACCCCCTGCATACAAAATTTCATGAAAATCGTTATAGCCGTTTCCGAGATTCAGAATATACAAGAATTGCTGGTTTAAAGATATTAAGCCCTCGTCACACAGAGGCGGGAGCCGCGGGAAAGCGACTGCGATCCGGGACGGGATTTTTTTGTAATATTAGAATTTGTATGCAACCTGTCACATAGGAATGCGCCCGTTGCATGTAGGGTACCATGACAACAATAATATTTTATAATTCTTACAATTTAATGTGCTCTACCATTTCTAAAGACGGCTTGTTGATTTAGTGGCATAAATGTGCAACATGTAACCACAAGGCCTGTGGTTCCAAACCTGGGTCAACCTGGGTCAAGCATAATATGAGTGAGTTTATCTTCAAAGATATATAAGAAATACAATGCATTGATAGTTTTACGTTTTGTCGCTTGTAAAACTTGAAATTCGATATTATTATTTTTTTATCCGTAATATATATATATATAGTCATGTCATCACCTTATTGTAATTTATTTTTAAAAACCTACCTAAGTTAACGTACCTAAGTTATAATTTATTCTTTTTCTGTTAAGGCGGTGAAAATTGTAGGTACCTAATAGCACACTCCGTTGATTGGGGCAACAGACCGGGTAATGTGATGGGCAGTATAAAAAGGATATTGAAAGGAGAGCGAATCAGGTAATTAGGTGAATGGGTCACTATATTCCTTTACAAGTAGTCGGAATGTATCTGAAAAGGCACGACCGACCGTGCCCAATGGAGTATTAGTACCAAGTCTAATGTACGGAAATGAAAGTTGGGTGTGGCAGAAGAAGAACGAGAGTAGAATAAATGTAGTGGAGTCAACCTTTAAAAAGTATATGTGGCGTAATTCTAAAAGATAGAGTAAGAAACATTGTAGTGAGAGAACGATGTGGTGTAAAAGAAGATATAGTGACAAAGATTGAGAAAGGAATGTTAAGATGGTTTGGGCACGTAGAGGGGATGGATGAAAGCAGGATAACTAAAAAGATAATAATAATATGGCGAGCGTGAATGATGCAGTTAAGAGGGGTAGACCTCGTCGAACGTTCTCTGACCAAATCATAGAAGTTCTCGAGAAAAACCTTTCACCTGGTCAGCTGAGGAGTACCCTGAACCGATGTGCATGTATGAGGAATATAATAAGAGCGCACGAGGCAAAATAGGTGAGCAAGGATCGTGGCAAGTGGAACTGATGTCTCTGCCTACCCCTCTGATAAAAAGACATGAGTCTATAATTTCTATATATAAATAATAATTGCGGTTCGGGATAAGACTGGCAAAGATCAGTCTCTGTTAAAATTAAAGATTCAGATAAAATGTTAATATTGATAGTTGACATTTGACAACAATTAATTAATTTTGGTTGGAATATGGAATTCTCGTGAATAAGATTTTCTTGTCCAATATTACACAGTGTCTGGAGACGAAGGTCTACGACCAGTATGTTATTGGTGATGACTTACGGAATAGAGGCGTGGTCTCAAAACGTTGGCCTTATATCAAGGCTCAAAGTCGCTCAGCGTGCCATGGAGAGGGCTATGCGTGAGATCTCTCTACGTGATAAGATCCGTTATACGGAAATCCGTAGGAGAACGGAAGTAACCGACATAGCCCGCCGGGTCAGCATGCTGAAGTGGCAATGGGCAGGCCACAACCGTTGGGGAAGAAAGGTTCTCGAGTGGCGACCACAGACGGCGCAGTGTAGGACGGCCTCCCACCAGGTGGAACGATGACCTGGTTAAAGTCGCAGGCATTCGTTGGATGCAGGCGGCACAGGACCGTTCGCTGTGGCGTTCCCTTGGGGAGGCCTATGTCCAGCAGTGGACGATGAAAGGCTGATCTCCTCCTATCATAAAGTTCTTGTTTTGGATTGTTGTATTCTTCTAGTTATTTTAATGATTTCTTATCTTTATTGGAAACGAGAATTTCAAAATTGTTATAATAATTGCTCAGTCAAACCAGCATATATTTAGCGGACCAAAACGGTACGTACTTACATACATTATATCGAAACCATTACTGTCTAACTTTACAAAAATTGAGTTACATTTGTATATGAAAAGCAAAGTAATATTTATGTAATCTAAAATAAAATATATAATGTATTAATTGTTAATTGACGTTTTATGCAATCTGGTTTACTTTGTGTTAACTAATAAAATATCTGTTTTCGTCATAATACAAGTGAAATAAAATCTCAACAAGTAAAACGTTAATTAGATATCATCAAAGAGTAACAGCCATCCATCAGCCCTTCACTGTCCACTGCTGGACATAGGCCTCCCCAAAATGGGGGGGTTTTACCATAATCGCCACGCTTGGCAGGCGGGTTGGCGATCGCAGTGGATGTTTTTAGTACACAGGGGAACGCTGCTGCCCGGTCCCCCGGTAATTCCTTAGTCGGCTTTTACGACTCCCATTGGAAGAGACGGGGTGGTGCTATTCTTGGTGCCGGCCCCACACGGCAAAAGAGTACCATAGTATAGTAATTATTGTATTAGCACTGGTTTTTTCTATACTAAGAACATGACATATTCGGCCGTACTCTGGAACATAGCATAGCATCACGCCTGTATTCCCCGAAGGGGTAGGTAGAGGTGTATTACACACCCACGACTCGCCAGCTATGCTTAAGTCCCACGTAATAGGGGGCGAGTCTATTGACGTCTACCGGGCACATTTCCAAACTCCGGGCTGCTAGTGGGATTTTTTTTTAATTTAACGAAAATTCTCAATAACACTGCCCGACCCGGGGATCGAACCCGAGACCTCATGATCAGCAGTCGCTTACAGAACACAAAATGTGAAATGGACATTTTTACACACATTGTGTTCTAATGCATAAAGCTTGATACGACGATTACTACACGCAACTTACCTACACCTAATGTTGCGGTAGGTGACTGACTGTGTGTGGAGCAAAACGAGTGCCGGGTAATCAGTAAGAAATTTCTTATTTCGCCTCACCGCTTGTACGCTCATGATTATAATGTTAGTAGCTAGTAATCGTAGTTCAGTATCTGCCACGCATTTATTTTTGTAATATGCACTTGCAGTTTAAATAACAGGTTTCCCATATAAATAGAATAAATGACAAACTATATTATAGTATTTAACTATAACGTTTTTTTCTGTAACCGGTCCTCTGGTGATTCAATGAAACTCAAGGTAATTTTTGGTTGTTGTTGAGAGGTGTGTCGTGACCTGATATATTCAGTCTCGTAGAATTGAGCAGGTTATTTGTATTACTAAAATATATATTTCGTCGTACATGCAGATACAACGTATAAATATAAAGGTATGGGAATTCGAGGGCAATGGATATTTTAAGTAATACTTATAAATTATTCGATTAATGAGGCGCATTCTATTACTATTATGGAATGTGTCTCTTGTTGAAAGCGAAAATAATATTCGTTTCTATAGTATTTGGAGTAAAGGGTTCTAAAAATATTGTAATTATACTAAACACCCTTAATTTCATTTCACCTGCCCCGTAGGCGCGTTGTTGCAATAATCTTCCCTCTATATAAATTTCAATTGAAACTAAAAATTAGCTATACCAAATCGCTGATATTACGAGGCCCATTTATACTAGTTACATAATATTTGTCAAAAAACAACTCGCTATAAATATCGAAAATTAGAATGTTTGTTTGCTTAAGTGTATTTAACTGGCGGTAAAATGAGTTATTTTCTGTCTAGTTACGTGCTTTATTACAGCAATAATTTAAATAAAACCGTAATTATTTTTAGTTTTATTGTAATTACAGATCACTATATAACACATATATTTTTAAGTATGTGTAAACGAATATTGCAACTAAAAATACTTTTTTCTTTCTTATTCCTAATCCAAATATTACAAAGCTGTAACAGAGCCTTGTATCAGCCT
Source organism: Leucoma salicis (assembly GCA_948253155.1). NCBI lineage: Eukaryota > Metazoa > Arthropoda > Insecta > Lepidoptera > Erebidae > Leucoma > Leucoma salicis. Next base: position 10,883,069 of record OX411807.1, on the reverse strand, counting down.
TATTATCCTTACTAATTTTACAAATGTGAAAGTACATTTCTTTGATTGTTATCCTTTCACGCCATAACTAACAACCGATGATTATGAAATTCAGCATATATATAGTTCAGAACCCGGAAAAAGGCATAGGCTACTATCATATACTTTATCCGTCTTTTTTGTTTAGACGGGAGAAAAATGTACCTAACCGCACACCCCGTCGTTAGTAAACACGGTAGTGTGGGGCCCTCATTCACTAAATAAATCCCATCGGGCCACTGGGACTATGTTACATTACTTCAGGTATCATTATACTTGATCCTGGAAAAATGGATGGATCCTGTAGGATTTTAAATAGAGATTATTAGCGTACAAAAGTGACGTTATTATATTCTTAAGTCCACGCAGACGAAGTCGCGGGCAGAATCTAATGATATTAAAAGTTAGTTCGTTTTTAATTGTTTGTTATGCTTTCACGTTGTCTTCTGAATTAATCATCATGAAAATTTGCATATAATATATAGTTTGGAAATTACAGTTTCTTGTGGGGGAACTATTTTTGCAATAGGTGCAGGTAATGCGCCGTAGAGTGACGTATTTATATTCTATAGTCCACGCGGATAAATTCGCAGGCAGAATAAAGTCACTAATGGCTTGAGCACACTTATATAAAATCGATATGGGTTCTCTAAAGATTACAAATAGATAGTGATAAAATATAAAAAAACGTTTACCGAATTGCATACATATATAAAGTAAATTGTATATTCTATTTAAAAATAAAGTAATACAAACTATAATAAATAAGTATATACGGCTATAAAAGCTCCGCCGCAGCAAAGTAGGTTAGGTTATATCTCGGGTATTTTTCTTTTTTTCCCGCCCTAACAAAAAAAAAAAAAGATGTCTATAACCTTTTATTAACCCTCGGGTTCCTGATAACGTTTCTAAGTCTTATCAGCTATTTTTTTGAAGACAACACCCTGCACTAGGGAATAATCCTTATATCGCGGGTGACTTTACAAACATACAATTACACGGACGCGAAGGACACCCAGACTCCAAACATCCAATTGTGGATTACAGAAAGAGTTGTCCTGTGTGGGAATCGAACTCTCAGCTACTCCGCCATCTGTGCATTAAACAATAGAGGTTTAATCAAAATATGTGCTGTAGGTTTTGCGTCATTCTCTAACAGGAAAACAAAACAGTCATAAAAAAAACATGTTTTGAGAAGCCCAAGTAAGCCTAATAGAATCACTGTTTTCCCAAATATCTTAAACGTATAGATATAAGTCTGTTACAGCATTTAATTAGTATAGACAGAAGATAATAACTTGTTATCGACAGGAAAATCGATCAACGCCAGTAGTTTTTCCAACCAAATTTCACAGTATTACGTCATTGAAATTAACACAAAAACATTTTAGCTGAGGCTATCGAGGTAAATAATTATAAATTGTTATTTGTCCTTATTTTATTGTTAGTACAGATCCCGTTATCACCAACTATCTACTTCAAAATCAACTATTACGTTAATTATTGAGATTTCTTAATATAATGCAGGTTAACTTTACATATACAAGCTACCATAATTTATATTAAGCCCTTTGTTTATTTTTTTCTATGTCACTAACCTAATTGCCTTTTGGCACTCTTTGCCTACCCTGCAAGGAAGTACGCGTGATGATAACTCGTAAGTAACCTAATTGCTAGCTATACTCTATAAGGATATATATAAATCATGTGGAAGATATTATATTTAATATGTCTATTTTTTTAAATATTTGTTAACAAATACACAAAACAATTAAAAAAATTAAAGAAAAGATAATTTTATTATTATTTTGTTATTACATATTAAGTTAAGTAATATTATAGAGTGGTACCTGTCGCCACAGAAGAGTATGGCTTAGTGACGCTTGTATTTTTGGTCTGTCACCACACGAAACTTCTTGTTTTAGTGAAAAGAATTGTCATAATGAAAATCATCTTCGCATGATCGCTAGATGCACGCTTTTTATGTTATGAGTGATGATATGATTAAGAAAAACTAAGTATTGACAATCAAAATTTCTATTGGCTAGAGTTAGTAGTATTCGACTTACGAACTTAGTTTTCATGGTCAAGAAGAAATCCGCTCAAGATGACCTTGTTGGCTAGACAGAGGTTTAAATTTCGAATCTAGGACACACCTTACTCTTTATGAAATTGTTCTAAAAACAGTGTCGATACATTATTCTCATTGCAGGCCCTTTAAATGGCAGTTTTATTGCCTCTCATTGATTAATCCATACCACAATATTTTTCGGACAAAGTCTGCACACATTCCATTAGGAACTGTTTCAAGAAGTTGGTATTGCAGTAATATGTAGTATGAAGCTTGCAGAATATGATAAAATAAGCTAGGCACTTATATCAATAAAACATATTTCAACCACTTTAAACAAATTATTTGTGAATGTGGAAAAAGAGAAGTTTAGTACGAGCAGGATACAGATCAAAATATTTCCACCAACTTTTATTCTATTAAAAAGCCCACCTTATGACAAGTGGTAACCGTGGCTCATGAACCCAATTATACAAAGAATACCTACCCTGATCTTATGCGCGAGGGTGGTACTTCCCGATCGAGCCGGCCCATTCGTGCTGGGATAAGCAAGGCTACCCTTCGAAATAACTAATAGTATAACTTATAACCGAAGTTCCCAGTTTGTGGTCTTAGGTTTTGCTGTGTTCGATAGCATCCCCAAATTCTGGGATTTTGGTGGTGTGAACAAGATCAAATTTTTTAGTCGAAAAATATAACATTTTGTAAAATAACATAGTTGTCAGCTTACTTCATTTTCTGTTAATAAGCCTATGCTACGTAGCATAGTGGAGCAAACTACTAATTAAAATTTTAAAGGCTTACCACAATTAATTAATATCAGCAACAGACTAGTTTTAATAAGTAGGTATAGACAGGTGAAATAGGTTTTTATAAATTATTGTATAAATGTTTTAATTATGACTGAAATTAAAGAATATTTTAAGTATGTAGATTGTTTTGTAATAGCAAAATGAAGTAATATTTGTTAACATCCTCGTTCGTTTTACATTCTAATTTAGAGATGATTAAAAATAGTATCAGGAAATGCATTCGATCCCCGTCTTGGTTTTTTAATTAGAGTAAGCAAAGCAATCATATTAGAGAGGTCCATTAATGTCCTTGATAAATAAAACACTAAGCAACATTAATAAGCTGTTCCTTATAGTATACGCGTATCCGTTGCTAGTGTTCAATGTTTTAAAGAAATATAGGAAAGAATTATTTACGTTATACACTTGTTTAATTTAAAGTATGCTAATGTAATATAATGGGCTATTAATTACAGTTTGCATACCTATAACTCAATATAAAATCTTGATATTTAACAGGTGGTTACATATTTAAAAGGTGGTATAATATCTTCACTGTGCCTACCCCTCTAAGAAACAGTGAATCTATGTACATATGGTTATGGTTACAAACTAAGTATAATAGAAAAACCGTCTCATTACATTCCTTGATGTTAAGAGAAGATTTGTGAAGTAAAATTAAGCAGGTTGCGGACAAAGGTCTTGAAACGATACCGTTTGCCAATTTGTCGCGAGTGTGGTGTAGTAGGCCAATGCCACTTTTACAGTGGAGAAGGCCCGCAATGAGGACGCAGAGTGTTAAGACGAAACAAGAAGAGTGTTGGTTTCCATCTATACTAATATAATAAAGCTGAAGTAGTTTGTGAATAAAGAAAAAGAGATTTTTAGTAGGGGCGGGAATCGAACCACGCATCTTTTCCAATCCGGGGAAGTGCTCTAAACCACTGAGCTACCCTACAGATCCTTCGATCATCCCAAATTCTTAATCACATTTGTCTTACGACTAAAGTAGCGGAGCATGTCAATTGCTAAAAGAAATAGATCTAAAATGTCTGAAGTAGTTGCGATAGCCTAGCGATAAAAGCAAGAGTGTGCGATCTGTATATCTATAAAAAAAAAAGAAATATAGCTCGGTGATGAAAACATTTATATAATCTATAAGTGAGCAAACTTGTATTCTTTTTTTGTTTAGGCGGGAAAAAAATTACCACCCTCTCGTCTGGGGCAACGAGCAGAGTTGTGAGGGACCTTCAACCACCAAATGAACCTAACACTAATGAGAGACGACACGTGGCGGGTTTATTTACCCGCCACGTGCCGTCGCTCCACCTCTACTGACGATCTATTGGAAAGGTGTGATATTACTTCAGTGGTTCGCCGGCGGCTTACCCCTTTTCTCTAAAGTGATTAGAGCGTCGCATCGTCACTGGAGGTCTTGCAAGGGGCGGGCGTACTCCGGTCCGACTACCCGCTGCTTGCTGCGCTGGCTAGGGCACAGGTTCTAGCGCTTGGGCCGCTCTAGTCGGGCAGTTTGGGTCAGCGGAAAGATTTCCTCCCTGGCCCTCTTCGCTGCCTCCTTCTGTAAGGTAATGTTATCACAGAAGGTAGCCACCGTGGCCCTATTCCTGTAGCTGCTGAGCATCGTCCTGCCCTTGTTAGCAATAGGCATTATATACGATTATCTGTATTATTTTATCACGACGTAACCAAATTTCCGAACAACGATAAAAGTTGGTACTCAATTTATAGTAGAACCTACTCGTAAATAAGGGCAGCCGAGAAAGGGGCAGCTGATATTACATGATCTAGGGTACTCAACACTGTATTACTGCTTACATGTTTTATACTAAATCGTTTAACTTTTAGTTGTTCGGGATAGTAAGTATTAATCCAGTGCTTAAGCCTAAAGAGTATCCCCGATCGGTTTTGTATAGCATTATGACTTTTTGACTTACTTATTATCACACCATCTCCCATGAGGGCTAGGCAGATAGAGCAAAGTAAAGACTCTATTCTTGCATACATATCTTGCTTCATCAAAATTCATAATGCTTTTCATACACGCTTGCCGATTTTGGTTTATATGAGCACACCCACATATTACGCTCTTAATCTACCTACCTTTTTTTTGTTAAGGCGGGAAAAAATGTTCCTTGCTGCACACCCCGTTGCTCGGGGCAACGAACAGGGTAATGTGGGGCCCTCACCCACTAAATAAACCCGCCGTGTGCCGTCTCTCCTACCTACTAAATTTAATGTAAATCTGCTCAGTCGTTTAAGCGTTATTAATGGACAAATATCCTAACATCTAAACATCTTCATAACCTTTCATGTTAGTAGGACTAATAGGATAATCCATATATATTAAATCTATGGGATAATAGGATAATCAAATCTTACCGAATATAACACAAAGTGCTTAGTTTCATCAGTTGTGAAGTTATATTTTTGTGTTATTACATATCATATACCTATGTATATATATCTTGATATAATATATGTTCATCCGTAAGTAATTCATTATAAATGTATATAATAATTCATTATAATAAAAATTTATGAGTGTGTTATATTAAATTATATTGTTGGTTAACTTATAATAAATAAAATAAAGTTTGGCATGAACTAGTGTTAAGAGATAAGCCGTTTATTGCGTTATATTGACCTTGTGTCTAAAAATAAAGGAACGAAATTGCTTCGAACTTTTGTTTCATAGTCTATTACTGCTCCAGCATTTGGATCACAGGCATGGCTAGATGTATACCATAGTGCACCTCACAGACCATCCAAAAATTATTTATACAGTTCAAGTTCCAAGTTTCATTACGACCATCGTCCTTCAATAATCAAATATGCATATAAAAGAAAATAATAAAATAAAATAAATATTCACGGACATTTTTCACACAACGTCCTCTGGTCTTTCAGATTACGGATATAATACATATGTATAGTACTTTTATTTTCTAAATATATACATATAATAGATAGAAAACACCCAGACGCAGTACAAATATCTGTGTTCATCACACAAATAATTGTCCTGAGTGGGAATCGAACCCTTGACCTCGTGCACGGAAGTCAGTTACACTACCGACTACGCTGCGAGGCCCGTCATATCTTTCAAGAATACATTACACCACGCCATTAATAAATAAATAATTAAATATTCACGGACATTTTCACACAACGTCCTCAGGTCCCAAACAAAGCTTAACGCTTGTGCTATGGGTACCAGATTACGGATATAATACATATACTACTTTTTTTTGTAAATACGTACATATAATAGAAAACATCCAGACGCAGTACAAATATCTGTGTTCATCACACAAATAATTGTCCTGAGTGGGAATCTAACCCACGACCTCGTGCACGGAAGTCGGTTACACTACCGACCATGAGGCCCGTCGTATGTTTATGATCATATATGCGGGGTCCTCATTTAAGAAGCTGTTGTTTGTCATCGTTATAGATTTATAGTACAGCATAGTTATGTACCTCGGTGAATTAAATGCCAGTATTGTTTATTATAAACTTATGTTTACAATATAAACCTTATGGTTTATAAAAAAAATAGTTGTTAGAAATATAGACACCTACTTACCTGTTTTGTTATGCCTCGGTGGTGCAGCGCTAGTATATGTGACTGCTGATCATGAGGTCTCGGGTTCGATCCCCGGATCGGGCAGTGTCATTGAGCTTTTTCGTAAAAAGAAAGGCGAACCGTGGGTGTGTAATACACCTCTGCCTACCCCTTCGGGGAATACAGGCGTCATGCTATGCTATGACTTTTGTTTATTATTTTTTTAACTGAGTACAATTTTGTGTTACTGCTTTAATTAATATTTATAAGTTAGACAGTAATATCTAAAGGCCACCCCTTTAGACTACTGCAGACATGCTAATGGCGGATGTTAAAACCGGAATAATTACAAATAGCAGTAGTTTCACATACAACCTACACGCAATAGCGATGATAAACCCTAGTTTAAATTATCCAGTCCTATAGTTATGTATTATTAAATAATATGGTAACCTACTTCCTAACTATTATTAAGCTGTAACAGAGCTGTGTCTGTACATTTAAGATATTTGACAAAAATGGCGTGTCTGAATACCAAACATTTTTTTGTCCGTTTGTTTGTTCGCGCATCACGCAAATACTACCTGACGTATTTTAAAGCAACTTTTGTTTTGATAGCTGGTAAATGTTTTGTCTGTTTGTCGGTTTGTCTGCTTATTTGTTCGCACGTCATGCAAAAGTTACTGTACGGACTTTAATGCAACTTTTTTATTTTATAGCTCTAGATTAGACTTAAAAACTGGTATACATTTTATATTATATATTTTTCCGTTACCATATCGGGAATCTGCGATATAACCTAACAACCAGCTTTTGGCTGCGGCGGAGCCGCGGGCAAAGGCTAGTATGTTGTAAATGTGAAAGTTTGTATATTTACATATTTGTTAGTTTGTTACCCAATCACGCAAAAACGACTGAACAGGTTTGGATGAGATTTAGCAACCATATTTTATAACCACGTTTATTACCTGGAATAACATAATTATGTAGGTATATCCCGGAAAAACAATAGTTTAGTGTGAAACAGCAATTTCCTATAGAAATAATTAATAATTATGATGTTATTATTATTACTTATATTGACGCAATTCTGAGGTCCACGCTAACGAAGTCACGGGCAGTAGCTAGTTAAGTATTTTTTTTGATATTACTATCTCACTCTACCTTACTGGCCTTGAGACGATCCATGTGACAGACTAGTCAAAGTCCACCTGTTGGCAAGTGGTAACTCCTCTCATTGTACTATATACTCTGCAATGCAATATTTATTTAGAATACTCTTAAGCAGATGTTTTCATTTCAGGTATGGGGAATGAATGAATGGACCGCTACTTTGTCCTACAACCGAACAACACTCATTTGTTTCACAGTCGGTACGTTGGTAGAGTACTTACTTGATATCTCTCCGAGCGGGTTGCCGTTCGAACAGATATCAAGTAAGTACTCTAACTTATCACTTAACTATCAGTAATACAATGAATGATAATTGCCTACTTCCCTTTGTGGACTCGTACGACACCCGCGGGAAAAAATGAAGTCCGTGCATATCATAAGATCTAAAGTATTGAATAAATCATGTACTAGTTAGCACCTAACACTTTCATTTACCATTATTCACTATGGTAATTGTAATCCTTGATTTAGTTGTTATGTAAGTCAAGGATAACAAGTATAATAGCGAGTGTTTTATATTGCATCAACTCAGACATAACTGGATGGTTGAACTCAGAGTCGTTTACTGGTTGCATAAGATTCCTTAGTTCTCTTCAGTAAATCTATAATAAAGAGTGTCTCATGTGACCAGTATAATATATGAGCGTTATACGATTCTGATTGCAGACGTTAGTGTAACAATTATCCAATCAATGTTACTAAAATATAAATCGATTTGAGAAAAAAATATAATATGTTGTTCAAATTATCATTATTTTCAAAGATGTAACCGGTTGTTTAAAAAATAATATTTTTTTTCACTATAATTAACCATCGATTATGTTATATTTGGCCCAAGCTTTCAATGGCGTATATAAATAGGTACATGTATTTTGTTATATAATTTCAATTTTATGTACTTACATAAGAATATGCAGTCCAGCCCTTCTCTGGCTGCTTGGTTACATTGTTTTGCATATAGTTTCGTAATTACAATTTGCTGCATTAAATATTTCAACATGTCTCATAACAAAATTGAACTCCTATTTCAGTGTGGCTTTACGAAAGCTCTTTAAACATAGTTCTATAACGAATGAGGAGAAGAAGCATCTGTAAACAGGCAGTACGCATAACTTTTACGTCCTTCGTAGTGGTCATGGCCATTCATTATGTTATGTCATAAAATGTAGCATCTATACCTAAATGGCATAATACGAGTATAAAGTCCGCCTCTATCCATACCCTCAGCTCTTCTTCAGCCTTGCAACGGATTTTGAAATGTCGTTCGTTGTCGTTTATATATTTTGTCAAGAAAGTTTTTATGTATAATGCATCTGAATAAAGTAGAAAAATTAATCTTTCATAGTCAAGTTGCGAAAAAATCAATTTGCAGCACGTGCTCTCTAAATCTGTGGTGGTGCCACAGAACAACAACTGCCTTGTGGTACAGGGGTAATCTGAGCGACTGCTGATCAGATAGTCTCGGGTTTTATCCTCCGGTCGGGCAGTGTTATTGAGCTTTTTCGTAAAAAGGAAAATTCACAGTAACAGCCCGGAGTTTGGAAATGTGCCCGGTAGACGGCAATAGACTCACCTCCTATCACGTGGGACTACATAGTTGGCGAACCGTGGGTGTGTAATACACCTCTGCCTACCCTTTTGGGGAATACAGGCGTGATGCTATGTTTATGCTCTCTAAATCTTAAAACATACTAAATCTAAAGAATGTATTAGAAAGTTGGAGTTCTTTAATATTATGATAGCAAATTACATATGCGATGCTAAATTTGGGCATGAGTGTACCAATTAATTTTATGAGGGGCCTTTTGTGGTTGTTGTTTAGTTTGACCGGTTAGATTTGTTATTTTCCTTTGGTAACGAAGATTGGAACAGTTATATTATTATTTTTTGCAATTCTTACTTCCTTATCATGGTACTTACTAATATTATAAATGCGAAATTGCGTTTGTTTGTTACGATTTCATGCTGTAACTAACTGTAACTGATTATCATAAACTTCGGCATAGATCATAAAAAAGGACTCGATGACTTTTTATCCCGAAAAATGGAAAGGTTCCAGTTTTGCATAGAATTGATCAATGTGATGTACAGTTTTTTTTTGTATAACATTGACCGATTTCTGAAGTTCAGTTGTTTTGTATTGTTTCAAGCGACAACCAAAGTACTAACTATTATAAAGCTGTAATAGAGCTGTGTCCGTACGTTAAAGATATTTTGAAATAACACAAAACAACGTTTACGGAATCTATCGCGTTTACTTGATTTTACTACTATCCTGACGTTTCGAATACTTTACGAACGTAGTTTTATTTCAAAATGTGTAACATTCGCGTAAATATCAGAAAGTATTATATTTAAGATATTTAAGAAAAAAATACTGTATCTATACTATTATAAAGCTGAAACAAAGCTATGTCTGTTATTTCTAAATAAAAAAAAAATGACTGCATTAGGTTTTTTATATGTATAGGCGTGTCTGAATACAACACATTTTTTTTTAGATTTTTTGTCTGTTTTTTTGTTCGCGCATCATGCCAATACTACTGAAAAAATTTCGGGACTAACTATATCGGGGACCTGAGATATAACCTGAAAACTAGCTTTTGGTTGCGGCGGAGCCGCGGGCAAAGGCTAGTTAGGCTATATAAACACAAAACGATTTTTTTGTCTGTTTGTTCGTTCGCAAATCACGCAAAAAGTGTTGAACGGAGTAGTTCTTGATTAGAATTAAAATCTGGTGTACATTTTATCCAGCTACTATATCGGAACTAGCTTTTGGCTGCGGCGGAGCAGCGGGCATAGGCTATATAGGCGGATCTGAACACAAAACAATATTTTTAGATTTTTTCTGGTTGTCTGCTTATTCGTTCGCGCATCACGCAAGAACTACTGAACAGATTTTGATGCAACTTTTTTATTTAATAGCTCTCGATTTTTTTTTATTGCATGTAGTGGCGGACAATCCACGGTCCATCTGATGGTAAATGGTAACCGTCGCCCATAGACTCGACTATACCGAGAGTATTGCCGCTGCTCACCAATTCACTTCACATATACTTACTTATCATCACGCCATTTGCCTTGCGGGGGTAGTTAGAGAGAACAGAGTGCCAAGAGGCTCTATTCTTGCATACATCTCTCACTTACTCAACATTCATAACTCTCTTCATACACGCTCGCCGGTTTCGGAGACTCCTGACTCCACCTTCCTTCAATACATGACCGATTTGGTCTAGGTAGGTGAGTCTCGGTCTCCCCCTGTACCTATGTACATCCTTCCACTTTCGCATTGTATATCTTCTTAACCAGCCGCTCGTCCGACATTCTTTCCACATATCATCGGAGCATTCCCTTTCGCATCTTTACACCAATACTCTCTTACATACTTACTCGCTCTCTTACGTCGTCGTTACGAATGCGGTCAGTCAGCCTCACTCCACAGATTCTCCGCAGAGATCGTATTTCGACCGCATTGATTTTACTCTAATGCTCCTTTTTGCATACCTAACTCTCGCTTCCATACAATAACGTCGGAACAAGCACTGCGTTGTGTATTGCGACACGTGCCCTCTGGCTGAGGTGATGACTGCCGAGAAGTTGTCCCAATGCTCCGTTCACTCTATTTCCCGCATTCACTCTTCTCTCTACATCAGAGGTGTAGCTTCCATCCCGACTGAATCCACATTCAAGATATACAAATTCATCCACTTGTTCTAGCACACCATTTCCTATTGCTACTCTAACATCTGTTTTGGCTTCTTCTCTTTCAAAAACCAATATTTTGATTTTGCTCACATTCACACGTTCTTACAATCTTCTGCCATTACGTCGACTAGGGTTTGTAGGTCAGCCGCGAACTGCGCTAATAAAACTGCATCATCTGCATATAGCAGAGACCTAACCACTGAGTCGCCCATCTGAACTCCCACATTGATTTCATTCAACCTTTGTAGACATTTATCCAGATATATGATAAACAGTCTGGCTGATAGAACGCAGCCCTGTTTTACGCCAATATTGACATTAAACCAGGGTGCCATTCCATCATCCAGCCGCACACAAGCTCTGCAGTCCATGTAGTTAGACTGCACCGCTTGTAGCAGTCTACCGTTAATACCATATTCCGGCAAAATTTCCTAAAGTTCCTTTTGTACAACCGTGTCAAATACTTTCTCCAAATCCACAAAACTGCAGAAAACCCTCTGGCCTACAGCCAAATGCTTCTCCACAATGTTGCGCAGAGAAAACACTTGATCCATGCATCCTCGTCCACACCTGAAACCTCCTTGTATATTATTTGCTCTATCACGCTTCTCTTTCACTAAGGCTTTGGTGTCATTCTTACGTTGCCGGTATATTTATTTCTTCTGTTCTTTCATACTTGCACTCAGGTTTTAAGAATATACATAGTCCAGCCACGCTTTCTTCTTTTGGTCTACGGAAGCTGCTACTTCCATATCCCACCATGCATCACCTTTCACTTTCATATGCTTCTTTGAGCATCCACATACTTCTTTCGCTATATCTACCATACTTTCTTTCAATACTCTCCAGCATTCTTCTATGTCAGATTCCGGCTGACTTGCCATTGTCAACCGTTCACGGACACCCTCTGCATACTTTGCTCTTACACTCTCTTCTTGCAACTTTTCAATCTTTATTCTTTCAAGCCCTCCGAAGTGGACACGCTCTCGCCGGTGTCTCCACTTTCTGAACAGACCACTAAATCTCGCAATAACGAGATAGTGGTCCGTGTCGACAGTGGGACCCCAGAATTTTACTTCGGAGGCGACTGTCTACCAGAATTAAATCTATCATACTGCTCTGTTCATTCCTTCTCCATTTATAGGTACATATGGATGTCCTTATGTTGAAAAAATGTGTTTGACACAATAAGGTTTCTCTCCATACATACATCCGCAATGAGCCTACCTGCATCGTTCACTCTCTTATCACCAAATGAACCAAGCACGTCCTCGAAATCTGGACGCTTGGTTCCAACCCATCCATTCAAGTCTCCGCATACTGTCACACGTTCACTAGCTTCTGCCAAATCCAGAACATTATAAACATATTTAACATTATCCCAGAACTTCTCTAGATCCGATGCCACCGAAGAGCCTACGGGAGCATAAGCTGCGACCATGAAGACCCTGGTGACACCTAGTTTTATTCGGACCCATAGAAGTCTGGGATCAAACATTCCGTAGTCTTTCACACCTGAGGCCAAGCAAGCGGACAGCAACACCCCCACTCCCATGCTGGTCCGATCGCTCTGCGATACACCAGACCACAGGGCTATCCCTCCACCAGGAAGATTACAGGCGTCACTGCCCTTTCGTTTGGTCTGTGTTACACAGAGCACATCAAGCTGTCTGTCTAACATGACGGTTACCAGCTCGTGTAACTTACCTTCCACACCACCTCTTACATTCCACGTGCCAACTCGACACTCTGCTCCCCTCGACTCGCCAAACTGGGTAAGGCGTGATGGGTGGCGGCCCCCATCGCCGCTTACATATATGACATAAAATATAAACGGCTATCTCCTGCTACAGCCAAAACGCAAGGATGTGCTTCATGAGCGGTCACACAGGAGATGGTGATACCAACCCGCTCAGGCCTGATACCAAGTGATTAGTCTTACTTGGTACCCAGCCCTACCACCAGTCATGCAATGTATGATAATTGCTTACTTCCCTTAGTCCCACATACGACACCCGTGGGAAAGAATGGGGTGGAGACACTTGTATTCTTATTCCGTCACCACACGGACAAAGACTTAGACTTAAAAACTGGTATACATTCTATCCCATTACTATATCGGGAACCTGAGATATAACCTAAAAACTGGCTTAACTAAGGTAGTTATGATATAAATTTCACAATCCGGTACCTTTATTTTATTCGTTCTTATAACGTTGGTTACTATTGTTTCAAATTAAAACAATTGTTTCCTGTAACCTCATATTAATGCTATATATTTATACTTTAAGTGAATATATTATAAGCTACATGCTATCTGAGACGTCGTTTTTTTTTCTTTGAGTGCCTTCATTGTATTTCCAAAACTAAGTCCTTTTTTAAGCCTACCGCACATCTCACTGCCCGGGGAGACAAAGGGTAGTGTGCGGCTCTCACCCACTGAAAACCCACCATGCGCGCTCACCCGCCCTCGCTACGGCGAATTACGGGTACCGCGTCATTACGATCGCGATTAGCAGGCAGCAGCCCCTTCAGGTTTCTTGTGCGATGACACGCGTGCTGGCAGCGATTCTGGTCAGCGTAAGAGGATTCCTCCCGGGTCCTCTCAACCCCTTCATCCGTGGGACCACAGCCTCGCTGAAGCCGGCGACCGCAGTCCAGGCTCTGACACTGCCAACCAACGCTCGCACAACGGTCAGCAGCGACAGTTACACGCCTATGACTGCAGCGAGTTCTCGGCGCTGCTTATTCCAGGCCGGGCATGACTCGAGCTTATGCTGCGCCGAGTCCTCGCTACTGTCGCAGTGTGTCGTCTAGTTTCTAGCGATCGTACGCAGGTATTTGCCGAAGCCACCATACCCCGACAAAACTTGCACCAACCGGAAGGTCCCCGTGCAGCCACCCTGCCCCTTCCTCCAAAATCAGCTGGAGCGCCCCTACGGTCTAGAGGCGTCTCGCGGAAAGGTCTCCCAACATGATCCTTATCTACATCAAAGTCCTCCAGAAAGACTAGCTCTGTAGGCTGGTAGTTCAGACTAAGACGTTCAAATAACCAATTCAGTATTGTAATAAATCGTAGTAGCAGTGCCAGATAAATTACATCACACAAGCATACAATTTACAACGCCAATTGCCAATTATGGAGTGTTTTTTTCTAATACTGTTTTAAAATTCAATTATATTATTGAAACGCATTCGGGGCCGAATTAAACTAAAGAAAAAGTTTTTTCATAACATAACATAGCATCACGCCTGTATCCCCGAAGGGGTAGGCAGAGGTATATTACCCACCCACGGTTCACTAGCTATGTTTAAGTCTCACATAATAGGGGGCGAGCCTATTGTCGTCTACCCGGCACATTTCCAAACTCCGCGCTGCTACTGAGTTATGAAAAAGCTCAATAACATTGCCCGATCCGGGGATAGAACCCGAGACCTCATGATCAGCAGTCGCACACACTAGCGCTGCACCACCGAGAATTTTTTTTCCTAAATAATATACAAGCCCTTTTGAAATGCCACTCCTTAATTATAATTCCATGACTCATCCGGTAGCGTTAATTGCGTATATTGATGAAAAACTAGAGGAAAATTTAAAACATAATGTATGTAGTAAACAATTTTAATAACTCTTTGGAGACCCAAAGAGATGATGATTTACAGATCATTCTGGACATTCGTCGTAATAAAAGTGGACATTGGGTGTAATCGTTGGGTGACAGGGATAGCTTAGCGGTCCAAAGTACTTCCCCGGATAAGGTGGGACGCAGATTCGAATCCTGCTCGCAGTAAAAATCTCTTTTTCCACTTTCACATATAATTTGTTCTTTAAAAGTAGCTGAGCATGTTAAGTGCTAAAATACACATCAAAGAGATTTTTTTATAGGTATTTTGCTTCCATGTGCATTTAGTAAAAAGCTGTTATTTAAACATTATAAACGGATAATTCAATTTTATTTGTTTGTATATGTGTACAAGTGGACAATACTTACTGTATACGTTAAGTACCAATCTAGCTTTTAAGGTCCACTGTTTCTTTGATTATAGTATGAGTTTAAGTACCTAGCTTGTTTTAACAATTTTTTCACAAAATTATTGCTATTTTCTTTTAGAAATTTTATGTGAGATGTACGTTTCTTATAGAAACTATGTAGTCTTTTTTTAAAGTCTTTATAAATCTAGGGATAATTTGTAAGCAAAACAACGAAAATAATCTTTCGGGATATTACGCCTACAGCTAATAAATAATGGCTTGAAATTGTAAATATTGTTTCAGTATACCTATATTGCCGTGTGGGGCCGGCTTTAGAATTTTCCCACCCCTCTCTACCCATGGGAGTCGTCAGCAGCAGCACTCCTTCGAGTATTAACAACATCCACCAAGCGTGGCGATTACGGCACTATCCCCCATTCTTGGGGAGGCCTATGTCCAGCAGTGGACTTTAATAGGCTGATGGATGGATGGATGGATGGATACCTATATTAGTCTCATTACAAATAATCTATATTAATAATTCGGTCAAGGGGTACGGTAGGCTCGATTGAAACCTTATCTGAATACTAAAACATAGAAAAAATAATGATTTCGAGTCAACAACATATATCCGCAAAATTCGGATTGTCCACTCGGATGCCATCTTGAGTTCGTTAAGGTCGACTCACGCGTATCAGTTTTGTAAAAGATTGTGTATTATGAGTCACATTTCACCCGAGCGAAGCCGGGTTTTCATCTAGTAATAAATAAAGTATCTACCTATTTTTTTTTTTTTTGTATTAAGTTATTAGATATTTATTTCATGATCAAATTTAATATTTTGGTGCTTATAATATAGAAAACCGTGCGTATTATAAATCACCTATAATTATATTTGTGTTAGGAAAAAGGATTTTCTATTTAGAAAATAGGTTCTAATTTTGCGTTTAGACTAACCTATATTTTGAGAAATTTTGTGGAATGTAATAATTTTTCCAATTTTACGTATTGGCTTATGTAATATTTTATTTCACATCAGAACCCGGGGTTTGGTGACGCTGTGTGCTGAAATACAGGCAATAAAACCATTTTTTTTTCATTGTTAAGGCGGGAAAAAATGTTCCTAACCGCACACTCCGTCGTTCGGGGCAACGAACAGGGTAGTGTGGGGTCGTCACCCACTAAAGAAACCCGCCGTGTGTCTCTCCGCCTTTATTGGCGGGCCACCGGAACTATATTACATTCCTTCAGTGGTAGGCAATAAAACCTAGCTCAGCACCAGATGCTAACATCAGACACAATGTTAATATTATAATAAGTTCACCACTGCATACTTATGAGTTAATTGTGTAAATATATGTTTCTTGTTTAATAAATAAATATTATTATTATTATTAATAGGCACGGATATGTTTATATACATATAATTTAACTTTCTCTATTTTCTGTAGCCGTACATATGAAGTGCTGACAAAAATAGGAAAACGTATAAATACTATATAAGTATTGCATGCGAAGCGTTGAGGTGTGTACTATTTTCGCTTCACGCAGAAAAACTGATTTTTCTAACTTAAAATGTCTCTATTTATCACAATATTGCACTTGTAAAATAATATATACACACAAATATCAAGAAAAACACTATTTTTTACACTCATGATGCCATTTTTGTTATTTAAGTGTTTTATTGAAAACTACTTAGTAAGACCAATACATTATTAGATACATATCAAATAATCAATTTTATTGTGAAAAATGAAGATTATGAGGTGTGCACTTTTGGATTTTCCAAAGTATTTATTAATAGTGTAGTACTTCTAACTAGCCTTTACTTTCAATAAAAATATTTAAAACAAATCAATGATAATCACGAGGATTAACCCAGTATTTCAGTAATCCAGATAAGAGACGGTAACCCCAGGGGACGCAGGTTCAAATCCTGCTCGTGGGCATAATTTCTATTTCATATTTTCGCACTTTGTTTTCTAATAAATAAATTGATTGTAAAGGCACGCATATCACGCACTACATAGCGTGATTATGATTCGCCAATGTAATATAATTACAAGTTATCGCAAGCTAGCTGAGCATACTTAAATAAAGGCGTGGTATTGTACCTTGCTGTAACAAGGCACTGATAACATGTTGCATACGCTGGGGTACCGTTAGTGTAATGCTATGTATGAATATCTTATCTATAAAATTAAATAATCTTTATAACTGACAAGACTTTTCAAAATACAACAGGAAATACATCAAGAGTTTATTAACAGTATTTAGGATTAGAAGTAAAATAAACAAATAATTATTCACGGAAATTTCACACAACGTCCTCTGGTCCCAAACTAAGCTTAACGCTTGTGCTATGGGTACCGATTACGGATATAATACATATATTTTTTTTTTTTTGTAAATACATACATATAATAGACAGAAGCGCCCAGACGCAGTACAAATATCTGTGCTAATCACACAAATAATAAATTGTCCTAAGTGGGAATCGAACCCACGACCTTGTGCATCGAAGTTGGTTACACTACCGACTACGCCACGAGGCTTAAGTTTTATTAGTCGCTTAATTATGCTTGCCTGTCCCTTTAAATAACGGCTCTATCGGGGAAGTACGACCCGCTCATTAGCGTAAAACAACGGTAGATAGTCATATTATTGTGTTTAGTATGGTGAATGAAAGCGCTGAAGGCCAACCTTTTCCTTATCCTCTTTACATATGCCATGCCGTATGCCACAAATTATCATAACCTTAATAAAAACATACGATGTATCTATTTTAAAAAGAAATTAGGTTGTCTATACTATTATTATAAAGCTGTAACAGAGCTGTGTCTCCTACATTTAAGATATTTGAGAAAAAAAATACTGTATTAGGCTATATGGGCGTGTCTGAAACACAAAACATTTTTAAACATTTTTTGTCTGATTGTCTGTTTATCTGTTTGTCTATTTATCTGTGTTTGTCTGTTTATCTATTTGTCTATAGACTTAAACACTGGTATACATTTTATCCCGCTACTATATCCGAAACCTGAGAAATGACCTAAAAACTAGCTTTTGGCTGCGCCGGAGCCGTGGCCAAAAGCTAGTGTTCTATGAATATAAAAGAACTGATTGACTTACTGACATACCAACGCACAACCAAAACTTCTGGGGCTACGACCGTGAATATTTATAAATACGAGTTTCTTTGATATTGTAGGTGAGCTACTGCTTACATCTGATCTTAGGCAAATCCTATCTAAAACGGATTTTTCGTCTACCTCTATGACGCGAGCGAAGCCACGTATAATCCGCTGTTATAATATATTATATAAATCTACCTTGGAAAATTATCTAAATGACAAAAAATTGTTCCAATAACCGTTTTGCGTGATTTAGAAGGAAAAAGCGGCTAAATAGACAAACGTGGTTTGCGACTTAATATACAAACGTGGTTAGTGACTTTCACTTTTACTATGTGTAAATTGGGATCTATGAAACGATGCTATGACTATTAGATTTCAAACTGTTATGGTCACTAATAATACAAGATTTGTTGACGGGAAATCTACCATATACTTACGAGTTGCCGATATTTAGGCGCTATTGAAAGCGCCATGATCACAGTGACGAACAGAGCCGAAATATCGGAGACTCCTGAGTAAAATATATGATGCTATGACTATTGGCCTTGTATTGCAATAATAAAATCGTGGCAGTCAATCTTTTTCATGTGTAAAATAAATTTGATCCGAATTAACAAAGTATTTGTTGCTGGAAACAAATCCACGGAACCTCACCCTCTTGCACTAATCATTGACTATTTCTTGTGTCAATTGAAGCGCAACAAAATAGAAGAAAAGTAGGTTTGTAGCCGTTTAATAATAATTTTACATGTTGCAATGGCGATAAATTAGTATAAACGTAGCTGATTTAATTACTACATATTTATACAATTTTAGTATTTTGACAGCATAATGTATGTTTTTATGTATTATTTGAGTCTGTACATGAATATTATTAATCGCTTGCAACATTTAGCATGTCAATGTGTATGTCGTTATAGGTATGTGATGTTTTATTAAATATTTATTTACAATATGTTTTTTATGAAAAGTATTAAGTGTAAAACTTTACTTAACATAGTATACGAGGGGCAGAGTCATCATTTTGTAAATACTATATTCTCTATACGTATCTAACGTATGCGCAATGTGTACTGCATATTCAAGTCCTATTCTGTATTCACGGTAGATAGAGACGGGTATGAAAAAAGAAATGAACACGGTTATAGATAGATTAACTCTTTATTATACATTGAACATAAAATTTAAATTAGAAAAAATTAAGAAAGTTACAGTTAAAATATATAATTGGTGGCCTTATCGCATAAAATGATTCTTCCAGACAACCATTACGAACACAGTTGTCATTTTTTATGCTACGTGAGTGGCAAACTAGAATAATGATATTAAGGAGAGGGCAGGTAGGAAGGATTTTACCTATCTTACATCCTGAAACCTCCCAAGCTTCAGCCCAAGGTTATGCACTTGCGTTGTTTCGAGCGGATGGATATCAAAAAACTACAGATGGATGCTATTAGCATTGATTGGGAGCCCTTGATGGTGGCCACTATGGTTGATGAGAAGGTGAGCATTTTTAATGATGCAGTCGTCAATCTTTACGATGTTCATGCGCCAATCAAAAGAGTTAAGCTGAAGCTACTTCCGGCACCATGGATGTCAGATGAGATTCGAATCGAAATCAGACGTAGGGATCGTGTGTTTCGTAACCTTAAGCTAAATCGTTGTGACGGTAACTGAGACTACTGACTAAGGTTTAAGAAAGTTAGGAATCGTTGCAATCAGATGATACGCAATGCTAAACGCCGACATATGCTTGATAGTATTTCTTCCACTTCTCCTGCTGGTGTTTGGAAGTTTTTAGGGAGTCTAAGGATCGGCAAATCACGTCACTCAGATTTGCCTAAAACAATTACTTTAGACGATATTAACAGCCATTTTACGTCTATGGACACTCTCCATGTTACAACCAAACATAGTACTATTAACTATGTAGGGAGTTTACCACGTCCCAACTATAATTCATTTCAGTTTTCCCCGATTGCTCCAGGTGAGATTAAAAAAATAATTCTTTCTATAAAGTCCAAGGTCACGGGATATGACAACATCAGCCGTTGCATGATGATCACCGCTTTAGATCAATTTTTACAGCCCTTAGCTCATATTCTAAATTTTTCGCTCCCTTCTGGCTCTTTTCCTTCTTCTAGTCAAAACATTTCAAACGAGCCCTAACCGATGGAGTTGCACCATTTAATTACAGAGTTTCGCATGGCCACTTTCGAGCTCCATCATCAGACCCTGGATACTATCTAAAGACAAAGTACTCATCAAGACGAATCAAAAGTGCCCAAACTCAATGGATTGCGTTGTTTCATTATACAGTTACTGTGCCACTTTCCAGCTTCATCATCAGCCCCTGGATACCACCTAGACACAAAGTACTCGGCAAGACGAATCATACGAGCCCAAACTCGATGGGATCGCGCCGTTTCATTAAGGAGTTTAATCCGTGTGGTGACGGACTAAGAATACAAGTGTCACCACCCCAATCTTTGCCCGCCGGTGTCGTAAGAGGCGACTAAGGGTAGTAAGCAAATTTTCACCTATTCCATTACTGGTGGCAGGGTTCTGTTACCGGGTGGGATTACTCACTTGTTAACAGGCCCGAGCGGGTCTGTACCACTGTCCAGACTGACCGTGAAGCGCTTCGGTGTGTTTTGGTTGTAGCGGGAGATTGCCGTCCCTATCCCATTTCCCTCTCCTGAGCACGTGGTGGGTCTTGGCAATGCTTGGAACTCGGGCGTTGATAGGGTCGTGGTTGGGAGGTTGGGCGTGAGGGGCTGGCATGGGGTTCAGGGAGACCCGGTGGGAATGGTTCGTTGGCCACCTGCCGGTCAGTAGGGGTCCCGAACCCGGGGACATCCCGGGAGTCTGTCCCGCCAACCGGTGAAAATCCCGTTGAGTAGCTGTCGTGCCGGAGTGGGAGACCGATGTGGACCCGATAGTTGCTCGCGGGGGGGCACCGGGGGCCCTTCCGTGCTTCGTGTCAGCTCTTCACAAAACTCATCGTTCTTCTACGTACTAATTTCTGCCCTCTTTTTTCTTTGTATTGCCGAGCTCCACCATGCGCATCCTTTTCACCCCCACTCTCATCTCAAACTATGAAAAGGTCAAAGAAAAAGAGTAGGTTTTTGACGGCGAACTCCTTATCCACACTCACTGTGGAATTTTGCAACGTCAGGAGTTTACACAGTAATCTCGACGCCGTCCACCATCATCTTGAGACGGCGCGGCCTGCCCTGCTCTTTTTGACGGAGACGCAGATAGGCGCCCCGGATGACATATCGTACCTTAAATACCCCAGTTACGAATTGGAGCACTCATTCCATCGTAAAGCCGGGGTGTGCGTGTTCGTTCGGGGTGATGTCCGTTGTCACCGCCTGCAGGGCCTCGAACTTGGTGACCTGTCAATGGACAGGTCACTGTGGTTACGCGTAGAATTTAGGGGGACTACCCGCATCTATGCGTGCCTGTACAGGTCTCATGGCAGTGATTTGGGGTTAACTCACATCTTTGAGAACGTCGAACGGGGGATTGACAAAATATTGGAGCAGTATCCATCTGCGGAGGTGGTGCTCCTTGGTGACTTTAATGCTCACCACAAAGAGTGGTTGGGGTCCCGGACCACTGACCTCCCGGGTCGGCAACTCTTCAATATGGCATTGGCCTATGGTCTCTCACAACTGGTCACACAACCTACCCGTGTCCCAGATATTGAGAGCCATGAGTCCTCCTTGTTGGACCTTCTACTGACCACAAATGCACACGGATACCGGGTGGTGGTTGATGCTCCTCTGGGATCGTTTGACCACTGTCTGGTTCGTAGCACAGCCCCCATTGCGAGCCCTAGTCGCTTTTTAGCCTCTGGGTCTCGCAGAGTCTGGCAATACAAGTCAGCAGATTGGGATAGACTTCGCGAGTTCTTCGCATCCTACCCTTGGAAGCAGCTATACTTCTCCTCTAAGGACCCTGACATCTGTGCGGACTGCGTTACGGAAGCGGTGCTCATGGGGATAAAATCATTTATCCCCAACACCAAAATATCGGTTGGCGGTCGCAGCCGCCCCTGGTTCAACAAAGCCTGTAGGGAGGCTGCACGCCAGAAGCAGTCCGCATATCTGGCCTGGAATAGGGCCATGAATAGTCGGGATCTGAACACCAAAGAGGATAGGCGAAAATTTAATGCTACTTCCAGGTCCAACAAGAGGGCTATCGCCAAAGCCAAGGCAGAACACGTGCCAGAATTGGCGAGCGGCTTGAGAGATATTCCACTGGGAATCATGCTTTCTGGTCACTTGCCAAGGCAGCACAGGGCAACTTTTGCCAGTCTAATCTTCCTCCACTGCAGAAACAGGATGGTAATATGGCCCACAGCGCAAAGGAGAAAGCCGACCTACTGGGCCAATTCTTTTCCTCCAATTCAACTTTGGACGCCGGAGCGGCTGCACCACCTACCATCACGCGATGTGAAAGCTTACTGCCTGAAATCCGCATCACGCAGCGTGCGGTCAGGCGGGAGCTGCGGCTGCTGGACGTCTATAAGCCAAGTGGGCTGAATGGCATCCCTGCGGTGGTTCTTCGAACGTGCGCCCCTGAGTTGACCCCTGTCCTTACGCACCTGTACCATCTCTCATACAGTACCGGCAGGGTTCCAGCTTCGTGGAAGGTAGCCCTTGTTCACCCGATTCTCAAAAGAGGTGACCGGTCGGACCCGTCAAATTAAAGGCCGATTGCGATGACATCTCTACTCTCTAAGGTCTTGGAGAAGGTTATTAACCACCGGCTCCTGCAGTACCTAGAGGATCACCAGCTGATCAGTGACCGCCAATATGGCTTTCGTCACGGTCGGTCCGCTGGTGATCTTCTTGTGTATCTTACCCAGCGTTGGGCTGAGGCCTTGGAGAGTGGGGGTGAGGCGCTAGCAGTTAGCCTGGACATCGCGAAGGCGTTCAATAGGGTCTGGTATAGGGCCCTTCTGTCGAAGCTACCATCTTATGGAATCCCCGAGGGACTCTGCAAATGGATCGTCAGCATCCTGCGGGGTCGGAGCTTCAATGTTGTAGTAGACGGCTGCTGCTCCATTACCATGGAGGTTAATGCTGGCGTACCACAAGGCTCGGTGCTCTCTCCCTTACGCTGTTCATCCTGCACATAAATGACATGCTCTCGATAGAGAATATGCGTTGCTATGTGGATGACATTACGGGTGATACGCGATATGCCGGCCATCAGAAAGTTCCTCGGAACATGCTGGAAAAGAGAAAGGCACAACTTGTGTCTGAAATCGAGAGCTCTCAAGGGTGGGCCTCGGAATCGGGAGAAAAGAACTTGGTTCAATTCAACCCTACGAAGACACAGGTTTACGCGTTCACTGCAAAGAAGGACGCATTTGTCGTGGCGCCACAGTTTCAAGGAGTGACTCTCCCAATCTCCGATAGTATTGAGATCCTCAGCATCGATATTTCAAGCAAAGTCCAATTCAGGAGTCATTTGGACGACAAAGCCAAATTGACAAGCAAAAAACTGGGCGTCCTGAACAGAGCCAAGCGGTACTTTACACCGAGGCAGAGACTTGCACTTTATAAGGCACAAGTCCGGCCGCACGTGGAGTACTGGTCATATCTCTGGGCAGGCGCACCAAAATACCAACTCGACCCACTTGTCTCCCTGCAAAGGCGTGCTGTTCGAATTGTCGACGATCTC
This sequence comes from Leucoma salicis, assembly GCA_948253155.1. Lineage (NCBI taxonomy): Eukaryota > Metazoa > Arthropoda > Insecta > Lepidoptera > Erebidae > Leucoma > Leucoma salicis. The sequence continues at coordinate 10,858,912 of OX411807.1, read as the reverse complement.
AATCTCACGGATGAACTGGAGTCGTTGGGGCGGCGGAGAGACTTTGGGTCTCTTTGTGTGCTCTTTCGATTCTTCAATGGAGAGTGCTCTGAGGAACTGTTTGAGGTAGTATCAACATCCCCTTTTTACGACCGAACCACGAGACGTCTAAGTAGGGTTCATCCACACCACCTAGAAACGATCTCATCGAAGACGGTTCGTTTCCAGCGCTCTTTTCTACCACGTGCGTGTAAGCTCTGGAATGATCTTCCTGCTGCGGTGTTCCCCCAGTACTACGACATGTCCTTCTTTAAACGAGGTTTGAGAAGAGCACTTTACTCACGGTAGGCAGTGGCTTGGCTCTACCCCTGGTGTTGCCAAAGTCCATGAGCGACGGTTACTACTTACCATCAGGTGGGCCGTTTGCTCGAATGCCACCGTTGGCAATAAAAAATAAAACAAAAAAAGAGTACCTATATCTACCTTCCAGCTCCATCATCAGATCAGCTCCATGTCATCGTAATAGTGCATTTTCACGTGATATACATATGCGTGTAAAATTTCAGCTCAATCGGAAACCGCGAAGTGTGTCAAATTTAACTTGCAAGATTTGACGGTTAAGTAAGGTTTAGCAATTATGAATGACAAATACTATCTGATACATGTCCACCACGACCACGGTTACAGCCCCCGAAACAATGAATTTATTGCAAACAAAATTTGCCGATCGCATAATTTCACGAAATTCAACTGTTTAAGTGGCCAGCTCGAACATGTGATTTAACACTGCTGGATTATTTTTGTGGGGATTATTTTTGTGGGGTTATGTTAAAAGCAGAGTCTATACGAAGCCAATCGAATCGATTGCAGCCTTAAAACTCAAAATTCGGGAAGTGATTAACGAAATAAATCCACCATTTTGTCAAAAAGTGATTAAAAACTGATGAAAGAATCGACATTTGTAACCGTGGTCGTGGTGGACATTTATGAGATATTATTTGTCATTCATAATTCCTAAACCTTACTTATTGTAATACAATAAAAATTTTAATCATTATCACCTAAATTTATTTTTTTATTTTGATTTAAAAAACAAAGTTCTTGTTGAAAAAAAACCCAACAACTAACATTTTGTGATATGACGACATCTTCCGACCGTTACTCGTTTGCATGTTGATAAGTCTTGTTGGCAAGAAGCTTTATCACTTTCTTAGCCATTGCCCTATAACATAGTAGAAACTATTTTTTTTAAATACACATGTTTATTGTATTTATATAATACTACAATCTACGTGGTAAAAGGCTTAATTCATTTCAAATGTAAATTTTATCTAAATCGAAATAGAGTTTGCCAATTATTTCCCGATTGACAAACGTGAGATGAAACACAAATTGATGTGATTACCCATATTATGCAAGTGAAAAGTATTAACACGAGAACGAATTGGTAAACTTGGTGGTTTTCTAGAAATTAGACATGGTCAGTTAGTAATCTAGTTTGTATGTTTCTTGTATAATACTAGAGTACTTACCTAAAGTGTTTGTAAGAACCCTGATAATCATATTTTATGAAAATGTAAGTAAATCCGTGAACTCAGTTTATGTTCAGAGAGTCAATCATCAGCTGGTCGCAGCGTTTGCGGATTTTGTATTTAATATATTTCTTGTATGGCTCTCCGTGATTATGAGTAGCCGAGATCGGCTTCGAATGTGGTTTGTTTGTATTATCTAGTCAATATTATAAGAATTACCCGTTGTCCTAGGTGACCGATGCGACGTGACGCGACGCGATGCGACGTATTGCGGCTGATACTTTAAACGCTTTGCATCGCTGAGTGCGAATATTAGGCGACAACGTAGGCCATAAGTACATACAACCTCTATTTGATATTTTCGTGTCGCGTCGTATTAACGCGTTTGTTGTTCACCTAGGATAACGGGTAATTAATACTGCATAGAACCTTCTTTCTGAGAGGCTGCGTCATTATTCGGTATAAATCTTAATTGTAATAATTAACATCAAATGAGGCAGGCGTCACCCAAAACATTTTGAAGGAACGTGTTATCAAAATTCGCAGTCCCGAGCATATGTCGCAATGGCTATTAAGCCATTATGGCTAAGTATCTGGGACCGTATTCCAGGAAATGCAGGTTCAAATCCTGTTCGTAAATGATATTTTCGAGAGCCGCGAGACGAGACAAGGCTACCATGTACACACTCGCTCTTGGCCTATCTCGTTGTGTCTCGACGAGTATGTACAGCTGGCTTAAGATGTGGCCTAGGCAAAAGAAAGTAGGGAACTAATTATACATCATATAAGTATATTCTGAAGTGGTGCCATACTATTTTTTTTTTGCACACGGGAGATGGTGGTACCAACCCGCTCGGTCCCGATACCAAGTGAGTACTTCCACTTGGTACCCAGCCTTACCACCAGTCATGCAATGGATGATAATCGCTTACTTCCCTTAGTCGCCTCTTGACTCTCTCTCGACACTTGTATTCTTTGTCCGTCACCACACGGATAAAATTATTTCACTATTATTTAGCTTTATCACGTAAGAAGAAATTATTTGTGAAATGTGGAAAAGAGAACTTTAGTGTGAGCGGGAATCGAAGCTGTGTCCCTTACAATCAGGGGAAGTACTCTAATCGCTAAGCCATCGTACTGACCAACGGCCATTCCCAATCTCCACATCACATATTATGTCTTTACAATCCACACCGATCCATGTACATGCATTAATCCAATACAGTAAGTTTAATTTTGCAAATAAAATTCACAAGCTACAGCTTAAAGTAGCTGAGCATATCAATTGCTAAAATACGTATCAAAAATGTCAATGACGTAAGTGTAAATCCACGGGCATTGGTAATCGATAGATCGTTTGCCGTAACTAGCCAAAATGTTTAAATGGAGTAGGACGCATTAGCATTACACACGAAACTCTTGAGTGAAATTTAACATTTATTAAAATAGTTTCTAAACATTTATGTACATAAATTATTCCTGCATGACATGTATACGTTAATACATTTCATAATGTATCTTAATTCAATAATATAAAATTTAATGGTTCTCATTAAATGTCATGAATTTACATAAGTTTATAAGTAATTCACCTTGGCTTTAATGAAAATACAGCGTCATGTAAAATAACCCTCAACCCTTAGATAATAAGTTCTTTATCTAAGCACGCGTGCCATTCACGTTGCAACGGTCGCAGAGACTGCCGTATCGAACTGTCGCGGCGACAGTTCGCTTACCACACACACGTTACGACTCTGTCGTATCGATGTTCCCTTTAAATTCACCACAGTCGTTTGATAACTTCAGTACGATACAGTGCTCTTGTTTCACCAAAATGAATATTATGAAAAAACGGCCAAATCTTTCTCAAAATGAACATGGACAAGACGAAAGTCATGCCTAATATCAATGTCATTTCAGCACCGGTCCTAGTCGGGAGTGCGCTTCTCGAAGTTGTATACCACTATGTCTACCTGGGACAGACAGTCCAGTTAGGTAGACACAACTTCGAGAAAGAGGTCAATCGACTAATCCAGCTCGGCTGGACAGCGTTCGGGAAGCTGATGAAAATCTTTTTGTCCAAAATTCCACAGTGTCTGAAGACGAAGGTCTACGACCAGTGCGTGTTACTGGTGATGAATTATGGAACAGAGGCGTGGTCTCTGAATGCTGGCCTTATATCAAGGCTCAAAGTCGCTCAGCAAGGTTCTCGAGTGGCGACCGCGTATCGGACGGCGCAGCGTAGGACGGCCTCCCACCAGGTGGACCGATGACCTAGTCAAAGTCACAGACATTCTTTGGATGCAAGCGGCACAGAGCCGTTCGCTGTGGCGTTCTCTTGGGGAGGCTTATGTGCAGCAAGGCTGATGGATGGATGGATGATGATGTTGACGCGGCACATCTAATCATTTACATGAATAAAATCAAAATAATTACCTACTACCTACCTCGGTCGAGTCGGTCATCGGACCGTAGCAAACTCCAACACTCACGTTATGACAAGGTAGATCGTGTCGCAAAGTTCGATGAGTGTTTCAACGGACCTGCGACCTGCCCCGTGAGGCAGGGGGGTTAGGCAGAATCTCATATCTCACATGTCGATCGTATCGTCATAACTGTGTAATTCATCATTTTTGTACATATGCTTTCTTGATTTCTGTCTAAATTTTTTTCCTGTTTCGTACTTTTAGATAACTTTCTATTTCCGTAGTCGAGTTACAGTTTTTAAACGTAATTTTTTTCAAGATAACACTACACTAGGAAATAATCCCAGTATCGCGGGGACTTTGCAAACATACAATTTCACGGACACAAAGTACACCCAGGCTTAAAACATTAATTTGTGGGTAGAACAAAGAATTGTCCTACGTGGGAATCAAACCCACGGCACGGAGGTTGGTATCTTAACAACAACGTCGCCTGTGCAGTCAATTTATTCTGTAATCCAAAAGAAATAATGACTAACACATGTAAATAATTGTAATAATAACTAGTCTGAAATGAAAGGAAGAAATTAGGAGTTTTTGCAGGTTTCTACAATAACTTAGCGGTCTAAAGCAGCCCCCCCCGAAGAACGGAAGACCTTGCGTCTTCGCTTCTCTTCTTGAACAAAAATTGTTTCTAATCATCTTGAAATTTTGCGTTCATATAGCCTGAAGTACAGAAAGGACATTGGTTATTCCATCCATCCATCCATCAGCCTTTCATCTTCCACTGCTGCCTGGTCCCCCGGTAATCCCTTAGTCAGCTTTTACGACTCCCATAGGAAGAGACGGGGTGGAGCTATTCTTGGTGCCGGCTCCACACTGCTAACATTGGTTATTATTTATCTTGAAAAATAAATTAATCCTTTACGATAGCTTATTTTGGATAAGAATGTGTATACTTAGTGAATTTTGAAGTCCATGCAGACAAAATCGCGGGTAGAAGCTAGTAAAAACGTAATAAATGTGTAGGGGAATCTTACATATATACCAAATCCTATAAAAAGATCTGGGACTCTCAGGGGCAGCGTATGTTTAATAACTAAACTGAATAATTTTAAAGTATAATCTCACTTTCCGAAAACATTTAATTAAAAACGAATAAATAATGATTACCTCCTCTAACGATCGCTTTAGTGATAAGATCTGCCGAATGATATCATAGCGATCTGACAGCCATTAGTCTAATCTAAATTATTCTATCAGAATATTACTTATGAATGAATCTAAAATTATGAGGCATTTTTATCAATTGCTAATAAATAATTCATTCGAGTTATCTTATTGTAATTGATTTATATTGATTACACTTGGTTGTCATGTTTATCAATTACCATTATATTACATTATAATCCATCCATCAGCCGTTCAGCATCCACTGCTGAACATAGGCCTCCCCAAGAGAGCGCCACAACGAATGGTCTTGTGCGGACTGCATCCAACGGCTCCCTGTAGCTTTTGATGAATGAATTACATTGAGGTGTAGTTACCTATTATTGAAATGATTGTATTACAAGATTGTTTTGCATTATAGCGGTAAAACCGAGCACTGGAAAGACAGTGGTATCGAGTCCAGATATCCTCTTACTTTAAGTAATTCTCCAAAATTATGCGTGTATTTGTTTTCAAGTTATCACTGCTCGGTGAAGGTAAACATCTTAGGGAAAACTACATGCCCGAGTGGTTTTCTCAGCGGTTTCTGGATTCTGCCATATCGCACAGGGTCAGCGTCGTGGACAGCCTAAATGCCTGTCACTTTTAGATGAGACGCGTGCCCGACTTTGACGGAGAGTAACAGTTTGAGAAACAAAAAATAGGATGTTACTGGTGAATAATTATCTTGAATCACGATATAATAATTATATAAGCACATGAATGTTGAATCGAATTTAATTAATTACTTACATATTTATTTCACCTCTGTTTTCTAGTATTTATGTACTTATTGTGAAGTAAGTTATAGCGTGTGTTCTTTAGGTTATCGACTTCTCTCGGTAATGTACTGATAATTTGATAAATTATGAGCAATGTTCGAGCAGGCTGATGAAGCCGCATTCTGCGGGAATTTGCGCCATACCACCTTGCCCACTGGACAGGAAAGGCCTACAACGAGATCTCATCTCTGAGGATGTCTCCTTCCCATTGGCTGATGAGCTCTCGCTGGAGTTCTCCCCAGTGAACTTCTTCTACGTGACTTTGCTCGCGTGTCATAGGCCCTCCGGAATAGATACCGTCACTGTTGGCCGCCGATCGTTCGCGGGATTCTGCTGGCTTATTATCGCACTGTGGCGACTACATCATCAACCGTAAGACTACAGAACCAGGAACTGGTCCCAATCTAGTGGCTCACCTGTAGTAGTAGGTGACTTCGACATCAGTGAAATAGACCAAAGTACAGAATAAAGCTACCCCGGGACCCCAATGGATTAAAGCAGAAGGTCCGATGACACACGTTGTTCAGTGTCTTGCGACGGCGTTAAGACGTTAGATTTTTGCCTTAATAATTGTTGCGACATTGTCATCTATTAATTGTACTTAATCTTTGTGTAACATTATATATTCCCGAAGAATATTATCAACCTGGGCGTATTATTTTAGCTTTAGCACTATAATAACAAGGCAGTATAAAACTCAAACTATTTTACTAGGGCCACACTATATTTTTATAGATTTATACTGCATTTTAACTGTTCACTGTCACTATAACGGTCACTGATCACTTTAAACCACTGAACAACTCACGAATTTATCTGTTTTTAATGTCGTCATCAGTATCATCATCAGCTAATGTTAGGTACGTTACGTGTCCACTACTGGATATAGGCCGCTCCCAAGGCACGCCACTCTTCCCTTTTCTGAGCTATTTTGGTCTCCTACCTCTGCCGGCTGTCCATCGTATATCATCGCTCCACCTAATTATTACAGGACGTCCTATACCACATTTAACACTTTGCGGTCTTCACTCTAGAACTCAAACATTACCGACCCACTGCCACTTCAGCTGGCGTTGAGCTATGTCGGTTACTTTGGTTATCTGACTGCTGCTGCTGCGAATTACTCCGTTTGAGCATAGAGGATGCACTAACTAAAGACTTAAGTCTTTGGGTTTTCGTTAGGGCTGACGAAAAAACCCGATTAAGCTACCTAAATGTGGCCCTGCCTAGCAGTATCCTTCCTGCACAGTTCGCCTAACTCCTAATAAATTGCTTATGGCCTTAAGATCTGCGGTATTGCACTTAAGGGACATCGGCTCTGAGAACTTACGATTAGTTCACTTTGATTAAGAAATGCAAACATTTCGACTCGAAGATATATCAACCGTTCATTACTACTTATATAACAGAAGTGTTATTAATGTTAAATGTTTACTCATGTAGATACAACATAAATTGGTTACAGAGATTTATATCGGTGTCACTATAAATTAATTAGCATTAATACGTTTACTTAATAAATACCTAATCTACAAATTTATACATATATATACTATTATTATAGCTGTAACAGAGCTATATCTGTACATTTAAGAGATAGTCTCTGAACACAAAACATTTCTTTTTAGAATTTTTCTCTGTTTATGTTTTCGATATTAACGCAAAAACCAATGAACGGATTTTGATGTTTTCAGTAGTTTTTTCGTAACGTCCGAACAACATATTAGCATAGCGCAAAAACGCCCAAACATTTAAATATCAAAACATTTATATAAACTTTCGCCTACATAAAATTAGTAGAAATAGTTTTGCAGTTAAAGTATTCTCTCATATTAGTATAATATTATCTATGAAAAAACTATTATGGGAGTCATAAACACGTTTCTACACTTTACCTTTCATTCTGACCTGACCTTATTTCGATAATTAAAAAAATATTAAACGTTGACATTGCATAATTTTACTAATACCTACGTAATTAAACCAACGTATGTTTTATCATTCTAATTAGTTACGACCGATTTATAGTAAAGCTGGTAGGCATATTAGTAAACAAATTTAATATTACTACGAAAATTACTGATGTATGCATCACTTAAAATTACCTTTCAGCAATTAAAATACCTTAAATAAATAAATATTCACAGACAAAATGTCGGTGAATATTTATTTCACACAACGTCCGCTGGTCCCAAACAAAGCTTAACGCTATTCTATGGGTACCAGATTACGGATATAATACATATACTACTTTTTTTTTGTAAATACATACATATAATAGATAGAAAACACCCATACGCAGTACAACTATCTGTGTTCATCACACAAATAATTGTCCTGAGTGGGAATCAAACCCACGACCTCGTGCACGGAAATCGGTTACACTACCGACCACGCCACGAGGCCCGTTATCAAATATACAGGACACTTGAAGTGTTACCAATTAAAAATGCCATAATTTTGTAAATTTAGTTTTTATTTATTCAAAAACTTACTTACTTACTTATCATCACGCCATTTCCCTTGCGAGGTAGGCAGAGAGAACAGAGTGCCAAGAAGTTATATACATCTCTCGCTTCCTCAACATTCATAAATCTCTTCATACACGCTCGCCGGTTTCGGAGACTCCCGACTCCACCTTCCTTCAATACATGACCAATTTGGTCTAGGTAGGTGAGTCTCGATCTCCCCCTGTACCTACATCCTTCCACTTTCGCATTGTATATCTTCTTGACCAGTCGCTAGTCCGGCATTCTTTCCACATGTCCGACCCATCGGAGCATTCCCTTTCGCATCTTTACACCAATACTCTCTTTCATACGTGCTCGCTCTCTTACGTCGTCGTTACGAATGCGGTCAGTCAGCCTCGCTCCGCAGAGATCGCATTTCGACCGCATTGATTTTATTCTCATTTTGCATACCAAACTCTTGCTTGCCGATGGCAAGGGTTGCTGATCGCAGCCGTGTGGGGCCGGCTTTAGAATTGTCCCACCCCTTTCCACCCATGGGACTCGTAAGAGCCGACTGAGGGAATACCGGGGGACTGAGCAGCAGCACTCCCTCGAGTAATAACAACATCCACTGCGATCACCAACCCGCCTGCCAAGCATGGCGATTACGGCATTATCCCGCATGAAGGGACCGCTCGTTGTGGCGTTCTCTCGGGGAGGCCTATGTCCAGCAGTGGACGTTGAAAGGCTGATGGCTGGATGGATGAACTCTCGCTTCCATATAATAACGTTGGGACAAGCACTGTGTTGTGTATTGCGACACGTGCCCTCTGGCTGAGGTGATGACTGCCGAGAAGTTGTCCCAATGCTCCGTTCGCTCTATTTCCCGCATTCACTCTTCTCTCTTCATCAGTGGTGTACCTTCCATCCCGACTGAATCCACATCCAATATATACAAATTCATCCACTTGTTTGCTGCACTTGCTACTCTAACATCTGTTCTAGCTTCTTCTCTTTCAAAAACCATTATTTTGGTTTTGCTCACATTCACACGTAGGCTCCTTTTCTTATAATCTTCTGCCATTACGCTGACTAGGTCAGTCGCAGGTACGATAGCTCAGTGGCTTAAAGCACTTCCCCGAAATGGAAAAGACGTGGGTTCGATTCCCGCTCGTATAACAAATCGCTTTTTCCTTATTCATAAATAATTTATACTTTAAAAAGTAGCGGAGCATGTCAAATGCTAAAAAAAATAAGTCAAAAATGTTTAAAAAAATCGCGCCATCGTAGTAAGAATTTTAATTGCAAAATTAAACTTGCTATATTGGATTGATGCATGTAAATGCATTCCGATAGATGGCGTTGGTCGTAAAGACAAATGTGATGAGGAAATTGAGATGACCGAATAGGTCTGTACGATAGCTCAGTGGCTTAGAGCACTTCCCCGGATTGGAAAAGACGCGGGTTCGATTCCCGCTCGTACAAACAATCTCTTTTTCCTTATACACAAATAATTTGTACTGTTAAAAATTGCTAAAAGTAATGCAATAGTAAAAAGATAGAGTAAAATAAATCGTACTTTATTTTGGTACTATGTACTTTTTTTTTCCTACTTTTAATAACCTGTGTACTTTATTTTCACAAAAAAAAGGTGGCAACCCTAGAGCTGAATGTTAAAATTTCTATATGATCTGTTCGTGTGGCAGACATGATTAATATCGATGATTGTACCATAAAAAGCATTAAGGGCCGCGTCTGCCACCATAACAGGCCTGCGTTATCAATTAGAAACACCTTCAAAACGAGGCACATCGAAGCGGCAGACGTCCAGCCCTCTGACTTTTTAAGTAATTAATTTTTAAACAATTTTTCATGATTTAATAAAATGTATATGAATTGTTCGCTTGGCAGACCCGAATTGTTCGATTAATGACGATATAAAGAACCACAGAAAAATAGTCTGTCACCGTGATAGCGCTGCGTTTGTAAAAAAAAATATGTCTGTTAAGTCATTTGTTCGTATTTGCCTTTTGGACTGATGGTCAGAATCATCCTCAAGACAATAAACATTGAAGAGGCAGACGTCCCGACCTCTGATTTTCCAAGGGCAGAGCATTTTTATATATATATATATTTTTTCGAAAGTTTTGTCTTTCTTTTAAGAAAGACAAAACTTTCGTTGTCACTCTTTTCTCTCTAAGGAGAGAAGAGAGTGACAACGGTATAATTCCCCAGGTAGTTGGCGTTTACCTATGGGGCATTACGCGTCAAATCACGCGGTCATTGGCCTGACCCCTCGGATTTTGATGTCTAATGAATCGTGGGTTTTGTTTGGCTCCAAATATTATTTCAAATGTATAGAAATGTTTATTTTATTTTTATTAGGGCTTGTCCGTGCTAAAAAAAACATTAAATTGAGGAAAAACATAAAGAGGAGCCTTTTTAAATTAATGAATTTTTTTCACAGATAATAGTTCGATAATGGACCAAACGTCCGTGTAGGGCCGGCTTTAGAATTGTCCCACCCCTCTCTACCCACGGTAGTCGTAAGAGCCGACTGAGGGAATAACGGGGGAGTGGGCAGCAGCACTCCCTCGAGTATTAACAACATCCACTGCGATTGCCAACCCGCCTGCCAAGCGTGGCGATTACGGCATTATCCCCCATGATGGGACCGCTCGTTGTGGCGTTCTCTTGGGGAGGCCTATGTCCAGCAGTGGACGTTGAAAGGCTGATGGATGGATGGATGGATGAATGGGCCAAAACAATACAATTTGTTTTTTTATTTTAATTTTTTTATTCTCTTTGAATCATCCGTTTTATTTCAGGCCATCGACGCTAATAAATTAACGAATATTTTGGTTTCACTCTAAAACCAAGAAATAAAAATCAAGTTTCACTAGGATTTTTTTCTTTTTGTATTCTCACTTCAAGAAACAATTACAATAAGAAATTATGAAAAAAAAAGAATTATTTTAAACATTTTTGATCTATAGTAATTATTTTACCGCCTGATTTGACGTGGAATCCCCCTATAGACGGCTGTTTTACGCGGTCAACCTTGTGAGAACTGTCGATCGTTTCCCTTCGTTCGCTCCGAATAGTACTAAGACAGTACTACTACGCTCTCTCGTACACGTATTTATGTGGTGATCCTCTCTTATATATATAATGTACTATGGTGTACAATATATATCTAAATATTTAACGAAGGCTGGGGCTTATCTTCATTTTCATGATGAACATGAAGAATGATGGTCAGACGTGAGGGTAGTCTTGAAATTACACGACGTTATTGTTCAATACACTAATCTTTATGGATAGTTTTAGTTTTGGTAACAAAATAACAAGTGATGCTCACAATATTTTAGGATGTAACTCTCAAAATAATCACATAGAGCGCAGGTTAGTTGTATGGCGACCACGTCTGTCCTCTTTTAAATTGACTAACTGCTATCTGTCAGCCGGCGCCTACCGCCTGACGTCTGTCATCGCATCAAAACTAAATACTTATAATTTGAAGACATTTAAAAGATATTGAAGGTAAGTGACTCAAGCAATAATAAAATTACATTACATAGACTAGTAGACGTCAATAGGCTCGACCCCTATTACGTGGGACTTAAACATAGCTTGTGAGTCGTGGGTGTGTAATACACCTCTGCCTACCCCTTCGGGAATACAGGCGTGATGCTATGTTTTTTTTTAAATAAACCTTTTTAAATTTTTAATTGATTAAAATTTTATTTCCTTTCATAAAAGACAGAAAATAATATACTATCACGTGAACTCTTAGTAATAACAATAATAAACCGTAATAACCGCTTTACCTTAATTCCTGAAAAAAACTTTAAAAAATCGTACATAAAAAATTCAGCGACCTAGACGTCTGCCAACTTTTTTTTCCTATTCTGGGAGTCCTAATGAATCGAATGGACGCAACGAGAACGACGAACAAATGATTTAGTATAGCTTTTTTTTTTACATTTTTGCACCTACGTCCCGTGATAAAACAGAGCCCTGCAGATCTGCCTATTCGATTTTTATAGTTTTAAGGATGATTTTGACCATCAGTCCAAGAGGCAGACGCGAACAAATGATATAATTTCACTTTTTTTTTACATTTTTGAAGCGCTGTAACTTGAAAACGCAGGGACATACGACTTTCATTTACAGGACCAAATCGGTTTGTATTGTCATAAACTTTCATCTCTATTAATATGAAAGACGAACAAATCATATACCAAAATGGCACTCAGCTCCCTAACCATTGGTCCAACTAAATATACCGCAATGGCAAGATGTTTATTTTTTTAGTCGAGTGTCGACACAGTTTGAAATCGGAATTAGAATATAAAATGTGTTGTTTTTAATTATGCAATAACTGGCTATATGGAATATAAAAAGTGTTGTTTTTAATTAGCATGTGCAATGTAGGAGAGCCGCGGGCGTCAACTCTACTTAATCAAACTAGCGCCTACTATATTATAAACACCTATGCCACCATTTTTGCCGTGTGGGGCCGGCTTTAGAATTGACCCACCCCTCTCCACCCATAGGAGTCGTAAGAGTCGACTGAGGGAATACTGGCGGAGTGGGCAGCAGCACTCCCTCGAGTATTAACAACATCCACTGCGATCGCCAACCCGCCTGCCAAGCGTGGCGATTATGGCAATATCCCCCATTCTTGGGGAGGCCTATATCCAACAGTGGACGTTAAAAGGCTGACGGATGGATGGATGTCACCATTTGGCAAATAAAAATTGTCAATATATTGCCAATTCACCGTCAACCGTGACAATTGCTCGGGACTGTGAACTTCGGTAATACACTTCTTCTTAATGTCTTTGGCGACGCCTGCGCCATTTATCGTAGCACGTAAGCTTAATTTTATCGATTAATATTCATACCAAATAACTTGGACTGCACAGATGGCGGAGTGGTTTAGATTCCGGCCTCCTCTAGTGTTGTGGGTTTCATTCCCACACAGGACTCTTTGTGTGATCCACAAATGGTTGTTTTAAGTCTGGGTGTAGGTAATTTGTGTCCGTGACATTGTATGTTTGTAAAGTCCCCCGCAATACAAGGATTATTACTTAGCGCAATCCTTAAAAAAAAAGAAACAACGCAGCCCTAGTATGCGTTGACAAAGTAGCTGGGACGGTTGTCCAGGAGACGTGACGTGAATTGGCCACCAAGATCGTGCGATTTGACCCCACTAGACATTTTCTTGTGGGGTTTTCTCAAGTCACAGGTCTATGCCAATAATCCGCAATCAACCGATGCCCTGAAAGTCAACATAACGCAGGCCATTGCTCAGATTCAGCCGGATCTATGCCGTACAGTAATTGAAAATTGAACCTCCCGGATCCGTGCCACCGTTCGAAGCCGCGGTGGACATTTAAACGATGTTATATTTCATAAATAATGGCATAAATGGGCCTTTCAAATAAAATAATAATTTCTTTAGTATCTCACATACAGCTTGTTTTATTTAACTTCTACATCGACCCGTCCTTGTTGAAATACCTTTTATGTATAATATGTATATATACAAGAATTGCTCGTTTAAAGATATTAGATAGATAGATTAGATATGTCAACATATTCACTTGTACCATTTTTATTATGGATTTAAAAAATCATGGGTATGTGTGTGATTACATTTGAATAAAAATAATCAATTGAATACGACCACTTGGGTGTAGGTACCTACTATGGTGGTAATCAGAGGGGTGCAACTGCCGTACATTGGCTCACCAAAAAATAGTGGCTATTTTGCGCTGTCTGGTGGTGCAGGAACAGTACTAACTTACCAGTTTAGTGTCTAGAAAATAATATAGATGGCGCTTTTCTCAATAGAGGCGAAATATTTCATTAAATATTTCCAATAGATACTATAAAATGCAACAATTTTATAAAATTGAATAACATTTTACAAAATCCCTAATCAAGTGTGGTCTCAGTTACTGTGTGATCAATTTATTACTAACGGATCACGTTATTTCAAAAACAAAAATATTTACTAAAGCGCCATCTAGCTGCAGCGGTATCACTGTGCTTCATACATTGACATAGCGCCATCTAGTGACCACGGAACGAAATCTCCAAAACTGAATCCCAAGTGGTGTATCTATTCCAAGTATAGTTATTTATCTATGGTGGTAATAATAATAATAATAATTCTTACACAGAAAGTAGGTACAATATACACCTGTTATTTAATTTAGTTGATCCTTATACAATCTACCCCTAACTTAGTCATGCAAAATATGTACATAGTTTATCCTTTAATATAATAAGTAAAACTAAATAATAAAATGTCGCAATGAAGTTACAATAAAATATAATTATAAATTATGTCAAGATATATTACTATTTAATATTATAAAACGGAGATGTTAAAATTCAGCAAGGATTTTATCATGTAACAAATCACAAATGGAATAATAATACATCAATTAATAAGACTGACAACTTCTTTTTGAAAACTGGTAAGGTCTCATTTTTTATGCTATCGGGTATTTTATTAAATATGATTGGGCCCATACATACAACACTTTTTCTTCCATCAATATTACCGTATTCTATTGATGCTAAAAACACCAGAGGCATCACTCGTGCGTCGCCATCTGCAAGGAAAGGGATAGGCATAGAAAGGATAATCAGGAGAGGATAGGTAGGTAGGATACTAAGGAGAGGATAGTAAGGATAATACGGAGACGGTAGGGAGAAGGTTTGGGTCCCGGCGTTCTCACATACCATACGAAAAACAACGGTAGATATTTCTACTGTAGGAGTCCATCCATATACATCCACTAAAAACCGTATCTTGATTATCATATTAATATAATTCATCTTGCCATTATATTTGTTTCATACTATTTTTAAAGTAGCATTCTTATTGAGTAAGAGTCCTGTTTAGGTAACTTGTCAATGTCGCGTGCCGAGACATACTATGTCTAGCTTTTAATACGTCATGAGACCACTTATATTATTATAAGGAAATGAGTATGTGTTGAATTATCATTTTGTTTGTTGTAGTTGTCATTAACGCCTATTTTTTTTTGTTAAGGCGGAAGAAAAATGTTCCTTACCGCACACCCCGTCGTTCGGGGAAACGAACAGGGTAGTGTGGGGTCGTCACCCACTAAAGAAACCCGCCGTGTGCCGTCTCTCCGCCTTTATTGGCGGGCCACCGGAATTATATTACATTCCTTCAGTGGTGTGTCATTACCGCCTAACATTATTCTATAAATGCTGTTAGAATCAACTGAGAAAGTTATTTGTCCGTGTGGTGAGGGACTAAGAATACAAGTGTCACCACCGCATTATTTCCCACGAGTGTCGTATGAGGCGACTAAGGGAAGTAAGCAGTTATCATCCATTGCATGACTGGTGGTAGGGCTGGGTACCAAGTGGGAGTACTCACTTGGCATCGAGCCCGAGTGGGTTGGTACCACCATCTCCCGTGTGACTGGCCATGATGCACATAGTTGCATTTTTGCTGTAACAGGAGATAGCCGTTTATTCTTTCATTTCATATCTGTGAAATGAAATGGTGAGCAGCGGCTTGACAATACTCTCGGTACACTTAGTTGAGTCCATGAGCGACGGTTACCATTTACCATCATATGGACCGTGCCTCGTCTGCCACTACATGCAATAAAAAAAAATATACCAAAGAGGATAAGTAGAGGGCTACTTGGAATAATACTCTATATCTACATATTTGTTTAGCATCACGAGCTGTGGAAAGGGGGCTCATATTAAAAAAAAGGAAACGAAAATTTATACTACTGATATGATATTAAGTGGATGGAGTCCGTAATTGTAATATACGTTATGGTATAATAAATACAAAATAAAAGCATGCAATATAATAATATTTTGATTTGGCATCGATATTGGCTAATGGTAAAAGCTAACAGCCACTCATGGATTTAGCAATAGGTACTAAGTATTGAATATATGGTTACCCTACTTACGGAATCTATTAAAACATTTCTCTAAAAATAGAGGTAGCAATTGCGGGCGTCCAGCATTTTAATCTCAATAGTTGATTTTTATTTCCCTTTTAAGGAAACAGGTGTACTCATCTTATAATACTAACCAGGCTACTATTTGTTGATAGTATTAATAAATATCAATGAGCATTATTTTATTACAAATATAAAATATCATTAAACGTTCTCTATCTAGTTTGAAAAGGAATAATTGATATTTAAATAGTTTTTAAAAGATACTTATTTCTACTAGCAATACTTATTACGTACTTTTAAATACATAAATTACCTCTTTAGAAGGAAATCAATGCAAAACAACCAGGATTACTTTTATGCTTTTACATGCTTTGTATTGATGCAATATACAAAGAGTAATCTCTTTGTATATTGCAGTATATTGCTCGGTTCTGATAGATAGTGTGTCGTTAAGTTGCACATTACTTACTATTTACTATTATGATTTTATGAATTTTTTTTTATTTATTTTACTCGCGCGTGTTTTTATTCTGATTATTTCCTTTTCTATTACAATAATAATTTTTATATCTGGAGAGGTATTCCAAAGAGAGAACCTAAGAAACGGCTATTAAGTAATTACCTAATTTTAATATACCTATACAATAAATGAACTAATTACAAGTGCACCGCAGCAATGCGTGGCCGGCTCGGCTAAAGTTTGTGTAAAGTAGGTAGTTAGGTACTTACTAATCTCTGCAACTAGGTTTCGGGTTTGAAATAATATTTTAGCATTTCATCGTTTCACCATCAGCACAATTTTTGAGAAGGCTATTTAAGATTACATTACAAACATTAAAGACTAAGGAAAAAAAAACAGTTATCAAATAAGTGCCATTTAACTTCAATAAATTAAAACTGGACTACGATATGAAAAATGTAGATGGCGCGTTTATAAAAAGATGTATAATTAAAAGGCGGCTAAATTCGTGCTAACGCTTATAATAAAATAGTAATCCACATCATGATATTAATGATACTACTTATATTGTATGGGGAAAGTTGGTACAAATATTAATGGAACATGGAGTAATTATTGAGTTCCATGTGTGTTCAATGAGCATTGACTATCGGATAGATTTAGATTTTCTATTCATGTGGTGTTTGACTACTTATACACTAAATCACTATCCCATTTATTCCCACAGGTGTCATACAAGGCGATTAGACGAAGTAAGCACATACGACCAAGACTGCAAGAGGTAAAAAACTATAAAAAAAAAACAGTATGGTAGGTGAAAGTATTATTTTATTATTTGCTGTCACACCCAAACGGATGGAAACTAGGTACCATTTTTTCAGATCCTTTTATATAAGTGTAAATTGTAGGGACAATATCAGAACCAAGCCTTACGTCACTCTTAGCGTAGTGATGGATTTTATCTATCTGTAATCGTAGTTAGGGGCTTGGATATGTAATGGTGTTGCCTCAGTTCATGAAGGGCGGTTACCACTTACCACCACTGCTGCTCATGTGCCACTGGCTCTTGGTATGAAAGAATCAAGAATATAGATTTTTGAGTGTAGGTCTCAGGCTTTTGGTATAAAAGAATTGAGTAGAAAGAGAAAATAACGAGTAATCATAATAATTTTTAATAAATTATTGTAATCGGTACATTCTGATATTTACGCGAAAATTACAATTTTGAAATAAAACTACGTTTACGGAATCGCGTTTACTTGATTTTTCTACCATCCCGACGTTTCGAATACTTTACAGCATTCATGATTCATTCTATCATCTAAGTCCACCCGTGATCATGAATGCTGTAAAGTATTGGAAACGTCGGGATAGTAGAAAAATCAAGTAAACGCGATAGATTCCGTAAACGTAATTTTATTTCCAAATTAAATTAACCTAGGTAAATAATCTAATGGCTGGTGCAAGCTGGTACCTTCCTATGCAAAAAAAATGTTTATTTAATATCAAAGATCCTAAGTATATATATGCTGCTATATTTACAACTCTGTAGTGTTAGTAGTTTTGGCTGTGCATCAATCGTCAATCAGGAAAAGCAATTAAATATATAACTAGCGGACCTATCGAACTTTGTACCGCCTCCGAATAAATAAATTTTAATTTATTAGCTGAATGTATGAGAAAATCAATTCTCTTCATATTTGTTCTCCAATTTTAATAGCTATTCTGTTATTCCGGTCAGAGACAAATCCAACAAATCGTATTTCATAAAATCGGTCCAGCCATACTTGATTCATTCTTGCAAAAGCGCCTGTTTTTAGAAGCACTAAATCTAAAACGCTAGTTGCTCTCTCAAAAGCTTCAGGCGTTTTTAAAAAATAGAATTTAAGCCACATGGATTCTATTATTTTCTTGTAGTTCTATAACTTTTTTTATAGATTTGGTATTTATAAACTGCTTTAAAGAACAACTTATTTGTGACTGTTGAAAAAGAGAACTTTAGTGCGAACGGGATTCAAGCCTGCGACCCTTCCAATCCGGGGAAGTACTGTAGATCCACTAAAGTAACTGACCGTGTGCCGACTTTCCGCCTGCATTGGCGGGAATACACAACTTTTTTTTGTTAAGGCGGGAAAAGATATACCTTACCGCACACGTCGTATCTCGGGACAACGAGTAAGCTAGTGTGGAGCCCTTACCCACTAAATAAACCTGCCGTGTGCCGTATTTCCGCCTGTATTGACAGACTACTGGAACCATGTACTTACATTCCTTCAGTGGTCCGCCGGAGGAATACACACTTAAGCATAAATTATACTTACTTATCATCACGCCATTTCCCTTGCGGGGTAGGCAGAGAGAACAGAGTGCCAAGAGGCTCTATTCTTGCATACATCTCTCGCTTCCTCAACATTCATAACTCTCTTCATACACGCTCGCCCGCTTGGAGACTCCTGACTCCACCTTCCTTCAATACATTACCAATTTGGTCTACGAATTTTTTTTTTTTTTGGTTGTTACGAATGCGGTCAGTCAGCCTCACTCCACAGATTCTCCGCAGAGATCGCATTTCGACCGCATTGATTTTTCTCTCATGCTCCTTTTTACATACCCAACTCTCGCTTCCATATAATAACGTTGGGACAAGCACTGCGTTGTGTATTGCGACACGTGCCTTCTGGCTGAGGTGGTGGCTGCCGAGAAGTTGTTCCAATGCTCCTTTCACTCTATTTCCCGCATTCACTCTTATTTCTACATCAGTGGTGTACCTTCCATCCCGACTGAATCCACATCCAAGATATACAAATTCATCCACTTGTTCTAGGACACCATTTCCTATTGCTACTCTAACATCTGTTCTGGCTTCTTCTCTTTCAAAAGCCATTACTTTGGTTTTGCTCACATTCACACGTAGGCCCCTTTTCTTACAATCTTCTGCCATTACGTCGACTAGGGTTTGCAGGTCAGTCGCAGACTGCGCTAATAGGACCGCATCGTCTGGATATAGCAGCGAGTTAACCACTGAGTCGCCCATCTAAACTCCCACATTCATTTCATTCAACCTTTGTAGACATTTATCCAGATATATGATAAACAGTCTGGCTGATAGAACGCAGCCCTGTTTAACGCCGATATTGACGTCAAACCAGGGTGACATTCCATCATCCAGCCGCACACAAGCTCTGCAGTCCATTTACTTGGACTGCACCGCTTGTAGCAGTCTACCGTTAATACCATACTCCGGCAAAATGTCCAAAAGTTAAATTATACTCCTACAAAAAAGCTTTCTACACGATAAGTCCTAGTTATTATCAAAGAAAAGGATTTCCTATCACTAAATAAAGCATAATAATGCTTACTTGGGAGAGTTTGATTTCTAATTATACAGTTTAAGTAAGGATAGGTGTTTGACTAACTACTGTTGCAATCGAAAAGTAGGTAAGTAGGGTACCTTCAGTTTTTTGGCTGTGGTGACGGACTAAGAATACAAATTTCACCACCCCATCCTTTCCCGCGGGTGTCGTATAAGGCGACTAAGGGATGTAAGTAATTGTCACCCATTGCATTACTGGTGGTAGGGCTGGGTACTAAGTGAGAGTACTCACTTGCTATCGAGCCCGAACGGGTCGGTACCACCGTCTCCTGTGTGATCGATCATGAAACACGTCAGTGTGTTTTGGCTTGGTACAGCCAAGAGAGAAGATAGCCGTATATTCTTTTATTTCACATCTGAGGAATGCAATGGTACGCAGCGGCTTGAGTATACTCTCAGTATAGTTGAGTCCATGAGCGACGGTTACCACTTACCATCAGGTGGGCCGTGGCTCATCTGCCATCATGAGCAATAGAAAAAATATATATGGGATTTGATTATATATTTCTTAATTACATTATATTGTGTTCTATATTGTAGAACTATATATAGAAATTCTATATTATGAGTCTTAATTTATTAATGAGTTTGCTTACATAATTTTAGTCGGGAAATTCGGTTGGATCTTAAATTGGTATAATTCTTTACAATTTATAAGCTAATTGTAAAAGTCTAATGTAAAAGTGTAGCTCGATAAAATTTAAAACACACGAATAGGTATATATCCCAGCACGAATGGGCTTGGTCGATCGGGGAAGTACCACCCTCTTACAGAATATCGACGTGAAACAACGGGGTAGATACTCCTACCGTTGTACTTCATATGGTGAGTGAGAGCGTTCGTATGGGAAAAGGATTTGGGCGCTGGGGGCCCAAATCCTTTGTTTTGTTTTTTTTTTTGGAAAAGGATTTGGGCCCCCAGCGCCCAAATCCTTTTCCTATCTTCTCCTTTCTATCCATCCCATCCCTTCCTTACTATCCTGCCTCTCCACTTCTTATCCCTTTACTTGGATATGGCGCGTGTGTGATGCCTCTGGTGTTGCTAGCGTCTATAGGCCACGTTAACCTTTTACCTTCAAGTGAGCCGTATGCTTGTATACCCATGTATATGAATGATAGTGTAGTAGTTATACCAAAAACTAAAAAGGCAGGAATAGGGATTTTGATACTCAATATGGTGTTAAAGTTGAGTATATGAGATTTTTTATAACATTACTGTCTTACTTTCGCAAGTTTCTTCTCAGAATGAGAGAGAAATGTAGGCTACATTCCACTATACTGGCCCATTGCAGGTTGACAGACTTTACAAGCAGACTTCATAGGAGTATCTCTCAGGCATGATGGTTTTTCTCGCGATGTTTTTCTTTATTGAACTGTGATAATTTGTAATTAAATACCTACACACATATGAGTAATTTCTTTAAGTCTTGGGATCTGGAGAGACAAGACCTGGGGTAGGGAATCGAACTCGATACCCTTAGCTTTGCAGTCGTCAGCCTTACTACTAGACTATCACTGCACTCATAGTCGTTATTGCTTAGGACGAAAGAATCACACACTGCACTAGTTGACGCAATATTTTGTAAGTAATATTTTTTAAATTTATAAATACAAAATATCCATTTGGATAATAATTCCAATTAATGAATTGGAATAATTTTGTTTGAAAAACAGAACTGCAACGATTACAGGATTTCTCAACTTTTTCCTATCGATGGAAGTCGTAGAAGTCGGTTTATAGGGTTGAGCCACGTGCCTGTCTGTGGGCCAGCAGATGTCTCGTGACACCTGCCCTTGCCACCTCAACTATCACTGTCTGACCCACTTTATTAATCGTATATCCATCCCTTTCTATTTGTGCTTATTTTTGTATAATATATACAAAGTGACGGTAACTAGAATGGACCCGAAGCGGTTATAATGACCAATACATACCTCAGCTGTTATATTAATTGCGTAATTAAGAAGCCTATGCACCTGAAGAAATTTTGCTTGTTTGACGTTAGGTACCTGTGCTTGACGTTAGGTACCTGTGCTCACACACTGTGTTACAATGTTTTAATTCCATCTTTACGGGGTACTTATAATGCCTAGAAATGCCTAGCTGCTAATTTGATAACTAAAAATAATAGCTAATAGAAACCTTTCATCAATTCATATATTAATTTGAACAATTTTATTTATTTTGGCATTTCTTGCTGCCTATTAAATGATTAATGTTTCCAGTCTATATAATTAATCAGGACAAAATAAACCCAAGAAGTATAAATGCATCGTGTGAAAGACGATACGATAGTTGCTGGGAAACTTTCGGTGCTGATATCGTTATTTTTTTTTTAAATATAAAGCAGTAAACTTTACTGTTCATGTAAAAGGAGACCTATACACATTCTGTAAGAAAAAAACAAATCTGTTCTGTATATTATTACATACATTATGTATCATATTTGACACAAAAGGACAGCCTTTAGAGTCCGTTATTATGTTGCAGCACTATATTAAGTATATATAAGTATAGAAATACCTATATGTAGATCGTATCGTTACTCAGCTACCTGAATTTTCTGGTTAAATTACGCTAAAAAATAAATAGGTATTACGGTCACGTCATCATTTTGGTATTAATCTTGAGGACCTTTCATAAATTACGTCGCGCTAATATCTGCTCTTTCGGACCACCTATCATCAGAATGCTTTATTGTTTTTGGGACCGCTCTGTAAATGTCTGCCAGGTGGCAGGGCAACGCCCGCAGAGCTGCCATGGCCAGGTAGAGGGCATGGTTAGAGGCGCCTCGGGCCGGTCTTTGGACCGTAGTTGCGCTACAGCCGGTGCTGGAGGAGTGGGCGGAGCGACGCCATGGAGTCCTTACCTTCCGACTGGTGCAGGTACTGTCGAGGCACGGTTGCTTCGGCAGAGCAGCGCCGTGAACTCGTCGCGGAAATAGGGAGGGACCTCTCGCTGCCGAGCCTCGTTAGAGCGATGCTTGGCAGCGACAGGAATTGGGCCGCGGTCGCTGCCTTCTGCGAGGAGGTTATCTCGCGGAAGGAAGCGGCGGAGAGAGCCAGGGAGGAGGATTCTTCCGCTGACCCGAACCGCCGCCAGCGACCGGGGCGGCGCAGGCGCAGGTACTTGCGCCTCATGCCGCCCTAGCTGAGGCTGCGGGTGGATGGACCGGGGAACGTCCGCCACCCGCATGGCCTCCCGAGATGGTGCGACGCTCCGTGCGCGGATGCGTCGCTCAGTAGAGGTTACCCGAAAGGGTAAGCCGCCGGCGGACCACAGAAGGAATGTAAAATGGTTCCAGTGGCCCGCCAATAAAGGCGGAGAGATGGCACACGGCGGGTTTCTTTAGTGGGTGCAGGCCCCACACTACCCTGTTCGTTGCCCCGAACGACGGGGTATGCGGTTAGGAACATTTTTTCCCGCCTAAACTAAAAAAAAGCGTGTGCTACTAAAAACTATAAGTAGTGATCGAAGCGAGGGATTGGTATCACTGTATCAATGAACTTCATGTTTCATGTTCCTCTGAACTCAGTGCACTTAAAGTGTGTTGTAAAATATGCAATTGTGTACTCTTATTAATGAATTTTAAGAGCCGGCAAAGTAAAATTTATTTTAAAGCTACATTTAATCTGATTTCGATCAGAGTTTGAAGCTCAGATGATTATTTTTAATTAGATATACTTAGTAGATTCTTGGGATGCGAATGTAGTGATTGACTCACAAACCGACCGCAGGTGCAATTTTATTTCATTTAAATTTAATACAGATGTCGCGTGTGCTGCCTTTTTATTTTATGACGCTCCATTGTAATTAAAAAATATCAGTTTGTCATAAAATTGTGGCTGAGCTTGTAACGGCCACGAGCCACAACCGCTTTAACGGAAAGAAAAAATGGAACGTTGGTATGTTCTGATATTATTTATTTATGGGTTCCATTTTATTTAGAAACGATGGAACTGGTTGTAATAGATAATAAGATTACATTTTTAATATAGTTTTTAATAGATTCTATTTCTTAGTTATGTTTATGGACATAATCATATTTCTTGATAGAGCATCTACAATGACAAATTTGATATAGATAGAGGATGAAAACGTTAAGTCAATAACAGCTATTGAGGTTGAATATTTTATTATAATAAGTAAAATATGACTGTGTTTCCACATCACAATCAAATAAATATCTTTTTGTATCACGACCCCTCCAACCCTCTGCAGCGCATGTCCTAGGAAAAATCCCTAGTTACGTTATTTGCATTCAAGCTTTCTGTATGATTACACGCCATTCCAGGAGAATCATAAAAAAATAAAATCATCCGCTTATATCTTTCCTTATTTAATTAGAAATGAAGTCTGGCTATTTAACCGATTTACTGTATGTACTCGTAGTGTAACGTCACATCACAGTTATTAAGGGGAAAACTAAGAACCTGCCTAAACACAATGTTGTCTAGAATTGAAAAATATGAGTTCAATAAGATTGAATTAATCCCAGAATAAAGTTCAGTTACCTAACATGTCTTTCTCATACCTCGAGGTAATTTATAGGTTAAACTACCCAAGGTCGCACTTCACCAGTATCAGGATGATACGCATTTAGAAAGATCTTCAAACTCACAGTGGTTTCAGATCAGATATTATTATTATGGTAATAACTACGTTTTTAGCTTTAGACCAGCTATATAATGACTTTTTTGTAATTTTTTTTTGTTGCATATAGTGGCAGGTGAGCCACGGCCCATCTGATGGTAAAAGGTAACCGTCGCTCATGGACTCAACTATACCGAGAGTATTGTCAAGCCGATGTGCACCATTTCATTTCACCGATATGAAATGAAAGAATAAACGGCTATCTCCTGCTACAGTCAAAACGCAACGATGTGCTTCATGGCCGGTCACACGGGAAATGGTGATACCAACCCGCTCGGGCCCGATACCAAGTGAGTACTCCCACTTGGTACCCAGCCCTACCATCAGTCATGCAATGGATGATAATTGCTTAATTACCTTAGTCACCTCACACGACACCCGTGGGAAAGAATGGTGTGGTGACACTTGTATTCTTAGTCCGTCACCACACGGACTTTAATAAAATAATTAGGTGTAATAGATAGTCTAACTGGCTTAGGTTGCAGCACAGCATCGAGATTTGGTAATCATTATTTACCTTATAAGAGCACAGTTCAGGCTGATAACCAATAGTTTATAGCAACTGTCATTGATTTAAATGTGGAGCACTGAGCTGCACGATTTTCTTTGCACCGCTGGCGCCTGGGGCCGCGCTCCGCCCTCCATTGTACCTCTACAATGCGTCGTACTTCACACTAACGAGCGCTCGCAGCAAACCAGACACATTTGTAAAAATCGCAATAAGCGTTGTATTTCGGCATATTGTTTTGACATATAATAAATATTTGTAAGATTACAACGCGCAGAGATTGCGGAGCTGATTTTAAAATCGATCGGTTGTTTCGTTTTGTTTGGGCTATTGTTTCTGTGAAGGTTTTGCGTACAATACATGCGGGAGCACTCCAAGTTGTGCTATGTGGAATTGTGAACTGTATTGTGCTGTATTACACACGGATGCGTTCGGCAGCTACATCTTTGTATTGATTTATATTCCCGTTTTGGTGTATATTTTTATGTTTTTCATTGGATAAGTAATATCCCGAAGGAATTTATATTATGAATGGAAGAGATATTCTGTCGGCTGTCATACCTAAGCAATCGATGATCGATCATTAATGTTGATTTAGAGACTAAACTACTTACAGTGTGATATTTAAATGAATTATGTATTAATCTGTATAATGCATATGAAGTAATCAGCCCACGGTTTTATCATAACAGAAGATCGACAAATATATAGATTACTTTAGAATAGCAGCGCCATAAAAGGCCGTACCTAACGTGTTTACTCTATGCACACGTAACAATAACGAATAAAATGTTGGTAGGTACTATATAATTCTAAAGAACTGTCGCGAAGTTATAATCTTATAACTTACTAGCCTTTGCCCGCGGCTTCGCCGCTTTTTCGGGTATATCTCAGGTTCGCGGTATAGTAGCGGGATAAAATTTATACCAGTTTTTAAGTCTAATCAAGGCCTTTCAAATAAAAAAAGTAGCATCAAAATCCATCTAGTATTTTTATATAAATAAATTCTAAAAAAAATCTAGTTTAAATAATTTTCTAGTTTTTCGGTTACATCTCAGGTTCCCGATATGTTATCGGGATAAAATGTATACCAGTATTTAAGCCTAATCAAGGGCTATCAAATAAAAGAAATCGCATCAAAATCCGTTTAGTAGTTTTTGCGTGATGCGCGAACAAATAAACAGATAAACAGACAAAAATTCTAAAAAAAATGTTTTGGGTTTAGACACTCCTATATAGCCTATTACAGTAATTTTTTCTCAAATATCTTGAATGTACAGACACAGCTCTCTTATAGCTTTATAATAGTAACTATAGAGTATTGATACGAGTATATAAAAACCACACTAGTTATATCAGATTTTTTTTTGTATGACCAAGCAAGTCTATGCTTTTAGAAGTAGGTACAATATGATTTTGCGGTACAGAAATATTTTCATATGTGTAAATTTAAAACTAATCCATGACAGTATGGCAAACGTAGCGGATGCCGGCAGCGGTCGCAACAGCGAATCATACACGTCGACGGAAATTGTAGGGTGTAGTCCAGTTAGCGCCTTGGAGGTGTTAAGATTGCCATAATTTGCGTCTGCAAACTTGCCTGCAGCGCCTGTCGTCACGTGTAACCAACTAAATACTTTTATTACGAGGCTAAGCAGACTTACATTAAAATAAAATGTTGTTAACGCCTTTACAAAAAATCACAATGAAATATGTATATGATATCATTGCAGCTACATTAAAATAGTCGGTGATGAAATAATGGAATTATTTCATCTACAAAATCCCCGCAAGGGGAATGGCTTTAGTCTACACAGAGAGCTAGTAATTTTTTAGGTACCGACCAAACTGCGGAAACTGAACTGAGTAATGGAAAAATGTGTATTCCAGGCAATTGAGCCTCGCTTTTCCCAAAATGAAAGGGCCGGCACGGTAACTAACTAACTTATCATCACGCCATTTCCCTTGCGGGGTAGGCAGAGCGAACAGAGTGCCAAGAGGCTCTATTCTTGCATACATCTCTCGCTTCCTCAACATTCATAACTCTCTACATACACGCTCGCCGGTTTTGGAGACTCCCGACTCCACCTTCCTTCAATAGATGACCGATTTGGTCTAGGTAGGTGAGTCTCGGTCTCCCCCTGTACCTACATCCTTCCACTTTCGCATTGTATATCTTCTTAACCAGTCGTTCGTCCGGAATTCTTTCCACATGTCCGAACCATCGGAGCATTCCCTTTCGCATCTTTACAACAATACTCTCTTTCATACCTACTCACTCTCTTACGTCGTTGTTACCAATGCAGTCAGTCAGCCTCACTCCATAGATTCTCCGCAGAGATCGCATTTCGACCGCATTGATTTTACTCTCATGCTCCTTTTTGCATACCCAACTCTCGCTTCCATATAATAACTTTTGGACAAGCACTGCGTTGTATATTGCGATACGTTCCTTCTGGCTGAGGTGGTGGCTGCCGAGAAGTTGTCCCAATGCTCCGTTCACTCTATTTCACGCATTCACTCTTCTCTCTACATCAGTGGTGTACCTTCCATCCTGACTGAATCCACATCCAAGATATACAAATTCATCCACTTGATCTAGCACACCATTTCCTATTGCTACTCTAACATCTGTTCTGGCTTCTTCTCTTTCAAAAACCATTATATTGGTTTTGCTCACATTCACACGTAGGCCCCTTTTCTTACAATCTGCTGCCATTACGTTGACTAGGGTTTGCAGGTCAGTCACAGACTGCGCTAATAGGACCGCATCGTCTGCATATAGCAGAGAGTTAACCACTACGTCGCCCATCTGAACTCCCACATTAATTTCATTCAACCTTTGTAGACATTTATCCAGATATATGATAAACAGTCTGGCTCATAGAACGCAGCCCTGTTTAACGCCGATATTGAAATCAAACCAGGGTGACATTCCATCATCCAGCCGCACACAAGCTCTGTAGTCCATGTAGTTGGACTGCACCGCTTGTAGCAGTCTACCGTTAATACCATGCTCCGGCAAAATGTCCCAAAGTTCCTTTCGTACAATAGTGTCAAATGCTTTCTCCAAATCCACAAAACTGCAGAAAACCCTCTGGCCTACAGCCAGATGCTTCTTCACAATGTTGCGCAGAGAAAACACTTGATCCATGCATCCTTTTCCACACCTGAAACCTCCTTGTGCCTCACACAAAAATTCATCAGACACCATCCTCATTCTCCTTTCAATAATCTTACCATACACTTAGGCTGCCAAACTGGTCAAGCTTATGGCTCTGTAGTTTGCACAGTCATAACGTGAACCCTTGTTTATAAACAAGGGCAAGATGACTGCGCTTCTCCAATCCTTGGGAACCATTCCTGAGCTCCAACATAAATTGAGAAGCATCAGGAAGGATTCCCAGAAACATGAGCCTCCAAAAAAATAACCTAATTAAATAAATCCTTATCCTTACTAATATTATAAATGCAAAAGTGATTTTGTTTGTTTGTTATGCTTTCACGCTGTAACGACTGAGCCAACTATCATGCATACATTTAGTCTGGAGCTCAGAAAAGGACACTGGCTACTTTTTATCCTGAAAAAATGAATGTTTCCCGTGGGATACCTATTTTTGCAAATAGACAAATAATGTACTGTAGAGTAACAGCATTAATATTCTGAAAGTACACGTGGACGAACTTGCGGAAAGAATCTATTTATGTCATAAACCACACATTATACTCTTTTCCTTAATTTATTGTTTTTGTAGTTTATGGTTCAAGGAATATTTAAGAATAGATTTTAAGTTGTTGAAGCTCACCTTTTCTTAGTATCCAAAACACAATGTTCTAATATAACCAATCCTGATTTATCATTTTCATTACACAAAACGTGTGAACATTTTTTTATATTTGATGTTCATATTATACCTACTTATAGCCGTATCTATCAACATACATGCCTCAGTAAATTATTCAACGATTACGAATTCATTGAGGCAGATCAGGATCTCTGTTTGTATGAAGGAACAGATTAAATCTCATTCAATCATGGAACGTGCTTAGAAAGCGAATGTTTTTCGATTTTAAGCAGATTAAAGTCAAGTTTGAAACTTTTTTAAAGGCAGCGCGCCACTCAGAATCAGAAGCCCTCATACTTTACGTATAAAAGTGTATTTGTAGACTGTGTCTTTTTGTTGATATTCAACGAATGGACATTAGATAATATTGTTAAAATTATGACTTATGTTTTTGAGATACACATTCAATTGTATTCTGCAGTTGGATACAAAATACTTTGCTAACGAGCTCCCGTGGCTTTCATAAAAATATGTCACATGAAAAGGGTTTCCAGGGGAGGTGAGTTTCTTCACACATTAATAAGCCAATTTGACTTTATGATTCTTCTAAGCACCGGCTATAAATTGTGGATACATCAATATTGTATGACGAGATTAATGCCCATGTTGGGAGGACCATTAGGAGCGCACAATCCCATTGTTATTTTTTCATCAGCTTTGACTTCAACCTCAGCGCCGCCAAATACAAGTCGAATGCTCACAAGAAATGATTAAAATGTGATGAATTTATTTATAATATATCTGACTTGAGTTTTTTTGTCATTTGAGGACTATTCCTCTAGTGATATAAACAGTTAAAATAAAATCATGGCCTTTATATTTATGATACAATAATTACGGTTAACTAATAATCCAATTGATTCTTCAATCAAAATACATTCAAATAATTTATGTCTCGATTGAATGGAATTATGTATATATTTTTTAACGTCAATATTCAAGTAATTCATATCAGCGGCTTTCATATTTCAATTCGAATATATCAGGGATTGTCAAAACGTCCTGTTTAAGGCTGTGGTTGACATGCGGACATAGTCCAAGGGCCCGGCTACAGTATAGGCCATCTTTCATATCGGTCCATTCACGAAGCGACTGGGGCGTCCGACGACACTCGGATGACTTGCTTAGATTTATGCTCTCGTAATATGTGGCGGCTTCTGTAAATGGACGAGTTCTCACCACACGGCCGAGTCAATCGAGTTGAATTTATTAGTTTGCTTGTGGAATTCCAACTGACTTATAATGTAAACTCCTTTACTGCACTGTGGTTATTGTTTGTATATTGATATGTAAAATACAAAGCCATATTTATATTTTTTCTAGAAAACTTTATATTATGTAGCAAATAACTTCAACAAGAAATAAGATTAATTTCTCCCCAAAAAGTTCATACGCTGCACTTGACGGTAAGCAGTTACCGTGGCTTATAGAACACGAGAGATATCATTCACGCATGAAGAAAAGGAGAGAGGAGGGCTATAGGGGTAATTAGGAAGGCGATGAGGCCACCGGCGCTCATACTCACTAAACGAAACAATAGAAGATATAGGTATCTACCATTACTTCACGCCAATCGTAGGTGAAAGAGTGATAATTCCCCGATCGAGCCATTATCTTATAATATATATATATATTTAATCTTTTTATCTAATATTTATATTTATCAGTTTTAATTTATATGGCTTTCTAATTAGAATATTATGAATTACCCAGTTTGAATTCCATTATAAATATGAATCAATTTAATTATTCTATATCTATCTAATAATATAAGGACAAAGAATGGGTGTGTGTGTGTTTTGTAAGTTCGATTTTACGTGGATAGTAATCTCCAGAAACACTGAATGTATTTTAAATTACACAATTACAAAACACTAAAAAATTAAACTGCCTCGGTGGTGCAGCGGTAGTGTGAGCGACTGCTGATTCGATTCCCGGGTTCGGGCTGTGTAATTGAGTTTTCTTGTAAAAATAAAAATTCTCAGTAGCTCTCCGGGTTGAGTTTGGAATTGTGCCCGGTAGACGGCAATAGGCTCGCCCCCTATTACGCGGTATTTAGCACCACACATCTGTATACCCTTTAGGGGTATACGGGCTGATGCTATATTATGTTAAAAATACTTGTTTTAGATTACTATATGCAATAGGTAACATATACTATGTAGATATGTGCAAATTAGTTTAAGTTGTAATCATTTTCGTCAACTAGTTAATAAAAATTTGTGCCTCACGGTTTTACGTTGTTACAGCGTTGTTATACCTAATTTGTTGATGTTACATATACCTACTTAATTATTTTTGACGGGCCTCGTGGCGTAGTCGGTAGTGTAATCGAATTCCGTGCACGAGGTTGTGTGTTCGAATCCCACTCAGGACAATTATTTGTGTGAAGAACACAGATATTTGTACTGCGTCTGGGTATTTTCTATCTATTATAATATGTATTTACAAAAATAAAGTAATATATGTATTATATCCGTAATCTGGTACTTACCCATAGCACAAGCGTTAAGCTTAGTGGGACCAGAGGACGTTGTGTGAAATGTCCGTGAATATTTATTTTTTATGATTCATTATTATTATGTATACCAAAATTATTTTGACAACAAGTGAGAAATCCCACTTGGTACACAACCTGGCCACAATGAATGAAACGAAGTGACAGCTTATTTCTCCAGTCGTCTAAAGAATGAGGTAGCGACGATCAATGGTGGCGGACTAAGAATACAAGATTCTTAGTACGTCACCATTTACCACACCATCGTTTATTAGATACATCACTGTATAAATTAATATTATTATACTATGTTATCATTTTGAGTGTAGTCAAACGTGTATTTCCGAGTTAAATTTGAAGGCCTAATATTTATATAACGATCCAATCTGACATATTTTTTGAAATTCTTAATTAATATTATAATTGTTCAACAGCAGTTGCGTTTAGTTTTTATCAAATCGTTATATCTATGGGATGGAATTTTTAATTAATAGATACATTAATTTGTATACTTACTACTGACTACTAAACAAATAAGAGAATAAATGGGAACATTATTAATCAGTTTTAATTTTTCGATGTTGTTAGTGTTACTAAATAAACAGCTTTAGTGTAAAGTTTACAGTCGTAGAAGATTTTTAATAATAACAGCATATTTGTTGAGTGCCTTGATGGCTGAGTGGCTTAGATACCGGCCTCCCATTCGAGTGTTGTGGGTTCTGTTCCCATACAGGAAAACTCTAGTCGCATACACTACCGCTACACCACTGAGGCAGTTATATATAGTTAATTATTGCAATAATATTGAATTTACAATTTTTTATAGATATAGTGAGATATTACAGAGCTCGTTACTAGTTTTAGTATTTTTAAACCCAGTCAGAACTTTTTATTTTGAAAATTATCTTACTTTAGTATTATGATTTAATTTGATTAAGTTGTGTGGATTTCATTTTGGTTTTCGTTTAAGCATCATTGCCTTTTCACTGCTATAATATATATGCTTACGTAGTCATGGAGACTGCTCGGTTACCGGAAATTTTACGAGATTAAAATTGAACAGACACTTAAGTACACCCAGACTCAGAACAACCATTTGTGGGTCACACAAATAATATCTGTGTCGGGATCAAATCCGCAACACAAAAAGAAAGGAAGATATTCATCTATAACATTCCGCTATCTATGCCGTTTAGCTTTATTTGCTATAAGTAGTAGGTTTTTAATCGTAAATTAAACGAAATACTTATTTGATTACTTTTTTACATAGCATCACGCCTGAATACCTGAAAGGGTAGGCACAGGTGTACCTATTACCCACGGTTCGCCAATTATGCTTAAGTCGCACCTGATAGGGGGTTAAACCCATTACCGTTTACCGGGCACATTTCCAAACTCCGAGTTGCTACCGAGAATTTTTTCTATATACGGAAAAGCTCAATGCCGCTGCTGGACCCGGGGATCGAACCCAAGAGCTCATGATCAGCAGTCGCTGACACTACCGTTGCAGCACCGAGGCAATTGTTACAAACTTTCTAAAGTAAAACAGAAAAATAAACAATTAGGACGTTGTAGGTAAGTATATTAGCTTAAAGTAAATGCGAATTGTATTTAGTTGTATGTAGCAACTTTTATCAAACTACTTCATAACGAGACTTACTTAGATACGAAACTATATACGCTATTATACTTATAACAAAATACTATTTTTTAAAGTTTTTGTCTTTCTGTCTGTCTGTTTGATCCAGCTAATCTCAGGAACGACTGGACCGATTTGTGCGGGACTTTCATTAGCTGTTTTTACAAGGAGTAACTTGGCTACTTTTATTTTGGAAAAATAATTAGAGTTCTGCGTAAAAAAAATAAAACCCATGAAATTGTGAATGGATACCGATTCAAATAGATAAGTATATATATTTAAATGTCGAATACAGATCCACGGCTAACCTCCTGAATGGCTGGAACGATATGGTCACGGGAAGGGGATCACTACTTACTTAAAAGTTTAGGACCAGAGGACGTTGTGTGAAAATGTCTGTGAATATTTATTGTTATTTTAATTTTTATTATGGAAAAATAATTAGGATTCTAAACTAAAAAAGAAAATTACGAAATTCGACGCGGGCGAAGTTGCAGCTAGTTACATTATAAATGTATCAGCGTCAGCACGATTATTTGCTTATAGGAAAGCAGTTTAAGGATACGTAAACGAAGAATATGCGTTAGGAAGCTTATTTTGTATTTTAATAAACAGTTAATGTTAAATAAAAAAGAAATTGTAGAAATAAATTAATTACCTATGTAGTTAAAACCTAGACGTCGTAGACTACCAGATGTGAAACATCGAAATTGGTTTGTAGAAATAAAATGATCATAACTTGACAAAGTACTCCTCAAGACGAATCAAACGAGTATAAACTCGATAGGGTGGCGTTGTTTCATTACAGAGTTATTGTGGCCACCATCCAGCTCCATCATCAGACCTTGGATACCATCTAGAGACAAAGTACTCGTCAAGACGAATCAAACGATTTCAAAGTCGATGGCGTTGCGTCGTTTCATTATAGAGTTACTGTGGCCACCTTCCAGCTCCATCATCAGACCCTGGATATCATCTAGAACTGAAGTAATAGTCAAGACATTTCACACGAGCCCTAGCTCGATGGAGTTGCGCCATTTAATTACAGAGTTTCGCATGGCCACCTTCTAGCTCTATCATCAGACCCTGGATACCATCTAAAGACAAAATAGTCATCAAGATGAATTAAACGACCGTGTGTCATTTGTCCGTGTGGTGACGGACTAAGAATACAAGTGTCACCACCCCATTCTTTCCCATGGGTGTCGTATGAGGCGACTAAGGGAAGTAAGCAATTGTCATCCATTGCATGACTGGTGGTAGGGTTGGGTACCAAGTGGGAGTACTCACTTGGTATCGGGCCCGAGTGGCTTGGTACCACCATCTCCCGTGTGACCGGCCATGAAGCACATCGTTGCGTTTTGGCTGTAGCAGGAGATAGCCGTTTATATTTCATTTGATATCTGAGAAATGAATTGGTGAGCAGCGGCTTGACAATACTCTTGGTATAGTCGAGTCCATGGGCGACGGTTACCGTTTACCATCAGATGGACCGTGGCTCGTCTGCCAATACCTGAAAAAAAAAAAAAAAAAAAAGAACGAGTCGTATCTAGATGGGGTTGCGTCGTTTCATTATAGAGTTGCTGTGGCCACCTTCCAGCTTCATTATCAGACCCTGGATGGGACCTAGAGATAAAGTACTTGTCAAGGTGAATCATGTGCGCCCAAACTCGATGGGGTTGCGCCGTTCCATTATAGAGTTCCTATGTCCACCTTCCAGCTCCATCATCAGATCAGCTCCATGTCATGATAATATTGCATTGTCACGCGATATACATATGCGTGTAAAATTTCAGCTCAATGGGAAACCGGGAAGTGTGTCAAATTTAACTTTCATGATTTGAACGGGACAAGTAAAATAAAAGCGTCGCCACGCTAACAGCTGATTTTATCCTCCCTCCGCATTAGATGTTTCACATCAAAAACGATGAAAATGAAGTAGTGACCGATATCTACATAATGTATGTAAACAACCTATATAGCAAATTATGAACAAATTACACGGCTCTCATTGTTGAACGACATTTCATTGCACGTAGCCCGTGCGATATGCCAAAGATTGACACTGAAAGCCGGCGGCGTGACGTTCACTTGAAGGTTTATTTAATCAAGAAGCGATAGTAACCCCCCGAGCCGCGGTACGCAATAACCTCCGTCGTCGACCTGCCGTCTCAATCTCAGTTGCTCCCGCACAATTGCATTGTCCTCGGGTGATAGGGAATGTAATGAAATTTCTACATGGCCTTCTTATATTATAAAACCTAGGTATTCTTATATATCAGTAGTTGTTTTAATATTTGTATTTGCTATCAACATTGGTATGATCTTCGATCAATAATGCAATAGATATCGCGTCGGCCCAAAAAATCCGTATCGGCAAATAAGAGCGCACTTGAGAAGTGAGCCCTTATTTTATTTAGTTCAAAAAGTACTTTATTTGGTGCTATTGAAGCTTAATTTCACAGTAAATGTTATTTGTCTTTTCACTTTTAAGTGGCAGTAGGTTATTATTTTTACCGACTTCCAAAAAGGGTAAAGAGGTAATATGTGCGTCTGTATGTATTTTTGTTTGTGTATGTTCATCGATATTTTCGCCAATTGTGAACCGATTAAAAAAATCTTTTTTAGTTCGAAAGGGTACACTGCTGAGGTGGTCCCATTATCATAAAGTCAGGATCTGATGATGGAATCTCAAAGAAATCGAGGAAAAACTAACTAGCTAACAATGTAATAAAATCATAGAAGTCAATTTTGACCAATGGTTTCCGATTGAGCTGAAATTTTGCATATTTAAGTAGATTTAGTATTGAGCTAATCTGATGATGGAGTCAGGAGGTGGATAGTGGAACTCCTCAACGGTGATCAGCAAAGACACAAAAATGTGTAAATGGATTACGAGCCCCTCAGCGGTTGAGGGCGCGCGCGGGGTGAAGTGCGGCGCAGCGTGGGCGAGGGGATTAAAACTTGTTTTGCACTAAAAAGGGTAAAATAAATTATTTAAAAAAGAAATTAAACCGACTTCAAAATCACAAATAGACACCCAAAACCGAAAAATAAATTAATATAATTATTATAAGCCTTTTTTAATATTTTTTCTTTAAAGATATTTTTTTTAAATAATTTTTTGTTCATTTTTGTGATGAATGATTGTAAATGTAAGATAATAGTTTATAGATTACTTTATTACTAAGTGCCATGATTTTAATTAGGTTGAACTTTAAACTGTTTTAAAACCTTTGTCTCAGTTCGTTAGTAAAGCTGTATAAGTGTATATTCACATGGACAGTTTTTAGCTTGATTTTGTTCGTGACACTGTATCTTGGTATTGATGATCGAAGGGTATGATATAATATTATTTCTTAAGATTTTATAACATTGAACCTCCGTGATTTATATTTTTAGCATTTGACATGCTCAGGTACTTTACCAGGACCACTGAAGTAATGCAACATAGTACCAGTGGCTCGACAACACAGGCGGTGAGATGGCACACGGTGGGTTTAGTAGGTGAGGGACCCACACTCCCCTATTCGTTGCCCGGACGACGGGGTGTGCGGTTAGGTTTTTTTTTTCCCGCCTTGACAACAACAAGCAAAAAAACGGTAAGGTACCTTTTCAGCAAGAGCAGGTTATTTGCGAAAGTTGAAGTAGAGAAATTTCGAGGGGTCAGTCCTGCGTTCATCCTTATCAGGGAAGTGCTCTAGCCCGCTGAATTATTTCAGACACCTACCTATCTTACTGGGGACTCCCCAACCTACATTTCATATTTGTTTTTAGTTATCTTTTAAAACCTTCGCCACGTTATATAAATTGAACGTATTAGTTTTTTAAATATTAGTAGGTAATATAAAAAAAAAACAATTTCTACACAAAGAAAAATTGCTTTATCGTGAATATATATATATAGGTATGTATTACCAAACCCAAAAAAAATATAAATTACATAAATATTTGTATTCTACGAGAATCGAACATAATGTCCAAGTGTAGTCATTCTGAGTTGTCCTTAAACCACAGCGCTATCTGCGCAGAGAGTGAGTTAACCTTCCATGTAGCAAATATTCAATGAGCAACAAAGGTTTAGCTCCGAGGGTAGTATAAAATTTGTATAACAAATGAGGGGCGTGTCCGGGATCCGTCACAGTGGCGGAGGACGCCGCGTGGGGCGCTAGATGGGTGGCCAGATTTGTAGTTATTAAATATAATATAAAAATTAAAATATTTAGGTAAAAATATTTCACTTTGACTACTAAAATACAAAATCATAGATAATATATTGCCGGGTGGATCTTTTTTAGGCCTATAATGCCATGACGGTAAAGATATTAATGTCTTAATATGAGAGCTATTTGAAAACGCATCAACCAAAAATATAATAAAAAATAGGCTTGTATTACTGATTAATTTTATTGTATTGTGAAAAACTAGAACTATATAATACATACATGAAATAAATATATATTTAGACATAGATATGAAGTTTATAGTTGCAGGCAGTTGTTTGATTCTTTCACTAATAACATGCATTTGCCATACAGTCGATAGCGGCTGGGAGCCGAGAAACCAGCCACCTCTACCAACACAACGTGGTATTAAGCTATTACTTATCCCACCAACTCGATTGTTTTCGACAAACAAATAAACTAAGGATTAATCGATACCAACTTCTGAAAATAAATCTTGATACTTGCCACTAAAATATTGAATTTCCTAAAATAGATACGTTTATGAATCAATTATTTGGAATAGAATGGACTAAACGAGAATACCCTAAGCACGTAAAGAAATTTCTCACTAATTAGTGATTTCTCACTAAGCTAGTAAATGTTATATATTCATTAATTAATTATTGCGGGTTTATTATTCTCGTCGAAATTTTATGAACTAATATTTTTTTTTATTATTTGTAGTGGCAGATGAGCCACGGCCCATCTGATGATAAATGGTAACCGTCGCTAATGGACTCAACTATACCGAGAGTATTGTCAAGCCGCTGCTCATATGATATGAAATGACAGAATAAACGGCTCTCCTGCTACAGCCAAAACGCAACGATATGCTTCATGGCCGGTCACACGAGAGATATTGATACTAAACTGCTCGGGCCCGATACTAAGTGAGTACTCCCACTTGGTACCCAGCCCTACCACAAGTCATGTAATTGATGATAATTGCTTACTTCCCTTAGTCGCCTCTTACGACACCCGTGGGAAAGAATGCAGTGGTGGCACTTGTATTCTTACCACACGGTTCGTCACCACACGGACAAAATATGATACGGATAATTAAAAGTTGTTTTTATGTTTTTTTTTTGACAAGGAGACATCAGACAATAATATGGCACTCCATTCACGAAGATGTGGACAATAAACCTACTTTTAAAGACTTCTCCGTAAGCTGAAATTATCAGTAGGTATTAATTATTATATTTATTTTCCAAACCTACAACTACTTTTATCATAATCCCATTGCACTAGTGTAAAAGAAAAAAAAATCAATTTTAATGTATCAAACAAAAAAAAACATAGCATCACGCCTGTATTCCCCGAAGGGGTAGGCAGAGGTGTATTACACACCCACGACTCGCCAGCTATGTTTAAGTCCCGCGTAATAGGGGGTGAGCCTATTGACGTCTACCGGGAACATTTCCAAACTCCGGGTTGCTACTGAGAATTTTTCCTTTTTTTTTACGAAAAATCTCAATAACACTGGCTCTCAGTTGTAATAATAATAATACTATAATTTACTAATAATGTTTTTTTACAAGTTTGTATATTATTTATCGACGTACCAGTTTCTACGATTTTATTTTCAGGATTATTGAAATGTTCCTGAATTTGTTTTTATACGAAATACTAATATTTAGCTGTATATATTACTAGGTACAATGTTTATTCCCATACTTTTTTTTAGTCATGTCTTTTGTGCTTTTATCTATATTATAAAAGCTCATATATCTACTACAGTTGGCCAGTAATCTGCTTCATAATGTGAGTTTTAATTTTTTCTAGATGACGTACAACTATCGGTTTACGTGATGGTAATCGGCTACAATAGCCTCAGATGTATCAACCTCAAGGAAAGTAATGACAAGGAATGAGACAGGAAGTGGAAAGGCAAGAGAGTGATGAGCGAGAGGGGATAAGTAGTTTGGTTGCAGAAAATTTGGTATTAAGTTGCATTCTATGAGCGATCATAAGTCAAAAGTTAATAGTTTTCTATGGCGTTAGCGATAACGCTATAGAAAACTATTAACTTTTGACTTAACGTTAGATGTCAAATTTCCATACATTTTAATAGTTTTCTATAGCGTGAGCGATCATAGAATGCAACTTCGCTAAGCTCATAGTTTACGTAATAGAAATTAGCTTTATTAGCTTAGCTCACTCATAAGCGTCATATTAAGATTGCCTTTTGTTTTCTTTTTTTTTGTTTAGGCGGGAAAATGTTCCTAACCGCACACCCCTTCGCTCGGGGCAACGAACAGGGTAGTGTGGGGCCTTCACCCACTAAAGAAACCCGCTGTGTGCCGTCTCTCCGCCTTTATTGGCGGGCCACTGGAACTATGTTACATTCCTTCGGTGACGTATATTAAGATTGCCTAGCAAATTATATTCACGCATTTCTTTTTACCTATTTTTGAAATTTATTCAACATGTTATCACATAACAATTCCAATATTGTTATAATTGTATCAAAATTATTTTTAGTCTTATAAAGGCTATATCGCAGGAAATCAAGTGAATGCATCTTCCCGATATTTAAATATCTGTTTGTTTTATCAGACTAAAATAGTATTAATTTGGTATAGCATATCGGAGAGATGATCGCACCCGAAATGAATACATCATTTGCTATTCAAATAGCCCAAAGCTAAGAGGCTAACGATAAAATCCATCGTATTTTATCTTAGTTGGGCCTTATCCTTTAAATAAGACAAGAGAGAGAGAGAGAGAGAGAGAGAGAGAGAGAGAGAGAGAGAGAGAGAGATACATTTTTGTAAATGTATGTTAGAATTGCTGGATGTTAAGTGTCATTTTGTTCCGGATTTGACATTAAAGCTTAAACCCGCCGTGTGCCGTCCGCCTGTGTTGATGGACCACTGGTACTGTGTTGGATAACTTCAGTGGTATGGCACACAGAGCCTATGACTCTCAATCGATCCGTTTCCTAATCCATACGATAGTGAGAGTAGGACTTTCTCATTTGTAAACATATATGTATTCACATCTCCTACACTACTCCTATAGCTATGTTTTAAGCCATCTCACTATTGGACACTAGTCTCGTCTCAGAGTGAAAGGGATTCAAGTTGTAGTCCACCACGCTGGGCCAGTGCACGGAGAGACTGCTCCACAAGGCATCGAGAAAAAATCTCTCAGGCATGCAGATTTCGTCACGATGTTTTCCTTCACTGAGCAGTGATAATTTGTA
Organism: Leucoma salicis; assembly: GCA_948253155.1. Classification (NCBI taxonomy): domain Eukaryota; kingdom Metazoa; phylum Arthropoda; class Insecta; order Lepidoptera; family Erebidae; genus Leucoma; species Leucoma salicis. The sequence continues at coordinate 10,818,142 of OX411807.1, read as the reverse complement.
AACAAATACACAAAAAAAATCTCATAACGTTAGAGGTGGACTAAGGATCAACCTCGATACCTGTGTCTTTGCAGTCATGCAGTAATAGGCTATCACTGCTTTTGGGCTGTTGTTTATTATAATTAAAATGTTTAGTAAAAGGGAATTAAAATTGGTCTGCAATATCTAAAGGTTATGTGAAAAACAAATTCACATAAACATAATAACATAGGTATTATTTTTGATAATTTCATATGTGCAGCCAAATATTTGAATCTTTTGAAGCGTTTCCAATTCACCGTAGAGGTTGTCGATTGCTATACACAAGCAATTAGTTTGGTTCGTATTCCTGACAATTGCATACATGGTTTATAAGGGACCAGCTTAATTAAGATCTGGAGCAAATAGCCTTTGATTTATGTCTGCGATAATAATTGGTTGTTCCGACTGTTGTTAACAAAATAATATATACAATTATTACAGGTAGGTACGTAGTAAAAGTTCAAAAATCAAACTACCATTCTCAGGTTTCACTAATTAGTTCGACTGTTAATTAATATGTTTTGCAATTATAATTAAAGTCCTGCATTAATGTGGGAATTTTAGGAATTTCGTTCCTAAAAGAGATGTTTGCTAACTCAGTGTATTGTATGCTAAATAACTAAACAATCGCATTATGTAAAATTAAAATTCATTAGTTGTCTACCAATCTATTGTATGTGTTTCTGCATTGTACGTGATTTTGTTAAGGTAAAAAAGGTTCTTCTCAGATTTTTTCTAGAACATTCTAGGTATTACAGCATATTGAGTACATGCCTACTCCTTGTATATTTCACATAATATTATCAGATAGTAACAAGACTTCAATATTGTAATTTAGCGGCATAAACTCACTAGCCGGAAAGGTATCTAATTCTTAACAGGAACTTTCCGCCAACCTTTTTGTATTAATTTGTTAAACTGTTGAAATAATTTCAAAACGTTAGTCGGCTATCTTGCAGATGCCTTTGTATTATCAATTACATCAGATTGATTAAACTTATAGATTGAATCAATTAATCAGACAGTTACCGTCCCCTACTGGATCTTTCTGAATTTACGTCACAACCACCGATTTTCCGCGTACCATATTTATATCATTAATATATTAAATTATTTTTAGATTATTTGGTGTTGGATTTCGACTTTAAGCTGATATTAAACTTTGATAAATTACCTCCCTCTTTCCCTTGGTCGAGTGCATTTATCTCCATAAACGTATTTATTTTGAATTTCGTGCATTGTTCTGCCATTACACCTAGTGATTGAGCCACGAACGGTGTTGTTAAGTAAAACCAATACTGAATAATTGGTAGATGCAGTAATATACAAGGTGCTCGACGTTGGTATCGTGTAAACACTTAAGTGATGTGAAAACACCATGAAGTGTGAATTTTGACGACTTAATAATGCGTTTTGTAAAACCAATACAGTTGTTGGTTTTGCAGACCAGATTATTACTAACGCTAATTGTGTGTTGTTGGCAATAAATAAGGAGGAATAACAAGGTAATTTACTTATACGGGTGGCAGGTTTTGTTGTTAACAGGAGCTCTAAATTGTTGTTAGACCCGAAGTTTGTTTTAAAAAGCCATAAGTATCTCCGGTGCAGAAGATAATTGTGATATTTCCTGCCAGTACTATTCCCACTTCTATCAAGCGTAGTGCTAATTTCATTGCGCTCAATGTCTTGACAGTGTTTCTGATATTGCTGAGTCCATAAACACTGTTTACCACTTACCATTAGGTGAGCCACAGCTTTACTACCACCACAAGAAATAAAAAAATAAGTACAATTTTAATCAACGATTACGAATAAAGGATCTTAATAGTACGTCAGCTAAAGGTAGTGATGATATGATTGAAGATTGACTTACTAAAAACTTATATTCTTGTGCCCAATCCTTTTCACGGATGCAGTCATCAATTAACAAATTAAAATTAAATAAACAATACTACCATGTATCGTCTAGAGTATTCGGAACTTCCAGATAGTAGAAAATCAATTAAAAACGATAAATTCCGGTAAAATAGTTTTATTTAACAACTAGCTTTTGCCCGCGGCTCGGTCGCAGCCTTTAGCTGACTTTAGGTTATGTATCAGGTACCACCGAAGGAATGTAACATAGTTCCAGTGGCCCGCCAACAAAGGCGGAGAGACGGCACACGGCGGGTTTCTTTAGTGGGTGAGGGCCCCACACTACCCTGTTCGTTGCCCCGAACGACGGGGTGTGCGGTTAGGAACATTTTTTCCCGCCTTAACAAAAAAAAAAAAAAAGGTTATGTATCAGGTTCTTGATATAGTAGCGAGATAAAATGTATACCAGTTTTTAAGACTAATCAAGAGCTATTAAATAAAAAAGTTTCATCAAAACCCATTCAGTAGTTTTTGCGTATAATATCTTAAATGTACAGACATAGCTCTGTTACAGCTTTACAATGTTCAATAATGTGTAGTTACTTTGTAACTATCACAGATACTGGCTGACTGCATAGATGGCGGAATAGTATGGATACCGGCCTCCCACCCGAGTGTTGTGGGTTCGATTCCCACACAGGACAACTCTTTGTGTGGTCCACAAAAATTTGTTCAGAATCTGGGTCTACTTTATGTCCGTGAAATTGTATGTTTGTAAAGTCCCCCGCGATACAAGGATTATTCCTTAGAGCAGAGTGTTGTCTTTAACAAAAAAGTACAAATTGTGAAATTGTGAATTATTGGCGATTGTCATACTTATAATTAACTAGCCTATGCTTGCAGCTCCGCCGCAACCAAAAGCTAGTTTTTAGGTTGTATCTCAGGTTCCCGATATAAAATAAAATGTATACCAGTTGTTAAGTCTAATCGAGATCTATCAAATATAAAAAGTTGCATCAAAATCCGTTCAGGAGTATTTGCGTGATGCGCGAACAAACAAACAGACAAAAAATCTAAAAAAATTGTTTTGTGTCCAGACGCGTCTATATATAGCCTAATACAGACATTTTTCCTCAAATATCTTAAATGTACAGACACAGATCTGTTACAACTTTATAATAGCATTGATGAACCGCTGGATAAACGCTTTAAAGCCATTGTCTTGTCTTTGGTGTAGTTATTAGTTTGTTAACAACTCGTCTACACTAGGCAATATATATAATATATTACATATATACGCATAACGATATTCACTCAGTGTTTGTATAAAAATAAATAATAGAAATATAATAAAAAGCCCCAATTTATTCCACTCTATAAATAATCTTCTGTAGTTGTGTTTACTATTATAGTTTATGGCTACAATATTTAAAGTCGACTAACATCAGAATCAATCTTAAATTAAGTAATTTCTCAGCCACACTCCTTTATAGCGTCGCCGAGTTTATTTAATGGAGTATTAAATGTCACCTGAGAGCTTTTAATGTCTTTATGGGTAGGCCCAAAAAAGAAAATGAAACATATCGTATGACAGTTGTAGAAATATACGGTGGTTATTATATATCCGAAGGCACTGCTGCATGTTCACTTTCTTTGTGTATACTTTCTATACTACTTGTAAATAAATTAAATATTTATTAAATAAAATATTTATTTAATAATAATGTTTGTTTCATATAATAACATAACATAACAATACTCTTTATTGTACAACAGAAATATTAGATTATTATTGAAGTTTCTTAAATTAATGTACAAAGGGTGGTTTTATCACTAGCTGCGATTTCTTCCAGACAACCTTGGGATGGACAAAAATAGTTGGAAATGAAAAATGGGTAGAAAAGGTGTAACAATTTGATAGTAAAAGAAAAATATTAAACAGATACTTAAAAGTAGCAAGATTCTAGTGAGAAAGAAAGTTAGAAAAATACCTACAGTGTATAGGCCCTACATAGGTAAATACCTAACCTAAAGTTATACATAATATAATGTAAACTAAATAGATAAATCAAATTTAATACATATACATATACATATATATATATATATAATATATATATATATATATATATATATATATATATATATATATATATATATATATATAATTAATATACGGGGTAATTTTTTAACCAGTACGCAAATTTTGAGAGAATAAACTTAAGCAAATTTTAATAAACACGTATTTTTTTATTTTTATATGTCTTAGTACTAAAAAATAAAGTTATCGCTAACGAAAGGTTTTACTTTTGAAACAGATTTCATTGTCACAATACGCGCGCGCTTCCGTAAATACCTAGGTACATCGGCGCTTGGTCAATGCGCCGTTGCGTAGGTATTTATGCGGGTTATTGACCGCTAATTTTATCAGGTTCGAAATAAACTTTTCAGGTTTAGGTCGTGACCTGAAGTTATTTGTAAGAGTAGTTCCAATTTTTCCTTTATACTTTTATGGGCTTAAGACCATCAAAATGCAGAAAATAAAGCTTCTAGCTGCTCGTAAGATTGGTATCCATATTTTACTGATTTCAAATCGGATACAAACATTAAAAAATTGGATTAAACAATTAATGGAAATGTGTTCTATTACTGATATAGAACCACCAAAAAAAGTTTGCGCACTAGTTAAAAAATTACTCTGTATACATATACATATACTATAAGATATACAACATACAGTACAATTTAGAATTACATCACACAAGCTATTACAAGTTTCAAAAAATATACATTTTATTGCTCGTGATTATTACTTTCAACCGTCACCAGGATGGCGCGGGAAGCGGTTGAAATCAAAAAACATGCTAATTTCAACCGAGAAGATGGATACCGTTTGTCAACATCATGGAATCCTGTCATCAGTAAGTGTACATATCGCCGAACAAACATTACGCGCCAGTGTGAGGATGTCGTAAGTGTGTTGTGTCGAAGTACCGGCAGTTTCGGAGATCAAAATATAAACGAGGCGAGGGTAGTTACAGACACCCGCGCTTCACGGAGGCAACGCTGAACTACACCAGTCAACCCGTGACCACGGCCGATGCAATACCGTCGAAACGTCGGGAAATTAAGGTATTCAACCTCAACATTATATACGCGATTAAGACCCGATACGTTAATATTTGTGTATAATGTGTACAGATCGCGAAAGTTAAAAGTCTTTATTACTTTCAATTTCACATTTTCCCTGTGAAGGCGGAGCATGTAAAATGTATATAAAAATATCAAAAAAAATTGTACCTCTGTTATATTAAGTTAGGTCATAATAGACTTCACCTTAGGAATGAGGAGATTTGTGAAATAGAAACTAATGTGTACCTAGGCATCGGTGCGAAACTATCAACTTTTTTATTTATTTATTGCACGGCCCATCTAATGGCAAATGGTAACCGTCGCTCATGGGCTCAATTATACTGAGAGTATTGTCAAGCCATAATTGCCAAGCAAGTAATGCTCCCCATTCGCTGTGAAAGGTTCTAAAATTAACTAGGGCCAAAATTCATCTATGAATAGATTACTGTAACAATATAACAAGCTGGTAAAAAACAATGAAATTGTCATTTTATCCGATAAAGTTACTAAATTTAGACGGAATATTATTGCCCCTTTTAAACCTATATAAAAAAATAAACATCATCACCATTGCCACAATCTTACCTCGATTGCGTCTATGTATTAGTATTAATCATATATTTGACGGGCCTCGTGGCGTAGTCGGTAGTGTAACCGACGTCCGTTTACGAGGTCGTGGGTTCGATTCCCACCCAGGACAATTATTTGTGTGATGAACACAGATATTTGTACTGCATCTGGGTGTTTTCTATCTATTATATGTATGTATTTACAAAAAAAGTTGTATATGTATTATATCCGTAATCTGATACCCATAGCACAAGCGTTAAGCTTAGTTTGGAACCAGAGGCGTTGTGTGAAAATGTCCAGGAATATTTCGTGGTTTAAGAATAAGAATAGCGTAAGGTCAAAAATAAAAAATAAATTTTTTTTGACCATTCGCTTTTTTAATCGCCATATTTTTATGTGCCAAAAAACTAGGACGTTATAGTGTGTAGATTGCTTAGTACAAAAATAACATATCAAATAAAAATTATTTTTGTTTACTGCCAAAATGAAGTGTTGCTACTTACAATAATCTTGACATTATTTTGTCAAAAAAGTTACGAGGACAACGATCGAAACTCTATTTACAGAGCGAATAGGACACCGAAGATGCCTTGAATGTAATCGCTCAAATAACGTATCTTGTCATACGTTTTTAACGCAGAAATATTGATTATGTAGGCTATGATTTCTAAGGCCATTTTAACGGAAGTTCCGTTGCATTCCACAGATTATTAAATTTATGTAAAAGCCTTAAAGACGTACGTCAACCATTTTTTGAAAAATAAAATTTATTAAAATAATTAATTGCCCAAAAAGTTACACTATTCTGTAGCCGATAAATAAAGCTTTATTATTAGTAAAAATCAGATATCTAACTACTAGATTTTGTCATAAAAGGGTTATGAGATAACGGCAGGTAAATTTGAGTTGTTTTTCGGCTCTCCAGTGAAGTTGTCATTTTGCCCTTACGCTTCTCTAGTTCTTAACACACGATTTATTTTATCTACCTAGTGGTTAGGGAGCTGAGTGCCATTTTGGTATATGATTTGTTCGTCTTTCATATTAATAGGGATGAAAGTTTCTGTCAATACAAACCGATTTGGTCCTGTACATGGAAGTCGTATGTCCCTGAGTTTTCGAGATACAGCGCTTCAAAAATGTAAAAAAATTAATAGATAATAAATCATTTGTTCGCGTCTGCCTCTTGGACTGATGGTCAAAATCATCCTTAAAACGAAAACATCGAAGAGGCAGACGTGCAGGGCTCTGTTTTATCACGGGACGTAGGTGCAAAAACGTAAAAAAAAAAGCTATACTAAATCATTTGTTCGTCGTTCACGTTGCGTCTGTTTGATTCATTAGGACTCCCAAAATTAGAAAAAAATTGGCAGACGTCTAGAATTGAAATAATATTTGGAGCCAAACGAAATCCACGATTCATTGGATATCAAAATCCGAGGGGATCAGGCCAATTACCGCGTGATTTGATGTTGGAATGCCCCATAGGTAAACCATAACTATTTGGGGAATTATACCGTTGTCACTCTCTTCTCTCTAAGAAAGAAAGAAATCAAGAAATCTTTCGAAAAAAAATTGTATAAAAATGGTCTGTCCTTAGAAAATCAGAGGTATGGACGTCTGCCTCTTCGATGTTTATCGTTTTGAGGATGATTCTGACCAGTCCAAAAGCAGATACGAACAAATGATTTAGCAGACATAATTTTATTTACATTTTAGAAGCGCTGTCGTTTGAAAACGCAGCGCTACCATGGTGGCAGACTATTTTTCTGTGGTTCTTTATATCGTCATTAATCGAATAATTTGGATCTGCCAAGTGATGTAATTTACATATTTTTAAATCATAAAATAGTTTAAAAATTAATTACAAATAGTCAGAGGGCTGGACGTTTGCCTCTTCGATGTTCCTCGTTTTGAAGTTGTCTCTGACTATCAGTCCAAGAGGCAGAAACGAACAAATGTTTTAACATACTGCTTTTTTTACATTTTTAAAGTGCTATCAATTGATAACGCATGCCTATTATGGTGGCAGCCGTAGTCCTTAATGTTTTTTATGATACAATCGTCGATATTAATCATGTCTGCAACAAGAACAGATCATATACAAATTTTGCCACCCAGCTCCCTAACCATAGCAAGGCTAGTATCATTTCATTTTAAATGTCAAAGAAGTTTTTTTATGTTTTTACTTTCATCTGTTTCTTTGTAGTTTAAAATGTAAAAAAATAGTTTAAAGCTAAACCGTCGACTAGATAGCATGCCTTGGTAAGTTTTATTTAGAACAGCACTAAGATTTAGACCTACCTACTACTGTGTATTAACTTTATAAAGTTGTTGATGTTTTGATAGTTGCCCTTATTAAATAAATTAAAAAAAACCAAATAAAAAACAGAGCATCACGCCTGTATTCCCCTTAGGGGTAGGCAGAGGTGTATTACACACCCACGACTCGCCAGCTATGTTTAAGTCCCACGTAATAGGGGGCGAGCCTATTGACGTCTACCGGGCACATTTCCAAACTCCGGACTGTTACTGAGAATTTTTCTTTTTAGGAAAAAGCTCAATAAGATTGCCCGACCCGGGGATCGAACCCGAGACCTCATGAATAGCAGTCGCATACACTACCGCTACACCACCGAGGCACTTAAAAATAAAGTAAAGTAAGTATTAAATAAATATACAAATAAATAAATAAAGCCGCTGCTCATCATTTCATTTCATAGAGATATGCAATGAAAGAATAAACAGCCATCTCCTGCTACAGCCAAAACGCAACGACGTGCTTCATGGCCGATCACACGGGAGATGGTGGTACCAACCCGCTCGGGCCCGATACCAAGTGAGTACTCCCCACGGAGTACGGAAAAATAGCGGAGGTGTTTCACGGCAAAATCTCTTTAGAACGGAGCGTCGCTAAATGCGGGTGTTCGGGGGACGAGGTACAACTATAGCTCGACCCCTAGATCAAAATCCATCTAGCAGTAAAAAGTATTTTACAGCGTAATAGAGCAAATTTTTCTTTTATTTAGTTTGTCTTTTTACCACTACGGCGTTACAAGCAAATCAGTTTGTTCCAAAACATTCTATATGCGTTAGGATGGCTGGACCACATCTATACTAATATTATAAACAGGAAAGATTTGATTGTTGGTTTGCATTGAATAGGTTCCGAAACTACTGGACCGATTTAAAAAATTCTAGTCTAAAAAATACTACAAATTCTATATATAAAACCGACGCCGCAGGCGCGCACCGTCCGCAGAGGGCGAGGAATTACGCGGCCTCTTACACCGGGGCCAATTGGGTCGGAGGCTGCCGCTCGTAGAGCGAAGCGCGCCGAAAAGGAAGTCAAGCAGGGGTTAGGCAGAATCTCATATCTCACATGTCGATCGTATCGTATCGCTTGTACGATCACCGTGATTGGCCAACGGATTATTGTGACATCACGCGTCGGTTTCTCAACCAATCACAGTGATCTCGATACGGTCGACACGTGAAATATGTATGACATTCTGCCTCAGGGGGCAGCTCTCTGGAGATTCGCGAGCCCAAGGAGGACGTTAAGTCCCTGTGAGTTACGGATCTGAAAAAGGGAGCCTGGGACCACGCGGCAATCCCTAACAGGGTGGCCACAAAGTCCACAAACATCAAGGGAACCTTCGTGCGCACTGCAAAGGAGGTGGTCGCCGACAACAAGAACGTGGGGTGCTGGCCCGGTGCTCCTCCAATGAGGAGACACAGCGTCTACAGGCGGCTAACGACCACCTCGCGGCAGAGGTGGCAGAAATGCGGGCAATAAATTGCCGCCTCAATTCTCAGGTGATGGAGTTGGAGGCCAAGCTCACGCGGCTTGAGGTGGCTATGCTGCTGGCAGGGATCGGTCCAACTGAACCAGCCCATATGAAGGCGGCTGCACGGTTCACTGTGGCTGTCCCGGTCGTTGAACAGACCTCTGCTGGCCTTTTTTTTTTTTTTTTTTGTTAAGGCGGGAAAAAATGTTCCTAACCGCACACCCCGTCGTTCGGGGCAACGAACAGGGTAGTGTGGGGCCCTCACCCACTAAAGAAACCCGCCGTGTGCCGTCTCTCCGCCTTTGTTGGCGGGCCACTGGAATATGTATGTTACATTCCTTCGGTGGTGAAGACCTCTGCTGGCCTGCCGGAGGAGACAGCGCGCGTCGCTACGCTCGCCTCCTCCCACCACCTTGATGACACCAGGGCATGACCAGTAGGCCATCCGCCTCGGGCGCCGGAGTAGAATGTCGAAAGATGACCCTCCGGCGCCCCGCTAATAGGCGTGGAAAGGGCCGCTGTGGTTTTAGTGGGTATTCCAGGCACAACTAAGATCCGAGCGCTTGGCGAGCTCTACATACCCCCACGTTCTCACCGGGGGGGATGGGTAAATCCACAGCGACTTCTAAAAAAAAAAGGGATGACTACCACCCCTGACGGGCATCTTGGGATAAATTAATCCATCCCTATTAGCACAATTTCCGTCATGCAGTCCTAACATATTCATGCGTTTCTAATTTCTGTATAAACCGGGAATCTAAAATGATAACAAATAACACGAAAAAAAAACAAATTTAACAAATAACAAGACTTTAATATATTCGATGATGGGTTCGCTGGTACGACGCAAACTCTTTTATTATCAATTATTTTCGAATACTTACCGACAGATGACACATCATATTCCCATTTTTATTTTTTCTAATTTCTAGTAACTAAGCAATAAATCTTTGAAATAATTAATATTTTAATAAAGAAATTAAAATTAATTTACTTATTTGTGCCGAATTCTTATAATATGCTTTTATAATATTAAAATGATGATATCGGTGCGTTGTGGTCGGAACGCAACTTTCCGACGACAGATGTCTCTTTGTAATGAAACAAGAAAATGTGTTTTAAAATGCATATATTTACAAATTTAAACTACTGACACATAAAATGTAATGCCATTTTGTTTTAAGTTTGATCCTGAGCCATTTCTACAACCATCAAGAGCACACTTCATGGTTAAAAGAATTTAATACTTATTTAAACGTAAGATGCGTTCGAACCGAACGCAATGACGGTTCACTCGAAACTGTTAACTGCGGTTTGAGGCCCCGCCCACTGTGACGTCACTGACCTACTTGAAGACCTAGTCGGCTTGCGGCATCTCCGCTATTTTTCCGTACTCCGTGGTACTCCCACTTGGTATCCAGCCCTACCACAAGTCATGCAATGGATGATAATTGCTTACTTCCCTTAGTCGCCTCATACGACACTCGTGGGAAAGAATGGGGTGGTGACAATTGTATTCTTAGTCCGTCACCACACGGACGACATCCCGTTTGACGTAATCGATAATTTTAAACATTAGTTACTTGCTGGTTATAAAGTACCTACTTTTTTAAAAAAGGGCACCCTGTACTGTGGTATAATTCTTGAATTGCGAGAGATCTTATAAATATAAATATAAATACATATTTATTGCACCCAGACTCAGAATAACCATTGGATGGATCACACAAAAAAATTACCTTTCTGGGAATTGAACTCATAACGGCACGAGAGGTTGATATCTAAATCTCTTTCTCTTTATCTTTTTCTTCTATCTTTGCAGTATTATCATAACATAGTAGAGTCAGTGGTAAAACTAATTTTCCATCCATCCATCCATCCATCCATCAGCCTTTCATCGTCCACTGCTGGATATAGGCCGCCTCAAGAGAACGCCACAACGAGCGGTCCCGTCATGATGGATAATGCCGTAATCTCAACGCTTGGCAGGCGGGTTGGCGATCGCAGTGGATGTTGTTAATACTCGAGGGAGTGCTGCTGCCCATTTCCCCTGTATTCTCTTTCAAAGGGGGGTGGGACAATTCTAAAGCCGGCCCCACACAGCCAACAGCTAAAACTAATTTTGTAAGTGGGTAAATAAAATATCATAGGACCCATGTGGTTAAATACTAAGATTACCAGTATTACCACCCTATTCTATCCCGCGGATATCGTACGAGGTGACGGAGGGAAGTAAGCAGTTATTCCATTGCTGGTGGTAGGGCTGTGAACTAAGTGGAGGTATTTGTAATTAAGGCTGAACAACTCAGTGTGTTTTGGTTGTAAAGGGAGATAGCTGTCCATTCAATCATTTTCGCAGTTGTCCATGGCGCTGGTCTAGTGAGGGTTGGCAGACATCTGTCTGACTGTTTTCTTTCACCGAAGAGTAATAATTTGTAAACAAATGCACACTACCAAAAAATTTTGTAAATTGAAGCGTGTCAGATTTCGGACTAGGGATTGAACTCGATACCAATGTAAAGAACAAATTATTTGAGAATGTGGAAAAAGAGAAGTTTAGTGTGAACGGGATTCGAATCTGCATCCCTTCCATTCTGGGGATCTGCTCTAGAACGCTAAGCTATCGCACTGACGGACGGCCGTTTACAGGAGAGACTAGATAATTTGTTTTTTAAAGTATATGAAAATGAAAGAATAAACGGCTATCTTCTGCTACAGCAAAACACACTGAGGTGCTTCATGACCGGTCATACAGAAGACGGTGGCACCGACCCGTTCGAGCCCGATGGCAAATGAGTACTCTCACTTGGTACCCAGCCCTACCACCAGTAATGCAATAGGTGATCATTGCTTACTTCCCTTAGTCGTATTGTGCGACAACCGCAGCAAAGGATGGGGTGGTAACACTTGTATTCTACGTCCGTCACCACACCGACGATTACGCTTTCCTGCACTCATTTCGTTTACTGTTGTTTCGACGCGCAAACAACCGCAACTCCCACAAATGTATCAACATGCCTAATAATACTAAAATCTCTTTTGAAAAACTCATTGACATTGATAGTATATTACACTCACGCACTAAGTTATAAGTTGTTACTATTTTATAAAGTTTATGGGGAATAAATGCTACAGAGTTAAGTAAGATTATAAATATAGGTACAACTTTTGCAACGATTTCTAAATACAATTGTGTATCCTTAATTTATAAATCAATGGTCGTTTTTAAATTGAATATTATATAAAAGTTATATTGATATTATATAACATTTTTGAAAGGAAGAGTTAAATAGTTATAAAATGAAATCAAAAATAACAAAAACCTTTTTTTATGTATAAACTCCCACGCTATTCACATATAATGATAGCACATTAGTAATAAATTTTCACGCTGTATCATTGATTATAAGGTTCCTACTGTTCAGTAAAAATGCCCACAACAATAGCGATTTTTAATGCTTCATTCTAGAAAATGAACGGACGAATCTCGGACCACCCTGAATTTCGTAGTGAACATATACCGTGATGTTCATATAATTTGAATTAATAACGCGTTACAACTAATCAGGCAATGAGCTGCGGTATCTTTAGGCAATGACTTACACGTGTTTTCATTATATTGGATTAATTTTACTGCATCAGTGGTCTATAAGTGACAGTTGTTAATATTCTTTCTCATTACCGCTGATTATATTTTATTGGGGTATCGCTTGTAACTAGTAATTAGTTTGATTACTCCATAATATCGCTAGTGAGTATTGTTGATAGGTTAGTGATTAGTAATTGTTCGATTTGGGTATAGATTTTTGCAAAGGGCAAATATTGTAGGACGATGAATAAGTGATTATTGCGTTATGAGCGTCTTGACTTACGTGTAAGAACAAGACAGAAGAGATTAAAAATCTGGGCATACGAAAATTAATGACACCGTTAACCATATTTTGAACAAGGAAACATAAATAACATGTTATTTGTGAATGTGAAAAGAGCAGAATTCAAACCTGCGTCCCATCCAATCTGGGGCAGTTCTCTGGACCGCTAAGCTATCGCAGTGTCCTAATGGCGCCACCCAATCACTTCACATTTGCTTTAGATGTCTTTACGATCCAAGGAAATATAATCAGATTTCTGTAATATCAGTTTAGTGGTCCAATAGCAAAAGGATAATGCTAGATAGTGTAAGTTCAAAGCGTAACCGTGAATGTTATTATTAATAGTTGCTTCTGGTATACCCAGCACCACCATCCTCTCCTTAGCCATATCCCAATCTTTATGTTGGGGTCGGCTTCCAATCTGTTCAATTTTAGTTGATCCAGCAGTATTTATACGAAGCGACCGCCTATCTAACGACTACGATCCAACTAAGGAACAACTCTTGCGACCTTAGAACAAGGCCGGAGTCAGATTATTCTTTGTGGAGTCAGACAACCTATAACGTCTGCCATTAGATACTATTTGATAGCCTCATTGCTTAATGTGCCTTCTACAGCACGGAGGAGGTCAGGCGCCCACAAATAGGAGTCACTTTTTGCTCATCCATCTGACTGTCAGCCAAAAGAAAGTTGCTTAACTTTGCGCTCAAACTGCAAGTATAGGGTTATTCAACAAGAACTTTGTAAATCTAAATAAAACAATAAATTTAGATGACAATAATTAAACATTTTATTGTTTATAAAAAAGTGGAAGAAAAGTATTCGAGTGGCGACCACGTATCGAATGGCGAAGCGTAGGACGACTCGCCACCAGATGGACCGACGATCTGGTCAAAGTCGCAGGGAGCCGTTGGATGCCGTCGGCCTAGGACTGCTCGTTGTGGGGTTCTCTTTGGGCCTATGTCCAGCAGCGGACGCTGAAAGGCTGAAGGATAGAAAAAAGTAAGGTATTATGAATTAAAAATGTTATTTAATAAATGACCACCACGACCACGATTACATTATTTTAGTACGGTGCCACAGCCACCGAAACAATGAATTTATTGCAAACCAAATTTCCCGATCGCATAATTTCACAAAGAAAAAGGGGTTTTCCTGAGCATTGTAGATACATTTTTAAGCAGGTAGCAAAGTATAATTTAAGTAGTGTTCAGTCCATAAACGGTGGATATCAATTTATGCATTGGCCAATTTAGCAAGATAACGTGATACTATGTTTCCACTGGCGCGTAATGAGATACTTAATATCACATGAAAGATTGGGAGAACTTTATTAAATGCTCCTAATTACAAGTATTTCAACATTGATTCAGTCAGTTCATTGCCATTATTTAAAACGCACTAAATTGCTTACTAAATGTAAATCTGGTTGCACAAAGCTCAGTAGGTATTTAATACTTGGGGTAGTTTTATTTTTTTATTTTCGGCTACTGTTGGAGTAATCCATTAACTCAAAGTCTCGAATAAGGTCCGTTGTGATTAGACGAGACAGGGGCGGATTAGTGTAATATTTCAATGCTGTCACTCCAACCAAACAAATTAATATTTTAGTGAAAGAGCTTCACTCAAACGACCCTCTTAATAGCTCTAAACGTCGCGATCCCGTGGTTCTACTCTAATGACAGTTCTTTAATAATAAATTAAGCTTTAAACTTTGTTATTGAGATAGTAATTAAACTTTAACTATGAAACATAAATAAATAGCTCCGTAAGTACAAATGTTTACGGTTATAGTTTCTTAATTAAATTTAAATTTGCGTCTCACCGCGGGATGTGCCGCGGATCGTGGGGACGAGATAATGGCTATTTATTATTACAACATTTGATATCATCACATTAAGAACTTTCTAATTCAATTTTGGAACACACAACGAGCATCCAAAAAAAAAATGTTTACTCAAAAATATGCTAAGGGAGATATGAGATTGTCCACGTGTGGCTTTGTAAACATGTGAATACAATAATGATGGCAATAAAAAGCTAATATGTCAATAGGAGACGTAATGTTGCACAACAATGAAACGTTGTGTGTGCACTGTCATGCATATAACTTCATCAAAGACGTGCCCCCATGGAGGATTGATAGGTATGGGACCATTCACAGGTTAATGTGGGTCGGATTTGCGGTTTTAGGTAATAATAGTACCTATTATAGAACAAAAAATACACTTTCTGACAATATAAATTGAAGAATGTAGTAAAAATGTAGGTATATCTATTTAAAATTTTTTAGTTAAATCAGCCCTCTCATGAAGTTATAGGATTAGGTACATAGCATTTCTCGGGGAGAAATATTTCGCAACTGTATGCAGTATAGAAAGTAACATCCGCTGACGATGATGCACATCCGGGAAGGTGTTATCTCAAATAAAAGCTTAGGCATAATTCGTCATATCATTCATATAAAAATCAGTGCAAAATCGGCAGATGTTAAAGGATTGCACACATGCTCGCAAGGTGCGGCGTCTCTATTTGGCTTGTGCCAAAAATTTCACTTAATTGTTTGAGAATAATATTCCAGTAGATACCTTCAATATCTTGCATTTATCTGTGGCCTTTATTTCTAAAGGGTGTACACTAAAATAATTTACTATGAAAATGCAATAGGTACTTGACTTATATTGCTATATTATAGCTAGTTACTATCAACAGTCATTAAATTGAACCGGCATCGAGTTGAGACAAGGGCCATTACTGAACAAATTGAGAGTAATCCTTGCTTCTTTATTTAGTAATCGGGGTCATAACATACACAACATTTAAATGCAATAAAATTGCGAATGTATAATAAACTGGGGTTATTTTTACTGCAACCTTAGTAAGGAGTCTGTCGGATTCTGAGGAGGTCCATGACGCGTGTCGCGGTGCCTTTTAAAGCAAGCCATACTTCCAGTTTAGTAATTAAAGTTACAACTTTATCGATCAAAGACTTTCCAATACACGATGGACCACCGGGCCACGTATCTGCATCAACTGGACTGGATTATAATGTATATAAATATTAGCTAGACTCTTAGCAATGTAATGGAACTGTCACATAATCGTTTCTTGTCGAATTATAATCATTGGAATAAGTTTATTATTAGAGTGCTACGAATCTGTGTTTCCACCTCGCACAGACCAGGCAAGAAACATGCCTGTTGGTGTGTGGAGCCAAATTTTGTTGCAAGTTAAACATGCCTGTTGTTGGATAAATTTTGTTAATAATAATAGTATTTATTTTTGAGGTTTTTATGTATGTAGATGCTCGGTAATAAATTGATTAAAATTTCAACTATATTTGGGCGGTTACTGGCGATATATAGAGTTGCTCTATCAAAAAGTATTTCCATTGCAATTTTGACAATAGATTCCTTTCAGGTCATTGTTAGTTTCGTTTAAGATCTTGAAATATGAATGATACAATGACTGTAATTATTGGTTATGGTTCCGTTTGCTCATTCGAAGTGCATTGTATTCAGTAGATGTCTCCATTTTGCGATTTTCTAAGGTATGGGCTGGCAAAATGTTATTTGACGATAGTATTGTGAGCACGCCTGCGGAGCCATTGTACTTGCACTTTGTGTCCTGATGTATCACTCCCACAATTTTATAATACTCTGTGAATTTACTTGCAAATAAGAGATTTTATACTAAAATGATGGATGATATCGTTTTTGACTGTGATTTTGCATTTGTTTATTCATATGTGAGAATTTATTCGACTCCAGGGAATATCCAAAATAATCATCAATAAGAGTCCATAGGGTTGTAATTAAGAAGCCATTTTTTATTTTATTTTTTATTTTTCATTGAATCATAGGGGTAGAATTGACTTTTTAACAATACTGGATTTTCGTCTGGTATTTTTAGTTTTATTTCTTAGACTGTTGAAGATAAAAAAAACATTTTAATCTAAATATATCTACGATATAGTTTGATTGATAGAGAGATTTTTTAAGTGTATATTGTGTTGCAAATATATACCTATAATTTATTCATATGAGGATCAATGGCCACAGGTACCTTATAAATAAATCAACGTTCTGGTCAGCAAATTCTACTGATATTGAGTGTTTCTGGAAGGCGACACAGAGTCTATTAAAATCACTTTAGCGCCTTTAACAATAGATGATTGAAAGCTTCTAAACAATTCATTCTTGCCAATACCTCAATGGCTTGGCCCACATTCTTTGTGTAATCTTTTTAGAGGACAATAGATGTGACAATAGCAGGCCCTTTACTATTCAAGAGCGTGTAAAATACTGAGGCTTCGTTTTAAATTAAAGTAAACTTTTTCAGTTATTCACTCAAGTTAATGCCGCCCGGTGTGCATGTACTACTACAAGTATATAACAAAGTTTGATTTTATAACAAACATCCTTGAAGGGTGAGTTGTTCGTGATTGGTATATTCGAAAACAAACCTTGAGGGTTTGAGAATAAAAATATATTTTGTTTATCCACGTTTTTGTGTAGTGTGGTAGGTATTCATTTCTATTTACCGGCTTTTGTAGTATTCTAAGTACAGTGAGATTTATATTTATTTTACTGACCGTAATAAATTTTGTGTCAAGACTTGCAACCTGCTTTAAATAATTACTAGATTATACCGCCTACTCCGTTCGGGTGGATTTCAGAATATTAATACGTCAGAATGTCACATTACCTATCTCTACGCAAAATTGCCAATTCCATAAGAACTAAACATTTTTCTAGAATAAAAAGTAGTCTACCACTGAAGCAATGTAGCATAGTTCCAGTAGTGGGTGAGGGCCCCACACTACCCTGTCCGTTGCCCCGAACGACGGGGTGTGCGGTTAGGAACATTTTTTCCCACCTTAACAAAAAAAAAAGAAAAATTTGATTTTTTGTGTTGGTTTGATTATAAGTTTCATAATGATAGGTTTAGTAGTTACAGAGTGATGACGTAAGAAACTAGCAAATGCACTTTTGCATTTATAATAATTATAACTAACGAGTAAGTATTTTATAAAACATATTATCAGTTTATATATTTACTGCAAGCCCGTAAGCAACATTAATTCCATTCCACTCAAGCTTTTTATTACGAACTGACAAAGTCTTACTTATAGTTGTGTAAAAAAATAAAAATAAGTTCTAAGTACAGTATATTTTATAGGGCTAAGCCTATTCATGGGTAATAAATGGGTATTTTTGTTTATACTTCGTAATTAATATTAAATGAGAATTTATTGATTACGATTCAGTATAATGCTTCGCTAATGGTTTTTGCAAACCTGCTGTACCTACCTAATAAAAATTATCAATTTTTAAAAATATATATAATAGCGAATAAAACCTTATTACGTTCTTAAGGTAAGAGTACTTGTAACCAACGAACATGCATGAAAGCGCTGATGAAAGTAGATGAAGCGAAAGATGTGTATCAGGATCGTAGAAAGTGAAGAGAAGTGGTATCTGCCTAACCCTACGGGAAAAAGGCGTGACAATATGTATGTAAAACCTTATTATACCTGAAAATGTATAATTATCCAACTTACAATACAATATGGAATAAAATAATAAATATGACAAACACAGAAATCTAACACAATTAAATACGTACCCCATGTTGATTAAAATATTTTTATTCAATGGCACGTGTACAGGTCCTTAGCTTGTGAACATTTTTGAAAGAATATTCCAGGTAACAAGCCAAAAAAATGGTTGTAATAGGGGAGTGAGGGGACTGGACATATTTTTTTGGTACAAACAGGCCCATATAACGCGAGAAATCTTATGCAGAGCTCATTCGATAATTCGAAACCGGGAACATCGAAGCTCCCTCAAAATTCTGCCGGCTACGTACGGTATACAAATCTGCCTGCTTGATCATACGCCAAAATGCTCCAAGGATTTCAATACAAGTGTGATGCCTCTTATATTAAAGTTGATATTCCAAAAATAGTGCCAATAGCACCAGCTCCAGAAAGGAAATATATGGCACTGGGTTTGCCAGTGGTTGATAAAAAGAAATATGAATATCAAAAAAAACTTTACACTAGTTCTCAAGAGGCTTCGATAGCAAGAAGGAATGCTCGTGAAAGAAATCGTGTGAAACAAGTGAACGACGGATTCAATGCATTGAGGAAGAGGCTGCCTAGTGCTGTCGTTGCTGCTTTATCCAGTGGTGCGCGCCGTGGATCCGGGAAGAAGTTAAGCAAAGTGGATACATTGAAAATGGTAGTCGAGTACATAAGATATTTGCAAAATTTAATTGATGAAAGCAACACTGTCCTTGGAACTACAAAAAATATTCAGCCAGCCGGATCATCAATACCGTGCGAAACAGATGAAGGTATTTTCGATTATTCTCCATATTCTGAAACAGCGCCATCTCCCGCCAATTCAGATTATTCATCGGGAGTATCATCGTCTTATTCAGGAGATTATGTAAATAACTTCCAATTACAAGAAGAACGCGTGAATCCTATGGATGAAGATTTATTTAACACGATTATGTGGTAACTAGCATAACTAATATGTTATGGTAACATTTTTACTAGTCAGCCTGTAGAAAATATGTTCTTATTTATTTAGTTCGTAAGTAAGTCATTCATTTGTAAAAAATAAAGCTTCTAATGTATAAAGTTATTTATAGTTCTGGCTGTGATTAATTAATGTAATACTGACGTACACACACTCTAAACGGTACTTATTATAATGCTAATAATGTTATAAGAGAAAGTTATGGTGTAATTATATATAAATACACGAATATATATAATGTTATGTATAAGTAAATACAATGAGAATAAAAAAAATGTACAATGTTAATATTTTTTTATTTATCAGTTATAATTGTATGTACAAAAGGTAGTATTAGTATAGGTAGTACATACATAGCCTCATCATCATAATGACGCCTGTATTCCCCGAAGGGGTAGGCAGAGCTATATTTCACACCCAAGGTTCGCCAGCTATGTTTAAGACCCAAGTAATAGGGAGCGAGCCTATTGCCATATACCGGGCACATTTCCAACATCCGGGCTGCTACTGAGAATTTTTCTTTTTACGAAAACGCTCATAGTTAAGCTCAAGTTTAGTGTTTGGTGATATTGACAATGATATAATATCTTATTAGATAAAAAACAATTTATAGTAAATTCTCACAAAAATATGTATGATTATAAATGTTGTTCTACAATATCATAATATCGCAGATCAAATAGTAAGTAAAGTTGTCCATGTCTATCGAGCGGCAAATGTGTGTTACCTCAAAGGATCGTTCCTATTGGATTTTTCTGCCACGATATTCGCAGCAGCACGGTATCTGGAGTTGTATGAAGACGACAGAATTATAAATAGGCTCGATTTCTTTTTTGATGGGATTAAATTACGTAAGCGATTTTTTTTTTGTTTAATCTAATGAGTGAGGCTACTAATATGATAAGATGGCTAGAGTTTTGGCATATTTGCCGCTAAGAATGGTAGACTGCCTCGGTGGTGTAGCGGTAGTGTATGCGACTGCTAATCATGAGGTCTCGGGTTCTATCACCGGGTCGGGCAATGTTATTGAGCTTTTTCCTAAAAAGAAAAATTCTCAGTAGCAGCCCGGAGTTTGGAAATGTGCCCGGTAGACGTTAATAGTCTCGCCCCCTATTACGTGGGACTTAAACATAGCTGGCGAGTCGTGGGTGTGTAATACACCTCTGCACTCTCTCCTTCAGGGAATAAAGGCGTGATGCTATGTTAAGATTGGTGCTAATCCTTTTGGCCAAAATATGAGACGAGATGAGCGCTGAGATCATCGAAAAAAAAAGTAGCGTGCACTCGATTCCACAGGTCGTCAGTCAGGCCAGTCACACATGGATGATCTCATCAGCAGAAGTCGCATCTCCAGATTTATTGATGATGCTGATGTAGTGGTGATACATCGACACAAATAACGTTCCAGATATTAGAAAAATGGAAATATAAAATCAATCAAAATATTTTTGATCTGTATTTTAGCACTTGACATGTTCAGCTACAATTAAATTATATAAAGGTACATTTTAATGAGTCTAGATATACCACAGTACTGCAACATTGATCGAACTTTGAGTTCGTTATTTGTATATTTGTGATGTCCTTGTCACATAAAAATATATGCGGGCTGACAATAAAAGAAATACTTTTAATAAATTGGGCATTGATAAACTGATCAGAAAGGAGCTATTCTTTAAATATGTGTAGTGGTTATTTCCAGAAAAAATAAAATAGGTATTTGTACGAGTTATTTAGAATACAACAAATATAAGTTTACAAACATGCCAAAATATTAACGCTTTTAAAACAACTAGATACTGCCCGCAATTTCGTCTTCGTAGACTTGTTTTTCTAAGACCGAAACACCTACCTAGACCAAATCGGTCATGTATTGAACATGGAACCACCTTCCTTCAGTCAGGAGTCTACGAAACCGGCGAGCGTGTATGAAGAGGATTATGAATGTTGAGGAAGCGAGCGCTTTCTATGCAAGAATAAAGCCTTTTGGCACTCTGTTCTATCTGCCTACCCCGCAAGGGAGATTGCGTGATATTAAGTAAGTAGACTTCGGGATTGTCTCAAATAATAGACAAAAATACATCACACTATGGTACATTATCCTTATTAAAAAAGCTTCTGTCTTAAAGAGACTGCCCATTTTTCTGGCATAAACAATATAATAAGTAGCCTAGCTTTTTCTGAGTTTCGGTTTATATACACACGGGGTGAACGCGTAATAAACAAAAGCACTATCACATTAATATTATTAGTAGTAAGGATATCTTAGGCAAAATATAAGGAAACGTTTTATAAAATACAATAAATGAGAAACAGTAAAAGACCTGCTCTATATACTCAAGAGATAACACGCAAAATTATTTTATCTTTGCAGATTAAAAAGAGCGCTGTGATATGTTAGCATGAGGCTTGATTAAGGCATCGAAGCTCGCTCACCGCTTCGGTACATTGTTATACAAGATTAATGATGTTCGCCACGATAAGAAGGTGGGAGCTAAATGCATTTACATGTGCGAATAAAAAGACTGATAAAGGGACAACGGAGTTGGATACGTATAAAATGGTACCATTTCAATTTATCACATATATACCTATTTAGCAAGTGTTAATAGCCTCTAATATTATACCTACACTAATATAATAAAGAGCAATAAATAGTTTTTTCTATGTTTGTAATGAATAAACTCAAAAATTACTATACCAATTTCAAAGATTATTTCACCATTAGAATGCTACGTAATTAGTAATATAGGCTATAGATGTATTTATTACTAGAAAAAAATAGATATGCCTACTAAAACTTCAATAATGGAGGTTTATGAATAAAAATATAACATTTTGTAAGATAAATATAAATAGTAATTTGATAAAAAATACCTACTTATGTCCTGCATAAAGATACATTTACTCTACCTTTATCCCAAAATATTTAAAAAGTAAATGTCCACCCGTGTGAAGTTGGGAAGGACGGGTAATTACTGAATAAAAGTATTAAAATTAATAATGAACTAAATTTCTCTGAGATCATTTTATGCAGTAGAATTATTAAATACATCTCTATAATTTTTGTTATAGACGGGTGCCTTCCCTTTTATATACCTATACATAAAGACAACATAATTGTAGAAGACTCTTGACATCGTCTTTGTGGATTTCAAGAAACAATACGATTTTTTTTTATTGCGAATGGTGGTAGGCGTTCCACGGCCCACCTGATGCTAATTGGTAACCATAGAACTCAACTATACCGAGAGTATTGTCAAGCCGCTGCTAACCATTTCATTTCACAGATATGAAATGAAAGAATAAACGGCTGATTCCTGCTAGAACCTAAACATGTCGATGTCCTTCATGGCCGGTCACACGGGAGATGGTGGTACCAACCCGCTTAGGCCCGACAAGTGAGTTCTCCCACTTGGTACCCAGCCCTACTACCAATAATGCAATGGATGATAATTGCTAACTTCCCTTAGTCGCCTAGCACGACATTCGTGGGAAATAATAAGGTGTGACACTTGTATTCTTAGTCCTTCACCACACATAATTCATTTTAGACATTTATCATAGGAACACATGTTTTCGATGGCAAATATTCTATATGCTTATCCAGATCATTTACTAGTATAATATAATTCGTTTAAACCCTTTTAGTCGTAAGGTTTATGTACCAAAACCAGCTGTACTACGAGAACTATTATTGTTTTGGTAATAAAAATATTCTTTATTTTAATCGATTGTCTCATCTATTTAAAATTTCATGCAAAATGTTTTAATGTGATTCACAGACAAACATCCAAACATTATAATATTAATAGAATTTAGTCTAAATGTAATTATTGATATATTACAGTGTACTGGGCTCAGTGCTCGAGTACGCATGGGTACTGAAAATCTCCTAAAAAATACCCGTAGCACTTTTGTATGACCCAGGTTTCGAATTCGATATGAAGCTGTCAGAAGTCGAACACTTATGTTACTTTAACGCGGTAGAAAATGTAAATTTACATTCAATTTATTAAAACTTTAATAGCATGGCTTGGTGTAAGCGTGTAAGCGGAATAGATTTATATGCGATCGCAGATTGTACTTTACGATTATAGCAAATACAGATAAAAGGGTAAACTAACGAGTAATTAAGGTAACGTCTGTGACAGCAAACGTTAATTCAAGTAATTGCGATCAATTTTACGTCCGACTGTACAATAGCATGTGGGAAATTGATCACAATTATAAAGCCTGATTCGTGTTCCCTTATTCACTTTAAAAGATTAACCAAATCCTAAGATTTACTTAACATTCCTTTTATTTGCTTCCGTTTATAATAAAAAGTTACTACAATGGAAACAAAATGATTTTACGCGGATTCCGGAAACTATTAAAGTGATCGCTTTTGTATCGGTAATCTTATTACTTAGGGCACGTGAGCTTTGTTATGTTCGTGATGTTTGCGAAAATTCAACGATAACTTAGAGTGAATATAATATTATGTATAGCTTTTACCTTCGTATTAGACATTGAATTTTGTTTTGAATTGAAAGAGTAATATTTGAACGGTGATAGGTAATACCGAATTAATCATTACATTAGCGAAATAGAAAATGTTTACCTCCGACTGGCTTAGACTATAAGCTAATAGCCTTTTGCACAATATATA
Source organism: Leucoma salicis (assembly GCA_948253155.1). Classification (NCBI taxonomy): domain Eukaryota; kingdom Metazoa; phylum Arthropoda; class Insecta; order Lepidoptera; family Erebidae; genus Leucoma; species Leucoma salicis. The sequence continues at coordinate 10,793,700 of OX411807.1, read as the reverse complement.
TGATGTATATTGTGGGTTATGTTTTGGTAATTAGTCCAGTCAAAATAGATGACAATATTGTATAACTAACAATAATTCGTAATTCAATTTATTAAAAAGATCACTGATACTAACACTAATACAAATGATTCCATGTGAAATATCTAAAATATGTATGGTATTTTTCAGAATACGCCAAGCATTTTGGTGGTAACCACAAATAAAACGATTTGCTTTTACACTCACTTAAGTATTATTGTGAATCTAAAACAGTGCCCCAATGTTTGCCAGAGATATTATCTTTTAGTTATAACTATTGTGTATTCGCTATTGTTCGTAATGCGCTTAACTTGCAGTAAAACCGTTCAATAATCTCTTTCATTGTATTCAATACGCGCGTTCATTTATTATATTTTAATCAATCTCTCACTTTCACTGTCTGTCTATTGTTAATTAATTGTCTGTGAGTACGGTTGGAAGGAGATAATTGTTAAAATAAATTTAAAAATATTATAACTAACTTAACTAACTTATCATCACGCCATTTCCCTTGCGGGGTAGGCAGAGAGAGTGCCAAGAGGAAACAATATTATATCTAACTGAATCTTTAGGCACACACAACTATTTCAGGAATCAGGTAAAACATTAACCTCCTATAGGTTGAAAATAGTAATGACAAGTAATTTAATGACTAAAGAGTACTCATTAAATATTTTTTGTACTGAGGTTGAAAGGGAAACATGGTAGATAGTTCATTAGAAATAATTTGTTGTTAAGCTGATGATAAAATAGCAAAAAGCTGAGCTTTGTGAGGGCTCGCGAAGTTTTCTACTTAATTTATAATATTCGACAGATGGCGTTAGGAATACAATAAAATTCTATGTAATAAAAAATGTAATAATTTTTATGTGAATAAAAATACTATGTTTTATGATAGATAACACACCTAGTAATAAATTGAAATTACTATGTCAAAGGCTAAATCTGAAAGTGTGATATTTTCTCAGTAAAGTGTACCACAATATGCATAGATTGTGGAATAGTCATAAGTTTTTGTCCTGTGATCTGAAAATGTATTGATTTATTTCTCATGATTCTCTCACCAACTGTCCTACGATTTCAGAAAGAAAAATAAGTCTGGCAACAGCAAGATATAAATTGCTGTCGGATATCGACTTCCTCCGGCGAAGAGAACTCGCAATGTGATCGACATCTACAAACAGTGTACAATTGTAAATTAATGTTGGAGTATAAAAATTTTAAGACAAAATAAGTATCTTAAGACAACTCGTGAAAATAAATCCCTGTGGTACAAAAATCACTTGGCATGTGCTTAAAGCGTGAAAATCTATATATCTAGATATATAAAAAAATAACACAGTAACAGACATATCAACACATAGCCCAAATTTCTAGGACCCTGAAAATTTACATATATATTCTTTGATTTGGTATACCTACCTACAGTATCACTATGCGAGTGTGGTGAGCACTAAGAAAAGAGTTTACACAAATCCCATTTAAAATGGAAAACATAGTATCATGTTATAGCCTATATTTCTCGAAGGGGTAGACAGAGGCGTATTACACGCCTACGGATCGCCAGCTATGTTTAAATCCCACGTAATAAGGGGCGAGCCTATTGGCGTCTACCGGGCACATTTCCAAACTCCGGGCTGCTATTGAAAATTTATCTTTTTACGAAAAGCTCAATAACACTGCCCGACCCGGGGATCGAACCTGAGACCTCAACATGATCAGCAGTCGCACACACTAACGCTGCACCACAGAGGCAGTTAAATAGATATATCACTATGATACGAGCGAAGCCACGAGCAATGCGCTGGTATTAAATATATTGTTAGTTGAATACAAAATCTGGTAATTATAATTTTATATATTTGGTTATAAAATATTATAACCCCATTACGTTGTAGAGTATTTTCCAAGCACGTTTTGTCTATCTGGACACGGACTGGGTATTATTCTCTTGGTCAGTTTATGATTCACTGACGTATAGCTCCGTAAAGCGTCTCAAGGTATTTTGGTTTGTAATATGAGATGCCAATCCTATCCCTATTATTTTCTTCTCTTGGATGTGGTTGATCCTTACAGCGCAGCCTGGCTGTACCCTAACATTACTAAATTTATGAAAATCGTTCCCAATTGTTAACAGGTAGGCCCTAGCTGGTCTACCACTGCCAGAAATAAAAATATAACATCTGCCAGTTATGATTTCTCAAGAAAACAATTAAAAATATTTATATCTGCTTCAAATTTAACAAGTAGCCACTTGACCGCGAAATGTAAAGTATCACATAACACAAAAATATGAATCAAGATATTCGATATCGTTTTGAACGTCATTCAAAATCCGAACACATTTTAGAGCAGTGAATGAATTATAAAATCATTATAATTTTTGTTTTTCACTAGGGCACGCTCTAGTGATTAAAAATGTAGAAAAATCTAAGTGTTTTTGCAATTTGCAATCGGAAGATGTACCTTTGTGATGTGCAATTTGAGAATGATTTCCGCACGAAATACGTCAAATAAGAACTCTCATATTGCTACATTTTTTTTGTATTTCCTCTATCTTTTTATGTTACACTGAAGTGTGGTTTGATTTGTACCAAATTGCTTGGGCTCTTCGAAAATACAATGCAACAGAAGTTTTTTTCTGCAATTTAGTTCTTTAAATTGCGCAATAAAATTTACCACATACATTTGTGGCTTTATTAACGTTTAAGTAGCTTCAGGAGATACCGAAATTTTACAAAGAAAGTACTTAAACTATACAAGTACTGAATAAGTATGTTTATTCATTTATATAGGATATCCGTTAAATGTTAGTCATTTATGATATTTATCAATAAATAAATAAATTATATAATTATTATAGCCTTTGCCCGCGGCTCCAACGCAGCCAAAAGCTAGTTTCTAGGTTATATCTCAGGTTCCCGATACAGTAGCGGGATAAAATGTATACCAGTTTTTAAGTCTAATCAATAGCTATCAAATACAATAAGTTGCATCAAAATCCATTCAGTAGCTAGTAGTAGAACAGACAGACAGACAGAAACATAAAAAAATGGTGTTTTGTGATAGTTATATATTATTATATATATTTATACTCTCGTATACATTTAGTAAAAAGCTGTTATTTAGACATTACAGACACTTCATTTTTATTATATGTATAGATAAAAAGCTGTAAGTTGGCATGAATATAGATATTAGTCACACCGTTAAAGGCTAAAATAAAATCTTGAAAACAAAAACGGTTACTCCCTACACGTAAAGTGGGGATATTTTTTTTCTCGTCTATCCCACAGTGTCTAAGAATGTCGTTAGGTCTTTAAAAATATTGTGGGTTTGTGAAAACAATTTTTCTAATAATACATTACATTACATACGGATTATGTAAAATATTAAGCTTAAAAGCGCAAATTTTTGTTGTTAGAGCCAAGTGATCCAGCTAAATGGTTGTTTTTGCATGAAAAAAAAATCATGGTAGTAGTATATATGACGAAGTGTAAAACAAAATCATCACAGCTTGGTAGGCTTTATTTCTTTTAAATAAAAGTACTTTTGATGCTGTTTTGAGATTAAAGAGAAGAAAATAAATTATAGTTTAGAAACTAATATAACACGCTTTTAGCTAGTTGAACTAAAAAGTAGTAAATAATATTATAATCAATATAATTTTCAAATTGAACTAAAGCATGTTATTTAAGTTTTTCAAACTATTTCTTTCTCTACCAACAAACGATGATTTATTTATGATTTTACTGTTGAAAAATTTATTTATACCGTAATTTTTTCAGGCATATACGAGAAAAAAATAGTATTTCAAGGCTAGATCAGTGTTTCAAGACATGGAGCTAAAACAAAACTGAATACGCAAATAACTTAGAAAAGTCAATGGCGCACCGTGGGGGTCAAACTCTATAAGCGCTACACGGTACTGCATTTTTTATATTTCTAAATTAATACAATAAATAAAAGCAAAAAAAAAAAAAATATGTATAATACATATTTTTTTTATTGCATGTAGTGGCAGCTAGAACCCGCTCGGGCCCGATACTAAGTGAGTACTCCTACTTGGTACCCAGCTCTACCCCAAGTCATGCAATGGATGATAATGGCTTACTTCCCTTAGTCGCCTCATACGACACCCGTGGGAAAGAATGGGGTGGTGAAACTTGTATTCTTAGTTCGTCACCACACGGATACACGGATAGCCCGATATATCACGATATATACTTGAAACGTCATTATATATATTATACAGATATTTGGGACTAAATTAGCAGCATAATTGAGCATGACTTTATTATTTACTTTGATGTAAATTTTGGATTACTCGTAATAAAATAGGTACTTATCCTAAAACTATCACTCATCCCTAGTTTATTTTATCATTATTTGACAAGCTATGGGTTACAAGTTAAAGTATTCATTTAATTATTAATAAAAATCAAATGCACCTTGCTAGATTTATTTATCAACAAAAAATAACTCGTAAGGGGACAGTTAAAGGAGTGATCCTTAAAATGTCGGCGTGAATCTCATAAAAGGGATTATAGGTTGAGAGGCTTAATGCTCTAGGATTCAATTAGGTGAAATAAGCTTAAGTGGCTTGTATCCGCTGTTATGACAGCACTCAAATTATCAGTAACCTGCGTTTCCGTCATATTACGTAACTTGAGGGTGACAGGTAACGACGTCATTATTATTTTAAACTATAATGTATGTAGATACGACACGTTATGTATTCCACAGTTTTAATAGTTTCTAGTTATTTTTTAGTCCGTGTACTGACCACTGACAATGCTGTTATCTACATTTTGATCTTAACGCGAATTATTATTCGAGCAAGAAGCTAAGTAGTGGCCAGTGTGTTGTAATTGTATTGTAAACGTAGGCTTATTTTTTGGCAACTCGACGTCGTAAATGCGCCTGTACTGCGTGACGGGTTGATGGCACTACTCATGCCTACCCAGCATCACCAGAAAACCTAGCAGCCCTTAATGTTGCCGACGACTTCTGGGAGTGACTCCGAGGACCCGAGGTGCCCGGAGCTACTTGTGTTAATACTACCTCGATCTTTTTAGCACAGCACAGACGCAAACAACAACCTCCTCACTTACGTACTTATATGCACATACTCGCATGTGAGGAGGTTGTGGTCTATTTGTGCACTTGCTCAAACGATTGGCAAGTTTAAGCAGCTGTCACTGGACAAGCATCAGATGGATAACTAAAAAATGTGTGACGCCTATTTGTGAACACCTGACCACTTACGTGCTTTGGAAAGTACGTTAAAACCTGAAGAAAAAATCTGACTCCAACGTTGTCCCCTTAGTGAGATGGTGGAGGTTATTTAGGCAGCCGCTCTGTATAACAATAGATAGATGAGCAAAACAGAACATAATAAAAGGTGATCCTTATAAAGCCCGGAATAAGGCTCGGAAAGGTAACTATATGACGAGTCTATCAAAACCAACAAACAGCCATAAATTATATGGAAAATTCCTTTCATTTTGCTTTTCTTAGTTTACCGTAAGGCCTACTATTTATCTCTTGTAGTTGTCAAGTTTAAGAGTCAAGTGTAGGTACAGATAAGTATTATCAATGCAATGGCGCGTGTATTTCTACTTTATGCGGGTGATATAGTGTAAGACTTCTTATTCAAAGGGATAAGGTCCATATTTGCTTGTGAGTAAATATCTACTTAATATTCGCACAAGTTCATTGTTAGTAGTATTCAGGACGTGACGGACAGTTAGTAGGTACAGGTATCGTCAGTGCAAACTTGATAAGTGTTCTGGCATGCAGCCTTCAACAGAAGCCTATAAGTTATTTTAAGCAGGCACCTATTTACGCAAAAATAAAATATATTAGAATTGTATTTTAATATATTTTAAATTTCATTACTAACATGAATATAATCGCTAACTAGTGTGCTTCAACCTAAACTACATTTTCACTTACTTTCATGTGAAATCTCAGTTTTGTTTACAAGTCAACAAAACAACTGTCGTTCATTTCATAAAGCTCAACTATAAAGACGTAGACTTGCGTTTTTAGTAAAAATCATGTTCCCACGTACGTGTGCAAATAGCTTCCGCATCAGGTGTAGGACCAAAAGGGTTCAATATTCTCAAAAGGCACCCATTATTATTGTTATTCTGATTGACAATCGCCCTCTCAAGTGTCGAGCCTTTTTGCTGCCAGATATAAAACTAATATTGGTAGGTCCCATCCCCTTCCGCTAGCTTTTTGTACGTTACTGCACTGCATTTAATTTTGAAAAAGAGATATTTTGTTTGAATTGTCTAAAGTTATTTCTTAGTGTCGCATTATTAAGTTTATTGAATTTAATTGCCAAAAGCTAGTTTTTAGATTATATCTCAGGTTCCAGATATAGTAGCGGGATAAATTTTATGCCAGTTTTTAAGTCTAATCAAGACTACCAAATAAACAAGTTGCATCAAAATCCTTTCAGTAGTATTTTCGTGATGCGCAAACGAACAAACAGACAAACATATAAATAGAAAAACTGATAAACAGACAAACATACAATCAGACAAAGAACCTAAAAAAAATGTTTTGTTTTTAGACACGCCTATATAGCTTAATAAAGTATTTTTCTCAAATATCCTAAATGTTATAGACACAACTCTGTAACAGCTTTAAAATAGTATATATAGATTTAGATGCTATTCATTTATTGAACAGGTCAACAACAGAGTCAAGTTTGTATACCTAATTATATACTTATTACACTAACCTTATATTTAAAAAAGAAGTATAACGATATCAACGGTTTCAATAAATTTTCTTATTGTATCTAATGCTGTGATAAGGATATCTAAAGGATTGCCATCCCTAGTCGAGACTGGTATTTTATATAATTAAATTATCTAATTTGATACAGTGTACACAACAATGCTTGCATCTGCATTTAGTTCAATAAATTAAATAACCCCTATCCTACGATCGAATACTCATTATACTACTACATCATAGAGTTGTATTTGGGTTGGTGTGAACTTCAATCACTAGTGTCCACACTACACGAGATGTGTCACTCGCCTGATGAATGACCAGGCATTGATTTAAAGGGGTACATTTGAATGAAACAGCCTGATATTGTGTATCTTTGTACCAAAGTAAACTTCAACTTGCTTCAATAAAAAATATTTATTCTCATAGGCAAAAAAATAAAGGATACACATGGTAATTGACGTGAGGTGCGAAAAAACGATATCCAATATTAAGATCAAATCTGAACTTGTAAGACAAATCGCTTCGAACAATGTCACCCAATGGGTGCTCAAATATAGCGTTCGGACCCATTCATCCATTTTTTAGTTCAAGAGGTACAATTAACAATGACAGCGGTCAGGTTGCTTATAAAAAAATATCATAGAACGTGTTTTTCCTAAATGTAGAGCTGAGTTTTTTTAATCTGTGTGAATTAGTGAGCTTGAAGTTTTACTGCATTTAATATTTTGTTCATATCTATATTTTACGGCATTACATCTAAAACTTCTAGCGGTATATAAAAGACAAGATTTACGTCGGTTTGCTTTGTATCTTCTGTGGGTGATCTCGTTTGACAAAAGTGTTAACATTTACATCCATAAAATATTTTGACTTCTCTTTTAATGGACATAAGCGGACAGGTTAACTTTTTTAAAATAGTAGGTGGAATTTTGTTTGTTGATACATTCGATAGAGATGCAATATTTTAAAAATCATATCCATTATAAGAAAATATTCAAATTAGGTTTATACCAATATAATATAATAATATTTTTTTTCTATTTGCTGGAAGTTTATGAAATGAAGAGTATGCAAAACTTTATAAGATATAATACACTTAATTTTAAACAGACTAAGGTACGCACTATAGGCATCGAACTCGAAATCTTTGATTGAAAAAACGGCTGAGGGAGTGTTTTTGTTATGAATGCTGCCTTAACGGTAAGAATATTTAAAGGCTTATAAAAGAAAAGTTTTAGAACTCGAAAAGATCTACAATCAATTTTTTGTACTTACACGAGAGCGATATGTAGGTATAGGTATTAAACTAAATAGATATCAAAAAATATACAATTTTTTTCTTGAAGATTTAAATGTTGTTGTGCATTAAAGGGTTATGCACATGCAACCCTTAAGAATCTCCAGAAAAATATTCATTAGAGTCCCTACAAAGTGGTTTAATTAGCGGTTGTCTAATGCTCGTCAAAAGACGGTTATTAAAATCTATTAGAATATATTTAAAATAGTAGATTAATACTCTTGTTCTCCTTGACAGGCTAAAGCTCTAATTTAACTAAAAGTATGATTACCGGTTATTTACTATTATAAAATTAATCAAAAACTTGCAAGCTAATTTTAAATATATTATGCAGGTAGTTTTTAAATATGTTATGATTCTCAAAAATGATTAATCGTATTGAGATGAATAATCATTTTGGATGAATTTATAAAGTAATATTTTACCGGTATCAGCGTTTTGAATTCAAAATCCACAAACAACGCCAGCGCCGATGCGTGGACGACTGTCAAAAGTTATATTTATTTTCTTTAGAAATTCATAGAAGCCGTGCGATTTCATTGTGGGGAAATGTTTGCGGGTATCGGGGCTTTATGTGGTCGCATCGTTTGTATTCAAAGCTTTACAACCCTTTGGAGACACAATACGCGTCACTAATCTAGATCATGTGCGCTATTGTGTCTAATTGTTATACCTCGTCCCGTACCCGCGCACCAAGCGTTCGCAGCGGGAAAAGATGCCCGGCCGTGGATATCTCACTTGATGTCGATTTATAAGAAATTACTGCGCTGCGGGTGCCAGGTAGTTGCTCCCACGGATGCGTATACAATGCAAAAAGTTGCTCTCCAAATTTTACTTAAAGATCAAACAGGAAATGAAAATATTATTTATTCCTATTGCTACTTTGTGTTTCACATTATTCAATATTATATCCGTATAGATTAAAATGTTTCATAAACAGCTTCCGAATTTTTTCATTGTTATTGCTTTCACCGTGTTCAAAAATTATGGTTGATCGGCACCGTTCGAGGAACGTTCGATGATTAGAGTGCGCTGAACTTATCATTATAGTGTGCGCAACAATTTCTTTAATAATTATGTAAACGTATTGGAAGTGCTCTCATGTATGTTTAACTGCTTATTACTTTGTAACCTCTGGCTTGGGCTAACGGAGAAACCATTTATAAAATGTGTTAGAGTTGAATTTTTTTGGGACCTTGTAGGTTGAATGCATTCTATAGCGTGTGTATATAAAAATATTTGTAAATTAATATTTAGGTACTAAACTTAAACACAAAGTGAAAAATGTGAAATCGAAAATAACAGTCAGGAGCAGGATTTGAACCTGCATATCCTGGATACCGTCCAGATGCTTTACCAATTCAGCCATCCTGACAATTGCTCCTGACTGCTAATTTCGATAACACATCATACTTAACGTCTTTGGGTGACGCCTGCGCCATTTGTCGGAAGTATTTTCATACACTATACCGACCAGGTAAACTTAATTTTACAATTAAGATTTTTACCTAATAATGACGCAAACCCTATAAATATTTAGATATTTTTATATATTTTTTAGCATTTGACATGCTTAGCACTATACATTAAACACAAAGTGAAAAATGTGAAATCGAAAATAACAGTCAGGAGCAGGATTTGAACCTGCATATCCTGGATACCGTCCAGATGCTTTACCAATTCAGCCAGGTGTTTAATGTATAGTGCTAAGCATGTCAAATGCTAAAATATACATAAAAATATCTAAATACTAAACTTAAGATAAGAAACACGATTTAAAATTTAAAAGAAACACGACGATAGAACGTAAATTTATTTTTTGCATTTAGTAATGTTAGTATTTTAATAGTGTTAGTCTCAGACCTTAAATTGGAAACCTTATTTAATTAATAAATTGGAGATTGTAAAATAATTTTCATCTCCATATCACTGCTATTCTATTTTTAGAATTATGCCACACGTATGTCCAAAGGACATTGTGACGTCACTTAATTGGCTCAGATAATTTTATCGTACGAAATACCCAGGCCGCCACCAGTTATAAAAATATATTCCGTTTGAGCTTCTTGATTTATAAATGTGGACATAACTTTTAATTTTTGAACACTTAATATGCATAATTTATTAGAGGTTAACACATTATTATTGAAAGCAGGTTGTGATTTTTTGTAATTTAGTAGTAGCAGTAATTTGTGTATATTATGTATCAGTGGCGATATTTGGTTTTAAATAGTAAATAAATAGATAAACTTTTAGTGGTGTATGTTTAAAAGCTCACTGAAAGTTTTGACTGGTAAAAGCTAATCCGGCCGTGTTCGTAATCAAAGGTTTTATCCTAAGGAGAGTAGGTTTCTACATGTCAAGCACGTGGTTGGTCATGAGACTTAAATAAACCACTTGTAGAATTTTCTGCTCTGATTGTATCTTTTTTTTCAATAAACTACCAATATTTAAGCAATATAACACATTACAATTAAGTTTATATAGACTAATAAGTGATTTAAATATAACATAAACTGGATACTAATTGTTTATCCAAAAAAAAACCATCGCAATTCTTAGTTTTGAGGGAAAAAGACACTTTGTTCATGTGTTCTACTATTAAACTAATACTTATCACTAGGCACTATTGGCACTATACTAACTCAAAATGTTTAAATCCGAGCACAAATAAGAGAGCATAGCAGTAGCAATTTAAAATGAATACAACATAGATACAACTTTTCAAATATAAATAAAAAAAAAAATGCGTGTCTTTATTGCTGTGAGGAGGATCTAGTATGTCATATGTAATAAATATGATACAGCTATAGCTTAATGCTCAGTATAATATCCAGATTATTCAATATCTATTCATCGTAGTAGTTCTTAATTGAGTACTCCTTTTATTAATACATTTCTGAATAGTACAAGTCTCCTATACTCTGAGTTATAGGCTACTACAAGTACTTTTCATTCAAGAATTCAATTATTTTATACAAGTAAAGGGTAGAAACAAGATTAAATGGTATTATATATTTTAAACTCATCCTTTTTGAGAAAGTAACTATTCTAGTTATTTGCATATTATACTTTTATACTAATGCAACTGGTCTAAGAAATTGTTGTCCTTTCACCCAGGGCTTCTACGTCGCTTACATTAACCTAAAATTGTCTTACAGTATGCAAATATTTGCAAATTAAACTATCAGTATGCTCTTAATTTATGCATAATCGATTTTTTATGAATAACTTACTATTGTCCATGTATGGGCTGGATACCCTAAATTGACGTGCATGTATGAGACATAGCATCACGCCTGTATTTCCCGAAGGGGTAGGCAGAGGTGTATTACACACCCACGACTCGCCAGCTATGTTTAAGTCCCACGTAATAGGGGGCGAGCCTATTGACGTCTACTGGGCACGTTTCCAAACTCCGGACTGTTACTGAGAATTTTTCTTTTTAGGAAAAAGCTCAATAACATTGCCCGACCCGGGGATCGAACCCGAGACCTCATGAATAGCAGTCGCATACACTACCGCTACACCACCGAGGCAGTAAATATAAGGAATAAGAGCTAGTGAGGCATAAGAGGTGGAACAAGTGGAAATGCTGTTTGGCCTCCAGTAAACATTTGTGATCCTATTACATAGATACTTTTAGCATGACCTAGGATTTGAACCAGAAATCTAGCACTTGCAATCTTATGCCGCTGGACCTATTTACTATTTTAACACGCTTATTTGCCTTAGTAACAACTAACAAACAATACAATAGATCAAACTTTGAAGTAAATTTTAACATATATTTAATTGCCGTATCGAAACGTAGCTTTGTATATATCAATTTATATAAATATATAGATAATCATTAAAATACCAAAAAGGCTAAAAAATTGTTCGGCAAAACAGTTTGTTGGTAAATGCAACACATTATTTTTCACATAAATTTTTCACATTTTGATCTATATTTTAGCACTTGACATGCTCAGCTACTCTTAAAGTACATATCATAATTTGTGAATAAGGAAAAAGAGTATTTTAGTACATTGTAGTAGTATTGGATTAATGCATGTAAATGCGTTTCGGTAGAGGGCGTTGGTCGTTAAGACAAATGTGATAAGGAGATTGGGTATGTCTAAAATATAGTACTGTAGCTCAGTGGATTAGACCACTTCCCCGGATAGGAAAGGACGCAGGTTCGATTCCCGCCTGTACTAAAATACTCTTTTTCCTTATTCACAAATTACAATATGTACTTTATAAATGTTTCATTTAAGCTTATAATTGAAGAATTAAACATACTGGAGGTCATAGTCATCTAGAGGTAAAAATTCGACTATAATCGTAAATTGTATCAATATATGTACAATATATAATATAAAATATATTATTATACGAATATTTTCAAGCTGAAAATAGTTTTATTTTAGTTTTAAATTTTCGTCTGGTTACATAATTATTTATTAAGCTAACAAGTAATTTATTGTATATTTTAGGTACTAAGCAAATTCTGATTCTTACAGCGTAGTAGTTAAATAATTGAATGAATAAATGTATAAATTGTACACCAAAATACACGAAAAGAAAATTAGACTATAATAAAACGAGTAAATGCACAAAGGCGGTCTTATTGCTAATAGCAAATTCTGCCAGACTTAGTTGATACAAGGAGAACTTCAAGTAAATTATGTTTTCGATTGACAGACCAGAAACGTACTATATATTTTTTTATTGCCATCGGTGGCAGTCGAGCAGACGGCCCTCCTGATGGTAAGTAGTAACCGCTGCCCATGGACTATGGCAATACCAGGGGCACAGCCCAGTCACCGCCTACCGTGAGTAAAGTGCTCTTCTCAAACCTCGTTTAAAGAGGGATAAGTCGTAACGCTGGGGAAACACCGTAGCAGGAAGTTCATTCCAGATCTTACACGTACGTGGTAGAAAAGAACGCTGAAAACGAACCGTCCTGGACGAGATCGTTTCCAGGTGGTATGGATGAACCCTAGTACGGCGTCTCGTGGTCCGGTGGTAAAACGGCGATGTTGGTACCACCTCAAACAGTTCCTCAGAGCACTCTCCGTTGAAGAGTCGATAGAGCACACAGAGAGCCTCAACGTCTCTCCGCCACCCCAACGACTCCAGCTGATCCGTGAGATTGGGATCATCGACAATCCAAAAAGCTCGTCTTGCAGGGAGTCAAGTGGGTCGAGTTGGTATTTTGGTGCGTATGCCCAGAGATGTGAGCAGTACTCCTCGTGAGGGCGGACTTGTACTTTATACAGCACAAGTCGCTGCCTCGGTGTGAAGTACCGCTTAGCTCTGTTCAGAACGCCCAGTTTCTTGCTCAATTTGGCTTTGTCCTCCAAATGACTCCCGAACTGGACTTTACAAGATATGTCGATGCCGAGGATCCCAATACTCTCGGAGACCAGGAGAGTTACCCCTTGGAACTGGGGCGTCACGATAAATGCGTCCTTCTTTGCAGTGAACGCGCAAACCTGTGTCTTCGTAGGGTTGAATTGAACCATGTTATTTTCTCCCCATTCCGAGGCCTGCTCTAGAGAGCGCTCGACTTCAGACACAAGTTGGGTCCGCCTCTCCTCCAGCATGTTCCGAGGGACTTTCTGATAGCCGGTATATCGCGCTTCACCCGTACTGTCATCCGCATAGCAATGTATACTCTCTGTTGAGAGCAAGTCATTGATATGCAGGATGAACAGCGTTGGGGAGAGCACCGAGCCTTGAGGAACGCCAGCATTAATCTCCATGGTATCAGAGCAGCATCCGTCTACAACAACTTTGATGCTGCGACCACGGAGGAAGTCGGCGATGCACTTGCAGAGCCCCTCGGGGATTCCATACGATGAAAGCTTCGATAGAAGGCCCCTATGCCAGACCCTGTCGAACGCCTTCGCGATGTCCAGGCTGAACGCCAAAGTTTCACCGCCACCCTATATACTTGAGATGCTTGAGATTTTCGCGGGTGGCAGATTTTAACCTGCATCACTTAAAATACGTGTGATGACGACGAGCCGTGGGCGCTTTTGTTTTATTCGTAATTGAGTCGAGTCAAAACACGCTTTATTTGTTGATCATTGGTATGTTTGCTATTAGTGTTGCAGTGTAATTTAAGGGTCCCAAAGATTAACAGTTCGCCCGCAGTCTCTGATCCCATCAGATGGCCTATCGTCCAAGGTCTGCATAGCCTCGTGGCATCTATACTCATTAAAACGATTATATCAATTATTAGATTATTTCTTTGTGAGTTATATTATGCAATTTTTTTCGTGATTTACTATTCGGTATTCAGCCGAATAGTTCGCAATATTCGGCCGAATACTTAATTGTGAAAAAATACAGCCGAATACCAAATAGTGGCCGAATATTCGAGGCATCTCTACTATATACTTTTTAAAATCTCTCTGTAGGCTATATTTATTAGCTGATGATGGATCCAAGAGGTGGATTGTAGAATTCTTCAGGGGCTACTAATAAAGCTTTCAAGTTTGAGATCATATGATTCGTTTTGACGAGACTAATAGCTTGGGACAATAGAACGCTTCAGCGGCAATAAGTAAACTATCCATCTGTCGGTTTACCCGTGATCAAGAATGCTGTAAAGTATTTAAAAAACGTCGGGGTAGTAGAAAATCAAATAGACATGATTCCGCAAAAGTAGTTTTATCTATAAAAGATATAAAATAATGAGATCAAAAGTAGGTACGGTTTGGTTATCAAAGCGTGCAGTGCTTTGTTTTGTAAATAATAAAATCAAGAGAACCCTTACACAAACGCATTTCATAAGTTTTTATAAATTACATAGATATTATTGTATTGCAATATCCCGAAATTATAGTGGACGTGTTAAAATGTTGTCTTCCTCTGTGTATCATAAAGATCATGACGTAAGGGCTTTTAGTTACCTAATGGAATTTGTTAGGATATAAAATTAATACTTTTGAAATTATCAGATAGGTAATTTTTTTGAGTAATAGTAGGTCATAGTTGACATTATTAATTGCATGCCATCTACAGTCTAATTGTAAACAAACTGAATATGTACAATATTTAACTTTAGGCGCGTTGCGTAATAACTATGTTTTTCTGATTTCCCATGAAGCCATAAGGCACGCGTATAAATCCCGCGCCTGTGCATGGCCTAGGGGTGGACGCTTCCTTTTACTTCACCTTTGTTACGCTTGCCAGGGAATTTATTTCTTATTCGCGCGTTGAGTTGCGCTTCCTGGGCGGTTGACTGTACCCTACGGCGATGAACTATGTGACATACAGACAAATAAGATGGCCTGCTAAGAGAGAAAGTTACTACTGCAGCATATGTCACATAATTTGGGCATTCGTTCTTATGGGGCAAAGACTATTGACGTGGAAGTTTTTTGATTACATCGGGAAACTAAAATATTTCCGAAATGAAAAATTTAATATGTATTAATAAAATAATAGGTTTGTTTTGTAGGAATGATCCACACATTTTTTCACATTATTATTCACATCACGCCTATATTCCTCGAAGGGGTAGGCAGAGGTGTATTACACACCCACGATACACCAGCTATGTTTAAGGAGTACATCCGTACTCCGTGGTCCCACGTAATAGAGGGGAGCCTATTCCCGTCTACCGTGCACATTTCCAAACTCCGGGCTGCTACTGAGAATTTTTCTTTTTAGAAAAAAGTTCTATAACACTGTCCGGCCCGGGGATCGAACTGAGACAAAACATAATATACAGTGTAAACAAATAAGTAAATATATATAGTATTACCTGAATGTTTATTCATATGTGTTAATACATTATTTTTATTCCGGGTAATACGGTGAATTGATTGTTGTTAATTTATATCAAAAGTAGATTCTGCCTGCGACTTCGTCCACATAGTTTTATATTCTGTATCACTCTACGGTACAATAATTGTGTTTATAATAATAGGGAACTATTAATTTGGCATGTAATAGTGGTTTTCTAAGCTCTAGACTATATGTACACAATTTCATGATAGTTAGTTCAGTAGTTTTTGTAGTTACAGCTTGAAATAAGCTTTCAAGCTGTAACTACAAAAAAACACTTTTGTATTTATAATATTAGTAAGGATTACCGATTGTGCACTAAATTACTTCACTGGATTACGCTGCCATATATAACAGCACATTTTGTCTAGCTTTAGTAAAAAGACAGAGAAAATGTTTTATCAAATTATTATTTACAACTCACACATTTTATATTTCTCTCTCTTTAATTTCCTAAGGTGTGTTGTATAAAAAAGTTGCGCGTGTGTACAGACCCATCGACAGCGGCAGCATTTGTTAATCCGCGGATGACTGTGATTTTTTATTCTTTAGTGTTTTAAGTGGGTATACTCGTACACTTGCTTATACGTGTGTATGCACAATTGCAAGCAGTCTTTTGTTTTGGTTTTACGGCTCTGTGTTAAGTCGAAAACGAGACTTTTATTATTACTCCGTGAATTATCTACAATAAACAAAGGCATTTTAAAAATAATTGAAACGATATTTGGCAATAAAGTTATTTAGACAACGGTATCTATCTTCAGAGAGCTTGACGTGGGACCAGTTGTCGCTATTGCTGATTTAACTTTCTTATGATATTGTTGTTTTTAACATTATTGCTTTGATTTCTTTAATGCCAGTCTGGTGGTAAATGACTTACCGTAACCTTTAGAGGTAAGCAACACCAGGATGCGGTGTACCTAAGAGCAAAAATTATGAGGGTGGGAATGCCTTTATTTCATGTGAAGTGGATGGGCTTTTAGTAACAATCGTTTTCATTAAGATAAACACATGCACATGGAGTTTAGTCAACTATTTTCTGCGCTGCACTTTAATTATGCAAAATAAAACTCCTTATAACATCAATTATCTTCAATGGAAGTCTTGTCCAATTAGGTCCAGCCATTTTGGAGCTTTGACGGAATAAACACACAGACAATAAATGTTAACATTGGTTTTTGTTATAACTACCGTGTATACTTTCATATGTCTTTAGTAAAAAGCTGTAATTTTGACATTACAGAGAGACACTTTTATTTATGTGCATAGATGGTGGCAAACGCACCACGGCCCCCCTGATGGGAAGTGGTAACCACCGCTTATGGCCTCAACTATACTTGAGAGTAACGACAAGCCACTGTTCACGATTTCATTTCGTGGATTCAAAATCAAAGAATAAACGGTTCTCCCGTTACAACCAAAACACACTAAGGGCTTCATTCTCGCTCTTATACTTCAGTCATATTTTATGGCCACACGCATTCGTTTTATTCTGGTTTTTTCTTCTGTTCATAGATAACTGCCGTACAAGATACGAGTAACTAGTATTTAATGACCACCGGAAAACAACCCACACTATCTTGGACTGTTTCTAAATTAACTTTTAACATAGATTTCATAATAGTTAAATCTAATGAGATAATTCCTAAAACATTACAGCATCTATCAAACTGAGACTTGTGTCCGCCTAAGTACTGGAGTAAATTTTCAACAAAGTGTTTGTTAAAAAATGGCGCTAGGAGCTTTTACATTGCCGCTGGCGGACCACTGAAGTAATTTCACACAGGTCCAGTGGTCTGCCAATACAGGCGAAGAGACTGCACATGGCAGGCTTATTTAGTAGGTGAAGGCTCCATACTAGCCTGTTCGTTGCCCGGACGACAGGGTGTGCGGTTAGGTATAGGTGTTTTACGCAGCAATAACAAATTATAAACTAGATTCAGAATAGTTTGTAGACTTAGCATATTTTTACAGAGTAATCCTGTTTCTTTGAAAAGAATTCCAATAACTCGCCATATTGTCTTCACAGATATTTTGTAAGATATCGTATGCATATATGTATTTTACAAGCGGAACTGGTATTCAAATTATGTAATTCTAATAACCCACCAAAATAAACAGCCGTGCGCCGTCTCTCCTGAACCTAAATAATATATAATATGAAGTATATCAACATAAATAAAAATAAACGTCTTACTAAACGCTCAAAGCATTCCATCAAGTTACAGAACGAATGTTATAATATTTTAAAAGTCATAAATTTCAGCTCTTCGATACGGTATATCACGTATACCGAAATTTTCTAATGCTACTAATTGGATGCAAATCTAAGGTGAATACTAAAGAGTGGTGTTTAGTGCGGTCAGATATTATAAATCATGACGACCAGATCTTTCGGATAGCGTCTTTTCTTTATAAAATGTAGCAAAAAATATGTATCGAATGTGCTTTGTACAGTGGCCCTCCGCAACGTGGCCGCGGGCCAGCGATTTTTGTCTCTATTTATTTTTTCCTTTTACCTTTCTATAATTGCCTCAATATTTCAAAGGTTTAATATCTCGTGTGAAATATTGCTATATACATCTCTGTTATTTGAAATGTTTATCTAAAAAAAAATACTTTGAATATAACATGATCTAAAATTTTCAATTATCTACGTAATATGATCTAAGATAGGTAATCGATATTATGGTACCTAGGTTGTTAAAACTCATAATAGCGTAGGCGAAATAGCGAATTTGGACTGCACAGATGGCGAAGTGGTTTAGATAACGGCCGATCCGAGTGTTGTGGGTTCGATTCCCACACAGGACAATTCTTTGTGTGATTCACAATTGGTTGTTTTAATCTGAGTGTACTTTGTGTCCGTGAAATTGTATGTTTGTAAAGTTCCCCGCGATACAAGGATTATTTCTTAGAGCAGGATGTTGTCTTTAAAAAAAAATGTTGATAGTAAGTTATTTAATGATTTCTATTCCATAATTATAAATATTAATGATGCGAATTCAGTAAATATAAATATTATTAAAAAAACTGAACTCATATTTATTTTATTTTCTCTTTCGTCTAACTAGCATTTTGAATTACTGACTTGATTTGATGATGATTTGATGATTGAGGTAGGCGACAGCATCAGAGGGCCCAACCCCTCCTAAATATGGAGGGCTCTAATATCCTTAGTATCCATCTTTTCATCTCTTCTTCACCACCTCATCTCCTAACCCTGTCACTGGAATTGGCAATGCGCGAGTAATGTCTTTAGTATTGGTAGCACCTACAGACTACCAGGGTATCTACTTACCATCAGCTTGTTTGTCAACGTCAAAACAAAATACTGGTCTGGAGGTGCACTTTAAAATGAATAATTTACTAGTTGAAACCATGTAAATTACTAAATAATAGTAACGCACTGCTGCTATACAAAATTTGCATTGAAATGTAATTAATAACGAAAAAAAAGAAACATTTAATGATAATTTTCCATTTACTAGTTTTGTTGAAAATGCTCTTTAGATAGGGTCTATCTAGTTATAACTTGGACATATGTAAGTAGAACTAATTGATTAATAAAATATTTATGACTTCATTACTGGGGTCGGTGCTTTAACTTTTATTTATAAATAATAATAAAAGCGAAAACGCAACACCTTCCGTTATTAATTATATGGTTCATTAAATATTTCAAGTCGTTTCAAGTACTGCCTGAAATGATTCAGTTATAATTGCCATTATCCGTTTAGTGAGTATAAATCATGTTGTTATGTTGTGTGATTTATGCTCGAGTATGGCGATCGCTGCCGTGGGACCATTTCCCACGTCGCGTCGGTCGGCTTCGTCAATAATAAATTATTATTCACATTTTATTTCGGCGTAGAAATCTACTACGACTACGTAGCTACGGTAACACTTTGATTAAATTAAGATCTTATAATATAAAATGTAGAGGAAATTAACGTATTTATATTGTGTTATTAGTTTTATTATATTTATATATATTATATATTTTATTTGACGGGCCTCGTGGCGTTGTCGGTAGGGTAACCGACTTCCGTGCACGAGGTCGTGGGTTCGATTCCCACTTAGGACAATTATTTGTGTGATGAACACAGATATTTGTATTGCGTCTGGGTGTTTTCTATAATATATTATATGTATGTATTTACGAAAAAAAGTAATAAGTACATGTATTATATCCGTAATCTGGTACCCATAGTACAAGCGTTAAGCTTAGTTTGGCACCAGACGACGTAGTGTGAAATGTCCGTGAATATTATTTTTATTTACCAGGACATATTTTATTGTGTGAAATATTATAGAAAAAGATAAGGTCAATGTTAATATTTTTAGTAACTGCTACACATACATTTTTCATGCAATACAAGCGAGAAAACAATGCTGTTGGTCATATCAAACACAAAGTGAAAAATGTGAAATCGAAAATGTTGTCATAGTTTTTTATCAATCTTACAGATATTATAAATGTAAGAGTTTTCTAGGATGTTTTATGTTAGTCCTTCAAACACGCCCAAATGATTGAGCGGATTTGGGTGAAATTTCCGAAAAACGATAAGTTTCCATAGAAAGATACTTTTAGCGTATAAACATAACAAACGAACGAATTTGTACAAATTTGGTATTTTTTTTACCCCAATAAGTAGTTTCCGATATAAATAATGTACCTCAAATTTCTTATTTAGTTAAAAACAAATAATTAGATCTAAGTTTTTTATTTAAAAGATTACAACATCAGCATAAAACATCATTTTTGCATCTATTCTATGTGGTGGTCCAAAAAACTAAAACATATATCACAGAAACATCAATTGTAAAAGAGCCTAAGATTTTTTGCACATTGTATTATGCCGCACCATAGATACGTATGTCCCAGCTCTTTGATAAACTCGTCGAGACTGTTATCAAGGGGTAAAGCCTTTTTAGAATTGGCGCCACACAGATTAAGATATCAGCTTTTAATGTGTTAATTAAAAAAAATAACTTTTCTTTTTTCACACAAGATATCAACCACTTAACTCCAAAGCGATAGAGGAGCATTATCAAGTTGTACATTATCGCGGTTTTTACACTTTTGAAACTAAAATACCAATGAACTATCTACTATAATTAACAAATAATTCATTATCGAAATCTGGAGTCATTAATTGTCAGTCAAAATTATATATTTGTTCATCAAACCATTCAAATTGGTTTCAAGGAAACATTTATTTAATCTCGAATAAATTATTATCACTTAATAAAAGTAGTAGGTAATAATGGATGTTGTAAATTGAGTAATTAATTAATCGTTTTTTTTTGCATTTAAATATAACAGATACCGTAATGCACTCACTGTTGAATGATCTACAATGTAGGTTTTTAAATAATACTTAAACTCGCGGGATTTGTGTGGTCTTTTGAAAATAAGTTTCATTAAATCTCAAGGCACTATTGGGCACGAATCGCTTCTCAAGGGTGAAAGGAACCTAGGCCCTATGTGGGTGGGCAGGGCTCACCAGCCATCTACAAAATCTCCCGAAAAAGAAACCATGCAGATTTCCTCACAACGTTTGCTTTATCGAGCAGGGATAATTCATTACATACCACCGAAGGAATGTAACATAGTTCCAGTGGGGTGCGCGGTTAGGAACATTTTTTTCCCGCTTTAACAAAAAAAAAATTAAAAAAAATTGTATGAATTTATGCCACAGTAAAGCTCATCCAAGTAAGAATAAGCCTTCTTCTCTACAAACATAGCATCACGCCTGTATTCCCCGTAAGCAGATGTATATTACACACTCACGATTCGCCAGCTATGTTTCCCATCCATCCATCAGCCTTTCAACGTCCACTGCTGGACACAGGCCTCCCCAAGAGAACGCCACAACGAGCGGTCCCGTCATGGGGGATAATGCCGTAATCGCCACGCTTGGCAGGTGGGTTGGCGATCGCAGTGGATATTGTTAATACTCGAGGGAGTGCTGCTGCCCACTCCTCTGGTATTCCCTCAGTCGGCTCTTACAACTCCAGTGGGTAGAGAGGAGTGGCCCGTGGGTGGGACATTCTAAAGCCGGCCCCACAGCTATGCTTAGGTCCCACGTAATAGGGGGCGAGCCTATTGCCGTCTACTAGGCAGGTTACAAAATAGGTTCAACGCTCATAAAAAGAGATAGGTAGTGCAGTTTTTTAAAGACCCTGAACTGCGTAGTGTGTGGGATTTACAATCTTATAATTTACCGGACACAGGGTACACCCCAGACTGACACAGAAGGAATGTAACATAGTTCCAGTGGCCCGCCAATAAAGGCGGAGAGACGGCACACGGCGGGTTTCTTTAGTGGGTGCAGGCCCCACACTACCCTGTTCGTTGTCGCTGCCCCGAACGACGGGGTGTGCGGATAGGAACATTTTTTCCCGCCTAAACAAAAAAAAAAGGGTACACCCCAGACTCAGTCCTGCGTGGGGAATCAAACCCACAACACTCAGTATGGAGCGTCAGTATCTAAATATTTTCACACATCTATATCCTATATTTTGTGAAAGCTTATATACTTTAGATAGAGATGATCCATTCGTATTGGCAACAGCCTCTACTGCAAAGTAGTAAAAAAACTGCAGGCACTCTTACTCTCTCAAGTTCACTGCGGTTTAATAAAAGTGAGCTACGAAATTTCTGTTATGGCAGGCAACGACATAAATATATTTAGACTAGCAGTATAACATAATCAAAGCACACACTACATATAAAGTTTTTTTTATTTATTACCCTCTAAATTATTTTATTTAATAAACAATATTTATAAGTTCATATTGTTGTTATCTTCTGGTTGGAAAAAGATTTATACGTGTTTTTATAAGGATAGCTCGTTAACACCAATGTAAACGTCTTCGAGTTTTATATACGAGTCTTAGAGCAGATTGAAAGAAACCGCAGACTTTTATTTTATTTCAATAATTCAGAACTCCTGCCACTGAGAGAGTTTGTTTAGTAAAATATCTTAAATCACAAATTTGTAACATAAAATAACAAGTACAAATTATTTGTGAATAAGGAAAAATAGATTTTTGTACGAGCGGAAATCGAACCTGCGTCTTTTCCAATTCGGGGAAGTGCTCTAAGCCACTGAGCTATCGTACAGATCTTTCGATCATCATAATCTCCTTATCACATTTGTCTTTACGACCAACGCCATCTATCGGAATGCATTTACATGCATTAAAATATTATATGTAATTTCCTTATTCACAAATAATTTGTACCTACTTTAAAAAGTGGCGGAGCGTGTCAAATGCTAAAAAATATAGATAAAAAATATATAAAATAACAATATATTTATCGTCATCATTTGGTGCGATAATTAATTATAATAATTAGACTTACCTGGTCGGAACAATGTATGTAAATACATCCGACAGATGATTAAAGGAAAAGGTCTATAAAATAGGTAGTTAGTAGGAAGATTTTTTAGCTCAAGGAGGAGAACAGTCAACATAAGTGGTGGCCCTTTTTTGCGGTGAACCTCATCCCTATAAACACCTATTACTAAAATATTGGTACCTATAAGCAATGGATATACCCTCCACATCTTGTCAATCTCCTAATTTGCCAAACAAAATATACACAAATTAAATAGTTTACCACATAGTCAACATCGCATCTGCTATAAAACTATATTATTATATAGTTTTATAGTATAAATGGATATGGGTACATTCACACCTGCGATAGCATGTGCCCAATATTTCTACTAAATTATTAGATGAGCGAAAGAGTAGTGTTGCACAAATATTACAAAGAAAGGGGTATCTATTTAAATAGAAAGTTTTTGCACAAGCTGCTACTGAGACTTGACAGTTGAGTGTGGTAGCAACATATTCATTACGTGAACATCTTGTGCAATCATATCATAGTAGATGTCACACATCTGCGTACAAATGGAATCTGCTGTTTCGGAGATGTGTGGTGATCAATAATGTGAAGTATATTGGGTCTAAAGACTGCTGTCTTTGACTGACTGTTTTTAAGCTCATTTTATTTTTTAAACCAGATAAGGTAAAGTAAAAAATCAAAAATATAAATAAAAGCACAGGTTCAATGATTTTCAAAAATAATTAACCGACTTCAAAAAAGGAGGAGGTTATCAATTCAGATCTTTATATATATATTTCTTGTGTGCGTGTGTATGTTACTGAACTCCTCCTAGACGGCTGGACCGATTTTGATGAAATTTTTTGTGTGAGTTCAAGGGGATTCGAGGATGGTTTAGATTCAATTTTGGACCCGGTAGGTGGCGCCACAATAGGATTTCAGGACTTTTTCTTCTATTTGTTCGTGAATGTTTGAGTAAGTACCGGGATGTTTAGATTCACATTTGCACCCGGTAGATGGCACCACGATAGTATTTAAGGAATTTTTCTTACATTTTTTCTAATGTAAAAAGATATACCTATCTAACGAATCCAAACGAAACGCCAATGTTTGGACAGGACAACGTCTGTTGGGTCCACTAGTTACATATATGTTTTTATGTATGTTCGGACATAACTCCGACATATATAGACGGGTTTGTAAAATTCTTTTATTTGTCGAAAGGGGTTTATTCCGAAATGGTCCCATTTAAATTTTATCGAAATCGGTAAACGGTTTTTAAAAAAATCAACAAACATCAAAAAAAAGTATGATACAATACCTACTGTGACTATTGTAGCTGAATGTGATGTGATTAAAACTATGCTACATAGTAGCGCTTTTTAATATACATAGTTGTGATATATCGATTATATTCTTGTGCTATTAATTGTAACATATAATAATTGAGTAAATTTTGAAATAAAATCCTTCATTATCACATTAATACTAGTCAACTCTATACATTAGACGTGCAGTCGTTAACAGAAGCGGTGACAAAGTTATGGCTTGAGCCGGTGGCACCTGAGATGCATACGCCGGACACATTGCTGCCACAATCCTTAACATCTGCCTTACGTGGTACTTAATGTGTTAACCCGCATTAGACTACGCACGTAAACAAGTTCCTTTATTTGTAGCAAAGCTTTCACTCTCTTTATTCGCTAGAAAAGTCTAGTCATAATTTTAAAGCTTTATTAGTCTTACATGAAAACCATAATTGCAATCTTAATTAATAAAGCCGTCGTTAATGTACATTGGACATTAATGGCCTGTGGTACGGCTAGATGTCTTTACACCTTTATGAAGATATAAATTTTAATTCGTAAAGATAGCAAATTACAATCTCGATGAGGTCTACGAAGTAATTACTTTCTTAAATTGTTTCTTTTTCATACAATGTTAGTGCATTGGTGAAGAAGAAACAAGGTTGCAGTGCATATAATTCTACCCTTGCATAAAAGAATAATTCTTCACAATGAGACCTCCCATTGATCTTGATCCTAACTTGCATATTGTCCATCCGTCCATCAGCCTTTCAGAGTCCACTGCTGGACATCGGCCTCCCCAGAGAACGCCACAACATGTGTTTCGCTCATATGGGGGATAGTGCCGTAATCGCCACGCTTGGCAGGCGAGTTGGCGATCGCAGTGGATGTTGTTAATACTCGAGGGAGTGCTGCTGCCCACTCTCCCGGTATTCCCTTAGTCGACTCTTACGACTCCCATGGGTGGAGAGGGGTGGGACAATTCTAAAGCCGGCCCCACACGGCCATACATTTTGATCATTGCATATTGATCCTAGATATATTATGATGTATAAGTCAATTTCGAATTTCTCGAAGACGTTTTGCTAATTTTACTTGAGAAGTCATCAAAACATGAATCATCTAGTTTTTCACAGAATCTACGCGTAGTATACTTAGAATTGAATACTGACTAAATATCGTATTTTGATTATTAATAGTTAACAAAATTTGTAGTTTATTTTATATGGTTATATGTTTTGCCTTTTCTTTTTGGTTAGGTGGAAAAAATGTACCTAAGCACACATCCAGTTGCTTGGAGTACTGTGGGAGCCTCATTCACAAAATAAACTTGCCGTGTGCCGACTCTCCGCCTGTACTGAAACTGTGTGACATTATTTTGGTGGGTTATCTGTTTGCCTTTTTTTTCTTAAAGCGGCATTAATGTACCTAACATCACACCCTGTCATCCGAGGCAACGTTGTTCGTTGCCTCGAATGACAGGTGACAGGTGGTGTGGGGCCCTCATCCATTAAATAAACCCACCGTATGCCGTCTCTCCGCCTGTATTGGCAGACCGCTGGAACTAGGTGACATTACTTCAGTGGTGGGTCTGTTTGCCTGACTTAATTTATTTGTAAGCAGATATTCAATCAATTTCGGCGAACTATTAATTATATGGCATATATTATGCAGAATGTTTAGTATTTATCTACAATATTGATGTAATTTTGACGATTATAATTGCCCATTATCACTGATAAAACAAATTATTTTAGGCATGGACATTACCTTGGGGAAAAAAAAGCACATTAGTATTATATATTACAACAATCTTAGTTACTAAACAATATTTATTTTGTCTAATCTGTAGATCTCTAAGGCAAGGGTAACGATAGAATGTATACAAGTGCATTATCAGGTATGCCAATCAAGGGGAAGGCGCTGCAAATTCTAGGTAGCAGGAGAATCAATTTCACGGTACAAAGACATTTAAAATAATTCCTTGTGAATGACATGTTTTGCAAACATATTATCGACATGACTGTCTGTGAGCAAATAATTTGTGTGCTGAAGCAAGACTTGTGATCTTATCTGGCGCTATTGTGGTTGAGTTTTGTAAAAGATGTACTGACGCGTTCAAGCTTTATTTGCGGAATTGAGTACAAATTGTTTGTTCGTGGGTGTTATGAGATGAATGTAGAAGTGATAAGTTTTATTTTATATATTATTATGCGAATGATTTTGTTCGTTGGTCAGTTTTCTTTCTAGTCTAACTAGGTATCAATTTTTCTATGGAGTGACTGCCATCTGAGCCAGAATTATGAGCTTAAAATGCTTTCTAAGGAACTGAGCAGGTTGCAATTTACAACGAAATAAATTAAAGCCAGAGGTGCGTATTTGTCAAACTTGATATCTCTGCTCGGCGGTCTTCTGACACAATAGGCTGTTGCTGCTCGAATTATGGTTGGAGCAAAAGCAAAAGTTTTATATTTAAGACCATGAAAGTAGTCCTTTGCGTGCTAACTAAGCTATGGCTGGGAGTACCTAAACCGCGATAGTAAGATTCTGCAAATTAATTTTATCTACATTTCGTAAACTACTCAAAATATTTATGATTATATTCTATTTATTTCATAAAGTACTCAAATTATAACTGAAATTCTACCTCGTGATATTAAAGATTATCTATCAAAAGTTATGAATAGAAAGTTGTCAAAAGTTATGTTTATTTTCTATACAAATTCAAGGAATATGGATTCAATGTCGAAATCATTGTGGGAATCGTACATTATGTGTGGTGCGGCGCACTGTTTGTGAGCTTACAATAACGACAACCCTTTGGCGATACAATGCACATCACTAATCTAGATCATGTGAGCTATTGTTACTCATACACAATAAATATCTTAGATATCTCATTCGATGTCGATATGAAGCGAGAGATGAAACTGTGTTCAACCAGATAGTTTGTCTAATAGATGTCGCTATTTATAAAATTTATTTTATGCAAAGTTTCATATAAGTATTTTGTTTGTCCCGTATTCGTTTCAAAATGATGCAATCATGTTATGTATGATGCCGTAGGATGTTTCGACTAGTGGTCGAGAGTATGCCCACTATTTTATAGAGTTACTATAATTGCTGCATGAGTAGTTGCGAAAAAACGTATCTACCAATATAATGTGTGAAAATTAAACTATTACTAGATTCCCTCCCTGGAAACATTTTTACGGGATAAAAAGCTTATGCCATTTTCTGGACTATAGGCTATACTACCGTAATTATCTTTTAAGGTACACATAAATGATAGCTCAAAGCTATGTGTGTACTATTCTCAATAGAAAACCCATGTTAGAACGGCGTAGTGCATGCTGCTGGGCTACTACTGAATTTTAATTCATTCTTTTTAGACTAAACATGCTTGTTTTAGACGTAGCATCGTGCCATTGCCGGGGGCGCGCGGCGTCCGATCCTTTGAGCGTAGCCATACATCACAGTTACTAAGTAGACAGTATATCAGCCGATACTCAGAGTAATTAGCCCTTTGGCGACGGACCTCCTGGATTTATTGTGGTAGGGCGGTAATGTGGCCGACAGGCGTGTTGCCGGCTTTTGTTCTTGGGCCAGAAATATTCAATTGGGCTATTATTCGTTAAGTAGATCTGTCGGTAAACGTTTAAGAAGCTCCGTATGGCTATTATTAAGTAAGTACATTGGGGTCTTGGCCCCAGTGTGAAACTAAATTGATATGAAAACTTGTTATGATTGTACGCGATAGTATCTATTAATTCTGTTAATACTACTTGTTTAGACAACATAATAACCGCAGGCATTTCGTCTCAGTTTATGTAAAATAGACTTTTTCCGTGTATTACGATAAATAGTATAGTGCAAACTATAAGAATAAAGTAGTGTTGCTTGCTTATTAATCGTAATCCGTGATGTAAGCAATTACCACTATTAATTTCCAAAACTATCTAATTTATCTACAAAAGTTGGTAAAATGAAAAAACGTTGCTTATCAACTTCATAAAAAATGGGCAAAATTGTTTTCATTATCACCAAGACAACTCTTTCAACAATAGGGGCTGTTGCACAAAAAGACTAATCAGCTTGGGCGCTACCACAATCCGTCAATTCATTAAGTCACCCAAAGATACGAGAGGCGACAAAGAGACAACTTACGGGAAAAAGCTACTTACTTAAAATATCGGAATATTTGTCATGAAATAGAACCTTATATCGTGCACATAGAATAGATTTTGTTAGATATGACTAGTGCATTAGCTACTGTAGGCGACAGAGTGCGATAACGCCGAGTGCTGCAACATCGTAAAACATCATTAGCAAGATAAACACCCTAAAAGTTGATTTTATTAGACCAAGAGCGCAGGAAACTCTACAGATATTTTAACAACTTGATTAATGTACTTAATCTCTAATCGTTGCTACGTTAATTTCAAAAATGTTCCATAAATATAGTTGTGCAACGAAAAAAAAATTACAATATTGCCATTGTAGTTTCTAGATGGTGTTGCGATGGCAAATTATAGTTCAGATCCGAGACATGTATTTGAAAACAGTGATTTTCTGGCAGTTATATAATTAACAGAACAAACAATCTTATTGTGTGACTAGTGTGATATGAAAAAAACGAACAGACAAAGAATGTTAGAAAACTTAATTTTACACCTGAATCAAAACTTCATTCTGTATGGTTGTTTGTTGGTGCTAACCAATTCTCTTTTGTTGTGACCCCGCCCACGCTTATTATCAGATGTTTGTGTGGCATGTCATTTTTTATCAAAACAATAACGTTTTTATTGAAACTATGGGTAACATAGTTGCTCTCACGCGTGAGTTACATGTAAATTTGTATAAAAGGCATAACAATAGTTGAACGTAATTGATGTAGACATATAAATTAATTCATAGCTGCCTTTATTCTTACATTTAAGGTTCTTAAAACAAGAAAAGAAAAGAGGTGACTAATCTCTATTCTTTAAAAAAAATACAATAGATAAATTTTTACTTAATTTTATTTTTATAATGTCTCTCTATATAGCTTTGGCTGTTTTTAAATAATAACTAAGAGTATGTATTTGCATCACCACGTGCAAGTCACCTAATATTTACTTGTTCAAAATTATAATAAAAACAGAACAAAATTACAGTTATTCGTGTCTACGTTCTTAGACGTATAAAAAAAATAATGCTGGTTTATCCACCCACATTGGTTATAAATTAATAGAATCTGCCCTTATCCTTGTGTCATATAATAATGGTTGATTGGGTTCGTGTGAGGTATTTTTTATTATTTTTAGGGAATACCTCACCGTGATAACGCTTCCCGCTAATTCTCTACATCTGGACAACGATGATTTATTATGTCAACATATAAAAGGGTAATAAAAAATTGACAGAGGAACACATTATATTTGGCTACATAACTTCAGATGAATTAAGTAATAAAATGCCACAGGAAATACTAAACTACTGAATATGTTATTTGTTAACAATTTTGTAAAAACAATTGTACCGTGTACCATGCGGTCATACACGTAACATTAACGTTTTTGATGATTAATAAATTATTTTGGATCAAATTAATAAAATCCTGATGGGTTGTTGGAAGCTATCATGGCATTATAGAAACATTTTACTGCAGATTACATACTGACTCTTCTTAAGTGCCGAAGTGTGCTCTTCAGTAAGTACTGTTGTATCTTCAATAAGTATTAAAATGTACGAATATAAAATTTTAGTATAATAACTACTCTATCATATAATGCTTTATATTTTCCAATGTAAAGTATTGTGTTAGAATACACTCTTTTCCTTAAGATATTCTTCATTTATTGTAACAACGTCCATTATGTTTTGGTGTTTGACAGAAGTGTATTTCTGTTAATAATGCACCCTATAACCCAGTTATTAGTCTATTTATTAGCCTGCTGGCTTATAGAAAAATTCTAAGAAATAATCTATTCGTTTTCCTTGTACTTACTCACTTTCTTAACATCATGCCATCTCCCTTGCGGGGTAGGCAGAAAGAACAGGTTGTGAGGAGACCCATGTCGTGCGGTGTCCCGCAGGGTTCGGTTCTAGGGCCGCTCCTGTGGGACATCGGTTACGACTGGGTGCTACGATGTCGGCTCCCCCCTGGGCTGGCGGTCATCTGCTATGCGGATGACACGCTGGTCGTGGCCCGGGGCGGAAACTTCGAGGAAGCGGCGTTCCTGGCCACCTTAGGGACCTCGGAGGTGGTCAGGAGGATCGGGGCGCTGGGGCTTAGGGTGGCCCTGGACAAGTCGGAGGCCCTACTTTTCCATGGGCCCCGACGTCGGCCACCTGCTGACGCCTCAATCACGGTGGAGGGGGTCCAAATTGGGGTGAAGGCCCAGATCAAGTATCTGGGCCTAGTGCTGGATGGGCGGTGGCGCTTTCGCGAGCACTTCCGCCAACTGTCCCCGAGGCTAGTCGGCGCAGCGTCCGCCCTTGCACGGCTTCTGCCGAATATGGGCGGACCCAACAATGCGTGCCGACGGCTTTATGCGGGGGTAGTCCGGTCGATGGCGCTGTACGGTGCACCTGTGTGGGCGGAGTGCCTGGACGTGCCGAACAGGGCTCTTCTGTGGAGACCACAAAGAGTCGTCGCGTCCAGGCTCATACGTGGATACCGCACGGTGTCGACGGAAGCGGCCTGCGCGTTGGCCGGAACCCCCCCGTGGGACTTGGAGGCGGAGGTGCTCGCCGAAGTGTATCGGCGGACGTCGCAAGAGCGAGAGGTGGGTGGTCGTCCCCCACCCAGGGAGGTGGCCAGGTGGCATGGCGATGCCCGCCGTGCTGCCATGGCCAGATGGAGGACACGGCTGGAAGCGCCCCGAGCCGGTCTCTGGACCGTAGGGGCGCTCCAGCCTGTGCTGGAGGAGTGGGCGGGGCGACGGCACGGAGTCCTTACCTTCCGACTGGTGCAGGTGCTGTCGGGGCACGGTTGCTTCGGCAGATATCTGCACATAGTTGCAAGGAGGGAAGCGACTCCGGGCTGTCACCATTGTGGCTGCGACGAGGACACGGCGCAGCACACGCTCGAGTCGTGCCCGGCTTGGGGCGGGCAGCGCCGTGATCTCGTCGCGGCAATAGGGGGGGACCTCTCGCTGCCGAGCGTCGTTAGAGCGATGCTTGGCAGCGACAGGAATTGGGCCGCGGTCGCTGCCTTCTGCGACGAGGTCATCTCGCGGAAGGAAGTGGCGGAAAGGGCCAGGGAGGCTGATCCTTCCGCAGACCCGAACCGCCGCCAGCGACTTGGGCGGCGCAGGCGTGAGTATTTGCGCCTAATGCCGCCCTAGCTGAGGCTGCGGGTGGTTGGACCGGGGAACGTCCGCCACCCGCAAGGCCTCCCGCGAAGGTGCGATGCTCTGTGTGTGGGTGCGTCGCTCAGTAGAGGGTACCCGAAAGGGTAAGCCGCCGGCGGACCACCGAAGGAATGTAACATAGTTCCAGTGGCCCGCCAATAAAGGCGGAGAGACGGCACACGGCGGGTTTCGTTAGTGGGTGAGGGCCCCACACTACCCTGTTCGTTGCCCCGAACGACGGGGTGTGCGGTTAGGTACATTTTTTCCCGCCTAAACAAAAAAAAAAAAAAAAAAAGGCAGAAAGAACAGAGTGCCAAAATACTCTATTTTTGCATACATCTCTCGTTGCCTCAATGCTCATAATTCTCTTCATACAAGCTCCCTAATTTCTGGGACGCCTGAATCCAAAAGTTTCTACTACTACTTAACTACTTATCATCACGCCATCTCTCTTGCAGGGTAGGCACGCTCCACTTGTAAATATGTAAACAAAGATTCTGCCCGCAACATCATCCGTGTAGACTTCAGAATATAAATACGACACTCTACGTTAGATTAACCTATCTCACTACAACAAATCACAATTTTTATTATTTATAGTATACATAAATAACTTACTCCGTTCTATTGACAATCCCATAACCCTTTTTGTAGACGATAGCATCATAACAATAGCTTTCAAAAATGTAGACAGCTACCAAGATGACATTACTAACTCCATCCCTTTTATTGATATGTGGTTAATTAGTAATAATCTTAAAATTACTGTTAACAAAACAAATATAATGCACTTCAGCCAACGTATAGGATTGAAACAAATACTTATTAAATATAAAAATGAAATAATAGTGGAAGTGGACTCCACGACATTCCCAGGTCTTAATATAGATGATAAATTAAATTGGAAAGCTCATATATAGATGTTATAAGTAAAAAAGTTACTAAATCAACTTATGCATTATTCAAACTACTTCCTATTATCAATACTTAAACCTTACTGACTGCCTACCATGGATTGGTAGTATCTGCTCTTAGATATGGCATCGTATTCTGGGATAATTCGACTAACAAGGACATCATCTCACAGCAAAAACGATGCATACGATCTATGTTTCGGTTAAAAGTTACCGATAGCTGTAAGCCATACTTTATAAAATACAAAATTCTGATATTACCGTCCTTATACATTTAAGAAGTAGCTGACTTTGTGAAAAATAACACTCAACTCTTTCGTCGCTTATTAGCTCATGTTAAACATAATCGACGTGATGACTACACTTCACTGTGCAAAACCTTTTCATTTGGAAAAAACTATATTTTGTATGGCACCTGTAATTTATAATAAAATACCGAATAAATATAACAAATTACAAATAAAAAGTGTAACAAACCTGTATAACAAAAATTCCATCTTTATTGAACCTGTGTGCATAAATAAATATATTTGAATTTGAATTTAAAGATCCTAGAAATAGACACATAGCTAAATCAGTGCAAAAATTTGACTAAGCAAGTTTTCTGGACAAATCTCTAAAAACAGAATTACTTTCACATTTAGGTAGTAATATAAGGATAATTTTTGGAACTTAATATTTCTGCCGTGTGGAGAGAATAGTTACACCCCGTCTCTTCCTATGGGAGTCGTAAAAGCCGACTAAGGGATTACCGGGGGACCGGGCAGCAGCGTTCCCCTGTGTAATAAAAACATCCACTGCAATCGCCAACCCGCCTGCCAAGCGTGGCGATTATATATATATATATATATATATATATATATATATATATATATATACCTGAATAACTATATAAATTAATATATAATAAAGACCTGCTGATCATGAGGTCTTGGGTCCGATCTTGATCGACCCTGGGTCGAGCAGTATTATTCAGCTTTAGCGTAAAAATAAAAATTCTCAGTAGCAGCCCGGAGTTTGGAAATGTGCCCGGTAGACGGCAATAGACTCGCCCCCTATTACGTGGGACATAAAGATAGCTGGCGAATCGTGGGTGTGTAATACACATCTGTCTACCCCTTCGGGGAATACAGGCGTGATGCTATATTTGTTTTTTTTTTTATAATAAGGTAAATGTTTGATGGTTAAACATTTTAATATTGCGGTTTGTGACCTATAATGAAGTAAGTTCCATGTAACCCTATCCCAGCGCGTACTAAATTGAATGTAGTATTGGCGGTCTTCCTCCGTGCATGCAATGTACCTAATTGTATATGAAAGTAGTTCCTGCATCACCTGGGTGAACTTCAGAATGTGTGCAAATTAACACCTTCACCCGCCATATCCCTTTCGTTGTAATGGATAAAAATAACGCCATCTGGTGAGGTAATTTAGTACTAAATCTGTATTTTTTAAATAAATTTTTCTATATAGCTATATCATTTATCGGAATGAAAAATATTCTGTCTGAAAGCTCACTGTGATCCACATTACCAAATGAAATCAGCAGTGTTTTAGTGGTCGAGTAACAAATAAAAAAAAAATCTAAATATGCAAACTTTTATACCTATATTTTTTTTCTTTATACTATGTGGGTGGCAAACAAGTATACGGCCCACTTGATAGTAAGCGGTTACCGTAGCCTTAGACACTAGGAACACCAGAAGCATCACTCGCGCGTCGTCATATCCAAGGAAATAACCAAGGCTTTACCACTAAAACCTGACTTAGACTGTACAGATGGCAGAGTGGTTTAGATAGCTATCTACGATGGCAGTATTGTGGGATCGATTCCCACACAAGGCAATTTTTGGTGTGAACTACAAATGCCTTTGAGTCTGGCCGTGTATTTTGTGGTCGTCAATTATATGTTTGTAAAGTCTCTCGCAATATAGGGATATTCCCAGTACAAGGTGTTGTATTTAAAAATAAATGTTGCAATTTGTTGAAAAATGGTTGAAGTAGAAGGGTGGGTCCTTCTCATTTAGAGTGAGAGTGGTTTGGCTTCAGAGGACTCTCAAACTTGGCTCTATAAATAGTTATCGAGTCTATGTAGATATTTTGAGGTCTTTAATTATTGTATATTGTCAAAATTATAATTTAAAAAAACTAAAATTATAGATTAGAGACATAATTTATCAAATGGTGTTATTTATCTATACTATTACAAGACTGTAACATAGCTATGTCTGTACATTTAAGATATTTGAGAGAAAAATGACTGTAATCTATACTATTATAAAACTGTAACAGAGCTGTGTCTGTACATTCAAGATATTTGAGAAAAAATTACTGTAATAGGCTATATAGGCGTGTCTAAACACATAACAATTTTTTTTAGAATTTTTGTCTGTTTTTTTATCTGTTTGTTTGTTCGCGCATCACACAAAAACTACTAAACGGATTTTGATGCAACTTTTTTTATTTTAAAGGCTTTGATTATACTTGAAAACTGGTATACATTTTATGCCGCTACTAGGTATATCGGGAACCTGAGATATAACCGAAAAACTAGAAAATTATTTAAACTAGAATTTTTTGTAGAATAAAAGAACTACTAGATGGAGTATGATGCAACTTTTTTTTATTTGAAAGGCCTTGATTTGACTTAAAAGCTGACATTTTATCCCGCTACTATATCGGGAACCTGAGATATAACCGAAAAACTAGCTTTTGGCTGCGGCGAAGCCGCTGGGCAAAGGCTAGTAGGCTATATAGGCGTGTCAAAGCACAAAACGATTTTTTTTAGATTTTTTCCGCATCACGTAAAAACTACTGAACAGATTTTGATGCAACTTCTATTATTGATAGTTCTCGATTAGACTTAACGACTGGTATACATTTTATCTCGCAACTATACCGGGAACCTGAGATATAACCCAAAAACTAGCTTTTGGCTGCGATGGAGCCGCGGGGTCTATATATAAAAGAACTTGCCTTTGCCAGCGGCTTCACCGATAACATTCTTTATTTTTTTTTTTTGTGACATTGGTTTTTAGCCTCATATGGCTATGACAACCTTACCCGGACAATTGGTGAGCGCAGAGGGCTCTCAATCCGACATTTAAGCAACGCTACCCGGGGGCACCCCCTGTGGGGTAAGGACCTCGGCTCGGGCTGTTGCTGGCAAAGTGGGATTTCCCACGTTTAAGATTTGACCGCGACACGTCTTTCCGTGGGTAATACAAGTAATAATACGCTAATAATACAAGTAGTATTAGCTGCGCGAGCTGTGTATGCTCTGATCTGAGCGTGAGTTATGTCGTCGTCGACTTCGTCGAGGCTATTTCGCGGTCTGCGTACGCGCGATATATTAGAGGGGATGTACCTAGCCGACTCCACCACTAGAGGGTTGGCATGAGTAATGGCGGAGTCAAAGAAACTACGTGAACACCGTTTCATAAATTGCTTGATGGTAGGCAATTGCAAGTCTATGTGAAGGTCGACATTGCGTATGAACCACGGTGCACCCGTAGCTCTGCGCATGAATCTATTCTGTAGTTTTTGTAATCTATGGATCCTGTGTGCCTTGGCGTGTGAAAATACTACACTGGCGTACGTCATGACAGGACGTATGCAGGCAGTGTAGAGTCTGACTGTATACCTAAGCGAGAGGTTTGACCTAGAGTTTAACAGATAGTGCAAACGTCCCATGACAAAGGCAGCGCGCGAGCGTACCACCTGAATGTGACGGGCGAATGTGAGTCTGTTATCTAGAATTACACCTAAGTACTTGGCTCGCCTTCTCCAAGGAATAGGTTTACCAAAGATGCTAATCTGTTTGATCTTCTCCGGGGGGTATCCCCAGAGATTTCATAGGAGACTAACTGCTGTATAGTCGGGGGAGTCTCCTATGAAACATGACCGCCTGGCTTTTCTCCGGGTTGATCTCTATTCTCCACTTGCTAAACCACGTACTGAGGGCAGTGGCCGCGGATTGGAGTTTCCTATGCACTGTGATAGGGTTAAGCCCTGCATAATAAATAGCTGTATCGTCTGCAAAAAGTGCTGTCTGCACTTCCCGATGCTGAGGCATGTCGCTGGTGTACAGCGAGAAGAGGATTGGTGAGAGGACGGAGCCCTGTGGGACCCCGACGAGTATGGGGTGGGGGGAGGATAGTACCTCTTCCACTCTATAGCGGAAACTGCGGTTAGATAGAAAGTCTCGTATGATGAGTACGAGATACCGCGGTACTCCTAAGTGGAGTAGCTTGTACACTAGGCCGTTGTGCCAGACTTTGTCGAATGCTTTCGCTACATCGAAGAAAAGTGCACCTGTAAAAAGGTTGTTTTGTTGCATTTTCGAGTAGGTATATATATCTACGATGCGGTGGACTTGTTGCACACTGGAGTACTTGGCTCTAAAGCCGAATTGGTGGTGGGGGATGAGATTATTAGCATCGGCGTATGCTTTCAGCCTACACAAAACTAATCGCTCGTAAATCTTACCTAAACCTTTAAGCAGACTTATCGGTCTATACCTAGATGGTTCGGATCGCTTTTTGCCGGGTTTGTGGATTCCACTTACCACGGCCTCTTTCCACTGAGGGGGAAAGATGTTATTGTTGAGCGCTGCGTTATATATGTCAGAAGGACTAATAATGACTGGGGGAAGAGTTTAATGACCCTATTCGATATTCCGTCCAAACCGGGGGATTTCTTTCTATGGAGGCTTTCATTATTTCTCTTTTAATTACAGACTCCAGTTCGGTGGTGGTAACTGGAGGTGGCTGTTCCACTAGGTCCCTACCTGACGTGTCTACCGGAGGGGCCGAGGGTGAGGCCCTCGACTCCACTTCCCTATCAATGAAGGCGTGGTGTGTAGCATCTATGTGTAATGTGCTCGGCGTACATTGTCGCTCCAGACTTTCAGCTAGGCACTCGGACTTCTCCTCGTCCTCGAAGGCGGGTGGAAGGTTGGGTCTGTTAAGCGGAGGCATGGTAGACACACTGTCGTTTTTGAAAGTGCGGGACAGTTGCTAGAAGGCTTGATGGGTCGGTTCTAGGTCTCTCAGCTTGGTTTCCCACTCTGATTGACGTAGAGAATCAATTGATGTCTTAACAGCCCTTTGTAATGAGCGCATTATGATGCGGTTATCCTCGCTGGGATGACGATCATAGGCACGGATAGCGGCGTTCTTCTGCCTCAGCAAGTCATGAACGTCATCGGGTAGGCGCCATCGACGATTTCTCGTGTCTGGTACCTGCCGAGAACAATCGTTAATTAACGATTGTACCTACGTGGCTTGTGAAACAGTCGACTGCAGCCACTGTGTCCTCTACGGTACTAATAATAGGAGGGACTTGGTCTAGGTGTACAGACGACGACGACCGGAGTTTACTCTCCAGCTGTCCCCAGTCTGTCACCGTTATCGTTTTTTCCTGTTGGCCAGAGGGGCCAGGTAAGAGGGAGGCGAGATCTAGGATCACAGGACGGTGGTCAGAGTCTAACTCATGTAACACTTCTACCAAACGCAAACGTAGATTTACGTTTTTTAAAAGAGCCATGTCTAATATATATATATGAGTGGGCTCCATGGGCGCTATGATGTCGAACCCTAGTCGCTCAGCCAGTGACTCGAGAGCCCTGCCCCGCGTACTAGTAACGTGGCAGTTCCACGAGGTATTTTTAGCGTTGAGGTCGCCGGCAATGATGACGGTGCTTCCCAAGTCTAGCAGGGTTTTTAAGTCCCTGGTTATAAGTTGCGTCGAAATGCTACTTCCGGGCTGGATGTAGGCGGATACTACGACTATAGGCTGATGGCCTATGAGGGCTAGTCTACAGACCGAAGCTTCGATGTACTCTAGTGGGGGCGGATCCATAGGCGTGCAGTGCAATGACCTTTTATAATAAATGAGTGCAACATTGTTTTGTGTTTAGACATACCTATATAGCCTATTACAGTAATTTTTTTCTCAAATATCTTAAATGTACAGACACAGCTCTGTTACAGTTTTATAATAGTATAGATAATTGGCTGACTAACTGACTAAATAAACAGTTTAAGTTCTTGTTTCTGGGGCAAAGAATGGTCCTAAATTGTCATGGGATAATTACTGGTTACTTTGATACTGTAGGATACTACGAAAGAATTACGATATCCAAAATAGATGTATCACTATGACGCGAACGAAGCGACAGGTAGGCGCTAGTAACATATTAATACGCTAAAAACAAAACC
The DNA here is from genome assembly GCA_948253155.1 of Leucoma salicis. Classification (NCBI taxonomy): domain Eukaryota; kingdom Metazoa; phylum Arthropoda; class Insecta; order Lepidoptera; family Erebidae; genus Leucoma; species Leucoma salicis. The sequence goes on along the minus strand of OX411807.1, from coordinate 10,754,699 downwards.
ACAGTTTAAAAATCAATAAATAGTTTTAATAACTTAACCTAAATGCTTAACATTAATTATCTATGTACAAAACATTATCGACTGCGTCGGTAATACAAAAATACGTTTAATTGAAGCCTCGGTAAAACTGATAAATCGGTAACATAACGTACTACTATGTCCATTTGCTATTGTGGATATATTACATACTTAGTGTATTTTTGAAACATATTCAACCTTAAAATGTATGCCTAACTATTTTTTGACGTATTAAATTATTATTTTAACTAATTTACACTTCACATCACGGTATAAACCACCCGAATGAAATGATAATTTAAAAATAAACAGTCACTATTGACTAACTAAAAGTCAGTACACCGATAAAATAATTACCCTACTATTAAATACTCGGGCTTATAACCTAAATAAAGGCACTAATAGTTTGACTAGATATACAAGAGTCTTTTCGATGATAACAATAAATGCACTATAAACAAATAATGGCATCTTTTCGGAGGGTTCCGTCCAGTATATTACTGCAATCTGTGGACAAAAAGAAAAAAAACAATTAATTACATTGTAGTATAACATAAGCACTACCTAAATTATTATATAAAAATATATCTATAATAATGAAACAGTATTGTTAATTACAATTACATTGTATGACACACCTACTATCACGTATATGCTACTGAAATTAATTTATGATTAACGGTGAAGTTAGAAGCATAGATGTTTGTGCAATTAACTTACATTATAGCTATTTCTGCTGCCACCATGAAATGACGTCTAGTAGTTCGTCCTCCTCCATAGAGCCGAGCTGCTGTTGTGATGCTGCGGCCTCATTTCTATCAGCTGAGTAAGCAGAAGACACACCAGAAGAACATTCTGAAGGTGCAGGTGAATCTGGTTTCTCAGAACTAGGAGATCCACTTCCATAGAAAAATCCGTCATCCATATCGATTGTTGTCATTGAGTGTAATGTGTTTCCATTTGGAATATTTTCTCGGTTTTCCTGATCTCGGGTAATGCCTAAAGCTGCATCACTTTCATCTAGCAATTGCTGAAGATATCTAATGTATTCGACGACCATTCTTAAAGTGTCCACTTTGCTAAGTTTTTTTCCAGATCCACGTCTCGCGCCTCCTGATAGAGCGGCGATGACCGAGGCTGGCAGGTGACGGCGAAGTGCATTGAATCCATCATTCACTTGCTTTACACGATTACGCTCCCGAGCGTTACGTCTTGCAATCGATGCCGCTTGAGGTCCAGTGTAAGGGTTGGTCTTAAAATGCACCTTCTTTCGATATTGTAGGTTTGGTGGAGTGTCATGTGTAACGTAATTTTTTTCAGGAGCTGGTGCAATAGGTATATTCCTTTTTTCCACAGGAGTCTTCGTTAACGAAGCTGAAGGATATCCAGAAGCAACGACAACATAGTTCGTCTGGCCTTGAACGAGTTGAATTTCTTGTAACATTTTACGTGCGCGCGGCGCGAGTGTTCTCGACAGATAAAGTACACGACCGAACGGCGCGGCTATCGGAAAAGCACTGCGCGTTAGGGGAAGGCTTCGTGGGAGCTTATGGCCGGCAAGCGCAAGCGATGGCGGTGAAGCTACACGTACAAGTGAGCCGCCGGCGCACGCGCTCGCGTTATATCACCTGCGCCGGCTGCAAAAAATATAAATTTTAAAATTCTCTTCCCCTATTATTTTCGATCATCCCTTCTCTTTTACGTGCGGGTCTGTACCTGGCGTAGTGGTTGAGGAACGGCAGCGGTGCGGGGAGGGTGGCTAACGCGTGCCCAGTTTTTTCTGTTGACCACTGAATACTCTAATATAAAATACAAAATAAATTGTTTTCTTAGCCTTGAGTGGACAGATTAGATATATTTCATTAGATTTAGATTACAATCAACTGTTATATAAAATACATGTACGTATAATTCGTGCAACATCAATTAATCTTGGAATAAACCATTAAATCTCTACTGCTAAGAAGGATAAAGATATAACGTCAAATCAACGATGTCTTTTTATTTAAAGTAAATCAGTCGTTTCAAGAATTCACATCAGAGCTTGATCTCATTGAGTCTGAGTATGACGGTATTTCTTACGAATGTTGGGACTTGCTGGATAAAAGTCACATCCGCGTTTTTCGGTATCTTAATGATAAGATACGAGTACATTGACATTTAATTTTATGCTAATGAAACTTATTCCGGTAATTGGGGAATGGTTGTGAGCATTTTTATGTTATCATGTTGTATCTATTAAACGAATCTTACCAGGTAAAGAAGGTTAAACTAGTCGAGTTATATAAGTAAATATTTATTTTATAATTAATGGCACATTAAAAGGATGGCTTAATTCGAAAATAACTAAGTAGGGACTAAAAATAAATTGAGGATTAAATAATTTTGAGTATCGTTTGACTGCTAAAACAATATACTGTACTACCTCAACTATCGAAATACCAATATCCAAAATGGTTGACGAGTTTAGGAAGTTGCTTATATAGCTTAAATATTTATATTATGTGAATCTCCTGCTACAGGAAATCACTAAATATTATTTGAATTTGCGTATTTGTTTCTGTTATTTTAACAATTGTTTATTGTTTCATTCTTCGGTGCCTAAATATTAAATATAATGCTGTGACATAATATATATTTATACAAAAAGAAGTTGGAGTTTTATTGAATGTTGGTATAAAATATTTTTATTGTTAACTTAGTCCAAATTAGAAGATACATAATAAGGGAGAGTCTGTTTTTTTAACACATAGTAACTTAAAAATTTCAGAATATTATCTATACTATTATAAAACTGTAACAGAGCTGTGTCTGTACATTTAAGATATTTGAGAAAAAAATGTCTGAATTAGGCTATATAGGCGTTTTTAAACACTAAACCCATTTTTTTTAGATTTCTTGTCTGTTTGTCTGATTGTTTGTTCGAGCATCACGCAAAAACTACTAAACGGATTTTGATGCAACTTTTTTTATTTTAAAGGCTTTGATTATACTTGAAAACTGGTATACATTTTATACCGCTACTAGGTATATCGGGAACCTGAGATATTGCCAAAAAACTAGGTTTTGGCTGCGGCGGAGCCGCGGGAAAAGGTTAGTCTTTAAATAAAAGTAAGTATAATCTAATTCAAGCTCACGCGTTGCTTTTGGTTGTTTAGAAATTGCGCGTTCAACGACATAATAAATACACGTGATATCTCACTACACCCCCAAAGAGCCTTGTGATATTTCGTGATTTTTGTCGATAACCTTAATCCTCCCCCTCTTCGAGCCTAACGTGATTGATCGAGGATCCCTAAGGGCTTTTGCGGTCTACCGAGCACTTCCAACTTTTATTAAGATTATTCGCCATTATACGATTATACCCAATCATATATACATAGCCACTGATTGAATACAGGATCCCACGGTCAGATATCCGCTTACTTATGCCACTTGGCCAATAAGGCAACTTTAGTTATCGTATACTAGATTTAAAGTGACCCCAGTAAAAAGCCATGTGCAATTGACTAGTCATCTTATGGGGTTGAACCCCGTGATTTGGTACCGGATATTACCCGCGGGGATGTGCTAATGGGCTTAGTAAATAATCAAATTTTTTGTGTTGGTACATATAGTATAGTAGGTAATTAACGTATACGTATCGTTATAGTTTCAAGAAGATTTTGAATTTTAGAAGGAATGAAAGAAATGCGTGCAAATATTATGTCGACAAAGAATACTATTTTTTTTCTTTACAACTTTTAACGTTTACAAACTAATATAATATATATTATTCATGTTTACAAAAATATATGTTGGTACAAACATGTATTATATCTGACTTAAAATAACAGCAAGCAAACAAGCAAACAAAGCAAACCAAATAGCGACTATGTAAAACAAAAGTACGAAACATGAATACTTTATTTGATTGACTATCTTGATTAAACACAAAGTGAAAAATGTGAAATTGAAAATAACAGTCAGGAGCAGGAGTATTTTCGATTTCACATTTTTCACTTTGTGTTTAATGTATAGTGCTAAGCATGTCAAATGCTAAAAATATATATAAAAATATCTAAATATGACTATCTTGAGTAAATATTTCATATAATAGTGGTTGTAGTGACGAGTTATATATATTGGAAATTGAATGCATTTTAGCTACAGTCAAAAACAGCTCAGCCTAAGCACTCATAGGATATTTTTACGTTTATTTTATACCATAAAAAGCAAGGAAAGAGTAATGATTGCTATTGCATATTCTAAAAATCAGAAGATATCTTACTGAACTCCAACGTTAATACTTAAACAAGGTATATTCCCTAGATTTACCAATAGACTATCGGAAATATTTACAGTTATGATATTATAAAATTGATTTAACTCTATATACCTAGATCATCGGTCCGTGTGGTGACGGACTAAGAATAAAAGTTTCACCACCCCATCCTTTTCCACGGGTGTCGTACAAGGCGACTAAGAGAAGTAAGCAATTATCACACATTGCATTACTGGTTGTAGGGCTGGGTACCAAGTGAGAACACTCACTTGGTATCCGGGCCCGAACGGGTTGGTACCACCGTCTCCTGTGTGACTGGTCAAGAAGCACGTCAGCGTGTTTTGGCTGTAGCAGAAGATAGCCGTTTATTCTTTCATTTCATATCTGAGAAATGAATTGGTGCGCAGCGGCTTGACAATACTTTCGGTATAGTTGTGTCCATCAGCGACGGTTACCACTTACCATCAGGTGGGCCGTGGCTCGTCTGCCATCATTAGCAAAAAAAAAATTATACTGCTTAAGTGGCGAACAAGCATACCTGATGGTAAGCGGTTACCGTAGCCTATAGGCGCTAACAACACCAGAGGCATAACTCGCACATCGCCATCCCCAAGGAAAGGGATAGGAAGTGGATATGGTGGATAGTAAGGAGAGGATATGTAGGATAATATGAAGAGGATACGGAGGGGGTTTGGGCCTCCGGCGCTCTCACTCACCATGCGAAACACAACAGTAAGATTAACTACCATTGTTACACGCTGATCTTTTGTGAGAGAGTGGTACGTCCCCGAACGACCCGGCCCATTCAAGCAAGGTTTCTACCACTAGAAAATCTAGGGGATAAAGCATAAGTGTGTTATAAATTGAATTATGTTTGGTAATTTGCTCAACAATAATCTCATTCCAGATTTTCACGTGTCATTATATAAAGTGTTTATAAAAATAAATCATTCTGAACCGACAAAAGAATAATATTGAGTTATTAGTTTACTATAATGTCGTTAATTTACTGACAATGAGCTTAAGTAACATGCTAAGAGCCATGTAAGATGTCTATTAAGAATGCGGGGATAATTCAAGTCATTGTGTTGGAGGATTGTGAGGGTGGATACCCCATGTTTCATCTCACCACCCACGAAACTTGTTCTGAATTAACTCGATCTTTGTAAATTATATTTATAGCCTCTGCACCAATAAAATGATATAATGTGATAATATTACTGTAACATTCTTAACGTTAAAATAATATTTATAAATACTCAGTAAGCAGTGATTGCCTAGCGGTAAAACCAAGGACCGCCATGTCAAATGCTAAAATACAGTATTATATAGTAACTAGCCTTTGTCCGCAGCTCCGCCGCAGCCAAAATCTAGTTTTTAGGTTGTATCTTAGGTTCCCGATACAGTAGCGGGATAAAATCTATGTTATTAAGTCTAATTAAAAGCTATAAAATATATAGAAGTTGCATGAAAATCCGTTTAGTAGTTTTTGCATGATACGCGAACAAACAAACAGACAAAAATTAAAAAAAAATAGTTTTGTGTTTAGACACGCCTATATACCCTAATACAGTCATTATTTCGCAAATACCTTAAATGCACAGACACAGCTCTGTTACTTATATATAGGTATATTATATTTAAACAGGTTCATATTTGTGATATTTGAATAAATATTTTTTGCGTGCAAAGCTACTGGTACAAGCTAGTAGCTTATAATAAAATAACTTAACTTAGCATTTATAACAAAACAGCAGAGCCTCGTGTGTCTGTAGGTTTGTTGGTACTAAAATAGAGAGGGGGCGAAATTAAAATAATAATAGAACGACGAAGACTTTTTTCTCTTTGCCTGTCTGTTTGTTAGAGCACATCTCTGAAACCACTTAACTGATTTTATGCGGTTTTCACGGCTAATCAAAACTTGGTTTCGAGTAGAATATGGGCTTTGTTTTATTTAAAATGAATGTCAGGAAAAAAGTTGTTAAGATAAATTTAGTACACACAGATGACATTGCGGGCTTGTGTCCGTGTGGTGACGGATTAAGAATACAAGTGTCATCACCCCATTCTTTCCCACGGGTGTCGTATGAGGTGACTAAGAGAGAAGTAAGCAATTATCATCCATTGCATGACTGGTGGTAGGGCTACCGAGTGGGGGTACTCACTTGGTATCCGGCCCGAGCGGGTTGGCACCACCATCTCCCGTATGACCGGCCATGAAGCACATCGTTGCGTTTTGGCTGTAGCAGGAGATAGCCGTTTATATTTCATTTCATCTGTGAAATGAATTGGTGAGCAGCGGCTTGACAATACTCTCGGTATAGTCGAGTCCATGGGCGACTACCATTTACCATCAGATGGACCGTGGCTCGTCTGCCACTACATGCAATAAAAAAAAATAAAAAAATTCATATCACCTGTATTCCCCAAAGGGGTAGGCAGAGGTCTATTATACACCCACAGTTCGCCAGCTACGTTTCAGTCCCACGTAATATGGGGCGAGCCCATCGCCGTCTACCGGGCCAAACTCCGGGCTGCTAATGAGAATTTTTCTTTTTACGGAAAAGCTCAATAACACTGACTCGGGGATCGAACCCGGGACCCCATGATCAGTAGTCGTTTACACTACCGCTGCACCACATAGGTTTCATCTTGTATATAATAAAGGCAAAGAACTTTTTTCCTTAAACACGCAAATCTACAAGTCTGATTAGACAAATGTTTTTGTATTTGATTGCTCATTACTAGGATATGAACAAAAATGATATAAAAGGCCGAGGATCACCGAGGATAAGAAAACCGGGCCGATAAGAGCCGAATTGTGCATGTATATCTTATATATATGTCTTAATATAATGCTGGACAAAGCCGCGGGGCACCTGTATGCAAATAAAAAATTACTCATAGGCGCGCATCGGTGAAATTGAGATCTCAAGTTAGGGTAAAAACTCGATACCATATTATATTCGATTAGGCCAGTAATTAGCCTCCATCCATCCATACATCAGCCTTTTGAAGTCCACTGCTAGACATAGGCCTCCCCAAGAGAATGCCACAACATGTGTTTCGCTCATATAGGGGATAGTGCCGTAATCGCCACGCTTGGCAGGCGGGTTGGCGATCGCAGTGGATGTTGTTAATACTCGAGGGAGTGCTGCTGTCCACGCCTCCGATGCCCTCAGTCGGCTCTTACGACTCCCATGGGTGGAGAGGGGTGGCACAATTCTAAAGCCGGCCCCACACGGCAATAAGTAATAATTAGCCTAGTCATAAGGTAATAACCTGAGCTTTTTATACTAAAATAATGATTTCCAGACCGTAATTTCGACCAAAGCAGCCAGTGTCAACAGACATTAGCCATTTACGTAGGAGAAATTATAGAATACGAGCATGCGCGCAAACATAAGTGTACTCTCTGGTTCCTCACTCTCATAGTCCAATAGGACGGCATTCCTATACAACTAGATAGAGATCAGGCGCATGACTAATGGTTTTACGTGTTTTCTCAGCCACGGGAGTGAAATACCGCCAACCTTCTAACTACGGGCTGCTATTGAGAATTTCTTGACGGAAAAACCCAATAAGTTTTTGTTAGCCCGACTCGGAAATCAAACCCGAAATCTCATCTGCAGTCACATACACTACCTAGCTAGATCATTGGAGCAGTTTTTATACTACGAGGTTGGCAAAGCACATGGTCCACGTCATGGTATATAGGTTACCGTATCCCAAAGATGCTAGTAACACCAGAGACATAACACATGATCTTATTGTTTATTAGGCACAGTTCCAGACTCCTTGGTGCTACTGAGAAATTCCATGATGAAAAAAAATCGAGTAACGCATTTCAATATTCGACTCTGAGGCGTAGTGATTAAAAGTCCCTTTATGCAAACAGATCAACAAGTATTTATATTATATTAGGTACTACGTTTATTTTAGTTTTTGGACAATTCCTACTCAGACAAAACAAATAAATACTTATTTGACTCCCTATGCAATACCGGAAATTGTGTAACATTCAATAGTTATTCGCGCAATTATGCTGCAATGAAACAATTAAGTAAAACAAATGACAGAGATGTGAAATATCGTGGGACAGGAGGGTTCGCTTGTGGGATTATGGGAAATATGTCATCTGTAGTGTTATTCAGTTACGCATCAGTAGTGTGGGATTGACAGGTTTAGTAAACAAATTACAACGGTCAGTAGGAAAATTATGCTATTTTCTTTTTTTTTACACACCCTACACTAAGGAATAATCCTTAAAACGCGGGGGAAATTACAAATCATAGAATTTCACGGACGCCACACACCCAGACTCAGGTCAACCATATGTACACACAAAGAGTTGTCCTGTGTGGGAATCGAACCCCCAAAACTCGTACGGGAGGCCGGTATCTAAACCACGCCGCCATCTGTTCAGTCAGTTTGTGTTAATATAAATTTCTAAGGAATACTGTAGTGATTTTAATGTTATTAGTAGGTATTAACCTCAGGTGGTTAAAGGAGTTAAAGAAGCGTATGAGAGCATTTCTTTCATACATGATCAATGATGCCGTATTGGGACAGATTTAAGGTTTTAGCTTGTCGAATGTAAGCCAATATTATTGTTTTTTTACTGTTTTTGTTGCGCATTTATATGAATGAATCATAAAAAGGTATCCAAGCATAATATGATTCTACGCACAAAGCAATAAGAGGATGATATAAGTAGGTTTACCTACTATCTCAATGTCTTCAATGCTTAAAGCTTGGTGTTTGAGTATTTGTTAATAAAAATATTTTTTATTTTATTTTAAATATCAATGTTAAGCTAGTTTATTGAAAAGAGTGTGCAACTTATGGTCTTGAAGTTTCGGTTTCAAATCTGATCGTACAAAATACTGTCGGGAATTTTTAAGGAAATATAGGGTTGGTTATAAAATAAACCTCAGCGCGGAGTCTGGAACTATTCCCGGAATATAGCAATAGGCAAGCTGAGATTAGAGACTTACAAAGACATACTATAACTGTAGAAAGTACACTTCTGCTTACCGTTTCAGGAAGGTGACATACATACTATAAAAATAATTAGCTTACGCATATCAAGCATATCAAAATTCTGTTTGTCATTCTGTCGATAACAAGAGTAACTTACGTTAGTAGCTCGCAGCTCCCTGTTGATTATGGATATATTGGCTCAAGCCTCATTAATGCCATGTTTAAAAATTATGCCGGTCTATAAATCATAAATGCAAAGCTAGCCGCCATCGATCATACAATAGAACTACCTGATTCGTACCCAATATCGTTTGATTAACGACTTGTTGAGTGACTCCTATTCATAGAATCAAAGGGTGATCGTATTAAGTATCAATAAAGAAAATATTTTACACTCCACATCAAGCGTAGTCTTAACAATCAAAGTATTCGGCATTCTACAAAAAGGTATGTCTTATGTTGTGCCGATGAGTATGTAGTTTTAGAATTTTATTTGATCAATGTGAATAACATTTTTAAATAACGCGTATGCATAAATGTAGTCAGATATTGCTGATTGTAAGTGTAAAACAATGAACGGTCAAGACAGACAACAAGAATAATTTCGTACGATAATTGAGATCCTACAATGTGAAGCAGATGTAACAGAAAGCCTTGTCAATTAAAAATAAAACTTAAAGAAAATGTTTATTAATAGACTTTAGAAAACGTATCTGTAGGAGTCATACTTGTTTCACCACCTACACGCTCTAGGACAGATAACAAACGTCCTTTTGGTGACATCCAAAATGCAAATAGTATGTCTTAAAGCTTGTAAGACAGTGACACAGAGAGTATCTGGACATCGCATCGGTCTCAGTCGCTGTCACCGCCACCTACGACTGACATTTGATGTAGGATTCCCTGACGTAGACGCAACCGACTTGCCGACATACCGACAATTCGACACCGATTGTGTCCAAGATACTATTCGACTGGATTCGAATCTGCATTGGTCAATGCAGATTTCAATTGATTCGAATAGTGGTTGATTGATATACGTGTATCAAGATAAACGTTTATGTAAAAATATTAGTAATATCGAAGTTAATCGTAAATTCTGTTGCGATTTTGTCAGTAAAAATCTGAGTTTATAAATTAAGATATTGTTTCAAGCGTCAATAGCGTTTATTAGTTTTTCATCACCTCCTTTATTTTGTCTAAAGTGCCTTGTCCTTTTGTTGGTTATAGGGTATGCATATAATTATAGCTAGTTGTATATTATGATCTTAGTCTTATGTTGTTAAGTTATTCACTGTAAGTCATAGGTCTCAAAAAGAACCCACCATAGATAGTCCTGTATCAGATGCATAAAGGTGCTCTAAAGTGACAAAGAGTAAAAGTGCCACTACGTACGAGGTAACTAAGGGAAGTAAGTAATTATATCACTTTTTTCATTACTGGTGGTAGGGTTGAGTACCAAGTGAGAGGACTCACTTGTTATTGAGCCCGAGCGAGTTGGTACGACCTTCAGTCGTGTGACCGACCGTGAAGCACCTCGTTGTGCCAAAAGGCTGTATCGGGAAATGGACGAATAGTCAGCCATCAGTGACATTCGTGTCTGTCAAAACAATATTCTTAGTACAAGTTCGGTCCAGAGCAGCGGTTACAATTTATCATCAGGTGAGTCATATCTCATTTACCATCTACCATAAGCGATGAAAAAATATAATAGGTAACTAATAAAGGAGGAAAAACGAAAACAAATCCATCCAATCAACTGTCGGGTCAACTTAGCATATTAGACCATGTTTCTTCCCATTTTGAAAGAAGTTTTTGTCTCAGTAGGACAGATAATGAGAAGAAGAAACGAATTATTTGTGAATAAAGAAAAAGAGACTTTCTATCACATTTGTCTTTACGACCAGTGCCATCCATCGGAATGCACTTACATGCATTAAACCAATATAGTAAGTTTAATTTTGCAATTAAAATTTATACTATTTGATGGCGCGATTTTTTTAAACATTTTTGATCTATATTTTTTAGCATTTGGCACGCTCTGCCACTTTTCAAAGTACAAATTATTTGTGAATAAAGAAAAAGAGTCTTTCTGTACGAGCGGGGACTGAACCCGTGCCTTTTCCAATCCAGGGAAGTGCTCCAAGCCACCGAGCTATAGTACGGATCTTTCGATCATCCCAATCTCCTTATCACATTTGTCTTTACGACCAACGCCATCCATCGGAATGCACTTACATGCATTAAACCAATATAGTAAGTTTAATTTTGCAATTAAAATTCATACTATTTGATGGCGCGATTTTTTTAAACATTTTTGATCTATATTTTTTAGCATTTGACACGCTCCGCAAGTCTCTTTTTCTTCATTCACAAATAATTTGTACTTAAAAATTTGGCGGAGCGTGTCAAATGCTAAAAATTATAGATCAAAAAAAAGAAGAAACAAATGAAAAAGATTCAAGGGAATTCCCCTGCATCTTTTTTGCTTGTTATGATATTAGCAATTGCTAATACTTGCTGTAATTACGGTAATGCGCGAATTCGTTTTATTTAATTCATCTAGCGTTCAAAAACGCGCGGACCGCAGGTTGTAAATTAAGGTTGAAAGTTACAAACACTTATAATGTATTTCTTAACATTTTAATGTTTTCATAATGAGAAAACGTGTACTATTTAGTGGGCTATATTTTACATACCTAACCCTTCGGACATATACAAAGCTCTATAAATAAGGCTAGTTTAGGGAATCACCTCATTTACCGACAAACAAGGCTCATAAAATGCGTTTATGGGTTTACGATACCTCGTTAGCTGCGGTGATAGGATGCCCTTAAATAGATAATTAGTTTTGTTTTCTATCACTTAGCATTGTGTTCTCTTTTTTATGACCAGTGACTTCCAAAAGATCGTCATCGATTGAAGTGTTAACAGCCAAAGAATAACCAACATAAATATCCCGCTTAATACTGATTGCCAATAAACAAACTTGATATACGCGTTTAATATTTTGTACCATTTAAAATTCCGGCAGCAAAGGCAATGCCGCGTAAAATCAAGATCTTCGTCAACCGTTTAGTCTAGTAGATAAACTGATCAAAATATCTGATAAAACCATCACCTATTTTTTCCCATCAAATAAACAGTAGTGGGAAACCGTCAGGCTAAAAGGGTAACTGTTACAGTGTCATTATTACTGATATAACGTTCAGAGAATAAGTCCTATATTAGAATTATTTTTTCTATTTGTTTCGTATCAGTCTTTTTGTCTTGTTTACTGGTTTTGATTATTCGCTTTGATATTTTCTGTTATGCAAGACTTATAAAACTTGTTGACAAAATAACTAATTGACAGCAATTATGTTATGCACCTGATCACAACGGAATCATTGATCTGATGCCATAAACAGAAATATTGATGGAAACAAAATTTCTTATTAAATGTTCCGTCGAGTACCGTTGTGTTGAGGCGCGTGGCAGTCGTGCGCCCGCGCGCCCGTCCGATCCGGACCTCGTTTAACCCATACCTTAATTACGCTGAGGCGTTATCGAGTAAGAATGTGCACACGCGACATTGGTATTAATTTTAATGAAAGAAGTGTGCGCGAGGGCAGCACCTGCCCGCACATCAAGTCGTTGGCTCACTGAAAACTTCGCGACAGTAAATACTCGAAGACGCTATTACGTTTATATATTTTCTACTGTTATAATACGTGATAATATTACTAGGTGTTTTTCTCTATGATTATAATTATTCTGTGACTAAATATTTCAAATATTTTTAGAAGTGAGAACTACTTGGTTGTATTACTAGCGGTTTGCCTTTGTTTCATGTGTTACTATTAATTTATGAGCAGCGATTATCACTTAATATCTGGCTCGCTATAGGTTGACATTATTAGTAATGACAAGTATTATAAATTTAATCACGACGTGGTATTTAATTGTTCTTTTTAAAGAATAATTTTCTCACTTACCTAATTTCTATTTTCTGAGCATAATGCTAAAATACTAGGTCCATCATCCGTTTCTTCCTGCTGATCTAGTAAAATAACTAATAGATTTTTTTTTAAATAACTTATTCATTTTCCCTATAGTATCCCTATAGTCTTAATATTATTACAAATGTAAAAAATTTTATGTTTGTTACTCAATCACCCAAAAATATGCGGAATAGATTTGTATTAAACATAACACATAAACCGTTTATTACCTGGATTAAAGTTTACCTGGATTAAAATTAACCTGGACTAAAATTTTTATGCCAAAAAAAATGTTAGGCCCTGTGGATGTGTGTGTGTTATTTATGCATAAAAATAGACACACTTATTGTGTGTCATATAGTAACGTACTTATATTTCGAAGGTTCACGCAGACGAAGTCGTGGGCAGCAGCTAGTTTTTAAATAAAGAAAGTTTTTGCGTAAGCTCTGCTCTATGGATCTTTTTTCCATAATTATATCAGAAAAATGTAAGACCGTCTGCGAACAAAGTATGCCTTTTTACGTATGAATTATAGTTTATTTTTCTTTAATAATTCATTTACAGGTGAACACTTTCAAACACCTATATCATTAATTCCTGTACCGATTATACTTTTAGACATAATTTATGTGTATAATTAGAAAGTGATATGAATAAAAGTCACGTATATATAACTTTTAATAACAAATTCTACAAAACGTATTCATGTATAAATACTATAGAAATCTAAACAGGATTTACTTTTTTTAGTTAGAAAAATATATTAATTTAAATTTCAGAAATGATTATTATTTTATTTCTATCTATCTAGCAGCCTTTCATCGTCCACTGCTAGTCATAGGCCTCCCCAAAATAGGGGTTTTACCATAATTGCCACGCTTGGCAGGCGGGTTGGCGATCGCAGTGGATGTTTTTAGTACACAGGGGAACGCTGCTGCCCGGTCCCGCGGTAATCCCTTAGTCGGCTTTTAAGACTCCCATAGGAAGAGGCGGGGTGGAGCTATTCTTGGTGCCGGCCCCACACGGCTTGTTTTATTTATCTTTATGTAATAAAATATTCTTTCTGATTATGATTTATAATAAATTGCTATTGCATTGCAACTTCAACGGTAACATCTTCCTAGCCTTATCTGAAAACATTGTTAGAATCAGCTTCCGATATTTTTGATATTATCACCATTGATTTACACGAAGTGATTGCTTATCTGGTCTCCACTACCTCTGATTACTAGCCGGGCGAAATCTACTGAAATCTGTATTTTGTTCGAGGACAAAGTGCACGATTAGGTTACGAGAGGTCGAGAAGGTCTCGAGGATAACATACACATTTTTTATTAATTTATGGTGATAAATGAACAATGATACACTTTATGGTAAGAGATAACTACCGCTCATGGTCTCAGTAACATCAAGAACATAGCCAACTTTGAGAAGTTGAGTAGAGTACGAAAAGAATCGGCTATTTGCCCATGCAACCGAAACACACAGACGATTCACAACTATTTAAATTGAAGAAGACGAGGGTTTCATTTTTTTTTCCTTTCTTCCAATGTGCTTTGTACGTATGAATGGAACTACTTAGCCGACAAAGTAGATTAATGGCGTAAAATAACACTAGGTGCTCCTAATGGTACCACCGAAGGAATGTAACATAGTTCCAGTGGCCCGCCAATAAAGGCGGAGAGACGGCACACGGCGGGTTTCTTTAGTGGATGAAGGCCCCACATTACCTTGTTGGTTGCCCTGAACGACGGGATGTGTAGTAAGGAACATGTTTTCCCGCCTTAACAAAAAAGAAAGGTGCTCCTAATGGATATTCGGCCGTGTGGGGCCGGCTTTAGAATTGTCCCACCCCTCTCCACCCATGGGAGTCGTAAGAGCCGACTGAGGGAATATCGGGGAGAGTGGACAGCAGCACTCCTTCGAGTATTAACAACATCCACTGCAATCGCCAACCCGCCTGCCAAGCGTGGCGATTACGGCACTATACCCCAAATTTAGGGTGGCCTATGTCCAGCAGTGGACGTCGAAAGGCTGATGCATGGAATGGTGAATTGTTTGGTGATTGAGTATCTGAGTGACAAATAAGTCCTTTTACATTCTCTTCCCTCTTTTCGTGACAATTGCCTACTGCCCTTAGTCACCTTGTACGACAACTGCGGTAAAGGATGGGTTGATGACACTTGTATTAAGAATACTGAATCTGTCACCACACGGATTGAAGGTTACTGTTTATCCTAAAAAAAAAATTGCTTATGTGGGATAACTATTTATGTTAGAGCTATCTAATGTGCTGTAGTGACGTGTTATATAAAAAGAGTAGCAAGCCCGGCCACGCATTTTTGTGGCTCGTTGTAGGCTATACCACGAAAACATAAGATGTCCCTTTTTGGAGATCGAATTATATATTATGTACGTATGTAAAATTTCATGATGATAGGATGAATGTTTTGAAAGCACATAAGATATGACGAAACACCCTAATTTTATATAACAATGGGCCATATTATAAAGTACACGTAGACAAAATAGGTTTCAAAAATAAAATGCGTTATAATGTTATATGTAACTGAATTATTTTCATATATTATGATATGATTGATGATTACTATGACTATAAAGCGCTATCACATATGAGTGTAAAATTAATTGCGTAAATTGTCCCAGTGCAGGTGCTGCTTACATATGCATAACTACTAGAAGTCAACGCTACCTCGTGTCACAATTTGAGCCTTGAAAATCCCGTAAATCATCTCTATTTAAAATTTAATTAGTTTTACATATTTAATATTATGATCTAACTAACACAATCATTGGCATGGACTATGAAAAATGTAATAAAACTCCTTCCTACTGCTGTCTACGAAGACGTAATTATTTTATAAAATATGTTCCTAAGATAGCATCTGTCACGTGGTTATGAGGCTGATATTCTTAATTAAACCATTTTTATCTTTAGAAAATCTTATGCCATTGATTAGTTGTAGGTTGAAGTTAAGAGGAGTTTTTTCCGGTGAATATATAGATGAAATAAAAACATATACTGTGATTACATACTAAACACGTGATCATCGATTCCTATCCCTGTGGTAAATGGTAAAAATAGCCCAAAGCATAGTTTGGTGACTTGCAAATTTGCTTACACAGTAAATAAATCAGCAACCCTTTTTTTTGTTTAGGCGGGAAAAAATGTACCTAACTGCACACCCCGTCGTTCGGGGCAACGAACAGGGCAGTGTGCGCCGTGCGTTGACGGGCCACTGGTACTATTAATTATAACAAAATTAATTTAATTTTATGCTTTAGTTATTATACTTTCTTTCTTAAATAAATATTTTTAAAATTTATACATTAAAATACAACCAAAAAATATTTCAGTTGCTAATTTTGGACAGTTTTGGGTTAATATGTACCTAATATGAGATCTGGATAACAAAAGTGCTGAAAGCAGTTTTTTAACTACAAACCTCTGATAACGACAATTTGGAAGGTCCGTCAATTCAAAACATAGCAATCTGCGCTTATTTTGAAATACGTTCCTGCCAGTTTTTAAGTGTATGCGACAGGTTAATTTCCAGAATAAATTGAAGCTCGGCGAGACAAGCCGCTTTTATGGGGACCACGGCGTGTTTATGCAAGAGGGAACCATAATAGAGGCTTATTGAGTCCTGGATGGGGACACAGCTGCCCATGGGGCGGGGACAACGGTTTCAAGCGGACGCATTTTGAATTTTTAGTACTTGAATTTCCGCGTAATATGGAATTTAGGTATAATTATAATTTTTTGTAAATTTTCATTCCTTAGTTTCATATGCCTTGTGGCAAAATCAAGGACTGTGAAGATAGTGACTGCGAAAAAAAGAAGAGGAGGATCCGTGTAAGAAAAGATCCACAACCGCGTGAACTATGGATAGCAGTGCCGCCTTTGAAACAATTGAGACAACAAGTTTGAGCAGTCCTCGTGGCTCTTGAAGCTCTCAATTACACAGATCGTATGTATGAATATCGTGATTAGTCACATTATGTCCAATGTATTTTTTCTATAGTAGTATAAATAACACCTATGTCTTGGGAACCCCACAAGTACCTACAAGAAAAAAAATCGCAATGTACGTGCAGCCCAGCCAACCCCCAACACATAAGAATTTTTGAGAAATTACATCAATCTGCAGTAGGTACAACGCCAAACCATCTATCCATGTATGGTGAGTGAGAGCGCCAGAGGCCCAAGCCCCGTTCCATTTTTTCTTTTTATAATTTCTATCCTTGCTATCCTCTAAACGTTTTTACTCAGTTCAGTTGTTCCGTGATCATGGCGCTTGCAACAGTGCCGAAATATCGGAAACTCGTAAGTAAAAATTTACATGGTATAAATCCCGTAAAAACGTTTAGAATTATAAGTGACCATGAAAGTTTGAAATTCTATACTTGCTATCCTCTCCTTATTATCCTTCTTCTCCACCTCCCATTCCTTTCCATGAAAAGCAAGGCAACCACTAGCTTATATGTGTTCACCAAAAGCTATATTAAATACCTACTTTGATAAACGTAGTGCAGTTCTAACCAGGCAAAAATGCAAGAAGTTTAAAGGATTATTGCATCAGTTACCTTGCCGCAGAGATATTTATAAGAAAAATATTTATTGATATGTCTATAATGATATTTAATAAAGTTCCAACCCATATTAAATTGTTAAATGGTTGGAAATTCAATACCAAATTATCGAATTTCCTTTTAAATAAATATTATTAAAGCAAAAACGAATCTTTAGAGGATACATGAATAGATTATAGCACTTTTAAAGAACAAATATAGTAAGTATAAGAATAATTAGAACAATTTATTGAAGGAAGGTGGAAACAGGAGTCTCTGAAACCGGTGACCGTGTACGAAGATAATGATGAATGTTGAAGAAGAAGAGATCTATGCAAGAGTGAGAGCCTTTTGTGGTAGATAGAGTAGATAGAGAGAACAGAGGTTTTCTTTATCTACCCCGCAATGGAGATAACGTGATGATAAGTAAGTATTACGTGTGATTAATTTATGACTACTTATGTATATATTATTTAATAGTTCGCACGTCTGGTGGAATGGCAGAATTACCTCCCCTGTTACATGCTGGCCAGCCTTTGGAGGGCCCAGCAATCGTGCTCTGGGATACACGAGTTCCAATGCCCGAACCATCTGGCTCTGCACCTTTTAATAAGGTCTATCAAATAGTGGAAGGCAGGAGGAATTAATCCCGGAGTAGAAGAATAAAAGAAGTATAAGAGGGCGCCTGAGAGTAAACCCAATCCTAAGAAACCGCACAAGTTTCAGGTATCGAACCACACAACGATACTAAATCGACGATGTGGGAGTCCCCATGCATTGATGCTTAAGAAGTGACGATGGTAGAGTTGGTGGCGTCAACCGAACTCTCTTTGCTAAAAAGAGGCTCCGTCAATACGGGGCGAGTCGATAGTGGAACTTGTTGATTTGGGTGGTGCCTTCAAGCCCAGCGTGCTGCTGGCTAAATTAATCCCCGCTGCCCGTATCGACCAGTACCTGTGCCAAAATTAAGCCTGGCTTATCGGACGCTCAGTTGGCTTCCCGGGCTGATCGTTCAGCGGTCGGGGAGACCATGCACCTAAGGGCCGCAGCTGCAGCAGACGTCGCCGATGGTGGAGATGTTAGCGTTGTCCCATTAAATCACCAACGCATCAAAATTTAGCCATTAAGCTGCATCAGGGAAGTGCTCCAATATCACGGAGTGCCAGACTACCTAGAGATCCACAGAGTCCTCTATGAGAATTGTATAAGGGACGTTGTGAGGAGACCCATATCGTGCAGTGTCCCACAGGGTTCGATGATACCACCCTAGGTATATCCTGTACGATATTGCGTGGTCAGCTCTTCCTCGTTCTGGTGGTTATCTGTTATGAGGATAACACGCTAATTTTGGTCCTTTGGCCCAGGGGGGTTTAAACTTCGACATAACGCCTTAGGGATCTTGGAGGTGGTCAAGAGGATTGAGGTGTTATTGTTTTCCAGTTTTATGAAATTATTTCAAAACCTAATTTTAAAATTATAGAAATGCCCAAAAATGTATAACTTACCTGAAGATAAAACTCGCTACCTAAGGATCTTCAGTCATGTTATCGCTCGCCATACATCACCAATAAGTACAAAATTATTAAAACGATTTGAGATCATTTAAATACAACTTAAGTCCGGGTTCTTGACGTTGCGACCAATACAAAACACAATAAGAAAAACAATGACCATAAATTCTTTAAAAGTACTACAGAGACTAAGATTACCGTAAAACTCAGCGGCAGATTCAATCCAGATAGCATGAGAAAAGTTTCAACATGTGAACTTACAAATATAGTGATACTGTTACAAATTTATTTTTAATTTAGTTTTTGAGCTTAATAATGAAAGGGATAAGTCTCAGAATGGTGGGTACATTATGATTTTCGAATGTTTGGTAAAGCTTGTAGAAGATAAAGAAGTAAGTTTGATACCGATCTCAACTTCGCTGTTAAATGTAGACACACATGAACATGTCTGTAACTACTGCACTTTTTTGTTTTTCTTTTGTTCAGGCTATCGTTATTGGTTGTATTTTTAATTCATGGTTCTAGAACGACACAAAATCTTATGATAAAAAGCCAAGCGTACCGTACTTATTTGCGTAAATACATGGCAGAAGCATTTTATATGTACTCTTTTGCTTAACATGTTAAATAGCTACTTAGGACAGTGTTTATTGCCTTAAGTGGTTATTTTACGATTTTAGCAAGACAGTGAATTCATCGTAAGCACTCCATTACCAGCTTAGCATCATTGACTGCATAGATGGCGGGATGGTTTAGATATTGGCCTGCCACCTGAGTGTCGTGGGTTCGATTCCCACACAGGACAACTCTTTGTGTGATCTACAAATGGTTGTTCTGAGTTAGGGTGTACTTTGTGTCCATGAAATTGTATGTTAGTAAAGTCCCCCGCGATACAAGGATTATTCCTTAATGAAGGATGCTTAAAAAAAAGAAAAAAGTATAGGATTATCTGCATGATTTGGGAGTTTCCAATTATTTTCTCATAGTCGTATAACGTTAACTTCCTAATTTAACTCAAACTACAATATCTCACTTATTCTATTGTCATATGACGAGCTAAGAATACAAGTGTCACCACCCTATTCTTTCCCAAGGGCGTCGCACCAGGACATTAAGTTAGGAGTTATCACTTATATTACTGGTTAGGAACGAAATAGCAGTGCCCATTTGTTGTCGGGCCCTAGTAAATCGGTACCACTGTCTGCTGTGTGACGAACCGTAAAGCTAACTGGTTGAATTTTGGTTGTAACGGGAGATTTTCATTCATTTACTATACGAGAAATGGGTGATTAGGAGCTTTGCATTAAGTAAAATATGGTGTTTATTCTACCTAAAATAACAAAACATTTTGAAATCGTGACCACAGGTATTCCAGTTTTAGCAGTCCTTCGTTTCAATAACAAAAAAAAGTAATTTAAAATTCATTACAATTTTTTTGAGTATAAATAGTCATAAATACTCACTATATTACCACTAGAATTAACACTGTATTTAAAAAAAAAATCCTGAAAATACGAGTTTAGTAAGTGTATTCGGCATACAAAAGACTTCAACGCACCAACTGCAATGCATTTAAAGAGTTTTTACTTCGTCAGGTTTACTTAATATGCTTAACTTAATACTGTTACATTAATAGTCAGCACTTGGTCAGTCTATTATATTTATTATGCGCATTAAGGATAAATTAACCTTTGAACAAATAAAACATTGTAAGCTATGAGCAAATCTCTTCACATCCGACATGATTGTACGGGCAGACGCACGGTGTCGGGCGCCAAGCCAACAAAACTGATGAATTTT
The DNA here is from genome assembly GCA_948253155.1 of Leucoma salicis. Lineage (NCBI taxonomy): Eukaryota > Metazoa > Arthropoda > Insecta > Lepidoptera > Erebidae > Leucoma > Leucoma salicis. Next base: position 10,733,547 of record OX411807.1, on the reverse strand, counting down.
AAATTTTTATTAGTAAGCTAAGAATGTAATCGTTTACTTAAAATGCAGGTGCAATTCAAGGCTTTGTGATTATTTATTTTAAAGTGCAATGTATGTTTTTAGCGTAAGAAATAAGTATATAAATAATAAGTTTTTTCGAGCCCATTTTTCCTATGTCTTATTGGGCATGGGTCTCCTCTCAGAGTGAGAAGATTACCATAGTTCACTTCACTGCCTCAGCGCGAATTGAAAAGTTTTTCATCATCTATCAAGAACATCTCTCAATCTTGCAAGATTTTCCATCACCGACAATATCGATATTAAAAATTGAAGTAACTATATCCGGCTCTAACTTGTTAGAAAAACAGTTGGTGTTTGAAGATTTACTTATTTTGGGATAAGGAAATGGGTAGATGTAGATATTAAAAAATAAACAAGAAAAAAAACATAGCTTCACACCTGTATTCCCCGAAGGGGTAGGCAGAGGTGTACACACCCACGACTCGCCAGCTAGGTTTAAGTCCCACGTAATAGGGGGCGAGCCTATTGCTGTCTTACCGGGCACATTTCCAAACTCCGGGCTGCTACTGAGAATTACTAAACAAGTCTCTCGCTTTTTCTCTAATTGCTGATTAAAACTTATTGCGGTTTTTGGAGCTAGATCAAACAGTCCTCGGCAGATCGATTCTAAAAATAGTTTCGTCAGTACTGTACTACCCCTAAAAGATTATTAATACCCATACACAACGACGACATTCGTGTTACAAAAATAGTATGTAGAAATACAATATTGTGAGAAAAAGAAATCAAAAGAAATAGTTTCCGCCTCATTAGTGATTTGTATTCTAAACTAAAGCAATATATTTTTGCCTTACAACTATGGAACCATGGTATCATCTTTTAATGTAGTCTTGAGATAGACACAACTACTTTTGCATGTGCTTTTTTCCAATCTATTACTATGTCACTTTTGGGTACAAATATTTTTCTTCAATTATTAACTTCTAATAAATGCATCCATAACTTCGATAAAATTTGTACTTACCTCATGTGCCGTGCGACATCTGGGTTTTGGATTACGAGTATATGTCGACCTCGATACCGCTCTCTTCGAATTTTTTGGTTGTATCATTGCACCGAGTCAATTATAGTAAGTTTTAGGAAAATAGGTAGCTAAATAAAACAAAAATAAACATCCTAATACTAATCAAGATTTTTAATATAGTTGAACGGAGAAACAAAAACAAATACCAAAACACATTCATTTATTGAATACCAAACAAACAAATAAGACATGGTCCGACAGTTTTTATCTAGATGCGATTCATAAAATTAAATGGCTCAATCCGACCTCAAGGCAAAAGTAAACACAGGCTCTTTACCTTTAGCACGGACCTAAAGCAATTGGTAAAATCAAGTGAGACCAGGTAATAAACATTTTATAACATTATGTGCGTGGCTACCAGAAGTAATTTGAATTTATCCGAGATTACTTGATTACCACTAGGGTTTAAGTGGAACATTTCACCCCAGCCGGCCCAGAAATTGGTTTTCGCTATATTGTGTTTTTTCTGTGAACTAGTTTTTGACTTCTCACAGCAGAATATAGTTTTGGATATTTTTCCTCAGATGATGGGTTTTGGGTACTGTTACTATATGTGCCTTATTTACTTGATTTATCATTCGGAATATACTCCCTAGTTTGTGGCTAAATATATAATAGAATAAAAAAATTATGACAAACCCATTTTTTAAACTCTACCCATATTTCTGACTACACAGATGGCAGGGATGTTTTGATACCGACCTTCTGTACAGAGCGTTATGGATTCGATTCCCACACATGAAAATTCATTCAATTTAATATGTATAAATGATTGTTTTGGGTTTGGTTGTGTCAATAACTACACAAGGAGTATTTCATAATGCAAGTTGTAGTCTTATAAAATAGAGATCGTTCATGACGGTCGAACAAATAAAATACGAAGATAAATTGTAAAAAAGAACATAACTTCTTATCGATAAGTATATTTGAATGTCACTCAAGTCGGAATATGTCTGTCAGTGTGATAATATAACTGATTTCTCGTCGCACGTGTCAAGGTGCTTCATAGCTCTACCTGCTCTACTTGTTACAAGCACATGCCTGTTATTAAGAGCGTGTACCTGAGCTAAGCGCTGCTAATTGTATGCAGTACAACATGATCAATTTATACAACATTAATAAATGTATTAATGAGAGCAGGTTTCGAATAATCAAAGAATATTTTCATACACGCAGTCACAGCAGGTTTTAGATAAAGAAACACATTTTTTTAATTACAAAAAATGATTTTTTATCATTTAAAAGCTCGATTAATTAAAACCAGTCGACCGAAACAAAGCACACGCAACCTCAAATGCTTTAGGACTTGATACATCTTTGCGCAACAAAATATAAATCAGAGCATATTGACTTGACCGGCCCCTCGTGAGCATTGAGCGGATACAATCATTTGAACGAACAAAACACTTATATAGTTCACTTGCAGTTACCATTACGTAGATTGGAGATATCATTCTTGAGCGAGCTAGTGCAAATAACATCCACCATAAAATCACTTGCAGATTTATTTGATTAATCCCTAAGCCAACCCGCACTGGGCTAGCGTGGTGGCCTATTGGCCGGATCTCTCTCACCATGAAAGGAAACCCGTACCCAATACTGGGACAGAAAATGGTTGAAAAAAAATATCTCTAAGTACCACAGACTGATCGGATTCTTTTTCGTATTTGTCTGTAGTATTAACATTATAACAAAAATATTTTAATACTAACGTGAAAATTTATAAAACATTCTGAATTTATTAATAGCGAGCCCTGTAATATTTTAATAGTTTTTGATATTTACGCGAATGTGATTCATTTTTAAATAAAACTACGTTTATGGGTAGGTTCTATGCTTGATCATGAAAGCTGTACAAGTATTCTACGTCACAATATAAGAAAATTAAGTAATTATAGTAGATTAAAGGTGCACGTAGCTTTATTTTATAATTACCCTTTCGAATGGCCCCTATATTAAGAAAAATATTTATAAGAATGTCGTATAACTCCGTCGAAAAATCTGAAATAAAGAACGAATTCTAAACCTGTACACAGAATATTGAGTCGGCAACAGGCTTGCCTCATATTTAGTTAGAGTTACGGTATAGAGGTGCGTGACTGTTGAATTGTCGTAGTGGTTCAGATACCTCCAATTTCGTCATTAATACTCATGTATTATTGGTTCGATTTCCATCAACCACAGACAGTTGTTCTGAGTCTGGATGTATTTTGAGTCTGTTGTAAAGTCACTTCTGATACAGCGATTACAGGATGTTGAAAAAAAAAGATGTGAAATGTGTTTCTATTTACTTTTTCAAAGATAAAGTCATGGCTAAAATAAATCATAAAAATTTACTATTGTAATTTAATTAATTAGTAGGTACTATGCTGACTATTCATTTTAAAGTAGTACTCTTGATGACCATCCTATATCGTACTTACTGCCGTCGGCGAAGTTTAATGATAACTATAAAAAACAAACATTTATATCACCGTGGGATTGAGAATGCGAATTTTGATATCTCAATCGTACAGGGTCAGAGACGCCGCGGTCACGACACCCTTCGGTGATCACGAGCGATCGCTTGAGCTTATTAATTATTATCAGATCAGTGAATTAACTATACTAAAAGATTTAAGAATATTTATAGTCAATCAACAATTTAGTACTTATGATGTACCTAGTTTTGCACGCCTCATAAGCGAAGCGTTGAGGTGTGTACTATTCTCATTTCGCGCAGAAAAACTGATTTTTATAACTTAAAATGTCTCTATTTATCATATATTGCCCTTGTAAAATAATATATATACACACATATCAAGAAAAAACACTATTTTTTACGCCTCATGATATTTTTGATGTCATTTTTGTTATTTAAACTAGATAAAAAACTGTTTGAAAATGTTTTGTCTTGGACGTCCGTTTGTTGTAGGTAATGTATGTTAACACGATAACGACCAAGAACTTTACTAATCGAGTATTTTTTTTTCTGATACGAATTAGTATGATTACGAATAGGGCCCTATCACTTTTCACGGTCTCATTCGATGTGGTTTAATTGTTATTAAATAAACAAAAAAATAGTGAATATTTACTTTCGATTCGACACTAAAACCAGCGCCTACTTATTTTGTGAAAACTATTTCTATAGACCAATATAGAAGTACTACTAGTAGTAAAACTAGCGCTAGATGGCGTATAAGACACGAGATGTACTTTTTGAAATTAGCGCTATGTGATTTATTGAAAACTACTTAGTAAGACCAATACATTATTAGTTACTTATCAAATAATCAATTTTATTGTGAAGATTATGAGGCGTGCACTTTTGGATTTTCTAATAAACTTGTAAATACCCATTTGTTATCTCGTAACGAGAAAACACACAAAATTTCAATACAACTAATTAATTCTGTACCTACGTATATTTTAGCTGATGCTACATACGTGTAGTATGTATATTTATTGATTTTTATATAAAATTTTTATTAGAGTAGTTATTATCTATAATTTAGATCAAATTGACGAAAGGTCTTTGTTGTAGATTCAATTGTTAAATATAAATTTGAACCATAGCTCTCCCTATCGCACTGAGAAATTCCCATGGTGGTTAAAATAATATAATCAACATGAAGCTGAGCACGTAAAGTGTTAAAAAATTAATACTGTGCATCGGAAATAAAGACCTAACAAATATCTACGTGTCCATAAAAAAAACATTTGCGGAATGATTATAATCATTATTACTGCAAGAGAAATTTAAATTATAAAAGTAGCACTCACACTATAGATTTGAGCATCAAAGGCGAAAGGTCCCAGATCAATGGGCCACCAAAATTAAAAGCAAAACACTCGCTTAAGGCTCGGATGCAATCAATTCATACCTCAAGTGATTTTTGACTTAAGCGGTAGATTGATAAAAGATTTTAAGAACGTGATAACAATAAAAACTTTAAGTATGATATTATTACCTATTTATTTTTATCAATTGCAAGTATAGATAAGCTTTAGGGTGCTACAGCGGACCGTGCGACCAAATTTATTTTTTATTGAATTAATATCCGCGTCGCCGGCGCCATAGGTTATTGCATGAAAAAACAAATAAAAATAGATTAGAACTAATGAGTGTGTAATCGCGTTAGTTTCGAGGGTGGCTCTCGGCCGGCGGTCCACCCTTACCTGGAAGGGTAGATCCATCATTACTACTGCGGTATGAATCAAAGGGTTGGGTCATTAAAATCCTATTTACGTAGCCTATATTGATTAAAGACCCTAGTTCGCAAAGACCAGCATGCTTAAAACTCAATAAATAGGGATCTGTGCTTAGTTTAAAGTCTACCCTTTATTGTAAAAAAAAGTCAGTGTTATACTATAGAGGTCTCGGGTTCGATCCCCGGGCGGGCAATGTTATTGAGCTTTTTCCTAAGAAAATTCTCAGTAGCAGCCCGGATTTTGGAAATGTGCCCGGTAGACGTCAATAGGCTCACCCCCTATTACGTGGGACTTAAACATAGCTGGGAAATCGTGCGTGTGTAATACAACTCTGTTTACCCTTTCAGGGAATAAAGGCGTGATGCTATGTTTTTATTTTTATTTTTTTGTTTTTACTTTTTGGAAATCTTAGTCCTAACGACCGGTGAAATAATGACAAGCAACGGTTAACCTACTGTTGTGTCCTATATACCCCCATTTGTCACCCAGACATTATAAAAAATATGAATTTTGTATTTCATTGTAGTTTAGTTCAATTTCTACAGTAACACTAGCTAACCCGGCAAAGGTTTTGCCATATACATTTTTTCTATTTTTTAAGGAATTTCTATGCTGTGTGGCTTTAGAATTGTCCCACTCCTCTCCACCCATGGGAGTCGTAAGAGCTGACTGAGGGAATACTGGGGGAGGCAGCAGCACTCCGAGTATTAACAACATCCACTGCGATCGCCAACCCGCCTGCCAAGCGTGGCGATTACGGCACTATACCCCATACTTGTGGAGGCCTATGTCCAGCAGTGGACGTTTAAAAGGCTGATGGATGGAAAGAATTTCTAGCGTAGAAAAAAATAGCTATCTTATACGCCGAATCATAAAAAAATTCAAATAAAAATATTGGTCAAAAAAATAAAAATAAAATCACTTAAACACAAAAATTATCACTTAGGGGTATGAAAAATAATTTACATCCTATTTTCAGACCTACTGAATATACACACAAAATTTCATAAGAATTAGCGCTTGTCCGTTTCGGAGGAGAATGGCGACAAACATTGTGACACGAGAATTTTATATAAATTTATTTGTTTATTAGGGAAACTAACAGCTTTATACATTATTACAAGCGGTTAATTGCTTCTACAGATAACTACAATGTAAATATTGTTAAAACTCGATACAATGGCCCGGCAACACATACCTGTTAAGAATAGCCATGCAATTAACAAGTGATAAACTTAATACTATCTAATGTTAAAAAGACCAAACAAATAACCGATATGAACTTAGCAACATATCAACTTAACTTTATTTTTTATTGAGAGTATACTAGTACTAGAAATATCAAGAGTACTATCAAGAGTACTTCGTAGTATTGTGTTATCGTTTTGACAAGAACGATACAAAAAACTGTTTTGTAGATAGTTTATGGCTACTTGGCTGATTGCGAAGAAAGGAGCACACCGCAATGAATGGTGAGGCACATACATATTATGTTTAACTTGCCTAGTTATTCTGAGCAGTCATTGGAAGTAGAAGTTATAATTCTCGCAAAATTATTAGATATATAGTATATATCTTTAAATATTAGTAACTAACTAACTTATCATCACGCCATTTCCCTTGCGGGGTAGGTAGAGAGAACAGAGTGCCAAGAGGCTCTATTCTTGCATACATCTCTCGCTTCCTCAACATTCATAACTCTCTTCATACACGCTCACCGGTTTCGGAGACTCCTGACTCCACTTTAATTCAATACATGACCAATTTGGTCTAGGTAGGTATGTCTCGGTCTCCCCCTGTAACTACATCCTTCCACTTTCGCATTGTATATCTTGTTAGCCAGTCGCTCGTTCGGCATTCTTTCCACATGTCCGAACCATCGGAGCATTCCCTTTCGCATCTTTACACCAACACTCACTTTCATACCTACTCGCTCTCTTACGTCATTGTTACGAATGCAGTCAGTCAGCCTCACTCCACAGATTATCCGCAGAGATGCAATGTTACTCTCATGCTCCTTTTTACATACCCAACTCTCGCTTCCATATAATAACATTGGGACAAGCACTGCGTTGTGTATTGCGACACGTGCCTTCTGGCTGAGGTGGTGGCTGCCGAGAAGTTGTCCCAATGCTCCGTTCACTCTATTTCCCGCATTCAATCTTTTCTCTACATCAGTGGTGTACCTTCCATCTCGACTGAATCCATATCCAAGATATACAAATTTATCCACTTCTTCTAGCACACCATTTCCTATTGCTACTCTAACATCTGTTCTGGCTTCTTCTCTTTCAAAAACCATTACTTTGGTTTTGCTCACATTCACACGTAGGCCCCTTTTCTTTCAATCTTCTGCCATTACGTCAACTAGGGTTTGCAGGTCAGTCGCAGACTGCGCTAATAGGACCGCATCGTCTGCATATAGCAGAGAGTTAACCACTGAGTCGCCCATCTGAACTCCCATATTCATTTCATTCAACCTTTGTAGACATTTATCCAGATATATGATAAACAGTCTGGCTGATAGAACGCAGCCCTGCTTAACGCCGATATTGACATCAAACCAGGGTGACATTCCGTCATCAAGCCGCACACAAGCTCTGCAGTCCATGTAGTTGGAGTGCACCGCTTGTAGCAGTTTACCGTTAATACCATACTCCGGCAAAATGTCCCAAAGTTCCTTTCGTACAACAGTGTCAAATGCTTTCTCCAAATCCACAAAACTGCAGAAAACCCTCTGGCCTACAGCCAGATGCTTCTCCACAATGTTGCGCTGAGAAAACACTTGGTCCATCCATCCCCTTCCACACCTGAAACGTCCTTGTGCCTCACACAAAAATTCATCAGATACCATCCTCATTCTCCTTTCAATAATCTTACCATACACTTTGGCTGCCAAACTGGTTAAGCTTATGGCTCTGTAGTTTGTACAGTCATAACGTGAACTCTTGTTTTAGGTATATATTATATTTATTATATTATATATTATTATATACATAAAACACGGATTTTACCACCTAGTCGAATATCATTTACTATTATAATAGTATGTAATAGGGATCAAAATTATGTGATTATTAAAACAATTATTATTAATATTTTTATATAAAACAAAGTGTGAAAATGTGAAATCGAAAATAACAGTCACAATGCAATAAGTATATAATACTAGCTGACCCGGCGAACTTCGTACCGCCATATATTTTTTCATGAATAAATATTGCAATTATAAATTGAGATATAAAATATCCTATCTCTTAAGTTGGAACAAAACACACATTTAAAAAAAATAAAAGTTAAAATCGGTTCACTAGTTTCGGAGTTCATCCCTGAAAAACATCGTGACACTGGAATTATATATAATAGATATATAACAAAGTCCTTCTCTTAATAAAAAAATCGCTAAGTAGTTATTTGGACTGCGTTATTATGTCATAAAGTAGGTAAATTGTAGTAAAATATTACTTGGGAATGCTTCGAATATTGAACCAATTGATATGATGGTGCGTAACTTCTATTGGTCTTATGTGTTGACTTTTTGGTTTAGTTGTTTAGATACCGATTTCCCGAGCCTAGTTTTGTCAGTTCGATTCCGATTCCTGACAATTACTTGAACGATAAGCAATTGATTATTTTGTGTCTTGGTGTGCTTTGTCTTTGTTAAAATCAGGATCTTTTATATATATAAGAATTAGAACCTAATTTAATTTTTTTTTTAAATAACGATCCTTCTTAAAAAAGTTTTTGTACAATGTCCCCTGTTAACATAACAAAAACGAGTTTGTTCCGAATACTGTTTAACTGTGAATTATACATATTTTAGTTTTCATTCAATAGCGTTATTATCCTAAGATGTCAATACGTTACTAAATCTATGATGTCAATCACATTTTTCAAATTAATACAATGATAGTTTAGATTCATTCTTGACGACCACATTATTAGTATATGGTATATTGTATCTCGACTTTGTAATTAATAATATACCTACTTTTAATTAGGTATATATTACAGTCATAATGGCCTTGACTTACTTGAATACCAATAAATTACTTTGTATCGGTATACAAACGGGTGTTACAGTAACTGACATGAATGAAAACTATAATTTTGATAGAAAGGGGTTCCTCCCTATGTACTGTGATTGTGATTCATCATTCACCCTTATAGATGGTATTCCGATAAATGGTTGTTACGGGTCAGATGTTTGTGTGTAATGTATGCATGTGGCTTAGTGTTCAATAAACTGTAATTTATGGAATGCATCTTGCTTCGTAAAATTAATAACCACTTTCAAGTCGAATGTTAAATTTCAGAATTTTTGACGGATGATTTTGTTGCATTGCATATCTACGCTATATCCAATTAAGTTCTACTGGGATTTATAAACTTTTAACATTATTTATACATTTTGATTCTAGGTTTAATAATGCATACATTCGAATAGAAATTAGGTATAATAATATTCGTGTCCGTTTGAGGCGGTTGCAATCGTAGCATTAGTTGCAGATGCACTTGTCTCAAGCGCTCTTGTTAGTTCGTACTAAACGTTGACGATTTTATGTGCTCTAAGTAATAATAAATATATGAAATAAAGATATTATAAAATATAAGATATACAATAAAATATAATATAAGGTATTTTTGAATTTGAATTCGTAATATTGCTTTTTATAGAAAAAGCTAATATTTTTTTTTAATAAAATTGCTCGTAATGTTTATAAAGTCTTCAGTCGTAAATAGCAGTATTATATAAAATATTGATTGTTTGTCAGAGATTGCAGCAGTAACTCTTGTTTATAATGATATAGATTGACTTATTGTGATCTTTATATTTTAGCAACTGACTTGCTCAGCTACTTTAGATAACAAATTATTTGTGAAAGTGGAAAAAGAGACACTTTTTCACAAATAATTTGTTCTTTATTTATTAACTTATTTGAGTTTTTGTGCATTTTTTGTTACCTCGACTAATATATATATTTACATCAGATTTGACTATTACAAACTAGTGGCATTTATTCGATACTAGGATTTGCCCGCGATTATCTCTATATATATAACATATGAAAATAACTATCCCACATGAACCAATCATTTTTCAGAGACGAAATGTAGCCTATGTTCTTTTCCGGCTTTCAGACTATATATATATATATATATATATATATATATAGTCTGAAAGCACACTATATATATATATGCAAATTTATAATTAATTGCTCAGTAGTTTCAGCGTGAAAGTCTAACAAACAAACTCACATTCACATTTATAATATTAGTAAGGATGTGTTTAATAATAATCTTTTTATTGATCTTATGTATACGGGAGTTTTATGTAAACAAGGAAGCATTGAACAGTAAGCCGTCGTGTGCCACTAATCGATATATGGGGGCTAGCAACAATGAATACATTGAGATCAGTACATTGGAAACACCTTCGCATATCGTCCACCCACGCAAGTCAGATAACAAGTGATACATCTGCCTGTTTGATAAAATAATAACTAAAAAAAAATACACAAATGTGTGTATAAATTTGCTCGTGTATTTAACCTTTTAACTTCAACTAGCTGAACTTGCGGCTTCACTCATATAGAATTTGTCTTGTGACATTGCCTTAGCATGTTAAGGTTATTTCATTGTCAATAAGCTTGCACAGCTTAGCCCTTTTCGGTAATGCGGTTCTCGCCGGTCCGGTCGTCAATAACTCGGCTGTTAATTTGGATCGAATTGGGTAGATGAGACCCTGAGATAATATACAGAATACTCACTTACTTATCATAACGCTATCTCCCTTGTAGAATAGACAGAGAGAACAGAGAGCAGAGGCTCTATTCTTGCATACATCTCTCGCTTCCTCAAGATTCATAATTCCCTTCATACACGCTCGCTGGTTTCGGAGACACCAGAATATACAGAATATTTAAAAAAAATATTTTCCGTAAGACAATTACTTTTACGACTAAACAGATTTCAATACAATTTTATAAACAGAAAATTATAGCTTGGAATATTGGTATGCCGATAAGTTCCTGTAGAATAAGCCTAAAAGACTACACGCACACACACTTCACACACACATACACACGCACGCACACATAATTATCATAACCACACTTAATCAAGAGGTACTCACCTAATATTCACTTGTCCAGAGTCTCGTGAGGCTGGTAATCTGTCACACAGGTTTCCCAGTACAGACCAGTCTCTCACATAGCAGACTTTAATTTACTCAATATACAGCTAGATTAAGATTATTTGTATAAAACTTTCTTTGTGAGAATTTTGTGGTCCATGTAGACGGAATCATGGTTAGAAATCGTGATTATCGGTATGTCTGAATAAAGCCTACTCCAAATAGACAACATCCCCTCCACTCTTACTCTGTCTAATTGTAAATTTCAAGGACACAGTTATAGTTACTAGTAGCTATCTGTTGAACAATTTTCACATCATTATAATTTATGATTTAATTTTATTGTATCACTTAAACAAATCTCCAAACTGTTTGTTTAAGAAAACGTTAATAGCGTGGCCACTCAAAGGGTTCCGGTGTCATTACAGCTATTAGGCTGGATCACCGCACCGACAATTACTTGGGATGATTTCAATTTACTTTATTATTTATTTATTTATGCGTTATCTAGAAATGATGAGCGATGGCAATTGAAATATATTAAGAACGTAGACATGCGTGGAGATGGTACACATTTTAGCAACATAATAATACACTTTATTTTTTCTATTGATAGAGCCTTGCTTATCTCAACATGAATAGGCCAGATCTGTAAGGGAAGTACCACCTTTTCACAAAAGATCAGCTTGAAACAACGATAGATACCATTGTGTTGCATGCGGCCGTGTGGGGCTGGCTTTAGAATTGTCCCACCCCTCTCCACCCACGGGAGTCGTAAGAGCCGACTGAGGGAATACCGGAAGTGGGCAGCAGCACTTCCTCGAGTATTACAACATCCACTGCGATCGCCAACCCGCCTGACAAGCGTGGCGATTACGGCACTATCCCCCATATGAGCGAAACACATGTTGTGGCGTTCTCTTGGGGAGGCCTATGTCCAGTAGTGGACTTCGAAAGGCTGATGGATGTATGGAGGGATGTGTTGCATAAGGTAAGGTCCGGTGAGAGCGCCGGAGGCCCAAACCCCCTCCCTATCCTCTCCCTATTATTCCTATCCTCTCCTTAGTATTCTATCTATCCTCTCCTTGTTACCCTCTGTCTATCCACCTCCTACCCCTTTCCTTGGAGATGGCGACGCTCAAGTGATGCCTCTGGTGTTGCTGGCGTCTATAGGCGACGGTAACCGCTTACAATCAGGTGGGCCGTATGTTTGATTGCCACCCATGAACTATAAAAAAAAAAATCTATTATAAAATATATACCTATATAATAATATATTCGTTCTCATTTTATTCCATGTGGTGGTGGACTTAGAATACAAGTGTCACAATCCGTAAAAATCCGTCCAAGTGCCGTTATCGCCACGCTTGGCAGGCGGGTTGGCGATCGCGGTGGATGTTGTTAATACTCGAGGTAGTGCTGCTGCCCACTTCCTCGGTATTCCCTCAGTCGGCTCTTATGACTCCCATGGGTGGAGAGGGGTGTGACAAAAAATATATTACACTAAAAAAAATCTAAATCTAAAAATCTCCACTGTTTTTCATTAGTTTCTCTTATCAATAGTTTATATTTGCCTTGGTTACTTATATTAAGGAATAACCGTAATTTTATTTAAGGTAATAATGTCTAAGCCTTTCTGTATTCTCGTTGTAACAAATAATATTGGAGCCTATTTGCCTCCTATGATTAAAAGCATTATGTTTATAGTCCCGAATAGCTCCAGCATAAAATGGATCTAATTGGAAGCGTTTATCTAAAATTCTCCCATGAAGCGTTGGTTGCGACATTAATGCCTTATACTTGCCTTAATATTTCACAAAAAAAGGTGTTCATATTGCTCAGATTGTTTTATAACCCAGAGTGAAAATAATCCAGAAGACGCGATTCATTTTCTATTGAACATGTTAGCACTTTGTGTTCTGGCGTACTCTTTTATATTTAAATCAGCAATAATTATTCTTTGTCTAACTGCGGAAGGTCTAAGGTAAAGTCTAGAATTTGTTAAATCATGTCCGTGTGGTGACGGACTAAGAATACAAGTGTCAGGCACCACCCCATCCTTTCCTGCGGGTGTCGTACAAGGCGACTAAGGGAAGTATTATTATTAATTGCATTACTGGCGGTAGGCCTGGGTACCAATTGCACTTGATATCGAGCCCGAATGGGTTGGTACCACCATCTGCTGTGTGACCAGTCATGAAGCACGTCAGTGTGTTTTGTCTGTAGCAGAAGATAACCGTTTATTCTTTCATTTCATATCTGAGAAATGAAATGGTACACAGCGGCTTGTAATACTCTCGGTATAGTTGAGTCCATAAGGGACGGTTACCACTTGCCATCAGGTAGGCTATGGCACGTCTGCCATCAATAGTAACAAAAATACTGCCCAAAACAAACAAGTCATAATAAATAGCTTCCATGTTTTCATATTCGATCTAAATTAAATTTAGGCGTGATTAACTGACTCGAGGCGTTTTCTCTGTTCATCAATCAAAATGTTTGCTCACGAACAGTGGAAGCAACAGTTACTTTCTATTGATCATCTCTTTTACCCCGCAAGCATATTTTATACATTAGAGAGGGACAACATTTGTGTAATTAGAGAATTGGCAGTTATGATTTTCAAGGTTCACACGGCCGCCTAAGGTGCGGTCAGACTTCCGAATCCTGCGGTAATCAATTTTGTACATAATGGGTGGTATTCATTGATTTTTTTTATATAAATAATGATTAAAAATCTAAAGCCATCTGCTAAGTAAAAAGTTGAGGAACGTGCGAAAACCGTTTTATTTTCGCTTGTACGCAAACCAGCAGGCAGCTTGCGAAGCATTAAGTACACGTATTTCGGATTTTTACAGACTGGTCACTTAAGTGTCGATATGAATCGACGCCGAATCTAAAATTAGCCATTATATTGTTACAATATATTACTTATTTTAATTAAATTATCAGTTTTTTGCTTTTATCTTTATTCGTAACTATAATTTTAGAAGGGTTTATCTGTTATCGTCATTTTTTATTGCTAATGCTGGGAGCCAAACCAGTGGCATATCTACCTGATGGTGTGTGGTAACCGCTGCTAATGGATTCGGCATGGCCAGCCACTGCTTAACGCGAAATATGGCTCCACTCTTTCTTCGTTTATAGGATAAAACTACTTGGTTCATTTTAAAGTCTAAGATGCATTTACACGAGGGTAGTAAATCCTAAATATTTGTTTAAAGTGGCGTTTCATTGCTATTTGGTGCATTTTTTTGTGTACTAAATTTTATGATTACTGCTTCAGATACCATACATACATCTCATCATGTTTATCTCTTATTTACACATATCTACTCGTAGTACAAAGTAAAGCCAGTAGACGCTTGTCTGTTTCTACACTATTTTCTTCTTAATCACTTAACACATTTTGAGACGGTTTTCTCCCTCTTTTAGTATCATAGTCCAAGGTTGTTTTATAAAAAACAATTGGCGGTATACACTGCTAAAGCTCAAGTTTTATCATACTGACACAAATACTCTGTGATACAGTAATACTCTGTGATAGCATTTTCATTAGTTATTTGCACCGTCATGAAGCAAAATCACTAGTAAAAAAAAAATAGCATCACGCCTGTATTCCCCGAAGGGGTAGGCAGATGTGTATTACACACCCACGACACGCCAGCTATGTTTAAGTCCCACGTAATAGGAGGCGAGCCTATTGACGTCTACCGGGCATATTTGCAAACTCCGGGCTGTTACTGAGAATTTTTCTTTTTAGGAAAAAGCTCAATATCATTGCTCGACCCGGGGATCGAACCCGAGACCTCATGATTAGCAGTCGCATACACTACCGCTACACCACCGAGGCAGTTAAATAATCACTAGTGATTTATAATTCTCACTAATTTTAATCTAAAGTTGTTTTATTATTTATTTTTTGATTTTTTCACAACATTACTACCTTCCTGTTGAGGACAGGTCTATTCTCAGATTGAGAGGGATTTTAGCCATAGTCCAAGCTGTGATGCTGGGATAGCAGTCTTTGTTGGCAACCCTAACAAGCTGTTGAGAAAATTTCTCAAGCTTACAAGTGGCCTCACGATGTTTTTCTTTACCAAGGAGTAATATTTGGCATCGCCGTGTGGGGCCGGCTTTAGAATTGTCCCACCCCTCTCTACCCACGGAAGTCGTAAGAGCCGACTGAGGGAATGCCGGGGGAGTGGGCAGCAGCACTCCCTCGAGTATTAACAACATCCACTGCGATCGCCAACCCGCCTGCCAAGCGTGGCGGTTACGTCATTATCCCCCATTTCTTGGGGAGGCCTATGTCCAGCAGTGGACATTAAAAGGCTGATGGATGAATGGAATATTTGGAGACAAATATAAAAAAAAAATGAAATATCACTAGTGCTTGCACCGGCCTTGCGAGGTCTCGACCTTGGACCAATTGATTATGCCTCCACTAATTTAAGAAGCTGTAAGACAATTTTTCAGGAATACTTTGTCACCTATTCTCCACTAATCTTGGTAAAGATTACAATACTTTTTTTTCACTAAAATGGTGTAGGTGTGAGGAAAAAAATAAAAATTTGCATTATCAGATTACTATCACAATCCTCACAGTGGGATAGAGCTCCGGTTTGTACAAATGCAGCTATAAATTTTATCACACACATTCCGAAACCGCGTGCAGTCTTATTTATGAGGCGGGTCACGAGTTGGATAAATATTCACTCTGGGTGTTTGACTAAACCCAATTAGATTAATCTACAAACGCTATGATAATAATTTAGAGGTTATTTCTGTTTAAATCTAATTTCCATATTTAAGTATAATCTATGTTATGATAATCAATTGTAAAATCAAAACAAACATTTGCGCGTATATAACTTTTGCGAACTAAATAAATTATGGCTGTTCTTTTCCTATAGACAGGGAATGTTATGCTAAAAACTTCAAAATTGCAAAAGCTACTAAAATAGTAGTTATTGTGTAGATATCGACTAATTAACTTTGATTAATTAAAAGCACGTGGTACACAAATAATATCAGCATAAGCATACCTATATTAAACTCTTGGCAATGTAATATTTGCTAAAAACAAAATTATAACTAGTTTTAACTGGGTCCCCGTATGTTATCGTGGTATCCAAGATTCCTGGATATTACATGTCATGATGCCTTAACGATTAGACCATTTTCACTTATATTTAACATAAAAGTTTGGCAACACAACCTTGAATGGAATGTAGCCGCATACACATTCAATGTTATTCGTTAGATTTACATACCGGCCGAGTGATTGAACTAAACAATTGAGATTACAATTCGATACATATGCAAACAGATTGGATATTATTCGATGGTACTTACGATACTTACTTGTTTCGTCAGGGATGTATTTCCTTAAATCAAACCGCCTTGGAGTGGAGACGATCCCGTTTTGCATCCGTTCGTACATCAAGATTGCTATCGAAGATTTACAAGTGCCGTCTTCGCTGGGAGAACGTCTGTTACCAATTGATACAAGCAATTTATTTATTTACTGCAACTAGATTAAGGTCATTTTTGCTGAATGATAATTATTAAATAACAATTTTTGTTGCACTAATGATATTGTTGTAGACAATATACTTGCCTTGTGCTAAATTACATATTTATTTCAAAGTTAATATAAATAATATAGTTGCAGCCAAAAAATATGAAAGAGTGTATGTGACGTGGCCACATCTTAGTATTGAACACTTAATGATGAGGCCAACTATTTCATGAAATGGTTATATTTCATAAATCTGACCATATATGTAACTTATAAAATCGTATTATGAAGTATTTAGTACGAATTGTTTCGATAGATGGCGTAAAATTCGCCAAACATATAGAAGTTTATACTTAAAAAATAACATACATGACACCCGCTCCTGTGATATATTCACAGTAAGCAGTGGTTTTTATAGGCTTCTTATATTGCTAAGACCATTAGCAGCGGGTGTTACTTACCATCAGGTGGGCCACTATCTCGCCTGCCACTGTTAAGGCAATAAAAATATACGCTAAGAACATACACTAAAACAGAAAATTTGTGGCGGTCGTTAGACTACACAGCAATCTTTCAACAAAATTAGTGGACTAGTTCAACTATAAATAACCAGTTTAATTTTATCCTTATAAATTAGTTCACGTGCGGTGTTGTCCAAAGTTCGAATAAACAAATAATAGGTCTGGCTGATGTAGTGCTCGGTCGAGAACGTTTGACTACTCTGTCCACACCGATGGGTGGCCGTCATCTCACTGCTTTAATAGCACTAGCTGCTTGAAGACTTAAAGTAATTTACGACATGAAGACATTTTAAGGTTGTTTTCTTTAGATCAAAATCTGAATTACTTTTTTCATAAGTTCTTAATATGTTAAGTTGTTAGAATTCTCACAATAAAATTTAGTAAATATCTCCTATAGTCATTAAGTTGGTTACTAAAATAATGGATCTTTATTTAAAAACTAGCTAAAGTCGCGGGTAGCGACTTCGTCCACGTGGAATTTAGTTATTTTCCTACGGAACCCTAGTTATTTTTACAAATTATTATTATAGAATGGATATTTTAGGAGGAGAGCCATGAGTCACCCAGTTACAGGTGATTGGTGACTCACCCAAGGACTGTCAGAGGAGAATGTGATAATAGCAGAGTAGCATGCACGATAATGACAAAAAATTTCACCAACGCAATACAACCATGCGATTCGGCAGACCTCTCAGAACCACAACGTTAAAATATTCCGCAAAATTTTTTATTTCTCCTCTATCAGTGAAATTGCGAATTGGCAATCTTAATTTATTTTGTGTGTGTCCAAAGATAACCGGGATTGACAATCCGTGGGTCAGTGGTGGGCTCTCCTCCTAAAATATCCATTCTATAATAATAACAATGGATTTCCGCGAAGTGTCGCCTCATTCGATAAATTATTTTTACAAAATAAAAGTAGCCTTAGTTACTCCTTATAACATGAGTATTTGCGGGTGGAAGTCCCGTCTTAACCGATCCAGTCGTTCCGATTAGTCAGTAAAAACAGACAGTCTGACAAAAAAAAAAATGTTTGTATTTTGTTATATGTAACATATTCCTACTCTCATATGCATTTAGTGAAAAACTGTAATTTAGACATTACAAACAGACACTTCAATTTTATTTATTTGTAAGTATAGAAGAATAATAATACGAAAATTTGAATTACCATGCTGCCAAAGTGCTAATCAATTTTTACTTGAAGACCAAATTTCCGTCAAAGCAAATAAAATAAGACATGTATACAAGCGTAAAATCACTATACTCCAGGAACTTAGCTTACCGATTCACCCTTTCCTTAGAGTTTTTTTTCCACAAAGATATATCCGTATTGCGAATATTCAATTCATGCACAGGAAGGAATGGTTCATTAGCCGTGTATTATGTTTTATTAAAATTGAATATGAACCCTTTTGGTAAAGCCGACGACAGCATGAATAGTTATAACAAAAAATATTGTAATAATTAGGAAATTGAATTGTGCATGTGCTGAATAGATTCTATCCGCAACTTTAACTGCATAAATTTCAGAATTGGAGCATACCTATGACACTTTAAGGCACGTTGAAAAATTTGCTACCCCACGGGATAAAAAATAGCCTATGTCCACCTGTGGGCTATGGACTATACATATGTATATATATCCTGTATTCTAAATTTCGTGAAGATCGCTGTAGCGGTGTGACAGCATAAAAAACAAAAAATATACAAACAATCCATCCATCCATCAGCCTTTTAAAGTCCACTGCTGGACATAGGCCTCCCCAAGAATGGGGGATAGTGCCGTAATCGCTACGCTTGGCAGACGGGTATACAAACAATACGGATACGTAATACGGAGATCCGTAGGAGAACGAAAGTGACCGACATAGCCCGCCGGGTTGCCATACTGAAGTCGCAATGGGCAGGCCATATCGCTCGACGAACCGACAACCGTTGGGGAAGAAAGGTTCTCGAGTAGCGACCACGTATCGGACGGCGCAGCGTAGGACGGCCCCCCACCAGATGGACCGACGGTCTCGCACAGGACCGCTCGTTGTGGCGTTCTCTTGGGGAGGCCTATGTCCCGCAGTGGACGTTGAAAGGCTGGTGGATGGATGGATGGATGATACAAACAAACTTTTACTTTGATAATATTAAATAAATAGTAAATATATTAAATAGCCAATATCAATTTTATAAAAAAATAATTATAATAATAATATCTGAGATAGCTTTGCGGTAAAAGAGTGTCTGGCATTCGATGAGGCGTAGGTATAGTATATTTATTTTTTCATAATAATTCAGTCTATTTAGAAACTCAAAATTTCAAGGACGTACTTAAATAAATAAAAGTGATTATGTGTTGGGTTGTACCCAAGTAGTATTTTTGTGATTATTGATGACTATAAACAGTGTTCATTAGCTATCCGTTCTGTTTAATCTTACGGTTGCTTCTTCTAAACCATGTAATGCATTTTAAAACGGTTTTCACTGTCATTTAGATAATTGGGCAGAAAAGGTTCCTATTTATTTTTGTAAGTAAAGAAATTGAATATTTTTAATTTAATCTAAAATTGAGGATTATTCAAAAATCCCAAAGAATATCTTTGTTCTTCATTAGCCAAATTGTACTCGTGCGAAGCGAGGGCGGGTCACGCAAAATATAAGCATTTATGTAAAAATACAATACCATCACAGTTTTGTTTACGTCAGGTAATAAATACCAGTAGGTACCTGGAGTAGAAGGAAGAAACGTTTCTACCAAATATGTCAAACTTGTTAATAAATAACGCACGATCAGAACTTTAATCTAATAGGCATTTAGTCCATGCATTAGTCAAGTATAAATGGAGCTCCATAATCCCCAAACGGATCTAAAATACGTATGTTCTTATGTCCTTACATTCATAAATACTAAAGGCAGCCACAATAAAACTAATCACGTAAATTTTTCACCAGAAGACGTTTCAATCGCAACATATTATCTTTAATTAAAATGCGAAGGCAGCATCGTTTTTCTAGTTCTGTCCGTTATTCCTTTTTGTTTTGTGACTAAATTATGTCTTTATGTGACGGTGTTATCAGCGATCACCATCTTGGTGATTGAGTCTCGTCCACAGTAATTTGTACCTGCCCAGTGTTACCGATGAATTGATCTCTAGTGCTTTGATAAATTGTATCGTGCTGGTGAATACACACAGCCTGGTAAAGACTCAAACATTTATACTAGTAACTAACTTCTAAGCTACCAGCTCAGTAGATACTTTGATAACTTAGAGGGTAAATAAATTAAAGACTTCATGATAGATATTTAATATTTACATTTAATAATTTGTACAAATTATTTGTGAATGAGGAAAAAGTGAACTTTAGTGCGAGCGGGAATCGAACCTGCGTCCCTTCCATTCCGGGGAAGTGCTCTAAGCCACTGACCTTTCGGCCATACCCAATCTTCCCATCATATTTGTCTTTACGACCAACGCCACCTATTGGATGCATTTACATGCATTAATCCAATATGGTAAGTTTAATTTTGCAATTAAAATTCATACTATTTGACGGCGCGATTTTTTAAACATTTTGATGACATCAACCCGCCGGCAGTAAAGTTCTGTTTTTCCTCATTCACAAATAATTGGTACTTTAAAGTAGCTGAGCATGTCAAGTGCTAAAATACAGATCAAAATAACATTTATTGATTAGCAACTTCTGATAAAATATAAAAAATTTCTAAAGAACGTTAAAACAAAATAGATACACTTTAAACCTTCAGTAATATTTTTATAAATACACTGAATTTTATTATCATCGATTATTAAACTTTATAGTCGATGATAATGTCGATGTACGCCGAAAATATGTATAAAAGATATTTTCAACTAGAAATATTATATATATTTTTAGAAAAATATACGTGCATAATATTAAGATAATTATATATATATATATATATTTAGCATTTGACACGCTTAGCACTATACATTAAACAAAAAGTGAAAAATGTAAAATCGAAAATAATCCTGCTCGTGACTGTTATTTTCGATTTCACATTTTTCACGTATTAAACGTGCATAATTTTTGAGCACATATTCCTATAATGTAACTAGTAAAATCGTAAAGTTTTCTTATCTACTTACGGTGAATATATTAAGGATAGCAAAATATCCTGTTTGTCAAGAAATTTAGCTGTGTGTCACAAACGACCTAAATCCAAATATGCAGAATAAAAATTATTGGACTTCTTATGGGTTCATTTTTTTAGTGTTGTTGGTTGCGTTTGGTGTCCGGAAGCGGTGTTCATTTGGTCTTTGGTGATTAATGTATTGTCTCTGGCTTATTCTGATTAAGGTTTCAATGACAGCATTACAAATAGGGGAAGTGTTATAGATACATCGCTATGTAGGCGCATAGGATTTTTTTTGGAAAATACTTTTAACATCTAAAGACGATTTAAGGTAAATATTTTGCGTCTATTTTATTGCTGCCATAATATTTTGTTACAAATCTAGTATTATTGTTATATTGATCCCATATACACTTTCAAAATTACTCTCTCTTCGGCTCTTTAAGCGGAAAAGGCATTTCAGGTCATTTATTTTACGAAATCAAATTAAGTTCACTGTAAAAAGAAATTACAAATGTGTATGAAGTTTGTTTCCATAACAAACCGGTAATGTTAAGTTTGCTCAGCTATCAGGTTACAGGCGCCAGTGGGCAGACTGCAATATTTAGTTAGGTCAGTTTTTTCGCGGCCTATTTATGTAACAACAAAAACCGCAGAATATGCGGATCAGTCAGTACAACCTTTGTATTCTAACTGCATAAAATATTTTATAAAACGATGTACTTATTTTCAGATAATTTCATAGTCCGATAGGATTAGTTATAGTTAACAAAAGCTACTGTAAAATTATTACTTTAGCGTTTTCACTCTCATTTCTGCCCTATTTCTTGTTTCAATGGAGTAGGGTTGTATTTATGACTGAGCTCAATGACCATCTTATATTTTAAACAGACTTAAAAGTTTCTTGAATATACATATAACACTAATGCTCACCAGTGTAGCTCTTATCAATCTCAGAATACAATAGTATGCCACTCTATGGCATGTTACTTATCTTTATGCAAAAATATCCCACAGGAACCTAACATTTTTCAGGTAAAAAAATGAGTTAGATCCAGGCAACATACTAACTGTGTGCACAATTTTATCCAAATCTGTTGAGTAATTTTTACATGATCGAGTAACGAACATAAAAATATCCAAATATGCAAACTTTCACGTTTGTAATATTAATAGTAGGATATTTTGACTAAATTTTATTTGCCTAAACGTTATTCGAGAGTAGCCAAAATAATTAATCTATCTTTTGGCCATCTATCATCTATAACAATAGTACCTACATTTTGAATTGCACACGTGGTTTCACCGTGCAAAATCTGAAGTGTTGGATTACATATTTAACATGAAGTACCCCTATGAATTGCAACGCAATGCACTCCACCCTTTCATTTTATCGTATTGTGCAAACGATACGTCATCTGTCGTCGGCGTCCAGCCTTTGAAGATTTGCCGACGACTCGAGCCCGTAATTGTAGAGTGCGCAACCTGTGATAGGTTCTAAATTAACTAATTAAAAATAACTATTAATTAATTAATTATTAATCGTTTAATTGTCAAAAAATCTTCAGCTAAAAACTAAAAAAAACTGTATTTAGTTTATAATTATATTACAAGTCAAACTAACAAAAGCACGTCAAAAATTTAAAGACAAGATCAACGTATCTATTATATACAAAACATATTACCTAAGGGTAGCACATGCCAAATTTTCAAGTACACATTGTCACCGTTTCTATAGAAATCATAACAATAATGATAGATACAATAACCCTTTAACATCTGCCTCAGGCATCGCTATACATTGATCTATATTATAAGGGAAGGTATCTAATACTATTTTTGAGACACAAGGTGTTATAAAACGATAAGATGTAGGTTAGCGAGGAGCGTGCCAAAATAATTCACCTGGAGTCACTCTACATAATATCGCATTTCAAATGTATTTCTGAATTAATTCTTGCGAAGCCACCTTGCTATACAATTGTTCACCAACAGGATTATATTACATTATCTTTATAAAAGTAATCCGTAATTAAGCACCCACATCTAGACATACCTCTACAATAAGTTCAGCAAAAAAAGAATCATGGTCCGTAGCAGATGTAAGCGTTCCGCAAATATCACTGAGGGCACCAGATCAATTTTAAAAGTAATTCAATAACATGATGTTGATGCAGTAAAGATAATGTATTGCTTCCTTCCACCTTTAAGTAGGTAGTGTCTTGAACCTCGGAAGTGAACAGGGGTTGTGATACAGTTACGTCGAAAAACTGTAGCACTTTGATAGTTGAGTAGTTTTTGTTTATCATAACGGAGCAATACTGTACCGTTTTCTAATACCAATAAGTACACAAAAAATATTGGTCTATCGTTTTATAGGGTCGTGTTCTGAAAAGAACTTGAATAAAAAACATGTAAGGTGTTCATACAAAGTTTCTTTCGTTCCGTTATATCAATAGAGATTAAAGGCACGCGTCTTTGCACCCGTGATTCTAAATATGAGGTATATATATTGTCGGTTGTTTCTTTGATGTGGCTGCAAAAGACGTCTACGCGGACAATACCTTAGGGATAATTTAGCGGTGCAAGTATTGGTCAGGTGGAAATCCGGTCGATTGTAGCTTTATCTCAACGCGAGCTTAACGGTTCTACTTTGTGTTTGGAAGACGTTCAAGTTACAAACTGAATTGTGGATGTACCATGCTTTATCCTTTATGATCTCACCTCGGTTTGGAATCTTATATATCGACTGGATGTTTAGTAATTAGTGTGAGATCCGGTTACAGCGTTTCTTAAGCAAAAAAAACTAAAAATATGTTCACCATAAAGTTTTAATAACACTAATTAATAAACAGGCACTACCAAAGTAATGTGATTACCATAATAGTGTCCTGAGAAAGAATATGGCTATGATAACTAATTGCCGGAGACATAAAGACCGGTACAAAAATTGATATAATCTATCAGCACCAAAGAAATCCGACTGTAGTTGATCTAATTACCATCAACTTATTAATTGAATATGAGATTTTCTAGGAGGGACCAATTAAATAAAGCTGTTTGATCAAAATATAGACATACTTAACCTCTTTCCGATATAAAACATTTTGTAAGTTAAATAAATACGCCGCTTTTTACGAAAAACTATATACTAAGAGCGTTATCTTTGCTCATAAAATAATATCGTGACTTTAGGTTTGAAAATGAATTACAGTAAATGTGTTATTCCTACTGTTAAATCACTTCTAAGCTGGGATATCTATACTTTGAATTAGGTAAGCTCTGTTATCTTTTCTCACATATTCTAATAGCAATCATTCATAGAATTAATTTTGATAACCGTGACGCCTAGTCAGAGATATAGAAGTCAATGCTTTTAACGTCTATCTTATAGTTTAATAATTTATGCCGTGTTGAAGGATTGACAAATGAACTATCTCCCGATAGTTTCAATCACAAAGGTGTTACATTCTGTCAACTAATTTCGGTGTGTGATTTTTGGGGTTAGTTTTTTAGGCCTGTCATATATATTGATAGATAAGAATCTACGTTGTTAACTAAAACATGTAACTTGTTTTGCCAATTAGGCTGTCACTAGCTGTAAAATACAAAAAAAAAGAGAATCGTTGTTTATTAATTTATCTTGCAATTTGTTTTATTCTAGTTTGGTTTTTGTAAAATACTTGTCAGTTTGCCAACATAATAATAACAAAGTATAACGAGTGAACTTTTCTTAGTGTAATATAATACAAAGTTACTAGAAACTGCCGTAATATTTCTATTTCAACATATATTACAGTCTGCAGTATTGGATACAAAAGATTTACGTCAAAGAAAACAAACAAAAACAGAATTCCGTTGTAATCCCACATTCTGTTCAGCTTAAGCATTGGTTGTACGTTTCATATTTGTTTGAAATCACCACTTCGCTCAAAAGATCCGATAAAATACTCCAGAACTTCCGGTTAGCTGCTCTATATAATTGGTCCGTCGTTTATACTATTCTCTCGGAATTTGTGTTAAATTCGAATATATGGTTAGTATTGTACTCAGAAATAAATCTTTCTAATGGCACGAGCTTTAGGCGTGAGTATTTGTCAAGGTTTTGTTATCCTACGAGTAGTGTGTGACATAAATTGCTAAAATTGTTGAGTTTAAAATTTATTAGGGTACTTGTTATTATTATTATTACATTGAGGACTATTGTTATGACGAGACGTTCTCTTAGTGTATTATATTATAAATTGTTACATCAATGATTACTATTATAGAATGGATATTTTAGGAGGAGAGCCCACCACTCACCCAAATGCTCGCATTGCGGAATCATCATTCGTAACGACGACGTAAGAGAGCGAGTAGGTATGAAAGAGAGTATTGGTGTAAAGATGCGGAATGCTCCTATGGTTCGGACATGTGTAAAGAATGCCAGACGAGCGACTGGTTAAGTACAATGCGAAAGTGGATGGATGTAACAGGAGAGACCGAGACTCACCTACCTAGACCAAATCGGTCATGTTATTGAAGGAAGGTGGAATCAGAAGTCTCCGAAACCGGCGAGCGTGTATGAAGAGAATTATGAATGTTGAGGAAGCGCTCTCGCTTCCTCTCTCTTCTACATATCTATGTATGCAAGAATAGAGCCTCCTGGCACTCTGTTCTCTCTACTTACTCCGCAAGGGAAATGGCATGATGATAAGTTAGTTAGTTACATTTTTGATGTGAAACATCTAATGCGGAGGGAGGGTAAAATCGGCTGTTATCGTGGCGACGCTTTTATTGTACAGTACTTGTCCCGTTCAAATCTTGCAAGTTAAATTTGACACACTTCCCGGTTTCCGATTGAGCTGATATTTTACAGGCATATGTATATCACATGACAATGCAATATTATGATGACATGGAGCTGATCTGATGACGGAGCTGGAAGGTGGACATAGGAACTCTATAATGAAATGACGCAACTCCATCAAGTTAGTGCTCGTTTGAAATGTACTGGCTAGAACTTCAGTCATATATGATATCCAGGGTCTGGTGATGGGGCTAGAAGGTGACCACAGTAACTCTGTAATGAAACGACGCAAACCCATCGAGTTCGGAATCATTTGATTCGTCTTGACGAGTACTTTATCTAGATATTTTTATATTTATTTTTAGCATTTCACATTTTGTATTTAATGTATAGAGTACTTTATCTTTAGATGGTATCCAGGGTCAGATGATGGAGTTAGAAGGTGGCCAGAGGAACTCCGTTATAAAACGACATAACTCCATCGAGTTTGGGCTCGTATGATTTGTCTTGACGAGTACTTTGTATCTAGATGGTATCCTAGGGTCTGACGATGGAGCTGGAAGGTGGCCACAGTAACTCTGTAATGAAACTACGCAACCCTATCGAGTTTATGCTCGTTTGATTCGTCTTGAGGAGTACTTTGTCAAGTCACGGTACAGTCAAAGTACATTTTATTTCTACAAAATAATTTCGATGCTTTCACATTTGCTAGACGTCTCGTGACGTGTAGTTTTTTTTTATTGCTTATGATGGCAGACGAGCCACGGCCCACCTGATGGTAAGGGGTAACCATCGCTCATGGACTCAACTATACCGAGAGTATTGTCAAGCCGCTGAGCACCATTTCATTTCTCAGATATGAAATGGAAGAATAAACGCCTATCTTCTGCTACAGCCAAAACACGCTGACGTGGTTCATGACCAGTCACGCAGGAGACAGTGGCAGCAGTCCCAATAGCAAGTAAGTACTTTCACTTGGTACCTACCACCAGTAATGCAACGGGTAATAATTGCTTACTTCCCTTAGTCGCCTTGTACGACACCCGCGGGAAAGGATAGGGTGGCGACATTAGTATTCTTAGTCCGTCACCTCACGGACAAAAAATAATTTACATAGAATTCCATTGTTTATTTAGTTTTACTATAATTTTTGTTTTTATCTAACTAAACCTATTTCATAGCATCACGCCTGTATTCCCCGAAGGGGTAGGCAGAGGTGCATTACACACGCACGATTCGCCAGCTATGTTTAAGTCCCACGTAATAGGGGGCGAGCCTATTGACGTCTACCGGGCACATTTCCAAACTCCGGGCTGCTACTGAGAATTTTTCTTTTTAGGAAAAAGCTCAATAACGTTGCCCGACCCGGGGATCGAACTCGAGACCTCATGATTAGCAGTCACATACACTATCGCTACACCACCGAGGCAGTCAATTTCCTAGGCCCAAAATAAACTATAAATAAAAGCAAAGATCCAAATTAACTCTCATGGTCGGCAGCTATTACTCTATTATGTTATGATTAAAATGAAAAACTAGCTAATATATATTTAGGCTAGGACTGTAATGAAAAAAAAATATACTCAAGAGCCAGGCCATACTCTATTGACCGTGACGCAACAATTGTTTAGTAGTTTGTCAAGAACCCTTGAGTCCATCTTGTTGACTTCGACGCAAAAAGAAATTAAACACCAGAAAAAAATCTTAAGGCCCTTAAGTAGATCGAACGAAGGGTTCTATTGTGAATATTGTGTAATGTAGCGAGACGATACCGAAAAAATCTATCCAAAAATCTTGCTGTAGTATAACACTGTTAGTTGGAGCTTTTGTAGAAACTTTTGACCAGGACTGTACAGGGCAGGTAGAAGAAACCCTTTTTGCACAATTCGCTGTAACCGATAACAATACGTGGCAGAGTTGTTGTCGCCACACTTGTCTGCGCCGACTTACATCAAACACTTCAAATTTTACGCCTGGTTAGAGAAAGAATACTTGTAACTAATTTTGTGTAGTAACACATGAAAATAGATGATAAATTATATTATGCTTCCCATTGCAGTATTCTACCGTGAAATAGCTGCTACTAGACACTATTCAAGCTATAAAATAAACGCCAGTCGATTTTAAAAATACAAGCAGACATTTCAAACAGAAAGCTGAATAAATCTTTACAAAAACAGACTCCTTCACCACAGCCTTCGCTTATTATACATGAACATATGTTAGTACATAATTATACCTTAATGTTGTAGAATATATCCATCCAATAGAAGTTAAAACACACTGTAGGTATCTATATAAAAATATATAATACGAAATGAGGCTGGAAACTTAGTAGCTTTTTATGTCGGTCGCATTATTTAATACGATATTAGTTCGATTGTTCGATATCAAAGCTATTTAATACCCGCGCAAGACTTAGCAGCATATAAATACATACCTAGGTATATAATATTAAAATAGATATTGTTTATTTAAATTTCTACCTATAGACTTATACCGTATGCCGTGTGGGGCTGGCTTTAGAATTGTTCCACCCCTCTCCACCCATGGGAGTCGTAAGAGCCGACTGAGGAAATACCGGGGGAGTGGGCAGCAGCACTCCTTCGAGTATTAACTACATCCACTGCGATCGCCAACCCGCCTGCCAAGCGTGGCGATTACGGCACTATTCTCCATTCTTGGGGAGGCCTATGTCCAGCAGTGGACTTTAAAAGACTGATGGATGGACCCATAGACTTGACTTACTAAGGAGTCATATATTATATATATTAATTATTTAAGCTATTAGCTGTAGGTACATCATTTTCATTTTTGAAGTGAAATCTTCTTTGGACGCGTTGAGCACTTTTTAGGTGAATAAAAATCATGAAACTCGCGTCATCGTCACCGAACGCTCCAATCTTCTTTAGGCGCGTTGAGTACTTTTCGAGTGAACAAAAATCATGAAACTCGCGTCATTGTCACCGAGCGCTGCGATAGAAGGTGAAAACTAAGTAACTTGTGAATTGTATCGTCGAGCTATTAGATTATTATTTTGGTTTGTAAGTAAGAAGTGTTAATGATCAATTAATTGGTCATTAACACTTAGCTCGACTATACAATTCACAAGCTAATTAGTTTTCACTTCTATCGGCAGTCCCTAAAGACTGATCCGCATGTATTTTTTCCTCAAAGAACAATTCCTACAAGAAGCTATCAAGATAGAGTCAGCTAGTCTAGCTTTTTGATTTAATAGAAGCTGATGTGTGATTAAGTGATTCATCAGCATATTTTACTATTTACCTAGGTATTATACCTATAATATGCCTCGATTTAATTTTACTAAATTCATCATTTCGTAATTGAAAATAAATAAACATACTTGAGATCGAGTCGCGTTTCTAATCTTAGACCATTCAAAAGGCTTATTTAAAAAAGTAAGACGGCTTTAATAAAATACTGTTATTCTTTATTGATAAATTATTATAGTACCTACTATTTAAATTAGCCATTCATAATTACTTATTATGTCCTTAGATTGAAATAGACTGCTAATGGATGTAAATGAAATGATGAAATTACTGTAGGTACCTACCGCTATCTTCAGTCGACACCTAACTTTTTTACAATTAAGGATAACACAAATTATTTTCACACGATCGGTTTGGTTTTCATTTCCGATCATCCAATTTCGGAATATCGGTTGCGGCTACAAATCATTAAAAAAATTGAGTTTGAATTTTTGAAACAGGCAAAAAGTCGGCTTGCTTTACGTAAGGCGTGGCACACACCGAGTTATGAAATTATGGCAATTTTGACACCTAACAAGTGCTAAGTTTTCACTGGCCCCTGTAATTTTAAGAAGACGTGTGCTGTCAGCATTTGAGGGTGAAAATTGTGTTACGTGCCTTCGTGATTTGCTCCCAGATCATAACCCTCATATCTCGTAATATACAAGTTGTGCGTCGTCATTCAGTTTTAATGATGCATCTACTCTGTTCGTATTTTATAAAGGTCTAATACTCTGTTAGTGATATGAATGTAGTAGATAAAAACTAAGAATTCAGCTTAATTTTTAGGGGATCAGTTAATAATTTAAGATGTTTCTTTGATTTAAATGAATAATCTTATGTAATGTATTAATCGCATACATAAGTCTTATGTGTTAATGTACTAATCGCATATAATAAAAAAATTAAGAATAAAAGCATATTATTTTGATAGTTTAATCTCTAAAGTCTTAGATTATATAGTATCTACATATATTATTATAAAGCTGTAACAGAGCTGTGTCTGTATATTTGAGATATTTGAGAAAAATCTCTGAATTAGGCTATATAGGCGTGTCTAAACACAAAACGATTTTTTTTAGATTTTTTGTCTGTTTGTTTGTTCGCGCATCACGAAAAAACTACTGAACGGATTTTGATGAAACTTTTTTGTTTGATAGCTCTTGATTATTCTTAACAACTGGTATACATTTTATCTCGCTAATATATCGGGAACCTGAGATATGACCTAAAACCTAGCTAAGAATGTTGTTGAATAAAAGGCGTGGGTTCAAATTTTTAAAATTTGAATGATTAGAACGTGTCGAATTTCAAAAGAGCAAGCTTTTTTGTTAATAACCTAATCACTAAACGGAAGGAGTAGCTATTCTTTGTGTTAGAGGTCGGGGGAATTCATTTTCATAGGTACAAAAAATATGTAGCAAAAATAAAGTATTGCTGATTGCTGCCCAGCTATTAGCGTACTATGTAATTTATTGGTAAGCCTATGATTAAAGAACACTGCCTACCTGTTAAATTAAATTAGGCTTTTTAAGGGTGGCGCTGAACATTCTTCGATACCATTGCCTTGAATTAAACGAAGTTAAAAAAGGAACACGAAATTATTAATTTACGGACTCGTCGATTATTGAGGCACACACGTGTTAATGATTTTTATGATTATTTCTTTTCCTTTTAGTTAGTTTTTTTTACTGTGTAGGCATTACTCGCCTATATTCTTGAGTTTCGTTATTGTTTCAAGGAATACAGCAGGTACATACCAAATACAGTGATCAACATTTTGGCTCCATGTTTTAATTGCCTTTTGGGAGGATAATTTAATATATTAACACAAGTATTAGGGGTATGTCCGGTTGTGGTAATAACGGACACTGAACCTGCATACTGATTATGGCGATAAAAAACATGTCGTTTAACTCAATGATATTATCATTACTACATATCCTAATAGTCCGTGTGGTGACAGACTAAGAGAAGTAAGCAATTATAACCCATCGCATTACTGGTGGTAGGGCTGGGTACCAAGTGGGAGTACTCAGTTGCTATCGGGGCCCGATACTAAGTGAGTACCACCATCTCCTGTGTGACCAGCCATAAAGCACATCGATGTGTTTTGGTTGTAGCAGGAGATAGCCGTTAATTCTTTCATTTCATATAATTATGTGGAATGAAGTGGTGAGCAGCGGATTACACAATACTCTCGGTATAATTGATTCCATTAGCGACGGTTACCAGTTACCATGGCACGTTTGCCATCATACGCAATAAAAAAAACTTGCTGATAATTCGGCTTTACGAATAGCTAATTGATATTCTGTAGAAAATAATATTGGTGCTTCAATCCATATAAACTCTTGTATTACGAGTGTATAAAATTTCTTACTAGCTCTGGTAGTACATGCTGTTTGTATCCTAAAGCGACTAGTAAGCTCACTCGCAGTATTGCTGCGGCATAATCTTGAAAATATTTATCGTGTGTCAATACAACATACAATATTTATGCCAAAAGCGGGCGCTCATTATGGTTTTTACAAATGTGCGTACGCTGCGGGCTTTTGCTATGGCTCAAAGCACAACTGTCCGCGTTTTAGGTAATATGTGAGTTTTAATCTAGGTATATTTTATATCTATATTTTTACTGCTGATCATGAGGTCTCGGGTTCGATCCCCGAGTTGGGTAGAGTTATTGAGACTTTCGTAAAAAAACAAGAAAAATTCTCAGTAGGAGCCCGTAGTTCTCAGTAGTGCCCGGTAGATGTCAATAGGCTCGCCCCCTATTACGTGGGACTTAAACATAGCTGGCGAATCGTGGGTGTGTAATACACCTCTCCCCTTTTTTTTTTTGGTTTAGGCGGGTAATGTACACCCCGTCATTCGGCGCAACGAACAGAGTAGTGTTGGGCCTGCACCCACTAAAGAAACCCGCCGTCTGCCGTCCTTCGCCTTTATTGGCGGGCCATTGGAACTATGTTACATTCCTTCGGTGGTGTAATACACCTCTGCCTACCCCTTATTCCCCTTATACAGGCGTGATGCTGTTTTTTTTATATATGTTAGACTAAGCGTCTGCTGAGTAATGTCTGAGACATGTCTCTGCCATGCTGCACGTGCCTGCGCCGCAACGCAATATATATAGTCTGGAACCAAAAAACAATGTTTATCCCGGAAAAGCAAAAGGTACCTCTAGAATAACTATTTCTGCATAGAAGTAATTGTGATGCTATTGTGCGACGTATTTCTATTCTGAAGACATGCATGGCAAGATTTTAGTTTTAAATAGATCCTGGCCGCCTTCCCCCAGACATTTGTAGGAGTATAATATCAAGAATAATCAGGCTCATATTGGTAGATATTATTACGTAACTTTACCACTCTTATACATTATAACACCTTGAAATATTGACAAGCTTATAAACAGACTCTTGTGTTAAGATGATCACTGTGCATTTTACCTTTTTTTTACAATGATCATAACTGCACACCCCGTCGCTTGGGGCAACGAACAGGCTGGTGTGGAGCCCTCACCCACTAATACCGTGTTCCATCTCTCCGCCTGTACTGGTGGACCACTGGAACCGTGTGACATTATTTCAGTGGTCATTGTGTATTTCACCAAGTTATATTGAGAATAATTTAAAAATGACTGCCTGTTATCATTTTATTGCTTTTATGAGGATGTCAAAATGGATCCATCAAAAAAATCATTTATTAATTAATTAAAATTAGTTAAGTAATTAGTAAAAAATAGTTTAGCGCGGAGTCAGAAAGTTAGCGGTGTTTTACCTCCGTACCAGGGAAAGCACGGGTTATTTCAGAATGCCGTCTCATCTATACTATTATAAAGCTGTAACAGAGCTGTGTCTGTACATTCAAGATATTTGAGAAAAAATGGCTGTAATAGGCTATATAGGCGTGTCTAAACCCAAAACAATTTTTTTTAGAATTTCAGTCTGTCTGTTTATCTGTTTGTTTGTTCGCGCATCACGCAAAAACTACTGGACGGATTTTGATGAAACTTTTTTATTTGAAAGGCCTTGATTAGACTTAAATACTGGTATATTTATTTTATCCCGCTATTATATTGGGAACCTGAGATATAACTGGAAAACTAGAAAATTATTTAAACTAGATTTGTTTCGAATATATTTAAAAAGAACTACTTAACGGATTTTGATGTAACTTTTTTTATTTGAAAGACCTTGATTAGACTTAAAAACTGGTATACATTTTATTCCGCTACTATATCGGGAACTTGAGATATAACTAAAAAACTAGCTTTTGGCTGCGGTGAAGCCGCGGCGCAAAGGCTAGTTAGACAATAAGAGTGAGAAAACAGAGAGTGCACTTGTATTTGAAATTATGGTTTGGAGATCATTATTCTGATTACCACTTACCATCAGATGTGCCATGACTGTCTGCCACCATAAGCAACAAAAAATGTTCAGAGTATGATGGCAAGTGTGATCTTTACTTAAACGCTAGAAGCTTTTCAATTGTGATATTTCTACGGCTCTTTAGCGACGAGTTACAGCGTATTGTCCGATACAATAGGAGGAGGTGGCGCTCGAGGCAGCCTCGTGGCTAAGCACCGTAAAACGAAACACTATATGCATGACATGCACTTATGGTTTTTAAGAAACAAGTACTATGTCTTCCTCACAGCTGCGAAAATCTTTAGGATTTCTTTGTAAAACCAGATGATTGTTCCTGCTTATGCTACTCTATTAACTCTTGATTTATTAATTAAGATAGGGTCGTAGCTTAGCTGTACACTTGCAGTTCAAACGATCAGCAAGGTTAAGCAACTTTCGCTCGGCTGGCATCAGATGGATGACCATAAAGTGACACCTATTTGCGGAC
Organism: Leucoma salicis; assembly: GCA_948253155.1. Lineage (NCBI taxonomy): Eukaryota > Metazoa > Arthropoda > Insecta > Lepidoptera > Erebidae > Leucoma > Leucoma salicis. The sequence continues at coordinate 10,699,053 of OX411807.1, read as the reverse complement.
ACCTGACCTCCTAGGTGCTTCAGAAGGCACGTTAAGCAAGTGGCAATCAAATATCATCCTGATAGTCTGTAACATATTGTCTGGCTGCTAAATAAAAAAAATTATGCCAATTTTGTTCTAAGGTCGTCAATGGTCGCCTTAGTTGGGTCATGGAGGTCATATATTCCCCCCGTGTAAATACTGCTGGATAAGCTAAAATCTAATAGAATAAAATGTCCGTGTGGTGACGGACTAAACAATTGTCACCACGCCATTCTTTTCCACGGGTCGTATGAGGTGACTAAGGGAAGTAAGCAATTATCATAGGGGCTGGGTACCAAGTGGGAGTACTCACTTGGTGTCGGGCCCGAGCGGGTTAGTACCACTATCTCCTGTGTGACCGGCCATGAAGCACATCGTTGCGTTTTGGCTGTAGCAGGAGATAGCTGTTTATTCTTTCATTCATATTAATGAAATGAAATGGTGAGCAGCGGCTTGACAATACTCTCAGTTGAGTCCATGAGCGACGGTTACCATTTACCACCAGATGGGCCGTGACTCATCTGCTACTACATGCAATTAAAAAAAATCGAACAGATCGGAACCCAACTAGTACAAAGTTTCTTATAAGACCTGGGAGATGAAGATGTTATTAATTAATTAGGTATATTAAAGCAAGCAGACATGTAAAAATTAATACAAAGCGTGAAAATGTGAAATTAAAAATAACAGTCACAAGCAGGATTTGGACCTGCATCTCCTGGAATACCGAATTTTGATTCTGAATAAAATTACTGCTCATATAGCGAGGCAGTTTAGATACTGACTTCCCGTGCTGAGTGATGTGAGTTCGATTCCCACATAACACAATTTTTGTATGATCTACAAATAATTGGTCTGAGTCGTATTGTAGGTATGTTTGTTAAGTCCTCTGCGATACAGAAATTACTTACTCATACCCAGCTATTTCTTGAATTGTTTACCTCAAATTCGTTAGAAAATAATGAGTCTAATAAGTTATTGTTACTCTAAAGTCTTAACCTTTATTATAATATTATTTCTAGCTGGATACTCCCACGATAGTCGAGCTAGTAACCGATATGCATATTATGATTAATTTATCAATGCGCATGATCAGAATTGCGATTCTCTTTGTATCTGCGCGAGAGCCACTCACGCAACTCTCACAATTCAAATTCCGAATCTTAACTACGCATTCGCTTTGCTACTCTAGATCTTGTTTGCTGGCGATAAACCAACTATGATTAATTTTAATTTCTAGTTTGTGCAATATTTACAGCAGTTATGTAAAGAATGTTTATTTCATTCATTAAAAATAAAAGCTTATATTATCTATATTGACGAACAGTTTGACTACCTCGTTGGTCAAAGAAATAATTACAATAAATAGCTCTAATCGAAATCCTGGCTTCTATTTCCTAAACGGGTAAGCGTTATTGGTGTGGAAAGTAACGGAAAGTGGGCATCTTTAGTCTCTACCATAAATGTCTTATGTATGTTTTCAGATTTTTCATGAAATAATCATGTTAGGCAATAATATTGCCCCTTATTACCTGAAAATGTACATGTGGGTATGTTGATTTCACTGCTAGAAATAACACATTGTAATTATGTGTGCTGCGCTCCTGGATGATCAACAAAGGAACAATTCCAAGGAAGGATAATTTGATCTCTAAGCTGCTGATGCGTTTATGCTTCAATATGTAGGTCCGCATTGAAAATCAGCGCAATGTTGTGTGCTGATTATACTGCACTAGGCTGTTTGCAGACTTAGAGGCCTCATTGACATGTTCACTACATATAATTGCTTTCTACAAAAAGGTTGTATATTTAATTATTAATTGTTATATGTCAAGACTGTCTGAATAATATTTTTATTCTTTTTTTGTTTCTATTGGTAATTTGAATTAGATCCTACCTCGTTGCACAGTGGCATAAGTTTGCACCTTCTAACCTCCAAGGGTGATTTCTGAGGCAATTGAAAGTGTTTTATTTCTCAAGACCTCAAAGGTAAAGGTTAAAACACCAAATAAAAGAAAATAGTTATAGTGAACGTGTATGTATCAACTTAGTATCAAATAGAGTATTTACCTGAGAAAACTATACCAAAGACTGCTCCTCAGATTCCGGATCGGATAACCCTAGATGGTATGACGGTGAGCCTGAGCTGATTGTCATATAGGTAGCCCGATCGATGGCCATAATTGATTATGTGTATGTATAGATATAATACATTTCACAACTGATCTCTCAAATCTAACCAGTTCTTTATAAGCAATGATTTGAAACTCGTATCCCTAATTGTCTTGTTTGTTTATGTTAACGGTCACCTTCCTTTAATAAATGACTTTAATTTTAAATAAATACATGTCGTGTTTGGTAGCTAAGTAATAAAAAATATAACGTGTACGGAGAGACAACATTTCCACTTGAAGCATGTTGAAAGATGTGCGTGACTGAATATTTAAAACTTTTTAACGTACAGTCTCTATAGTTGTTGTGTTTTTGTACTTACGGTGTCAGAGGCGATCAAGTGATAAAGATGTTTATTGATGATCTTTGCTTACATTAATTGCCAACAGCGGCGGCACTTGTGTTACCGTAATGTCGCCCCGCGTTGAGACGAGTGTGCGAATGACAAAGATCCAGCGGAAGATATGCGCAGGCAACCACGGTCGGTCTGCTTTGATCTTCTCTATTGACGAGTTCCATGTCCAATCAATTCGTGAGAATAACATCTTTTCCATGATAAGAATAACTTTTATATTCGGATAACATTAGTTGTGTGGTTTAGAAATATAATAGTATGTAACATAAAACAAATGCATGAGTTTGTGCCCTCCCAAACTGCTATTGAGTTTTCTGTTCTTAATAGAACTCCTGATTCATAATCTTGGTAGTGTAACATCTCCATATTATGCAGAGTACGTTTCGCCATCGATTTTGTACTTGACATATTTCCACGAGAGTTGGATTACTATTCTATAGGATAATAGTAAGAGAGTAGAGAGTGCATTTGTTTCAGCGCATACACCTGTGCATGTGTACATATCTCGTTGAGTGTAGCTGAGAATCAAAAAAACTGAGAATACAAATGACCGAATCCCACTTTTTTCTGCATCGACGAGGTGACTAAGATCACCTATTACATTACTAATACTAGGGTTCGGTACCAAGTAGGAGTACTCACTTGTTATTGAGACCTAGTGGATGATACTACTGTCTGCCGTGCGACCGACCGGAAGTGGTGTATTTTGGTTGTAGCGGAAGATATTTTATTTTTATATTTCATTTCATATCTGTGAAATGAATTGGTGAACAGCGACTTGACAATACTCTTGGAATAGTCGAGTCCATGGGCGACGGTTACCATTTACCATCAGATGGAGCGTGGCTCGTCTGCCACAAACTGCAATAAAAAAAAAGAATAGTCGTCCATTCAAAATATTGTTATAAAAGTCATAGATATAGTATATATACTGTACTTCAGTATATTCTATATCTATGGTAAAAGTATTATTAACAGATATTGTTGAGTATACGTGCAGGGGTACCTATATACCCCCTATAAGTGGCTACCGTGGCACATCTGCCAACCTAAGCAACAAAAATCTAGGCCAAGTTGACCAGTTGCCTAACCGAAATTAGCTTGAGAATATTTTTCTTAAAACAAAAGAGCAATATACTTTGCACTAATATCGTTTATCAATACGACTACTTATTAAAGCTACTGTTTGACATTCGAAAAATTTTTAACTTATAAAAACTGGAAAGTACTCCGTTTGAGTAAAAAACCATACTAGTTTATAGACATTTAACTACCAGTGGATAATATTTTTTAAGCTCGCTATTAAATGTTGTCTTTGCAATATAAGGATCGAGTATTCGGTAGGATTTTTATTTTCATAGAACGTTGCGAATACCAATAAGGATCGCACCGAAAAAGGAGCTTTCGATTTATTGAGTGCTCGTGCCGGGACACAGCTTTGTCATAAACTGCGTTGTCACGCATTAATCTTGGCATTTTGTGCAAGGTTATGTTAGTTCCCAGTGCACCTTAAAAATGAACACAGTTATTATAAAATATAAAATTTTAAAACACTCGCTCTATTAAATATTATTTATGTTATAAGCACACTTATTTGATTTATTGAATTATCCACTGAAGTAAATTGTAAAATAGAAAATTATCTCCTAGGAATAATAGAACTTTACTAAATCTCTTCTAACTGTTTATCAAATTAAACTTTTTAGCTGGAGCTGGGTTGGCGGACAGTTACTATATAACTGTCACCAACTTTATTATTTCTGGATTAGATTAGTTAAATTATGTGTTTGATGGACGCGTATAAGACAAATTTGACTGATTGTAGAATAAAATCTCTTTCGGATTAACCAGCTGTTTAGTTAGTCTGATCTATAGGATACCAAAAAAGAAAAAACTTTTTGAAGCTTACAATAATGTTAGGTATCCATTTTTCCAAGACAAGTTTAAATATCCTCTTATGAACAAAACTTTCAGATTCTTCGTCAGGATTACAAACAAATTAAACGTGATTGAATCTGTAAATTTAGTTTTAATTCATTAAAAATAAATTAATACGTTGAAGGGGCTCGGTGAGAGGCACGGGCGCCTTATTGGTGGTAGTAATTAACATGGCGCAGGCTTAGCGCAGCACGCGGTACGCGTGCGCTGAGTGGCAGCGACCGTCGCGCTCCCGCCGGCTGCTTGATAGGTCACTCACACTCGACATGCGGCCTTCGCGAAGGACGACCGCAACACCCATTCAACTATTTTGTCACTGACAATTTATAAAAAAATATAATCACTAACAATATTAATAACTAGTCACTTAGTCTAGTTTTAGATAGAAAAACTAAGAGGTTGATTAAGTACACTGAAATATTTTCACGAACAATAAATATTTATCCGAAAAAATAACTCTGGTATCTGATAAATATTTTTTTAGATACTGAACTCTATGTATGATTGTATAAGATTATCTTGAACGTTTGTAAGTAATTGTAGTTATACATTTTAATTAGGTAAACCACAGTGTTTTCTCAAAACTAGTATACTTAACAATTCACTAAGTGCAATTATTATTGTTTTAGCAGGTGCATTCCCTTTAGTGGACAAGTTAATTATGGCCATATGTTCATCATACGTGCACATTATGAACAGAAAAACGACATCATCGCTATAAGGAGTTAATGATAGTGCTAAATACTTAGGCACTGGTCACAACAGAAAAGAAATCTAAATACTAACACAAACAATTCGTAATACAGATGTATTATTACAAATGCTGTTCATCTTATTATTAAAAACAAAGATCTATAAACAATAACTGGTGCAACTTGTTTTAAACAGCTGTAGTAAATGATTTCAGAACCAGGAAATTTTAAAATATCTTAATTAAATAGTCCTTTGATAAACTGCCGAGAAAAAAACAACATATCAATTAATATGTGACCCTTAGCAAAACTAAAAGTTTATCTTTTCGTTTGTATTTTATTTCTGAATTGACGTTATCAAAAGTAAAGGGATGTAATACATATCGTTCCAGTTAAAAATCAATAAGCCATAATTATACTTTTATAAACTGAAACACAATATTTTTACATATTTTTTCAATATCAAAACCAAATATTAAAATTGGCATTACTTAAAACACAGTAATAGACAATGTATTCTTAAGATATTTTGAAGTAATGGTTGTACATCAGTTCTATTATAGTTTTGTTTCAGCTCTGATTGATATACTTACGTGATTCCAAAGTCTTTTGATAGAATAGAGTTACAGTATTCTTTTGTCGTACAAGACTTTTAATCGCTAACACATAAATGCTACGAGATAACCGAGTCACAATTTACATGCAGATGGATTCCCATAACAGACTCCAAAACATAAGCTACTGACTGGTTAGTTAGTAAAGCGACCACACAAACCACTGACGCATTTAAACATAGAATAACATAGAGACAACAATATTTTCTATTAATTTTTTCTTAAAAAAAATACTGCACTAGAAAATACCACTGAATTAATGTAATACATGTATAGTTCCAGTGGTTCGCCAATACAGGCGGAGAGATGTTACACGGCAGGTTTATTGGGTGAGGGCCCCACACTACCCTGTTCTTTGCCCCGAACAACGGTGTGTACGGTTACGTACATTTTTTCCAGCCTTAATGAAAAAAAGGGAATACTCCGTGTATCCCGGTGGACTTTACAAACAAACAAATGAGTGACCCAAAACACACCCAGACTCAGAACAACCATTTGTTCACACAAAGTATTGCCCTGTGTTGGAATCGAACCCTCAACACAGAGGTTAGCATCTCAATTACTCCACCATCTGTGTAGTCATTTGCTTTTAGAATATATCCAGTGTTGTCGCAGTGATATTTTAGTGGTTTAGGTGACTAACACAGAAATACAGACTCTCCTCTGAACCCACAGTTTCAGATGGTGATTTTGCAGGATTATGAATATTAGAAATTTTAATACTAATAAGTGAATTAGCAGATTTTCTAGACTATTAATGAAGTCTAACTCGTAATAAGACAGTAATGAGTTGTGAAAAAAACTCAATTTTGATAATTATATACCTACGTACATAATTATTTAATGTTTCCAATCGGCTCTTTCCCATTCGCTGTCTACGTCAGCTAAGTACCAGATCCTAGCTTTATAGCACTTCTATTTTTATTGTTAAATGGGAATACGGGCAACGGGTCTGTAGGTGAGGCTACTAAATGGCTTGCGGAATCCTAATGCATGCGCCGTACAGGTATCTAAAGAACCTGCCAGGACCCGCATTTTATTTTGCTAGAAAAATGTGTTTCTAGCTATAGTTAAATGTGGTTTCTATTTCCTGTGTGTTTATCTTTATCATATTAATGTGAATTTATTTTATGAATTTAAAGAACTGTTGAATTTGATACTTTTCAATTTGTATGGTATAGTTGAGAACAGGAAGAGGCTTATGCGTTGTATCTTAATGTTATTTTTATTCGATTAATTTGTGTTAGGGTTGTATATTTTATAATAATATTGATAATTGATTTATAAAAACATCTACTTTTGATAAAACGCTATCACCAATTACCCTGTTATTGAAATCACAATTTATATAGTAGAAATATTGTTGTTTTGAATATGAAATAGAAAATTTGTATAAGAATATTATCCAGCCCAAAAAGCTATCATCCGAAATATAAATATGAAAGAAATCTCTTCTTGTGACACGATCGACGAAGGTAATTGGAAATCACAACTAGAGGATAATGTGCAGATTAACTAGCATAGATATAAAAAAGATAAGAATTTGAATTTACGTCCTATGTTTGCCAATAAAAAACATAAAAATATGCACATATTGATTAACAAATTTAGATACATACACCGTAATTATCGTGATTTATTAACTGAGAGTGCGAAGTTCGTCGCCGGTCTCCCCCGGTGTTCCCTCAGTCGGCTCTTACGACTCCCATGGGTGGAGAGGGGTGGGACAATTCTAAAGCCGGTCCCACATGGCATATATACATTCGTATTAAAAATCTGTATCTATCAATAAATTTAATATTTACTCTACCAAAACGGCTATAATAACACCGATTTTAAAACCCCAATGATATTTTTCTTCTATATTTTTATTACTTTACTAGCTCACCCGGCGAACTTCGTACCGCCATATTTTTTTTTATGATTATTTTGCAATGAAATTTTTTTAAAGTACTAATATCGCTATTAAAAAATAGGGGTTGGCAGTAGAAGGGTGAAAATTTAATATTGTATGTATTTTTAATGCCAAATCATAAAAACATTAAAATTAAAAATTTTGTCCAAAAACAAAAAAAAAATTTGGGTTGGACCACCTTTATCACTTAGGGGTATGAAAAATAGTTTACATCCTATTCTCAAACCTATTGAATATACACAAAAAAATTCATTAGAATCGGTCTAGCTGTTTCTGAGGAGAATGGCGACAAACACTGTAACACGAGAATATTAGATAACGTATACATATCAGATGTAAAAAAGGTTTTAATGAAATTGGATTCACATGCAGACTGTACAAATCTTGTTTTTGCAGTTTGTAGTTTTAGAACTGAGCTATCATTCCTGATATGAAATAATAGAATACATTCATTTAAAATATGTTTGACATGAAATCTATTTAATAGCAAAACAAGTAACATATCTAATAGCTGAGACTTTGTAAGCACAAGTGTCTTAAGTCTTCATTCCACACGAGTATAAGCGGAACACCTGTTAGCTACGGTCAGTCAGAGACTCAACCGTTTATAGATAGTATTTGCTTACACATGCAAACCAGATAAATACCTTGATCATTATGCAAAACATGCGTAACTAATTTTATCTTCTTTCTTTTCTTTTTCTCGTCCTAGGTGATCTAGTTCCCTTGATAATAATTACGAACTAAGTTTAAAATCCTATCTGTATCTGAGGTAAAATTAACTTATTATATTGTGCCCCCGTACATTATTCTGTTAAAAATTTTGAAGGATGACTTCTTATTTTCAAAATTAGGCGTTATCTGATCGTTTAACTGTTAAAAAATATAGCTCCCACATCAATAAAAACGGATTTGTATTGTGTATCAATATATCAAACAATGTGCTGGAAATATCCCTTTTATTCTCATAAAATTAAGTTAACCCACATAAAAGAGTTTGTTTAAAACATTAGATGTTTTAAGATGTTATCGCTAGTGTTTGGTGTCAAAACTCTCGCATCATGCCGAACACATTTACGTGAAGTGATACCAATCTAGGCCTTTGTTTGACTATCGGCTCGTAAACAAGAATAGCAGGAGTCCAAATGAATCATTTCTTTTTAAAATAATATACAACACCATCAATATTGTGGCAAGAAATAATAATACTATAATATTGTTCCACTAAACTAGCGTTTAAAACAATATTATATACATTACAGAATATCTCTACAAAAATGAACACGCGAGTAATGTAATTTTTTAAAATTGCGTTATTGTAGTTACGCGAATTACCAACAGAATGGTTTTGTTTACTTAACTAATACCTACTTGTCTGAAACATATGTTTATTAAATTTATAATTATATATTCTGATATCCATAATCAATAGTTAAACTGTAGAAGTCCGGTAACTGGTCAAGCATGTCTGGTCAATCTTTGCCAATGACTTGTGTCATGATGTTGCATCTGCTAATAAATTATCGACGCGTTAACAAGAATTGTGCTGAAGAAATATGTAACGACCACTTATTGTCATGGTTTTTATATTTGTGATCGAATAATTTGTATATTTTGATATGTTGAATTGTCTTTACCGTTGGCTAAATTGTTTGAAGTAATTAAATTCAAGGCTTGCAGTATTTTATTCAGCTCCTTATTAGCCCGATTAATATCCCGAAGATATTTTCATTACTTTTTAATGAAACTTGGACTCATATCTGACGATCGCTGATTTTATGTTTTAGTTTAGATCTGCATACAAATCCATATAACAATAACGTTATAACCAAACTCTTATTTAATTAGTGTCATAATTTTTTGATTATTTCTTTATTTTGATCTATATTTTAGCACTTGACATGCTCAGCTATTCTTAAAGTACAAATTATAATTTGTGAGTAAGGAAAAAGAGTATTTTAGTGCGAGCGGGAATCGAACCTGCGTCCCTTCCTTTCCGGGGAAGTGCTCTTATCTATTGAGCTATCGTACCATTTCTAGAAATACCGAATTTCCTCATCACATTTGTCTTAATAAAGTATAATTTGTACTTTAAGAGTAGCTCAGACGGCTCAGAGCGATGCTTGGTGGCTACAGGAATTAAGCCGCGGTCACTGCCTTCTGCGAGGAGGTTATCTCGCGGAAGGAAGCGGCGGAGAGGGCTAGGGAGGAGGATTCTTCCGCTGACCCAAACCGCCAGCAGCGACCGGGGCGGCGCAGGCGCAGGTACTTACGCCTCATGCCGCCCTAGCTGAGGCTGCGGGTGGATGGACCGGGGAACGTCCGGGTGGCGGTCGTTCCCCGGCAAGGCCTCCCGCGAAGGGGCGACGCTCCTCTGCGGATGCGTCGCTCAGAAGAGGGTACCCGAAAGGGTAAGCCACCGGCGGACCACCGAGGGAATGTAACATAGTTCCAGTGGCCCGCCAGTAACGGCGAAGAGATGGCACACGTCGGGTTTTTTTAGTGGGTGAGGGCCCCACACTACCCTGGTCGTTGCCCCGAACGATAGGGTGTGCGGATAGGAACATTTTTTATTTTACCGCCGTAGAAAGGATAGACGTATAGAAACTCCATCTCAGATGGAGTTTCTATACGATGTTTAGTTTGATAGAAGCTTCAACTTGGGGGGTCATATACAGCTCCCAACTCTTCTCCTTCTTGTGATCTATCTGTATAGTGTGGTAATTACCATGCTTATTAACTAAGTAGTTTTCACAAACTTGTTTTACCTCATTGTCTTTATAATGATGTTTTCCTTTAGTAACATTATCTGTATTCATTCTGATAATATCAGAAAGATACACATTGCTGATCCATATATCTAACGTAAAACCTTTTAGTTGGCTTGTCGAATGTATAGGATAGGTGTCCAGAAGTCCATTGACTGTAACTAAAATCCGTTTATTTTTTCACCGCCAATAGCAAGTATTACTCAATTGTGAGAGATAATTTAACTCAACAATGATTTTATTATCTATAAATGACTGATTTCAACGAGAACTTGCCAGCCAGGTAGTGTCTACGTATATATAGATCACATGTATGGCCGTATTCCTCAAAAAACTCCGTGTGGTGACGGACTAAGAATACAAGTGTCACCATCCCATTCTTTCCCATGGGTGTCGCATCGAATCTGACCGTCAAAAGTGATAACTAGGGCTCTATTCGTAATTATACTAAATCGTAAAAGAAAAAAAAGTACTCGATTAGTAAAGTATTAACATACATTATCCGAACATACCTACAACACAAGGAAGTCCAAGACAGAACTTTTTTAAACAGTTTTTTAACTAGTCTAGTTTTTTTAATCATGAGGTCTCGGGTTCGATCCCCGGGTCGGGCAATGTTATTGAGCTTTTTCCTAAAAAGAAAAATTCTCAATAGCGTCCGGAGTTTGGAAATGTGCCCGGTAGACGTCAATAGGCTCGCCCCCTATTACGTGGGACTTAAACATAGCTGGCGAGTCGTGGGCATGTAATACACCTCTGCCTATCCCTTCAGGGAATACAGGCGTGATGCTATGTTTTTTTTAACTAGTTTAAATAACAAACATCATGATGAGTGTTAAAAATAGTGTTTTTTCTTGATATATGTGTGTGTATATATTATTTTACAAGTGCCATATATGATAAATAGAGACATTTTATGTTTTAAAAATCAGTTGTTCTGTGTGAAACGAGAGTAATACCCACCTCGACGCTTTGCTTATGAGGCGTGCAAAAACTATGAACGCAGTTCCATACTGTTACTGAAAATATCCTGATTGCAATATATTTGTTTGACCCAGAGCTTGCGATATAACATGAGTATAGCTATATTATTATGCTATTAAAATAAATCTGCAGCTTTTTTATTAATTACATTAACGAATTTCGTTACTATTACTACTTCGAGCAAATTCATTATTTACGTCTGAACAGACCCTTCCGGCGATCGTGTGAACTAAGGGCAGTCTACATACCCTCTGTTCTATTAAATAATTTAATACTATCCTCTTCCTTCTTATAGATTTTAAATATGTTAGAAAAGATTAGAACATCATAGTGATTGAATAGTCGCAACTTTTGATTGATGGTCTTAGAAATCGTCGAAAGAAATTTTGTAGTTCAAATTGATTTTTATGAGCGTGACTTATAATTATTTATAAAACATGTTTATTTAATGATTATTTAAGTATTATTTAAAACGAATATCAACTATAAGTTATTGAAGTAATAGATATAGATATAATAGTTTAAAATAGCAAGTGAAGACAGGATTTAAAATACACAGTATAATTTATCAGTGTTCAAAACAGTGGTGCATTGCTTGAACAGATAGTGTATACAGTGTACACAGTTACATTGCTATACCTAGCACCCAGTTGCAGACTGATTGTCTCACCACGAACGGCCCCGGGAAGATGGCGGGCTGTTGCGAGGCAGTTCCGCTGTGCTGACATAGCGCTTGCTAGCGATTCAAATCCGTTCAATCGTTTAATCGTTATTGACGGGAAAACAAACAAATATCATAACAAACTTTCGCATGATAAAACTAAGGATGGTAGAGACACTGTTATGTACGAGTATATAGAGTTCGAGTACGAGTATAGAGATCATAAGAATATGTGTCTTGCATGTAATAAAAAGATTATTTCTTTCTTTCTATCACCATTTCGAGGTCCAGTCACCACACGGCATACTACTACTATATAAAGTGATGGGTGTCTGCAACACAGAAGGCCTACTTTCCTCCTTGTGTGGGGAAATCTCGTGCCTAACAGTGAGACATATTCAAAACAATAATTTACAGTTCTATGACTAGCATGATTAATCCTACAATTTCTTTAGATACAGTGATTGTCGTGTTTGTTTTAGTGCATTATATTTCAAGCAAATGGTTTAAAACAAAATAGTTAATAATTGATATGCAGGCAATTTCTTTTCATTTAATTATACAAGTTTACTTAATAGGTACCTACCTATATATTGTATGGTACGCATAAAGTTCTATATTATTATGGACTTCCTTACCATTTTCATTAATTAGCCTCGTCACTAAGATCTAATAAAATTTCAATTCATTCAACATAATATTAAACGTTTCCAGAATTTATTTAACATTAACATAATTTTTTTAATGGGCTGGCCTGTGTAACATCCGTATTTGCTATCCACCTGCATCCGGCTGCATTTGGACCAGGTTGTAATAAATAAAAGTTATATTGATTAATAAAAACGCAATGGTTACTTTCATGGTAAAGATAATTACACCACAGATTATATTTGAGCGTGAATAAACACAAAAGGATTTCCCATGTTATTTTATTAGGAACAGTGAACGGTTCTTATTTTTCCGTTGATAATATTAAACTATTGATTTGAGTAGTCCCATTGTCACGATGGCTGAATTAGTAAAGCATTTGGAACGGTTTTTTAGGAGATGTAGGTTAAAATCCAGCTCGTGACTATTATTTTCGATTTCACATTTTTGCACTTTGTTTTGTAAATAGTCGAGTATATGAAGTGCTTTAAATTGTATAAAATAAAACATTTTTGTTTATTTAGGATTGTAGTAAGTACCACCGAAGGAATGTGACATAGTTCCAGTGGCCCGCCAAGAAAGGCGGAGAGACGGCACACGGCGGGTTTCTTTAGTGGGTGAAGGCCCCACACTACCCTGTTCCTTGCCCCGAACGACGGGGTGTGCGGTTAGGAACATTTTTTCCCTAAATCGTATTCCATTGTTTCAAGTTACGTCAGTATATACTACATCTATGGTTTCAAGAAATAGTCCATTATTTTTAATTTTTTTTAAAGAAACCCGCCGTGTGCCGACTCTCCGCCTTCAATGGCAGTCCACCGGAACCATATTACATTCCTTCAGTGGTAGTTTGTAGAATCCTGTTGACACTGGTTGGAATAGAAAGTTGATGAAAACTATAATGATCACACTAAATAACAAATTAGACGTTCTCTAAACTAGGTGAGCATGGTAAGTGCTATAATAAAGATCACAATGATTACACTATTAATACGAGCTATACCTAATGATAGTGATTTTACGTAAAATATTTTCACACCAAAATTTTGTACAGGTAGTAAATGTTTTAAAAATGTGCCCGAAAAATAACGTAACTAGAGCATTTACAGGACATTGAAAAATAAGAGTGTCTTTGCACCTGCGTCCGCTGACGAGCTGCCGCGACTGATTTATTCGAAGTAAAACGACACAAGTAAAACAATACTGTACCCAGTACCCCTCGATACAGGACAGGAAGTAAGAAAAAATACTTGGGGTTAAATCTTTGTCTTGTAAAAGCATCCATCATATCATTATTAAATAATGTCGTAACTTCATATCAGATCAAGAATATCGATAAACACACGAATCATCATTCATATATTTTCTATCAATAAGGACGTACATAAATTATTTAAAATTATTAATTAATAAAAGTTTATAAACTTTCTTCTATTAGATTGTGCAAATATAATAATAATAAAGTCTTTTTATTTCTTTGCAGTAACAAGAGTACACATATGTTTGTTTATACTCAAGACTAATTAATTATTAACTATTATCTTTAAAAATGAATTGCTTTAACTTATTTCAATGTTTGTACACTATTTTTATGTTGAGTAACGTTAAGGTATAATATATAATTATATTTCTAATATTATTTCTTATATTTCTAATTATTATGTCTCATATTAACATTTTTTTCTATCGTTTTTTTGTATATTTGTATCGTTTATTTGTTTATGATAGGGCACGGGTCTCCTCACAAATCAAATTCTGTTATACGCTAGAAAATTCATTATTATTAAGCTGTACCTTTTTAATTTAATAAGAAAAATAGGTAGGAAGGATTACCTAAAACAATTGTAAATAACTTTTCTGTGACGCATCCACAATAATAATAATTGATGTGCTCAAAATTTATTTACATTATTGGAGTGATATACCAATAAAAATATAAGTATAGTGCCATAACATTTGGTGATTATTCCAAGAGATACGTAAGAGGCGCCTAAGGAAATAATATGAAGCAGACATCATCTACGTGAGAACTCGTAACATTATTTATTACATGCCAATCTAACTTATATTATAATTATAAAACTGTAACATAGCTATGTCTGTACATTTAAGATGTAGAGAAAAAATTACTGTAATAGGCTATATAGGCGTGTCTAAACACAAAATGTATTTTTTTTTTATTTTTTTACTGTTTGTTTGTTCGCGCATCACGCAAAAACTACTGAATGGATGTTGATGCAACTTTTTTTATTTAATAGCTCTCGATTAGACTTAACAACTGGTATACATTTTATCCCGCTACTATACTATATATACTAATATACCATTGCCGTGTGGAGCCGGCTTTAGAATTGTCCCACCCCTCTCTACCCATGGGAGTCGTAAGAGCCGACTGAGGGAATACCGGGCAGCAGCACTCCCTCGAGTATTAACAACATCAACTGCGATCGCCAACCCGCCTGCCAAGCATGGCGATTACGGCATTATCCCCCATGACGGGACCGCTAGTTGTGGCGTTCTCTTGGGGAGGCCTATGTCCAGTAGTGGACGTCGAAAGGCTGATAGATGGATGACTATAACGGGAACCTGAGATATAACCCAAAAACTAGCTTTTGGCTGCAGCGGAGCCGCGCGAAATAGCTAGTATATTATAATAACAAACTGTAACCAAAAAACTAGACGTCGCGGGACGTCTAGCATATGTGAAAACATCGAATTATTTTATAGAAATAAAATGATCACAACTTGACAAAACGAATCAAACGAGTATAGACTCGATAGGGTTGCGTAGTTTCATTACAGAGTTACTGTGGCTACCTTCCAGCTCCATCGTCAGACCCTGGATACCATATAGAGACAAAGTACTCGTCAAGACAAATCATACGAGCCCAAAGTCAATGAAGTTATGTCGTTTTAGAACGGTGTTCCTATGGCCACCTTCTAGCTCCATCATCAGACCCTGGATACCACCTAAAGACAAAGTACTCGTTAAGACGAATCAAATGATTCTATACTCGATGGGGTTGCGTTGTTTCATTACAGAGTTACTGTGGTCACCTTCCAGCTCCATCGTCAGACCCTGGATACCATCTAGACACAAAGTACTCAGCAAGACGAATCATACGAGCCCAAACTCGATGGGGTTGTGGCGTTTCATTATAAAGTTCCTATGTCCACCTTCCAGCTCCAACATCAGATTAGCTCCATGTCATCATAATATTGCATTGTCACGTGATATACACATGCGTGTAAAATTTCAGCTCAATCGGAAACCGGGAAGTGTGTCAAATTTAACTTGCAAGATTTGAACGGGACAAGTACAATAAAAGCGTCGCCATGCTAACAGCCGATTTTACCCTCCCTCCGCATACGGACGTACCTATACGAGGCGTAAGGAAAGGAGAAAGTAATGGATAGTTTCTTTGTAATTAGACATTTACCTTATGTACCCATATCATGAGTTATTTAAAATATTTTATTTAAATAATAATTGACGGTAATACTCTCTGTCAAGAAAGTACCGGGAATGGATGATCTGTTTATGGTTCCAAATTCAAATTTTTGTTTTTTTTATTGTTGTTAGGTTGGCACAGCTGTTATCGATTTTGGCGCGGAGTTTGAGTTGCATCTGTTATTTATATTAAATACAGTGCTGTTTATAGTTATTTTAGTTATATCATATCTAGTGTGTATTGCGAATTTCATAATGGAAAAAAACATCGAACAAAGAGTTTGTCTTAAATTTTGCATCGCCAATGGAATTTCGTGTTCGGAGTCACTGAAAATGTTACAGAAGGCTTACAGTGAATCGACTTTATTAATAACACGTGCTTATGAATAGTACAAAGCGTTTAAAAGCGGTCGAGATGTGATGGAAGATTTGCCTCGCTCTGGTAAGCCATCAACGTCTGCAACTGAAGTTAACATTGCAAAAGTGAAGGAAATAGTGACTGAAAATCCTCATTCAACTTTGAGAGAGATAGCCGCTGAACTTTCTGTGTCTCACGAGTCGATCCGTACCATTTTAAATAATCACTTGGGTATGAAACATGTTTCCGATCGGCTAGTCCCAAAAGACCTGAATTTTCTCCAAAAACTTACTTTTTTGACAGAGTAGTATGTATCTATAATATCTAAAAATTCAACTACAATCTGATTAGCTAAAATATATTTTTACATCCAGTTATGCTCATATAAAATAATATCAAACAACCTTTATGAATCTTCCAGTTATGGTATAGGTGAATGTGAACTAACAAAATAAATTGGCGGCCTACGTTGAGATCAGAATTCAAATACTCTGACTGTGTAATGTCACTTGTACAACATAAACATTGAAGCCCGATGAAACCTTGTACGGATAAAATCTATTTTTTATCAAGAAAATAAATTGCACTTAAATAAATAACTTGTGAATACTGCAAAGCAAGCGGCTGCTTAAGTTATTGAATACAAATTCCATACATTGCGGCTGAACAGAGGTGCAGAAAAGATGTTCGCAGGCGGCTTATTGCTACACACTCAAAAACCGACATCAATTAAAAAGAGATGAGCATAAGTATTCACAGGGGTACGATAGCCATGCAGCATGTTACTTACTGATTCATGCAGATATTTAAATAAAATATAGAAATTAATGAAATGGGCGTTGATACTTATTGTTTTCAACATAATTTTCATTTAATAATGCTTTACGTACTTGTAGTTTAAAGCTACGTGCATACAGCCACTTTAAATGTAGAATTATTGTTATATTTATTTAACACAAAGTGAAAAATGTGAAATCGAAAATAACACCTTGTGTTTAATGTATAGTGCTAAGCAAACTAAAAATATATATAAAAAATATCTAAATATATATTTATTTAAGTTATTTTTATGCCGTTCCTAATTATTTTTTTATTTTTGGCCATCGCTTCTATTTTTATAAATGAAGAGCCATAAAATAAAATCTCATTTAATATTTCCGATATTATACACATATTTTAAATAAATGTAATGACTTCTCTTAATTATAAGTAAACTTAATGTTGTTATCAATTAATACAAAGCAGTTTCATCACATTTTTTATTAAGCACTAACTGCTACTCGGGACTTCGTCCGTGTGGCATTTATTTTCTTTTTTGTGCGTAACGATAATGATTCCATAATAAAAGTAGCTAAAATTACTCTTTATAACATCAGCTATCTGCTAGTAAAAGTTCCACCCAAATCGTTGCCGTTTCGAAGATAGAACGGAACAACCAGCAAGACAGAAAAAAAAAATTATAAATTAGTATTTTGATATACTTTCACATGCATTTAGCAAAAAGCTCTTATTTAGACATTACAAATAGACACTTTAATTTATTTATTTGTATATATTGACTTCAGGAATTTATTTATTTGTATAAATTAACTTCAGGAAAATATATTTTGTACATGCATACCTACAAAGACTTAGGCCTGTTTCCCAAAGAGGTAGACAAGGATGATGATGGACAAGGATTTCCACTTGCTGCGATCCTTGCTCACTTCTTTTGCCTCATTCATTGTCATTTTATTCCACATTCAAGCACGTGGGTTAAGAGTAATCCTGACCTGACCTTTGTCAAGAACCTCTCTGATTTGAAAGAGAAGAAAATATTTTATGATAATGCTAAAGTAATAATAACCGATGACAACAATTTAGCGCACAAATAATTTGAATTATAAACCTCATCATTACGTTGCATGTCCTCTTACAATATGTTTTATATTCACACTACAGTCCAGAGACTTTATCACTGAGGGGTACAGCGTTGCTTTGACTTTGTCAGTTAGGCGCTTCTATTACTGTAATGGTAGATTGAATCCGGAGATGCCCTTTAAAGCTAAGTAAGTGTAAAGCAGCGATTCACATCCATATTTTAAATTAAATGGAGATGAAAACTTGTTATTGCTATTTTTCGGTCTCACGTGCTACGATAATATTTGTAGCTATTATTGCTTTGTATACGTATAAAAGTGATGGCGGGGAGCTTTACTCACCGAACGAAAAACAAGATTACCTAAAGATGCTTCATGATAACATTCTGTGATAGGGTTGTACTTTTCCCATCGAGACTATCCTTTCATACTAGAACTACCGATACACTATCAACAGTAAATATAAATAGTAATAAAATTTCTAGGGTGTTTTAAGTCACTGAAGTAAAGTCACATAAAGTTCCAGTGGTCTGGCAATACAGATGGAGAGACGACAAGCGGCGGGTTTATTTAGTGGGTGAGGACCCAACACTACCCTGTTTGTTGCCCCAAAGGACGAGGAGTGTGGTTAGGTACATTTTCCTCGCCTTAACACAGTGATTTTGTCCTTAACATAAGCCACTTCTGTCATTTATGCAATGATTTAGTTGTGGCTCTTTAAAATACAGCGTCCATTCTGGAATAAAAAATGGTATTATTTTTCAACGAACTCATTTAATTTCCGTATCAAAAAATCTATCTTATTAAAAAAGCGGCACTCTAAATTGGGCTAACATAGCGTTTATTCTAAATCCTTTAATTGTGACCGGTAACTTGTGCCCACAGTGAGATTTTAATTACTGTATGGAACATCTATGTATAACCGTAAAACACACGGATAAAGCGAGATAATTTCACCGTTTCATTACTAGTACTCTAATCTAAACGTAGGATAAATAAATTTACTGTCTAATCGGTGCCTTAAAGTTTAAATATGTGGTTTATAAATTATGAAGTAGCTCAATTAAAAGGAACATTAATGGTACAATAGTAAACGCAAAGACAATGAATCATTCGGTTTATTAACCTGCAGTTAAACGCCAGTTAAGGCGGTATCTAATTCATCAGTCACTGTAGTTTATAATCCTTGCATGAGACGTTAAATTTGATGGCTAGTTTTATTGTTTGCCACTGTGAAGCAGTTATTTATTCGATTCAAGTTCAGTCTTTTCAGAGGTATTGAATACTTATGTTTATACGGATACATATTTATATTCACATCTGAGAAATGAAATGGTACGCAGCGGCTTGACTATACTCTTGGTATAATTGAGTCCATGAGCGACGGTTACCACTTACCACCAGGTGGGCCAAGGCTCGTCTGCCATCATAAGCAATAAAAAAAAATATGTAGTGGGTCCTCCACAAAACACTGCGAATTATTCAATGATCAGTTGAACTGCTTCGTCATCGTATTACACCTGTTTCGTATTTAGGTGCCGCACGATATAATGATATTCTTGTAATAAATTTGTGATCTAAGAAATGACGTCTCTAAATTTATATGTTTATAAAGCCTCACGTCGTAAAAGCCGAATATAAAATCTTGAAAGTAGATTTCACAAAACATATTATGTGTGTTCTATGGTAGACATCGTATAATAATAAATGAGCGCAAAAGAAGTGCTCTTAACAATCTATAGCAATGACACTTATTATTTGCATGTCCGGAAAGTTTTCTCGTAAACAATTTCCTAAGCAATTAATTATACTGCGCAAATATCCTAAGCTAATAACTCTAATGCAATTTAGTTTGGTTAATATATGTGAAATAATCAATACACTTTGTATCTGAAACTTGATAAAAAAGTTATCTATACCCCAGGCATGATTTACCAAAAGGGTGTAATGAAACTCGAAGTTTATAATTTCTTTTTATACATGTAATGTTACTGTATTCAGTGCTTAGGGTGGATTCGACCAAACAAGAATACATTTTATTCCTAGAATAAATCGCTACTTACTCGAGAATAAATCAATTTTACATTTTACCAACAACAATTCGAAGAATAGCGAGCCTATTTGGGAATAGTCACTATACCACGGATAAGCATCGAATAAGGAGTTAATCCAAGAATGAAAAAAATGGTGTCATCTTTTTTGTGCTGTCATTTTTCGAAACTAATATCGGTTTTGGGCGCGTGACAGCTACTTTCTCACGCTATAATACGACAAACAAGAGTTGAGATGAGTTAAGCTATACACTGTCCCGTTTGTAGAACAATTTCTTTTTGCTGGGTATTACATTCACTTTGCTATTCGCGAATATAATATTCCAAGTATAAGCGATACGTGAAATGGCGTGGAAACACGACTGTTGATTATCTAAGAGAATAAAATCGTGGAATAGATTATTCTCGGTATAGTTATTCTTGTATATATTCGAGTTTAGTCGAATCCACTCTTAGTCAAATAAGTCCTTACTAATATTATAAATGTGAATGTGAGGTTCTTTGTTTGTTACGCTTTGATGCCATAACTACAAAACTAATCGTCGTGACACTTTAAAGGTAAATATTGTAAGGAATATTGCATGTCTGAGAGATTATTTCTAAATATGTATGATGTGCTGTATTGCCTGCCAAGCGTGGCGATTACGGCACTATCCCCCATTCTAGGGGAGGTCTATGTCCAGCAGTGGACTTTTAAAAGGCTGATGGATGGATGGATGGTGCTGTATTGAGCAGGCGTGGTTGATTACGGCTTCAGTCCTCCTCATGCTGAGGGTAGTAACTAGTAGTGGGTCATTAAGGAGTTGATAAAAAATGTTTTTATATACTAAACAGTTAGCTGGTAAATACTACTTTAACAAGCCTTTTATAAAACTGGCTTAATAACACCAGATTAAGAAAGCACAATACAATTTGTTCCTGTCTGCATTTAATACAGAAACAAGTGTAGCCAAATTATGGTACGTTTCGAGTCTGTAATTATTAATTTTGTATGCTTCCAATCCAATATTTCGACTTAAACAATATTAGACACGCTCGTTGGTAGAACGAGGTTGTTTAAGATATGGATTTTTTATCGTTGTTTTTGAATATGCCATAAAAATATATGCTATATACATATATCGTAGAAGTAATTTTAGGTTAATTGATGTATTTGCTGAGAATTAACTGAATTAATAATTGTGAATTGTTAGTACATATTTTTTCCAAACGTTGATAAATTAATATGATTAAATGTGTAAGAGATCTATGTGGTTACGGGTTAATAATACAAGTCAAGATCCAATTCTTTCCCGCGGGTGTCGTCTGGACTAAGGGAAGTAAGTATAACTAGAAAAGTAGAAATTATCATCCATTGCATTACTTGTGGCAGAGTTGAGTTAGGTACAAAGTGGGAGTAATTTTATTTTTTTTTTTTGCAGTATAGCCTTGCCTTAGATTTTGCCGCTTGTTACCATGTGGTCCGTTGCTCTTGTCATATACGAAAACAATGATATAAAAGCCACAGAGCATATTAGTAGGCATATAACTTTAAACATCCATACACTTTTAAAATTGCTTTCATTTAGCGCTAATATCCTATAAGAAAGATGTCTCTCACGTACAAGTAAATATATAAAAATTATAAATAAAACCATAATAAGTCAATGTCGATGCAACGATAGCCGTGTATATTGATTGCGTCCGTTTACATTAACAGCCGAAGTTGTCACATTTGTGCTCATGGTCCATCGCACTGGAGGCGACATTCGCGATAGCACTCGTATGTCGATGTTGATCAACCATCGATCCATTACTCGTGAGAACTTAACGACACAATCTCTATAAGCATAAAGTCTTAATACTCATAATTGCAAATACAGTTTCGTCGCAGATTTTAATTTTATTTTGCATGATACAAGTTTCATAACTACAGACATGATTCTACATTACATGAAATTATTAATTTGCAGTTGTTAATAGATTAACAAATGCAAATTAACAATTTGAATTGGATTTTTTTAAATTATTTCGTATGTAAATAATCTATGAAATAGGTATCATTGCGCATTAGTGCTACTAATTTACATACTATAAACCCCTGACACTGACCTTTCTCTTTATTTTACTATCAGTCTCTGGTTAAGGAGGTAATACTTCTAATGCGACTTCCAACAAGGTTCCATGGAGGGCGTATGATCAGACACCTAAACTCTTAACATCGACTTATAAGAAATTTCAAAATTTTACTAACGCCATCTAGTGACATTAGACATAATTACTTAATCCAACAAGGTATTTAAAAACATAACTGTGACAAGATTTGCAGTTACGAATTTAATAATTACTTTATTTATTAATGATGCCGAAGAAAAACACGCATTTTATTATATAACAGGGTAGGCGGCTTAGCAGTACCACCGAAGGAATGTAGCATAGTTCCTGTGGCCTGCCAATATAGGCGGAGAGACGGTACAGGGCGGGTTTCTTTAGTGGGTGAAGGCCCCGCACTAACCAGTTCGTTGCCCCGAACGACGAGATGTGCGGTTAGGAACATTTTTATCGGCCTTAACAAAAAAAGGCGGCTTAGCAATATTCTTAGTATTGCTGAGTCCATGAATGGAAATTACCTCTTACCATCAGATGGGCTATGACTCGTCTGCCATCATATGCAAAAAAGAATCTAATGCTTTTCAATTTCTAAGTGATGTTATTAAAAATAATCTTAAAAATCGCTGTGGGTCCATTTCAAATACATCTTATCCCTTTCATCATGTAACATATAAAATGACGGAGTGGTGACGTATTATCGATATATCGGTGCCGACTGTGACGGAACGTTCCTCGATCATAGAAGTTATGAATTACATTCTCTTATTTGACAAGATAAAGATGTTATGAAAAATTGCGAAAGATTACATCAGTAAAATATTTTATAATGTCTTTATGATAAAACCATACTATTTTATTATTATTAAATATTTTATTATTACATAATAATAATTACACTATTGTGGATCAACAATCAAAGCTTTATATTTTCTATTATTATTAAATTTGGCATTAAGGTTATCAGATTCATACCAACTAAAGTAACACCATTACGACCTCGGTTGATATTGATGATTGCTGGCACGGAGTTCATTAATTGTTGTTTAACATAATACAATTTTTTTTAGAATTTTTGTCTGTTTGTCTTTTTATCTGTTTGTCTGTTTGTTTGTTCGTGCATCACACAAAAACTACTGAACGGATTTTGATGCATTTTTTTTATATGAAAGGCCTTGATTAGTCTTAAAAACTGATATACATTTTATCCCGCTACTATATCGGGAACCTGAGATATTACCTAAAAACTAGCTTTTGGCTGTAGCGGAATCGCGGGCAAAGGCTAGTTATTATTAAATATATAAAGATTATATTTTATAATCCATCCATTCGTACATCCACCAGCCTTTTAACGTCCACTGCTGGACATAGGCCTCCCCAAGAAATGGGGGATAATGCCGTAATCGCCACGCTTGGCAGGCGGGTTGGCGATCGTAGTGGATTTTGGTTATACTCGAGGAAGTGCTGCTGCCCACTCCCCTGGTATTCCTTCAGTCGGCTCTTACGACTCCCGTGGGTAGAGAGGGGTGGAGCAATTCTAAAGCCGGCCCCACATGGCATTTTATAATATACGGCTAATAGTATTAGGTTGTGAATATTTTCACTACTTATACTTGATTAAAAACTCATCACCTAGCCTTATCTCAAACCATTGCTGGGATCAGCAGCTTCGGATAACATATCCGTAGTAGTTTTAGAGGATCCAATAGTATTAAAACAGAACAACTATCAATCTGCCCTCTACGACCCAACTAAGGTGACAACTGGCAACCTTAGAGCAAGATCAGATTTTTTTATTCTTTTTATTACGTTATTCACTACTGACAACTTGTATCGACTGCCAGAATGGTATTTGACAGCCAGGACCTGCTACGTAACTGTCCAGTTTAAAATCTCAATAAAGGCTTATTAACAGCATAGGTTAATAAATCTCTACAAACATTGTCGGCAGTAAATAAATGACATCATAAATGTGCAACATTGTTCTTCACAACAGATAGTTTCAATATTAATCACTATTTATAAAGTCTGTTCTCAGAGATTACAAATTAACGTTAGGAATCATACATACGTAGGTACGTGTAACTATCAACCATTCAGATTTTGGAGCAATATGAAATTTTAGACTTACTGCACGTTGGTCTATTGACATAAATAAACTAGTTTTCAGATTCAAACCGCAAGATACTGGTTTCGAATACTGAGCTGTGCATTTGTTTCACATCAAAAGATTCTTAGTATGGAACAGTACTTAAAAAAAACATAGCAACACGCCTGTATTCCCAGAAGGGGTAGGCAGAGGTGTATTACACACCCACGGTTTGCCAGCTATGTTTAACTCCCACGTAATAGGGGGCGAGCCTATTGCCGTCTACCGGGCGCATTTCCAAACTCCGGGCTACACACTACCGCTGCATCAGAGAGTCAGTATATAAACGATAAACGACAATAAGCTAGACTAATTTACATAAATGTAATGTGGGTCTGTCGTACACCTCTACTGATCCCTCTAGGAAAGAAGGCGTGTTTATAAAAGAATATATAACGTAACTTTAGACATCATAATACTTTTTCGCCTCGCAGAGTAATACTGCAATTTAGCTTTCACATTTTAATTTATATTGCTATGATACTAAATGGATGCATTAAAATACACACTTGGGCTTCAGAGGACGTCATGATCACCTTCGTCTGAAGTTTTTTTTTTCATTTCATTGGTAGCAACTTGATTATTTATCAGTAGTACGATCGTAAATTAAAACTGGTTCATTAATGATCATAACTTTTAGTTGTCGTTGGAAGATGTCCGTGCAGATATTGTGTATAGGCAGTAAAAGCATAGTATTCTATTTTTTCATTTTATTAAAGCAATATAAGCAATATTTGGTAACCATGTTCGTTTAGGCTTGTTATACTCGTACCTTTTTTTGTTTAGACGGAAAAAAAATTACCCAACCGCACACCCCATCGTTCGGGTGCTGCCTCTCCACCTGTATTGGCAGACCATTGGAACTGTGTGACATTATTTCAGAGGTAGGTATAACAAGCCTGCCGCTGGCGGATCATTGAAATAATCCAACATAGTACCAGTGGTCCGCCAATAAAGGCGGAGAGACAGCATACGGTGGGTTTATTTAGTGGATGAGGGCCCCACACTACCCTGTTCGTTGCCTCGAATGACGGGGTGTGCGGTTAGGTACATTTTTATGCTATAACATAAAAAAAGGACTGACTACCTTTAACAACCGGCAGGATGTTATTTAGGAGCCGGGACCCACTGTTTAAAGTGTCTTCCGAAGCACGGAGAAGATCAGGTGTCTATAAATAGGTGTTACTTTTTGTGCACCCATCTGATTGACAGCTGAGCGAAAGTGGAACCTTCTTCCTTTTTCTTCTTTGTGGAAAGTCGACCTGCAAGTATAGAACTGGGGTACGCTCTCCTTACTTGATTTTTCCCATATGATAAAAATAGAAGGAAAAAGGCTAAATATATTTAAAGCTTTTTAAAGCTCTGACAAACTTTACGAGGACTACGGACTACATGCAACCATAAAACAATTCACCTGCAACAAAATTGCCCCTTAATTTGATTCAACATTGTTTAAAAAGCTAAGCGTAGCAGGCCTTTTGTATTTTTCACTTTGTAATGTAAACTTAGGGCTAACGAAAACAGACTACGATGCATCGGCGAGGTTTGGAAACATTGTTTTTTAAAAAAACACCCTACACTAAGTAATAATCCTTGAATCGCGGGAGACTTTACAAATATGAAGAATTTAACGATCCAAATTACACCCAGACCCAGAACAACCATTTGTGGATCATACAAAGAATTGTCCTGTGTGGGAATTTAACGCACAATATTCAGATGGGAGGAGACCATCTAAACCACTAGGCCATCTATAATCTATTTGTATTTTTTATTAGAGCCAGTATTTAGTACATAATATTGATAAACGTACAAACCAAACTGATAAAAAGTGATTAAGACGAGAAAACTAAATAAAGCTGTCAATTAGATATTTTAACAAATAATTTTATCTCGTTTACATCGCATCAGAAAGGAAGAGTATTATCTTGGTATAAGCGTACAAGGCATGTATCATCTATAATTCAATGATAGCCAATTAAATCGCACAGCCAATGATTGAACAATATTTTGTTACCTACTTTACTGCACGATACTTTACGTGTATAACTAGTATGCAATACAATTAATATGCGTAAATGACACAAAGTTTCTGCTAAAAAGCGAGAAGAAGGTAGGAGAATCAACCGTTATAATATACAAGCTTATGCAGGCAACCTCTGATCTAAATACGTCATACTCCGGCATAAAAATAATCTCTACACAAAAATAGCCAATCCATAGGATCTCTAAATTTTTCCGGAATAAGCAGTTGTCTATGTCCCTTTCTGTAGGCTGTACGAGTATGTATGCCCGATTTCGTGATGATCGGTTAAGTAGTCACGGCGTTAAGGGGTAACAAATAAAAATTGTTATATTATCAACCTATCGCACTCTTCTGCTGAATATTCACATCTTCCTCAACTAATCCGCTTCAGCCTCTTTTCTCGGTTCTACATATTCCTCAAGAACCTTTTTGTTCTAGCGACTATCAGCTTTCTGACAGCCATAACCAGCGCATTGCAGCTTCGATATTCTAATTTTATTATGCGAGGAATCTAAGGGCTTCATATTAAATATTACTTTTATTTTAAACTTAATTTATTGTACTTTAAAAATAATAGTTATATTTACTTAATTGGATCGAGCTTCTTAAGCCTGTCTAAAGGCTGTAATTAAACATTATTGTGATAAAACTTAACTCAATTGCTGTACTTTTTTGTGAACATGGAAAAGTGGCTCTATAAATATTTATGGTATCCATTCGATTCCCTTGAGATCTTTCTATACATTCAACCACAGAAGCTCGGCTACTGTTGCTAACAGCCATTAAACTAGTCATTTTACACTTAGTCGTAATCGTTTTCAGAATACGTTATTTCATTGTTCGAGGCTAATGAACGAAGTAAATAGTTGATTTTACAATGTTAATTAAACTGAAAAAAAAATACAACAAGCACAAGGTAAAATGAAAAGGAATTCTTTTAATTCCACAGATGAGTGTTGTGGGTTCGATTCCCACACAGGACATCTCTTTGTGTGATCCACAAATGGTTGGTCTGAGTCTGGGTGTACTTTGTGTCCGTAAAATTGTATGTTTGTAAAGTCCCCGCGATATAAGGATTATTCCTTGGTGTAGGCATCTATAGGAATCACAGCCTCCCTTACTTCCTAGGGAAAGATAGAAGATCTTGCTATATTTCGATTCCGCAAAAAATCGACGATGCTATAGATCTAATTTCAACTAACGCTAATCTAATTTCTAAACTGACCTGTTCCCAAGCCTGCATAAAAGCGTAAAGTGTTAATCACGTCATAATAAATTATTTAAAAATAATAATAAATCAACATATATGAAACTTAAACCATATTACATTTAAGTGTAAACACCTAATCGAAATATCAAGACGTTTCTTAGCTTATTTCCTGTACATATGTTA
Organism: Leucoma salicis; assembly: GCA_948253155.1. Taxonomy (NCBI): domain Eukaryota; kingdom Metazoa; phylum Arthropoda; class Insecta; order Lepidoptera; family Erebidae; genus Leucoma; species Leucoma salicis. The sequence goes on along the minus strand of OX411807.1, from coordinate 10,670,910 downwards.
AATTAATTCACTTAATCCGTAGAAAAATGTGTTGAAACAAATATCTAAGGTCAATTAATAAATGTTTATTGGTCATGCAATACATTTAGAGTTTTAATTTCATGTTAGCGGGAGGCCGGCGCCCACCCAGAGGTGTGGACAACTCTAACCAAATCAAATTATAAGTCAACCAAAAGCCTATTACCGATTATCGAACTTGTATCGACACTAACATAAAGAAATAGAAATTAGAATTGTTTGTTAGAGCTTTTGATATAAGTAAACGTTCAATGGTTGTATAATAATGTACACTATAGAACATTAACCACGCTGGAACACTGTAAACCATTTATATAGAACCTCATTGATTAGAGCATTTATAACGGAATTAATTTATCCCACGGTATTCGTCGAAAATTCAAATTAGGGCTGAAAGTACCAAGTTATTATTATTTAAATATATATAATTACATTTCGTTTGTATGTATTTACATATTTTTACCATGTATGAGCATGTACAAGCGCTGTAATGAGATCCCTGCTGTGGTTTTTCCCGACCATAAATATTTTGAAGTCCCACTGTTTACGCTAAATATTTGTGTAGCTATAACTCTTTCCTTTTTCCACACGTTCTCAGATGGGTATTGACTTACCTGCAGCCTTTGACGTCATGTTCACGTCATCTCTCTAGGTCTAGAGCGAATGTTTATCATCCACGACACGATGTACCATCCTGCTGTACACTGGTAACATTTTAAATTTTTTTCGTATATTTTTATCACACAAAGCCTCAAGCGACAAACGTTAATCATTTTTATAGCAACCTTGTCGTATGCACTTGGGGCATGCAGTGTATTCTATGTAATTTATTGTAATTTAAAACAAACACGGATAAGCTCAAAATTTCTGCTGCATATAAATAGACAGTAAAAGTAGGTAAAAAGGCGTGAAAAAGGTAATCAAAAATAAAATTTAACTAGCTTTGCCAGAAAATAAATTCCAGTGTAAACATTTCTTAAACGATTCACATCTCGTAAGTCATAATCCCCTTGAGCGCTATATGTGTGTAGATATGCTCCTACCGCGCTACAAAATCGAATGCGGGATGATCTAAGGTTTAATTTGAAACAACCGTTACATTTATAAATCTCAAAACCTAAGTATGCAGGTACTTACTTTTGCTGGTAAAAAGATAACTTACAAAACTATACCAGTATGGAATTTGCTTAGTTATAAGTATAGTTGAAATATAAATCAAGTATATTTACGATCTCGTTACATTGATAAGTGACTACTACGCACCTATTATATTGTTCGAGGATAATTTGTAAATACTCAAGTATGTTATATACATCTCGAACAGATCTTAACTTCTCGTAAAAGTTACGACAAGTAATCGTATTGAATACCGGACTACCTACGACGAACTTACATGTAAGCTTTATGCAGATAATAAGAATTGCATTTATGATTTAATTTACCTACATTGTATTTCGTTGTATTTTGTCCATCTGTAAACCAGATGTCTAAAAAGAATTAAAAAAATAGTAAGTTGTCAGGGCTCTCGCTGATTTTCGCAATATATTGCTAAGCTAATGCACCATCCTAGATTATATTGTCATTAATTATAATGCGCGGTATTATATTATTCATGCGCTCGTTTAAATTATGTAAAAACGCTAACGTACAATTTTGATAACTCTATTAATCATTGTGGCTGATTATGACTTAAAAACATGAGTATCTTTCTATATAAGACCTATGGATACCAGATTCATGAAACAAAATTTCCCTGATACTAGATTACAATATAAAATATTCATCGTTACCAACCGTTTCTCTAGCAAGTAGTACATGGATATTGTTAGTGTCGAGTGCTGAGTATTTGCATGTGCTTGTTAACGCATTGCTACGCTGAATGACGTGTGTCTGCTCAACTGATTGTCCAACACGTGACACGTTGAAACGATCGAATTTGATGCATATTTACCAAGTAATGTTAACTCTTAAGCCTTATATGTACCTAATAAAGTGTAATGATATTGAAAATTTAAATAAGTACGTTTAATTTTTTTTTCACAGTACAATATTGTTCTATTATTGGACACGGGTCTCTTATCAGAGTGAGAAGTACTCAGGCCACAGTCTATCACACTGCACCAGAGCTGGTTGGCAGACTTCGCAAGCCGTCGAGTAGATAACTTTTGATTGGGAATCAACCAGCAGTCTTTACTTTCGTTAGTCTTAGCACTGGGTTATATAGAAGTGGCAGTGAGCCACGTCTATATATGTCACAACTTACTACAATAATAAATTATTGTATGCGGTTATAAACAGTGGAAAGCGAACAGGAAATCTCTGACAAATTTGATTTTTAACATTTTACAGCCATATAAATTACTATGAAAAGTAACAATTATGTATTTGTCCCTTTAAATGCCAAATAAGTAGGAAGATAACATAAAAAATAATATTTAAATACAAATATAGTTTAAAAATAGAAACAAAAAAAAAGATAAATGACGTTTTGGCTATAAAAGAAAATTAATAGCAGGAAAAGCAGATAATTAGTTGCAACTAACATCAAAATGAAGACTGGTTCTTTTGAAGTACTAGCCAATCGCTAATTTGATATTCCACTTGATATTTTAGAAAAGTTTAGACTTGATCGTTACTAAGAATTGATGAACTAACAACGAATATTATCATCATAATTTCTTACAAACACTTTTTTTTTTGAAAAAAAATTCCTGTCTGCACACCCCGTTTTTCGGGGCAACGAACAGAATAGTGTGGGGCCCTTACCCACTAAATAAACCTGCCGTGTGCCATCTCTTCACCTGTACCTATTGGCGGGCCACTGGAACTATGTTACATTCCTTCAGTGGTATCATCATAATCACCCTAGCCTTATCCAGAATTTTTTATTGGGGTCGGCTTTCGATCTGTTTGGTTTTAGCTGATCCACTAGTATTTACACAGAGTGACTACGTATCTGTCCTCCACGAGCCCACTAAGAGGACACATTTTTTCTTTCAGATTTTTTATTGAGGACTAAGAAGCTGTAACCAGGACTGCGAGGACTCCAATTATTCGAACTGGAAGTGCACAACAAGGCTAGGAGGCCGAACATAAACAATAAATGCTAATATTTATGCCCAAAATATCACCACATTCACTGTTTTAGCTTAAACAAATTTTTTGGCTAGTGCAGAATGTTCTATTTTAGCGCCTATAACGTAAACTAATACTATATTACAATGAAATCAAGGGATGTGTACTTATTACTTATGTCACGGCATTATAATTAACTACATTATAATTAACTATATTAAATAACATTAAATGTTTAAGATTGTCACGTATCATTATAGTTCTATCTTAATCCTTTCAATTTGGGATGCCATGCTTTTCTCGATTATTCTCTGTGGCTATCAATCGTCCAATCACTGGTTTGATTGAATGTCTGTAAACGTCATTTACTGCTCGTTATCCACGCTCGAGGCGCGAAACATCCAACAGCATCGGCAGCCAATAAACATTTCATGGCCGAAGCGAACCTCTTTTGTTTTAGTACGTACGTCTCCGTACTATAAATACTGTAACTCTCTTATTGATCATTTGAAATCCAGTCGTTATTACCACAAAATGTGATATTTGAAATTGTTCTTTTTGTAATATTTATCGTTTCCAAAAAAAACGAGGATAATAGTTCGAAAAACATTGCCGTTTCGTATTACAAAAAATTCGATTGGATATTTGAAATGGGGGTTCGTTCGTTTGCCTGAAATTTATGGTAAGTATTTCGCGCAATAGGTCATAAATATGTTTACATGGCTTCAATAACATTAAACATTAAATGATTCGATAACACATTTAGGTATATTATACTAAATAAACATTTAGGTATATTATACTAGATTCTGCCTGATTTCAAAATTAGGTCTAATAATAGAAATTTACTCTACGGCACATTGATTAGTGCAAAACTCGCTATCCTAAGGGAATAGTAAATTTTTCCGGATAAAATAATAGCCTGCGTCTTCTTCTGTGTGTGAAAGCGTAAAACAAGCAGATATACGCACTTTCGCATTTATAAATATTAAGTAAGGTAGAAAATTATAATACTTATCTAAACAACATTACAATTAAGTTATTTAACATCTATTAATCTATATGTCAACAAATTATTTTATTATTTTAAAAATACAAAAACGACACTTAAAATTACCTACATGAGAAAATAATCAATTACTCCGCGTAAATAGTCCTGGTGAAAGGTTAATGTAACCATTTTACAGTCTCATTTAAAATCCGGCTTTTATAGGCTATCTTAAAACGTTCCTGTGCTCTAAATTAAATGAAGATGCGATCGTCCTGTTTCCATTTAAAGGTATATGCGTACATATGTATAAATACTGAAATACTTGCCATTCAGATACTCTTTAGTACTGGCGAATTTGAATTAATTATTTTAATTACACATACATTACTTCAGTGGTATAGACAAAGTACTTACGTGTATCTATTTATTATATTTTAGTATTTATACCAGGCGACTCTCGGGGCCACCAGGAATGGAGGCCCAGACCTACTAGGGGTGGAGGAACTCATGCGTAGAGCGTATACATCACCCCTGGCGAAAGGTAGTCTGAAGGAACACCGCGTGGTTTTAGCAGGTAGCCCAGTTCCACTAGGAGTCCGGCATAACCCCTCCGTCTGCCCGGTGGTCGGGTATCCATAAAGGATTTCCACGCATAAAAAAAAGGAAAATACTTATAAAAATAAATTGCTGGATATACCTTATTTTTGTTAAGGCGGATAAAAATGTTCCTAACCGTACACCCCGTCGTTCGGGGCAACGAACAGGGTAGTGTGGGCCTCTCACCCACTAAATGAATTCGCCGTGTGCCGTCTCTCCGCCTCGAATCTCGGTAAAAACGGCTATTAGAAATTCGACTAGTTTTAAAATATAGGTATACTTTTCAAATATAAAATATATTTCAAAGATGCAAAGACTTGAATATAGAATACAAATACCAGTATTTCTCTTTTTTATTTATTAACACAAAGTGCAAAAATGTGTTAATGTATATGGCTAAGCATGTCAAATGCTTAAAAAATATATGAAAATATTAAAATATTTGGTTATTTCATTTGTTACACATAATGATAAAATCTAATTTTCAAAATTTTTAATTTTATTCCAAGAATCCCAATAGTAAATAATCCTTTGGGATATGCCTAAACGATTCAATGTATCTCAATTTTGAAGTCCGCTGAGGCTAAGTCACGGACAGAAGGTATTGGTTTAATAAGTGTAGCAGGAAAATTGATTGAATGGATATATTAAACTAGAAAAAATGCTATGAAGCTTATCTTTATAAGATGCTGTGTAAGACTTACATTCTCGTAAAATTTGAACAGGTACCTAGGTAGTATAATATCACATTTATTTAATCTTTAATTATAAGAAAATTACTTTGTAGTTTGGTAGTTTTAATATTTTATTGGTAGAGGCTTTTGACTAAAATATAATTTTTTAACCTTCCGTGTTGATCGACTTCGGACCGCCTACATAGAGCCTCCCTAACAAAATTATACACTCGTTAGTTCTACGGAATGTTTGCTTGTTTTAATTTATTTTTACCATAGCTGGCGCCGAAAGTTCCGTGTTAAAACTAACAAAATTAGTCACAGTCGTAATGAAATAGATTATTGTTTATTGGGTTGCTGAGAGGTATCGTTTTTTGATGTCGGCTGTTTCTTTAGCCTGTCAGTGGCACCAATTAATTCAACTGTGACAATAAGTCAGGTAATTAAACAGGTAATTTCTCAATGCACGACGCCCGGACATGGCGAGTGATGTCACGTTGTCTTCGCGTCTTACCAGTGCCATGGACAGATGAATAAGTGTGTGTTGATTGGAATTTTAATGGGCGTTAATGGGCGGAACAATGATGAAATAGTCCCAGATGGAGATTTTATCGTTTCTATGCAATGATAAGAGGTTGAATGCCGGCAGTTTCAAAGGTAAATTGTGGACAAACTTGTTGGTTTAGCAAGGCAGTTTTGTACCAAATTAATTTCTGTGCTAGCAACAAAGTATTCGAAATAAGTGCAGATGTTTGAGTTTACTTTAATCAAATATCACGTTGGTATAATTTATTGTAGTCATATTTTAACTGTGTAGCTGCATGAAATTATTTTCAATTGCCTAATTTGGTACATGGAAACAGATATCAGTTAGATAAAATATGTCTATTCTAACAAATAAATTACTTCGTGGGAGCAGCATGCAGCATACACAAATAACTATTAACCCTTAATTGTGGGTATTTTGTGCGCTCTCCACATGGTCATTGTGTGGACATTAAATTAGATTTTTCCTGCGCAGTGATAATGACTAAACGCTTTATCGAAACGGCAAATCATCATGCGACACTCAATACGTGGGAATTTATGGACTGTGAAATTAACGTAGTAATTTAAGTACAAATTATAATTTGTGAATAAGGAAAAAGAGTATTTTAGTACGAGCGGGAATCGAACCTGCGTCCCTTCCTTTCCGGGGAAGTGCTCTAATCCACTGAGCTACCGTACTATTTCTAGAAATACTGAATTTCCTCAAAAATTCAAGAGTAGCTGAGCATGTCAAGTGCTAAAATATAGATCAAAATGTAGTAATTTAACTTTTTTTGGATAGTAAATATTCAGATTTATAAATAATTGAATATTTACACACAGTTAGTTTGATCGAATTACATAGTGATTTAAAAGAACAAATTATTTGTGATAAGTGGAAAATGAAAACTTTAGTGCGAGCGGGAACTCTTCAGCACTTCCCCGGTTTGGAAGGGACGCAGGTTCGTTCCCGCACTAAAGTTCTCTTTTTTCATATTTCACAAATAATTTGTTCTTTTAAGTAGCTGAGCATGTCAAGTGCTAAAATACAGATCAAAAATACAAAGCGATTGTTTGTTTCTAGGTCATAAAGTAAAATACTTTTCTATGGCAATAAATAAGTAAATTAATAGTTTAGGCTGTAAGTGAAATACATATCTAAACCGCAGCAATCAAACTGAACTGGACATATTAAACATTAATCACATAACACGGGAATTATTTACATTTATGTATCACAAAACTGGAAATCTCCAGTCTTTCCAGTCCAAAACTAGTTACCGTGAGAAAATGAGAAACGCTCAGGACAAAGAATAATGATGACAAATATTTAACGAAAACGTAGTGATTTAATATCGTGCTTCCGCATTCTGTATAAAAATAACACGGTACTGTGTGAAAAGCTAATGATCATACCAATAGTATAACTAATGTATACAGGAACTTGATGTCCGTTGTCGCCCTTTAACCCTCGGAGTGAGGGTGACAACGATTAGCTTGTGATTTAATGATAACTGGTCGTGAGAAAAAATATCAAGGATCTTCGTATTTACGTCTTTTAATGTGCTATTTTGGATTTTTATACTGAGTTAAGTCGTAAGACTATTAAGCCGGGTGTTATAGTGGGACTTTTATCATAACAGTTATAATTAATGGTAATATTTATTAGCGGTGGTGGTAGGTAAGGTTGAGTACCAAGTGGGAGCACTCTCTTGTAAACTAGCTCGAGCTTCTACCATCTATATTGTGATAGAACGTTACAACCAAAACACACTGCCAAACATTTGTTTCAGCCGATGGTCAATTTCCGCGAAATAAAATGCTAATCCGTGGCTTGTTAGTGTTCTTAGTTAGTTAGTTGTATCCATGAGTAGCAGTTTCTATTTACTATCAGGTGGGCCGTGGTTCATCTGTCACGATAAGTAATAAAAATTTATAATTAATTTTAAAATAACAATATAATAATGGTATTTTTTTTTATTGAATGTGGTGGCAGACGAGCCACGCCCCATCTGATGGTAAATTGTAGCCGTCGCTCATGGACTCAACTATACCAAGAGTATTATCAAGCCGTTGCTCACCATTTCATTTCATAGATATGAAATGAAAGAATAAACGGCTATCTCCTACTACAACAAAAACGCAACGATGTGCTTCATGTTTGGTCACACGGAGGATGGTGATATCAACCCTCTCGGGCCCGATAGCAAGTGAGTACTCCCAATTGGCACCCAGCCCTACCACAATCCACCAGTAACGCAATAGGCGATCATTGCATACTTCCCTTAGTCGCATCATACGACACCATACACGTGGGAAAGAATGGGGTGGTGACACTTGTATTCTTAGTCCGTCACCACACGGAAAAAAAAATGTAAATAATAATGTAAATAGTAATTGTTCGGAATGACCACGGAGTAACATAGCGTCATGTAAGGCTGTGCTCCTAATACATATTATTAGTAATTTCAGTGAGAGTATCTTAGCTGTTGTAAACAATGCTATATATATTCTTGCATATATATTTGATATAATTTTAATTCCAATCTTTGTAGAAATAATTATCAAAATAACTTTGGACACACAACTAATTTTATTGTATTATTTTAATTTTATAAAATGTAAGCATTGATAATTACGCAGTGCAAATTTTGGTGGTTAGTAACTATTTGCTCAATTTACAACTACAACTTAATTTATGCAAAAACTAAATACTTATTATCCAAATTTATACATGCTGCACCCAAAACTTCAATGGTAATGTAATGCAAAACTAATCAGTAAGTAACCAGTAATACATACAAGTAAAATATTTTAGTAAGTAACCCAGCATATTGTTATATATATATATATACATACCACAGTTCTGTAACCTAGCAAAGCTAGGTATTTTCTTTTAGTATTTCAGATGCCGTTGTTACCTAGGCTCTTGACTCATTTGACACCATTCGCAATAACGCTATGATCGAATTGGCTGGTAACTAAACAGTCAGTATAGACACGGGCCAAATAAAAATTGTGACTTACTTATTTATACTCTTAAAAGATTTATTGTGTTTTTGTTCCATATTTCCCCGTGACTTTTTCACACAACATTGAAATATCAATTGCGTTCTCATCTATATTATTCACATCACGAAATACTTAATATAAATACGTGATCAGTCGCTCGTTGAAGCACGTCGAAAGCATACGAATTGTCGTAATGTTTTCATAATGCTTGGATTTTTAAATAACAATGTTGATTCAATGTGGTTTTTCTTTGAAACATTTTGGTGATGAATGTCACTTAAAATATATAAAAGTCACTACCCTGTACATAGTACATTAATTATGTACACAAGAATACAATTCAGAGAACTAACTTAAGTGTGATACAATTAAGAGTTTACAAGAGTGGTATTGGGTCTTCAAAATAAAATAATTTAATTAAAAATAAAAAGAAATTGAGTAACACTTTCGCTGCGGCACAGATCCAAAATAAATTTCGGCCTACATGGCCACAACTTATTCTAATTAGTTGCTACAAAGTTCCAATTAGTACGATTCGGTATCGGATGCGCCCGCACCATGCACTCTGCGCGCGGTGGCTAACATAAACTGCACAGATAAAATTTAAACCTTTTAATGAAGTCTTGGATTGCTTTATTTACTCTGACATAAATAAATTTTGGTCTTCAATATGCACAGTCGCCTTAAATTTATTCGCCCCCTAATGTTGCTACTGTTTATATTATTACGCAGCTTTTTAACGCAATATTGAATGTAATAAAACAAACAAAAAGTTATAAAATGTGAAATAAAAATAATAGCAACGAGTAAGGTTTGAACCCGCGTCTTTTGGACTAACGGTAATAATAAATTGCCAAAAAGGATTTCAATAAATATAATCATGATGCAATGTTTAAAAATAAAAACACTACTTAAAATATATACCTATATTTTTACACTTGTAAACTTCATTCACCTTAAAAGACTTTATGGAATACCTATTTAGATATAAGACGCTTATCTTAATAGCCACTTCATTATTAAATAATTTTAAGAAGAAAGAGTTCCATTCATCCATTCATCAGCCTTTCAACGTCCACTGCTGGACATAGGCCTCCCCAAGAGAACGCCACAAAGAACAGTCCCGTCATGGGGGATAATGCAGTAATCGCTTGGCAGGCGGGTTGGCGATCGCAGTGGATGTTGTTAATACTCGAGGGAGTGCTGCTGCCCGCTCCCCTGGTGGCCCTCAGTCGGCTCTTACGACTCCCGTGGGTAGAGAGGGGCTGGCCCCACACGGTCAAGTAAGAGTTATATTACCTAAACTAAAAGTAAATTTTAAGAAATTTTTTTTAAAGTATATATATTATCATATTTTCATGTGATTGTATTGTAGAATGCCGAATCTAAAATTCAATAAAGACTTGTAATTACCAAAATTTTAATAAAAAAATAAATAAACTCAAAGATAAGAATACAACATTATAAAATAATGTACTTATTGTCAATTATATTAATTCGTAAGCAACTGAAGAAAATATCGCCGATTTCTGGTTTCGATATAAAATAAAATGAACGAACGCAACGTGGTACGGCGACATTGCAGATCGAAGGTTGGAATCGAATGCAGCGAGCAATAATGAGCCTAATGATACCTTTAAAGAAAAGGTGTTAAAACGTTTATTGGAACCCGTCTAAAATATTATTAATAGCTTTTTAACAAGCCGACGCCTCATTTAAGCTATAGACTTTTTTTACATAAATCTCCAATCGAAATCCTCAAGAAGATTGTTATTCAATTATTACTTGGCTCTGTGATGATCAAGGTTGATAGACCCTAATGCAAGGTTCCTTGCGACATCGCTCTCTCGTCTCGTTTAAAACGAAAACGATTTAACTAAAGCGATGGCATAAATTTGATTTCACGGTCTTTTAATGTAATATACGAGCACCGGTTAAACACTTTGTAAGATTAAGACTGACTACATACATGTATAACATGCACCGGAGCATCACAAGTTTAATTAAATCCATGGATGAGTTTGCCCAAATTATGACTACAATTAAAACAATCGAATGAAGACAATCTGATGCTTATAGCCAGGCTAATAGGATTTTTTTGCTACCGTTATCAAAATTTGACCAGCTGATGAGAAACCGTTGGGTCCCGCCTCTTACATTTCATGCGATATCGATAATTTCAGGCTAGTGCTTCAGACAAACGCTGTCCACCGATGAGTTGTGAGGGCATCGATTTATTATTAAAATCAGCCTGTCGCACGTGCAGGCTTCCTGTTCTCAAAATTGGTTACAAAATTGGCGACCGCTCGTGCCGTACACACGGTAGTTAATGATACCAAAAAAGTTACAAGACTTAACTTTTCAATTATAATTCAAGAATAGCATAATATGGAAAGCCATAATTATTTTTTTCATTGTGCTTTTTTACAATATTAATAATATTTAACGATCTCCTATATAAAGTAAAAATAATTTTAGATAGTTTTATACGTACTCGGTACTGTCCAATACTCTGCACGGGAGATGTCAGATATTAGAAGCGTCAATATTTGTTACAAATATATTATTTAGGATAAATTTCGACGTGCCGCCGGCGGACCACTGAAGTAATCCGACACAGTACCAGTAGCCCGTCAACATAGGCGGAGAGACGGCACACGGCGGGTTTCTTTAGTGGGTGCGGGCCCCACACTACCCTGTTCGTTGCCCCTGAACGACGGGGTGTGCGGTTAGGATCATTTTTTCCCGCCTAAACAAAAAGAAAAGGATAATTTCAACGACCCACGGCTCACCTGATGGTAAATGGTAACCGTTACTCATGGACTCAGCTATACCGGGAGTATTATCAAGCCACTGCTCACAGATATAAAATGAAACAAAAAATAATCTGTTTAAGATGTTTTATTTCTTGAACCAATTTTTAATAGCAAAGAACGCAATACTTTTGAGTTTCCGCCTTTATGATATATTTGAGTGCATTCGTATTATTTATCTTATAAGTTAAATTAGTTAGTATTTATATATATTATTTATATATATATATATAGCATTTATATATTTATACTTTTATATTGCAAGCAACTCCATTCTATTCCCAATGTCTGCAAAATATTTCCAGCAACTCTAGAAAAATACTAATTAATATATTGATCTAGATAAACTTTCGCATTTATGGTGTAGTATGATCAATAGTGATAAAAATAAGATATGCTTATCTAGAAACTTCTAATCCTCAATCCCTTTGGGCTGAAAAGTTTGGCAGGGGCGCACGTGCCGGTCAGTGCGCAAACGCAGATGTACCGCGACACCTGCCTTGACAGCTATCCATCTCATTCCTACGTACACCACAACCTATCGCTACATCTCTGTCTGATACCGTATTTTTAATTCCAACACAGAAGTGCAGCCGCGGTACGAAGATCAGAGCCACTGTATTTTACATTATGTGACCTGTTTCTTAATGACATTTACGTCCTAAAATAGTTCTGTGTGATACTCATTATTATTCCTTGCGCGAGTGATCGCACCCTGTAGTCTATGACCATGTTTAACACTATGGCCTCCAACATGTTTCGGAACTTGTTCTAGATATTAAGTACGTACCATACATTCATGCTAGTATTAAGAGTATAGTCGAGTAAAGGTTTGTCGGTAAATTCAAACATTCACTCAATTGTACCCATAGTAGGTACAGTTTTTACATGAAGTATCAATGATGCTTATCATTGATCAATTGAAGCAAAATATTTGAAATCAGAAATACACTAAATACCATCGGTGAAGTGTAGTGTATCACTCATTTTGTTAGATTACATTTTAGATTACTTTTTATACGTCGTAAGGTAAAGTGATACAAAGAAATGCTTAAAAAACATATTTAGCACCGAATCAAATGTTAATAAAACGGACTAAGATGTTGATTTGATCGTGATTAATGACGCCATATTGACAAAAGCTCAGCACGACAGACGTCTTGCTGAGAGAATTAGGCACACTGGAGCTTCCAAACAGAGGCACCATGATAATACAGAAATGTCAATGTAACCAACCCACTTTTATTGTGAATTTGCATTGGATATTATAATAATCTTATTTTTTTTTTTATTGCTTGTAATGGCAGACGAGCCACGGTCCATCTGATGGTAAATGGTAACCGTCGCCCATGGACTTGACAATACCGAGAGTATTGTCAAGCCGCTGCTCACCAATTCATTTCACAGATGAAATGAAATATAAACGGCTATCTCCTGCTACAGCCAAAACGCAATATTTATCTGACCTCAACGAGCCAATGGCTATAGAGATCAGGTAGGCAGTCTCTTAGTAGTACAAGTAGGCTCCGTGCATATACTAGTGGTACAGCTAAAACCGAACAGATTGGAAGCCGACTCCAAAAAAGTTTGAGATAAGGCTAGGAAGATGATCACGTTTAATATTCCGACACACTAGTTTCTATTATTTTATTATAGGTACAGATAAGGGTCCGTGTTCGTTGGCAAAATGCACTAGATATAGTACTTAATTATTGCAAATATAAACAATAAAATCTCTATTTTAATGTTTTACAACGTCTCCCCCCCCCCCCCCTCACTTGCGTGGTAGGCAGAGAGAACAGAGTGCCAAAAGGCTCTATTCTTGCATACATCTCTCGCTTCCTCAATATTCATTATTTTCTTCGTACACGTTTTTGAGACTCTTGACTCCATCTTCCTTTAATACATGACCGATTTAGTCTTAATAGGCGAGTCTCGGTCCTGGTTTTTTTATTCAACTCTGCTAAAAAGGGTTTATTAAAGTACTAATATAAATTACTATGTGAAACAAGTAATACTATGCGTTAGGTATCTAAGTTTTATAATTACCAAATGATATTACTAGATACTCTTTGTATCCTGTATTTTTACTTTAAAAGTTAGTTGTTTTATTTATAATGAATTAAGATCTGGGTATATTTCACTCTTATTTTACAAATTAATTATCTAAAAATTATAAGTGTATAAATTAGCTTCCGTATCCGCAGTTCCAAAAATAAATATTTTTTACCAGCGTTTTATCAAATTACATGATATTCTTATAGCGTAAAAATTTCTTAATTAAACAACAAATACGAATCTATTCTTTGTGGTTAACGCCTTTTTTTGTTAAAGGATATCGCCGCTCATCAATTTAATAACTTATTTTTTGATGTGTAATAATCTGTTTTTTGTTCTCCTATCCTATCATATTTTTTACTGCTTATGGTAAAAACTGAGGCGTTAACCAGTTTTAGCTTTGTAGGCTCATTGCAGGCGTAATTGTATTCGTGCCTTTTATTAGGAACTTCAACAGGAAGAGGCTATCCCTGAATTCCCAGCATATAAAACTGTCGCGATTTTATATAGGTTTACTGCTCATTTAATAGCTGTACGGTACGGTATTATTCTTAATTGACAATCGTTAAGATGTTACATTTACAGCCAGTCCCCATAAAGTTTACATTCAGTTCTAAGGTACCTGTAGACCACCGAGTGAGGGCTTAAGGAAATTCGCTGAGACGTCACAATTTAATTAAGGGCGTTCTCCTAATTAATGTTTCCTCTTTCAACTGTTAGATCTCACGGACAGTTCACGAACGATTGAGCAACGATTTGTTGGTTTTGTAGTGACAAACAATTTTATATTCATTTTAATATTCAATAGAGATAAATTAATAAACTTTTTTATAAAGGAGGATCTTATAAAGTCATAATCTACAAGATTTAAAAAAAAGTATTGAAAACGTTTTGAATTATACTAATTGCATTAAAATTCTTAACTATTATGCTATCACAATACACGTACTCGTCCGTTCGTTTATCAAGTCTTGAAATAAATTACCGAAATTTTATCTGCAATAAGATCTCCTGCCACCGGGCAAGTGATGTCTTGATAATGACATGAGGTTGAATATCGTGAGACACATCTCGGGAACAAAACCGAGCATCACGACAAAGGAGCAATGTCCCAAGTATTTTGTCACTGTTTAAGCGATCCAATCAGAGGCAAAGGATTCGTAGCTATAAAAAATATTACTGACATCCGAAAGGGCTGATAGTCAGATACAAATTATTATTAAGTCATGCGATTATCTTTGTATGATAAAAAATGGGATGGTAAACAAAGTTGTTAATTTCTATCATTTGGTATCTAGATACTGTTCACTGTTATTAATAAGCAATGTCACTGGCCGATTACTATTAATAAGATAGGGTGGTAGCGATACCACACGCAACTCCTAATAAATAGATAAAAATAAAAGTGATATCATATGTAACAGGTAATTTGAAAGATGCCGATTAAGACATCACATCAAGAAATTGTTTTTTGAAAAGGTTTGTTTTTGTAAGTATCAATTATATTATTATTTTTAATCAGGTCTCGTATTATTCAGTAACAAGCAGATGTTACACGCAGGTACATGTTTTAAAGCCGGGTAGGTATCTGCAATATACAAAATAACGATAAAAAAATACTTACATAAACTTTATAAATTCATTTGAAAAAGTAATATTAAAGGAAAATATCGTATTTATTTCTGAATATACAATAGGTATTTGGTTTTGATTTTATTTAAAACATTCCACCCACATTATTGTTTTTTACATATTTAGAGAAAAGAAAGACAGTTTCCGTTGATATATAAAGTACTAACTTTAATAATTTTCATTGCAAAATATTCACAAAAAAATATATGACGGTACGAAGTTCGCCGTGTGAGCTAGTAATAGAATATATACTTTATTATTTAATTGAACGACCACATTTGAAGAAACAAAACTGACGATAAGCATTACATGCGAGTGACGTACAATTTAGTTCTTTTTTATATAATTCAGAACGCCGGTGGCCAATAAGCATACAACCCATCTGATGGTAGCCAGTTATCGTAGCCTATAGACGCTAGTAACACCAGAGGCATTACTTGCGTGACGCCAATTCCAAAGATATGAGTTGAAAGAAAGGATAATAAGGAGAGGATGGAGTATAAGGAGGGAGTTTGAGTCTCGGGAGGTCTCACTTTCCATACGAGGTAAAACCGTGTAGGAGTGCTTACCATTGTTTCACCCTGATCTTCTGTGAGAGGGTAGTACTTCTCCAACCGAGCCGACCCATTCATGCTGGATCAAGCAAGGCAAGGTTTAATCAGTTTCGTTGAAGCGTTGATATAGTTTACAAATAAATGTTTACTCAATACTATCAATGGTAATTCAATGGGTAACTCTGACCATTAAATCACATTGAATCCAGTAAACAAACAAAACTAAGACCCCCAAAACAAGGAATCCTGGTAAATAACTTCACCTTGCGTGTTAATAGTACCTAACCTTAATTAAACCATGCGTCTTTCTCTACTGTCTAACTTCCGTATTGATCTTAGATTAAACGTGACCATTCATCACGTAATGGAAATCAATTATTTGGGATACAAATGAATCCCATATAAATAAAATAAATAAATATTCACGGACATTTCACACAACATCCTCTGGTACCAAACTAAACTTAACAATTGTGCTATGGGTACCAGATTACGGATATAATACATATATTCGTTTTTTTTGCAAATACATACATATCATAGATAGAAAACACCCAGACGCAGTACAAATATATGTATTAATTACACAAATCATTGTCCTGAGTGGGAATCGAACCCATGACTTCGTGGACGGAAGTCGGTTACACTACTGACTACGCCACGACCTGTCAAATAATGAAAATGAGACAAACATTTTGCAATTTATAGTGCTGAGTCTTGAATATTCTCATGTCTAGGTCATTACAAACAAAATATATATATGCTTCTACAGTTTTTACTTTACCATTGTAAACTCTAGTTTCCCTGGAATAAAGTAGGATAATAACTTAGTAAAATACTTTATATACCTTCATGTAGACAGCATATAATTTTATAACTTTAATAAGAAAGAGTACGTTTGCCTAATTTATTCATTATGCATACGTTTCTGTAAATGCAAATTCAAAATACATATAATATTACTGCAAAGAATACCACAAAAAACTGGTAGTAATTAATAGTAATGCTTAACTTTTTAGTTTATGTTTCTGATATTATCTAAGAAAACTGCACAAACAGTTCAACATAACATTCACAAACTTGAAAAAGTAAAACAAAAATTATTTGTATGAAATATAGGTGATTTACTTAAACAAAAGCGCCGCACAGCGTCGTCGGTGTCATATTCATTATTGATATTTCCATGTACGCCACCCAGGGAGTAATAGCATTGCATAAAATATCAATTAGAGCACGTTTTGAATGGCAAAAAATCTCTTTATTTCTCAATTTTGCCAAACGAATACGATGTTGGGATATTGGAGTAAGTCATTTACATGTCCGTTTGGGAGGTAAGTAAGGTAATAAGGAAATCAATGTTTTTATTATAATATTATAATGTACACTGTTTAAGGAACAGTCTGACTAAATAGTATCACGAAAATATTGTATGTTCAAAAGTATATCACAATAATATTTTCTGAATCAGTGATATTTTTTTAAATATTACCTACTAGTAACTGCTTGTGTGCGGGTGGACTATAGAATATAAATACATCACATTACGGCACACTAATGATCTAGATATAAACGAACACTGCTATCCCACGTGAGACTATGTCCTTTTCTATGTTACAGACTGTTGATTTAAAAATTTCACGATAATTGGTTCTTTACAACGTGAAGGCGTTACCAATAAAAAAAACTCATTTTCGCATTTGTAATATTAGTAAGGTAGGTAGTTAAAAAGAGAGATTTGTGTTTGAATGCATACATGGAATATCATTTAATATACATTAAATTTACGGAATATGATCTCCTTAAGAATTTCAATACCTAAGACTTCTTGTTTTTAGGGCTCGCGACAATGTTGACGGGTATGCGTAAACAACGGACCGCGGTAACACGTATTTTTTGTGCTTTGATTTATTGTTTCACGTTTCAAAAGTTGGTTTTTGCGTTTAAGCCACACACGTACCACCTCCGCGGTTGATACATGCAAATTGCTATGCTTTTTTTCCTTTTTAACCAGTGAACTATGTGAATATTTTAGTGCTGTTAGGTTTGCTATACTTTATACTTTTTAAGCGAGTGTTTTAATTAAATTGCGCGAAAATTCTATAAATAAAATGTATGTTATTTATATGCTCTAAAAACGAAACTATAATAAATACCTACTCTATTTAACTGTATTTTGTATACAGTTTTAATTTGCGCCCAAGATGTGTATGCAAGCGTTTAAAATGCAAGCGTTCAAAACAAAATCTATCTATTACGTTTATAAAGCTGTTACAGAGCTGTGTACATTTATGATATTTGAATATAAATTACCGTATTAGAAGTATTTAGGCGTCTCGGAACATATTTTTTTTATAATTCTCACCTTTATGTTAGTTCCCACATCACTCTAAAACTACTGAACGGATTCTGATGAAATTGTACTGTTAATATCTCTAGATCTTAATTAGATTTATGGGTGCGTATACTGTACTGTACATTTTATATCGCTACTATGTACTTGGCCGTGTGGGGCCGGCTTTAGAATTATCCCACCCCTCTCCACCCATGGGAGTCGTAAGAGCCGATTGAGGGAATAGTGGGCAGAGTGGGCAGCAGCACTCCCTCGAGTATTAACAACATCCACTGGGATCGTCAACCCGCTTGGCAAGCGTGGCGATTACAGCACTATACCCCCAATTTGGGGAGGCCTATGTTCAGCAGTGACTGATGGATGGATGAATGGATGACTATGTTCCCAACATGAGGTATAAACTAAAAACTTGAAAATCTAATCGAAATTATAACAAATAAAAGTTATAACGGAACGCCCCTAATCAATATTGGGACTGAGATGATGACATGACAGCGCAGTCCCGTGGCTCTGCTAAGGTTTTATTACTAAAGAGTTAACGTCAAACATTTAATATCGCTCACATAAAATTATTAAAGACATTATAATAATTCCAGCTCTCGCAACCCTCCTTCTAATTGGCACCTTATTTAAATTCCTACTGGTGATTATTTTGGATCTGGACTTGCAAATGTTGCATATCTGGTTTCTGTGTAAAATCTACTTCTTTATTAAGTGAGGAACTTTTACATTTGCGTAAAGGTAAGCATACTTGGTAAACGATCGGGTAATCCCATTGGCACTTTATTTCGTTACCCATATTAAGCGATATTGGATTTTATACCAGGTTAATAAAGAATTCTTGTAATCTCGCATAAGTGCACATATTTGTTATTAAAGAGCGTAAATTTTGAATTTTACAAGAAAATAATAATCTAAACCTCTATATAGCTAATACGTGTACTTTAAAAGTAGCTGAAGTCGATTCTGTTAAATAATGTTGAGCTGCATAATGTTTTTGCTGGTTAATGTTGCGACGAACGTTGAATAACATTACTTTTTTATGGCGGCACAATAATTTCTCACTAGACTGCGGTAACTCCCCGCTGGTGGCAGGCGACGTCACGGGGTGAGCGTTACGAGCGGCAAATCGGTTTTTAACGTAAACCCGACCATTTGTAGATTGAGGGAAATGTGTTATTTATGCATTACTTACAGGCACGCACCCCACCGCGGGATCATGTTAATTGGTCCACATTTCATTAATGCCACATTGTTAAGATATACTATTTTCGTTTTTATTTGATCTCCCGTAGTATAGTTGCGAGTTGGAGGGTTAATTACAATAATGCGATCATCATTATGGGCATTTTGGAGGTGCTGGGCATTTTTTATATTCATTCTTCATTTTCTTGAATTGTTTTCAGTAAAAGTCATACTTTTAAGGATTGACATATATTTCTGTCAAGCCAATACTATTGAGCACATCCAACTAGAAAAAAATATACACATTAACACAGAGTGCGAAAATGTGAAGTCGAAAATAGCAGTTACGAGAAGAATTTCAACCTGCATCTCTTGGAATACCGTTCTAGATGCTTTGCCAATTTAGCCATCGTAACAATTACTTGGAACTGCGAATTTTGATAACACATTCCTTCTTAATATCTTGGGTGGTACCTGCGCCATCTGTTGGAAGTATTTCGTACATTATTCTGACAAGGTAAGCTAAATTTTACAATCAAGATTCATACCAAATAATTATATGGCTAAGCATATCAGATGCTTAAAAAATCTATAAAAATATAAATATGTACATATTGATGGGATACGTCTTCTATGTGTAATTTAGACTTTTATTTGTTGGAAATGACTTCATCAAGTTAAGACAAAAACGTCGGTATAGTTATATGAACCTGAATAGGGCCCGGGTCTATTTTATTCATTTATTACGTCGTAAACTCTTAGATTGCTAATTAGTTTTATAGATGTGTTACTTTTGTGACAAGACTTTGTTTACTATCCTAGTTTCCTAGGACCAAGCAATGAAAAATATTCTAATTTTAAAATGTGACTGCTTTCAAATAACATTAAAGTTGGCGCGATTATTTCATTAAAGACATAAGAGACGACTACATTGCATTGATATTATACTCATATTTTCTAATAATTTGTAACCGAAAAATATTAATGCGAATAGAATTCCACGATCTTTGGAAATTACAATGACTTTTGTCTATATTAGCGTGATGTGTATGTTCTTTTTTATATTATAAATGTGAAAGTTTTTATGTTTGTTACTTCATCATGCAAAAGCGGATTTGGATAAAATTTGGCACACAGATAGTTATTTTTTACCTAGATTAACATACAGCATCGGAGACCTTTAATCTTTTATCTGGATTAGTATTAGATAAATCAATGGAATATAAGTAATCCTGAATAAAATGTCGTTTAGGATAGCTATTTTTGCATAGAGAAAATGTGTCATAGTGTGACGTCAAATTTATTATATTAGTTAATTCTGAGGTCCACGCAGACGAAACCAAGGGCATCAGCTAGTACAGTAATACATTTTAGTATTGACATCGAGTTTTACTCCTTTTTTTTTCTTTTTTGTTACGAGGGGAAAAAATGTTCCTAACCGCACACCCCGTCGTTCGGGGCAATGAACAGGGTAGTGTGGGCCCTCACCCACTAAAGAAACCCGCCGTGTGCCGTCTCTCCGCCTTTATTGGCGGGCCACCGGAATCGAGTTTTACTCCTGCGAGTTTTTCTATTTCACAGTTTAAATAGTAATCAAAATTGGAGCCTAGTTATGCACTTGAAGTTCAAACAATCGGAAAGAAACGGTGGGTCCCGGCTGTCCATTGATATCCTGGCAGTCAGTACATGTTATCAGTCTTGAATAAAAATCTGACTCCGGTCTTGCTCTAAGGTCGCAGTTATCCCCTTAGTTGGGTCGTGAAGGTCAAATAAGTCATTCCATGTAACTAATGGTGGATCAGCTAAAAGTCAACAGATCAAAACTGACCCCAATAAAAATTTTGGGATAAGGCTAGGGAGAATTTTAGTCAAATAGGTGACATATTAAATAAAGAGCAAATTATTTTTTAAAGTGGAAAAAGAGAGCTTTACTTCGAGCGGGATTCGAACCTGCGTCCCCAGAATGCGGGGACGTACACTAGACCTGAGAATAGTGTATGTAAATGCATCAGATAGGTGGCGTACGTTGTAAAGATATCTACAACAAATGTGGAGTGGTGATTGGGAGTCGCCGTTGGTGACTGCGATGGCTTAGCGGTCTCGAATCCTGTTTGCAGTAAATCTTTTTCCACTTTCATAAATAATATGTTTTTTAAAGTAGCTGAGCGTGTCTAGTGCTAAAATACAGATCAAAATATCAAGACCTATCAAATGATAAAAATAATTTGCGACTTATCTAAAAGTTTTTTATAATCCTTTATTTTATTGGGTCCTTGTCTTCTTATGTGAATTATAAATAGTAATATATATTGGATTTAACTTTTTAAAATAACAAATACACGGCGTACCTAGTTTGTCACATACTACAAGTGTACGCGATTAAAGCCCCGTGATCAATGCTACAACGCGGGTGGCGGGTTTTGTAAAAAATAGTGATTTCATGTGTGTTGAAATTATTCATTTGTTTAATATTCGAATAAGCTTTTTTATTAATAACCTTACATAAATAATGAAGTTATAGTATTGACATTTATTTATTTAATATTTAAATGCCATTATTTTTAATTTTATGAAATATGTATATAAGTAATTACATTATATTTCAATGTACACTTAAGTTCTTACACTTTTTCAGCTTTTCAAAAAAAAATATATTAAAATCAATGGAATTTCCACAATATCTTTAGTTAGTATTTATTTTCAAATCAAACTGAAAATCAGGGGTTATTCAAAATTATTTTTATCAACAGCTAGTTGATATATCCTCTAAAGATAAGGCAATTAGAAAATGGAAGAGCTTATCATTTAACAAGCCTTGTAATAATACTTGTTTGTGCCTGCTTTAGCGTTTAAAGGTATTAAAATTTCAAAATCATGATCAACATAAAGTCACAGTCGTAATAAAGTTATTAAAATAAAACAATTGTGTCTGAATGTTTAATTTTATTTAAAGGAATATTAAACTTCTCTTTGTCGGTGACAT
The DNA here is from genome assembly GCA_948253155.1 of Leucoma salicis. NCBI lineage: Eukaryota > Metazoa > Arthropoda > Insecta > Lepidoptera > Erebidae > Leucoma > Leucoma salicis. Next base: position 10,648,440 of record OX411807.1, on the reverse strand, counting down.
TAAGCTTATTGGGGCCTACCATTTTATAATATTTAACGTATTAAGATATAGTAATATGCAACAAAACTGAGTACTGTCGAGAAAATATTAAATATATTATTATTACAAACACCCGATTTCCGGTGTAAATATGCTCACGTGCCTAAGGAGTTGGTAGATACAAAAACTTCAGAGGAGGTCAGTTGTTCACAAATAAGTCTTTTTTGGTTACCCATCTAACTCAACTGGGTGTAAGATATTAACCTTGCTGATCGTTTGAGGGGAAAGTAGATAGATGACCTCCATTTACTTGCAATTATAAAAAAAAACACTAAAGTTATTACAAATACAGCATGCCAACCTTAGCGAAGTCTTTACTGCATTTAAAAATGCACTTTATAAACGACCAGCAATCATTTAAAATTATATATTGCTGCTTAAGAATAAGGGTTTACTTTTTGCGTGTAAGTACAATGAATTAAGTCACGTGGTATACCTCGCATCATTGACAATCGACTCCATTTACCATTGTCAAATTGCTACTTACAAAGTTTTGACGGAGCTTGCAATTAGAGATCATTGCCTTATATCAATTCAGGTAATTATTTCGTTTACATTGTGTAATTTTAGGATGAGTTATATTGCCTGGATCAATACTTTTGATGTAATGCCGCATTCTTGTTTTATTTCGAGTAAGTAAAACGTGCCTCGTTGATGTCTTTTGCAAGAAAGTAATAGCTCTGATATTTTAATCTGTTGCCAATATAAAAGATGACTTTAATGTACTATACCATGGCTCAATTTTGGTATCCGATTAGTCATTTTTAATTAGGCTTTTCTTTTCTACGATAACTTAGCGGTCCAATGCAGTTTTCCGGATAAAGATAGACGCAACTTCGAATCCTGTTCGTCGAAAATGTTTATCTTTCCATTTTCACAAAACATTGTTCTGTTAATTTGCCGCGTGGGGCTGGCATCAAGAATAGCTCCACCCCGTCTTTTCCTATGGGAGTCGTAAAAGCCAACTAAAGGATTACCGGGGGACCGGGCAGCAGCGTTCCCCTGTGTACTAAAAACATCCACTGCGATCGCCAACCCGCCTGCCAAGCGTGGCGATTATGGTAATACACCCATTTTGGGGAGGCCTATGTGCATCATTGGATGATGAAAGGCTGATGGATAGATGGATTGTTCTAGTTTTGATGTACCTACTTATTAGGAAATTTTCAAAGATGATTTTTTAATATATCGATACAAACAAAAGTTTTAGTCATTCTTTGACTGCTTAGTTCACTATCAATTACGGTTTTATTTTTTATTACCTGATAATGTCTATAATATAATTACTTATGGAGAGATATAATATATATACATATATTATTATAAACATAAAACAACAATAATTAATTGGAACACCCATTACGAAACTGGTGCTGCACTAATTACAATTACTGATATTTAAGCAAATTAGATTATTAGCAGTCCTTGGCTATAGGCACTAGACATTTATAGGTAAACATACAAATAAAAATAAAATACAGTAAAATTTTACGTTTTATTTTTTTTTAATTATTATGGCTAATCGTGTCAAATGCTTAAAAATACAACATAGTTCATAGTATATAAAGAATCTCATAATTATCTCTAAGGAAGTTTTTGTTCTCGTAATACAGACTGTGATTTCTAAAAACAACTTGTAATCAATAATCCGTCCACGTTCAGATCAACCACACGAGAAGACAATAAAATTGTGGCGCCTACTGCCACAGATTATAAATATGACACGTTCAAAGTAATGACGAGGAAATTGTAGCTACGTGATGATACGCGCTGCTTTATTTTTTTAGTAAAAGTAAAAGTTCCGCCCCTACCCTGTAGTGGTATGTATTCGGAAGTCTTTTTGTGATTTGAATAAGAATCTAATATGGGAATTCTAAGTAGTCGTTTCCCTTTTAAAGAAACAAGTCGCGTGTGACGTTATTAGTTTATATTGATGTCAGGTTAAATACTAATTTGTGTAATTTTTTTAATAAATTTGTTGTTATTTATCAATATTTTTATGTTTTTTTATTGATTTTTGATAGCAGACATGCTACTGCCTACTATTAGGTAGTATAACCACTGCTCATGGTCTCAACTATACTGAGAGTACTGTCAAACCGCTACTCACGATTTCATTTTACGGATGTGAAATGAAAGAGGTCCCACTTGTTATCAAACCCAAACCCAGTAATGTGGTGAGTGATAATTGCTTACCTTCCTTGGTCAACTCTTATGACACCCGTAGATAAAATAATGGAGTGATGACAATTGTATTCTTAGTCCGTCATCATACGGAAACTATAATATATTATGCAGTCGTGTAACGCTAACAGATTTTTTTTAGTAATAAAAACACATACTTTGTACCCAATAACACTACTCTTATAGGAAATATGCACTTGCACACTTTTATAAGAAACACGATCCGATTAGAATACACCAAATACAATTACCTACTAAAGATCAACGCTAGTACGCATGCGCGGCTGCTAACGCAAATCTATTACTAGGCAAAGCCTCTCAGCTGTGATTGGAGGAGCGATTCAAGTTGAACCAAAACACTACCAATAGGCTTCATCGACGTAACAATAACGCTCACTAGCTACGCCTGTAACGGTGCCTTTGCTTACTTAATATGCTTCTGTTTACATTGAATTTATAAGGAAACCTGTGCACTCAAATGTTAGAAGTAAACTTGTTAGATGTGTACTTGCGTCTTATAAGAATCTAGTTTTCATAGTGCTTTGTAGGCAAAGTTTGTTCGTAATTTATTGATTTATATTTATCGGGCATTATTAATTATAATTATGAATTCGTAAAGTCTATAGGTGAAATTATTATAATAATAAATTAATTATGTTCCTATTTGTACTTACATTTTCGTAAACTTAAAGTTTCCTTAATACTTTCACAGAAAATATGTAGTAATTACTTTAACCTTTATTTTAAAAAGATATATGAAGAAAAATTGGTTACTATAACATTATATAAGCCTTTGTCTGCGGCTCCACCGCAGCCAAAAACTAGTTTTTAGGTTATAATCTCAGGCTCCTGATATAGTAGCGGGATAAAATGTATACCAGTTTTTAAGTCTCATCAAGAGCTATCAAACATAAGAAGTTGCATCAAAATCAATTTAGTAATTTTTGCGTGATGCACGTACGAACAAACAGAATAACAGTTAAAAAAATGTTTTGTGTTTAGACACGCCTATATCACCTAATACAGTCACATTTTTCCCAAATATCTTAAATGTACAGACACAGCTCTGTTACAGTTTTATAATAGTGTAGATATTGTGTATGTGCATATGTATATTCACAGATTATCTTTGTACTCCATAGTGTAACTATGCTGGGCTGCTCTAAATTACCGTAAGAGATATACAAAAGATTTTTTTCAATTAACAGTGGGTGTGACGATGACGGTATACCGATGGTGAACATCGACAGGTTGATAAGGTTAAATGACATTGCCGTGGTCAAATCCTTAGTTGGGTGACCACATTCCAAACAAAATTACATATGTCTACTTACTTCGGTGAGCATGAAAAGCTGTCCGCTCCAGCTGTCATGGTAATCGATATGCTAAGTCTGGTTTAACCTTAGAATATCATTATGCATTTGGCTCGTAAAGGTCAGGTGACAGCTAACATGAGTTAGTAGCGCAAGTATTTCTTCACCTTCATTATTAAAAAAAAAACAATATTAAATATACAAATTATTTGTGAATAAGGAAAAATAGATTTTTTGTACTAGCGGGAATCGAACCCGCGTCTTTCCCAATCCGGGGAAGTGCTCTAAGATCTTTCGATCATCCCAATCTCCTTATCACAATTGTATTTACGACCAACGACATCTATCGGAAGCATTTACATTCATTAAACCAATATAGTTAGTCTAATTTTGCAATTAAAATTCATGCTATATGATGGCGCGATTTTTTAAACATTTTTGGTCTATATTTTTTAGGATTTGATATGCTTCGCCACTTTTTAAAAAAAATGTCTTCATAAGTAGGTACATCAAAACTAAACAGTTTTTTGTGAGAGTGGAAAAAGAAATATTTTCTTCGAGCATGATTCGAAGATGCATCTATACATATTTGGGGGACTGCATTGGACTGCTAAACTATCGTAGAAACCTACTGACAATCCCAATATCCACCTTAGATTTTAGTCTTATAAGACCGGGGCGTACCGGACGCCAGACGCAAGTTCAAATCCTGCTCGTAGAAAATTTCTCTGTTTCTACTGTCACGAATATTTTTTCTAGTTGAATAGCCGATCATGTAAAATGCTAAAAATCACAATATAAACTAGTTATATTAAAAGCTATAAAACAACTACATTTGTTGAGGAAGTGCAACGAATAAGTGTAAGATAGTAAGAAATATACTATAGACTCATAAAATGAACGAGTGGAAACCGCAAAGAAATATAAGAGAGAGAGAGAGCTATGCGCAATAATTTTAATTTATTTATAACTAGATTTTACCTGCGATTGGCAAAGCATCTGGACGGTATCCAGGAGATGCAGGTTCAAATCCTGCTCGTGACTGTTATTTTCGATTTCACATTTTTCACTTTGTGTTTAATGTATAGTGCTAAGCATGTCAAATGCTAAAAAAATTATAAATAAATAGCAGCTAGTTATTAAATATTAAAATTCTTTAAAATGCAACATTTAAATAAGGGCGTATCAAGTTCTCCAAACGTTCATCAAGAAACGTCTATTACTTTGAAAGAACTCACATACCTTACATTAAAACTGTCCACTATTCAACTGCATAGTGATTGACGCATCATAATTAATACAACATGTATAAGAATAGTTACATTAAATCCAACAGGTAATCATTATGTTAATCTCGTTTTAATTAACCGAGATGATTAATTAATAAGCTGTTCTTGCGATTACGTACACGTGTTTAAACGGGCTGACCACTCTACAGCCTCGAGCAATCAGTTGAGCCACAATTAGAAAAACACGCTAAATGTTGGTAATTGTTTTGCGCCCTCTAATTTAAACATTTTTGTCTTCAAGATTGTAGTAGTCCCGAATCATTATTTGTTACAAAAAACGCATTGGACACAATATGACAACGTTTATATAATTAAGTTCTATTATGTTGATATTCTGACATGAAAATAGCTCTTTCGTTTGTATGATTATGAACGTTAGCAACATAATTTAGTGCTGACAAATTAAATATACGAAGTGTCATTATTATTATAGGAATGGCTCCTTTCGATGACGTCAGGAGTAGTTAATAACATTGTCAGGACAGCAAAGGATAAGAATATCGTAGGGTTTGGTCAAAAGTTATTAATTTCATTTATATTTAGTATTATATATAAACACAAAGTGTGAAAATGTGAAATCGAAAATAAAAGTCACGAGCAAGATTTGAAACTGCATCTCCTGGATTGGCCAAACATCTGGGACGGTATTCCAGGAGATGCAGGTTCAAATCCTGCTCGTAACTGTTATTTTTGATTTCAAATTTTCATACTTTATGTTAATTTATATAGCTAAGCATGTCAAACGCTATAAATATATCAACATATTTGGTATTATATGTTAGTTTTGGCACACTATTTCTGTTTCAACCAGCCTTGAAAATCTTATTAGGAATCCTTTTCACATTATATTTATAGCCTAGTAGATTACTTTGACTACTTATGGCTTGGTTATGTTCCATGTACAATGATATGAGCATCTATTACAATATGGCCGCTAGGCAATTAAAAAAGTCTGCAAATAAAAATGTATACTTTGAGAGAAAATATAGGAAACAACTATATTCAACAAAGACATCAATAATTCCTAGGCGTTGTGATTAAATATATTTCAACACAAAAAGCATAGCATCACGCCTGTATTCCCCGAAGGGGTAGGCAGAAGTGTATTACAAACCCACGATTCGCTAGCTATGTTTAAGTCCCACAGTTAATAGGGGGTGAGCCTATTGCCGTCTACCGGGCACTTTTCCAAACTCTGGGCTGCTACTGAGAATTGTTCCTTTTACGAAAAACCTCAATAACACTGCCCGATCTGGGAATCAAACCTGAGACCTCATGATCAGCAGTCGCTTACACTACCGCTGCACCACAAAGGCGCACAGTGAGCGTCGCACCTTCGCGGGAGGCCTTGCGGGTGGCGGACGTTCCCCAACCTTCCACCCGCAGCCTCAGCTAGGGTGGCGCGCCTGCGCCGCCCCAGTCGCTGGCGGCGGTTTGGGTCAGCGGAAGAATCCTCCTTCCTGGCCCTTTCTGCCGCTTCCTTCCGCGAGATTACCTCCTCGCAGAAGGCAGCGACCGCGGCCCAATTCAATATACCTACCCTACATAATATATACAGTCTAAGGCTTATACTCACATTCGTTGAGGATATTTGTATATTATTAAGGGTGGTGACCTGATGGTGAATAACCACCATCATCTCTTCTTGTCTTGCTTTAATAGCATATGCTTATTTCCACTAGTCACTTCATTCTTAGACCAACCCTTACGAAGGATACAATTTATAAACTTTCATTAGTACAGTAGGTGTATCAATTTCAATTCTAACCAATGATATACTCGACAACACTCAACTATTAACTCAACATTTTAATTGTCATAGCCCCCCCCCAGCTTAATTTCATAATTATGTTAAAGTAATTTAAGTAGTAGCAGGATCAGATTTGGCAGAATATCATTTATAGCGACTGTCATCTGACCTCAACCATCGACAAAGACAAGTCTCCCCACTAGGCAATTCAAATTTATTTATTAAATTCTACATACTGATTCAAAAGATACTCGTTTGATGAAGCTCTACCATTTGTTTGATAAATGAATAATTGCGGCAGATTAATAAAAAATAAATACGAAAACACAAGACTACAGTGTGCGAACTTTACACTGAGGATATAAATAAAAAATGGCGCGTTGTTTAAATACTCTCGGTAAGATGTGCCGTACAGTCACCACTTAAAATTTATTGCAATATTAATAATATTAAAGTGACTGTTATTGTTCACTAGCCATTTCTTACGCGGTATTAAGAAGTGTACTTTATTAGTAATACTTTTTGAAATGTTTCTTAAATTCTGATTAATCTATTAGAATTTATGAAGTTGGGTATGTGTTAAAATATTTATAATGTATAAAGCAACACTAAAAATCCGATAAAATTTTATATACCATGAAACGACAAGGTAACCCAGAACTCGTAGTTTTTCATTGTAATACTGAATTGTAATTCAGATTTGCATGTTTCTAAATTTAAAGAACAACAAAAAGGTCATAAAAATCGTATAAAAGAATAAAAGTTTAAATTTCCACAAAGCGTTTTTTTAGTCTTTAAATTTTTGAATAAAACAGTTACAAATTTGAATTTTCTAGATATAACAGTTTTGGATATTATACGTTGATAATATAGTCAGTCAGAACAAACGGGTTTTATAGTAGAGGTTTCAAAAATGTACGTAAAGTTTGTGTGTTTTAATATTTATTAATTATCAAGATAGATTATGCATACAATTAATCACATTAAATTGTTTGTGCGATCTTAGTATCAGAGAGTTATAACCTTTTCATAAATTCTTTGTATACAATACCTGTGCCTACGATTATTAGGTACTGTTGGCATCAAAGTGAGGCAGCATTTAAATTAGTAATATATTTACTACTCTTAATGGCTTTTATTAATTTTAGAGTTACAATAACATAATGGTTTCCAAAACTAATTCCTCTTTAAGACTAAAATTATTACACATACATAATAATATTTTAACTTTTTTATTCTATGCATTTACTAGAAATGTTTTCATACCCATCACGTAGGGCCGTTTAATTAAATGGGCATCTCGGTGGCCGTTAGGGCGTGCCCGCGGCGTTGTTACGCGGCGAGAGTACACGAATGCGTGTGTCGCGTGGTTACGTTCTATTAACCGTGTTGGCCTGCTCGCTACTAGTCCTCTCCAAACTATAAATTATATGAATTATACAGTGTGGCGGCCTATGCGGCCACGTGATATATTGTGGTATGGCGATCGCGTTGAATAGCCTCTGTGTCAGCGCACGTGAAATTACACACCCAACCGCGATGTTTGTGCGCAGCACCGCTAATACCCAACGCGCGCATCGCATTTTATTTGCGATTGTTATTTTGTAAATGATAGGCCTACGCGCCTAGAGAAGTTATTGCCTCCAACCTAAAGTTATTTGCCGAGAGAAAGAGTCAGACAACGTATGTTTTGACGACAATAAGCATCTATCTTTGTCTTACGAAGTGGTATTGTCATTTGTATTGCATGTAGCTATGACTAACACACCGTTGTAACTTAAGCTGACTGTGTAATTTATTAAATAACACTTTAAATAACTATTTTTAATTCACATCCACCACTAAATGTTTCTGTTAATTTTTATTTACACCTTTTTTGACCCTGAATTTAATTAACCCATGAAATCGATACGGTTATTAAAAATGTAAATAAATTTAAAATATGACAGTGTAATTGCGCTGAGGCAGTGTTTAAAGTATTTTGATGGTGTTGCCAAAGTTGAGAGCACTGTAACTTCAAATCAAAATAGCCCACCACGTCTTTCAAAAAACCTCATTAAATTATTTTAGTTAAGTTAAATTTATCACATTCATGTGAAAATTGAAATGATTATACTTATCCAAAACTCCACTAAAACGTTGTAATAATAAATTGTATTTTTTTTATAAATGCTAATTATGATTTTTTGAAAATGAACCTACTACGTTTGTTTTTAATTGCCAACAGTCCTCTATGTTTTCGGGAAATTAATTGAAATAATTGATGGATACATATATACGTGTCCCGTAATTAATATAAAAGCAAGTCGACTATCTAATAGAATTTATTAGCTTTTCACACATTTAACACCTTAAAACAATCTAAAGAAGAAAGTTATCATGCTCTGAAATTGATGACGATATTCTATTCCCACGATTTCAATTAAGACATTTTTAATTAAGTAGACACAACCGTTGAGCCAGTACACGGATTTTATATATCTTCATCGATTCTTCGCTCGTAAAATCAGGCGTCGATGTTATCAAAGACTTCATAGACTAAGGGGGTAATTAACGGGGAGGTAATAGGCATTGCAGAGAGAAATTTATTATATTCTTAATTAATAGCTTCACTTGTGGGAGTTTAGATCTTAATATGGCACCTTCTTCTGTATTACGTGGTAATATCATTTAGTTTAGCTACTACATCAATTCATACTAATGACAAATTTGAGTGCTATACTTATTGATCTATAAATTAAGGATACACAAATGTGTTTAGAAATCGTGGCAAGAGTTGTATGTATTATCTTACTTAAATATTCATTTCGCATTAATTTTATAAAATAGTAACGACTTCTCACTGCGTGTGTGAGTGCAATGACTCTATTCAGAAAGAACGAGAGAAAAAGAGACTGTGAATGAGTTTTTCAAAAGAGATTTTAGTATTATTAGGCATGTTGATACGTCGCGGCTGCTCGCGCGTCGAAACAACACTAATCAAAATGAGTGCAGGAAAGCGTTATCTATTTACACTCATTTACAGTCAACATTTTAGTGTATAATTGTAGATCTTCTCTTTTTTAGACATCAATGGTTATACCACAACTTATTAATTATAGTCCATATCCCATTACTCCTACTAATTCTTAAACTGACTTTAGTATAGTTAGAATATAATCATATGAATCCATAATCCACAAAAACATACCCTTAGAATTAGAAAAATAAACAGAAAAAATAATGCATACAAATAAATTTTGCTATAAAATGAAAATAATATATGAAAAAAAATTAAGACACTGAAATTATATAATAATATTCATGTTCTAATAATAAAATAAAAACTACTTTAAAGTACTTTTTTAAACAACACCTGTTTTTTGTACAACACCCTCTATCCAACTAAATATGAAACAAAATTAATTCAAACTCACCCTTATCAAGCTACCCTTACAGTTACGGCAACCGAACGCCATCTGCGAGCATTCAATAGAAATAGTTCTACCGGGTTTAACACATTATTGATAGTAGTGCCAACGTTTTAAGGGTTGGATATAGATGTCGTTAGCATTAGGGGTTGAAAGCCACACATAAGATTTTTTTGTTAAGAAATTTTGAATAATGTTTTATTACTTACTAGCATTTACCCGCGGCACCGCTACAGGCAAAAGCTACCATTGTTATTCTACCTCTAGTTCCAAATATGATAGCGAGATAAGATGTATACCAGTCTTTAGATTCTAATCAAGTGTTAGAGACGCCTAAAAAGCCTTTTTTTTGTTTAGTTGGGAAAAAAATTACTTAACCGCACACCCCCTCGTTCGCGGCAACGAACAGGGTAGTATGGTGCCCTCACCCTTAAATAAACTCGCCGTGTGTCGTCTCTCCGCCTGTATTAAAGGGCCACTGGAACTGTGTTACATTACTTTTACCTAAATTATAGGGATTTATTCTACAGGTGACAACACTTTTACGCACACATCTTCTCTTCTAATCTTAGTTAACAATGCGGTGTCTTTATTTCATTGTTAGCCTGAGGTCTTACTGTACTTACTATTAGTACAGATGAGGGTAACTACATATGTGTAACGTACAGTTAAAATATTTTCATAATTCGTCGCAATTTAAATTATTCGTCTTTTTCGGTTGCATATAAAAATATTAAAATTGTATCGCAAATAATGAAAATTCTTGTGATATACTCGTATTCTCACGCACTTTAAATTCTCTAGGAAAGTTTTAATGTCATAAACTACTTTGAACATATGTGAAGAAAATATCACGTACTAAATCAATAAATCCAATTTAAATAATGATGGCTAATTAAGAATATGTAACCCAGTTATATCGTGCTTATAAATATCAAAACTTACGTTATATTTGTCATGTTGCACCTTGCTTATTTAGTCGCGTTTATATATTTGTGATTACCCTATAGTTGGTATGTATAATATGTTCTACGCGCATTAATTAATATACTCTGTAACGGTCCCTATAGCATCAGGTGTCAGGAAATGCTATTAAACAATTCCAACTAGTAGTGTTTATATTAAGTTTAAGTTAACTGCACTGCACGCTAGATATTTTGTACTTTCTGCCTATTTCCATTAATGGGCAACTATTCTAAATAAATGCAAGCTAAAAGAGTAAAGCTCAACTCCACATGGATCGCGATATGGTTTTATCGCAACTGTTTACGTATATTGCAGTAAGAAAATTAATAAATTGTCTTTTGTTTCCCTTTAAAGTATTGGTGTTTTATTCATTCATATTCGTATGTGGGATGTAAATTACATTATAATACTATTGTGGGACACACCCATTTGAACACTGGGGAAGTTCTTGTAGAAGGTTATATTGACTTGAAGCTATACCTAAGTATCATAATCTTACTTAGGATTAAATAATTACGAGTATATATTTTAGCAAAGAACGGCGAGTGCCTGGTGAAATAAGTCTGAGATCCAGACTTCACACGGCAGACATTCAGAGCATTTCTATTTTTTAAATTATGTGTGAATTTTACTAGAAAAAATTACTTACTTACATATAATTACACCAATTCCCTTGCAAGATAGACAGAAAAAACAGTGTTACTCTGTTCTATATGCCCAAAGGCTTTTTCTTTTTTTTTTTTCTATTCTTGCCTACATCTCTCGCTTCCTCAACATTCATCCTCCTCCTGACTATGTTGGTGAAAATTAAGAAAGATAAATTTTCTACGAGCTATAACATTTCTCTTTATCCACTTTCACAAAATATTATTCTAATAAAACATCCAATCATGTCAAATGCTAAAAACCACAGGACAAAATTATGTGTGTATTTGCTTACAAATTATAAATACTCGGTGAAGCAAATGAGAAAACCTAAAAGTATAAGATTTGTGAAGTACGAGTAGGTTGTGCAGTATGTCAACTCGTACTGGGGCAGCGTGGTTGACTATGGCTTTAAACCCTTTCACTCCAAGAAGACACATCCCCAAAAGTGGGACAGTAGTGAGTTTTTATTTATATTTGATCTGTATTTGAGCACTTGACATGCTCAGCTACTTTAAAGTAAAAATTAATTGTGAAAATGTGGAAAAAGAGAACTTTAGTGTCTTTACGACTGTGGTTCATATGGACAAATGTGATGTGGATATTAGAAATAGCCGTTGGTCAATGCGATGGCTTAGTGGTTAGAGCATTTCTCCGGATCGGAAGGAACGCACTATCGATTCCCGCTCGAACTAAAGTTCTCTTTTTCCACATTTTCACAAATAATTTTTACTTTAGAGTTTTTATTTAGTTATGGAATGCCATAATTTTTAAAACTAAAGTTTGACAATTTTGTACATCTAACAGTATTTTAAGGTTTTAATGTGATGAAAATCTGTTCAGTAAATTATTATTCCAAAATGTCGTGCTATCAATGAAGTGAAACTATTCAAATACATTACGAGTATTAAGCTTAAAATTATGTATCGGGAGACAAGAGTTATGAGTTCCTGGCACCTGGCACTGATACCATTACTAAGATAAAAGTGGTTAGTGTAACTATTACAACAATTATTGGTATATATATATGTTACACTATATTAATGTATGTAATACTATATTCAACAAAACTATATAAATTGCAAGTAGAAACAAGCATTTTCCTCAACTGAAACAACTTATTTTCATTTCAAAACATTATAATTACTAGTTTCTGCCGGTGACTTTGTCTTTAGCACTTCAGGATATAAATATGAACGGAAGTCACTTATTGGGACATTAAATCTGTACGCAAAAATAACTATACTTACATCAATTTTTCATATTAGATAAAATATAGTCTATCTATGTCCTTTTCTGTGCTTCAGACTATATGTATTCAAAATTTCATGAGGTTCGATACTGTAGTAACGAAATGAAAGCATAACTAATATGCATTTTTGAATTTATAATATTACTAGTACATTCCCCGCGTCATAGTAATGTCGATGAAAAATTAACTTTGCATAGGATTCTTATTATTAAGTATAAAGCGTCGCCATGCTAACAGCCGGTTCTACCCTCTCAAAATATAGGGTCCGGATAAATAATCACCAACATATCATATACTAAAACCTTCTCCGAAACATGCTGCATCTTATGGTAAAGTATTATTCCGATCGGTTCAGTAGTTTTCCCAGTATAACCGAACAACTAAAACGGGTTTATTAGTATAAATATAGAAAGCATGATACTACAATAAATTTTGTGTATTAAAATATATATTTTGAAGCCAGATCCAGATGATTTCATGAAACCTAACCTAACAAAAATTATTTCATGAAATGGTCCGGCACAACATGAAATGACCAATTTAAAGATACGATATATTCACGAAATGAACAGTGTAGCGGAAATTTACAAGAATACCAATATCGTACGTGATACGTAGATCATAATTTTGCAGAACAAATGCGGAGTTTAAACCCACGATATTCGCACGTAACATTAGTAACTAAGCCATTCTAAATGATCCTGTATGATTCTCATGTATATAGTTTGATATTTATACAACGGGCAACTCAGGACAACTCTTTGTCTTTTTTTATTTTTATATACATTATCAATTAAAATAATGGAGACTGCTAGTATTTTTATCTTGGAATAAGATAACCGAGCTTTATTTTTTAAATTATCTCTGATAACCACGAATCACTAGGTTATTTGATCTAGGTATGTCAATACTATCTTCTGGTTCCAAAAATATTAGGCTTTTCTTTGTAATCTTATTGTCAAGTTTTTATATTTTTCACATTTTTAACTTGTGTGCTCTATATAACGTAAAAACTTAAACTTCATGACACACCCTAAATAGCACCTGCGAACCTTCTCTACTTTACTTATGGTACCCAAATCAAAGACTAATAGCTTAAGTTAAACCTATTGCACAAGTGATGTATTAGTATATATAAATATTCATGGACATTTTTCACCCAACGTCCTCTGGTCCCAAACTAAGCTTAACGCTTGTGCTATGGGTACCAGATTACGGATATAACACATATACTACTTTTTATTGTAAATAAATACATACATATAATAGATAGAAAATACCCAGATGCCCAGATGATAATAATTGTCCTGAGTGGGTATCGAACCCATAACCTAGCGCACGGAAGTCGGTTAAACTACCGAATACGCCATGAGGCCCGTCAAATATAAATATTTGTATGATCTACAAATAGATTTTTAGATTAGCATTTGTCACATTGGTTGTGCGAACGAGCAATAGGACAAATTATTAAAAAAAATGATTTTGTATTCAGAAATGCGAAAAAGGCCAAATAAAGTCATTTTTTTAATTACTATCTCAAAATGTACATATACAGCTATGTTACAGCTTTATAATAGTAATGATATGTATTTAATTACCGATTAGGAATACATAGAGTCGTTAACTATAGCCACACTCTATTCATTCCAGGTCATTTTACTAACGCAGACATACGAGTAATCACGATACTAAAAAATTAAAAACAAACTATGACGAATTCAGATTATTTACTTATTATTCTGGAGCAGGCTTGGCTTCATAACTTGACAAAGATTTAGTCAAAAAAACGCTAGACACGTTTTCAGCCACAGAAACGTTAAATACCTACCTACTTGCTTTTGTATCACCTCCTTTATGAACAAGAATTAATTAAAAATTCATTAAAAACATTAGTAGCTTTATTTTTCAATATTGTGTTCAATCTCAAAACATATTTTTGTTATTAAGTGTACTTTTGTTGTACGTGAATGAAAACCTTTATAACAAACCAAAACAAAATGACACATTACTGTCGTAATACTATCAATGTTTAAACGTGTAAATTAATTTTAAAATGTACCGCATTCGTAATAAATTCTTCTCAATGAACGCTAAGAAACTAATGAGTGACTAGCGAACTACAAAAAATCTAAATATCTAATCTAACGTTATAATGAGTGTAAGTCATCAAATAAAGTGGCATTGGCAACTCTATGACCTAGAATAAGCTTGGACACCATCAATGCACCTGCCCACACACTTAAAATGACAAAAACATAAATAAAAAAACTTACAACCTTTGAAATATGTAAAATAATATGCTTCTGTGGAAGTATGTAGGTATGTGCTACGCCGTAGATAACTAGGAATACAGATTGTTTATTTAATGGATAGGCAACAAAAATGTTTACCATATTTCGTAGTTAGTTTAACATACATTTTTTATTCCTTTAAGTATCTACTAAAATAGCGTATAATCTATTGTTTGTCATATGTAAACAAAAAAGATTTTATGCAGCTCATTTAATGAAAGCACCAGAACAATAATAATAACACTATATCGCTTTCAATCGGTTTACAGCATCTATTCTTTATAACGACTTCTAAGTAGACGATGCGAGCAGATCGCGTTTTCCGAACATGGTAATGGACGGGATAATTACGTGCAACGACGTGCAACAATAGCGGCGCGAGCTTACCGCTCTATGGCATAATAAGCGCCGGCGTATTTTGATCGGCGCAACAAGTAGCGAAGCGGGCGGTGGGACGCGTGCCAGGCGCGCGACTCCCCCCGCTAGTACTTCAGACCCCGGCGCGCGCGCTACTTAGCGTCGGGGGTGCGCGCCACCTCCGCCAATCTACCGGCAACCTCCGTGCCGCATACAAGTGCGCTCTCGATACACCGATACACACTCGACTAGTATACGAACTCGCGATGCCGATGGCAACTATGCATACTTATCAAAATCTCGGCGTTGACCAAAAGTTGACGCATCTACAAGGGCAAGCTCCTCGGAGATTGGCTCCTGCTCCGATGGATGGAAGCCGCTGTAAGAAGAAATCTTATCATCATCAACCTTATCCCACGCAGCCTGCTTCTGTAGCTCGCAGGAACGCCCGGGAGAGGAACAGAGTGAAACAAGTTAACAATGGTTTTGCGGCGTTAAGACAGCACATCCCATCAGCTGTCACAGCAGCTTTAGCTGGCGGGAGAGGATCCTCACGGAAATTGAGTAAAGTGGATACTTTAAGATTAGCAGTGGAGTATATCAAAAGCTTAAAGCGGTTACTAGACGAGAGTGATGAGGGTTGCTCCGACATGCAGTCCGGGATGAATTATAATAATACAAGTACCAACGGCCAGCACACACCGCCTCTATCTGAGGAATCCCATTCACCGGCACCTTCGTTTGCCTCTGAAAGCTCACCAGGGCCCAGCTGTCATGATGCTTACGACTCTTACGAGCCCATGAGCCCTGAAGATGAAGAATTACTTGACGTAATATCATGGTGGCAGCAGCAATGATAATAGGTGAGTCTAAAACTCATTTTTATTAGTTAATTTGTACAATAATTATAGTAATATTTTCTGTTTTCGTAAATTATAATCTTTTGTTTAGTGCAATAACACCAAAAAATATTTTAAAAGCCACCGTAACCTTCAAAGCTTAGATAATGATAATTTTATCACACTGTTTGCTTTCGTCGCTACGTTGTTATTACAAGGTCATCTATTTTTTTTATTAGTATCTAATATGCTAGGTTTGCAGGAGTGTAAACAGTGTGATTTTATGATAAACTTGAATTATTTTCTTTCTTAGATTATCGTCCCGGTACGAGTCAGGTAGCTCTCGATAAAAGCATCTTTTTTTTCTGATCTTTTAGCCATGGTTACCTTAGGGACAGAGTCTTTTATATTGCACAATTTGAATGAAGATTCACCTTCATCCTTAGCAAAAAGTAAACACGTAAGCTATTGTGGCTGAGCATTGAACCATGTCATAGGTAGACTTTATCTTTTCAATGTAGAATTAGAATACACAATAGGGATACACAATGGCAATTTTGAAAAATGCCATTTTAAAGAAACACCTACTATTTTTTAAAGCCAAACATAGCCTTTTCTATTTTAAGTATAGAAAAATATACTAGAGACCCGCATCATATCTTCTTATTTGCTTCAATAGCCGAACAGCAATTATTTCTAACTATCTTGTGGTTTGCCCCGCATGCAGTGAGAAAATTGCACATAAATTCTATTTTAATAACAAGTAACCATAACATGTGACTCAAATCCCTAGTGGAAATATATTCTTGATTTTTCACAAATAAAGCGATACATCCGGTCAGGTTTTATTAAGCTTTCTTTCAACGAATTAATTCACTAGTCGGTCGCCATATGGGCCGTTCCGACAAATTAAGTAAAGCGCCATAACTAAAAACAAGGTATTAAATCTTGCAAAAAATGTTTAGAACGCTTCGTCGACTATTAATTTATTATACCGGAAGACGAAATCTCAAGAGGAAATAGAAGGGCGATCGCGAAGCACACGTGTTACAATATTTGCTAAGCTCTATACAAACATGAGTATAACGTGCAGTTTTCATGGTATCTATTATGTATGTAGTAGGTATATAGCGTCACGACTCTATAATAGTCAGATATATTTTAGATTATTTGTAGCTTTAGTTGTCGAAATCATTTTTAAACATTTCTAACCTAAGCTTTTTTTTCTCAGGAACTGGTGCATTACTGTGATCAAAATGTAGCCAATGAGCGGTTTGGCGATTATGAAAAAACAAGTAATGCTCAGAAGGGTCCAAGTATCGAAGCGCGAGTGCCTCTTCGAGGATCTCTAATTAAGCGCAATCAGTATATCCTAATGAGAGAAGATAATGGTGGACTGTAACAATCCATCAATGCTCTAAGCATTCCACCGACTGAGGATCAAAAGAGTAACCCCAACTGCATTTCATACATCGATGAAATAACACTAAAAAGACTGAATCAATCATTTACTGGTTCTACTTAAGCATTTAGTTTTAATGTGATTTAAAAGAACGCTGTGCCTTATTGTCGCCCGTCGTATTATAACTTCCACCGTAGACATTTAATTTTACAATTGTTTACTATTAATTGTTATCTAGTCATTAGAATGTAAGTATATTAGTTAACCTTTAGAGTTTAGACAATTTGGGCTTATTTTTTTGTTAAAACGAAGTCCTCTTTGTTCTGTGTAAAATATGAATATTTGAAAATCTTGAGACAAAGACTTGTAATGTATATATTTTATGATAGTACCATAAGACAGATTCCTAATATTATAAGATTTTATGAAATAGTTTTAAAAATACCAATATTCAACCACATGGTTGCTTTATGATGAAATACATTTTTTATAAACTTAAGGGTTGTTTTTATACTCCTATTTGAAAACTTTTCTCCAATAGTACGTACTTACTCATAGATATATTTACGCATATTTACGCATTTTATCATAGGTATATTTACGCGAATGCTTGATAATAGTTTGCGTGTCATAAGTACAAGTACTGCTGCCTTTTCGGATAGTTTAATAATCATCAAGATTACTTACTTACTTATGATCATGCCATTTCCCTTGCCGGGTAGGCAGAGAGAACAGGGTGCCAAGAGGCTCTATTCTTGCATACATCTCTCACTTCCTCAACATTCGTAATTCTCAAGATAATATACCTACTGTTCATTAATATCGACTTTGTGATAATTAGTTAATGTTATTATCAAGCTTATACGCTCTATTTTACATTACCTCTCCTGCTAAATTGTATGAGCATATATTTGCATGTAATACCGAAAAAAACGATTCACCTTATTGCACAGTAAGCGGTAGCTTGGAACTAAAAATACAAACTAAAGTGCTGTCATAAATCTAGACATTCCAGTCGGTAATTTATTCGATGAATTATTCCTATCTTCATGGATATTAAAAACTGTCCTAGAAATTACTAGTCCAATAAAGCTAAGCTTTATTTTTAAGCGCTATAGATAAAAACATACTATATAAGTATACGAATTATTTTTTACTAAGCAGTGAATATATTATAATTGCATGTAATATTAAAATTCAATATACCTGTACAATCCGCTTTACTTGCACGAATATAATTTGCATAATACTTAAAATATTTAATAACTAAAAGAGCATAAGACTTTATACATTGGCACTACATTCAAGTTCCCAAGATTAAGTTTGTAGGTTTTGAACCATAAATCAAATGTTATGCTATCTGAATTATTGATTTGTATTTAACAACAAAATTTAAAGAAAATATAGTTAATTATATTCATCAATGATATCAACAATGAAGGTTAAAAGAAATAGATTTTACTACTATGCAATGTATAAAAAAATTAGTCTCGTTAAAAAAAAAAAGTTAAAGTTAGTCTCATACATAATAAATATATATAACGCTTAGCTCTAAAATTAATACCGTCAGCCAAAGGAAGGCTTTTGTGTAAATAGGTACTATTTATTAATATCCACTTTGTGATAATTAGTTAATATTAGAGTACATTTTTTTCTATTTTGTATTCATATACAAAATAGAAAAAAATGTACTCTCTATGTTTTTCTGGACTTTATTATATTATAAGGAGTTGTTCGTCGTCTACAATAAATAGTTAGCTTGCTTTTTAGAACTATTGAGATTATTGTTTTATTTATTTATTCATTTATATATCTATACTTACAAGCTACCGTTACAGGAACCCAATTCGATAGTACAGAAACCAATATTATAAGGCTTAATAATCTAACACATAATACAAAGTATGTAGCCTTTGTAAACTCGATCACCGAGCACGAAAAGAAATCGGTACTATTCGATACCGCATTGAGTACTCACAGCGCTCGAGTCAACGGCGTGCATGCTGCAGCAGACAGTACGAGGATCCGTTGGTAGTATCATTCATAAAATCATTTCTTAGATATGAAATGAAAAAATAAACGGCTATCTTCTGCTACAACCAAAACACACTGACATGCTTACCACCATACCCAGCCCTTATTTTTTTTTTTGTTAAGGCGGGAAAATATGATCCTAACCGCACATCCCGTCGTTCGGGGCAACGAACAGGGTAGTGTGGGGCCCTCACCCACTAAAGAAACCCGCCGTGTGCCATCTCTCCGCCTTTATTGGCGAGCCACCGGAACTATATTACATTCCTTCAGTGGTGGTACCCAGCCCTACCACCAGTAATGCAATGGATGATAATTGCTTACTTCCCTTAGTCGCCTTGTACGACACACGCCGGAAAGGATGGGGTGGTGACACTTGTATTCTTAGTCCGTCACCACACGGACAAGATTATCTTGTTTTTCTAAAATTGGAAGAGACTTGAAGAAATCAATAATCCTAATCTATACTAACTTGTACAAAGAAGTAATAAGTCTTTTATTTTTATAGGGATGGCAAAGAAAACATGTAGTCCTCTTGATAATAACCGTGGTAGCTTCTAGATACTAGCAATAATAGGACCATCGTTTCCACATAGCCAACCTCAGGGAGGAGACAGGAAGCTAGAAAGACAGGTTGATATGCCACTCTATTTCACGAGGAGATGGAGATGAAGGATGAGGATGTGGAGATGAACTCTTGAT
Source organism: Leucoma salicis (assembly GCA_948253155.1). Taxonomy (NCBI): domain Eukaryota; kingdom Metazoa; phylum Arthropoda; class Insecta; order Lepidoptera; family Erebidae; genus Leucoma; species Leucoma salicis. The sequence goes on along the minus strand of OX411807.1, from coordinate 10,627,970 downwards.
CAATACAATGAAGAGGGAATAAATAAATATATAGGAAGGATAATAGAGAAGGGATAAAGAGTGCGATTGGGCTTCTAGCACTCTCACTCACTGAATAAAACACAACGGTAGAGGTTTATATTGTTGTGTTTTATTTTGCCTGTCAATATTTTGTAAGAGTGTAGTAAATCACGCCGGCTAAATAATTCCGGGACTAACAAGGCTACCAACATATATATATATTAATTTTGTATATAGATGACAATTTGTGTCTAAATGTAAGAAATACTTTGGTTAAATCCAAAAGTGCACGCCTCATAATAAAATTGATTATTTGATAAGTAACTAATAATGTATTGGTCTTACTAAGTAGTTTTCAATAAATCACATAGATATCGCTAATTTCAAAAAGTACTAATGTGGGTTTCATGTCTTATACGCCATCTAGCGCTAATTTTAAGAAGTACTTCTATATTGGTCTATAGAAGCAGTTCTTAATAAATAAGGTATAACGCTGGTTTTAGTGTCGAGTCGAGCGTAAATATTCAGTATTTGTTTGTTTATTTAATAATAATTAAACCACATCGAATCAGACCGTGAAAAGTTATAGGGCTCTACTCGTAATTATACTGAATCGTAAAAGAAAAAAAAAAAGATTCGATTAGTAAAGTATTTCGGTCGTTATCGTGTTAACATACATTATCCGAACATATCTACAACACACGGACGTCCAAGAAAGAACTTTTTTAAACAGTTTTTTAACTAGTTTAAATAACAAAAATGGCATCCAAAATATCATGAGTTAAACACAAAGTGAAAAATGTGAAATCGAAAATAACAGTCACGAGCAGGATTCGAACCTGCATCTCCTGGATACCGTCCAGATGCTTTGCGGACGGTATCCAGGAGATGCAGGTTCGAATCCTGCTCGTGACTGTTATTTTCGATTTCACATTTTTCACTTTGTGTTTAATGTATGTTGCTAAGCATGTCAAATGCTAAAAATATATATAAAAATATCTAAATACTATCATGAGTGTTAAAAATAGTGTTTTTTCTTGATATGTGTGTGTGTCAATATTATTATACAAGTGCAATATATGATAAATAGAAACATTTTAAGTTTGAAAAATCAGTTTTTCTGCGTGAAGTGAGAGTAATACCCACCTCAACGCTTCGCTTATGAGAATATGCAATATTATTAGGTATACATGATTTTTAGTTGGTAAATGAATACAAATAAAACCAAGCAGGACGTTGCAAAATTATAATAACAAAAGGTGCTTTTTACACACGTGCCTCAACTCACGTTACTTTGTGCAAAACATAAATAATAATATAGACACACAAGATGGGGGCCTAAGCATACTTTAGCATTTAATTTGAAAAAGACAATCCATATTGCAACAGGATCACGTCGCGATACCCGCCCATCAAAATCAAATTGCAATAGTTATTTTTGATAATGGAAGGGAAGCTCGCATCATTATGGGTGGATATTTCCGTCGAAGTATTAATTGTCTGTACTTGTTTAAATGTCGAACAGAACCAGATCTACTAGATATGACTGAACTTCAAAGAACTCACCTGCATTTTGCAATAGCTTCAGTCATTCATTCTAGTTAATTTTCTTAAGTATTAATTGTGGGTTTTGCGCTAGAGGATCCGTTGGAAGCATCGTACATTATTACCTTGTTTGTCTGGTATAAAGCTAAGACTTATATATATTGATTTATCCAATATTTTATAGAATTCCAATTTTTTTACTTTTAGAAGACAATAATAATTGCGTAGAACATTCAAATTCTCCATATAATCCGGAGTGCCGTCAAGATACTAACAATTAAAAAAAAACGAGGTTGTGGGTACGATTCACACTCAGGACAATTATACAAGAAAAAGAGTAATATATATGTATTATATCCGTAATCTAGTACCCATAGCACAAGCATTAAGCTTAGTTTTGGACCAGAGGACGTTGTGTGAAATTTCTGTGAATATTTATTTATTTATGTATTTAATTAGGTATGTAGAAATTAATATACAAGCTTACGATTGATACGGTGCTGCTAATGCCGTGATTGTGACGCAGCCGTGGAAGACCACGCTGACACTCTCCCATCATAATTTTCCTATTGTCCTATTGTCGTGGTTATGTAAAACGGATATTAGCATGGATCCCGATAATTTTGCGCATAAACAATGGTTTATCTTAGGCTTAAATAATGAAAAACAAATAGTTGTCGACTTTATTTCCATAGATTTTTGCCCTGTGTTCTTAAAAAAGACAGATGCAAGTTATAAGAATAAAAATTCCAAGAAGTTGTATAAAAACAGTAAAATTGAAATTTTATTCCGATCCATGAGTGTAGCCATTCTGTTAATACCTACTATGTACATCCAACTGAAAACATTGACAGCGGCAACCCTGTGCTGTGTGAAAGGTCTACGTCGCGTCCGTGTGAACGGTCGCCCGTGCTGCCGCCGTAAGCCGTGTGTGTGTGAAAAAGAGCCAAGCAAACAGACGTGCGAGCTGCGACGCAGTGGCGACGTAGGCGTAACGTTCGGCTGTCTCGTGCGCGCTCGGCGCTATTCGTGCGTTTACGAGGCACGCGACCATCGCGCGCGATGCTACAGCTGCCTTTGTCGCCGATGACGTAGTGACCATTTGCTCAGCAGAACCAATTGCTTCAGCCAGTGCAATACGAATTCTCGATGATTATCAGATTCTGGTTTGTAATATAAAATGAAGTACAAATATATTACCATTAAGCAATCAGCTACTGACACACTGAATAATGTCATTGATCCAATAAAAAATTTAAAGAAATTGACCTTTTTAAATGTTTTACATTTAAAAAAGTTTAAATTATAGTAGTATATATAATAATTATAGTCTAACTAATGGACCCAACATTTTTCGTTGTCTGCTGTCCAAACATTGGCGTTTCGTTTGGATTCGTTAGATAGGTATATCTTTATACACTAGAAAAAATTGAAGAAAAAAATCCTGAAATCCTATCGTAACGCCATCTACCGGGTCCAAATGTGAATCTAAACCATCGCGGCACTTACTCAAACATTCACAAATAAATAGAAGAAATAGTCATGAAATCCTATTGTGGCGCCACCTACTGGGTCCAAATGTGAATCGAAACCATGCAGGGCGCCACCCAAACGCATACAAAAAAAATCTGTCAAATCGGTCCAGCCGTTTAGGAGGAGTTCAGTGACATACACACGTACAATATAATTATATAAATAAAGATTTGAATTATTTTTTAATTATTAAAATTCTGACAACTCTTATAAAAATAAAGAAATAAAGCTTAAAGTTCTACGTTTCAATAAGTATATTATTTTCTGAAAATAGAGCGATGAAACATGATGAAAAACCCTTTTTAATAAGTGTTAGAAGATGTTGTAAGGTTGTTACACGTTAAACTCGACTGCACATAATAATAAGCCAGTGCATTACGAGCTATTTAACAACATTATGAAAAGGAAATAATCAGAACGTTATTGCTCTGTATATAAGTCCAAATGTGGTCTCAGGGGTCCATGTCCTTGGCCGAGAGTGTAGCGTTGCCGTCAATAAGCGTGTGACCTAAATCCCTGGGGCAGTGCGCGCGCTACATATTGCTATTTTTGAATATCAAACAAGTTCAAGTGTTAGCGCACGGCCTGTTGATTTTTTGCTTGCGTTTTTGTGTATCTGCAATATATTGCGTATTTCCAGGCCTCATAAATAATGACGGTCCTCTTAATATTAAACAAACGAATTTTTTATTTAGGTAATTACTTAAGCCATTTCCCTAGCCGTGTAGGCAGAGGAACAGGTACTGTACTGAATATCTATAATAGTTAATTAGATTTCGAGATACGATTGTGGTGCGATTGTTTAATAAATAAGAGAGCAAATTTGTTGCGGTTTTTAACCTTTTACTGAACAAATTATTGTTTGAATTCTTCAATTTACCAAATATGTAGAAATGTTTCGAATTTGTCAAGGAGGCTATGTAATAAAAATTCCAATATATAGGATACCGATGGAGACGAATAATCTGTAAGGTCTAGAGATAATGTCCTATTCAATGACTATTTAATTAATCAGTCGGCGCGGTGATGCCATAAATTTTGAGTCCGCAATAAACCTCATTAATGGGCCTTAATGAATTGGAACTCAATAGCAGGTAGTTTTATCTAAAATATTTGGAATAACTCGCCCAAAATACCTATAAAATAACGGTTATACTGTTAAAAGTTACGACATGTCAACAACTCTTGAAATGTCACCCCTAAACTTTGCATTTAATTGTCACGCCCAAAAATTTAACCATTGAATTCTTTTCTTGTCCTTTTTTTAATATTATTTTATCTATTACCTAACTTACGTATTGTAATACAATTTAGCTGCATTTTTTAAGTCAGGTTTATTAAAATAATTCTTTTTTTTTATTTGATTTAACTAACTACGTAATATTCAAGAAGAAAAAATGCTGCAGTTTAATCATCGGTCAAAGGGGTGTTATTATATTTTTGTTACTAATGGAGCACCATTTGCAGCATAAAAACTCGTATGCTCTCAAAAACAGTGGAGTAGAATTTAATTAAATGATTTGAATTAAATGATTATAAGGGCTCTAAAGGATAAAATTGCTTATTCATTATTAAACAGTAACATCATTAATATAATTCAGACTTTAATCTCTTACGATGAATTCTTAAGATTCATAATGTAACGTTTAAGTCACATGTATTTTGAACCTTTTTAATTTACGTTTAATCCAGGCCCGTAACGTTTAAAAAACTTTTACTCACTGCAGAACGCATTATTGGTATACGGTATTATTGAAAGTAATAATATTTAATTGCAAATTGCACAGAAAGAGAGTAATAATATATGTAATCGTTATTGTGGGGAAAAAATAGCTAACTGCACACCCCAGCGTTTGAGGATAACGAACAGGGTCTGAGGTCCTGTCACACCTTCGTTGGAGGTCTTGCGGAGATGGAAGTTCCTCTATCTGTCCACCCAAGGCCTCAGCTAGAACGGGATCAGGTGCATGTACGTCGGACCCTCACCCCAGTCGCTAGTGGCGGGTCAGGTCAGCCTAAGAGTCGTTCCCGCTGGCCCTCTCGCAACCAGAGCCCAATTCCATCGCCCTGCAGTCTGGTCACCTTAAATCTATAATATACCTACTACCTAATGTTTTGTTCTTATGAGTTATGTGATATATATTATAGCTTGTTATGATAATAAATAAAAGGAAAAATATTAAAATATCATTCGTAAAGAAAACAATGGTAGGTGTTCATATAATAATATTAATATTATTTATTACTGGAAGTCATCTCTATTTATTTTACTGTTCGAACAAGTTATCGGCTTTAGTCAAAGGGCCATCGTGTCGCGCTATTCAAATAATTAGGGCCAATACAACCACTTGCGTCGATCGAATTAAACCACATAAAATCGCTGAGTAGTCAGCTACAAAAACGTTCAACAAACATGTGATGTATAGATGCTTTACAAACGTCGAACAAACATTTACACTTGCTCAGTAAAAGCTATACTAACTTAAAATCATGATTACTCCTTATTACTACATCAAGGTGAAATGTAAGATGTTTGGTATAATCGATTATATGTTTAACGTACCAATTTTGATTGATAAAGCTGTAGCGATCAAAAAGGAAACTTGAATGTAGTTCATCGATCTATCCAGGTGTTGAGTGATAGTAAATATTTATCAATAATCGGAAGAAATTACGTTCCTATTGGTGTCAGTCAATACTGAACTGACCTCTCATAATACGTTATAGATTACGTTTAACTTCTACAATGTCCACAATCAATTTAATTTTATCGGCGCGTGTGGTCTGGACAGCTGTCAAAGCATTGATAACTAGTTTAGATTTTAAAAGCGTAAGCATGTTTAATGTAGGTACCCAAAAATGTTAATGTTATATTATCTTCTTACTTTATATTACATAAATGCGTGCCAAAATTACGATAAGATTATTATTTTTACTAGACTTAGTTAATCTTCACTGGATATGAAACTAGTTTCAAATAATAGGCGTCTATTGACTCAAAAGTTATTATTATATATATTATCAGTTTATTAAATACTAGACTTGACCCGTGGCTCCAACGCATACAAAAGCTAGATTTTAGCTCATATCGCAGGTTTCGGGTATAGTAGTTGGATTAAACGTATACTAGTTTTTAAATCAAATCTAGAGCTATCAAATAAAAAAGTTCATACTAATCCTTTCAGTAGTTTTTGCTTGATGTGTGAACAAATAAGCAGGAAAAAATTGAATATTTTTTTCTCAAATATTTTTAAATATTCAACTCAGTTACAGCTTTACAGAAGTATATACCTAAAGGCAGCAAGTAAAACTAGTGCCTTGATTATACCATAGTATTTACCATACTAAAATATTACGATAAATCATTTTATTTATTGCCAAATTATGACTAGGTAGACACACAACATCTTTTTCTCTTTTACTTTTGTGAAGCATTTTTGTTTCAGTTGCTGGGGAAAATCACCGGTTTTATCACTCCTGCCAAGCTTATCAGGACGTATCCACCACCAGCGGTTACCGTTTAGTGAGAGGTAGACCGTGGCTTGTATATAAAATGATATGTAATTTTGACATTTTGTTGAATATATTGAAAATGCCTTGTTTTTAAAATTAATTGCGCAAAAAAAAAGGAAATTTAATCCACAGTACCTGCTAATAATATTGGGGATTGATTGAACCTTTATGAGCTATATTTATTACAATGTACAGGACTGCAGAGAGGCAGGGAGAAATATGCAACAGAACAAAACGGCCTTTAGTAGATATTGTTACTACCTATATCTTATGCAGTTGATAACAGAATAATTTACAAACATTTCTGTTTACTATTGTCTAGTACTGCAGAAATACAGAAAGAGATAGCCTGTCATCCAGATCGACTCTAACGAAGGTGTATTCAAAAAACGGTGTTCGCCGCCGGTGGTCTGGCGCTGTCAACGCAACTCGTATGCACCAGGACATGCCTTATTATGCAACAATACAAATCGGAATTACTTTACAAGACTCTTACCTATAAAACTAATAGATTTTTCATTTATTTCACTTATCTCTCGAGTTGACCGGAGATCTTAAATTCAACAATAACATATCCTAACGTTTGTTTGTTGGCTTCAAATCTACACAACGAAATGTTTAATCAATAGGGATATTCAAAAAATAAACAGATATCTTTACTTAAATTTAATAAGGCTATTTTTTTTTATTGCCAACGGTGGCAGACGAGCAAACGGCCTACCTGATGGTAAGTAGTAACCACCGCCCATGGACTATGGCAACACCAGGAGCATAGCCAAGTCACCGCCTACCGTGAGTAAAGTGCTCTTCTCAAACCTCGTTTAAAGAGGGACAAGTCGTAACACTGGAGAAACACCGCAGCAGGAAGTTCATTCCAGATCTTACACGTACGTGGTAGAAAAGAACGCTGAAAACGAACCGTCTTGGACGAGATCGTTTCCAGGTGGTATGGATGAACCCTAGTACGGCGTCTCGTGGTCCGGTGGTCAATCGGCAATGTTGGTATTGTCAATTAATATCCACAAAAATCTATTTTCGCAAAATAGTGGCAGAAAAATATTGCCATTTATGTTTGCATTGAACACAATTTAATTAGTTTATTGTACGGTGGTGTCACCTCATAGTATCACCTCCTTATTATTTCCCGCGGTTATTGTACGAGACGACAAAATTATTATTTATTTATCACGCATTGCATTACTGGTGGTAGAGTTACGCACCAAGTGGGAGTACTAACTTGTAATCGGGCCCGAGCGGGCCGGCACCAGCAATTGTAATTGTTAAAAAGTTATTTATCAAACGATTTTTATTTTGATTTTAATAAGAAAACTTATTCTCTCGTTACCACTGCTAATGTAAATTATCTGAAAAGTCAAGAGTCAAACCAATATCTCCGAAACTACTTCCGAAAAGACCCACTGTAACTGCAATTATACAAATTAGATTACGTTGTGGATGAGACTGTCGAATAACAACTATCAATCATGAAGTTCGTACGCCAATTTCTGTTTTCACGGCCATTAACTAACATGTGTACGTCTTAAAATTTGCTAACAGTGTACCAGTTTCCTCTTTGCTGGTTTGAGCCGCTACGGTAGTTAAGGCATATTAAACGCTAACGTGTTGGTACAGGTAGGCATTCATTAACATGGACAACGCCCAGATGTCTGATTTTATACGATCAAATGTATGATCATTAGGCATAAATCAGATACGAAGTAATCGTATTGCAAGAAACTTTTCCGCAATCACGCGATCCTACTTGTTTATCTGCGGTAGCTCTACAGTGTAAAGAGGCCATTTTGAAAATTATTATTAAAACAAAAAGTTCTCACAGTATTAATCGAATGTTTCATCATGATATACTGCTTTATAATCATAGATTAATTTAGTGATATTTACCATCATAGACATTAATGAACCGATAAATTGATCTCTGTGATAGAACCATTCACAAACATGGAACGTTACAAAAATACGAGTATGTCTAGAAGTAATTTGTATATAATTATTTCCCAAAGGTAGTATACCCATACCCCAGTTTATTTAATAAATGTTCGTTGGATTTAGAATTTGATAAAGAACCACATTAACAAAGTGCAGAGATAAGGCGAAGGATATACTTGTACTAATTCAAATCCAGTTTAAAATGTTGTATCTCTTCGTTAGATAACACTATCTGGTTCGTCAGTCCCATAAAATTTAATAATATTTTATATGTCTGTGGATTTATCAGTAGAAATAAGATTTTATAAAGTAACAAAACCAGTAATAGTGTATAGCTTGTGGTTTTTGGAGATCATAATATATATAAAATTGCTTCCGGCGATTCCTCTTTTTGTGTCGAAATAAACTTACCTACTATCTAGTGCAGGTAAGCTTATTTACTCGTATGATAATTATCATCAATTTAAGTTTAAAGTACACACTTTATAGTAAATCTTTATAGTTTATTACCTAAATTATCAACATCTATTTTCTCAGAATATTATATTTTTTATTACCTCAAACAAAATTGCTATGTTTATAATAGCGAACGTATTAATTTCACGCTCTATAGGGCTATATCTGGTTATTCCAACCGCACTGCACTAAAGTCATAAGCAACTAACAAACTGCTAGTGTCAGTGACACTCAAAAACTACTTCTTAGTAACGGTCATTGTCTGGAAGCATTATAATTCCGACCGCATCAATTTTCTTACTAATTTTCTATTTCACTGCGTAAATCAAGGTAAGGCACGAGCCAAAATTAGTGAACTGTGTCGACAGACCGTTTACAATGTCAGTTCAATGAGTTTGAGTTTTTACTAAAAGAAGTTTCCATAGTAAACTAGGATTCTATTGAGTTGCCGCTACAAAAATATTGTATATAAAAAAACTAGTGGATCGCCTTCGTTTAGCAGGAATACTATTGACTAATATTTATTGAAATTTAAATATAATATATTTTTAAAGAACTATATCTTAAGGTGTAGCTAGCATATTACATTTATTAAAACTTTTAATTCCTTTAATTATTATAAAAAAAGTTTAATAATATAATACTTATAAACATTCCTTAGAAAATTATCTAAAGGGTGAAACAGTTCCAAAATCCGTTGCGGAATTAGAAAAAAGAAGTAGACAAACTCACGCGGATAGCGACTTTAATTTTTGCTATGGATAAGATATGCATTGTGTCCTTGATGATGATAAATGACAGATCGAGAATACTTGATCTCACTACTCCATTCAAGCCCACTTGTGTACACGAGTAACTGAGGTAAGTAAGCAGCAAGTTAAAGCGAGAGCAAATCTCAAAAGAAAAAAAGACTTTTAGATATTGCTTTATAACTCGCGCTTGTTGCTGAACTTGAATGGGTTGTCACACCGCCGCCATCTCCAGTCTAACTTAACCAGCCATAAAGAATCTCTGTATGTATTATATCAACTTTATCAAACAATTTCCGATTACCTTATCATTTGCCGAGGCATTTCGGTTGGATCATTTCGGCATGCGGTGTGAATATGCGCCTGGAATTTTTAGGTCTACAAGTAAAACATGCTTAAGACATGTGCCTAGGAACATTTTTAATTATACATAATGTAATATTGTTAAAAAATACCTATTCTATGAAGTGAATGTACTCGTAAATATACGATCAAATTACTAAAATACATTAAGCAAATTTGTTACGTTTTGAATATTTTTTTAATTTCTTAAAAGTATCTTAATTAACCACTGAATCAAGACCACCAACGTTAGCGGTGATAAAAGGTATCTTAATTAAGGGTTAGGAAGTCAAACGTTTTTGAAGTGCGTAGTTCCGGCAACGTGCTACTGTTTTCGAGGACACAATTTACATCGATTTTTTTTCAGGACTGTCTATTACTGCCTAGAGGAATTATTCCTCTATATTTAGTAGTAGTTTGTTTGTACATAAAGTTAGGACCTTATAACCACTTACTTTTAGCTGTCTATAAAATTAGAATATAAATAAATCAAGTGAATAATATATATTAAGTATGTAGAGGCACTTACCACCGTAAGTAAAAATGATTATGATGTTCGCCGCCTCTACGGTGGTGTTGTGCGATCCATGGCCGTCTATGGGGGGCTTGTCTGGTCTCATCACTTGACGGGTGCCTCCCCCTGCAGAGCTATCCTTAACAGCCTGCAGCGTGTAGTGGTCATACAGATCGCACGAGGATATCGTACAATATCCTTCGAGGCGGCCACACTTTTGGCTCGGGTCTCGCCTTTCGACCTCCTGGCGGAGGTGGACCTGCGCGTCTACGACGAGACCCACTTCCGCCAGGAGAACAGCGTGGAGACGATTCAGACGCACGAAGAATTTAAGAGACGTGCACACCGGCAAGTTCTAGCAACGTGGCGTGCGCGGCTTCTAGAGCCGCGGTGTGCACGCCAGCGCATCGTCGCTGCCATCCTGCCAAACTTTGAGGCTTGGTTCGAGAGGAGATTCGGCTGCGTCACCTACAGATTGACTCAGATACTTACTGGACACGGATGTTTTGGTAAGTATCTGAGTCGAATTGGGCGGGAAATGACCGCACAGTGTCAGCACTGCGGCAGCGACCTGGACTCTGCCCAACACACGCACGCTGAGTGCCCTGCATGGGAGTTCGAGCGCTGAGTCCTGGTTGCCTGTATCGGGCCGGATCTCTCCCCAGCGACCTTTGTAGGGGCCATGTTAGCGGGAGAGGCAAAGTGGAATACTGCAGTCCCTTTCTGCGAAGCAGTTATGCTTTGGAAAGAGGCTGCCGAGCGGGATTGTGAACGAACTGATCCCACTCGCCGGAGCAGGCGTCGTCAGGGTGGCGGCAGTGACCACTAGCCTGACGACTCCTTGGGGTCGTGAGCAGTCAGAGAGGGTGGTACGACAGCCTCACCAAGAGCGACCCCGGGAGAATGGTGGTCTGTTCGACGCAGAACCACTGTGCCATAATGGTTCTTGCCCGATATAACCTCTCTGCATGCCCTTTGTGGAGAGGTATGCGTAACACATTTCCCCAAGTAAAAAAAAAAACGGTAGCTTATGATTCATCCATCCATTCATCAGCTTTTCGAAGTTCACTGCTGGACATAGGCCTCCCCAAGAGAACGCCACAACATGTGTTTCGCTCATATGGGAGATAGTGCCGTAATCGCCACGCTTGGCAGGCGGGTTGGCGATCGCAGTTGATGTTGTTAATACTCGAGGGAGTGCTGCTGCCCACTCCCCCTGGTATTCCCTCAGTCGGCTCTTACGACTTCCATGGGGTAGGATAATTCTAAAGCCGGACACACACGGCAGCTTATGGTATGATGAGTTTTTTAAAGTATAGGTACTAACATAATGTGAAAGCCAGTGTTCCCTATTCATACTGATTTGATGAAGCGTAACGGATTGTAATTGCTATAACTGTCGTTAGGACAACAATGTTGAATGGAGGTAAACCAGAAAGAATATGTGTTGAGCAATCAGTAGCAATCGCTTAATGAGCAGTAGTAAGCATATCGAATGAGACAATCACAACCAACAGTGTCAAAGCATCGGAACTAATAGTACTATAGAGAACAGGATACGTACATTTTGTTACAACTTGGCTTTCTATGTCGTAAGTAAATCCAACATTTATGTTTTGATTACTTGTTAAGATACCGTACCTACTAAAAACAACGGACTACCGTAATACGAGTTTATCGTCCTATAAATAAATAAATGAATGAACCATAAATGAAACTTGCAGGAATATATATAATTAATAGGAAACTAACTATGTGTTACTACTACTAATTATCCTCACGCAATTTCCCTTGCGAGGTAGGCAGAGAGAACAGAGTGCCAAGAGGCTCTATTCTTGCATACATCTCTCGCTTCCTCCACATTCATAATTCTCTTCATACAGCTCGCCGGTTTCGGAGACTCCTGACTCCACCTTCCTTCAATACATGCCAAATTTGGTCTAGGTAGGTGTCTCTGTCCCCCCCTGTACCTACATCCTTGCACTTTCGCATTGTTATCTTCTTAACCAGTCGCTCGTCCAGCATTCTTACAATAATTATGTCCGAACCATCTGAGCATTCCTTTTCGCATCTTTACACCAATGCCATTATTGCTAGCTGGAACAAAAATGTGTCTGTGCATTATATATTTGAGAAAAAAAAATACTGCAAAATTTTATTTTTTCGTAGTTCACGCAAAAACTACTGAACGGATTGAATGAAACTTTTTTTTATAGTTTGATTATACTTAAAAACTGGTATTTTTATCCCGCCTCTATATCGGAAACCTGAGATATAACCTAAAAACTAGTTTTGTCTATGGCGTAGCCACGGGCAAAGGCTAATTAAATACAAAAACCCGGATTCACTACTAATTAAATTTGTAATAAATCCAAAAAAATCTCAATTACCTAAACTTAAATATAAACCCTCTGTGAGTGTGTGTATATAAATGCAGACCAAATATATTCAGGGACTTACCAAAATGTTTAACTAATAAAGAAATTAAACGTACTCGACTCGAGGTACTCTGGTGGTCCCACAGTGGCCAGTGGCAATATCAATGTAATAACGGTGACGAATCGAATACGCGCCGCTCACTGCTATTATTTTAATGGATTTATTACCATACATTACGTCCAACAAAAGATCTAATCCAATATGCTTATTAACTGGCTTTTAGGCTTTTAATTGGATACACACTAGTAATTTGGGAAAGTGTAACCTTTTATTTTGGTAGCCAAAATTGGTTAAGTTTAATTGAAATATTTTAGAAACTTTCCGAACTTCAATGATTTATGATGCTCTTTGTCGTCCCAGGAAATTATTACTTGAGGCGTGTGAGAGAAAACTATTTATTTAACTGCCTTTAATAATTTAAGATAAATTTTTAAAAAATATCATCATCATAGAAGCCGTCTTCTAAAGAAGTTTCTGAAGAAGGCAAGGTATGGTGAAATATTTCAAATACCTCCAGAAGTTTACATCCTTCCTGTTTTGAGAGTCCATATTTTTCACATTCTTAGAATAGGGTCGGTTATACATAACATTTGACCAGTACATGTTTCAGAAGGAGTGGAATGTTTGCTTCGCTTAGCACTTTAGTCATCTTATGATGGTTAGATGGTCTAGGACATTAGTAAAGTTATTTATACAGACGCTCCGGACAGACAAACCTCATGTTGAGACAATGTTTATAGTATTTTACTAATGACCATTGTCTTAGTTTTAGGTATATTAATCTTTAATCTATCCACTTCTGCTATTATTGAGGAGTTTTTGTAAATCCGCTTCGGAGCTAGTAATCGGTACGGTATCATCGACATATCGGAGGTTATTGAGGCGTAATCTGTTCACGCAAATTCCTTTTTTACTATCTCGCAGTACTTCCGTTAGAATGCCCTTAGAGTAAAGATTTAAGAGAAGTGGAAATAAAATAGGTATATCTCTCTCTAACCCATCATCTTATGAGTTTCCAGTTAGATAGCTGTACGAGTATATCGACTCGAATGCCGTGTGGGGCCGGCACCAAGAATAGCTCCACCCCGTCTCTTCCTATGGGAGTCGTAAAAGCCGACTAAGGGATTACCGGGGGACCGGGCAGCAGCGTTCCCCTGTGTACTAAAAACATCCACTGCGATCGCCAACCCGCCTACCAAGCGTGGCGATTATGGTAAAACCCCCATTTTGGGGAGGCCTATGTCCAGCAGTGGACGATGAAAGGCTGATGGATATCGACGAACTAAACAAATAACGATAATACGTTTCTGTTATTACTGAATTATAAAATCTTTAAACTATTGCATAATTAGGTACCGTGAATTTATAACTAGACGCCATCATAACAAAATTAAATCAATTTAAAAGAGCATTTAACAAATAAAAATACTGTGGATATTATTTCACGCACAAAGAGTGTACGTTTTAATGACGACATTACTTTTAATTCACATTCAGTATTAAACAACATCTCATAAGCTGCCCAAGACCGCAATGGTAGCAGTCACGCATGCTCGGTACGATTAATTCAAGCCAATCAGAGGCTGATTACACGCATTACGGACTTACAAACTATAATGTGCGACCAAAGAGACACTTGATGCAATACACTAAAGTCTATTTCATTATATTTATTATAATTTGTTTTCAAGTAGGCAGATTTCAGGACCGGTTTGGTCTTTAGTAGATTTTACAAGAATTTCACGCGATGCTACTCGATTTGTTGGAGGCGTAGCAAAATTCTAACCTGCGGCTAATGGTTACCTACCGTTTCTCTTGGAATTATAAAATTATTAAGTCTTATTACTTAAGTGTCATTAACATATTAAGTAAAAATCATATTATTTACACATAAATTACAGTTACTTCGAGTATAAAAACTAGTTCAGCTATTTTTAGCGTCAGGGATTAGTGTACTTTTTTAAATTTATAATTTTAATAAATAATCAATTTAGTGGTATTTTAATCGCGCTACACATTTTGATTAGTATGTGCAAAATAATATTTAGATACTTTTCTATACTGCACACGTTGGTTAATAGTATCTTGTTTTTTTAAACTGAAAAGAAGTGTTTTTATCCAAATATATATAACACTAGCTTATACCCAATCTATCCACCTATAATATAAATACGTCACGCACATAATAATATCTATATAAAAATAACCTTCCTACAACCCCGAACATGTCTATATTTCAAATAAAATGTAACAAACATACTTTCATATTTATAATATTAGTCAGGCTTTCGACCCCCTTTTAGTGTGGGAAGATAACACCTAACATTTTATAGACTCTAAAGAAAAGGAAATGTATAACAACTTCATGATATGTAATGCTACCTCAGTGTCTGAAGTAAGATGTATGCCGAGATATTTATCTTGAACACAGAATCGCTAACGAACCGGTCACACATAAAATGTTCATATTTGGTATTAACGAATACCTACTGTCTTTTGTTAGAATATGTATGCAACGATACAGACCAGTTCTTCGTATAGATAGAGCGAATAAGTAAGTACATTGTTATACAAACATTTTCTGGATCATATCTATAGAAGGTAAAGTCTTGCAAGCTTTAAAAAATATAACAGATTTTTCTAGACATTTATATTGGAACAAATTACGATTTTTTGATACTTAAATTAGCCTTTCATTGATAGGCATTAGTTTCAAATACGTAATCCTTAAAACGGCACTCTTAATACCAATTATAAAGATTATTTGCGCATTTAATAATTTACTTTTAAAATTCTCTTATTTACTATTTGGGATAATTTTGTAAAAAATCTCAAACATAATTGTTTCTTGATTACGATCATTATAATTGTAATTATTAATTTTGTATCACCAACTTGAGAATTCACGAGTTGACTATATGATTATCATAATCATTGTTTTTTGTATTGTTCGTTTTATGTAGGTATTAAAGTTTATTTAAAAGAGAAGACTATACCTAATATCCATTCCCAATTTGATTTTTTTTTTTAATCTTAGCAGTGATCTAAATATGTAAAGACCAGATTCTGTCAGCGACTCCATCCATCCTGTTTGCTGAACAGACAAAAAAAGAGAGAAACTAAAGTACAAATTTTTTATTTGTGAATAAGGAAAAAGAGTATTTTAGTACGTGCGGGAATCGAACCTGCGTCCCTTCCTTTCCGGGGAAGTGCTCTAATCCACTGAGCTCAGTGGATTAGAGCATCAAGATCGATTAGAGCATCATGCTCAGCTACTCTTAAAGTACAAATTAAAAATTTGTACTTTAAGAGTAGCTGAGCATGTCAAGTGCTAAAAATTTGATCAAAAAGAGAGAAACTAATTTATAATAGGTACATATTAGTAAAGATAAGGACTTACTTTTTGATTTCTAATATTATTACGGATACAATAAGTCATACTATAAAGGTTTCTTTCTATGACAGCGAATTTATACATTTATTATCCATCCATCCATCAGCCGTTCAAAGTCCACTGCTGGACATAGGCCTCCCCAAGAATGGGGGATAGTGCCGTAATCGCCACGCTTGACAGGCGGGTTGGCGATCGCAGTGGATGTTGTTAATACTCTAAGGAGTGCTGCTGCCCACTCCCTCGGTATTCCCCCAGTCGGCTCTTATGACTCCCATGGGTGGAGAGGGGTGGGACAATTCTGGAGCCGGCCCCACACGGCATACATTTATTATACCTACAGCAAAAATCGAACAGTGGCTAACCAGCCGGTTAAAACTGATGACTGATTTATTATTTAAATAAAAGTGAAATATTGGGAGCAATATTTCACTGTTATTTAAATAATAAATAATTTTAATGTATTTACATATATAATAAACAAGCCAACTTTACGTCTATTTATTTATTAGTACCTACATATTGATACTTACCAAAATATTATATAGTATTGCATCTGACACATAATAAGACAATTACGGTGTACATAACATTGTCTGAAATATACCCGTAGTAGATTTTACTTTATAGTAGGTTTATGAATTACATAATTATGATGTATAAAATTACACAATCAAGCTCTATCTCTCTCTCTCATCTATACCTACATATACTCAACAAATATAATTTAACTTTATCTCAAGGTTTACTATAGTATAACAATAATATCGTGTTCAGAAAATAAATAAAATCTCTTCAAAATAAAAACATATCCAATTGTTAGTAATGAAAGCCATAAAGCAATTTAATGTTCAGTTTCATCATATAAAGATTACAGCTGTTTCGGTCATGCGCTATACTGAACACCAAATCATATAATTATGTAGAATATAATTGAATTAATTCGATAATTCCTTGGAATTATTACACCATTATTATTTATTTTCTTAAGAGGGAATATGTATGGTATTCTTAGCGAACAAGATGTTGGGGTATTGAGGTTTTATCTTATTTACATTTCTGTTTAAAGTAAACTAAAAAAATATTAAAAATATATTTTTATACTTTAAATCTATGCCCAACAATGGGACAGTAAGGGGCTCCTTGATCTTGGAGATGGGGGGAGGTTGAGATTTTTAAACAGTAGTCCACCACAGTGATCCTATGCGGGTTGGCAGACTTCAGGAGCTATTGAGAAAATCTCTCAGGCCCGTAAGTTTCCTGACAATGTTTTCTTTCACCGAGCAGTATAAATTGTAACACACATAGATAATTTCTAAAAAAAATTATAATTCAGAGGTAAGTGCGAATAGTGCCGTAATCGCCACGCTTGGCAGGCGGGTTGGCGATCGCAGTGGATGTTGTTAATACTCGAGGGAGTGCTGCTGCCCACTCCTCCGGTAATCCCTCAGTTGGCTCTTACGACTCCCATGGGTGGAGAAGGGGTGGAACAATTCTAAAGCCGGCCCCACACGGCATGCCATTGATACATAGTCCAAACATTCACCTTTAGTCCCTACGCTATTTTTGCAATAGATTGAGTGTATACAAATGTTTTTATTATACTACGTAAGTAGGTGACGAACAAGCATACGGCCCACTTGATGGTAAGCAATTACCGTAGCCTATATACACGTGAGCAATACCAGAGGTATTACCCGCTCAGCGCCAATTCCAACGAAAGGTATGGGAGGCGGAAAGAATAAGAAGAGGATAAGAAGGTGATAAGAACCTCCAGCCCTCTTATTCTTCTTATTAAAGACAACAGTAGGAATAGTTGTTTCACGCTAATCTTCTGTGAGAGGGTGGTAGTTCTTGGATCTTTGAAGTAATGTAATATAGTGCCAATGATCCGCCATAACAGGCGGAGAGATTGCACGCGGTGGGTTTATATAGTGGGTGAGGGCCCCACACTACCCTGTTCGTTGCCCCTAACGACGGGGTGTGCGGTTTCGTACATTTTTACCCGCTAAAAAAAGGGTGGTAGTTCCCCGATCGAGCCCACTTGGACAAGCACGTCTCTACCACTAGTGGAACGTACCTATATCAAATGTCCGCAATAATCTGAAATTTTCATATTTTATTTACCTACTCCTAAGAAGCCAATTTTTTTTATTGCTCGTAGTGGCAGATGAGTCACGGCCCGTCTGATGGTAAATGGTAACCGTCGCTTATGGACTCAACTATACCGAGAGTATTGTCAAGCCTCTGCTCATAATTTCATTTCACAGATATGAAATAATAAAAGGAAGTTTAAAATATTTCGATTTTACTATAGTGTCCCTGGTTGTTGCATATAATTTAAGGCCTCAAAATAAGGTTGGCTTAATAATATACGTACTTATAATCAAATTGCTATATTTTGCCACAAGCTTAATAATAAAACTATCTCTACGATCTACGATTATTATTAACGCTTTTTGCGTCAGCAATTTAAAGGACACCCACGTTTGTAGATTACTTCCGATCACGAAATCGTTGACACGGAGGTGCATCAACCCCACACAAATTGGAATACTTATAATCATCGATTTGGTAAAACCTTATTACTTTTGATAGTTGGACCCCCTGCGATTAGCAGTCCGTAAATATGCCAATTTGTTATACCTATATCAACCCTTATGGATATATTTTGAAGAAAATAAGATGTCACGTTGTGTGGGCAGATGCCACCAGCAGCTACCTTCCTGTATCACGCTGAGCGCCGGACATAAGTTTTGACACCATTATAGATACTGAGAGATAAAAATAATCAGTCTGACCACAACAAAATCTATGTACAATATTAAATGACAAGATTACTGCTGCAACATATTTTGAACTTTATATCCTTGTGAAAAGAATGATGTTTAAATTTTTTCAATTTTTTTACGAAACATTTATCGTGGACTCTAAGCAGCCCTTTTTGCTATCTGATCTACTTACTTATGCCATTTTTTTTACACTGTATTGTTTCTTCTTCTGAAGAAAGATGGCCTTTAAATATCGGCTTTAATCCCGAGATTTAGATGGGAGTGCAAATAAATTTATCAAGAAACTTCTCTCATGGGGCAAGAGGGTTTTATCACGCATGGTGGTCAAACAGATAGATTAGATGCGTTCAAATTTAATAAAACATTTTTTAAATCAATAGCAAATAAAATCTTGAGGTTCTATAGGAATTTATAAAGGAATTGACGTATGCCATTATGTGGTTCATTATTATTTCCTTTCGATTTCAACCATGATAAAAATGTTCCGATATCATTAACGAAATCGAAACCTACGATGCGTTATGTGGCTGAATGTCCTGCACACAATAAAAACGCACAAAAGCTTCCAGACCACGCAATAAAAGCGTTCCCAATAAAAGTAAAATCTGAGTAAAGGAAGTGCACGACGAGCGGAAATGCAAACTCTCATTGTGCGAACTTGCACGTGTTCCGGAGTGCTTTGTGCCTGCCCCTCTACTCAGCCAAAATATACCGTCAAAGCCTTCACTAAAGAAATTATGTATACCTATTTTCAGATGCCTAGTGGGTAATTTAGTAGCATCAAGTTAGTTCCAAATGTTGTAAAACTCTCTATTATATCATCTTAGTATACAAGCTAAACCGGTTAAACTCATGATATTTTTTAACAACTGTATATAACATTTTGATCTGTATTTTAGCACTTGACATGCTTAGCTAAGTAGCTACTTTAAAGAACAAATTATTTGTGAATGTGGAAAAAGAGAAGTTTAGTGCGAGCGGGATTCGAACCTGCGTCCCTTCTTATCCGGGGAAGTGCTCTAGACCGCTAAGCTATTGCAACGACCGTCAGCCGGCAGCTAAGTTAAATTAATCATCACCACCTTCTTGGCTTTGAGGTCACCTATCGATCTTAGTTTTTAGTTGGTCACCAATATTTACACGGAGTGGTTGTCCTGCTTTTTTACTTATTTATTTAATTTTAATTTCTTCAATTTCTTTAAACTAAGATCCTTTAAGGTAAACCTTAAGATGCATGCATATATACCACGTTAAAATCTGTATTTTTCAATGGCAAAGAACAGAAAGTTCAGAGTAGCGATGACCACAAAACCAGTTCATAATAATAAAAGCTTACCTAGGAGACGATATATCACAGTGAGTCTATAACTTTTTTCTTTACTCCGGAGTTCCTATGCAGTGTACTTTTCTATGAAATAAAATAAAATTTTTTGACAAAAAAATTGGTCAGGCACACAGCAGGGTATGTTTGTGGCTTTGTCGCGCCCACAACACGACAAAAGGCAAATAGAAGAACAGTACCTCGGAACGATGAAAAAATATAATCTAAATACCGTCCTATTGATGTTTAAAAGCCGTATAGAATACGTATTGTTAGCGGGTCGAATGCGGTGGCGATATTAGATTCGTATTATTTTGCGATACTACTCGTAAGTGCGTTATGGAATTTCGATTCCAATACTGGTAAATCGCTAAAATTGATAAGCGTGCAGACAAAAATAAATTGCATTCTCAGAAAAGTTCTGATGTCGATAATTTTATTTATGTCGTCCAAATGTCGCATCAAATGACCAGGCGGCGTGTCAAAGCTGGGTCCGTCATACGTAAACCGAAGGCCTGTAACTTTGAGGGTAATTGTTTGCTGAGCGTTAACACAAACAGCGTACTGGATATATTCAATACAAAAACTATAAGTTACTCATAAACAGTGAGTTGTTTACACCACAGCGGCGGCAGATACGTTGTTTTTTGTTGCTGAATTTTTTTCGTTCCCTACCGTCGTCGCAGGACCCGTGGCTAAATGTAATTCGACCTGATCGTATCTGGGCATTTTTTGTTATTGTGGTCAGAGACAGCTGTCTTATAAAGCGCTGTATTTGATCATTGTTTATAACTAACGCCATAATGACGTCGTCAGTCAGATATTTAGATAATGTCATTTGACCGTACCTATCGAATTTGCACATTACTGGCAAATCGTAAAGATTTTCTTCATTAGTAAATTACACCCGCCTTTCTTCACGGGTGTAATTTACTAATGAAGAAAATCTTTACGATTTTTTAAGAATTACAACTCTCTTTTACGTTATTGCCATGGTAGGATACATTCACAAAGACCTTCCTTGAAAAAAAATAAGTTATGTAAGTAACGTTTTAAATATACAAGCGTCATAATATTCTTATTCCAGGATATGTAAGATTGCCAAATTAAACATAAAAAAACTTAGTTTTGAAAAATATTTCTATTAATATTATAAATATCAACTTTTTGCTTACAAACCATTTACTTGATGTAAATTTCGAATTAATAAATATAATTTAAGTAGCCGCCCTGAGACTTTAGAGTTGGGTTCAGTGATAAATGAAGCGAGTGGGATTTAACTTATTTTTATGCCGAATTTCGTTAATTCAAAACCGTTTAGTCGTTAGTTCTATATTTGACAAAAATAGCTATACTACGGGAAAAAAGTATATATCTACATACATTTTGACCCAAAAAATATCAATCTATAAAATAGCACCTGTCAAGAATTTCGAGCAAAAATATGGTTTATCTAAGCCTTATGAATAAAATCTTAATCAGCGGTGAGAAGTAAAAGATAGAAGATTAAAATATATGAATGATTTAAAACAAATAGGTCTGAAAAAGAGGCGTGTTGATTAATTTTTGGGGCGAACCGAAGCGCCTTCACCTTTTAATATTAAATTGGCGATGTGCGTTGTCAAAATTGACACGGCCAGTGAGAACGGTGACAATAAAGTACATCAGGACAGTCTCTAACTTAATATTCTAATTCCAAAACTTTCGTATATATTTGGGTAATCCATATAATTTGTGAAACATAGAGACTCTAGTACTAGAGCTTTGGTTGTATCAGTATGAATGGAGGAAGTACCCCCCTCTTACAGCAGATCAGGGTAAAACAACAATAGGTACTCATACTGTTGTGTTTTATAAATATGATGAGTGTGAGTGCCGGAGACCGACACCCCCTATCCTCTACTTATTATCCTTTCTTTTCATCACCTATCACTTTACTTGTAGTTGGCTGTCGCTAACGATCATCGCTGCCAGGCTTACCATCAAGTGGGCCATACGCTTGTTTGCCATCCACGTAGTATATAAAAAAATCACCTAATTCAAAAATATTTCTAAAACATACCTAATCATTTTTTTGTTTTTACTACAATTATTAATTATTACGAGTACGTAAATTATTTACCTTCTTATTCATAATAATATTATCTAACATACACGGTGGACATTCGCCATGCATTTGGCGGCGTAGTATGGTTTCACCTGTACTACAGACTACTGCAAGCTGACAGATATTTTGTCACTTTCTGTAAAATTTTCAATGTCCTTTATTGAAAAGGTTCAAAACGGTATCTTTGATAAATCAGTACTACAAAGATGTGTTAGTTTCTATGAAAGAGGCCCTTAATATTTAATCCTAATTTATAAAGCAAAATATTGAATAAAAAATATGCTTGATGTATTATCTGACCATAAAGTTTTAGCTTATATAGTTACACTGAATAATAGATAATTAACATTTTTGCGAGTAGGTATTCGACATAAAATAACTTATTAATTTTCTTGTATAGGTAAGTAAAGCTTAAATCATTTTAACAATACTTCTGTCCCAAATAGTCGCGACGAATGAGCGTGAAATGGTTATCCTACAATATATTTGATGGTTTCAAAATGCGTTATTAATATTTATAGTTTAGCTAAACTGTTATTTTTGTTTTATTTGCTTTTGAGCACGGGGGGTGCCTTTTTCACTTTGGTGTGCCGCACATCTTTGATTCAGACATAATAAAATAGTAAAATAGACCGCAAAATTAGCGTGAAATTAAAAAATTAAAAAATTATATATAACATTATTATATTATAACAATAATTATAATTTAAAGTCTTTTTATGAATATGTTAAATGTTTAATAATGTATATGTATAATGTATAAACTAATATAGGTACAGATAGTCTTTTGAGACTGTTGTAAACAGAGTTGTGAGACCTAACAGTTAAGATAGTAAACTACGTAATACTTAGCTTAAATTATATTTTGTGGGTCATTAGGGTAGGCTGAAATTATTATAGGTTGCATAAAAGCTGAAATTATTATAGGTGTAAGAACTGTGTATTCAATCAAAAATCAAAGGGGTTATGTATATATTTAGTTATACGTTGATGTGATTGTATAGTATTGAGTTTAATATCCAAAAGTTACGATCAGCAAAAGCAGTTCTGTCTGTCAATTTTACAAAACACTCGCGTGACCGTTTAACAACTTTTGACGAGATATAAATGGTACCATTACATGCTTACGTACGGTTGCTTGCAATATATAGATTTGTCTTACTGAGAGGAAATCACATACGCTCTTTCTGCTCTGAGCATAGTAGTCTTATGTTTCCCATGCAGTAGCTGATTAATGATTGCCCAAGACCGTAATATACGGTTTTTTATATTTTAAGTTCAGCAACATATTGATCTGTATTTTAGCATTTGACATGCTCAGCTACTTTAAAGAACAAATTATTTGTGAAAATGTGGAAAAAGAGAACTTTAGTGCGAGCGGGTATCGAACCTGCGTCCCTTCTAATTCGGGGGAAGTGCTGACTCACACTTCTCCAGATTGGAAGGGACGCACGTTCAATTGACGCTCTCACTTAAGTTCTCTCTTTTTAAGCTTATTTATATTCTTGACCATCCACCCATAACAAACTAAATACTAGATAATAAATTTAACTAAAATCTTTGATATTAAAAAGCAATTACATATTTATTTTTCCTTAGAATAAGGAGTGAGTGTACCAACTGCAAAAGAAAGCGAGGCCATTACGTATGTGGCAACTAATATATAAAACTGTAACAGAGCTGTGTCTGTACATTCAAAATATTTGAGAAAAAATTACTGTAATAGGCTATATAGGCGTGTGTAAACACAAAACAATTTTTTTTAGAATTTTTTTCTGTCTGTTTATCTGTTTGTTTGTTTGTTTGTTCGCGCATCACACAAAAACTGTAGTTTTTGACGGTACGGAAACGGATTTTGATGCAACTTTTTTATTTGAAAGGCCTTGATTAGACTTAAAAACTGGTATACATTTTATCCCGCTACTATATCGGGAACCTGAGATATAATCGAAAAACTAGAAAATTATTTAAACTAGAATTTTTTGTAGAATTCATTTAAAAGAACTACTAGATGGATTTTGATGCAACTTTTTTTATTTGAAAGGCCTTGATTTGACTTAAAAACTGGTAGACATTTTATCCCGCTACTATATCGGGAACCTGAGATATAACCGAAAAACTAGCTTTTGGCTGCGGCAAATCCGCTGGCAAAGGCTAGTACTATTATAAAGCTGTAACAGAGCTGTTTCTGTAAATTCAAGATATTTGAGAAAAAAATTACTGTAATAGGCTATATAGGCGTGTCTAAACACAAAACGATTTTTTTAGATTTTTTTTCTGTTTGTCTTTTTATCTGTTTGTTTGTTCGCGCATTACGCAAAAACTACTGAACGGATTTTAACGCAACTTTTTTTGTTTGATAGCTCTTGATTAGACTTAACAACCGGTATACATTTTATCCCGTTACTATATCGGGATCCTGAAATATTACTTAAAATATATTTATAATATCCCTACCCTTGAACAGTCATCATGAAATTATACAGTCCAGAGCCCAGAAAGAGATAGACTTACTTTTTATTCAGTTAAAATGCTGGATCCTGGTAAATAGCAGTTTTTGCACAGAGATAATTAATTTGCCAATAATTAATACAGTGACGTAATTATATGTGATAAATGACCCATATTGAGGCCAAGTGTCGCAGATAAAGTCGCAGGTAGAATCTAATTAGTTATAATATTTTAAGTGTATGTACGTTGTAAAAACGATTGTGGCTGTTTTTGACGACATTTTTCTGAACTTGTTCAGTTAATAAAGGTCTGTGATGATATTTTCCCTGGGAGAACATATATAAAATACGATTAATTACCGCAAAAGGCAGGTAATAAGGCCCTCGCCAGTGGGGGAATGCTGTTAACAGAGTCACTTGACGTAAACGTCGCCAATGCATTCAATAGTCTACCATTCAGCTCCGTCATTGAGGCGCTTCGGAATCACAGAGTGCTCAATATGTTTTATTTAAAATTTTATAGTGTTACCACTACCGTATCTGACTACTATCAGGTGGCCTGTATGATTATATACCAACCTCGAAGTATATAAAAACGCTGAAAACAAATTAGAATTTTCCACAATTTCATATGAATTGATAGTAATAGTAAAAATGTAATTTATAGAGCATAGATGGCGGAGTAGTTTACATGCCAACCTCCCGCACGAGTGTTGTGGGAACGATTTCTACACAGGACAACATTTTGTGTCATCCATAAATGGTTGTTCCGAGTCTAGGTGTACTTTGTATTCCTGAAATTGTATGTTTGTAAAAGTCCCCCACGAGAATTATTTCTTAGTGCAAGGTGTGGTTTTTTTTAAAAATAAAAATATAAATATAAACATATAGGCTATATATATTAATTTATATATATATATATATATATTTCTAATTTAAAATCTTAATTATAAATATATTGAAGCTTTAAAATCCATTTTGAATACGGCTTATCCGTTGGCGACCATTAATAAACGTATGCAGTTCGATATCACACGTAACGGAGCAATGTTCAAGATCTCATTTTGTGATAGTCAGAAGAAGAGGCGAGACTTGCCAACCGCCATGTAATAACCCAGCTACTTAATTGGAACCCTTTCATTGATTTGTTAATGGTCTCGTTAAATTTTATTCAAATTATTAGCTATATCTTTTAAATATGCTAGCTATATCTGGTATACAACATTCTTTAGGCTATTTTAAGACCACATTTTTGCTTATAGTTTTATTATGATTTCGGTTATGATAATGATTATGCCGAACTAGTTATATTTTGTTCTTACTTTAATTATTTTTGTAATTTTATCACTTTACATAGGTGGCGTGATCCCTGTGACGTGATTCTGATATTCGACAGTCCATCCATCTATACAGCGTTTATATGGCTTTTTTTATAGTACTTGGGTAGCAAACAAGCATACAGCCAACCTGTTGGTAAGCAGTTACCGTAGCCTGTAGACGCTAGTAACACCAGAGGAATCACTCACGCGTTACCGCGGTCCAAGAAAAGCGATAGGAGGTGGATAGGAAGGATAATAAGGAGAGTATAGGGAGGGAGGGGGTGTGGACCTCCAGTGCTCTCTCTCACCAAACGAAACATAACGGTATAGGAGTAATTACCGTTATTTTACTCTGATCTTTTGTGAGAGGGTGGTACTGGCTCAAACCCCGTTCCTATCTTCTCCTAATTAGCCTTCCTGTTCTTTCCTTAGTATTCTACCTATTCTTTCCTTATTATCCAGTCTATCCACCTCCTATACCTTTCCTATTGAGATGGTGACGAGCGAGTGATACCTCTTGTGTTGCTAGCATCTATAGGCTACGGTAACCGCTTACCATCAGGCAGCCGTATGCATGTTTGCCTAATACGTATCCGTATCACTATGTGGGCCTAGTATAAAAAAAAAATACGCATCCGTACCATCTATCATGCAATGGGTGATAACTTCTACTGTCCTTAGTCGCCTCGTATGGAACGCATGGGAAATAATGGTATGGTCACACTTGTATTCTTACTCTGTCACCACACGGATAAGAATTTTAATTGATTAATAAATTAAGATCTTAATTAAAAACTTTTGTGAAAATATGCTTTATTTTAAAATTACATTTTATCAGTCTCTTAACGTAATATGCATAATCTTATAACTTAAACAATTCACTACAATATATGTTATTTATAATTTAAAGTGCTTCAACCCTAATTAAGGCGTCCGCAATGGATTAAAAAACGTACCGCCTTAAACATCGCCAGAATATACGAGCTCTCTGCCACTAATACAAAGCAACCGAACTAATAATAGCGTTCAAATCTAAAATTTATTTACTCTGAAACCTATTGAATGTATGGTTGAAACAAGGCATTAATAGACTGTGATCGTGTGGTGTAAAAACTTTTAAATCTTAATGCTTGTGCACAACTCATCAAATTTGCATTTGGTTTGTAAACCGTGCCCCAACGGACGCTAATGAGGTGTTAAAGAATTAATCCGTGAGATCTTCATCCAGATAATCAAGATCTTATCGATAAAACGGTAATAGGCCGCTTTTCTTGTGACATTAATGAGTGACTTCCGATTTCAACTTTTCATTAAAAACCTCTAACATCTCCTGGCTAGCTTTAATTGCTTTTACATTTTCCCTACTATGATGAACCAATTCTTACTCGTTAAAATTCCCGTCTTTATAATACCGCTGCGACGTTTGCTTCACTAACCAAACCCACTCCTGTGTCGACTACGTCACTTGTGGTCATAATTGCACCATTAGGAAATGTGGAAGCTATAAATCTAACGATATCGGCGGCAGTGATACAGAATCAGACGGTAATATCGACGGTAATAGTTGGCATCTGATCATCACTAACAAGAGGCACGTGATCATTAGGGCAATCATATACAAAAGCAGGAGCGTTCATAGTTTTGAATATCGGCCGACTGATCAATATGACTATCTTACCTAATGGCCCCACGATGACTTTCTATAAATTAATAACAACAAGCTTGTAGAGCCTCCGATGATTGGGCCAGCTTAATGAGGAAGCACATCTTCATTTTTGTAGCCACTATAAACGTATGCGTGTTTTTATGGAATCCGGTTTCTTATTGTTTTATTTCATTTGTTAGAACTTCTGTTATATCGCCGGTGAATATTTTATACATATTTTATTATTATGGTTTGACTTGAAGGTTGTTAATAGTTATTTTAATATTTTCATACACTTTTATTCTTAATTATAGAGAACATTCTTGTAGATTGTGGTTGTAAAGAACTTTGTTATGGTAATTCGCTAAGCATAACACCGTAATTTTATAAAAGTATCGCCATAAATATTTTACAACTGAATGATGGGGTTGCTGCAGTGTTACTTCCTCTGCTGGTATCCTCCCGCAATTCAATGCAACCGGAAAGAATTTGTTACACCACAAGTGCATTGTCAGTTGTCTCTCTGTGTAACGTTCAACTACTTTCAGAATTAATATTTATTGCTTTGCCAAAAATACATTCATTATATAGTCTATCTACCGCAATATGTTGAATGGTTTATATTATTTTATGTTACGTAGTCTGTGATATTTTACGTATACCTCATAGTTGTTTTGTATAGACAATGGTATCTACCCAGTGGGATTTTATTATAAATTTTTAGCAATTTTTAAGAGATACAGGCATTTATTTAATTTTTGAAGCTTTTGACATGCTTGGCCATTAAAATGAGATGCAGGTTCAAATCCTGCTCGTGAATATTATTTTCGATTTCACGTTTTCGCACTTTGTATTAATATATGAGAGCTTTCACCTATCAGACACCCTTAATCGAATGCATTATTATAAATATTTCTTATAAATAGATATCTGACTACTATCATTATATATTTCTACCAATATTTCGTATTTACATAAATATCATAAATTATTATTTACTTAATCACGCAAATACGGCTGAATATATTATGTGGATGAAATCTGGCACACAAATAATACCTAACTAATTCAAAATAGATAATTATCTGGTATTTTTTTATAGGAGGTCATAGCCTAGATTATGTACTTGCAGTTCGAACGATCGGCAAGACAACGAACGATTGACAAACTTTCGCTCGGCTTGAAATCAGATGGGTGACCAAAAAGTGACACCTATTTGTAGATACTCTACTGACGTCCTCCGTGTTACGGAAGGCACGTTAAGCATTATGTCCAGGCTGTCAAACAACATTCTGCCAGTCGTTACAAGTTGTTAGTCCTGAATAATAAAAATCTGACTCCGGTCTGTACTAAGGTCACCAGTTGTCCCCTTAGTTAGGTCATGAAGGTCAGATAGCCAGTCACTTTAGATAAATACTGCTATCAGCTAAAACCAAATAGATCGGAAGCCGATCCCAACATAAAAACGTTTGGGATAAGGGGCTAATGATGGGATGGGATGATCTATTAATTTTTATCCTGTTAAATAGTGCTTACGTCGGTAAACCATGCAAAGTGATAGTCGTATTATCTACGTACCATAGCCACATTGCAGCTACTTTTTTCTATTATAGTACAAGCTTTATCCGTGTGGTGACAGACTAAGGATACAAGTGTCACCAACCCATTCTTTCCCACGGGTGTCGTACGAGGTGACTAAGGGAAATAAGTAATTATCACCCATTGCATCACTGGTGATAGGGCTGGGTGCCAAGTGAGAGTAACCACTTGCTTTCGGGCCCGAACGGGTTGATGTCACCATCCCCCGTGTGATCGGCCATGAAGCACATCGGTGTATTTTGGTTGTAGCAGAGATAGCCTTAAATATAGCCTTATATACATATATATTCGTGCATTTCATATCTGTGAAATAAAATGGTGAGCAGCAGCTTGACAATACTCTCGGTATATTTGAGTCCATGAGCGACGGTTAATATTTACCATCAGATAGGTCGTGGCTCGTCTGCCATCATACGCAATAAAAAAAATTGTATGATGAACTGCAATTTTGGATCTGATTATTATTTATATAATTCTTCATACACTGTCCTATTACTCTGGACTCAATTCTGAAAGCCCCACAGACAAAGTTGCGAGCAGAAGCTAGTCTTGTTGGCACCGAAATATTATCATATTATCCGTAAAGCATCTGGCTTTGGGGCAGCGTTCTCCTTTTCCAAGTCTTGTAGCTAAAGTTCTCCAAGGGCGTTCATCACCACCACATCTATATCTGAGTCCATGAGTTGCTGTTACTAATTACCATGAAATGGGTCGATAGTTCATCCGCTACCGTTAGCTATAAATCACATAATTATTATTGAGATATTGTTCTCTATGACTTCAATACTTTTTTTATAAAAAAGCTAATTCTGAATCTTTTGTAGTTTGTTAGTCTCAACGTATTGTAAGTGTAACAC
This sequence comes from Leucoma salicis, assembly GCA_948253155.1. Taxonomy (NCBI): domain Eukaryota; kingdom Metazoa; phylum Arthropoda; class Insecta; order Lepidoptera; family Erebidae; genus Leucoma; species Leucoma salicis. The sequence goes on along the minus strand of OX411807.1, from coordinate 10,597,451 downwards.
TACATTCTTTGATACCTCTTCGCACATCTGGTTGCTTTATTGTAATGTTTATTTATAATGTTCACAACAATGTAAGGCACACTTGAAGTGCAAATTGTTATCTAGTGGTTGTCTTGGACAATAGCGTACACCCCAAAATTTTCGTGTAATTCTTTCATTTATCTTTTCAGCCATTGTGTCGTGAAGATGGCCATTTATTCTCAATTATTGTTTCTGCACCTAGGGGAGTAGGTTGCGGAGGCGTAATGTTTGCTTTGATACTACTTTGTATTGATTTGTAGGTGATATAGAAAATTCAGTCTTACAACCTTATATATAAGAGTGTGTATAGTCTAGAAATTATATTTAATTTGATACGTTTTAATATGTGTCATGTATAAATTGTGAATGAATAGGTTTGTCGCGTGACAAGTGAACTATTTGTATTGGGGCAAATCGGTACAATGAAGCGTTTCCTGGTATGAATTTTGCTAAATCATTATTTTCTTACACCTATACTTAAATATAAAGTATATTCAAAATCATCCACTATTATAAGCCATTATAAATGATAATATCAAGCAAATCTTAAATGTTAATGTGATGCCACAGTTAGGTACAGGCAAAACTATAAATAAGGTTGGAATATCCGACAATTTGCCATTTTCGTGCAAAACAATTACTTTGGAATCGTGGCGGTGATAACTTTCGGCGTTCTTAACAAATTACCTACGACGAGGACTGTTCCAGTTTATTACTAAAGCAAAGAACAGATATCACCGATTAACATTACACATTTTGTGGAACTAAATTCTCTTAAATTTATATGATTTCTGAATTTTAAATATATATTTTTTTAACGTTTTACTAACCCGTTATTTGGCACAGTTCTCATCTCAGAATGAGAGTACACCAAGCTGGTATACTGCAGGTTGGCAGACTTTACAAGCCGTTAAGTAAATCTCTCAGGCATGCAGGTTTCCTCAAGATGTATTGGTTCTCCGAGCAGTGATAATTTGTAAGCAATAACACACATTCTCCAAAACTCTAAAATTCAGAGTTGTGTGCGTGGTTTTTAGACTGGGGATCGAACTTAATACCATAGTCTTTGCAGTCATTAGTTTTACCATCACTGCTTTACTTTTTTATAAACAATAAATTGTTTTAGTAAAGATATATACCATGAACAATAACAGAAAAATAAATGAACAAGTGCGCTCATCTTTACTTTCAAGGCTAACAAGTGACGAGAAATAACGGATAATAAATGGCAGCATATCTGAAAAATTATAATTTTAAATTGTGTGTTACAATTGAGGGTTTAAATTACAGATGTTGAAGGGATGCGAAAAGTTGTGGAATGTATTTTATTCGTATACGATGCTATTTCAATTGAACGCGATTATATATAATCAATTTCTGATGTATAAATCAATACTTTAGAGAAGGAATTTTGATTTATAATCGTCAATATAAAACAAAGAGGAACTAGAAGAACTAGTAAACTTACAAAGAAAGTTTAAGCTGTTCTGAATTATTTTTTTGTAATTGAATTCGATTGCCAAGCTAAAGTACGTTAATGGATCAGCTTTTATATTTTGAATGTTATGACTTTATTCAAAATTCTGTTTTTTTTTTTCATCCTTTTTACTGTGTAAATGGCACAGGCCTCTTCTTACACTGATATGGATTTAGGCCCTATCTGGTCCGGTGCGGGTTGGCAGATTTCACCAGCCGTCGAGAAAATCTCCCTGGCATGCATGTTTCCTCACTATGTTTAATTCACCGAGCAGTCATAATTTGTAAACCAATGCATATTGTATGCAATAAATGTATTTAAAACAAATTCGAAAAGTCAGAAGTGTGTACCGTGTTCACACTCGAGTCCACTGTCTTTGCAGTCCTTGGTTTTACCACTAGGTACTGCTGCTATGCCAAATTTGTAAATTATTTTATATTATTTTGATAATTATGTATTTTAGCACTTGACATGCTCATTTACTTTAAAGAACAAATTATTGTGAAAATGGAAGAGAGCTTACCCTCCCAGTAAAGGATTTTTTTCCACTTTACCAATAATTTGTGATTATAATATTGTTTATTTTTATACTACGTGGGGGGCAAACTAGCATACGGTCCAACATCAGAGGCATTCTTCACGCGTAGCCATCCCTAAGGAAAGGGACTTGAGGAGGAGTAGTAGAATAATAAGTATAGAATAGGAAGGGTAATAAAGAGAGGGTAAGAAGGATAATAAGCAGAGAATCGGGAGGATAAAACGGACAGGATATGCAGGATAAGAAAGAAAGGATAGGGGCGAGTTCTGGGCCTTTTTATATAAAATAATATTTAGGATTTCCCCTCTTCCTATTGTGACTGTGATAGTCTTAGTTTTAGGATTATATGTACTTATATGAGCTGTAAATGAAAAGAAGATCAAGATAAAATTTTAATATAGTTATGATGTGATAAGTATGGAGCACATCTACTGACATTACTACTTATTCAATTTAACATTTATGAAATTAAATCGTCAGATCTATCAAGTAAAGAACATGTTCTTTGAGAATTATTATTATTATTGTATACTTATCTGAATATAGGTACATGGAATAATCAAATGTTAAGTGTTGTTATCAGTACAAATTTCTGAGTAACACTTCCTAGGCGTGCGGTGTCGTTGTATCTCAAGTAAATATTGACTAAGCGTGGGCGTATAGACTTAAACATACGAGTAGGTAATCAGTATCAAGAAGGTAACAGAAATATGACCGTACAATCCAGTGACAAATCAAATAATTTGTACCACCTTACTCACTGAATCTTGAAATGTTATTATAAAAAATTTAGTTGGTATCATGCACGCACTTAAATTTCTGAATTATATTTATTTTGTGTAGGTATTGATGTGTTAGTTTTATTCTGACGTTAAACGATACACGAAGTGGTTTGAGGTGATAATTCATATTACTCGCATTTAGGCACACACATGATTATCACATTGTTAAATGCTCTAATATATAGTGATGTTAAGCAGAATAACATAATTATCTACCAGATAAATAACAGAAAATTAAGAACACACTATCATATCTCTATCTAAATGAACACTATATAAATTAATTGTTAAGACTTTAATCAGTTATGTAACTTTGGTATGATCAACAACTGCATATGTATGTTCGAAGTATTTAATTTTAATATTTTGATCTGTATTTTAGCACTTGACACGCTCAGCTACTACTAGAACAAATGATTTGTGACAGTGGAAAAAGAGAGCTTTTACTGCGAGCAGAATTCGAACGTTCGTCCCATCCAATGAGAGGACTGCTCGGGACCGCTAAACTATTGCAGTCACCAACTGTGACTCCAAATCTCCATTTCACATTTATTATAGATCTATTTTACGACCCACGCCATCTATCGGATGCATTTACATCCATCATTACAATAATGTTAATATCACCAAAGTTCAACATTGTGTTTTTTACCCCATTACTATCACCTTATTAGGCACGGGCATCCTCTCATAGTAAGAGGAATTCGAATTTAATAAAATTAGTGTAATGTTCAAATAACAGTTTATTACTGAATGCATATGAATGTATGTAAAACACTTTTATCAAAGAACCAGTCATACTCTTTCTATTTGTTTCAGCTAGTCTCCGGAACGGGTAGTCCGATTTGGATAGAACTTTCTTATGAATAACTTATGCTTCTTTAAATTATGGCCTGGATCAACACATACACAGAATATGTTTACCGTTCCTATGAGATTTGCCTGAACAACTTTGTGGATCAACATTTTGTAGTCCGGGATGACGAATTCGCGTACAGAAGGTAGTTAATTTACAATTAAAATTGTTCATATAATCCTTGACCTTAAAACCAGATGACATTCTCCAGTGCGCATATCGTCATACAATATCCGTACTAATTGTTCAACAAATTAAATAGAGTATCTACAATTTCAAGAAAACCTTGGTAGATTCTTTATATTTAAATGAAGATATCAAGTAGTAATTAAAAATACAATCATAATACAATGTAATGAGTTGGAGTTTCACAATTAGCGTTCAGAATAAAAGTGTTCAAATAAATGTCTTCAACAAAGTATGAACGAATTAAAAATGTTAAGTCTTAGTTGTCTGCCAACTACTATAATAAGATTGTATCTTGCTAATGTTTATGAACAAAATTACGCAAAGTAATTATTCGGCATTACCTTCGAGTTACTTTGATATGTACAGTGCATCCAGTATTCACGCTGTTTTAATAACTAATATGGAACATTTCATTAGTGCACGAAATTAAATTAAACCTTATCCAAATTATGTTCCAATATTAAACGGTAAACTAATGATCCTGGTTAAGTTAAAAAATAATGTAAGCAATTTTAAGTTGAATTCATAAAATGAACTCTTTTTAAAGTCTACAGAAAAACAAGTAATTTAATTTTATAAAAATATTAGATTCTACTCTCGACTTCGTCCGGGTAGATTTAATAGTTAGGTCACTGTTACATAAATATATCACTCAATGGTTCATTAATTATTTATTTATATAAACAGCTATATCCCACAGGAAATGTCAACTTTTCCAGGATAAAAATGTCCCATACCATTCTCTGAGCTTTGGAATATATGTATACAGAATTTCATAATGATCGGCTCAGTAGTTATGGCGTGAAAGCATTACAAACAAACAATCTCACTTTCGCGTTACGTAAGGAAGTAAGGATATGCACACTAAGAACTTAAACAATCATTGTTCGTGTGGTGACGGACTAAGAATACAAATGTCACCATCTTATTCTTTCCCACGGGTGTCGTACGAGGTGACTAAGGGAAGTAAGCAATTATCACCTATTACATTACTGGTGGTAGGGATGGGTACCAAGTGGGAGTACTCACTTGCTATCGGGCCCGAACGGGTTGGTACCACCATCTCCCGTGTGACTGGCCATGAAGCACATCAGTATGTTTTAGTTGTAGCTGAAGATAGCCGTTTATTCTTTCATTTCATATCTGTGACATGAAATGGTAAGCAGCGGCTTGACTGTCCTCTCGGTATAGTTGACGACGGTTACCATTTACTATCAGATGGGCCGTGGCTCGTTTGCCACCATACCCAATAAAAAAAAACCTATAAATATCAAGACGATAACAAAATAAAATATTTGTACGTATTGGTTAGTTACACAAATAACTTTTCTAATCATCGATTACGTAATATTTCATATTATTATAATAAAAAAATGTGATTTCTTCTTTAAAGGACAGATCCTATTTTACAAATTGAATGCAATGGTAGCTGTACCTAGAGCGTCTTGAATTAATCTCAATTTGTAACCCGCGTCTTGTCACGGTGTTTGTATAATGAAATGGAGCAAGTCTGTATCATTCATTAGAGTCGGACACTTCTATACAGTTAATTGTTTGAACTTGCCCGGGCTGCCGTTTAACATCGTCTCGGCTAATCAAGCTACGGTTAACAACATCCGCTCGGTAAGTGGCCGGCCGATGACTCGACGCATCACTCGATGATGCAATTGTCTCGGGTTCAAACTATTATGCAGAGAATCGCGTCTTCAATTTATACAACTTCCGATTGGGTGTCAAGGATGCTTTGCTAATGTCAATCGAGTTGAACTTATTCGAATTGAGTCGACTGCATCAATTTGACTACTCTGATAGACATCACATGAGAAGTTCTCTTTAATTTATAGTGTACTGAATATTCGAAGAACAAGATACTCAATGAACTCATTCTACGTCGGAATTTATTTATTGGTAAATGTATGTCAAATTGATTCATAGTTCATAAATTGATGAATCATACAAATCTACTGGCTAGTGAACGTAATAAAGAATATAAAACTATTCAAACATGTAATTCTAAAATAAAATCGATTATTTGGTAATAGTTTAACGTGACAAAAATAGTAGTTATCTATCATGCTTTGAATAATCGATAATACCTTAAATCGCATTTATTGGCTTAGTCAATTTTTAACCGCCCTCAAACAGAAAAAGAGGTCTCATTTTGAATGTATATATATTATAATGTATGTACGGGCATAACGTCGTCACATATTATATAAACTGCATGGATTTGCAAAAAATATTTGTTTTTTATTTGAAAGACATTCTACAATTGTCCTATTTAAATATCGTAAAGATGTTTGGAGGAGTTTTGGAAAGAAGAATACGGAACTCTTCAATAAATGCCAAAAATTAACCGCAATTGCTGCTGTCGCATATTTATACAGTGCTTACGAAATTGCACAACATAACATCACGCCTGCACAGGCCACCAAAACAATAAGTTGGTGTATTTTAATAAAAAATGTTTTGAATTGTAACTTTAGGACGAGCTGTAGCTGTTTAGGTTTGATGAGCTTTAGCGTGTCAAAAGTTGGTTGCACTCACTAAGCCAGGCTGCACAGTCGTCAAGCTTGTTTTGCTGCACTTATAAAGCAAGGGTTCTTTGCCATTTCATACGCAACTCATTGTATAGGTTCGACTTGTACTTAATCATTTTGATTATTTAGGTCCACCGCCACCACTGAACTGTTGCCTGCCAATAAAATTGGAGAGACGGCACATGGCAGATTCATTTAGTGAGTGAAAGCCCCACACTACCCTGTTTGTTGCCCCGAACGACGGGGTGTGCGGTTAGAAACATTTTATTTCGCCTTAACAAAAAAATAATCATACCTAAGTGATCTTTGGTTTTAATTTATACTAGATTCAGCCCGCGAGGACTTCAGAATATAAATAAGTGATACTACGACTCCCTCACGATTGCTATCCCAAAATCGCTATCCCATAGAAACTATTTATTTATCCCATCCATCCATCAGCCTTGCAACGTCCACTGCTGGACATAGGCCTCCCCAAGAGAACGCCACGACGAGCGGTCCTGTCATGGGGGATAATGCCGTAATCGCCACGCTTGGCAGGCGGGTTGGCGATAGCAGTGGATGTTTTTAATACTCGAGGGAGTGCTACTGCCCACTCCCCCGTTATTCCCTCAGTCGGCTCTTATGACTTCCATGGGTAGAGAGGGGTGGGACAATTCTAAAGCCGGTCCCACACGGCCTTATTTATCCCATTGATTTATAAATTATTTATCCTCCTCAGTCGTTCACTCTTGACAGAGTGGTCGTTGTTTTATGATGATGACTGTTTATTTACTGCAGCCTTCGCAATGTGCCTCCACTTCTGACGATCTTCAGCGTCATGGGAACATTGGACTATGGTGGTTTGCGTTGCGGCATTTATCAGGTCTGTCCAACGAGTAGGTGATCGACCTCGTGAGCGCTTGCCTTCCACCCGCCTCTGGACAACGAGTCTTTCCATGGAGTTTTGGTTTCGTATTATGTGTCCGAAATATTTGAGTATTCGTATTTGCACAGTTGACGAAAATCTCTCCTCAATTTTATGTTCTTCTAAAATCGAGACATTAGAGCGAAATGCTGTCCAAGGAATCCGGAGCGGTCGCCGCTAGCAGTACATTTCGAGTACGTCAATTTTACGTCGGTCTTTCAAGCGAACCGTCCATGTTTCTGCGCCATATAGGAGTATTGGAAAAACTAAGCTTCTCATCAGGCGGACTTTCGTAGCTTTGGTAATATTGCGATTGCGCCAGACCTTATTAAGCCTATCAACGGCAGATCTCGTAATAGCATATCTCCTACGAATCTCATACTCACACCCGCCAGTGTTCGTGATCGTGGAGCCGAGGTATACGTAACTTTGTACAACCTCACAGTTTCCAATGGTAGAGATATCAGGTTGATTCAGTTCAGCTCGGTCCACGATCTTCATTTTGATCTTAAGTCTGTTAATTGTGAGCCCGAAGGAGAGGCTTGTTGTCTCTAGGCGTGTCAGCAGCTATTCCATATCTTCCTTTGTTTGAGCGAGAAGAGTTGTGTCATCGGCATATCTTAGGTTGGATGTCTTCCAACCTCCCATTGAAACTCCCTTGTCCCATTGCTCCAACACAATTATCATAATGCACTACGTGTAGATATTGAACAGGAGTGGAGAGAGTATGCATCCCTGCCGAATACCAGCACATGTCTGAAAACCCTTTGAGTCAACATCATCTATTCGAACAGTCGCAGTTCCATCCTCGTAAAGTCGGCGTATGAGACGTACTAGATGGTTAGGTACTCCCATATGACTAAGTACGTTCCATAGTTTGTGCCATTTCACGTTGTCAAAGGCCTTTTGAAAATCGACAAAGCAGATATAGAGGGGGGTGTTAAACTCTCTAGACTTTCGATGAAAATTATTTATACATTAATGATTTATCCGGAATAAAAAACATGCTGTATATCATTATGGTCGGTTGAGTAGTTATAGCGTTAAAGCGTAACAAAAACACAAACTTATTTTCGCTTTTATATGAGATTCATCTGTAATCGAAACGTTTATTGATTAATAATTAGTCATATTAGGAGTTATGGAATTTTTCTGTAATCAATGTTGACTTCAGAATTGGGTCGCTATGATATAAATACTTCACTCTATGGTACATTACTATCTTTATGTAAATATAGCTTTCCCACAGGAACCTAACATTTTTCATGAAAATAGTCTTATGTGTAAAATAGTCCAGTTATAAATTAATACGTGTGCTAAATATTATTTAAATCTGTTCAGCTGTTTTTGCGCGATTTAATAACAGACATACAAAGATCCAACCATACAAACTTTCACATTTATAATACTTTCTGATATTTACGCGAATGTTACACATTTTGAAATAAAACTACGTTTACGGAATCTATCGCGTTTGGACTTGGACGTCTTTGGCGTCTTGGACTCAACCTTGGACGTCTATCATCTAAGTCCACCCGTGATCATGAATGCTGTAAAGTATTCGAAACGTCGGGATAGGAGTAAAATCAAGTAAACGCGATAGATTCCGTAAACGTAGTTTTATTTCAAAATGTTTCACATTTATATTATTATATCATTTGAGCACAATTCAGATTGAGCAAAATTGTCAAAAGCTAATTTGCAACCAACTAAGAAATGCTTAATAAATCCTGTGCTACTCGATAGACTCAAGCAATTAGCTTCATCCGATATTTTTTTCGTATTGGCCTCCTTTATAAGGCCTATTTTGCTTAGTCTAATATTTTTAATAATATCCAAACAGACACTTAGTGTCAGAGTCTCGGACTCTTCATCCTCTTCTCATTACACATACTGTCCACCTGCTATCCCTTTCCCTAAGCTTGGCGAAACAGAGACATTGAAGAGTATTAAGGCTCTAATGCTTATTTGCAAGTACTAAATGTACAAATAGATTTAATTATTTGCAGTCTATCACATACACTCACTGTCAGCTTGGTAAGCTGCAAGGATAATTTTATAGCTGTCGTAAACTCATTCAGGTTCAGGTCTAGTCAGCTCATCAAATGACATTCCTTTAGAAATTTTCCCACACATGTACCTTTATTACGCCGCAAATTTTAAGTAAATAACGTTTGTTAATATGTATTACGACAATGCATCAATTTGTATATTTTTCACAGAAATAATCTTTATATATAAAAATTAATTACTGTTCGTTAGTCTCGCTAAAACTAAAAACCGGCTTAAACAGATTTGAATTTTTTTTTTGTTTTGTTTGATCTAATACATGGGTGGTTTAAACGAAAAAAATAGGGTAAAAACCTATAAAAACAGTTTAATAAATTTAAAAATTCAATATTGGTAGTTTTGTATGGGAATCGCTCAATGCTTTATAGACCGACAGTCTTTTGTCTAACACACGACATAGTGACAGTTACTGTTATTTTTCATTCGCTTGAATTACAAGGAAGTTTTATTTAATAACCTATTTCAAATCTTATTAGACGATGCATATTGATTAGGATTGATAATCACTGATAAAATAAATTGTAGGTAATATGAAGTTCACTGGGTCATCTACTTTATATAGGTACCTATATAAATATCTGGAGGACCTAATCTTGTTTTATACGTTTTTCCTGTCGCTATTTCAAAGTGACGTTCATATATACAGAAGGCCACGAGGGTGGAGTCGAGGGCAGCATGTAATTAGTACCTATATAAAAATATTTAAAGCAAACACCATTCTGCTACAGACTGTAAAAAATATTCTAGAACCAAGATGTTTATGATATTTCTCGTAATTACTGTAATAGTATAAAAACAATTTTAATTACTCATAGTATCGTTAATTACCTCTCACATATTATAAGTACGTGATCTTTATCTCAATACATGCTTTGTCGCTTCGTAATTTTTACAATAAAATTAAATTTATATATATATAATTAAAGATGGTACATTATAGTGTTCTCGTTGGTTTAACTAAACCAGGGCTATAATCGTGAATATAATGCAGTAAAACTTAATTAAAAAAATAAGTTAACAGGGTTTTCATAAGCTTTTACTTTTTCGAATAGTGACATACAGGCTCCTACTATTATCGCACAGTTCATACATTTGAGAAGACTGGAATGAAGCTGGGAGCAAAGAATCATTATTACGCTCGGTGGAAGAGCTAAAAATGAGATCAACTATTTTCTCGTAGAACGTCACACAATAACATTCTACAGAAACTTAAAAAAAAACTACATTCATAATGTATTGTGTGATTTTGACTTAAGTCGTGAACTTTATTATTATAGAGTATCTATTTATTTTAATTTAAGTCTGCGTTCTCTTTATTTACAGTAAATAAAATAATTGTCACATTTTTGTCTAGGCACTCGAAACATAAGGATTGTAATGATTATAATTGAAATGCAAATAATGCAATTAAATGCGTAAAATTGAGTTTTTTTTGCTCCTAGTCCTTTGGGTTCAGCCTATCTTTCCAAAAGTAGACGTCGGCAGCATATTATTTACTCTAGCTTCAAACCAACCTTTTTATTTTATTTTAGGTAGGCAAAAATGTTCTACCGCACACCCCGCTGCCCAGGGAGGCAACGGGGTAGTGTGGGGCTCTCACCCACTAAAAACCCACCGTGCGCCCTCACCCGCCCTTGCTACGGCGTATCACGAGTACTGCGTCGTTACGACCGCGATCCGCAGGCGGCAGCCCCTTCGGGCACCCTCTCTTGAGCGACGCTTCGCGCACTTGGGCGTCTCACCTTCGCGGTAAGCTTCTGCGGACGGCAGGGTACTCCCCGACCCCACCGTCCGCAGCCTCGGCTAGGGCGGCATCAGGCGCAGGTAAGCGCGCACACGCCGCCCAGCGCGCCGGCGGCGAGTCGGGTTCGCGAAGGAGGATTCCTCCCGGGCCCTCTCCGCCAACTCCTTCCGCGAGATGACATCCTCGCAGAAGGCGGCGACCGCGGTCCAGGCCCTGTCACTGCCAACCATCGCTCGCGCAACGGCCGGCAGCGACAGGTCCACGCCTATGACTGCAACGAGTTCCCGGCGCTGCACATCCCAGGCCGGGCACGACTCGAGCGTGTGTTGCGCCGAGTCCTCGCCGCAGTCGCAGTGGTGACAGCCTGGGGTCGTCTCCCTCCTAGCGATCATGTGCAGGTATTTGCCGAAGCAACCATGCCCCGACAAAACCTGAACCAACCGGAAGGTGAGGACCCCATGCTGCTGCCCTGCCGTGTTCTTCTTCCAAGATCGGCTGGAGCGCCCCCAAGGTCCAGAGACCAGCCCGGGGAGCTAAACCAAAGCTGGGAATGAAAGGTTACTATTACATATCAAACACTTTTTTTTAATGACACTTCCGTGCACTATAGAATAATCCTTGTATCGCGGGGACTTAATAATCATACAATTTCGGGGACACAAAGAACATCCAGACTCAGAACAACCATTTGTAGATTTTGTGGATCACACCAGGAATTGACCTGTGCGGGATTCAAACTCACGACACTCGGACGGGAGGCCGGTATCTAAACCACTCCAACATCTGTGCTATGTATGTCATAATAAATTAGTTTCGTTTACAATGGGGTAACACGGTAAACTTTAATATGTATGGTTAGGTATAAAAATATTGTTGACTTATTTTTAATTTTACGGTTAATGCTAAAATTCGTCATTTATGTTTTGTTACTAGACGTGAAATAAAAAAAATAATTAAACTAATACATAAGTATACTTAAAATTAAATTTAAATACAAGTACATATTATACTGTAACGCTATTGCTAACATTTGGAGTCTTACTACATTTTTAATCATTGCATATCAAACTAGATACTACTACTCTACGCGTGTATTTTAAATGAAACCTATTTATTGTAAATTTAAATAAAATCATAGAAAATATGTTGGAATAATAAAAATATTTATTTTACGGCCCGATATACTGCTATTTTTATGGTAATGGTCTCATTATAATCACAGTAAAACCTTTTAGACCTTGTTAAAAGCCCGTATTTTGAGCTAAATATAGTATTTCGTGTTGAAAGCAATCTCGTTGAAAAGCCTAATGCTCGCTAAATAACTCTCAATAATTGTTCAAATTATTTTTTAAGTTCTGTTATTTGGTTGAATTTTGTTTTTGCCAGTCACACATCTCACTAATAATTTGAAAACAATAAATATTCTTAAAGTACGCCCCGTTGAAAACTTAATAATATAAATTTTGTTTAATACTCTGCTGACCTATTTATTAGGGCTTAATCTTGCGCTCAATATCTAATAACTGTTACGTTTTTTAACCAATCCTAAAGTACGGATATATTTTTCAATAAAATTACCTGTCTTTTGTAAGGCCAACTTAAAAGAAATACATCTGAGTTTTGTGAGAGAGACAGTTACATTTTAGGCCGTTATAATTGTATTGTAGAACTTCTTTGAGTAGATCAATAATGAAACAGCGAAATCTATAGAGCCTACGAGAACAATATATCCAGTTAGTGAACAATGCAGTTGATAAATAATTTTAATATTCACGGCACGTCTAATGAATTGATCGTTTTACCCAAGAGTGCCTTACGCCATCTTTGAGAATGCAAAAGCAGTTAAACATGTTCATCTATCACTATTATAAAACTGTAATAGAGCTGTGTCTGTACATTCAAGATATTTGAGAAAAAATTACTGTAATAGGCTATATAGGCGTGTCTAAACACAAAACAATTTCTTTTAAAATTTTTGTCTGTTTGTGTTTATCTGTTTGTTTGTTCGCGCATCATACAAAAACTACTGAACGGATTTTGATGCAACTTTTTTTATTTGAAAGGCCTTGATTAGGCTTAAAAACTAGTATACATTTTATCCCGCTACTATATCGGAAACTTGAGTTATAACAGAAAAACTAGCTTTTGGCTGCGCCGAAGCCGCTGGCAAAGGCTAGTGAATTCATATTTTTATACTAAAGTATGGCAAATAAATGGTTGAGAAAGGAGTAGGGGATTGAGATAAAATTTATATATCTCATAAAGGGTAAGAAAATAAAGAAGAAGAATAACTGAAGTGGGCTATAACTTAGGTTTCACCTTACCGAATAGAACGTAATATTAGGAAGACCTTTTTTGTTGATACAGGATAAATATTTCTAACCAAACACCCTGTCGTTCAAGGCAAGAAGCAGGGTAGTGTGCGCCCCTGACCCACTAAAATAACACATTGTGTGGCGGTATATCCGCCTTTATTATTAGACCACTGGGACTGTTTGTCAATAATAGGCATTCCCACTGTTACCATACATCGACTACTGTGAAATTCGACGTGCTATTAGTATACTGACCTGGTCGAGGTTCTCTTTTTGAGCATGGGTCTCCTCACAAAGGGATATAGGCCATAGACCAACCTTATTGCCTGGTGCTATAATGCGCAAATTTTTCAGACAAAGTTTCCTAACAATGTTATGGAATAATTGGAATATTATTTCAAGATTGTAGACAATATGGACTAACCATTATACATATAATATTTAAATTTAAGTCTCTATTAATATTATATCTGGGGTAATTCGGATAAACTTGATGAATAATTTTTATGTATAAGGAAGAATTTAGCTACTCTTAGGATTTCTGTTTCCAACCGTCGTACCTGACATCATCTAAGAAATCGCTGAGAAAATCCACCCGAAACGCAATCTATAATCCATCGCCAACACGTGCACGAAGCTATTATTGATTTTGCTGTTTTTTCTACAAAATTGCATGCCCGTCTTGGCTTGACATTGAAAAAAAACATCCACTAGGGTGCCGTGTGAATGGGCCCTATTATAAACTTGCGCAATGACATTTGAGTTTTTGTAGAAGGTTCGCAGTCGCGTGGCAACGGAATGCGTTGGTGAATATACCTACATTTATATATGTATATAACCTTACCTTAATCTGTAGTTTCAGCTGATTGTTGTGTTTACAATTTTTAAATTGGCATTATTATTGATCCCAAAATAATCATACACAGTGATTCCAATCACTCGCTAATTTGTATGCTCTTAGCTTAGCATGATGTTACATAGCTTATTCAGCCGGATAAATACCAAAGTTATAGAATGCAAAAATGCAAAAACAATTTTCTACATTCACCTGAACCCCAAACAAGTGCACCGACCAAACAAAAAATCAATATAAATCAATTTTGAAATAAAACTACGTTTACGGAATCTATCACGTTTACTTGATTTTACTACTATCCCGATGTTTCGAATACTTTACAGTAGTCATGATCACGGGTGGACTTAGATGGTAGACGTCCAAGGCTGATATGTTATAATGCTGTAAAGTATTCGAAACGTCGGGATAGTAGTAAAATCAAGTAAACGCGATAGATTCCGTAAACGTAGTTTTATTTCAAAATGTGTAACATTCGCGTAAATATCAGAAAGTATTAAATAAACATCAAGTTATATAATACTATCGGAACCCAGCAGACATTGTCTTAACGTTGGCTCTTGAAATTGATTTTCGATAACGGTGGTTTGGGGTGAAATTTTGTGGTTATAATTATGATTATGATATTTGCCGTGTGGGGCCGGCTTTAGAATTGTCCCACCCCTCTCCACCCATGGGAGTCGTAAGACCCGACTGAGGGAATACCGGGGGAGTGGGCAGCAGCACTCCTTCGAGTATGAAGAACATCCACTGCGATCGCCAACCCGCCTGCCAAGCGTGGCGATTACGGCACTATCCCCCATTCTTGGGAAGGCCTATGTCCAGCAGTGGACTTTAAAAGGCTGATAGAATTATGATATGCGAAAAATTTTAAATATGTGTTACAGCGTAAAATATTAATAAACAAACCAACGTCACTTTCATGGTGACTGAATCAGTAGTTATAGCGTGAAAGCGTAACAAATAAACAAATTCATTTTCACATTTATAATCTATATACCTACATAAATATAGTAAGGATTTTAAGGGTATAAAAATAATACTTACTAACAAAGATTGGCTACAAATTAAATTACTATAAAAACAGGAAATGTAATGATATACTCATAATGAGGAATCAATATTCCAACTCATTTTTGAAATTCCAGTAGCTTATAAAAACGTTAAAAGAAAAACAAGACTCTATTTGGACGGATGTCAACAAACTCTGACTTTCGACCCCTGGAATCTGGGTGCCGGAAAAAGGGTTTAAAGTTTCACGTGACGCTATTTTACCCTTTAATAAAGTAAACCTTTCTTAAGTTGATATTTTATTCACATTTATGTGTTTACTAGCCTTTGCCCGCGGCTCCGCCGCAGCCAAAAGCTAGTTTTTAGGTAATAACTTAGGTTCCCGATATGGTAGCGGAATAAAATGTATACCAATTATTGAGTCTGTTACGCGATCTCTGCGGAGAATCTGTGGAGTGAGGCTGACTGACCGCATTCGTAACGACGACGTAAGAGAGCGAGTAGGTATGAAAGAGAGAATTGGTGTAATGTAAGGATGTGAAAGGGAATGCTCCGATGGTTCGGACATGTGGAAAGAATGCCGGACGAGCGACTGGCTAAGAAGATAAATACAATGCGAAAGTGGAAGGATGTAGGTACAGGGGGAGACCAAGAATTACCTCCATCCATCAGCCTTTCGACGTCCACTGCTGCACATAGGTCTCCCCAAGAGGAGATATTACCGTAATCGCCACGCTTGGCAGGCGGGTTGGCGATCGCAGTGGATGTTGTTAATACTCGAGGGAGTACTGCTGCCCACTCACCTGGTATTCCTTAGTCGGCTCTTACGACTCCTATGGGTGGAGAGGGGCGAGACAATTCTAAAGCCGGCCCCACACGGCAAGACTCACATACCTAGACCAAATCGGTCATGTATTGAAGGAAGGTGGGGTCAGGAGTCTCCGAAACCAGCAAGCGTGTATGAAGAGAATTATGAATGTTGAGGAAATGAGAGATTTATGCAAAAATAGAGCCTCTTGGCACTCTGTTCTATCTGCCTACCCTGCAAGGGAAATGGCGTGATAATAAGTTAGTTAGTTATATAGTATTAAGTCTAATCAAGAGATATCAAACAAAAAAGTTGCATCAAAATCTGTTCAGTACTTTTTGCGTGATGCGCGAACAAAGAAACAGATAAACAGACAGACGAAAAATCTAAAAAAATACGTTTTGTGTTTAGAAACGCCTATATAGCCTAATTCAGTATTTTTTTCTCAAATATATAGACATACATAGTTCTGTTACAGCTTTATAATAGTATAGATTATTGCTTACGCCAGTTTGTGTTCTTCTTTAAAGGTTTGAGTGACAGATAGGACAAGACGGACAAAAGCCAGACCTAGGGACAGTGTGTAGAGTGATGTAAAAATACGTATAAACGTAAAAAGATGTATCAATCAATATTATATTAACTTCCCAAAGTTTTGCAGTTGTTAATACATTTCTGATCTGTATTGCACTGCATCTGTCACTTGACATGCTCAGCAACTTCATAGAACAAATTATTTGTGAAATGTGGAAAAAGATAAATTTAGAGCGAGTGGGAATCGAACCTGCGACCTACCAATCCGGGGAAGTGCTTTAACCGCTATCGGATGCATTTACATACATTAATCCAATATAGAAAGTTTAAGTTTGCAACTAAAATTCATACTATTTGATGACGCAATTTTTTAGTTTTCTATAGTTTACTAGATTATATCCGCGACTACGTCCATGTGGCACAGTAGAAATACTAAAAATAGTTATACTACGGCAACCATTCACTTCACAGGAAGAAAAGTCTTTTTATGGATTCCAGACTGTATGCAAAATTTTATGATTATTGGGTCCATTACAGCATCAAAGCGTAATAAACAAACAAACAAGTAAACATAGAAATTCACTTTCGCATATTTTATAATACACACTAGTAAGGATTAGTAAGGATTTTCTCAACGTTATTCAGTTTGTCGAGCGATAATGGTTTTTTTTTCTGGCCACTCGAGCGTGTAAACTTTTTTCGTTAAGGCGGCAAAAAAATGTTCCTAACCGCACACCCCTCATTCGGGGCAACGAACAGGGTAGTGTGGGGCCTTCACCCATTCAATAAACGAGCCGTGTGCCGTCTCACCCTTTGATTTTTTTGATAAGGCGGAAAAAAATGTTCCTAACCGCACACCCGTCGTTCGAGGCAACGAACAGGGTAGTGTGGGGCCCTAACCCACTAAATAAGCCCGCCGTGTACCGTCTCTCCGCCTTTATTGACGGGCCACTGGAACTATGTTACATTACTTCAGTGGTGTGCCGTCTCACCCTTTTTTTTGTTAAGTCGAGAAAAAATGTTCTTAACCGCACACCCCATCGTTCAGGGCAACGAACAGGGTAGTGTGGGGCCGCTGCGGGTGGCGGACGTTCCCCGGTCCATCCACCCGCAGCCTCAGCTAGGGCGGCATGAGGCCCCGGTCTCTGGCAGTGGTTCGGGTCAGCGGAAGAATCCTCCTCCCTGGCTCTCTCCGCCACTTCCTTCCGCGAGATAGCCTCCTCGCAGAAGGCAGCGACCGCGGCCCAGTTCCTGTCGTTGCCAAGCATCACTCTGACGACGCTCGGCAGCGAGAGGTCCCCCCCTATTTCCACGACGAGTTCACAGCGCTGCTCGGCCCAAGCCGGGCACGATTCGAGCGTGTGCCGCGCCGTGTCCTCGTCACACCCGCAGTGGTGGCATCCCGGAGTCGCTTCCCTCCTTGTGACTATGTGCAGGTATCTGCCGAAGCAACCGTGTCCCGACAGTACCTGCACCAGTCCGAAGGTCTCCATGCCGTCTCACCCTAGACATAAATTTTATTTCATTAGTCTACAATAGTAAACATGTAAGTAATTAATAAAATATGTCGTCATATATTATTTCATTAAATATAAACCTAAAATAGTTTAAGTATGTTATGTTGTATGTGTATAAGTCAACAATGTTACATTTTCAAAATTCATTTTCAAGAGCATTTAATTATATTGAAATAGAATTAGTTATTTATGGGCATGCCCTTGTCTGTCATACTTTGGATTCTCATTATGTTATTATGAAACCGCGATTAAAATTAATAATTTGATACCTCACACGAATCTGTTGGTACGACACAACATGCCGAAATACAAGATTGATGGTATAATAAAATCAAGTTTTTATAACTTACATTATTGCTTTATAATCTCAAATTTGACTTTTATCTCTTAGAAAGCTTGTATTGTAGATAAACTATCTTGGAGACACGATCATGTTGATTAGTTAAACCATCCTGTACAAGTCCGTTGTCCAATTAAGACATATAAATAAAAATAAGTTGCTTATAATAAATTTTAACAGTAGTTTTACACAATTTATGAGTTATTTCAAACACTATCATGAGTTAATTTATAGCTATTGAAATCAACTTTTAATTTGAAATGTCATATAATATCAATAAAGATCACGGAGCAGATTAGAAGAAAATAAACTATAGTAATGAGTAAGAACACTTCTCATAGTATAAATGTTTGAGTCGATAAGCCGTGACGATCATTAAGCATAAATTAACAGTTCGAATATAATTTTTTGACATTTATGGTCGTTTCAAACACAGATATAGTCATTAATGTTATTTATAAATCAATTTGACTTCCTCCAAACATTCCCAGCTATTTAATTCGATAATCTAAAAGTTGGGATGGATAAAATACCTGTTACTCGGTTATCCTGTCGTACGGGTTGGATGCGGTATAACCTTTACGTGTGATTAGATGAACGATAATGTTACTTAGTTAAACGTTTTGTGACTTGAATATATAATAACTTGATTATGCCCGCGACTTCCTGCGCTTGGACTTCAAAATATAAATACATAATTCTATATTACATTAAATATCTCTATGCAAAAATAGCTAATTCACACTAACCAAATTTTTTCCGCGATAAAATTCTATGTCCTTTTTTTTGGTCCCAAAGTAAGCGTAATGGGAATCCTGAGTGTGAATCGAACCCACGACCCACGATGAATGCACATAAGTCGGTTGTACTACCGACTACACCACGAGGCCCGTCAAAAGTTTAATAGTAATGGCGTGAAATTGTAACAAACAAACACATGCGATAGTGCATTTATAATATTAGTAAGGATAATATACTCCTTAATTAATAATACATTTAACAAGGAAATAAAAATTTACGAAAAAATTTTTTAGTTACTATCTAAAATAGGTGTGCACTAGCCGCTCGCATGATTGGGAAAATAAAGCAACATTCACTCGGCCGGCATCGGATGGGTAAACAAAAAGTGACACCTATTTGTATACATCTGACCTTTTCCGTCTTTCCCGGGTCACGGTTGTTAAAATAACATCCTAGTAGTCGTTACAGATTGTCAGAGGCCTGAATAAAAATATGACTGCAATCTTCTTCTAAGGCCGCCAGCTATCTTCTTAGTTGGGTCACGGAAGCCGCTACGTGTATTAGTATATACTAATGCACTAACTTACTTACTTATCATCACGCCATTTTCCTTGCGGGGTAGGCAGAGAGAACAGAGTGCCAAGAGGCTCTATTCTTGCATACATCTCTTGCTTCCTCAACATTCATAACTCTCTTCATACACGCTCGCCGGTATCGGAGACTCCTGACTCCACCTTCCTTCAATACATGACCAATTTGGTCTAGGTAGGTAAGTCTCGGTCTCCCCCTGTACCTACATCCTTTCACTTTCGAATTTTATATCTTCTTAGCCAGTAGCTCGTCCGGCATTCTTTCCACATGTCTGAACCATCTGAGCATTCCCTTTCGCATCTTTACACCAATACTCTCTTTCATACCTACTCGCTCTCTTACGTCATTGTTACGAATGCAGTCAGTCAGCCTCACTCCACAGATTCTCCGCAGAGATCGCATTTCGACCACATTAATTTCACTCTAATGCTCCTTTTTACATACCCAACTGCCGCTTCTATATAATAACGTTGGGACAAGCATTGCGTTGTGTATTGCGACACGTGCCTTCTGGCTGAGGTGGTGGCTGCCGAGAAGTTGTCCCAATGCTCCGTTCACTCTATTTCCCGCATTCACCCTTCTCACTACATCAGTGGTGTACCTTCCATCCCGACTGAATCCACATCCAAGATATACAAATTCATCCACTTGTTCTAGCACACCATTTCCTATTGCTACTCTAACATCTGTTCTGGCTTCTTCTCTTTCAAAAACCATTACTTTGGTTTTTCTCACACTCACACTATATATGCACTAACACCCTATCAAAGCTTGCAAAGGCTAGAAAAATTAAGTAGAACTATATAAAAAAGGGGGTAGTTATTATTTGTTGGTACATATTATATTCTTTAAATGACTTTATCTAAAAGCATTCGAAAATTCAGTTTCATTATGTTATAACCTATTCTTAATTAAAAAATCGTTTATGCTAACTGTAGCATCAATTTTCCAAATCGATTCATAATCGATTTTATGTCTGGTCATCTCTAGCCATGAACATCGACTGCCTGTTTTACATGATTATCTCGATCTAGAATAGAATTTCTGAACCAATTTCAATCTACCACAGAGATAAACTTTCAAGCAAGCTTTATCAACGTCATTTAGGATTTCCGGCAGATGTCGATTTAGTAAGTGTCATAAATTTATGGTTAATTTCTTTTTACTTTAAATAAGTTACATGAAAACACAGTTCAAATATATATATATAATTCTAACTAACTAACTTATCATCACGCCATTTCCTTTGTGGGGTAGGCAGAGAGAACAGAGTGCCAAGAGGCTCTATTCTTGCATACATCCCTCGCTTTCTCAACATTCATAACTCTCTTCATACACGCTCGCCGGTTTCGGAGACTCCTGACTCCACCCTCCTTCAGTATATGACCGATTTGGTCATTTGGTCTAGGTAGTTGAGTCTCGATCTCCCCTTGTACCTACATCCTTCCACTTTCGCATTGTATATCTACTTAACCACTCGCTCGTCCGGCATTCTTTCCACATGTCCGAACCATTATAGCATTCCCTTTCGCATCTTTACACCAATACTCTCTTTCATACCTACTCGCTCTCTTACGTCGCTGTTACGAATGCGGTCAGTCAGCCTCACTCAACAGATTCTCCGCATAGATCGCATTTCACCCGCTTTGATTTTACTTTCATGCTCCTTTTTGCATACCCAACTCTCGCTTCCATATAATAACGTTGGGAAAAGCACTGTGTTGTGTATTGCGACACGTGCCTTCTGGCTGAGGTGGTGGCTGCCGAGAAGTTGTCACAATGCTCCGTTCACTCTATTTCCTGCATGCACTCTTCTCTCTACATCAGTAGTATACCTTCCATCCCGACTGAATCCACATCCAAGATATACAAATTCATCCACTTGTTCTAGCACACGATTTCCTATTGCTACCCTTACATCTGTTCTGGCTTCTTCTCTTTCAAAAACCATTATTTTGGTTTTGCTCACATTCACACGTAGGCCCCTTTTCTTACAATCTTCTGCCATTACGTCGACTAGGGTTTGCAGGTCAGTCGCAATCTGCGCTAATAGAACCGCATCGTCTGCATATAGTAGAGAGTTAACCACTGAGTCGCCCATCTGAACTCCCACATTTATTTCATTCAACCTCTGTAAACATATATCTGGATAAATTCCAGATATATGATAAACAGTCTGGCTGATAGAACGCAGCCCTGTTTATCGTCAATATTGACATCAAACCAGGGTGACATTCCATCATCCAGCCGGACACAAGCTCTGCAGTCCATGTAGTTGGCCTGAACCGCTTGTAGCAGTCTTCCGTTAATACCGTACTCCGGCAAAGTGTCCCAAAGTTCCTTTCGTACAACAGTGTCAAATTCTTTCTCCAAATCCATAAAACTGCAGTAAACCCTCTGGCCTATAGCCAGATGCTTCTCCGCAATGATGCATCCTCTTCCACACCTGAAACCTCCTTGTTCCTAACACAAAAATTCATCAGACACCATCCTTATTCTCCTTTCAATAATCTTACCATACAAGTTGGCTGCCAAACTGGTCAAGCTTATGGCTCTGTAGTTTGCACAGTCATAATGTGAACCCTTGTTTTTAAACAAGGGCACGATTACTGCGCTTTTCCAGTCCTTGAGAACCATTTCTGAGCTCCAACATAAATTGAGAAGCATCAGGAAGAATTTCCAGACACATGATCCTCTAAACTTGATCATCTCAGCAAACACTATATCTATACCCGCTGCCTTACCACTTTTCAAACTTCTAATCGCTCATTCAACTTCATCAAAACTAATGTCATCAGAGGATGCTGGTACCGAATGCTGATCTGTTAGACTACATGTGATACCAGCATCACCTTGAACATCCACATACATATCTCTAAAATATTCACTCCATCGGCTTAACACATCTTGTGTTTGCGTAACAAAGTCTCCACCTTTAGACCTTATTTTATTCATTCTGAAAGCTGACCAACCTCTCCGAGATTTCTTCATCTCCCTCCAGAAAAGTTTGGTGTTGCTCTTGAAGTTTTTGGTCAGCCTTTCTTCTGCAATCATATTTGCTCTATCACGTTTCTCTTTCACTAAGGCTTTGGTGTCATTCTTACGTTGCCGGTATATTCCTTTCTTCTGTTCTTTCATACTTGCACTCAGGTTCAAAGAAGATACATAGTTCAGCTACGCTTTCTTGTTTTGGTCTATGGTAGCTGCTACTTCCGTATCTCACCATGCATCACCTTTCACTTTCCAATGCTTCTTTGAGCATCCACATACTTCTTTCGCTGTATCTACCATACCATCTTTCAATACTCTCCAGCATTCTTCTATATCTGATCCCGGCTGACTTGCCATTGTCAGCCGTTCACGGATACCCTCTGCATACTTTGCTCTTGCACTCTCTTCTTGCAACTTATCAATCTTTATTCTATCAAGCCCTCCGAAGTAGACACGCTCTCGCCAGTGTCTCCACTTTCTGAACAGACCACTAAATCTCGCAATAACGAGATAGTGGTCGGTGACGACAATGGGACCCCTGTAGGCTCTTGTATCCAGAATTTTACTTCAGAGGCGACTGTCTACCAGAATTAAATCTATCATACTTCTCTGTTTATTCCTTCTCCATGGATGTCCTTATGTTGAAAAAATGTGTTCGACACAATAAGTTTTCTCTCCATACATGCATCCGCAATGAGCGAGTGTAATTATATATAACAAAATTGGTTTAGTTACACCATTTATAACTCAAGAAAGGCTTCACCGTTTTATAACCAGCCCCCTTAGATGTGATTCCCAAAATTGTATCGACATCGTATCGTCTTATTTGTGATAAGTAGAGACATAGACGCGTGATGTTGCAATAATCGCTCAACCAATCACGATGATCTTTAAAGATATCTCAACCAATGATATTGTCACGATGCGATGTCGATACGATTTAGTGAGTTACTACGGGCCCTGAGCTGAGAATAAACCTTTAAAACAATTCACAAAACAAATTATGAACATTTTTATGAGTCTCAGGTGGTACAATTTTAGCTGGAACAGCTAGTAATATATACATACACGTAAATAAAGTAATACAAACAGACAGCGAGAATAACAAAGTGTAAGGTATATAGTGTGGTGTTCATAATTATCTAATTTGAACATAAGCATATCAAACCATCTCCCAAATAAAATTAAAATTACACTGTGCATGACTGGAAATAGGCGTATGTTCATAATATTTACTAACACTACTCAATCCCATCCATTTTGATGCTGAGCAAAAGAAGTAAGGTCTGGCGACCTGTGCCCTAATAATGCATGATAACATGCCTCAGCCTTTCTTTAGTGTCTGATTATATAATATATGTTCTTACTTACACACCCATTTTCATTAAGATCGGAGAAGCGATTCTTGAAATATATAAGGACATACAGGCAAACGACAGACGGACGACAATTTAAAAGATGGCAGAGTAGTCAGTAAGACTTGAAATAGTAATAAAAATTGTCCAAAAATCAACACTATGTATAAGTAAAGGCAAAAAATCGTGAGAAAACCTGCATGCCACAGATATTTCATCAATCGTTTATTAAGTCTGACATCCTGCACTGGATGACTGCCAGCTTGGTGCACTACGGTCTAATGATCGTAGTTTCTAAGCAAACGCGGATTTTGTTTGCAAATATTATACTTAATCTATTGGTACTATTATAAAGCTGTAACAGAGCTATATCTATACATTTAAGATATTTGGGAAAAATTACTGTATTAGGCTATATAGGTGTGTCTAAACACAAAACAATCTTTTTTTATTTTTGTCTATGTGTGTGTCTGTTTATCTGTTTGTTTGATCACGCATCATGCAAAAACTACTGATCGCCACCGAATAATTTGATGTGGCCCAAAGTGAGAGGAACTTACATATTTTGATATGTTTATATATATATTCGTAAGAGCCGACTGAGGGAATACCGGGGGAGTGGGCAGCAGCACTCCCTCGAGTATTAACAACATCCACTGCGATCGCCAACCCGCCTACCAAGTGTAGCGATTACGGCATTATCCCCCTTGACGGGACCGCTCATTATGGCGTTCACTTGGGGAGGCCTATGTCCAGCAGTGGACGATGAAAGGCTGATGGATAGATGGATGATGCTATTAAGGAACATACATTACAGTGGAACACTAAGTAGTTTACATAAAAAAGAAATAATAGAAAGAAAGAGATTCCTATTTATTATTTATGTGACGACATAAGTTATAAAATAAATTATATTTTTTTACTAATTTATCGTATTACCGACGCAGGCAGCTGCGGTGTCATTTCTACAAAACAATTACCTACCCCAAACCTCAATATAATTTACTTACTGT
This sequence comes from Leucoma salicis, assembly GCA_948253155.1. NCBI lineage: Eukaryota > Metazoa > Arthropoda > Insecta > Lepidoptera > Erebidae > Leucoma > Leucoma salicis. Next base: position 10,572,258 of record OX411807.1, on the reverse strand, counting down.
ATACTATATATAGTAGATTTAAATTCCCCATTAAAGATTAATAAAAACTCTTTTATTAAAATCAATGTATTAAATAAAATGTTTCAAAGAAACTAACAGTAGCCGAAGCATCCGCTTCGTGATAAATGTTCAATGAATGGTCTATGCGTGAGAGTACTATCTGATATCAACCCGGCAGCTATTTTATAGCTTTTTATTGCTCTCCACAAAGATGTCACTGTGCATGCCAGTAGCGTGCTTACATGCTATTCGTCATTTTAATGACGTAATATGATTGTATTGGTTAAAATTTCTACTCAGACTAAAGACTATTTAGACCTGTCGAATAAAAATGTCTGTTGTTTTTGTTTTAGAGAAAGATTGAGTTGCCACCGAATTGCGAAAAAATTTTATCGTAATTAAAATTTAATGTGGAATAAACTTTCCTTAATTAAATCTCTATAACATAATCCCTCTCATCCTAGTATTACAAATGTGAAATTGCGTTTGCTTGTTCATATGTTTGTTAGGTTTTCACGCGTAACTACTAAACTAGTCACCAAGAAATGATGCAAAGATTTATGTTGGGAAAAGACATAGCTGTTATTGCATAGATACAGATAGTATTGTGTCCATGATGGATTTATATTATACTAGATATTTGACGCGACACTGTCTGCGTGAGCTTCATGTTCAGAACATAAATACATTACTCTACGGCACACTAATTATAATAATAAATACGTAAAAATAACTATTCCACGGAAACCATTGATTTTGAATGAAAAGTAGCCTATTTCCTATTCTGGGCTACAGACTATATATGCATACCAAATTTCATGATGATTAGTTAATTAGTTACAGCGTAAAAGCATAACAAACAAACAAACTCACTTTCGCATTTATCATATTAGTAAAGATAAGAATTGCACTAAATCTGAATTCCAAGCAGAGGAATTATAGTAAATATTATATTTGTCTTTTGTGTTCCATTTGTATACCTGTCGTTTTATGTTATCAAAACGCTATATCATCGAGTTTTTCTGAGCATATCTCAACTATACTGTACGATTTTTTACCTCAATAAGAATTTGTTCCTGGTTGACGAGTAAAAGAATCCCGCTCGTTCCCTTGTTACATACCACACCATCATAATGTGTAACTACAGTCAATATTACTTATTTAAAAACTTAAATAATTGCCAAAAACGTTGGTTAACAACATTTTTACAACCTCAAACCGAGCAGTGTTAATAAAATCTTATTCATGCCTCCTCTTACAGTGGTTCAAAAAAGTTTCAATGTACAATTGATCGTAACTGCAATTGTTATTGAATCATCGATGTCGAATAAGTTCCGAAACCCCAGAAGGCCGGACGTTGGACGATAAAATTGTTAATTCAATATCTCAACACGTGTCAACACTTCCAGTTATTGCCATCTGCTCTCAAACTGCAGTGTCACTTGTAAGTTTTTAAGTTGAAACCGTAATTTAATGAAAATTCGCGAAAGTCTGTTCAGAATGCAACCGAACATGTTATTTCGTATAATATATCTGCATCAACCGCATGTCAATAAATAACGTCTTAATTAATATTGAGAATCTGTCTCCCTGTTTAACATTGTTGTAAAGATACAGAAGATAATTATATTGAGGTGATTAAACGTTTTCAGGAAAAAATAAATAAATAACAATAATAATAAATAAATAAATATTCTCGGATGTTTTCACACAACGTCCTCTGGTCGCAAACTAAGCTTAACACTTGTACTATGGGTACCAGATTACGTAATATATACTTTTTTTTGTAAATACATGCATATAATAGACAGAAAACACCCAGATGCAGTACAAATATCTGTGTTCATCACACAAATAATTGTCCTGAGTGGGAATCGAACCCGAGACCTCCCACGGAAATCGGTTGCACTACCGACTACGCGACGAGGCCCGTCAATAAATAGTAATATTTGCGAAAATTGACATTCGTGTGGTGATGGACTAAGGATACAAATGTCACCACCCCATTCTTTCCAGGCAGATAGGCATCGTACAAGGCGACTAAGCGAAGTTTTGTTTATACTACGTGGGTGACAAACAAGCATATAACCCACCTAATGGTAAGCGGTTACCGTAGCCTATAGACACTAGCAACACAGAGACATCGCTTGCGCGGCACCATCTCTTAGGAAAGGGATAGAAAGTGGGTAGGAAGGGTATTAAGAAGTAGATAGGTAGGATACTAAAATAATAATATCCTCAGGGAGGTTTAGGCCTCCGGTGCTCTCACTCACCAATCGAAACACAACGATAAGTGTTACTCGCTCGCCTTTGTTTCTCGCTGATTTTTTCCCCGATTAAGCCAATATTGAGTGGAATAAGCAAAACTCTACCACTTGACAATTATGATTCATTGCATTACTCGGATTAGGGCTGGATACCACGTGAGAGTCTTCGTTTGACCGCCCAAGAAGTACCTCAATGTATTTTGGTTATAGCGGGAGATGGTTGTTCATTCTTTTATTTCATTTTCGCGATATGAAATGGTGAGAATTGGCAGTACTCACAGTATACTTGAGTCCACGACTGATGGTTACGACTTACCATCAGGTAGCTAATCAATGATATATAGGTATATATATATATATATATATATATATATTATTTGTTTGTTTGTACAATAATATTATCACTTCTGACTCTAATAACTGCATTGATATGTTTCACCTTTCTCTACTCAAATTCAAAAGTTATATTAGACCATTTTTTTTCTCTTCTAAACGTTATTAACTTGTTTTTATTTCTCCTGTTACTATAATGATAGTTTTAAATTTTTCTTGTTATTATAATGTTACCTGTAAGATTTAGCAAATTGTGGAAACTGCTTCTGGGTTGTGTGTTTTTAGATTTAATATTTTTTTTTTTGTGTATGTTTCCCAAAATAAAAAAATAGTTTTTCAATGATTTTGTTTTCTTTAAACGACAATACCCTGCAGTAAGGAATAATAATAATATTTGTATTGCAGGGGACTTTACAAAACATACAATTTCACGGACACAAAGTACACCCAGACTGAAAACAACCATTTGTGGATCACACAAAGAGTTGTTCTGTGTGGGAATCGAGCCCACAACTCTCGAGCGCGAGGCAAGTATCTAAGCCACTCCGCCATCTGTGCAGTAATTGGTAAGTTCTTTTCTTACCAATTCTATCAAGATACCTTCTTGAAATAACCAAGTCTTCTAAATACAAATTAAAATCGAGTATGACGTATGACTTGAATTAAAAAAGCGCAAGACGTATGCAAAAGTCTCTAACAATAATACGGTTATAAAAATCACAACATAAGTACATGCCTTATTTCTTTAGCACTTTCTGTTTTACTTTAAAAGGTTATACATAATACATACAGATGGGATCACTAACGCTAAATTTAACATACATAAGACATGAACAAACGTGCCGGCAGCTTTGGCCATCGAGACGCTTTCGAAGAAAACGATACGCCATTGTTATGCCTGTTATTGAGTATACTGTTACAGTTCTTCATGGCATATTACTAATGTTTCTTTTGTAAGAGCTCTAGCAACATAAGTAATATATAGCAGACTATAGATTTAAAGGTAAAAAAACTGCTGTTAAAATGTTGCTAGATTTACGAAAAAATCTTAGAGACAAAAAATGTGCTATTATTATTTTGCATGCTACTTCAAGTTCAGACAGCAGTGATGTTCAATTTATATTAATGATAATCCTTTCAATTATTGCAGATACAAAATGCGGTAGCTTAGTGGTTAAACGGCGTAGACCGGCAATGAATGGCCAAAATTATCGTAAACGATACCATAGCCTGTATATATATTTTGCATCGCTTTCAGTTAAATCTCATATTCTTATACAATTAAACAAGCTGCAAATGTTGAATTTGCTGAACAAAATGTTATGTGTAGGTATGACCCGATATTTTGGAACATAATATAATTGTTCAGCTCAATTAATTTATCTAACATTCCAGGCTAATAATATAAAGTATAAAATCTGGACCACCCTAGAAAATTAGACGTCAAATATATTGAAACAAATCAAAAGGAATGAAAGCCCTCGTGCAGGCATTATGATTGACCATTTTATGCACGTTTCAAATAAATAATACCAAATACGAGACTCTCTCAGATATTACAATCATCATAGGAACTTTATACAGAGTGCTTTACTTTTATAATAAATGTGAGCTGTCCCTAATCTGCATTTATTTACGTTGTATTCGTAAAATCATAATATTTTTACAGTCTAAAATTCAATGTGTGCTTTATTCTTAAATTGGTAAATAAAAAAAACAGCCCATATATTACCCGTTTCATTTTTCGCTCATATCATAAGGGACGAGCCTATTAATCTACGCTAAGCACTGTGTTCAATTCGCCTCGAAATTTAATGAAAAAAACCAAAATTATGTTTGTGTGTAAAGTTGGTTTACGGACGATAATTTTACGTGTGATAATATATTATATTTTCTGAGAGTTTCACAAAATGTAATACCTACTGATAGAAATCGAATTGTACATATAAAAAAGTAAGATTGCGCGTGCTGCTACACAACAATTGAGATATGCGTATTGCCCGGGATGTGTTCGGGCGAAGAATGTGATGTCGGCCGGTGACGCCTCGCTCTCGCAGATGCTCTTCAGCCCGCAGCTCCCTTGTGGGCGCGAACATCTAACAATGCATCGATCGCCATACATTTTTCGGAACGTGAGACTTTTCGTGCGTGCTGCCGGCGTTCATCGATTTATAAGACGTTGTCACAAGAAAGTCCAGTAATATTTTTTGTCCAACCCAGGATTATAACCTGAGACCTCAAGATTAGAAGTGGAAAGGCCTGTATCACTAGGTCGGCGAGTCACATTTTCTATTTTTTTCAATTAGCAATGTAAAAGAATTATATGTCTTCAGAATAGTGATTTTAATTCCATCGTTAGATAATAGTAAAACCTTCGATCATCAATACTAAGATACACGAACATGTCACGAACAAAATCAAGTTAAAAACTGTCCATGTGAATATATACGTATACAAAATAAAAGCTTACTTCTCATGTGCGCTTTTATTTACCGAGACGGCTTTTTTGGGCCCACGATCTGTAACATTGTTAATCGAAGAGTAAAACAATTAAACCAAAGTTAACTTTTAAGACTTCATCGAATTCAACATCTTATCTTACCCATGGTACCCATTTCTTTTCTTAATTACATAATTTGGGCTAAGTTTTATAAATTTCAATGATATCTTCATAATCAGACTGAAACTTGATAGCATGATTCAAATCTAATTCCCAACTTGAGTCACTAAATTCACCGATATTATCGTAATCTGAAAAACAAATCACTCTTAAATGTGAACTGTCTTATAAGTTCAGAGGAATCGACGAGCCCACCCGTTACATCGCTTTGCCCGGTGGTCCAATCTTCAAGATGATTAAATTAGGATACAAACAGATATAACATGCGAAATGATATACAATGAAGCAAGTCCGTTCCGCATAATGAAGCAATCAAATAGTTTCCATTGTGCCCTTCAGTTTCCAAAGTAGTAGTATGTAACGTTTACTTTTGCGTTACGCCAGAAATCTAACGTTTCAAAATTTTAAATCACTTCACATCTTATTGCAATTTTATGAAATATCAAGTAATTGTTGATAAAAAAATTGGTATCGCTGCTTCTGTAAACTTCTGTAAAATATTGTTCTTTGTAAAAGTAACTAGTAAGTCACGATTGATATAAAAACCAAGGTTTGCGTTTGTGTTAAGCTTAGTAACACTGAAGCTCAGGATGCCCGTGACCGCTTTGCATACGGTAATCCCGTTCGAATGCTTACAAAAAAAGTTGTTGCATTTTAAAATCCTTTTCGAAAGTAAACATTTGACGTTTCGAGGGAAATTGAGCGGAAGGCTTTTTATACACTTCTTTGGAATGAATTAACGCAGGGTACACATACACTAAGCTGACGTTTGGTAGTACTCAGTTTCAAATTGAAATCGACTTATTGTCTTGACATGACTAAATATACGAATCAAAGGTGATTTTGATTATTATATTCATTGAATTATTCTCAGATGGCAACTAATATATTTTAATATCAAACGCATTCTGTTCGGGCATCCGTTTACCGAGCGACGTAGCGTTGTCAATAAAGTGCCTTTGTTCGCACCAAAATTTATAAGTTAGACGTCTGTCCATTGTACGGCGTGGCGTAAAAGGAGATACTACAATGCGAAGTATTTTATACCCATCATAATCCTGACGTGTGGTCAAAATGTGTCGAAGCGTTAAAGATTTATATCAACGGACAAGAATTTGGGCTAGTGGGTCATTCATCATTATATACATAAATCGCAATATTGATTTTAAGATTACATAAAATGTTATTTCTTATTTTTGATGAATAGTAAGTTCGGGGTGATAATTTCAACAGTTTATGAATCTACCTTCACCTATTCGTTGAAATAGTTGAAATAAATCTCTGAGATATCATATAAGATTGAACATGCTCCTTTAAAAACTGTACTTCTTTATGTAAAACTTTAGACTAAGCTTTACATTACGCTATGACCCTTAGAAGCAGTAGTTGGTTGAACTGCGAGTTTTTGTTTTCTTTTTTTATTATTTAAGCTGGACGATGGGCGACCACCCGGTTACCACCGCTCATGGACTCAATTATACTAAAGTATACTGTCAAGCTGCTTCTCACAATTTCATTTTAAGAATGTCACAGGAAAAAGTCTTAGCTACTAACAAAACACATACGTGTCACACGGGATACGCTAGTACCAATCAGCTCGAGCCCGATGACAATTGAGCCCAACATGGTACCCAACCCTACCAGTACTTGTTTTTATAAGAGCGTTTAGCTACAGGCCTATTTCTAATATAAAAATAATAAAGAAGCTCTCGTCTCTGTGGAGAATCTGTGAAGTGAGGCTGACTGACCGCATTCGTTACGAAGGCATAAGAGAGCAAGTAGGTATAAAAGGGAGTATTTCTGTAAAGATGCGATAGGGAATACTCCGATGGTTGGGACAAGTGGAAAGAATGCCGGACATGCGACTGGTTGAAGATATACAATGCGAAAGCGTGAGGATGTAGGTACAGGGGAAGACCGAGACTCACTTATCTAACCAAATTGGTCATGTATTGAAGGAAGGTGGAGTCAAGAGTCTCCGAAACCGGCGAGAGTGTATGAACAGAATTATGAATGTTGAGGAAGCGAGCAATTGCTTGGCACTCTGTTCTCTCTACCTGCCCCGCAAGGGAAATGGCGTGATGATCATTATTTAAGTAAGAAGCTCTATGTATTTCATACAAGTCAAAGTTGAACAAATAAGGTAGCAGGGGAACTTAGTCTTTACCACTGACGTAATGTCACACAGCTCTAATGCCGCCAGGACAGGCAGATAGAGCATGGCGGGTTTATTTAGTGGGTGAGGGCCTCACACTACCCTGTTTGTTAACGAGCAACGGGGTGTGCGGTTAGGTACTTTCTCCGCAACTAACAAAGAAGAAATAATAGGCCTAACTTAGTCTTTGCGACTTTGTCTTGACATGGTCTATTTCACGACAAATTAGAAATATTTTCCTAACCATTAAGCTTATAGGTAGACTATACATTTTAACAATAGGTATCATACGCCCAATATAACATAAGCCAAGATTTTTTTTGTATATCTTGCAGGAATATCGATGAATATAAAAAAATCGCCTCTTTCGGCATCTCTTTTCTCGGTATTGTCGTACATACGACACAAATTTTATTTATTAATGTCTTTTACGACTTGTCTCACCATATTACGAAGTAAGATCTACTATAAGGCGGTGGGCGTCAGCTTTTGTCACACCGCGCTGTAACCAATCGATTTTTTGAGTACTCTGGCCCAAAACTGTTTGAAAAATTATCGTTCTTTGTATGTTTTATCCGTGTGATATTATGATTATGAGTTCAGATTGTTTCGACTTTCTACAAAATTACTGTTTGGTGTTTTTGTTATAGTATGCGAGTGGCAAACATGCCTATATCCCACCTGATGGTTACCGTAGTAGCGGTTACCGTATTCTATAGACGCCAGCGACACCATAGGCGTGATGCCTCTGGTGTAGCTAGCGTCCATGCACGCGTCGTTAACTCCAAAGTAACTTTTTTTTTTATTGCATGTAGTGGCACACGAGCCACGGTCCATCTGATGGTAAATGGTAACCGTCGCCCATGGACTCGACTATACCGAGAGTATTGTCAAGATGCTACTCACCAATTCATTTCACAGATGAAATGAAATATAAACGGCTATCTCCTGCTACAGCCTAAACGCAACAATGTGCTTCATGGCCGGTCACACGGGAGATGGTGGTATCAACCCGCTCGGGCCGGATACCAAGTGAGTACTCCCACTTGGTACCCAGCCCTACCACCAGTCGTGCAATGGATGATAATTGCTTACTTCCCTTAGTCGCCTCATACGACATCCGCGGGAAAGAATGGGGTGGTGACACTTGTATTCTTAATCTGTCACCACACGGATCAAACTAGAAAGTGGAGACGAGGAATAATAAGAAGAGGGTGTGCAGGATAATTAGGAAAACACAGAAAGGATAATAAGGAAAGGATGGGGTGAGTAAGGGGTTTTAGCGCCTTCACTTGCCTTACCAACTGCCTCTGTGGTGCAGTGGTAGTGTGAGTATCTACTGATCATGATCAGACTTCATGAGGTCTCGGTTTCGATCCCCGGGTCGGGTTATTGAGCTTTTTCATAAAAAGAAAAATTCTCAGTAGCAGCCCTGAGTTTGGAAATGTGCCCGGTAGACGGCAATAGGCTCTCCCCCTATTACGTGGGACTTAAACATAGCTGGCGAATCGTGGGTGTGTAATGCATCTCTGCCTAACCCTTCGGGGAATACAGGCGTGAAGCTATGTTTTTGAAACGCCTACTACCTAATTGATACGGGATGAAACTAATAGCACCCCTATTACTTTTATCAAAGCTTAAAATTAAATTAAAATAATTAAGGCTTTACACAAAGATTAATTGGTCGTCAATAGTATAACTTGGTAAAAGGTTTGGGTTAGAAATATTTCAACTGAGTCAATAAACGCGGTCCCAGTTGTCCGCTGATTATGACTGCGTGAGGGTGCACGGCGGGTTATTAGTGGTTGAGACCCCATACGACCCGTACCCGGTACATTTTTGTCGCACCTTACATAAAAAAAAATTAACAAATTTGTGTGAATAAAATTAATTATTATTCAAATAAATAATGGTTTTATATTAATTTAATCATTCTGAGCAAGTATTCTGAGTAAGATCTCTGATCTGAGAATTGAAAATACTCAACTTTACATCGTATTTAATTTATCATGATATCAATTCTTTATAGATCTGTGCCTGTGCCCTTTTTAATCAGTAGCTACTTATTAAGGTAGTAAATTCAATAGATAAGTATTGCATTTACTAGCTTTCGTCCTATCTTTTTTATTAAAATCATAAAGCTCGTAGCTTTTAATACTACAGCGTATAAAAGATAACACAGTAGTAAATTTTCGACAAAAGATAAATTTGTCCATGGGGTGACTTTTACGTTAAGTGGTATCTTTATAATACGTTAATCTTATTTTGCTACAGACAAGTTAAGACCAATACAACGATTAAAATATTTACAAAAGAAAGCTCAATCACAGTCAGATATTCAGCATATTTTATGTTTAATTAACTAGGTATTCCCAATAAATAATATCACTTTATATATAATATATATATATATATATATATATATATATACACTAATAACCCGCCGTGCACCCTCACGCTAACCCGCCACTAATAACCCGCCGTGCACCCTCACGCAGTCATAATCAGCGGACAACTGGGACCGCGTTTATTGACTCAAAAGAAGGCTCAATCACAGTCAGATATTCAGCATGTTTTATGTTTAATTAACTAGGTATTCCCAATAAATAATATCACTTTATATATAATATATATATATTAAACCTACTTTCAACACATATTAGACTTTAGTTTTCTAAATTACTATATCCCCAGATCGTTTGAAATGATAAAGGCCGCGGTGGTTCTTCTTAATGTACTGTAGAGAGATAATGATGATACATTTTAACTGTCATTTTTAAGATAATGATTACCAGCAAAATGTTTTATTCTTGTTAGATTCCAGTAGATTGTTAGGATTGAAATAAAATGTTACACGTTGAATTAGAGACTTCTTTATTCTTGACTACATGTCAATATATGGCATAGACTTAAGACAAGACAAGGACATGGCCATTGACAATTATTGTTCCTGACATAGACAACCATGGACGAACACTACATATATTGACAAAGACAATTACAGATTACAACACGCCCTTCGCAAGAATATTTATAAACTGATTACTCTACTCTGTTGTACAATGACAATTGATTATTATTGGGAGTTTTGGCGGGAACACGAAGAAGATCATGTCGTCGCTCTGCATTATTTTCCTAAACTTGTGTTATTTCAAGTATTAATGTGTAAAAGTGGTGGCCTTTTGCTTATTAACTATTTATGTATGTGCATAAGTGTTGGCAAGTGATGTAATGCGACATAACGTGTTGTTTCCTGTTGTCTCCAAAACTCCATAGAAGCTTCAGTAAGATCGCCATTGTCTTACTGGAGTGGGACTTTGACTTGACTGACTTATTTTATATGACTGACTTCGACAATGACTTGTTTTATGAACTAAACTTACGTGTGATGAGAGAATAACGATGTTTATAAGTTACTGTTAGGCTGATGGTTCTTCCAATGCCTTAAACAAAAAAAAAAAAACAATTGATTATTATTTTTTTTTTTTTATTTTTTTATTTGTTTAAGGCATTGGAAGAACCATCAGCCTAACAGTAACTTATAAACATCGTTATTCTCTCATTACACGTAAGTTTAGTTCATAAAACAAGTCATAGTCGAAGTCAGTCATATAAAATTAGTCAGTCAAGTCAAAGTCCCACTCCAGTAATACGATGGCGATCTTACTGAAGCTTCTATGGAGTTTTGGAGACAACACGAAAAATCCCGTTATGTCGCATTACATCACTTGCCAACACTTATGCACATACACAAATAGTTAATAAGCAAAAGGCCACCACTTTTACACATTAATACTTGAAATAACACAAGTTTAGGAAAACAATGCAGAGCGACGACATGATCTTTTTCGTGTTCCCGCCAAAACTCCCAATTGATTATTAATTTTGATAATCGAAAGTTTGACATTACATATTGACTTATGACTGATTGATAAACAAAGTAAACATTGAAATATCTATAACAAAATAGAATAATTGTAACTTATATTAACTTATTGTTATAATTACATCATGACTTCTTTATTTGTTTAATCACATTTATACAGAGTTACATTTATATTTCAGGACTATACTGTGTAAGTAATAACAAAGTAGTGTTTAATAACAATGAAATATTGACTTATTTGTATTAAAAGTTATTAATTATTAAACTCTTCTATTAAACGTTTTGGTGGTATTATTTTCCTTCCATATCTAGTAATGTAATGATCAAATGAATGTTGATTATCTGAGTTTGTGTTGAATACATCATTTTTATTTGAATGTGACTGTGTTTCAATTTCACTATAATTTTTATCTGATTGACTTGGGTCTACATTATTAAAATTACTTGAGAATGTGACAAATGAGTTATAAGGTATATAATCCCTTTCCGTAGAAGATAATTTATTAGGTAATTCTTTCTTATTATAATTTTTTAACATAATACTTTGACGATTTCTTCTATAAGTAACAACATTTGTATCCTTCACAATATATGAACGAGGATATACAGTTTTAGATACTATTGTTCCTTCAGACCATATAATATCCGTAGGTTTTTTCTTGAATAATATAACATCATTCGTTTTCAATTTTGACAAACTCTTAGAATTTCTATCATAATAATTCTTAACATAATTATTGTATTTCTTTTTATTTTGATAATGTTCATTAAATTTAACTGTTTTAGGCTTTAAATTAGAAAAATAGGTAACTTTGTTCTTAACTGTCTAGACATTAGTAATTGTCCTGGTGACTTTTTTTTCTGGGTGTGTTTCTATATTGTAATAAACCAAGATAGAAATCAGTATTTGTATATTCACACTTTCTTAATAGGTTTTTAATTGTTTTCACTGATACTTCAGCAAGACCGTTTGATCGAGAGAGGTATGGAGAAGAATTTATATGTTCTATATCCCAATCTAACATAAAATTCTTAAAATCTTGAGAATTAAAAGGAGGTCCATTGTCAATTATTAATTGCATAGGAATACCATGACGTGCAAATATTGACTTTAAGTTTGTTATGACTTTAAAAGAATTTGAATTATTATTTAAAAATGCTATTTCAATATAATTAGAGTAAAAGTCTACTACAATTATGTATTTTTTATTTTTATAGTCAAATAAATCAATAGCTACTTTTTGCCAGGGAAAAATAGGTTGTTTACGAGATAACATTGGCTCTTTACATTGATTATTCATGAATACTTGACATATTTCACAACTTTTAACTTTATTTTCAATATCATGTGACATATTAGGCCAAAAATTGTGCCTCTAGCTTGACTCTTGGTTTTTTAAATACCATAATGACCTTCATGTAATATGTTTAAAATTTCTTTCCTATGAGCTGATGGTATAACTAAACTTTGATTTTTAAAAAAAAGATAATTAATTACATTTGTCTCATCTCTTATATTCCAATATGGTAGTACTATAGGATCAACATATTGCTTAGATTTTGGTCATTCATTATAGAAATAATCTTTAAGTTTCTGTAAGACATTATCATTATTATTTTGGCCGTGTGGAGCCGGCTTTAGAATTGTCCCACCTCTCTCTACCCACGGGAGTCGTAAGAGCCGACTGAGGGAATGCCGGGAGAGTGGGCAGCAGCACTCCCTCGAGTATTAACAACATCCACTGCAATCGCCAACCCGCCTGCCAAGCGTGGCGATTACGGCATTATCCCCCATGACGGGACCGCTCGTTGTGGCGTCCTCTTGGGGAGGCCTATTTCCAGCAGCGGACGTTGAAAGGCTGATGGATGGAAGACATTATCAGACTTTGTATATTCTAAAATTATATTTTAAATTATGATCATTTTCATGTATAGGAGCACGTGACAAGGTATCTGAGACATACATTTCTGAACCTTTTGTATAAGAGACTATCAAATTATATGCCTGCAAGCATTCATCATCATTCCTTGAAGACGAGTTGGAACTTTCATAAAGGTTTTTTAAAAATTGTGAGTAAAGGTTGATGGTCTGTTTCAACTTGAACTACTCTACCATAAATATATTGATGGAATTTCTTAGCACCAAATAAGATAGCATATAACTCTTTTTCAATTTGTGCATAATATTGTTGACACTCGCTTAACGATTTTGATGCATAAGCAATTGGATTTTTCCCATGAAATATGACAGAACCTACAGCATTTTTTGATGCATCGACAGACATTCTTAAGGGTTTATTCATATCATAGTGAGTTAATTTTGGAGATTGACATATTAGTGTTTTTAATTTAAAAATTGTTGTTCATGACTTTCAGACCAGTTCCAAATAATATATTTTTTCAATAACTCTCTTAGTAAATTAGTTTCTGCTGCTAAATTTTTAATATATGAACCTAAATAATTGACCATTCCTAAAAATATTTGTAGATCTTTGACATTTTTTTGGACTTTGCATTTTGGTAATAGCTTCAATTTTTGACGTATCAGGACAAACTCCATTTTCATTGAATATATTACCTAAGGGCGAAATTGTGCTCACACTGCCACAACAAGAGCCATTAAACAAGAAGAAGATATTACCTAAGTATTTTACTTCAGGCAAGCAAAATTGACATTTACTTTTATTAAATTTTATATTAACTTCAGATGCTCTTTTAAATACTGTTTCAAGACGTTGATTATGTTCTTCTATATTAGAACCAAAAATTTTCGCTAAATTAATGGCTTTATTTAAAGTTAAATTCTCTTCTTGTAACAATCTCTGTTTAGTTATAGTATTATTGATGCCTATGACAAACATATCTCTAATTAATGTCTCTTTTATATGTTCAAATTCGCACGTGTTGGAAAGATTTGCGAGAGCCGTCACATATAAATCTATATTTTTTTCCTTATTTTGATATCTTGTAAAGAAGTTATATCTTTCTACCGTGATATTTTTAATAGGCATAAACTTATTAACAAATTTTTCAAGAAGTAACTTTAGTGTAATGTCTTCCGGAAGTTGTAATGAATTATATATTTCAAGACATTCATCACCTATAAGGTTTAACAATATCGCAATTTGCCTCTTTTCAGGTTGATGCTGTAAATTGTTGGCATTCAAATATATGTTGAAACGTTGTTTCCATTTTTTCCAATGTTCAGAAATATTTGAGACGCCATTTGTTGAAAATGGTTTTATATTGGTATAAATATTAGTCATATCAAATAGACTGCTTACCGCACTCTTCTTCACTTCTGACACCATGTTTTATTCTTGTTAGATTCCAGTAGATTGTTAGGATTGAAATAAAATGTTAGACATTGAATTAGAGACTTCTTTATTCTTGACATGTATATATGGCATAGACGTAAGACAAGACAAGGACATGATCATAGACAATTATTGTTCCTGACATAGATAACCATGGACGAACACTACATATATTGACAAAGACAATTACAGATTACAACACAAAATAGGAACATAAAATATGACACTGTTTTCTATTTATATTAATACACACAAATTGATTTCAATATAACAGTGGTATTCGGACAGTACAAGCAATAAAAACGCTGTTTATTAAATATTAAAAGAATGTTGATGAAACTTGAAAGTATTTGTTTACACGCAGCGTGACAGCTTCCGCCATTATCACGTTCGTTATATTCATAACCATCAAATAATTCTTAGGTATAAAGAAAACAGGATGCGTGATTACACCATTCAATTACTTCACTTGGAATGTTGGAATATCTGGATAAACGTACAAAAAGAATTAAGTGTTATTCAATTAAGGACTCACTTAATCATTAAACTTATCGATCTTACTGAATATAAAATTTAATTTTCCTTTTATAAGGTTGATTGGCCGGTATATTACACCGGCTTCGCTAACAAGCACAATTACTGTCCTTTATCTATTATCTATGTATACGTTGGGTTGCATTCAACACTGTTATATTACTCCTCGGGACTCTAAACTCTTTAACACCTTGTAGTAGGTCAATAAGTCTATAATGTTTGAACCCTATTAAAATCCCATATCGTATTGGTCAGTGACTTGACTTGAAACAGCCCTTAAAATGACTGACACACAGACGTTTAACATATACATCAAAATTCCTTACATTTTAAAACAACTGCCTAGGTGACATATATTATTATAAGAGAAAACACCAAGAATTATGAGCTTTTTTAGGTAACTAATTAAAACGGGTCCATGCCAACATCAATCGGGACAGTATAATAATTAATTATATGACGGAAATATAAAAAAATACGAGCACATATTATAAAATCTATCATTCCACACTATTATACAGCTGTAACAGAGCTGTGTCTGTACAGTAAAGATATTATAGAAAAAATTACTACATAAGGCTATTTAGGCGTATTGAATTAAAAATTTTTTTTAGAATTATTGTCTGTTTGTCTTTTTGTCTCTTCATTCATCACGAAAAACTACTCAACCTGAACGGATTTTGATAAATAATTTTTTATTTGATAGTTAGACTTGTAAACTGGTATTTTCTTTCTTGCTAGCTACTATTTATATAATTATGTATTAACTACTTATTTATAATATAATTATATATAAATAAGCACACCTTTTATGATAAATGCCAATCAATTGCAAGCTAGTCAATCTTGATATTTTACTTGGCTGTTGAATGTATAGAGATTTTGGTAAGCTCGTGATTAGTAGAATCCTATGATTTGACTAGTCACTAACACAACAAAATGTCGTATATTTTTATAGCACGTGAGTATCACCTCTAACATCTGCCTAACCCGAGCATGCGTAATCAAAATAAAAATATAATTTTAGTAGATTTATTCGATAGTGGTAGGCAGATGTGTCGGCTGTAACTCCTTGTACTCTATTTTTCATCTTCCATTGTATTTAAGCGAGGGCTCTTGGCCAATATCCAAACAAGCTTCCGTTTAGTTTTAGATTCCTTTTTATATTATCTTTTAAGATCTATAATTATAACACTATCTGATATTTACGCGAATATTACACAATAGCTTTTGCCTGCAACTTCCTTTGCGGGAAGGGGGACTTTATCATTTGGTCCATATAGTTGTTAGGCCGTGTGGGGCCGGCTTTAGAATTGTCCCACCCCTCTCTACCCACGGGAGTCGTAAGAGCCGACTGAGGGATACCGGGGGAGTGGGCAGCAGCACTCCCTCGAGTATTAACAACATCCACTGCAATCGCCAACCCGCCTGCCAAGGGTGGCGATTACGGCATTATCCCCCATGACGGGACCGCTCGTTGTGGCGTACTCTTGGGGAGGCCTATATCCAGCAGTGGACGTTGAAAGGCTGATGGATAGATGGATGAATTGTTTAGAAATATACCACAGGGACTCCTTATAGGTGTTTAATTACCGTACCGCTACCATAGTCTATAGACGCTGGCAACACCAGAGGCATCACTCTAGAATCGCCAGCTCTAAGGAAAGGAAAATGAGGTAGATTGGGAGGATAATAAAGAGATGACAAGTAGGGAGTTTGGGCCTCCGGTGCCTCTCAAAACTCAACATATGAAACACAACAGCTGTAGGTGTACCTACCGTTGTTTCACGCTGATCTTTTGTGAAAGGATGGTACTTCCCCGATCCATCACAGTGAGTGCTTAGACCTACATTCCAAAAGACTTCAAATCTCATTTGTAGTATCTGTTTCTCTTTCACAAAATTTGTAGTAGTAAGTTATTGAAATATGCAACTATATTTCGCTATTTCAGTGCTAGCGGTATAGCTGCTGAATATTTTATTCCTAAGTTTTTAGTAACTGTAACTGCCTCTGTGGTGCAGTGGTAGTGTAAGTGACTGCCGATCATGAAGTCTCGGGTTCGATCCCCGGGTCGGGCAGTGTTATTGAGCTTTTTCGTAGAAAGAAAAACTCTCAGTAGAAGCCCGGAGTTTGTAAATGCGCCTGGTAGACGGAAATAGGCTCGCCCCCTATTACTTGAGACTTAAACATTGCTGGCGAAACGTGGGTATGTAATACACGGTTGTCTACCCCTTCGGGGAATACTGGCATGAAGCTATGTGTGTTTAAGTTTTTAGTTAGTCTCACATTTTTAATTTATCTTTGACCCCAATTTTTAGATGGACGCAGACAATATCACGATCAGAAGCTAGTAAGTAATAAACTATAATCAAATACCAACTGTATAGTGTATATTATCGGCCACATTAACACTAATTGCATATCGTTTCACGCAAAGTTGACTTAGTCTTTTTATAGTTTAAATTAATTTAAATCGACCTTTGTAGCATGAAATTCCCAATCCATTACACGTGAGACAGTTTAATGCGCCGGTTGAGACTCACAGCGGAATAGAACACCTCTACACTGCAAAATCCGTGTATTCTCTACATACTACGCATTGGCGGCGCATTGTTAAAATAAAAAAATCGCCCATACGTCTCCTTGAGATGCATTCATCCATTCTCCTGTTTCATTATCGGCTATAACGAGAATCTTTTTCATTTTAATTAAACTTGAGTTTAATATAAAAGCTGGTGACTTATCGCATGTCTAGGTGCTAAGAACTAATTGATAAACAAAATAAATGAGTTTCTTAGATACAGCCTAATAGCCGGACATTCGTGTGAACGCAGCGTAATCTGCAGTCACTTTTCAGTTGTCGCTCATACACGATAATACCTCTAGGTTGATCACGTTAAGGCGCGAGAAGTAGTCTCACTACAAAGATTAACTTACAATCTCATTACAGGGCAACCAGCACTGTATTTAATAACTATTATGTCTACAATCACTATTGCGCTGATCAACTGTAATTTAGTTACTACAGCAAAAAAGTTTATAATTGGATGCCAAGAGCAAATAGTACCTCAAAAATGTATATGCAATTTATTATTTAGTAATTAAAATACCAACACCGGAACACTGCTGCACTTGTGATCGCATAATAGTGCTAAATATTAAATAATTCATTTTAAAGTTGCAAAATTTCGATCACCGTGGTACATAATTATTAAGTTTATTATACAAATTGAAGCTCCGTGGCTTCTATTTACACTAAGAGAAGATTTTACGAAAATTCTTTCCAAAATTGATTTTTTATCTACCATCATATATAGAACATCACTATGACACGAACAAAGCCGCGGGTAATACGCTAGTACAATATATAAGTACGTTAGCTATGTCAGTGATGAATAATATCAATTTACACTTCCGTTACTTCATTATTTTTTTATCTCGTTTTTACTCGGTAAGCGTAAATAGATATTAGTAACATTCCAATAGATTATTTATTAAACTACAAAATCAGATACATTAAAAATATATAGTTTTCTTTTCATGGGGCACGTTTTTTGAGTATTAAATGTAATCATTTTACTGTTTCCTGATTTAATGCATTAATGCGAAATGACAAGATCTCGATATAAACAGTCAATTGACAATCTGAGCCTCACGCCTCGTGGCGACAGAATAAATGGCGGCCACGGAGGGTGATTAAAAAATATAGCCACATTAGAGTGTTAAATATCACAAAAGCTTGGCAATATTTTCAAAATAATTACGTCAATAATTGGCACGCATGCGAAGAGTAACACTTAGGAGTTCGTCTCATTATTCCTGTATGGATTCTACCACCAACCGCGACAGATTAATCGTTTTAACTATATCATAAGTTTATATGCGAGCGTAGAGCTTGACTGTGTCAATTACAAGCAAAAATACAGCTGTTTATTATTCATAGTACGGCTAATGAAATATCCCGTACTTAGTGAAAACCATATTGCCTAAGTAGGAACGCCATCGTGATGGTGTGCAATTTTCATAACAGGTATGCCTGTTGCTGCTTCGTTATTGTTTTGTTTGTTCTTGAAATACTGCAGCTGCTGCTGGGTTAATATATTAAATCACACATTTTATTTGTCGGAACAAGTAATATTAGTTAAACAAATATTATACCAGATTCCAATAACTTTAAATAAGCAACTTTCTTTGCAACCCTTATGCGGTATATTGTTGAGCACAAGCCTCGCCGTAATAAAACTAGAAAGCCAGTTGACCCCTCGCTATTTAAAGTTCAGTTACTACAGAAGTTTAAATTTGCTTCCTTTATTGAAATAGTTTGGAATAGTCACGGTACACATTCTTATTCACTTAGAAATAATATTAGTTAGGCCATCCAGCCATCCATCCATCAGCCTTTTAACGTCCACTGCTGGACATAGGCCTAGTTAGGCCATTAATGCAATATTTTCATATCTGAATTAATATTATCACATGTGATTTAAAACTACCCACTCGATAATGGAAAATATGTCAATACGACGATGACAAATTTACAATGAAGAGCTATCAATAGTAAACGTATCCACAGTGTTGATCAAGATCGTTATTTCAAAGTGCCCGAAACTACAATAGTATTGAAACATATGAATAGTATCGCTGATCGCAGGATACAATGCATTTGTAATCTTAGTCAAACTTAAAATACCTCATATTGGGCCGCTAATACCGCGTCTAGAAGCTAAAATATGTTATAGTTATATAAAACAAACAAAGACAGTTTGTTTGTGGTAATCTCTAAAACTAATGAACTGATGCTAAAACTTTATCTACCAATAAAATTATACATTATATTTTTTAAACAACTATTGAATAATATAAATTCTATCATTGTTCTTGACTTCTTGTCAGCTTTATGGTATTCGTAAAACCCATTTAAAAAATACTTTTGTCTAAAAATATAACCCATCGTTTATTTGATACACGAACCAACTAGAAATCATCTCTTCTGTGCTTTGATATTTTGTATATTCCATTTAATTCTATACATTGCAAAAAATAAACGTCTGTAGCAACAGACCTATCAAATATTTAATTTCCAAATTAAGTTTGAAGAAATTTCAATTTTATTAATTTTCAATCAGTAATATTCTTATTTTTTTTTTATATTATGTGTTCATGTTCAAGACTGGGGCCATGCTTATCACCGATAATTTTAATCAGTTTATATTTCGACAAAAGTATGTATCACTTTGTATAAAATTAACAATAATAATAACAAAAAATAAACAGTGTAACATTCAAAAGTTTTTGCTCTCGTAAATGATACCTTTTTCTGACTTTTTGTCTAAATATATTATCTATACTATTATAAAGCTGTAACAGAGCTATGTCTGTACACTCAAGATATTTGAGAAAAAAATTATTTAAAAGAACTACTAGATGGATTTTGATGCAACTTTTTTTACTTGAAAGTCCTTGATTTGACTTAAAAACTGGTAGACATTTTATCCCGCTACTATATCGGGAACCTGAGATATAACCAAAAAACTAGCTTTTGGCTGCGGCGAAGCCGCTGGCAACGGCTAGTAGGTTGATAAAAACTAATAATAGTATCAAAAAAACTAAAAAAGTAAAAAAAATAATTTACGGTGAGTAGTCTCTTTTTTCCCTTTACAAATAATTTGTCAAATGATTTAAATACAATTTATAAAGATTGTGTTGTAGTATTACTGCAATACACAAATTTATTTGTAATAGATTCAGTTCCCAGTATAGTTTTAATAAACAATAATGCCTATAATTTTCCGCTCATTTAATGGTCACACCGTCTAATTCTTCTCATAAATATCTACGTCATAGATATAATCTAGTAAGAATGCAAATAATAAACTCATGATACGTGCGGTCAAAACAGATAAACACGGCGATTGTGCTGGCGATTTTGTTATTTTTAATCGTCTCTTTGATTACGATCTGAGGTGTGAAACATCTTCAAAGAAAATAGATGCATGCAGCTGAATCTGTCATTTGTGTACTTGGTATCAGACATCAATCGCTACGGCTACATTATTTTCTCTTTTTTAAAACGTATTAAAGTATGTAATAACAAGAGTGTTCCGAAATTTAATATCTATCTTCGATCTACGCTAAAAAAAGTTGCATCAAAATCCATCTAGTAGTTCTTTTAAATAAATTCTAAAAAAATCTAGTTTAAATAATATTCTAGATTTTCGGTTATCAGCGGCTCAGGTTCCTGATATAGTAGCGGGATAAAATGTATACCAGTTTTTAAGTTTAATCAAGGCCGTTCAAATAAAAAAGTTTCATCAAAATCCGTTTAGTAGTTTTTGTGTGATGCGTGAACAAACAAACATATAAACAGACAAACAGACTTAAATTCTAAAAAAAAATGTTTTGTGTTTAGACACGCATATAATATATAGCCTATTACAGTAATTTTTTCTCAAATATCTCAAATGTACAGACACAGCTCTGTTACAGCTTTATAATAGTATAGATGTACTATAGCAATAAGAACAATATCACATAACTACCCCTTTATATTTCACGGTTGCTGTAAGAGTTAGTAGTGTAGTTAGTACTGTAGTTTATAAATGCACCTAACATTAAAAACAAACAATGCCTCTATACTTAATACAATAATAAACAAGCAATAAAAATATTTGTCAGTTATCTGCAGTTTTACTTCTTGCCCAGCCTTATTATGAATAAGTAATGTGAATTTTCGACCGAATTACAACTCGTTTTGTAGTTAATCACGATAACCGTGAATCGAAATGGGTGCTTACACTGAGAGAGGGTTGTTCATATTCAAACACAACACGTTTATTTGCATAGTGACGAGTGTAACGTGCTTTTACTATCGTTCAGTGTCAACCGTCTGTGGGATATCCAGTTATTTAAATTTACAATCACATCAAAGGACATACGGAGATTACACTGTATATTTTAATAAAAATAAACCGTTTGAATGAAGATAATGGTCAAAATTTGGGTATTCATAAACAGAATTAATGAGTAATTTAAATTAAAAAATACTGGTAGATAAGAAAGAAAATGCTGCTGTGTGCTGCTGCTCAACAGACCTTTGGGATGCTTCATTAATAAACTCCTCAACCTTGCTAAGACAAGAAATTATCATATCTAAAGGGTTATACTACTACTTACGATAATACTTATGATAAAGTAACTATTTCCAATATTATGTGTTGAATCCTCTTATGCATAAACGGCCAATGGTAAAGGGGCTTTAGAACGATTAACCTCTTCCTCTATTGATAACATAAAGAAACGAAGATAATAATTAAAAACATTAAGGTTTATCAATGAGTGAGCCTATCTTAAATGATGTTTATTTCGTTTAATTAAGCAATTTACACAATACAATAAAGATTTGTGCTACCTACCACAATTTCATTTGAATAGTTTTCTACTAATGACCACCCTCGCTTTGCACTAATGCAGTTTACTAATGAAAATAATCTAATAGATGATAGCAAAGTAACAAACAGATGCGACGAATGATTTTACTTAGACCATTTGACGGGCCTCGTGGTGTAGTCGATAGTGTAACCGACTTCCATGCACGAGGTCGTGGGTACGATTCCCACTCAGGACAATTAGTTGTGTGATGAACACAGATATTTGTACTGCGTCTGGTTGTTTTTTATCTATTATATGTATGTATTTACAAAAAAAAAGTAATATATGTATTATATCCGTAATCTGGTAACCATAGTACAAGCGTTAAGCTTAGTTTGGGACCAGAGGACGTTGTAATATCCGTGAATATTTATTTATTTATTATTATTTATAGATTTTCGTAGAAAAATATTTTGGGGTTTAAATAAATATTTTCTCTTGCATCTAAAACGAGTAGTCACCCTATAGCACGTTGGACATGAGTATAGTTATGCATTGTGACCTTAAATTCCCTCAAATAAGGGGTGCGACACACCTGTCCCGCGCCCTCACTGACACGCGACAATCACAAGTTGCACAGACAGACCAAACTACCAATTATGATAGAACCACACATTTCACGAATTCCTTGAAAAGGGCCTAAAATATTTCACTTCGCAAAGACCATTGTAAAATTGACAAATAAGGTTAGGGTGCTAGCGTACCATGCTCTCAAATCCGTGCATGTGTAATGCAATGTGCATTGTTATGGATGTAGTGCATTGGTTCACAGCATGTTTGTTAGGGGTATTACAGTTTTATTATTCCCGATTCTACCACCTCATTAACTCACCCGTAATAGTAGTATTACACAAGTTTTTTTTTACTTTTAAAGAATATTTTAAGATGCCTCTAGTGCAAAGGTAGGTTTTGGCGAATTAATCTTTAAACATACATAGCATCACGCCTGTATTCCCCGAAGGGGTAGGCAGAGGTGTATTACACACCCACGACTCGCCAGCTATGTTTAAGTCCCACTTAATAGGGGGCGAGCCTATTGACGTCTACCGGGCACATTTCCAAATTCCGGGCTGCTACTGAGAATTTTTCTTTTTAAGGAAAAAGCTTAATAACTTTGCCCGACCCGGGGATCGAACCCGAGAACTCCTGATTAGCAGTCGCATACACACCACGGAGGCAGTTTAAATTCAATTAAACTTTAAATTCACTAAATCATTTGAAATATTTTAATTAATTAATGCAAAATAAGCACTACCTAGACCTTTAGCTATGCTTATTTACATATATTTTGTGAATATCATAAAGCTGAACATTTCTTTTTCTTTGTTAGAATGTACTCATCTCTCAAAATAGCATGCAAATTTGAAAATAATTTCATTCTAGAAGATTATATGAAATTATGCTTCGATCTAATTAAAAATATTATATTTTAATATGTACATATACATATACATAAACCTGAAGACAAGGTAGAGCGCCAGCAGGAATATATAGAAGGAAAGCAATGTTGGCGCTTGATCATTTTGACGGTGATCAATCGACCATTGTGTACTCTCAAATTGGTAAAATGTCTTTACACGCAGTTTTATTGTCGTGTCGACAGTTTACAATCGTGCCTACAAGCGCTGACACCTACATCAGTGATAACTCTATAAAATATTACCAGTCCTATTAGAGTTATTGCTATTAGAGCTTGTTTGTAAGACTTTTATTCTTTATGATTTTGATATTGTTAAGTTTTTAATATATGGTATAATACCAGCAGTATTTAGTCAAGGTATTTTGTACCTATTAGTTTTTATAATAGTTACCCACAAATTGGATAGTTCACTAAAATATCAACAATGAGTTTTATTACTAGCAGTATCAGACTAGGCCACTTTACGTCAAGAAGTGATCGCTTATATAGCAGACTAGTCATAATCAAGCTGCTGTCTAACACGAATGATGATGATGATGATTATTGTACATATTAATATTTTTTTTATTGCGTTTCGTGGCAAACGATCCACAGCCCACCTGATGGTAAATGGTAACCGTCGCTCATGGGCTCCACTATACCGAGAGTATTATGAAGCTGCTCTCACCATTTCATCTCAGACATGAAATGAAAGAACTAACGGCTATCTCCTGCTACAACCAAAAGACACCGATGTGCTTTATGGCCGATCACACGGGAGATGAAGGTACCAACACGCTCGGGCCCGATAGCAAGTGAGCATTGTCACTTGCTGCCCAGCCCTACCACCAGTAAAATCAGGAATAATAATAAATAAATGTGTACCATATGTACATATATTAAACATTTTCAAAATATGAATATAATAAAGTGGGACAAAATGGTTCATTAACAAACCGGTTGAACACGTTCCAAAACTACGCCAAACATGAATAAATAATCATAGGCTGTGTCCATAAATCCACAATGCAAATAATAATATTGCAGAGGGAATAGCAAGCGGCGCGTGTCATGCGCATGCGACGGACAGGTGTGCTCCAACCCTTATTGTACAACAAAGGGAGGGCGAGAGGGTGATTGTGTAGATTTGCGTTCATGTATGTATCGTCACGCTTGTATTATATCAAACCAGTAAAATGGTAATAATAAGTCTTGTATTCAATAGCAGGAAAGTTAGAATAACAATAGCAGGAATATTTTGTTGGTCGAATTAAAAAAATCAGTTTTTTTATAAGTATCTGTTTGTTATTCAGAACTATGGTTCTTCAATTTTATACTGAAACTAACAATTATGCCGATGAATGAGAAAATAATAGCTTCGCTCTCACAATTAGCAAATATGTACACACATGCTATACAACTTCTTACATCAGAAAGAAGAAAAACATTAATAAAAATTACATTTGTTTTTTCTGATGTAAGTTTACCTAAAATAGACGTAACTAGCATGCTGAAATTGGTAGTTAAAAAAGTAAAGCTCAAAAACGGATCAAACTATTCAGTTTCATTTAGAAGGTAGCAATAGGTGACTAACTAGTATACGAACATAATTCTAGCAGAAAATCAGCCTTCTGGGTAACAAGCATAACTTTAATGTAAAAATTATATATTGAAAAACAGAAAGTAGGTTTATTTTAAAATTAGATTTTAATTTATACCAAAATGTATCAAATGTAAAGAATTTATCAATTATAGTTTAAGACGGCTATACCAGTGACACATATTACAGTTAGCGAAACTTTTAAGCACAGGTGTGCACCACATTATCTTTCAGCAGGTGTTAACTTGTTTATAGAAATACCGATCTTAGAGTTAGTGAACATCTATTGTAATTAATATTAAAATTTTAACTATAATTAATATTTGAACTTCAAATTTCAGATCATCAAATTATTTGAGGTTTAATTTTTACCTCTGTTATGGCTTGAAACACATTCATCTCTAGTTAAAACAATGTTTAATAACGTCGACCATTTTAGTACTTTTTTACTTTTTGATATTTTAACATTAAAGTACCTGTAAAAATAATTGGTTGCAAAAATAGCAAGAGATAAAAAATACTACTGAAAATCAGTCCCAAATTCCACTAAACACAATTTTAAGATTAACTCAATAATCAAAGGTAGGTAAATATATATTTTTTATAATACATGGATGGTGAACAAGCATACGGCCCGCCTGATGGTAAGCGGTTACCGTAGCCTATAGACGCTAGCAACACCAAGCTATCACTCGTGCATCGCCAAGGAATTGGGATAGGAAGGATAATAAGGAGAGGATAGGTAGGATATTAAGGAGAGGATAGGAAGGGGGTTTGGGCATCCGGCGCTCTCACTCACCATACTAAATAGACGCTGATCTGTTGTGAGAGGGTGGTACGGCCCATTCGTGCTGGGATAAGCAAAGCTCAACGACTAGAAAATCAGTAGTCGTTAGAAGATACTAATCATTGCTCAACTAGAGTGTAAACCGTTTGACAAACAAAATTACGAAACTATCACTGGATCGATATGCATTATCACATATGAGAAAGATCGGCTACAGAAACTCATGAAGCATTAAGTTATATATCGCTCCTCAATCTGTAGATAATTCCCGTACTAATAGAAATTGTTTCTCAACAAAGAACTATAGTATCTCAAGGCGTCGAGGACATAACTGCCTTTCTATCCGCTTATTAACCCAAAACTCGTTACGTATGTACCTTACCGACAATGGCACAAAAAGCTGCTTATGCGTCCGCCAGTACCACCGGAACACCTCGGGCAAAGGCTTCATTCCAGTCAGGCTGAATTGCGCTATAAGGAAAGCGACAGTTCCCGACTGGTGGATATAAGGTCTTATTCTATAATATAATTATTTTTGTTATTCAAATATCATCATGTTTTATCAATTCAATAGAATTTGTAATTACTGTAGCCGTTTCGTGACAGATTGAGAATACGACTAAGTACTCGTAGTAGTAGTAAGCAATTATTACCCATTGTATTACTGGTGACAGGGCTGCGTACAAAGTGGGAGTACTCACTTGTTATAGGGCCCGAGCGGATCGCTCACCATCTCCCGTGTGATCGATCCTGAAGCACCTCGGTGTTTTGATTGTAGTAGAACATAGCCGTCCATTTTCCACCCGCGATATAAAATGGTGAGCACCGGCTTAACAGCAGGTATTCTTGAGTCCATGAGCAGCATTTAGGTAATGTGACTTGTTGTTGTTGAAAAGGTGTATCTACGAGTATATAGATTGACCTTGTTCTTTATGAGTTAACAGAACTTACAACGAAAGAAAGAAGGTTAATCTATAAATTCAACATAATCAGTTGAGTAATTCTGGAATGGTTGCATAACATACTATCAAATATTGAAACTACCATTTACAATATTAATAGAGTTTTGATAAGATAATACCTAATCAATGAAAATCCGGCGGAAGTTGCTCTTGCAGATGAAAACAAATTTTATGTAGCTATTAGTGAATGCGGAAGTTGTCCCGACACAAACTACTTGTTATCAAATACAGCTGGTTATAGTTAATACCTGTTATTTGACCGAATATACGGTGTTAAGGGTCTTTGCACTTGTCACTCGCCAGATGTTTCTGATCTACTTCAGATTAGAAAAAGAAACCAGTAATGTAACAAAAATTTCATCATGAAATCATCATCAATCAAAGAATCATAATGTTGTGTAAACAGTTTAGACAGCAGCATATACACTGAACAAACCATGTGCATGTGAGTTGTGATTTATTTTACGGTACCTAGAGTTTGAACATAAATTGAAGCGACATACAAGGAATAATTAAGTAAACATACACAACAACTGATAATAGAGATTTTTACTAAACATAATATATGTAGTACAGCGAGAGTAGTCACATTCTGTTAAATAAATACTCATAGATGTTAAAGTTACATCCACATTAATCTGCTGTGCTCTCTGATGAGGAAACTTAACGATTATGTGTGCAGTGGCTCTTTTTTTTCAACCCTTTTCCTGTCCCATTATTAGGCACGGGTCTCTTCTCATATTGAGAGGGATTAGGCCATAGTCCACTACAGTGGTCCAATGCGGGATGGCAGAATTCATAAGCTGTTGAGGTATACTGGTTTCCTCACAATGTTTACTTTCACCAAACAATGAAAGTGAAGTGAAAGTGATAAATTGTAAACAAATACACGTATAATGTCGAAAAATCTCAAAAAATCAGAAGTGTGTGCATAAGAAATCTGTTCGTTGGATCGAATTCAATACCACTGTATATGCAGTCCTTGGTTTTACCACTAGGCTATCATTGCTAGTGCAGTGGCTCTTTACGTCATGGGAATCATTCACTCCTCATAGTATTGAAACCGATATTTGCTAATTCTTTCATTTCATAGATGTGAAATGAAATGGTGAGCAGCGGCTTGACAATACTATTAGTATAGTTTAGTTCATGAGGGATACTATTTACCATCAGGTAGGCCGTTGCTCGTCTGCCACCATACGCAATAAAAAAAATCAAAGCAGTCATGAGAACTGCTGATGGATATGAAAACTTAAAACTATAAACAAACAGTTGTTATTTTAGGATATCCAAATTAGTTGTTTGATCTTAAATTAAAACTTGTAAATCAAAATTCATTCATAAAAAAAAGTTAGTATTTGAATCAACACAAAATGTGAAAAAAAATATCTATATAATTATTATTTAAAGTATTCATTTTTCATTCACAGCTGGCCCAGCGCAATAATTTATACTAATAGGAACAGAGTGGTATCGTTAACCCGTCACGTGACCAAAGCGTTCGGTGACGATGATGCGAGTTCCATGATTTTTGTTCACCCAAAAAGTGCTCAACGCGCTTAAAGAAGTTTACACTTCAAAAACGGTAGGTACTCATGCAAACAATCGAACGTAAATCCTCATATAGATTCAAAAAAGGAAAAGCCACTCTTAAAAAAGCAGGACATATATTAAATGAAATACGATCACGAATTAACATCGCAAATAAACTCTTCTTGTTTCAAGTTAAGTATTGGGGGAAATAAATAAATGTTTAGCGAGTGTGTCGTGTACCGGGTGGCAATCACTGTAGATATATTAACTGCAAAATTAGTCTGCCGCCGAGGGCGCATACAAGTGTATTCCGCCGCCCTCGCAACGTGGGTGGAATATTGTGTTGTATCTAATACGATATATAAGACATTTCACGAAATGTCTGTGCTCAAAAATTATAAATGGAAAATAAAGATTGCAAATATAATGGTTTCTATTTTTATGAAACTACGGCGAAGCTAAAAGGAAGGATTACGATTTTAGCAGTCTATGCATGTGTGTTTGTATTTAGGTATGTTCCTCCGTAGCGTTTAAACTATTCTTCCGATTTTGATGAATAAGATGTCACTCGATTTGTTATTATGGCCCGGTTAGCATAGGCTACATTTTAACCGACTTTAAACAAAAGTATTTTTTTATAGTGCGAGTATTAAATAAATTTTTCATCCGAAAGCCATTTAGCTAGGAATGCTGAATGTTTCAGAGAATCTGTAACCCGAATACGGAAATAAAAAAGTGATCTAAAAAGTATGAAACAAGAAAATAATTTAGACAAAATCAAAAGATGCATATCTACAAAAATGGTCAAGGTAGAGCCGTGGTTGCATGCATGTAACCATGTGTTCCTGAAACACCTACAAAATTATAATGGAATATCGGCGGAGAGACTTTGGGGCTCTCTGTGTGCTCTATCGACTCTTCAACGAGGAAGGCTCTGAGGAACTGTTTGAGGTGGTGCCTACATCGCCATTTTACGCCGTACTAGGGTTCATCCATACCATCTCGAGACAATCTCGTCCAAGACGGTTCGTTTTCAGTGTTCTTTTCTACCACGTACGTGTAAGCTCTGGAATGAACTTCCTACAGCGGTGTTTCTCCAGCGTTACGACTTGTCCCTCTTTAAACGAGGTTTGAGAAGAGCCCTTTACTCGCGATAGGCGGTGGCTTGGCTGTGCCCCTGGTGTTGCCAAAGTCCATGAGCGGCGGTTACCACTTACCATCAGGTCGGCCGTTTGCTCGACAGCCACCATTGGCAATAAAAATAAAAACATGAAACCCTTCCTTGAACTTTTAGTACATTATTATTTTAAACCACATATTTTGTACCCTTTGCAAGAGTTGCAAAATAATAATAGCATACTAATAATTTACCACCGCATTATTATTCCAACATTATTTTTTTACCCTTTTTATTTATGCACTGTTCATAGTCATGTTAATTTCCAATTTTCATAAAGATCGGTACACTTATATCATTAATTACGAACATTATTTAGTGCGCCATCCGACGTTTCATGTCTAGCAAGTCTCGCTCACTAATTGTAGGCTCCTGTATCGGTCGATGATGAATATTCTCATAAAACATTATGCGAACCCGAAGTACACGATTTATTGGTGAGGTATAATATTTGCTTTTAATATAATTGAAATGCAAGTTACGTATGTTACCTACCGGTGTACAGCCTCGTCCGCTTAGTATCGCCGAAAGCATCGCGTATGTTTACAAAAAGTAGTTATGCAAAGTGCAATTTTGAACAATGTTGACGCGAGTTTAACGTACTCCGCGTTCATTCATTTGGTGTAAGTAAGCAATTATTTTTTTATATTGCCGTGTGGGGCCGGTTTCAGAATTGTCCCACCCCTTTCTACCCACGGGAGTCATAAGAACCGACTGAGGGAATACCGGGAGAGTGGGCAGCAGCACTCCCTCGAGTATTAACAACACCCACTGCGATCGCCAACCCGCCTGCCAAGCGTGGCGATTACGGCACTATCCCCCATTTCTTGGGGAGGCCTATGTCCAGCAGTGGACGTTGATAGGCTGATGGATGGATGGATGGAAGCAATTATTCCTTCTTCTCATCAATATCTACCGTCTTGAGTTGATCAATGTTGACGTTATTGCACCACGCTGTACAGCACTGTTTTCCCTTCTACTACGTATATTTTGGATACAAACTAAATAATACAGCATAAATACCTACGTCATGTTTACTTTAACCTATAATATAAATATACTAGTCGACCCGTGCGGAATTCTGCATCCATTGCATGGACTTCTTCTTAGATGATTTTAAATATCAAATTTAAGAGTAGTGGTACATTTTTTTCTTTTTTTATCCGCCCTGTGGGTCTGGCTTTAGAATTTTCCCACCCCTCTCTACCCAAGGTAGTCGTAAGAACCGACTGAGAGAATTCCAGAGGAGTGGTCAGCAGCACTCCCTCGAGTATTAACAACATCCACTGCGATCGCCAACCCGCCTGCCAAGCGTGGCGATTATGGCATTATCCCCCATGACGGTACCGCTCGTTGTGGCGTTCTCTTTGGGAGGCCTATGTCCAGCAGTGGACTTTGAAAGGTTGATGGATGGATGGATGGATGGTACATTTTTAGACCGCGGGTCTCTTTTCGTCATTAGCTGGTACAATAAGCTTTAAAATAAGAAAAGACCTCGCAGACAGACAGAAAAACAGGCTAGCGAAATAATATATAAGATAAGTCTCAATGAAAAGCCAATGTCACTCCTTCATTCTGACAAAAATATTATCTCTAGTATAACAAAGTCTAAGAGTTACCATTTATCAGGTGAAACGTATCTTATTTGCACAGTCAACAATAATTAAATAAGAAATGTCAAGAGTTAAAATGTTTTTCAGGTATAATACGTTTGGATTCCACAGCATAGATTATTGTAATCCATTCAGGCCCCCCTTTTTTTAAGGCGATAACAAATGTACCTAATAGCACACCCCATCGTTTGGAGCAACGAACAGGGTAGTGTAGGGCCCTCACCCACTAAATAAACCGTGAAATAGTCTCTAATTATATAGATGCTAGCAACACCAGAGGCATCACTCGCGCGTCACCATTTCCAAGAAAGGGATAGGGAGGATATTAATGGTAGGATGCTAAGGAGAGGATAAGAAGGATAATAAGGAGAGGATAGGGAGGGAAATTTGGGCCAGCGATGCCCTCAATCACCAAGGAAATGCAACGATACGAGTCCCTACTGTTGTTGCATGCTGATGTTTTGTAAGAGGATGGTACTTCCCCGATCGAGCCGACCCATTCATGCTGGGATAAACAAGAAAAAAATTACCTACATATAGCCTGGTAGAAATTACTATTAGTAATAAGGCCGCCCATTATACCCTTATAAGTTATTTATTTCTTTTTTAACGTTGCTTTGAATGGTTTATATTAAGGAAATAAATAAATAATAATTCTTTAGAAGTAGTTATTTTGAGTACTTTATTTTCAAGTAGCTTAAATCAAATATATATAATCAGGGCTTCTTCTCATCTTTGATCATAATAATTAATTTAGGCACACATAACACAGCTGTGCAACGCTCATCGTCAAGTGGTATTAAGTTATTAAGTTACGATTTATACAACCAATAAACGTCAAAGCCAGGGCTGTGCATGAATTTGACAGGTCTGAGTAAACGCGCGCCGCGGTTACCAAGAAATTTATTAAAAAGTAACGTTAGCTCGTATCGTACATAATTTTTGCACCGATTCAACATTAAAAACTTTTTTCAGCTGCTAATATAATTTTATGATAGGTTTAAGTAGATTACTTTTTAAAATCACTGAATTATTTAATAATGAGGTTTAAACTCGTTTATAATATAAAGCACACAATGTACAACCTGTGATAAAAAAGAATATGTTATTTGTGAAAATGGAAAAGGAAAGACTTACTGTGAGCAGGATTTGAACCTTCGTCACATCCAATCCAGGGATGTGCTCTGCACCGCTAAACTAACCCAGTCACCTAATGATGACACCTAATCTTTCATTTCATATTTTTTTTAGATGTCCAAGACCCACACCAATTTATTCCAATGTAGTAAGTTTAATTATTACATTTAAAATTCATACTAATCGATGGTGCGATTTTTTTTATATTTTGATCTATGTTTTAGCACTTGACATGCTCAGCTAAAGAATGTTTCCACTTTCACAAATAATTTATTCTTTAAAGAATTTCAAAGTATTTCAAGTACTAAAATACTTAGATCAAAATATCTTTTATAAAACTTGATATCTTGTCCTAGACTAGTCGTAGTAGTAACTATATCCCTGTCAAGAATCTCTTTCTAAAACAAAAGTGGCTTGAGCTATTATCACCATATTTTCGAAGACTTGATATTATAACTTTACCTTTGAAATTAACTGATTAAATTATCTTAAACTACCTTTGTGCTGCAGCGGTAGTGTAAACGACTGCTGATCATGAGTTCGATCCCCAGGGTAGCAGCCTGGAGTTTGGAAATGTACCCGGTAGACGGCAATAGGCTCGCCCCCTATTACGTAGGACTTAAACATAGCTGGTGAACCGTGGGTGTGTGATATACCTCTACCTACCCCTTTGTGGAATATAGGCGTGATCCAATGAATGTGAATCCATTTTTTTTAATTTAATAAAGGAAAAGCATAAATTATCTATTTTCATACCTATTGTAAAAAGTTAAGTATATCTTGTAAAAAGTTTTTACTAAAAACATTGATTACGGAAACGTGTGTCATGATGATATTATTATTAAAACTCATTTCCGGTAGGATGAAAGCCTACGTATGATAATCATTTACTATATTTTTTATGTACTTTATTGATGTGCTTATAATTATATGGTTGGTTAATAAAAATAATTTAATTTGGTGTTAATATTTCTCTAGACCATCAATCATGGTAATTTCCTTAACTAGGAGGTGGTTTATAGAAAAAATATTTGCAACAACGTAAGGGTGTTACAGAGAAATCGTTATAAACACATTTTGGCTGTGCAAAATGTAGGCGGAGTTAAAGGAGAGCGGCTTCTCATCGTGTAATCAAGAATCAAATACTCATAATGAGATTAATGACATTTTACTACCTGTATTCTTTTAAAATGCCGCATTGCAGTTTCGTTCCAAAAAATTCCGATTCAGCATTGGTGAACTTTGATGTAATCGCAAGTATTTTTGATTGTAGATTAATTCCGTGCGTATTTTTTAACGCTTAATACATGCGGTTTATTATTAATTTACTTGTAAGAGAACTATTTCCTTGTGATTAATAAGATATATAAATGTATTTATGATCTTTACCGAAAATATTAAAAGAGGCAATTAAGAGAAGTACCTAAAATATGAGATGATAGAAAATTCTAAATAAAGCCTCAATTATAATTTTTTCTCATGCCTTGCCTATTGCTAATTTCATCAAGGTAGGTATGTACTTTTTGTTTTTTTATTGCATATTGGGAATTCAGGGTACTTAACATATTAAAAATATCGATACGGCTTAGGACTACGCCGGTTTCAGAGACTCTTGACTCCACCTTTCTTCAATACATGATCGATTTGATCTAGGTAGGTGAGTCTCACTCTTCCCATGTACCAACATCCTTCCATTGTCTCATTGTATATCTTCTTAACCAGTCGCTTGTTCGGCATTCTTTCCACATGTCCGAACCATCGGAGCATTCCCTTTCGTATCTTTACACCAATACTTTCTTTAATACCTACTCGCTCACTTACGTCGTCATTATGAATGCGGTCGGCCAGCTTCACTCCACAGATTCTCCGCAGAGATCGCATTTCGACCTTTTTGCATGCCCAACTCTCGCTTCCATATAACTTAGGACAAGCAATGCGTTGTGATTTCGATTCCTATGACCACCGTAGATAGCACATACTGCATAACATATTGTCCTTACGAATATATTAAAAATGCGAAAGTGAGTTTTGTTTTCATATTCATTTATTTTCGCATTCCACAATGTAACATAAAAATACAAATTTAAACAAGTGCGAGTTGGACTCGCCCATGAAGGGTTCCGTAGCAGCAAGTAAAATGTTAATTTTTTTCATTTTTATATTTGAGTTGTTGAATGAAAGGTAAATTGCGGTTTACGATTTATGACGTATTAAAAAAAAACTACTTACTAGATCTCATTCAAACCAATTTTCGGTGGAAGTTTACATTGTAATGTACATCATATATATTTTTTAGTTTTATCATTCTCTTATTTTAGAAGTTACAGGGGGGGGGGAGACAAACATTTTACTACTTTGGAAGTGGCTCTCGCGCAAACTATACAGTGTAGAAAAAAATGATATTAGAAACCTCAATATCATTTTTAAGACCTATCCATAGACAACCCTACACGTGTGGGTTTAATGAAAAAAAATGTTTGAGTTGCAGTTCTAAGTATAAGTATATATAGGTACATCCAAAATTTATTGTTTTTTTTTTCTATTTTTGTGTGAAAATCTTAATGCGGTTCACAGAATACATCTACTTACCAAGTTTCAATAGCATAGTTCTTATAGTTTCGGATAAAAGTGGCTATGACATACGGACGGATAGACATACAGACAGACATGACAAATGCATAAGCGTTCCGTTTTTTGCCATTTGGATACGGAACCCTAAAAAGAGTAACAATTATGGACCCTGTTGGGCACAGCGAAAAGTAGAAAAGAGGAAGATGTAAAAGGTATGTTTGGTAATTATTTGTATTGTTTATTGCTATTATATTATTTTTTGTTAATATTAAATCTGTTTTGTTTGTTTGTTACGCTTGCACGTTGTAACTACTGAACCAATCATCACGAAATTTTGCATACATAATATAACCTGCAGCCCAAAAAAAGACAGATATTTCATCCTGGAAAGATGAACGGTTCCCGTGAGATAGCTATTTTTACATAGAGATACATATTGTGCTATAGAGTGATGTATTTATATTCTAAAGTCCAGGCGGACATATCGCGGGTAAACTCACACTTGGCCTGACGGTGACAAACTGACTACTACTCGCCTCGAGCGCGTAAAGTGGGTAGGTGTGATCATAACGCGGTTCACAATCAGATCGGGGACGCTCGAAGGTTTAGTTAAATAAAAACGCTAATCAATCACTAATAAATAGGGATCAACGACCCACTAAGACATGACTCTTGATCCTAATTGCCGACGGTATTAAAGCCTATTCTCAGTCTGTGGAGGCTTTATCTCAATAATTAAAGGCTTATCTTCGAGCCAGAAACGCCGTCAGAACTTTATCGTGCCGCGTCCACCCCAGCGTTATCTTCATTACGATTCTGCACCGCAACTTTAATTCACGTGTCCATTTATTTTAAAAGCTGCCGTGTGCGTTCCTCAAACCAATAATTATATTTACGGTAATACGATTAAGGCTCTACTAAAAATTAACGCAAGTCAAATAACTTTGTATTAAAAGAAAAATCTTTAGGTAAACATAGACTCTTAATAGGTGTTATGAACATGTGTTCATAATTATTATAGATATTCGTAAATTGCTTATTTACTAAAATTACTAAATTAATATAACTCAGCTACTTGTATTAATTGCATAATTTAATTGATGTAATCTGTAACCACGAGGATCTTTGTTACCGTTCGGGATGTCCAAAAATGAAATTGGTTTTTTTCATTACATAATGTTGAGTAGCAAAAGAGTAGTAAAACGAAGTAAGTTGTTGTAAGGAGCAAGATCCGCTGGGACATTATAGGGTTGTCAGAAGTCCGAAGAGAGGGTGAGGGCCCGACAATCCTCCAGTCCGGGAACTTGCTCTTCCACCGGGAGGGCGACCACCAGTGCCAAGGAGGTGTCGGGTTTATCATTTGCAGGTCTCTCGTAGGCAACGTGGAGAGGATTGAGAGTGTGTCGAGTAGGGTAGCGTACCTTATACTCAGAATAACCAAAAGGTATTCGTTGAAGGTTATACAGGTTTACGCACCGACAACGACACACTCCGACAACGAGGTGGAGGCCCTATATGAGGATATCTCGAAGGCCATCCATTCGTCTAAAACCTAATTCACGGTGGTTATAGGAGACTTTAACGCGAAACTAGGCAAAAGGACAGACGATGAGCTGAAAGTGGAGCACTATGGTTTCGGGCAGAGGAATCACAGGGGCCAGATGCTGGCTGATTATCTGGAGAAGGAAGGCCTCTACATGATGAATTCCTTCTTCAAGAAACAGCCCCAGCGGAAATGGACCTGGATCAGCCCTGATGGTTCAGTAAAAAACGAGATTGACTTCATCTTGACGGACAAACGACACATATTCAATGATGTCTCAGTGATCAGCAGGATTAAAACTGGGAGTGATCACCGACTAGTTAGGGGCACCTTGAATATTAGCACAAAAGTCGAGAGGTCACGCTTGATGAAGTCTACGCTCCGGCCAACACCTGCCCAATACCAGAACCCCGAGAGCTTTCAGCTCAAACTACAAAATCGCTTCCAATGTCTAGATCAGTGCGTATCAGCGAGCAATTTGAACAGCAGGTTCGTGCAAACTGTCCAAGCGGTTGGGTCAACCTACTTCAAGGCCCGTCGCGTTAGTAGGACTCGTGAACTTTCAGACCATACTCTCAAGCTCATGGAAAGCAGACAAGAAATAACAGTCCAGTCTTCAGCCGATTGGTCCTGCCTGAGGTGGTTAAACAGACAGATCTCCAAGGCCGTGCGACATGTATTCGCCAATTTAATACTATCCGCATTAAAGAGGCGATAGAGCGGAACCAAGGCTCGAAAGAATCTGTCTGTCGGCCAAAGCCAGTTGACTAAGCTGAGGACCAACAACGACCACTGTCATTTCATCCCGAGATGAGATCTTGAGAGAGGTCCACCAGTTCTATTAAAAGGCTATAGTACCATAGACAACATACATACGCTATGCCAGATTATACAGAAAACCGAGGAATATAATCGGCCTCTGTGTCTGGCGTTTGTGGACTATGAGAAAGCCTTTGATTCGATCGAAACTTGGGCGGTGCTGCAGTCCCTTCAGTGGTGCCAAATTGACTATCGGTACAACGAAGTGCTGAAGTACTTGTATAGAAACGCCACCATGTCAGTCCGTGTTCAGGACAGGAGTACGAAACCGATCCAACTGCAGAGAAGTGTTAGACAGGGAGACGTTATGTCCCCGAAACTTTTCACCGCTGCATTGGAAGATGTCTTCAAGCTCTTGAACTGGACTGGATTCAGCATCAACATCAATGGCGAATACATCACTCACCTCCGATATGCCGACGACATCGTAGTCATGGCAGAATCGCTGGAGGACCTTGGCACCATGCTCAATGATCTCAGCAGGGTTTCCCGACTAGTGGGTCTCAAAATGAACATGGACAAGACGAAAGTCATGTCTAATGTTCATGTCATTT
This sequence comes from Leucoma salicis, assembly GCA_948253155.1. NCBI lineage: Eukaryota > Metazoa > Arthropoda > Insecta > Lepidoptera > Erebidae > Leucoma > Leucoma salicis. Next base: position 10,534,023 of record OX411807.1, on the reverse strand, counting down.
TAGCACCGGTCCTAATCGGGAGTGCGCTTCTAGAAGTTGTCAACCACTATGTCTACCTGGGACAAACAGTCCAGTTAGGTAGGCACAACTCCCACCGAAGGAATGTAACATAGTTCCATTGGCCCGCCGGTAACGGCGGAGAGATGGCACATGACTGGTTTCTTTAGTGGGTGAGGGCCCCACACTACCCTGTTCGTTGCCCCGAACGACGGGGTGTGCGGTACATTTTTACCCGCCATAACAAAAAAAAAATTAGGCACAACTTCGAGAAAGAGGTCAATCGATGAATCCAACTCGGCTGGGCAGCGTTCGGGAAACTAAGGAAGATCTTCTCGTCCAATATTTCGCAGTGTCTGAAAACGAAGGTCTACGACCAGTGTGTGTTACCGGTGATGACATACGGAACAGAGACGTGGTCTCTTGAATGTTGGCCTCGTTTCAAGGCTCAAAGTCGCTCAGCGGGCCATGGAGCGGGCTATGCTTGGTATTTCCCTACGTGATCGAATCTGTAATACGGAGATCCGTAGGAGAACGAGAGTGACCGACCTAGCCCGCCGGGTTGGCATGCTGAAGTGGCAATGGGCAGGCCACATCGCTCGACGAACCGACAACCGTTGGGGAAGAAAGGTTCTCGAGTGGCGACCACGTATCGGACGGCGCAGAGTAGGACGGCCCCCCACCAGGTGGACCGACGATCTGGTCAAATCTGCGGGAAGTCATTGGATGCGGTGTTGTGGCGTTCTCTTGGGAAGGCCTATGTCCAGCAGTGGACGTTGAAAGGCTGATGGATGGATGGACAGGAAGCTAACAAAAATAAAAAGAAAAAAAAGGGTACCAATACTACCGCTGAAGTAACGCCAGATAGTTCCAGTGGTCTGCCAACACATGCGGAGAGACAGTACATAGTGAGTATATTTAGTCCCACATTACCATTTTTTTTGTTAAGGAGTGAAGAAATGTTCCTAACCGCACAGCCCGTAGTTCGGGGTAACGAGCAGGGTAGTGTGGGGCCCTCACCCACTAAATAAACCCGCCGTGTGCCGACTCTCCGCCTTTATTGGCGGACCACTGGAACTATGTTACGTTACTTCAGTGGTGCCCCACATTACCCTGTTCGTTAACGATGGCGTGTGCGGTCAGGGTCATTTTTCCGTTTTAACAAACGAAGTGTAAAAATCCTAATTCTACTTTAATCATTCGTTGCGAGAGAGAAGCAATCTAAATATTTCCTATTTGAATAATATTATTGCCATCAACGAATGAAGACCAAATATTTTACCTTAGACATGTAATGTTATGCCTAATGTAATATCAATTATGATTTTGAAATAAAACTACGTATACGGAATTTATCGCGTTTACTTGATTTTTATATTATCCCGACGTTTCGAATACTTTACAGCATTCATAATCACGAGTGGACTTAGATGGTAGGCGTCCAAAGCTGATATGAATATCAAGTAAACGCGATAGATTTCAAAAACGTAGTTTTATTTCAAAATGTGTAAAATTCGCGTAAATGTTAGAAAGTAACAATTATGATTGTCATAAGCTATAAAAATCACAAAGATCCTATGTTATAATTAAATTTTGTTAACAGCACAGTTATCAAGTTTTATAGCAACAAAATTCGTTTACGAAGAAAAAAGCACGTTTTAACATCGTACATTTTCATTACCCCTCCCTAATCAGGAGTCAGTTTATTGTTAATAAAAACATAAAAAACTATGGTTGTAACCATTATGTACTTTAATCTCAAGACTCCATCCATGCTTTTATAATGAATATCGTAACGTCTCATTTGTTTAGCCGTTGTACTCGAAGCCTCTATGCTAAATGATCATATAAAATCTTTATTAGACAAGCATTATTATAGTTTACAAACTGTACTGTACCTATACAATCCTTACAAATATTATAAATTCGAAAGTGAGTTTTTTGTTACGGTTTCACACAGTAGCTACTGATCCAATAATCATGCCAGTCTGGAGCCCAGAAAAGGACAATAATTTTTATTCTGGAAAGTAGTGGATTGTTCCTTGTTGCTATTTGTGCTAGATAATGTGGCGTATAGTAACGTATTCATATTATTTTAATGTTCACGTGAAAGAAGTCGGGGACAGAATCTATTCTATACTATTATAAAGCTGTAATAGATCTATGTCTGTACATTTAAGATATTTGAGAAAAAATGACTGAATTAGGCTATATCCATCCATCCATCCATCCATCAGCCTTTTATCGTCCACTGCTGGACATAGGCCTCCCCAAGAGAACGCCACAGTGAACGGTCCTGTGCCGCCTGCATCCAACGGCTGCCTGCGACTTTGACCAGGTCATCGGTCCACCCGGTGGGAGGCCGTCCTACACTGCGCCGTCCGTTACGCGGTCGCCACTCGAGAACCTTTCTTCCCCAACGGTTGTCGGTTCGTCGAGCGATGTGGCCTGCCCATTGCCACTTCAGCATGCTGACCCGGCGGGCTATGTCGGTCACTCCCGTTCTCCTACGGATTTCCGTATTACGGATCTTATCACGTAGAGAGATCCCAAGCATAGCCCGCTCCATAGCACGCTGAGCGACTTTAAGTCTTGACATAAGGCCAACATTCAGAGACCACGCCTCTGTGCCGTAAGTCATCACTGGTAACACACACTGGTCGTAGACCTTCGTCTTCAGACACTGTGGAATATTGGACAAGAAGATCTCCCTCAGCTTCCCGACCGCTGCCCAGCCGAGCTGGATTCGTCGATCGACCTCTTTCTCGAAGTTGTGCCTACCTAACTGGACAGTTTGTCCCAGGTATACATAGTGGTCGATAACTTCGAGAAGCGAGCTCCCGACCAGAACCGGTGCTGAAATGACATGGATATTAGACATGACTTTCGTCATGTCCATGTTAATTTTTAGACCCACTAGTCGGGAGACACGGCTGAGGTCGTTGAGCATGGTACCAAGGTCCTCCAGCGATTCTGCCATGACCACGATATCATCTGCAAATCGAAGGTGAGTGATGTATTGGCCATTTATGTTGATGCCTAATCCGGTCCAGTCCAAGAGCTTGAAAACATCTTCCAATGCAGTGGTGAAGAGTTTCGGGGACATGACGTCTCCCTGTCTAACACCTTTCTGCAGTTGGATCGGTTTCGTGCTCTTGTCCTGAACTCGGACAGACATAGTGGCGTTTCTATACAAACACTTCAACACTTCGATGTATCGATAGTCAATTTGGCACCGCTGAAGGGATTGCAGCACCGCCCAAGTTTCGATCGAATCGAAGGCTTTCTCGTAGTCCACAAACGCTAGACACAGAGGCCGATTATACTCCTCGGTCTTCTGTATAATCTGGCGCAGCGTATGTATGTGGTCTACGGTACTATAGCCTTTTCGGAAACTGGCTTGTTTGGGAGGCTGGAAGTCGTCAAGCCTGCGCGTGAGTCGATTTGTAATGACCCTCGAGAACAACTTATAGACATGGCTCAAGAGCGAGATGGGTCTGTAATTCTTCAAGAGGGTTCTGTCACCTTTCTTGAAGAACAGCACCACCAAGCTCCTGGTCCACGATTCTGGAACGTCGCCCCCGAGAACGACGGAATTGAATAGCCTCTGAAGGGCTTTGAGGACCGGCTTTCCGCCTGCCCTCAGAAGCTCTATAGTAATTCCGTCGTCTCCCGGTGCCTTTCCGTCCTTTAGTTGTTTGAGAGCCATTCTGATCTCGTACAGGCTGACGTCCGGGATATCTTCGGTATAGTGCCGAGTTAGCTTGGATCTGGGCTCATGGACCAAGCTGACAACAGGGTTCTGGGATCTGTATAACTGTCCATAGAACTCGTGGACCTCTCTTAATAACTCATCTTTGGAAGAAACAACAGTACCATCATTGGTCTTCAGCTTGGTCAACTGGCTTTTCCCAACAGACAGATCTCTTGCGAACACTTTGAAACCTTGGTTCCGCTCTATCGCCTCTTTAATACGCAAGGTATTAAATCGGCGAATGTCTCGTCGCATAGACTTGGAGATCTGTCTGTTTAGTCGCCTCTGATTGGACCAATCAGCCGAAGACTGCACCGTCATTTCTGTCCGTGTCGCTATGAGCTTAAGAGTTTGGTCCGAAAGCTTTTGAGTCCTATTGACGCGACTGGTCTTAAAAAGGGTCGACCCGACCGCTTGGATAGTTTCCACGAACCTGTTGTTCATATCGTTCACTGAATCGCACTCGTCTAGGCATTGAAAGCGATTTTGTAGTTCGAGCTGAAAGTTTTCGGGGTTCTGGTATTGAGCACGTGTTGGTTGGAGCGTAGACCTCATCAAGCGTGACCTCTCGACTTTCATATTTAGATTCAATATGCCTCTAACTAAGCGGTGATCACTCCCAGTTTTAATCCTGCTGATCACTGAGACATCATTGAATATGTGTCGTTTGTCCGTTAAGATGACGTCGATCTCATTTTTCACTGAACCATCAGGGCTAATCCAGGTCCATTTTCGCTGGGGCTGTTTCCTGAAGAAGGAATTCATCATAAAGAGGCCTTCCTTCTCCAGAAAATCAGACAGCATCTGGCCCCTGTGGTTCCTCTGCCCAAATCCATATTGCCCCACCTTCAGCTCATCGTCTCTCCTTATGCCTAGTTTTGCGTTGAAATCTCCCATAACCACCGTGAAGTGACTTTTAGACGCGTGAATGGCTTTCGAGATGTCCTCGTAAAGGGCCTCCACTTCGTCGTCGGAATGTGTCGAGGTCGGTGCGTAAACCTGTATGACCTTCAGCGAATACCTTTTGGTTATTCTGAGTATAAGGTACGCTACCCTACTCGACACACTCTCGATCTTCTCCACGTTACCTATGAGAGACTTGCGAACGATAAACCCGACACCACCCTGGGACTGTTGGTCGCCCTCCCGGTGGAAGAGCAAGTTACCCGACTGGAGGATTATCGTGCCCTCACCCTGTCTTCGCACTTCTGATAATCCTACAACGTCCCATCGGCTCTTGCTCAGCTCCTCTTCCAGCGCGGTGATCCTCTCGTCAGTCCTCAGTGTCCTGACGTTGTGTGTTACCAGGGCCAGAAGTCGTTTCTGGTAGCCGGATCGCGACCGGAGATTCTTAGCACCCCCTGCTCCGCCGTTACCGGGCCCGCTACCGTTAGGCCACGGAATAGCGGAGCTGCCGTGACTGGGGGCCGATGTGTGTGTGTGTGCACTCATATAGGGGGGTATTGCCATAATCGCCACGCTTGGCAGGCGGGTTGGCGATCGCAGTGGATGTTTTTAGTACAGCTGCCCGGTCCCCCGGTAATCCTTTAGTCGGCTTTTACGACTCCCATAGGAAGAGACGGGGTGGAGCTATTCTTGGTGCCGGCCCCACACGGCTATATAGGCGTGTCTAAACACAAAACGTTTTTTTTAGATTTATTGTCTGTTTGTCTGTTTATCTGTTTGTATGTTCGTGGCATCACGTAAAAACTACTGAACGGATTTTGATGCAACTTTTTTATTTGATAGCTCTTGATTAGGCTTAACAACTGGTAAACATTTTACCCCGCTACTATATCGGGAACCTGAGATAGGTATAACCCAAAAACTAGCTTTTGACTGCGGCGAATCCGCGGGCAAATGCTAGTTTTTAATAAATCTATCATTATGCAAACAGTTCTTAAAAAATTAATAAATTGATCATCATAGTTAAATTTATTACCTTTATAACAAAAAAGAAGAAAAAGCTTTATAAAAAAAAACAAGTGGAAGAGCTGCAGGTTTAAAGAAAATTATGTTATTCATTTGTATTTGTGATATATTAGTACATTGAATATGTAATTATAATATCGACTTTGACCTTAGTGCTATTCTGTGCTGTTCTATGTCTGGAAATTACATTTTGTTTTTATATACTCGTAGAATTGAATAGTTTTGACTTTACAAATACAAATTTAAAAAGTGGTGTCTTGCTACTGTTTTGTAATCAAGTGCAGATACTTGGTCTTTTTAATTGCTTGTCAACAAATTCTTGAATGGACAGCTCCACTGGACACACAGGATTCCTCTTTTTATCTACCCAAAATACTTGTCAAACAAGTCATCAACACTGGAACCTTTTCGAAACAACACCGTTTCAAAACAAATCGTAAACCCTTCATTTTGCGAAGATTTGCACTGTGACAAAGTTGCATCGCTGTTAGCGTATTTTAACGTGACACAGTCGTATCAATTATTATTGAATTATTGCAATACACAACTATTTTTTCCATATAAAAGAATAATCTGCACTATATATAGAACAAGTCCTGGATCGCTTAAATAAAATAATATTGTATACACTAATATTATAAAGAGGAAAACTTTGTTTGTTTGGTTGTAATGAATAGGCTCAAAAACCACTGGACCGTTTTTAAAAATTCTTTCACCATTCGAAAGCTACATTATCCACGAGTAACATATGCTAAATTTTATTTTGTAAAAAAATAGGATTCCGTTTGATATTTGGGTTTTTTCGGACACAAGGTGTAAAAAATCAACCAGAAAATATTTAGATATTTTTATATATATTTATAGCATTTGACATGCTTAGCAACATACATTAAACACAATGTGAAAAATGTGAAATCGAATAAATTGGCAAAGCATCTGGACAGTATCCAGGAGATGCAGGTTCGAATCCTGCTCGTGACTGTTATTTTCGCGAGGTCGGCTCCCTACCTCCCGGTCGTGCGCGAAGTCTAATAATTTTCGTGCGATTTTATTTAGATTTCTTTCTTAAAACTACACCTACGCAAAAGTTCTTCTCAGAGCTAAACAACAGTTCTTCTCAGAGCTAATCAACAGTTCTTTTCAGGGCTAACCAACAGTTTTTTTCAGAGGTAACCAACAGTTCTTTTCAGGGCTAACCAACAGTTCTTTTCAGGGCTAAACAACAGTTCTTTTCAGATCTAGAATATTACACGCTATTAGCATTTTCTTAAACATTTGAAAATGCATAAGAGAGCCAGGTCTCAACTTTCTAAACATAGTTCTCAAGCACGGGCAGCAAGAATACGTTGTATGGGAGAATCTTCACCTGAACGCCTTGCACAACAAAATCTGAGAACCTCTGAGTTACGTGCACGAGAGTCGAGGCTGGAGCGTTCCCAACGTCTTCATGAACAAAATATAAGGACCTCTTAGTTGCGCGAAAGAGAGTCGAGTGTCGAGTGTTTGCAGCGACTTAGAGCTCAGGCAGAGAGACAGCAGTTGTCCACAAATAGAGTTCGCAATCGAATTTTAGCTAGCAGCAGTAGACTGGCTTTCAGATATGATCCGCAGGCTGATTATGCACACAAGCGTCCGTCCAAATCGGAGTCATGAATAAGATCTGCTCTAACTGCTCTGCCAAGAAATGGGCGGACGAACCTAATGGTATGTGCTGTGCTTCAGGTAAAGTTTGTCTTCCTAACCTTCAGGAGCCGCCACAACCAATAAAAAAATCTTTTAACTAATCACCATCCATTATCTGGTAATTTTTTAACAAATATACGTAAATACAATAGTCTTTTTCAAATGACTTCTTTTGGCGCAAAAGAAATCAGGGAAGGTAATTTTTGTGCCCACTTTTAAAATTGAAGGACAGGTGTATCATCTCATTGGTAGCCTTTTACCACCATCAGGCCTAAACCCACAGTTCTTGCAAATATATTTTATTTCGGATGCAGACTAGTTATCGTTGCGATCAAGCATCGCACCAACCTTAAAAATGGGTTTAATTCGCGAATTACAGACCGCTCTGAATAATCATAACGTGTTTATACGAAGTTTTAAAACAAAACTTAGAACTCAACTCCTCAGATAATTTTAAGTTAATTATTTATTCAGATCGCACTCCACAGACAGCACACAGAGGCAGATATAATGCTCCTACTGTAAACGAGGTAGCCGTTCTCTTGGTCGATGAAGACATAGGTCCCAGGGATATAGTCTTACATGGTAGAGACGGACAGCTCAAAAGAGTTTCTGAGCTACATCGGTCCTATGATCCATTACAGTATCCTATAACGTTTGTGACAGGAGAAGACGGTTATTATTTGACTATCCCTCAGCAGGGTTCTGCGCGTAATAAAACTGTTTCGTGTATGCAATTTTATGCATTTAGATTAATGTTTAGAACTAACTCTTTTATCCGTTACATTATTACAGAGACTTATTTAGTCAATATTGTGTTGACATGATGGCGAAAATGATATCGGAAAGATTAAATTATATTTCTCGGAATCAACAAAGACTGAGAGCTGATGACTACATTCATCTCAGAGATGCCTTAAATCATGACGCAAATGTTGATCCATCAAATATCGGTCAACATGTCATATTGCCATCGTCATTTACGGGTTCTCCGCGTTTCGTGCACGAGAAAACGCAGGACGCGATGACGTACGTTCGAAATTATGGTAGACCTGACTTATTTGTCACTTTTACATGTAACCCCGAATGGCCTGAAATTAAGGCGGAGCTGCTACCAGGACAACGGTCTTTCGACCGTCATGACATAATTTCACGTGTATTTCATTTAAAGATGAAGAAATTCATCAAATTATTTGTCAAAGAACAGATATTCGGTAAAGTAAAATGTTATATGGCAAGTGTGGAGTGGCAAAAGCGCGGTTTACCTCATTGTCATTTGCTGTTCTGGCTAGAAACTAAAATACAACCAGATGAGATCGACAGTGTCATAGTTGCGGAGCTACCCGATGAAGAAATTGATCCGGTACTACACGACATTATAACTAAAAATATGGTACATGGACCCTGCGGAGAACATAATTTAGCTGCACCATGCATGAAGAACGGTGTCTGCACAAAAATATACTCTCGCCGTTTCATGAACGATACCCAGACCGGAGAAGATGGGTATCCAGATTATCGTAGGCGCAATACAGGAAATGGCAGTCGGAGCACTACGCTACAAATCAGGGGCAACATGGTGACGATAGATAATAGGTGGATTGTTCCATACTCCCCGTTACTATGTAAGACTTTTAACGCTCATATAAACGTGAAGTATTGCCACGCTGTCCAATCCATTAAATATATATGTAAGTATATAAATAAAGGTTCAGATCAGGCAACTTTAAGCCTTAGAAACCCACACGATGAGGTCGAAAACTATTATTTAAATGGCAGGTACATAAGCACATCTGAAGCTGTCTGGTGCTTATTTGAATTTCCCATTCACGACCGGCATCCTACTGTAGTGCATTTGGCCGTTCATCTAGAGAACGGTCAAAGGGTGTATTTTACACTAGGGACAGCTCATCAAGTTGTCCAAAACCCACGCAATACCACATTACTGGCATTCTTTGCTCTCTGTAATGAAGATGAATTCGCGAAAACTCTTCTGTATCATGAAGTCCCGCATACTATACATGGGCAAATAATAAATTCACTAGAAGGAGGCGTGGTGAAGATGTAGTTGGACATCCGGAGATAAAAAAAGATGCCGCTTTAAGTAGAGTCTACGGGATACATCCATCACAATCAGAGTGTTTTTATCTTAGGATTCTACTGCACCACGTACGCGGTCCGACCTCATTTGCATACCTTAAAACTGTAAACGGTATTGTCAAAGAGACGTATCAAGCAGCTTGCCGTGACCGACGCTTACTTGAAAACGATGACCATTGGGGTAACACTTTAAGCGAAGCTTCGTTATCACATTGTCCAAAAAAACTAAGGGAGTTGTACGTAGTCATACTTTTATTTTGTCAACCATCGGAACCATTGAAGTTACGGGATACTTTCAAAAATCAGTTCTGTGAAGATATTAGACATCGTATCAGATAACAAAATCAGGATAACACTTAACCCTTCACTGAAGTCATTTATAATGAAGGATTAATTGAAATAGAAAACAAACTACTAGAATTAAACAACAAAAATTTAAGTGATTTTGGATTACCTTCTCCCGTTCATACCCAGAATAATACTATTGACACAATGGTACAACAGTATAACAGAAATGATTTAACAGCGTTTGTAAATGACAATGTGCCAAAATTAGTACCAGATCAAAGACATGCTTATGAGACAATTGTGGATAGCGTGAACAATAACATGGGGAGATTATTTTTTTTGGACGCACCAGGAGGCAGCGGAAAGACTTTTCTCGCAAATTTGATACTTGCTAAGATACGGCAATCAGGGAAGATAGCGATTGCAGTTGCTTCGTCAGGAATTGCTGCAACTCTCTTGAACGAAGGAAAAACTGCTCACTCTACATTTAAACTCCCGCTATCCGTATCTTTAGATCAACGGTCTACGTGCTCTATTCGGAAAAATGGGCCTCTTGGTAAGTTACTGCAAGACGCGTCGTTGGTAATATGGGATGAATGCACCATGAGTCGTAGAGCTCATGTGGAGGCCGTAGACCGTACTTTAAAAGACCTCCGAAGCTCTGCTAATTTCATGGGTGGTATCACTTTTGTATTTGCTGGAGATTTCCGACAAACGCTTCCAGTCGTCAACAGAGGTACGCGAGCAGATATTATGAAGGCATGTTTAAAATCGTCTCAACTTTGGACATCTGTTCAACATTTGAATTTGCGCACCAATATGAGAGCTCATCTATATGGAAATACGCATAGCAATTTTCCACAACAGCTGCTGAAACTTGGAGAAGGAATTTTTCCATCTTTAAATTTGGGCACCGATTATGCAGTTACTTTGGATGAGTCTCTAGGCCAAATAGTCCACAATTTAGATAGTCTTATAGATGCTATATATCCGGACATCGAAAACTTACATCAAAATAATTTTCGTTGGTTGTGTTGTAGAGCAATAGTTTCTCCCAGCAATGAAACAGTCAACGAAATAAACAATTTAATTATGCAGAAAGTACCGGGTGAAGTAAAGTGCTATAAATTCATAGACACCGTCACTAACATCAAGGACGCAGTGCACTACCCCCAGGAATTTTTAAATTCTTTGAACCCCGCTGGGCTACCACCTCAAGAACTGTCGTTAAAAGTTGGCACGCCGATAATGCTTTTCAGAAATTTAAGCCCCCCCAACATGTGTAATGGCACGAGACTTCTTATAAAGGAGCTAAAAGATAATTTAATAGTAGCGAAGATTATCACCGGCCCTGCAGCTGGTGAATTAGCTCATATACCAAGAATACCCATGATTCCTACTGATTTGCCTATACCCTTCAAAAGGCTCCAATTTCCAGTAAAAATTTCTTTCGTACTAACAATAAACAAATCCCAGGGCCAAACATTCAAATTAGTAGGAATTGATTTACGAAAAGAATGTTTTACGCATGGGCAAATTTACGTTGCCCTATCACGGGTCGGAGCTCCCGACCATCAGTATATTTTGTTACCTGAATATAATTTAACGTCAAATGTTGTTTATGGAGAAGCTCTACAATAATCGCTTTAGTTATATATCCTAAAACAACGGGTTTCACTCCGGGACTGGCGGCAGAAGTGAAAACTTAGTATTAATTACATTTAAATATTGTCAACAACAACTTTAAAATCCTCATAAAGACAATCTGTGCAGCCTGCGGATAATGACTGCGTCGTCGATGTTAGTGTATCGATACTGTCTGTGAATTGACCTGGGAATCATTTTGCTGACCGTGTCTTTCCTGGGAAGGCTTTTTGCAGCGGTAACCGACATCCACGCGGGCGGAGCCGCGGGCGACCGCTATGTTAGCTAAAGATGGGCTAACAAAAAATATTGTTCACGCTATAGCATTAAGAGACTGATATTGTTTGTTAGTGTTACTGTCGTAATTAATTAGTGATATGTAATTTTAAGAAATAACCTACAATAACTTAACAATAATAATGTTTGGCGCTTGTTATTTTTATATTCTCTCATCGTTCACAGCGCTCCATGCCTATTTCACGCATATACCACATTCTTACACACTTACAATGAGTCAGTTAAAAATAACTGTGTGTGTTTCTAGTGTAGACAAAAATGTCTACACTAGAAATTACCTAGAAATAATAATTTATATGACAAAACAACGTTTGCCGGGTCAGCTAGTCTACTATAAAACGACGCGACACAGAAATAAAAACGTAGTTATATTAAAAAACTACAGTAGGATACCATCGTTTCACCAGTTCTTAATTAAACATCTTAGCATTTTGCTTATTAAGAAATAAATGAAATACACGCCTTATCCAAAATGAATGGAAAAAAAGAACAAATTAATCGAGCATTTGTAGGAAAAACCAGAATCCTCTGATGCTAAAACGGGATTTAGTAACAATTATTATTTATGCATAGCGAGAAGGATAAAGTTCATTTTGCGTGGATCTGTTAGGCATGGAGCGAGTGTTTATTTTTATTTGGATATAATGATCACATACAAGCGGCGGAACCAGTCCTCGCATGCAGCACGGGTGTGCCACGCGCCACGATCCTCAGATCGCGGTCACTCACAGCCGTTCGGAGGTTGCGCCGCGATGACGACCATTATAAGTGCACATGCCCAAATATATCTTTTCAATATAAGCTAGCTTTATATTTTAAGAATGTTCAAATATCGTACTCAATCTAATTATACTTTAGAATTTAGATCATGCAGACACTAAACTTTAGATAATTTTTATTTGCTAAATCTGAAACTATGGGATATCTCCAAGCAGTCATTAGCTCGAATTTTTAATAAAACAATATCTATAATAAAGATTTATTCCTTATGAAAATCATTTTACTATTTCTCGGTTAGTTATTTAAACAGCTCGGCGTTGGAAGTTGGCAGTGTTATGCCGTGTGGGGCCGGCTTTAGTATTGTCCCACCCCTCTCCACCCATGGGTGTCGTAAGAGCCGACTGAAGGAATACCGGGGGAGTGGGCAGCAGCACTCCCTCGAGTATTAACAACATCCACTGCAATCGCCAACCCGCCTGCCAAACGTGGCGATTACGGCACTATCCCTCATTTTGGGGAGGCCTATGTCCAGCAGTGGACGTCGAAAGGCTGATGGATGGATGGAGTGTTTCACCCCCGTATTCTGGAAAGCACGCGAAGCTGATGGTCCAGCGCCTTCTGTCTCTGGTTGCATCGGAATGCCTTTCGTTGGTCTAAGAGAATGGGGCAACAGAGATTGCACTTGCGCACACTCGTGCACTATAATATTTGCTGTGTAGGATGGTGGTCACTCTCCTTATGAAACACAACGATAGATACTGTTGGTTTACACTGATCTTTGGTGAAAGGGTGGTACTTCTCCAATCGAGCCGGCCCATTCTGGGATAAGCAAGATTCTACCACTAAGTAAACTACTTACTACTAGTATCTTAGGGAAAACCTTTCTCGATATTAATATGCCAGAAATGGAGAAGTTTAAGTGGCATATTGTAGAATTCATATGAACAGAAACGATTAGATAAATATATGAACAGAAACGACTGAGTTGTTTAAACAAAAATCTATTTAATGAATTCTTAAAATGAGACATTCATCAATCAGATTTGTGCGCCTCCTCACACTGTAATGATCAAATAAAACTATACTTGAATAATAGCTCCAATGGTAGACATCTCAACTAAGATTCTAACGAGACAATTAAGGTTTCAAATTCCAATTTTGGAGTTGTATCTTTATGTCCGCTGTCAGTGTAATTCAGTGCTATTTTTTGCGTTTAAACGACGTAAATAGGCTGAGTGAGACTTCAAGAGTGCACTAGGCGGAATCCTCTTGATCGACCTTCATTTATTCGATAGCCAATGCCAGTTGGCACAATAACCAGCAGTCGATAACCACTGCGTCCAATTAAGTTCGGTAGCGCCTCTTAAAGGTACACAAGACAAGTTTTTGTCACGGCCCATGCGCTCCATACAGCCTTAATTGGCGGATACTCATCATTAGGTATGTGCAATGCAACCTTGCGGTTAGAATTATTTTTTGCATTTTAATTTGGATTAAATTCGCCGATTCGATATTTGACTGCACAGATGACGAGAAGTTTACATATCGACTTACAGTGTTAAATGTTATGTGTTCGATGCCCACACATGAAGATTCTTTGTATTTTTTTTATAACACATGGGTGGTAAACAAGCATAGATACCTACGGCTCATTTGATGGTAAGCAGTTTCCGTAGCCTATAGACGCTAGCAACACCAGAGGCATCATTGGCTCGTCGAAATCTTTAAAGAAAGGGATAGGAGGTGGAGAGAAAGGATAATATGGAGAGGATAGGAAGAGGTTTAGGCCTCCGGCACTCTCACTCACCATATAAAACAACGGCAGGAGTACCTACCGTTGTTTCAAGCAGATTTTCTGTAAGAGGGTGATACTTCCCCGATCGAGCCGGCTCTTTCATGCTGGGATAAGCGAGGGTCTACCACTATCCACAAATGTTTGTTCTGAGTCGGAGTGTACCATTGACATCAAATTATAAGTTTTCAAAACCCCCCGTGCTTTAAAAAAATCAAAATCTTAAATTGATATTACGTTATAAATACGAAATGTTTAGGAGTCATTATTATTTCAAGACGTATTAACCAAACACAATACATTAAACACAAAGTGAAAAATGTGAAATCGAAAATAACAGTCACGAGCAGGATTTTAAACTGCATCTCCTGGATACCATCCAGATGCTTTGCCAATTCAGCCATCGTGACAATTGCTCCTGACTGCTAATTTCGATAACACATTCATACTTAACGTCTTTGGGTGAGTCACTTTGTGTTTAATGTATAGTGCTAAGCATGTAAAATGCTAAAAATATATCTAAATACAAACACAATACAATAAATAGTAACAAGTTCTCTAATCTCTAATTATAAAAGTACTATCTCACATTTAATAATATTCATGCTATATTTGGTTATGTAATTTTACTTATATTCGTGTTCTATATCCGGTCAAAATAGAAACCTCGTTTGATTGCTCTATATACGTGATATTAACATATTTATAAGCAATATAAATTATATATTGCGTTTTTAAATAACGCACCTGTCAATACATTCGTTCATGAATTAATAATGCACTCGCGTGCTTCTTGTCTGATCACACAATAACTGAAGTGCGATCAACGCCGAAGCCCATCCAATTATATATCTTGTCACTGAGTTATTCTTTACAATCACCCCGTGTGTATTTATCACGAGATAAGGATAAAATATTACGTGTACAATCTAATATGCATCTGCTAGAATGTAATTACATCGATTAACAACGCGCGTCTTTTCGAGCAAAAAATCTTAACGTGACTTATAGGCGACTCTGTTCGTATTTATCTTTGTGAAATACGAGTGTGCCAGGGTTAGCAAAATTCTATTAGACTATAACAATATTAAAATTAAAAGTTTATCTTAAATTGTGGGATTTATCAGTTATTGGATATGGTTATTTAAGATTTTCATAAATATCTCTTTTGAAAATATTTTGTTGTATTTTTCATAAATTATATAAAATGAAGCCATAGCGCAGAACATCTTAATTTTTTTGGAAGATTTCGATATAATCAGTTAATTTTATTGTCAAGTGAAATCAATAATATATGCTTTCCTGATCCAGCCAAGTCAAATGCAAGTAGCGAATAATTAATTAAAATTAAAAAGTAAAAGTTAGACTATGTATGAAATTTACTATAATATTCGTTAAAATATATCTGCAAATTCACTTTAAGATCAAAAATTCTTATAACATAACTTCTTCACTTGTTGACAAAGATATATTAAAATTTTCTGCATAATATAAGGATGAATTACTTTTACGTTGAAAGTAAAGCGACTGTAGCTGCAGGCAATTTTAAAGAAAAGTAAACTAAAACTCATGCATTTGTCGCAGCAAGGAACATTAGCCTGTAATGGATATGATCAAAAACCTGCTATGGTTACATTATTATGTCCATAGCTCCTCGAACTGGTCCCAATATCACTTATTATGTATCGCCTTTGTGTTAATCATATCTTTTGCTCAGTATGGCAACCGTGGCGGCTACCGGTCGCTGGTCTATTAATAAAGGGCAGGCTTCGACGGACGGAATGCCCGTAACCTGCTATTGTACTCTAGTGGTTGAGGGATTTGTCTTTTTAATCGCGCTGCTCTCAATGCCCAGAGCCTATTATTAGGGCTAATTGGAATTATTAAGGTTTTTTTTCACAGCAGCTAGAAGCTCAGCTAAGCCGCTGAGAGCGTTCGGCAGTGATGCACGCTATAGGTTTGAGGGAGTATTCAAATTAATTTATATTCCATCATATCTACGGAAACTATTAAGAAGACTTATATCACAGCAATTTTATCGCATATTTTATCATTTATCTAATAAACAATTTATTGCTTGATCCTTCAAACAAATTGTGCTTATAAATTAAACGTTGCTTATTTTACATAATATTTGTTATTATGTTGTTAAATTTCTGAATAAATGTGTGCTACAGGCAGATCGACTTTGGCTGAAATTTTTAGCTTCTAGTTTACAATATCTATGATTTAACCGAATTTTATATATTGTTTAGATTTTTCCATCACGAAGTCCCAAATGTAGGTGCGTTAGGTTTTTGTCTAGACCATTAGGGATAAAATCGTGAGACTATACTATTATATTTAACAGACTTCTTGCTTTAACGGAAGAAGAAAGCTTTATACGAGTATATCCTAGTAATCATATTTGTTTATTTTACTTTCTATGAACAAACCACACTTATTTAGGCAACATAGTAAACCTAGTCATCACCTTCATTCTTGTGTGTACATTTTCTAGGAGAATATCTTCGGCAAACTTCTGTCGATATATCAAATTTCTGCACGTACGAGTAGCTTGCGCTCGTTAACTACAAAATTACATTTAATGCTTGTGGAGTTTTTTTGTTGGATATTTTTCACTTATAACTACTACGGAACGATTCTTGTCGTATGAATTTTGTTGTGTCGTACGATTTGCATGATTATTGTTAATTAAAAGAAAGACCGTGACAGTGGACGCCGTATGAGGTAGTGAACATAAGGCAGATATAGCATTTATCAACAAATTGTAGGGACACAGTTATAAGACAAGCTGCAATTACACTCATTTTAATGCGTCCTGACGTCGTTAATCGGATTTACTAACTTATGAAACTGTTTTGTTGCTTGAACAGAAAACACATTAACTAGGCTGTAATACGTTGACAAAAAATCTGTATCAAAATATATTAAATTGAAAATTACATTTATTTAATTAAATTTTTTTAGCAGTGAGTCAAGCGGTAAAACAAAGGACTGTCAAGAGTTATCTCGCACCGCACACTATTCTGCCTTTTTCCTAAATTATGTGTGTTGTATCACTACTCGGTGAAGGACAACTTCGTGAGAAAACCAGGATGATCAAATATTTGAACTGCAGACTTTGCCGGAAAGCAGTCACAGCAAGACCAGCAGGAACTTTAGATGCACTGATCTAGGCTACAAATTAGTATTGCGTTTGCCACAATTAAACTATTTATAAAAATTATTCATTTTTTTAAAGGCAACATGCGAGAAGATTGTGCAAGACATCATCACGATGCTCAAAACCACCGATCCGGATGACGTGCCTGCTTTCGTGGCGAAGGAGCTACATAAGCTACCTCCCGTCACGTTCGACCACGTCGATGTCACCATGTTACTGAAGGATATTACATCTTTAAAAGTGAACCTGGCCGATGTAAAGTCCAAGCTGGAGGTGTCAAATAACACCATAGGGGAACTACGTACCGAAGTAGAGTTATTGCGTAACGCTGTTTCGGTAAGTAGGGCGCCTGACGCCTCTAATGTGAACACACGACGCGGGACGCAAAACGTTTCCATCGGCAGTTTTGAGTCGGCGAGCTCCACTACGTCATCCGCTGCTGATATTGCTTGCGCTGCATCGTGCCCCGCTGCCGCTGCTGCATCAACACTGGTTGAAGGAGTGACACATGCAGGTACATTGACCCCGAAACGTGCCTACGCTACTATCGGCGCCGCACATAAACCTGCTGTATCTAAACGGCGAGCAGGAAATAGAAAAGGGGACAAGGGCTGTTGTGAATCCACCAAAGTTTTGCAACAGCACAAGATTGACAAGGATGGCTTCGTAAAGGTGGAGAAGAAGAAGAAGAGAACACCTCCTTTTCGGAACCAGTGCGGTGCCGCGCTGGCAGGACCCAATATGCTTCTGCGTCCAGCTATACCTACGACGCAGTTGTACGTGTCCCGTTGAAATAAAGAAATAATAAAAATTTATAACACCTTTCTACATATCCGATCTATATTTTTTAGCATTTGACATGCTCCGCCACTTTTCAAAGTACAAATTATTTGCGAATAAGGAAAAAGAGATTTTGTCGTAAAGACAAGTGTGATAAGGAGATTGGGATGGTCGAAAGACCTATACTATAGCTCAGTGGCTTGGAGCACTTCCCCGGATTGGAGGGGACGCGGGTTCATTTCCTGCTAGTACAAGAAATCTCCTTATTCCTTATTCGCAAATAATTTGTACCTTTCTACATATTCAAAAAATATGTTCCCTTTATATTGAAACACTTAATATTCTATTTATAATCAATTCCATTTAAATGAACCGCTAAATCTAAAACACTTCCTTAACGGCGTCAAGCATTAATTTAACATCTGAACAGATTACAATTAAATGCTCTACATTAAAACCAGTGTATGCAGCTTCGGGCCACTACTTGTTACATTTTATCTATTAAATCTACGAATATACTCTTTGTCATTAACACAATATAAATATTTAGTTATCGTGAACCTATCATTGGTAAACAGAAGCGCAACGATAAAAGACCCTGTACAATACTTTCTGATATTTACGCGAACCAGTAACCATAAATACTATAAAGTATTTAAAACGTCGGGATTCATTAAAGGCGATAGATTCCGTAAACGTTGTTTTCTTTTTTATTTTAGACCCTATATGATTAAAGTGAATATGGCTTTACGTCTTAGCATGGCTATTGATGAAGTCTAAACTTCCACACAACCATGAATAATACAGAAGAACTGGTGATATATTAAAAAGGACTCAAAAACTCAATCACTGTTTACACTCCAATATATCTTAAATTTTTAAACAGCCCTGATGGAATCGGCCGGTGTAGGCTGGCTAAAATAGTAAGGTTCTACTCACTGGTCTCTTAAGTAAAATGGTGGTTCTTCAAAGTGGGCGGCGGTTGCTGTGCTTCTGGCATCTATGATGATAAGCCCCGTCTACTGGCATTCGTACCCAGCTATTAATAATGAAATCTTACGTAGGGTCTAAAACGCTATTGAGCATTTCAGTCCCATACAAGATCCTGTAAAATGTGCACATACACATTACACACATTTTCGCACTACAAATATGCCGAGTAGGTTGCTAAAATCGGTTGGCTGATAAAATTATGACATGATTATGATTTAGAGTCAAAAAATCATTTTCTTTTTGCAACCCTTCTTGTTCCACTACTGTGCACAGGTCTCTTCTTATGGTGAGGTGGGATTGGGCCATAGTCTATCACGCTGGCCCAATATGCGTTGGCAGAATTAACAAGCCGTAAAGTAAATCTCTTGGGCATGCAAGCTTCCTCACGATGTTTTCCTTCAATGAGCACTGATAAATTGATAAGAAAAACATTATGATAAAAAAATACCTAATGTTTATTTATTATTAGTTTTGCGTTTAATACTCGGTGTATATTCTTCGTTAACAAGACAGTAACACCGTATTCGACACTTCATTAATGCTGCTGCGGCGCCCGGGGCTTGGCCGATAGCGCTACTAAAACAAACAACTATCAATTCCACTCTCCATATTCTTACCAACTACCAAATTATGCTGCTCCCAATATCAATCATTGTATGTCCAAAACGATAATCGATATACATTTGAATATTCAAATCAAAACTAACACGGTATATATCGATTAACTCCTCAATTAAAATGAATTATAATGTGATGTTTGGATACGATACTAAAAAAAGCTTAAGATTAAATTTTAGTCTGATTGCACTTATACGCATAAATTTAAACCCATATTATACTAGCTGCTACCCGCGACTTCATCCGCGTGGAATTTTTTATTTATTTCCTGTTTTTGTACGGAATCCTACTATTTTTGCAAAATAAGAGTAACCTAATTTACTGCTTATAACATTTAGCTATCTATTTAGATATTTTTATATATATTTTTAGCATTTTACATGCTTAGCACTATACATTAAACACAAAGTAAAAAATGTGAAATCGAAAATAACAGTCAGGAGCAGGATTTGAACCTGCATCTTCTGGATACCGTCCAGATGCTTTTACCAATTCAGCCATCCTGACAATTGCTCCCGACTGCTAATTTCGATAACACATCATACTTAACGTCTTTGGGTGACGCCTGCGCCATCTGTCGGAAGTATTTTCATACATTATACCGACCAGGTAAACTTAATTTTACAATTAAGATTTTACCTAATAATGACGCAAACCCTTTAAATGTTTAGATATTTTTATATATATTTTTAGCATTTTACATGCTTAGCACTATACATTAAACACAAAGTGAAAAATGTGAAATCGAAAATAACAGTCAGGAGCAGGATTTGAACCTGCATCTTCTGGATACCGTCCAGATGCTTTTACCAATTCAGCCATCCTGACAATTGCTCCCGACTGCTAATTTCAATAACACATCATACTTAACGTCTTTGGGTGACGCCTGCGCCATCTGTCGGAAGTATTTTCATACATTATACCGACCAGGTAAACTTAATTTTACAATTAAGATTTTACCTAATAATGACGCAAACCCTTTAAATATTTAGATATTTTTATATATATTTTTAGCATTTTACATGCTTAGCACTATACATTAAACACAAAGTGAAAAATGTGAAATCGAAAATAACAGTCAGGAGCAGGATTTGAACCTGCATCTTCTGGATACCGTCCAGATGCTTTTACATGGCTGAATTGGTATAATGTATGAAAATACTTCCGACAGATGGCGCAGGCGTCACCCAAAGACGTTAAGTATGATGTGTTATCGAAATTAGCAGTCGGGAGCAATTGTCAGGATGGCTGAATTGGTAAAAGCATCTGGACGGTATCCAGAAGATGCAGGTTCAAATCCTGCTCCTGACTGTTATTTTCGATTTCACATTTTTCACTTTGTGTTTAATGTATAGTGCTAAGCATGTAAAATGCTAAAAATATATATAAAAATATCTAAATATTTAAAGGGTTTGCGTCATTATTAGGTAAAATCTTAATTGTAAAATTAAGTTTACCTGGTCGGTATAATGTATGAAAATACTTCCGACAGATGGCGCAGGCGTCACCCAAAGACGTTAAGTATGATGTGTTATCGAAATTAGCAGTCGGGAGCAATTGTCAGGATGGCTGAATTGGTAAAAGCATCTGGACGGTATCCAGAAGATGCAGGTTCAAATCCTGCTCCTGACTGTTATTTTCGATTTCACATTTTTCACTTTGTGTTTAATTTAGCTATCTGCCACTGAAAGTCTCGTCGGTGCAACTGTTTCGGAGATTATTCGAAACAAACAGACAGACAACAACTTGAAAATTGATATTTAATTATATGTAACTATTGATCTATAAATTAAGGATCCATTATTGTGTATAGAAATAGTGGTAAAAGCTGTTTTATGTATGTCCTTTCCAGGTCATGAATGTATGGGCATTTGGCACATCTCCTTTAATAGACATTTCAACTTTATTTAAGCATTTGTATAGAATAGATATAATTTACTGATATACATATTATATTATGATACATAGACAAGTATTTCAATTAAGTAAGCTTGTATATTTTAATTCTTAGATACAGGTCTCGTCTCAAAATGAGGAGGAATCAATGCGGATTAGTTTCACAAGTCGTCAAGAATATCTCTAAGACATGCAGGTTTTCTCACGATGTTTTCCTTCACCGGGCAGTGCTCAAATTTTCTGATAATTTGTTAAACAAATACATACAAGCCAGAGGTAGAAGGGTATTTTTCAAGGTCTTGACCTAGGACTGGGCATCAAGCTCGATACCTTTACAGTCCTTGGTCTTACCACAAAGCTGTCACTTGTTTTTATGCTTATATAAGTTACTGAATTTATTATACGGTATGAAAATTGAATAAAAACTTGAGTTAAACAATTTTATTACTCAACTAGCTTTTGCCCGCGGCTTCGCCGCAGCCAAAATCTATTTTTTAGGTTATATCTCAGGTTCCTGATATAGTAGCGGGATAAAATATATACCAATTGCTCAGCCTAATCAAGAGCTATCAAACAAAAAAAGTTGCATCATAATCCGTTTAATAGTTTTTGCGTGATGCGGGAACAAATAAAAACAGACAAACAGATACACAGACAAACATAAAAAAATCAAAAAAAAATGTTTTGTGTTTAGATACCTATATAGCCTAATAAAGTATTTTTTTCTCAAATATCTTCAATGTACAGACACAGCTCTGTTACAGCTTTATAATAATATATAGATATAGAAAAGTAACGAGTTCTAGGCGACCAAATTCAGCTAAATTAATTCTGAACTAAGTAAGTAAAACAATAAGCGCATTGATTCTATGTTTAGTAATTCACTGTTATATGTCATAGTTTATATTCCCCACAATTAAGTGAAGATATACATTTTAGTCTAAATACATTTTTTAGTAGAACATCATTTCTCTATTTCTCTAAAAGACTGACTGTCATCTAACCTCCTCAACTGAATAGAACCAAAAACGTTCTTTTTTTAAGCTTTCATGCCATAAATACTTAACCAATCATCATGAAATTTTGCACATATATATTCCAGAATACAAAAAAGGACGTAGACTTTTATCTGTATCTTGTAAGAATAGGTAGTTCTAGTGGAGGGGTGCGATGCCAGAAACCTCCCCGTGGTGCACCCTGGGCGCGAGCGCCAGCCCCTTGAATGTACTTTTTGGAGCTGTCGCTCGCGGCGAATATCTGGCATGGCGGAGGGCCCACTCAGTGGATCAAGTCCCTGCTTTGCTCCGTGCTCTCTAGCCTTAGAGTGCTCAGGACGCGAAGATAGACGGGTCCAGTTACTCGTTAATTCAAGAACTGGACAGGCTATTATGCCAACCGCGACAAATCGTAAACCTGTATCAGTAATTGAGTTTTGTGGTCATGTCTCGTGACCCAATTCAGGAACGAGGGTCTTGGCTTCATCGCCTGGACTGCGAGGAAGAAAACCTCTATAAAAAATCACCCCGAATCCCAAGTTTTGGCGCACGGCGAGGGGATGCATGGCTGATGGATTGTTCAGTCTTTAGCGCGGCCCCAGCCAGGGTACCTGCGGGCCCCCTGTGTTGGGTTACAAATGTACGCTTACCCGGGTATCAGGATCTCTGCCCGGGTGGACCTCTTTTCTCCCATAATCGTGGGAACAAATATGGATAAAAGTTCTAACACAAAAACACAGTCGAAAGGAAGGGGTGAGACACCTAATAGTGAGAATAAACAAGTTTACTCTCACACCACAGCTTTGCCAAGCTGCATAGAAAATGGCACAAAAGTGAGTCGAGAAGTCTCGACCGGAACAGGGAGAGCGAGCATTACAGATGTTTCTGCAACCGAGTCAGACGACAGCGTATTTGCCGAGTCAGCTCCCAAAACTAGCAAGGCTCCAGCTGCTCGTCGAGGGCGAGGGACACGAAGGCCACCTACGCCAGTACCACAGGTCACGGCAACAGGTGAAGCAATGTCATGCGGCTAAGCGCAGATAAAGAGAGGTCGGCCTAGGCGTTCAGTCAAAGGACAGGACAGCTCCGAATCGGACTGTTGCGTTGATCTGCGCCACAAAGTTCCTCAAGAGCGTTCGCAAGAGAGGCCTACAGTAGTTGCCACTAGGGAACAACCAGCAATAAAGAAGATGAGGGTCCCGGTGGTGTCATTGGAGGAAATCCCCGGTCCGGAGCCCGCTGCAAAAGACAAACACCTCACGGTGCCTTTGGCGACAGAGAGCACGGCTGTAGAGGTTGCTAAATTGCGGATTGAGAACACCCAGCTCTCAGCGCGTATCGCAGCAATGGCCACTGAACAAAAGGCAATGCGGGAGGAGCTTGCCAGTTTGCGGCAAGGACGAAGTAGCCAACTGGCTTTCCCTGAGTCGATCGCACCAGAGGGTACGCAGCAAACAGAGTTGGCGCAGGTAACGGCGGAGATTGCCAAGCTCAATGCACGGCTCGCCACTATGGAGGGCAGACTGTTGCGTCCTCCCTTAGGAGTTAGAGCGGCAGTTCCGGTGGCTCATACAACGTATGCAGAGGCTACTGCGGGGGATGGCTCCGTACCTAAAAGAGCTATTACCACTGCTAAACCAAGGAAAAACGCCTCAATAGAACCCCCCCCCCCGGGATCTTAAAGACTGCAGCAGAGTCAGTGAGCTCAGAATTAAAAAACACCAACAAGAGCCAAAAGAAGAAGAGGGTTAGCAAGAAGCCACAGTCATCTGCTTCTACAACCTCGACACCTGCTATAAATGAGGAATGGGAGGTCGTTGGAGCCAGGAAAAAGAGGCCTCTAAATCGGCGAAGGCCCGTAAGTCTGCAAACGCGGCAAAAGGGTTTGAACTACGTCCTCCGCGCTCAACAGCGGTAGTTTTAAAACTACTTCCTGAGGCTGTAGAAAAAGGGCTGTCGTATTCAACCATCCTAAAGAAGGCAAAAGAAGTTATCCCTTTTGCGGAGCTGGATATTCCAGCGGGGCTCCGGATGAAGCCCACTAGGACAGGTGCACGGCTCCTGGAGGTGCCTGGTGCGTTGCCAGTGGCTCAAAAGCCGACGCTCTAGCTGTAAAGCTAAGGGCAACGTTCGATCCAGCTGAGGTTGCGGTAACCAGGCCAACTAAGTGCGCATCGTTACGCATTAGTGGCTTGGGTGACTCAGTACTGCCTGAAGAAGTGGTGAGTGCGGTAGCAAAGGTTGGTGATTGTCCTCAGGATAAGGTGAAGTCCAGCCCTGTCCGCGCTGGCTTTGATGGTCTGGGGACAGTTCTGGTGAGCTGTCCGGTGGCAGCGGCCAAGAAAATTGCCGAGGGCCGGACATTCTTGGTTGGTTGGGTGTCGGCACAGGTCAGACTCCTTCAACCTAGGCCGTCGAGGTGCTTTCGTTGCCTCGCGGTTGGGCACGTGGGAGTACAATGTACCTCTGAGGTGAACTGCAGTGGCAAATGCTTCCGCTGTGGTCAACCCGGCCACACCGCTGGGTCGTGCGATGCTACACCACACTGCATCTTATGTGCGGCGATGGGCCAGCCCACAGAACATTGGGCTGGTGCAAAGGCCTACGCTGCCCCCAAAAAGGGCGGCTCTAGGAAGGAAAGGATGGCCCACAAGAAGTTGGCTTCAGAGTCTGCAGCAACAGCGCAGCAGATTCCAGGCGTGGAAACGGACATGGAATATCAATAACGTCTGCCCATCTTCGTTTTCTTCAGGCCAATATCAACCACTGCGCCAGTGCTCAGGATCTTCTTCTCCAGACCATGGCGGAGTGGTTGATAAACGTAACGGTGGTTGCCGAGCCTTATTTTGTCCCCCCCAGGGACAATTGGTTGGGTGACATTAGCAGCTCGGTGGCCTTAATCATGGGTGCCGCCGCTGGCTCTCCATCTCTGGAAAATGTTACTAGAGGTCGGGGATTAGTAGCGGCTCAAATCGGAAGCATCGTTGTCGTTGGTTTTTACTTCTCACCAAACCGGCCCCTCGCCGATTTTGAGGAATGGCTGGTACAGGTAGGCTCCGTCGTTGGTCGCTGTCATCCGTGTCCCGTAGTCGTCCTCGGGGACTTCAATGCCAAATCAGCGGCTTGGGGTTCCCCGATTACGGATGTCAGGGGCCGGGTACTGGAAGAGTGGGCACTAGCGATGGGTCTACTTGTCCTAAACTGAGGCACAGTTCAAACGTGTGTAAGCCAGCGGGGTGGTTCTATAGTAGACATTACATTCGCTAGCTCCGCTGTAGCTTATCGTGCACAGGGTTGGCGCGTTCTGGATGGGGTGGAGACACTATCCGATCATGTTATATTCGCTTTGATCTCTCCACCCATATCTCCAGCGCGCCGGCCCCCACTGTCTCAGGTGGGGCCAGACCACGCTGGTCACTAAAAAGTCTCAATCCTCCTGGAGGCCGCCATTGTTCAGGCCTGGGTGCTAGCACCGGACAGACCTGTCAATGTCGACGCAGAAGCAAAGTGGTTCCAGGAGGCACTGTCACATGTCTGCGATGCCGCGATGTCTCGAGTCCGTTCCAGGGCTGCTAAACGCCAGGTGTATTGGTGGTCGCCGGAAATTGCAGCACTGCGTCGCGCATGTGTTGCAGCGCGCCGCCAATACGCCAGGCATCGCAGGGGGCGTCGTGGCCTGATGTACATAGATGCGGCAGCCAGGGAGGCGGAGTTGTACGAGTGCTACAGAGTGGCTAGGAGGACCCTTAGAGCAGCAATACGGCAGGCTAAGATTCAGGCCCGCGAGGAGCTAGTGGAGGCTCTGGAACGCGACCCGTGGGGGCGCCCATACCGCTAGGTACAAGGCAAACTGCGGCCGTGACCCCACACCCCCCCTCTTACGCAGAGTCTCGAGCCGGGGCTGCACGTGAGGATGATTGGAGCTCTCTTCCCCGGCAGGGCAGAGCACACACCTCCTTCTATGACTCCGTCTCCTGAGATATTCTCCGGCATGGTAAACGACGGCGATGTTTCTGAGGTGACTCGGGTGGATCTCAAGGCAGTGGTACAACGCCTTCAGGCGAAAAACAGTGCCCCAGGTCCAGATGGCATACCGGGCCGTGCGTGAGTCCTAGCTCTGGAGGTCCTCGAGCCCCGGCTAAGAGGGCTCTTCAGCGCATGTCTTGAGCGTGGCTAGTTTCCGAAATTGTGGAAAACAGGAAAACTGGTCCTGATCAGAAAGGAGGGGCACCCCGCGGACTTGCCATCTGCTTACCGCCCCGTGGTGCTGCTCGACGAGGTGGCTAAGCTATTCGAGCGAGTGATCGCTGGCCGCCTTGTCGCACACCTGGAAGGGGTGGGGCCGAGTCTGGCTGCAACTCAATTTGGGATCCGTCGAGGGCGCTCCACCGTAAATGCGGGTAAGAACCCTGGCAGAGGAAGCAGTTGCCCAGGGCGTGGTCGTGTTGGCGGTGTCTCTTGACATAGCTAACGCCTTTAATACTTTGCCCTGGAGTTGCATCAGGGAGGCACTCGTTTTCCATCAGGTGCCAATCTACCTCCGCCGTATTATCGGGGCTTATCTATCGGATAGGGCCGTGATCTACCCGAGTCACAATGGCTGAAGTTGGCGGGAGATGTCGTTCGGTGTTCCACAGGGATCGGTCCTAGGGCCGCTTCTGTGGAACATCGGGTACGATTGGGTGCTGCGTGGCGTGCTTCTTCGCGGTGTGGCTATAACGTGTGACGCCGACGACACGCTGGTTACGGCACGGGGAGCGACGAACCAGCAAGCCACCGACTTACCCTCGGCTGCGGTCGCACAGGTCGTTGACAGAATCCGGTGGCTGGATTTAGAGGTGGCTTTGCAAAAAACCGAGGCCCTATGTTTCCATGGGCCTCGGAAGAGGCCGCCTATAGGGTCCAGCATTTTAGTGGGGGGTGTTCGCATTGGCATCGAGGCCACTATGAAGTATCTTGGCCTAGTCCTCGATAGCCGATGGACCTTCGGACCTCATCTCCGAGGGTTAGTCCCTAAGCTAACGCGCGAAGCGGCCGCGCTTTCGCGACTGCTTCCGAACTTGGGGGGACCCGACACCTCCTGTAGGAGGCTCTACATGGGAATCGTACGGTCTATGGCGTTATATGGGGCCCCAGTTTGGGCAGGTACCCTGGCGGCCTGCAATGCTGTGATTCTGCGGAAACCGCAAAGAGCAATGGCCGTTAGGGTAATCAGGGGATACCGTACGATCTCTTATGAAGCGGCGAGCCTCCTTGCCGGAACTCCACCGTGGGATCTGGAGGCGAAGGCCCTTGCGTCACTTTTTTGGTGGCGTGAGGATGCGCGTGAGCAAGGGGTGGATCCAGCACCTCGTGAGATAAGGGCTCATCGATATGAGCTTTACCGGATCCTGCTGGTGGAGTGGAAGGGGCGACTTGTGCAACCAAGCGCAGGGCACGCCTCTATAGAGGCGATAAGTCCCGTCATGGACGAGTAGCTGGAGAGACGACATGGTGCTCTCACTTTCCGGCTGACGCAGGTACTTTCAGGGCATGGTTGCTTCGGGAAGTATCTGTGTCGCATAGGCCGGGAAAAGACGGCCCGGTGCCATCACTGCGGGGATTGCCCTGAGGACACGGCGCTGCACACGCTGGTGGACTGCTCAGCTTGGGCAGAGCAGCGACGTGAACTCACTGCGGCAGTCAGGGTGGAAAACCTCTCGCTCCCGGCCGTGGTAAAGGCCATGTTCCGGAGTGAAAGTGGGTGGGACGCCGCTGTCTCCTTGTGCGAGCAGGTGATGCATGCAAAGGAGGCGGCAGAGCATGGGCGGGAGATGACCAGCCGTCTCCCGTCCCGCAGAAGACGCACTGGGCATCAAAGGGCACTAGTCGATCTCCGGCCCCCATGAGTGCAGGCCTGAGGGTGATAGGCCTAGGGCAGTCTGTCACCCTAGCAGAAGCAGGCCCGAGATAGCGGCGCACGTGTTCCGCGAGCGCCTCTCGATAAGGGAGGGCTTGGCCCTCAAAAACAGACGGGGCCACCAGGAATGGAGGCCCAGACCTGCTAGGGGTGGAGGAACTCATGCGTAGAGCGTATATCTCACCTCTGGCGAAAGTTAGTCTGAAGGAACACCGCGTGGAAGAATCCAGTCAGTAACTTAAATATAAAAGCATTATTTACAGTTTTTGTTCATCAGATATTCAATATAATTTGAGCACATTTGAATATAATATATGGTTCCAATTAAAGAGGAAAATATTGCACTTACTTTGAAGCAGCCGTAGCAAATACCTTGATATTTATGAATTACTTAACACAAATCCAATTGTTGGAACGTCGGTGTCGGTTCCTTTCCACACAAAAGAGAAATATATGGCAAAAATGATACTGTCTTCATTAAAATGTGTTTAGTGTCGGATTGGATACCACTAAGCTTGATCAACACATTTTATATTATTCTTTAATAAATTTTATTAAAATATTTTTCATTTCAGGAATGTAGTTAGGTACCTACCTAATCTCAAATTTGTTTGTATACGTACGTTTATTTATACACTCTACAAAGAATATTTTTTAACTAACAATAAAATATTTACATACAAAAGACTATTGCCGCCGAATGATAAACGTATCAGAAGAACCCCGAAGGCGCTCCGTACTCTTATATCAGTTTGGAACAAATCACTGTTTTATCGTTACTCCCATCGTAAAAAATATTGATATCAACATAAAAAAATGGTTCAAAAACAATAGAACCGATGGATTGAAAGGATTCCCGCGTCAGATAGCGACGTGTCTTAAAAAAAGATATGTATTAATAATAGTTTTATACTGAAACGTAATGCTGGTCATTCGTTGTGGATAATGGTGTCATTTTAAGCTCTATCGTTGAAAGATAGTTTTGACACGTTAGTAATGTGGGATGTCGTTTCTATATTATTATTTATCTGTCTCTCACGTACCTTAAAATTGTAGTTATTATGTGTGATAATTTTGATGTTGCCTGATATGGGACCAAATAAATCATACTTATTTATTTCTTTGCTTTCTTTCTAACTGTGACATCTCATTATACCTATTCGATCTAAAAATTTTTGTAGTTCTTTATCGAGTTAAAGCCTACATAAAAATAGTTAGTCTAGGTTTCTCATGACTTTTTTCTCTTTTATACTTTACTAGCTGCTACCCGCAACTTCATCCGCGTGTAATTAAGTTATTTTCTGTTTTATTACAGAATCCTAATTATTTTTACAAAATAAAAGTAGTGATCCCCGTCCCGTCATCCTGAATCTCGTCGAAATCTGTCTAGCCATTCAGGAGACTAGCCGTGGATGTGTATTCGACGTATATACGAGCCCCGATGCAAAATAGTTCGTCTAGTATGGAAAGTAGTGCAAAGCGTAAAATATAGAAAGTAAATATTGGCAAAATAATTAAGAACGTTTAATAAAAAGTAAACCACAATTTGAGGAACATTTTAAAGTTTATTTTAACATAACTGAAATTCTTTCATGACTTTACATAATATAAAAAATTTGAAAAAATATTCTAAAAAACATAACGCAAAAGTATTCGTCTACCCTTGTCACTCACGCAAAATAGTTCGTCTACCACTTAGTTGTGTCACCTTTGCTCTCAATGACAGCTTTAATGCGAAGAGGCATGGTTGCAACCAATGCTGCACAATCCTCAGGCGTAATTGACTCCCAGAAAGCCAAGAGTTTAGCCTTTAAGTCGCTCTTCGATCTTGATGGATTGTTACGGAGAACTTTTTTCATTTTCCACCATAGGGTTTCGATCGGCGACAAGTCCGGGCTGTTAGATGGCCATTGGATTGTAGGGATGTTTTCGCCAGTAGTCTTTGTTGTCCTTGCAGTACGGCAGGAAGCACCATCCTGTTGAAAAACGAAGGAATCTAGATGCTTAAGTGACGAAATAGAGGGCAGTAAATTATCTTCCAAAAGGTTTTGATACCTTGCAGCATTGATAGAACCATCCACAAACTGCATACTACCAACACCTTGTGCAGACATGCAGACCCATATCATAAGAGACGCCGGAAACTTCTCTTTGCGTTTGAGACAATCAGTATGAAATGCCTCATTTTTGTTCCGAATCACATTTTTCCTTTCATCGCTGACTTTCACTTCAAATTTGGACTCGTCACTCCAAATGATACTACGCCACTGATCGGAAGTCCAATTTAAATGATCACGAGCAAACTTCAACCTCTTTTTCTTTTGTACAGCAGTCAACAGTGGTTTCTCCTTAGCGGTGTAAAATCCGTAACCCATTCTTTTTAGGACTCTTTTGCAAGTATCAACTGAGACGTCTTTGTGAATCATGTCTTTCCATTGCACCGTGCCGTGAGTTCTCCAGCTCGAGCACGACGCTTATTTTTGTCAATTTTCTTCAGAATTCTGTTTTCTACTGCACTTGTGATGCGTGATCGACCAGTTTTCTTCAAACAAGAAGTCATTCTATTCTTTTTTTAGTGCTGAATGATAGATTGGACTGTAGACCTAGGAAGTATCAAGTCTTTAGATATTTGGTTACTTGATTTACTAGCATCAACCCCACAAACTATTCGCTTTCGGAGCTCTTCACACACGGGTTTGCCATGACCCATTGTTATTTGAAAACTAATGAAAAAAACTGAAATTTTCAGCATTTATAGTGTCTCACTTGACAAATGACACAGAATTACTTTTACAAATTGAAATTATGCATCATAATTGTACAAAGAAGGAATAATCTTATTTAACTCACCGATAGACGAACTCTTTTGCATCGATTAACAATTAGACGAACTATTTTGCTTTTAAAACAGAATATGTATAAATTTAAAAAGCTAAAATAGTTTATGGGTTCATAATTAAAAAATGGCATAAGTAACGCGACATGTGATAGAAGAACAGCTTAATATTTTTTATAGATATACAAAAATAATGAATTTAGAAAAAATCTCACAGAGAAAATTTCACACTAGACGAACTACTTTGCATCGGGGCTCGTACTATCTATTCAAATCGGTATTCATTCACAGTTTCATGGGTTTTATATGCGCGGAGCCCTGATTATTTTTGGAAAATAAAAGCTTAGGTTACTCCTTGTAATAATAGCTATATGCTAGTGAAAGTCCCGTCCGAATTGGTCCAACCATTCCGGAGTATGCATTCAAAATGTTAGGGGTTTTTTTTTTTACGCAGAACCCTAATTATTTTTCCAAAATAAAAGTAGGCTAAGTTAGGCATGTAAAAACAGCTATCTGATAGTGAACATCCCGTCCTAATCGATTCAGCCGTTCCTGAGATTAACCGGAAGAAAGAGACAGACAAACAAAAACTTTATAAATTGGTATTCCACCGTGACGTAATGTGTTTCAATTCAGTGGTCTGCCAGTACCGGGGGAGAGACGGTAAACGGCGGGTTAATTTAGTGGGTGCGGGCACACACAACCCTGTTCGTTGCCCCAAACGACGGGGTGTGCAGAAAAAAAGCTAACGCTGTATTCTCATTACTTTCTTTCCAATTTTAATTCTAATTAGATCGTAAGATTTTCGATAGTGACCCCAAGGTAAGAAAATTATGATACTTTACGATTAGTTCAAATGTCAGGATTTTTTATTTGAAGATAATCGCGTAGACACATTTACCTGCATTCAAAAAAAAATATGTGCGTTGACAATATGCACAAGTAATAAATCTAGTTTGTTGATCCTATTAAGTAATTTATGAGTAAATATAATATGTACAATTGTTAAAAGAGTACTATGTTTTATATTGGTATTTTTCTTTATATCTTACTAATAAGTATGATAAATATGAAATGTGTGTGCGTTTGTATGTTTGTCACTCAATCACGAAAAACACACACACACATATAGTTTATTAAGTATTTATAAATTTTTTTATTAACACATAGGATACTTTTTATCCCGTCACTATAATTTGGTTATTAGCAGAAAATAAAGAGCGAAAGCATGAAATCGAAAACAATTGTCATGAGCAGGATTTGAGCCTGCATCTCCTAGAAAGCCGTTCCAGATCCTTTGCCAATTCGGCCATCGTGACATCCACTCAGGTCTACTTATTTCGATAGCACATTCCTTTTCAATCCCTTGGGTAACGCCTTTTTTTTTTTTTTTTTATTTTAGGTGGGCATAAATGTCCTACCGCACACCCCGCTGCCCGAGGAGACAACGGGGTAGTGTGGGGCTCTCACCCACTAAAAACCCACCGTGCGCCCTCACCCGCCCTTGCTACGGCGGATCACAGGAACCGCGTCGTTTCTCCGCGATCCGCAGGCGGCAGCCCCTTCGGGCACCCTCTCTTGTGCAACGCCCCGCGCACTTGGGCGTCACACCTTCGCGGTAGGCTTCCGCGGACGGCAGGGTACTCCCCGACCCCACCGTCCGCAGCCTCGGCTAGGGCGGCATCAGGCGCAGGTAAGCGTGCGCACGCCGCACCGCGCGCCGGCGGCGAATCGGGTCCGCGAAGGAGGATTCCTCCCGGGCCCTCTCCGCCGCCTCCTTCCGCGAGATGACAGCCTCGCAGAAGGCGGCGACCGCGGTCCAGGCCCTGTCACTGCCAACCATCGCTCGCGCAACGGCCGGCAGCGACAGGTCCACGCCTATGACTGCAGCGAGTTTCCGGCGCTGCACATCCCAGGCCGGGCACGACTTGAGCGTGTGCTGCGCCGAGTCCTCGCCGCAGTCGCAGTGGTGACAGCCTGGGGTCGTCTCCCTCCTAGCGATCGTGTGCAGGTATTTGCCGAAGCAACCGTGCCCCGACAAAACCTGCACCAACCGGAAGGTGAGGACCCCGTGCTGCCACCCTGCCCATTCTTCCAAGATCGGCTGGAGCGCCCCCACGGTCCAGAGACCAGCCCGGGGCGTCTCCAGCCGAGACCTCCACTTTAGGACGGTAGCGCGGCGGGCATCTTCCCGCCACGCTGATATTGCGCTTGGCGAGGGGCGGCTGCCCCCCGCCCGCGCCGTCGACGCCCGCCGATAAACGTCGGCGAGCACCTCCGCCTCCAGATCCCACGGGGGGGTTCCGGCCAACGCGCAGGCTCCATCGCACGAGACCGTGCGGTACCCGCGTATTGCCCTGACCGCTACGACCCTCTGTGGACGCCACAAAAGGGCCCTATTGCGAGCGGCCAGGGACTCCGCCCACACGGGCGCGCCGTACAGTGCCATTGACCGTACTATCACCGCGTAGAGTCGTCGACACGCGAGACTCGGTCCGCCCAAATGCTCGGTCCGCCCAAATCCCTTGGGTAACGCCTGCCCCATCTGATGGACTTGGTTGGAACAATATGTGCAAATACATCCGATTTTCAGTAGATGCAGATTAAAATCCTGCTTGTGATTATTTTCAACATCAGATTTTCGTACTTTGTGTTCTGATAAATAGCTGAGCATGCCAAGTGCTTAGGTTATGTAAAACATAGCAACACGCCTGTATTCCCCGAAGGGTTAGGCAGAGGTGTACTACACACCCACGATTCGCCAGCTATGTTTAAGTCCCACGTAATAGGGGGCGAGCCTATTGTCGTCTACCGGGCACATTTCAAAACAACAAAATTTTTCTTTATACGAAAAAGCTCAATAACATTTCCCGGTCCGGGGATCGAACCCGAGACTTCATGACCAGCAGTCGCTGCATCACAGAGTTACCACAGTTATGTATGGAATAGCTAGTTTTGCATATTATAGATAATTAAAGTACCATAGACTGAACTACTTAGGTAATAATTTAGTGACCCAATTCTAAGGTCCAATCAGACGAAATCACGAGCACTAGCTAGTTTGTTTAATAAATCGGAATTTCGTGTCTGTTTTATATTAAATTTATGTTATTTTTCTTTATACGTATATAAGATATAATATACCAAAGCATTATATTAATTCCATTTATTTTTTGTCAAATAATAAGCCATAATTATTTTATATTTGACCTATAATACCTCAATCCACAAGCTATATGATAGCCTTTTCGGTAATACCTATATCGATATTTTATAACGGATACAAAAATAATCGTGTAATCTAATAACTAATTTGCTTGATTGGATTAAGACGTCAAGGCGCGTTCCCTTAGACGGCCAGCAGAAAAGATCATGTTACAATCGATTACTTTGTAATGAATACTTTGATTGAGGACATAAAATATTTTTATAGTGTCACGCGCCCGAAGCGGTAAGCTAAATTAAATATTCAAGTAAACTATAGCCTATTTATATGAAAGGGTAAAAGCATACCTAATATGAACGCTATATATTTATATATATAAATTAATATACTTATAAAAATATAAGTTTGTTTGAAAATTTGACAAGCTACCTATCTAAATATTATATCGGTTGGTTGGCAAAGTTATAACTCCTATTAACTAGACTACAATTTCGTATATAAAATAATAACAAAACTTTCTAAAAATATAGACCTAGCAGAGCATGGTTTCGATCCACGGACCTCTGGGTTATGGGCCCAGCACGCTTCCACTGCGCCACTCTGCTTCTTGAGATATATAATGAAATTGTACTCTTCTATCTACTCTACAAACATCACTGATGCATTATTAAAAAACTAGATGACTCGGTAAATTTTGTACCACCTACAATTTGTTTTATCAGCGATTATCACTCCTAATCAATATGCATCGTCAGAAATTTGAATTTAGATGTTATTAAATGAAGAAATGAGAGGTTATTAAATGAAGCAAAAAAAAAAGAAAGAATATTAATTAAATTAAAATTATATGTATTACCTATTAGATTTAATAATTGCTTTATGTGTGGTAAGTGGTAAGCACCGCTCATGGACTGGATAATATACTAAGAGCTGAATACTAAGCCGCTACTCAATATTTCATTTCGTGTATGACAACTAACTGTACGTCATGACTATATATAGGAAGTGGAGGACGGATAATAAGGACAAGACGAGGACGGGTTTCAGACCTCCAGCCTATCGGTCAACCTTTTTTTAAAATATATTAAGGTGGGAAAAAATGTTCCTAACCGCACACCCCGTCGTTCGGGACAACGAACATGGTAGTGTGGGGCCCTCACCTACTAAAGAAACCCGCCGTGTGCCGTCTCTCCGCCTTTATTGGCGGGCCACCGGAACCATATTACATTCCTTCAGTGGTGGCCTATCGGACAACCTAGATAGGTGGTAATTTGAAGCATAAATAAATTCATGATCTGTATTTTAGCACTTGACATGCTTAAAATACTATAAAGAACCAATTATTTGTGAAAATGTGAAAAAGAGAATTTTAGAGAATTTTACTGCGAGCGTGCGTTTGCGGTCTAGAGCACTTCCCCGGATTGGAAGGGATGCAGGTTCGGATCCCGCTGGCAGTAAAATTATCTTTTTCCACATTTTCACAAATAATTTGTTGCATAAATGATTTTAAGCTACCTATATTTTTTTACCAACCGTACAACGCAGGAATAGGTATAATATGTAATAGGAAATTCCATTCGTAACTGTGTCAAAAATTTTATTCAGAGTTGGAGCAAAACAAAACTTTTTGTCAAACGATCGCACAATCATGACAATGAACAATTTGTATGCAACTGATGACTTCATATATGGCAATTATCTATGAAATATCATTCATTATAGCTCGTTAGATATTTAAATTCGCGATATTGCAGATGGCTTAATTAGTATTACCCTCAATATATTATGTCTAATATAATAAAAAATAAAAAATCGTGGAATGCGTTTTATCTTATTGATATATCCAATCATATTATTACACACAATTAGATAATACATTGTCAGATAATAAAATAATTTTATAGTAATAATAATATATAATATTATTAGGTAAAATCTTAATTGTAAAATTAAATATTTTGATCTATATTTTAGCACTTGACATGCTCAGCTACTCTTAAAGTACAAATTATAATTTGTGAATAAGGAAAGAGAGTATTTTAGTACAGGCGGGAATCGAACCTGCGTCCCTTCCTATCCGGGGAAGTGCTCTAATCCACTGAGCTACAGTACTATCTTTTAGACATACCCAATCTCCTTATCACATTTATCTTAACGACCAACGCCCTCTATCGGAACGCATTTACATGCATTAACCCAATATAGTAAGTTTAATTTTGCAATTAAAATTCATACTATCTGACGGCGTGATTCTTTAAACATTAAAAAATTAAATTTACATGGTTGGTATAATGTATGAAAATACTTCCGACAGATGGCGCAGGCGTCACCCAAAGACGTTAAGTTTGAATGTGTTATCGAAATGAGCAGTCAGGAGCAATTGTCACGATGGCTGAATTGGCAAAGCATCTGGACGGTATCCAGGAGATGCAGGTTCAAATCCTGCTCGTGACTGTTATTTTCGATTTCACATTTTTCACTTTGTGTTTAATGTATAGTGCTAAGCATGTCAAATGCTAAAGATATAAATAAAAATATCTAAATTTTATAGGTCATAAAATACAAATAAGTAATTTCGTCATAAAGACAAATGTGATGTGGAGATTGGGTATGGCCGTTAGTCAGTGCGATACCTTAGCGGCTTAGGGTACTTCCCCGGATTGGAAGGGACGCAGGTTTGTATCCCGCTCGCTCTAAAGTACTCTTTTTCCACATTCACAAATAATTTGTACTTTAAAGTAGCTTCGGAGCATGTCAAGTGCTAAAATAAAGGTCATAAAATATTCAAAATCTTCTTTTTTTATTAAGGAATCTCTCTTTTCTCCAATCCATCCAGCCATGGCCTAAGCTAAGGTGGCTTGGTGCACGCGGCACCCTAATCACTGGCGGTGATTCGAATCAGCGAAAGGATCTTGCTCTCTGGCCCTCTACTGTCCCTACCATCCTCGCAGATGGTAGCGAACGTGGGCATCACTCTAATGACGCTTGGCAGCGAGAGGTTAAATTTTATTCCTATTACTACCAAGCATTACTCAGAACGGCGCTTGGCAGCGAGAGGCTTCCCTTGTTGCCACGACTCGAGCATGCGCCGCCGTGTCCTCACTGCAGCCGCAATGGTGACAGCACGGAGTTGTGTCTCTCCTTGCGACTACTATTGGGATGACCAGTTGGAACGTAAGGACCGCGTGCCGTCACCCTGCCCTACTCCTCCAGTACCGGATAGAGCGCCCCTTCGGTCCAAAGACCAGCCCGGGGTGTCTCCAGTCTCCTTTAACGGGCCTGCCACATGGCCACCTCACTACGAAAGGGGCAATCGCCCCGTTCAAGCTCTTGCGACGCTGCTGATACACCTTGGCGAGCACCTCCACCTCTAAGTCCAAGAGGGAGATTTCATGTCTCATTAAGTTGTGTGTATTACCCAGAATATGTGATCGACCCACACGTCATATAGGTATAGAATTGTACTCTGTAGGAACCTAATATTTAAATAACTGTTGTACATCTCGTTAATTTATTAAGAAAACCTGTCTAGAAAAATGTTATTGATGCTATCTATACATGTTTAGTTTTTAAAACAATAATTTTATTTCGACAAAACGTCTAGTTAAAAGAGCCTTATCGCAAAACCAGAGCCTTATCAACATTTCCCTTGTTCTGCGGCAGCAATAAATTGTTTAAATATACCATAATTCTTTGCTTCTTGAGATCAAGTCCCGATTAGTGTTTATTAGAACACGGGTGGTAAAAAGTCGTGCGATATCGACACAAAAACAGGTGAATGACAAAAAATTGCCGACATTTTTTTCGTTTGGCAAATCTTAAAAAGTATTCCGAATACCTTGTAGTTTGTTTAATCCTTATCGCGGTTTGTTTAGTAAATAATGAACGGTTGTGAAACTATTAACAAGTTATAAGTTTGCGTTCTACAGATATTGTATATTATAAGGTAAAAAACCAACACTCATTTTAGAAGTAGTAGTGCGCGCATAAGCAATGTTGATGTATTTAATTACGTTTATCTAACACTTTGCAGTAATTAAATTCAAAACCCAGTATTAACCTGACATGACAAGTAAATTAAGCAGATGTTTTAATGTTGAACCAGTAATAATTAACAATATTTTATAGATATTTCTTATTACTCGATTATTTGATACTTATTAAAAATAAAATGAACTTGCTTATTTACTGAACTGACATGAAGTTTCAACAATAAATCGAAATATATTTCAATGAATAACTTAATAAAGATGTGAATGAATAACGATATCGATATCAAATGCGGTAAATTAAGGACACAGATGGATGCATCCCAAAGATATTTATGAGATAAATTTGTCTCTCGTTTACGTAGCGTCTCATTACTGCTGCCGACAAAGCTCCGCTCGCCTGACATTTGTCACGCGAACAGTTGCAAATAGCAAAATTCTCGATAATTTATAATTATATACTCGCAATTTTTATTGGCTAATTAGGAACGTGGTGTAAGATGCGCTTAAAAGGAATAACGAGCGAGAAAATTACACGAGAAGTGACAATAAATCAGGTGTGGAAAAAATTGCAAATTTCAAGTTTTTTGATAGCATCGTCGATGTTTCTGAGTACCAGTAAAGTGGTGTGAGGAATCCGCTTATTAAGTGCTGTTGAAACGTCTAATAAGTTTGAGGTGATGAGAAGGTATTATATAAATCGTTTCCGCAAAGGCGTCTCGTCACTTTAGTTCCCTAACATCATGAAGTTTACATTACGCGATGCGTAGGAATTTTGTCATATTAAGAAGGTTTTATATTACCAAACGTTTCAGATACCTAAGAAGTTTAAACATTTCTTCACAGCAAGTCCAAATGTGTATTCAAAGTGATAACACTAAAAGATAATGTATATCGTTGTAGTACGTTATTGTTTCAAAATTAGATATAATAATAGTACACAGAAGACTGCCCCGTTGTGCCTGGCAAATATAATATATTTAAATGAAATTATTACTTGTCAAAAACAAACATTTTAGTTTAATTTGAACATCTTGTACATAGTATAAATATCTCTGATTTAATCAACGGGATCGAAAAACTATTACCACGTAATGTATGAATGTACGCATACGTTCTTAACAGTACCTATATTGGGCTACATAATGTGGATTCCCAAAGGAGCCTCCAGTAAATAAGGTTGCTTTACGAGTATTGTGCTATGGAGGAGGTATGCCATTGTAGGAGCCTTCGATGGGCACACTTTATTGGCTAATTTTATTCAATTAAATTGTTCTCTTTGCGAGCCAACACCCGTGCCTGGCTCATTTTAACACCTTGGAAATTATTGCAATAGATAACATAGTATACACTGCATGCGTTTCGCTGGTAAGTGATTTAAACACCACTGGGGCACTTATGGCTTGAAACATTTGCAGCTCGCCTTAGTTTATAGGCACAGCTCTGAAATGCACCGCTATTATAATCCATAAAGATAAATTCATCTTAGTGTTACTGTTATTTTAAACTGTCTTCACTCCTCTGTAGGGTTAAAAATTATTATATTATGTTAATCTGAGTAATATTACAAAGCAGGAGGTGGCTCCCAAACAGTGAACGCGACGTCAGACACACGCTGTGAATCCACTAAAATGTTTCATCACAATATAGTCCAGGAGACAAAACTATTATATCCTATCCTTTATTGAATAAAAACTTGATTTTACAAAAATAAGTTCGCGTCATGCTGACAATGCATTTCACAAATCGTTTATAACAAAACTTTTATTTTTTCGTCGGGGATATAAGCATTGTTGATAGCATCGCGGTTATGAATGTTGACATTATGAATAAATATAATGTAAAGGGGTAGTAATGTTATAATGCAGCAATTAATGGCCATGATGCATGGTTATGGTAAAATGTGTTGACAGGCTTCATTCGTCATATGTAAGGATTTAACTTGTACATAAATATACTTACATAGCATCACGCCTGTATTCCCCAAAGGGGTAGGCAGAGGTGTATTACACACCCACAACTCGCCAGCTATGTTTAAGTCCCACGTAATAGGGGGCGAGCCTATTGACGTCTACCGGGCACATTTCCAAACTCCGGGCTGCTACTGAGAATTTTTCTTTTTAGGAAAAAGCTCAATAACATTGCTCGACCCGGGGATCGAACCCGAGACCTCATGATTTGCAGTCGCATACACTACCGCTACACCACCGAGGCAGTTAAATATACTTTATTTTTAAATACAACACCCCGCACTAAGAAAAATAGTACTTGTATCGCAGGGACTTCACAAATATACAATTGAACTGACATAATGTACTCGTACGACGCAGAAAATATATTTGTGGATCACACAAAGATTTGTCCTGTGTAGAAATCGAACTCATAATACTAAGCACGGGAGGCCATCTGTGAAGACTTTTTATACATAGAGTAATTAACTTAAATTTAACTTAACCTTAACTTAAATCTGCCTATTTTATTCTAACTATTATAAAGCTGTAACAGAGCTGTGTCTGTACATTTAAGATATTGTAGAAAAATGTTTATATTATATGCTATATCGGCGTTTCTGAAGACAAAACGATTTTTTTAGGTTTTTGTTCCTTTGTCGGTTGATACTCTGTGAGAGATTAATATTATATCCATGGTCGAGTTGGCTGAGCAAGGTTTACCCATCAAAACTAATAATTATGTATAAGTAATACATAGGTACATAGACTCAAGCATGTTTCCCAGAAGGCTAGGCAGAGATAACAGATTGGTACTGGCTTTATAACTACTTTTCGCTAGCTTTTTGCCCCTTTAAGAAAGAGACGTGTTGATTTACTATTGGTACTAAAAAATTTCATTGTAATTGTTTCAGTTACCTCAATTTGAGGCATAGTCGCTACTTTCACCAAGCAGTGGTAATTTATTAAATATCATTTACGCGTATAATCTTAAAACTAGAGGTAAAGAGGCATTTCAAGCTCTCGAGCTAAGACGTAAGATCAAACTTGACAACTTTGCAATGATCTCTTGATTCTTAACCCTTGTGATGGTACCCACTGTTTATGGCCTTCGGAATATTCAGCAAAACTATTTCATCAAAAGTGAGAACTGAGAATAATATAGGCTATGTGCTACCTCCATATCCAAAACACATTGAGATATCTATAGATTGAATTTAGAGCTTTCTCTTGATACACTTCGGTGCGATTTTCGTTCGTGTTCTGTCTCCTACAGTAACATTATGTGATAATGTATCTTAGTAGCCTCATACAACAGCCGCGAGAATAAATGGATTAGTGACTAAATATATTCATAGTCACGGTGACTGACTACGAATATATTATGTCTAAATAAACATTAAACCTTATTATATTTGTCTATCACAGTTGTCATATAAAATAAGCAAGTCTAAAGAAACATTGGCAACATTATTTAATCTTCCTCGTCATAAAATGTCGTCTATAAAACACGGACGTGGCGCCTACCCATAAATCGTCACAAAAACAAATAAAATTATATTTAATAGGCTCGTGAGAACTGTCGCCTACCACCCACTGTGGTAAGTTCGTTAAATATTTTAATTGCGCCGCTAAAAACGTCCCAAAATTTTATTTCTCGTAAATCAAAGCGGTGTCCACGGTAGTGTCAGTTGTCCCGGTTCTTTTTTCAAACGTTATTTTTTTAATGTTGGATAAAAAGCCATAACATAATTAATTTTTGCAGTATCAGTCTCTAAGGTAAAAAGCGAATTCTCTATTCGCAATTGCTACTGTAAGACTTTGATCTGATTAAAGATTGTACAGACCCACGCACAAAAATTAATAGTAGGGTTTAATATTAATGTCACCAGTGAGTCGTGTAACTAAACTTTACAATCGAACATCGATTAGGATCGCTTACTCACCCCGTCAGCCCAATTCTTTCGCCTCCGAAATTTTGTTAAATTTGAAATATTTACCTCAAATTGATGAACAGATAATATTTGATTTTGTGTATGGATTATTTTAGAAAAAGTAATAATAAGTATGTTAAGCCACCTATTACTAATGGAATAAAATAGACTCTCAAAGTTACAATACAGTTATTATAAGATTCTTATTTTTATAACTAAACTAGCCTTTGCTCGCGGCTCCATCTCAGATAAAAGCTAGTTTTTAAGTTATTTCTCAAGGCCTTTCTCAGGTTCCCAAGAGAGTACCTGGATAAATCTAATACCAGTTTTTAAGTCTAATGAAAAGCTATCAAACAAAGAGTTTTAACAAAATACGTTCTGTAGTTTTAGCGTGAGGCGCGAACAATCAAACAGACAAAAATTCAAATAATTGTTTTTTTGTGTTTACAGGCGCATAATACAGTATTTTTTTATTAAATATCTTAAATGTACAGACATAGCTTTGTTACAGCTTTTTAATAGTATAAATTGTATCTATATCTATAAAGCATTGTCAAACTATAATTTGGCTAACGGAAGCAGGATTTCGTGGCAGGTCGCTAGTCATTTGAAATCCATCATTCATTGGCAACTAGACATTTAAACAAAAATTTCTGACACAATAAAAATGTCTCTGTTTGTTTTTCTAACAGGAAACCTATTTAGTTTTGTAAAAACATTGGTAAAAAACCAAAAGAGCCGTGTGGGTGGCGGCTGACGACAGTTTAAATAGTGTAATCCAATATGAGAGTCCAGTAGTTTGTTTTTCTAACACACTCGAAATTGTCGGAAGCCAATGAGATGATGATATCATTTTGCTGAAGACCCATCAAAGTTTTAGTGGCTCTATAGCGGCATTTATTGATACTTACGGAAGCAGTCCTTATAGTCCCATAATAGTTAAGTTTTAGTTTACTCATGTATATCTTAATGATTAGGTACAGTAATAACATTACGATGCGAAATATTGAGGGATCAACTCGGTTATTTCTTTAAATGTGTAATTTTGTATTTATATTAAAGAAAATGGATTTATTAGGATTGGAAGGGCACAAGATAATGCTCGCTCTGTCTTGTTTAGCCTATTCAAATTGAGAATACATACAATTTATTAAACAACTAGCTGACCCAGCAAACTTCGTACCGCCATATATTTTTTCATGAATAAATATTGCAATTATAAATTGAGATATAAAGTATCCTTACTTTTAAGTTCGAACAAAACACACATTTAAAAAAAAGAAAAGTTAAAATCGGTTCAGTAGTTTCGGAGTTCATTCCGGACAAACATCGTGACACTGGAATTATATATAATAGATAGAATCCGATGTATGTCTACATTGAAGTTACATCCTTACTAATATTATAAATGCGAAAGTACGTTTGCTTGTTTATTTTTTTGTTACGCTTTCACGCAGTAACTACTGAACCGATCATCATGTAATTTTGCAT
The DNA here is from genome assembly GCA_948253155.1 of Leucoma salicis. Lineage (NCBI taxonomy): Eukaryota > Metazoa > Arthropoda > Insecta > Lepidoptera > Erebidae > Leucoma > Leucoma salicis. The sequence goes on along the minus strand of OX411807.1, from coordinate 10,490,104 downwards.
ACATATAGTTTGGAGCCCAGGAAAAGACAAAAGCCCTTTACCCTGGAAAAATGGATGGTTTCTGCGGGATGGCTAATTTTATTCAAATAAATTAATAATTTGCCGTAAAGTGACGTTTTTATATTATTTAGTCCAGTCAGACGGAGTCGCGAGCAGAATCTACTATGTACTAAAATTTAGAGGGGATGAAACAGATAACAACGATTTTAAATTTTTGTGCAATTCCAAAGATCAGCGCTAACCAGCAATTAAACAATTTATTTGGTGATTAACGCTAATCTCTGAAATTGCTGAACGGATTCTAATGTGCAAATTATAATTTGTGAATAAGGAAAAAGAGTATTTTAGTACAGGCGGGAATCAAACCTGCGTCCCTTCCTATCCGAAAAATACCTACTCTTTTTCCTTATTCACAAATTATAATTTGTACTTTAAGAGTAGCTGAGCATGTCAAGTGCTAAAATATAGATCAAAATGGATTCTAATGTGGTTTTAACGGTAGATAGAGCTTGTTTTGGAGCAGAACACTCTTCTGTGCATTTTTGCCAGAAAAATGTTATTAAATTTAAAGTTAGATATTAAGGAAAAACTAACTTCGCAGAGACGAAGCTACAGGTAACAGCTAGTCATAAAAAATTAAATAAGAACATAAAAAGTGAATGTATCAGGCTATTTAGGCGTCTCTGAACAAAAGAAATAATGTCTGTTTGTTTGTTCGGGCATCACACAAAAACTTTTGAACATATATTTATGAAACTTTTTTGTTTGATAGCTCTTGATTATTATATAAAAAGCTGGTATATATTTTATCCCGCTACTATATCGGGAACCGGAGATTTAATCTAAAAACTAGCTTTTGTCTAAATAAAGAACCATAAATAGGCATTTGTTATTGGTGTATTTTTAGTTTGTCATTTAAATTAGTATAAAACATATAAAAATTCAAACGTCATATACAAAAATTGTACATACACGTTGATGTTCTAGATGTGTATCGTATATCTTTTTTATAAGGCGGGTAAAATCTACCTAACCGCATATCAATTTGTAGAGTGTTTTCGGTACGTTTGTAATGATGAAGAAATGCTCCATGAAAAACGTCGAAAAACGTCTTCAAAGGTTTAATCAAAAAACAGAAGCGGATTACATCAAATTAACAAAGGGAACCGCTTTTATACTTATATAGGTAAGGGTCTATAACCGAACCGACAACCGTTGGGATAGTAAGTTTCTCGAGGGGTGACCATCTCTCGGACGGTGCAGTTTAGGGCGGCCTCCCACCAGGTGAACCGATGTCCTGGTCATAGTGGCAGGCAGCCATTTGACTGTGTGGTGGCGGACTAAGAATACAAGTGTCACCACCCCATCTTTCCCGCGGGTGTCACACAAGGCGACTAAGGGAAGTAAGCAATTATCACCCATTGCATTACTGGTAGTGCTGGGTACCAAGTGAGAGTACTCACATGCTATCAGGTCCGAACGGGCCGGTACCACCATCTCCTGTATGACCGGTCATGAAGCACGTCGGTGTGTTTTGGTTGTAGCAGAAGATAGCAGTTTATTTTTTCATTCAGCAGCTTGACAAATCTCTCGGTATAGTTGAGTCTAAGAGCAGTGGTTGCCACTTACCATCAGGTGGGCCTTGGCTGGTCTGCTATCATTAGCAATAAAAAAGCCGTCTGGGATGCTGGCAGCATAGGACTATTCATTGCGGCGCTCTCTTGGGGAGGCCTATGTAACTATGTTCCTCTCCTATGTGTTAGGAGACGAAAATCTGATGTTCGAAAGGGATAGTTAATTTTTGAAAAGCTAGCATATCTAGGTATGTTATTAGGGGGACCAAAAGTTATTTATCGATGATGATAAAATTGAGGGGAGTCCTAATGTTACATATTAAATACAAAATATTTTGGGAACGCATAGTCATAAGGTATGATAAATAATTAAATAGTAGACTCATGACCATCTTTATGAAGAGTCTGGACTTATATATGATAAAAATAATATGTTAAGCAGCATTTTATTGCTATCATTTACTATTAAATTATTTATATCTTCATTAATATAATACCACATATCCCTCTAATTGGAAAATTGCAATTTCGCTTTACCACAAGTTTCAAGTACGATAATTAAAAAGAATCGTATTAGATTGTGGTCAGCTATAGATATCATTAGATCGACGGAAATTATTTATAAAGCTTATTTTATGGTCGTTAAACTGGTCTAGGAGAATTTCTGAGAACCTTTTTTATTGGTCTCACTGCGGTTACAAAAATATGTACTTCCTCCGGGACTTGCCGAATTTCACGTTTTATATGATCAAACTTACAAAAGGAATAGAGCTGTATGTAGATCAAAACTCACACAACTTAGTTAACTATAATATATGACAAGATTTCTATAAATGCCAATAACAAAACGTACTTACATAAAATATATAGAACTAACTTTCTATTAAAAAGTTACTTTATCATAACTAAAAATCACATTCAGTAAGTACAAAACAACTAAAAAAATTAATCGCAGTGATTTTTTCTCTTGATCAATAAAGGTACCCTGCGTTTTATGTGTGAGTGCACGTCAAGGCGTATAACACATGGCTAAACCCTCCCTGCAACCCCTAGGACAACTTCTGTCTCTTTCTAATGTATAGATAAACTTAAAAACCGAGAGAGAGAGGTAAGATCTTTCTTGTATGTGTGTCACGGCGCGGGCCAAAACATCTGCCAGATATTTTTTGGTCGGTTAAGTTTGATAATAATACTGCTTTCAATTTGATTAAAGATTGGATAGATTTTTGTTTAAATCGTAATTTAAACTAGCGTATGAAAACGTAACGAATACGTTTAAATACAAATATTATAGTATGTATATCAAAGAGGTATAATGTACTAGTGGTACATTATACCAATGTAGTAGGTATATTCTGAAAACCATGGAAAGAATGTAATATTATGGTTCCGGTGGCCCACCAATAAAGGCGGAGAGACGGCACACAGCGGATTTCTTTAGTGGGTGAGGGCCCCACACTACCCTGTTCGTTGCTCCGAACGACGGGGTGTGTGGTTAGGAACATTTATTCCCGCCTTAACAAAAAAAAGAAAAAAAGGTATATTTTGAAAGTCAATAATGCCTTTAACTCCTAAAAGTACCTATCTACGCTATTTTCTAAATGTTATTCGGGGCTGCGTTATCTAAATAATTGCATCCAGCTATAAACATGTGGACAACAACAAAAAACAAGGCTATTTTGCACACTCATAGTTTTTGTTAAGACGGGAAAAAATGTACCTAACCGCACACCCCGTCATATGGGGCAATCAACAGGTTAGCATGGGACCCTCACCAACTAAATAAACCCGCCGTATGCGGTCTATCCGCCTGTACTGGCGAACCACTGGAACTGTGTGACATTACTACAGTGGTAGTTGCAAACCACCCTTATGTTTTTCGGCGGGAAAAAATTTACCTGACCGTACACCCCGTCGTTCGGGGCAACGAACAGGATAGCGTGGTACCCTCACCCACTAAATAAACCCACCGTGTGCCGTCGCCTGTATAGGCGGACCATTGTGTGCGTAACTTCAGTGGTAATGTGTGGCAACCATCCTTTTTTTTGTTTGTTTTATGTTTAGGCGGTTAAAAATGTTCCTAACCGCACACCCCGTCGCTCGGGGCAACGTACAGTGTGGGGCCTTCACCCACTAAAGAAACCCGCCGTGTGCCGTCTCTCCGCCTTTATTGGCGGGCCACTGGAACTATGTTACATTGCTTCGGTGGTCCGCCGGCGGCTTACCCTTTCGGGTACCCTCATTCACACACGGAGCGTCGCACTTTCGCGGGAGTGGCAACCACCCTACCGATTAGTTGTGTGATATAAGTACGTATAAATGAATTGATTAGGACAAACTGTTACATTATATGTACAACAATCGTTAAACAATTAGTTTTCTTATACGAGCTTATCATCAATTTGCTTTATGTACTATGCAACGGTTTTCTTATTGAAAACATGTGACCAAGTTCAATATAACGACATAACGAAAAAAACATGATCTTGAACCTTTACAAACTTATAAAAACGATTTTTAGAGCCTTCACAATTAACGATTCAATGAAATAAGTTTGGAAATAATAGAAGAAAGGGGTTTTGGGGACTGCAAATTTAAAGTTGTTCTTACGCGTATAAGAAGTTAGCAGAGTTCATTGAAAACGAATGCAATTGTAAGGAAGGGGCAGGTACAAACGTCTTTCTGGTAGACTGAAACAATAATTATGAATGCAGTATTATGTCTGGACTTCAAAATTGAATGAACTTTTAAATTCGCGAAACGGTGACTAGGTACGTATCAACAACACCGTCTAGGATATTTTGTATAAAGTTCTTAATATAAAAAAACACTGGCCGGTTTTAAAGTCTTTTGAAGAAAGCTTATTTTGTAGGCCTTTTAGATGATTCCAAATTTGAATTTGAAAAATAAATTAAAAACAAGAAATTGGCGGCATAGCTTTCGTGAAGTTTCAATTTACTTAACTTAGCTTTTGGTAATTTTTGGTGACAAATTAAAATTTCAAAATGCAGCGGCGCTATTTAACGAGAGAGAAAATATTAATTAAGGCTAGTAGACATGCTCCAAGCTCTACTAAACAAAGTATTACGGTGGAGATTGGAACAAAAAAACGTGATAATAAGGTTATGGTCACATTATCGTGCTACTAGTAAAGCGCCTGAAAAAAGACCGATTTTTGCATGTTGCCGCGGGAAGATAACCAAATGTTACAGCCATGCAGTTAGTTCAAAGGCTCCAGTCAGAGCACCAGTAGCTTTTGTGTGACTACTGTGAGGAGAAGGCTGCATGAAGCTAACCTTCATGCTTGAAACCTGATTCGTACTCAAGCATTACTAAAAATAACACAGGAACACACATATTTAGGCTTTTGAATTAAGAATGTTATTCGATTTATGTTTGACACAGGATTTCAATGGTTTTATTAAATTGAGAAAGTAAATTTTTAACGCAGACAAAGTAGAAGAAGGTCACAGCTACTAAATTATATAACCTATCTTGATACTTTGATGTCTAGTATACCTACAGTCTTATCAAATGTTTAAATAAATTCAGCATTGCTTATTGTGTCACGGTTTCATTATCGTTCAGTTCCAAAATTTATCTGATTACGTAGTGAAGCAGGTCTACTGTACAAATAAATAAATCTGAAGTGTCTGTATCTATGTAGTATACCAGTACTTATAACAAAAAAGTGTTTTTGATGTGAAACATCTAATGCGGAGGGAGGGTAAAATCGGCTGTTAGCGTGGCGACGCTTTTATTTTACTTGTCCCGTTCAAATCCTGCAAGTTAAATTTGACACACTTTCCGGTTTCCGATGGAGCTGAAATTTTACATACATATGTATATCGTGTGACAATGCAATATTATGATGACATGGAGCTGATCTGATGATGGAACTGGAAGGTGGACATAGGAACTCTATAATGAAACGGCGCAACCCCATTGAGTTTGGACTCGTATGATTGGTTTCGACGAGTACTTTGCCTCTAGATGGTATCCAGGGGCTGATGATGAAGCTGGAAGGTAGCCACAGTAACTCTATAATGAAACGACGCAACTTCAGCAAGTTTGGACACGTTTGATTCGTCTTGATAAGTACTTTGTCTTTAGATTGTATCCAGGGTCTGATGAGGGAGCAGGAAGGTGGCCATGTGAAAGTCTGTAATTAAATAGTGCAACTCCATCGAGCTAGGGCACGTTTGAAATGTCTTGACTAGTACTTCAGTCCTAGATGATATCCAGGGTCTGATGATGGAGCTGGAAGGTAGCCGCAGTAACTCTGTAATGAAACGACGCAACCCCATCGAGTTTGGAATCGTTTGATTCGTCTTGACGAGTTTTTTGTCTTTAGATAGTATCCAGGATCTGATGATGGAGCTAGAAGGTGGCCATAGAAACTCCGTTATAAAACGACATAACTCCATCGAGTTTGGGCTCAAATGATTTGTCTTTAAGAGTACTTTGTCTCTAGATGGTATCCAGGGCCTGACAATGGCGCTGGAAGTTGATCGCGGTAACCCTGTAATGAAACGATGCTACCATATCGAGTTTATAGTCGTTTGATTCATCTTGAGGAGTACTTTGTCAATTTATGATCATTTTATTTCTACAAAATCATTTCGATGTTTGCACATCTGGTAGACGTCCCGTGACGTTTAGTTTTTTTTTTTTAAGTTTTGTTAACTCAGTCTGTTTGTCGGTCTATTTGTTCCGGCTTATCTCTGAAACTAGACCGATTTAGATGAAATTTTCACTGGCTGGATGTTATAAGGAGTAACTTAGGCTAAAGAACAAATTATAGAGGTAAAATTTTCTTTTTCTATATTTACAAATAATTTGTTCTTTAAAGTAGCTGAGCATGTCAAGTGCTTAAATACAGATCAAAATAACTTAGACTACTTATAATTTATAAAAAAGCTCTCTAGCTATTTTGCGCAGAAAAAAAAACTAAATTAGAGGTGAAAGTAAAATTCGCATTCTAAATATAAATATAATCAAAGAATATTTTATAAAAAATCAAATCAATCATATTTCTAAAGGGAGGACTCCAAACTTTTACTTTTCAATCGCATTCATACGATGCGTATACCACCGGCTTCTCAACCTTGGCAGCTTTGTTTATTTCTATTAAGAATCATACCCAATATTTCAAAGCGGATATGCTTAGAGTTCCCCTTAGAACCAAACCCATTGAACTTAGTCTAGTTGTCTAGATGCAGTCTAAGAATATCAGACGTCGCTTTTGTTGGTGTGACCTTAGCTTATTTAATTTTCAAGTTGAAGGTCCCCTTTTGTTGAGAATTCTAATGATGAAATAATACGTCTGGACCAGGGAAGCACTCAATAGGCTAGCTATTTCAAGGTGCCGTATATTGAGATAGGTTATAGTGTTAGAAGGTAACTTAGTCGGTAAGAACTATTCATAACACAGCTGTTCTTTATCTATGAATAGCAATACAGAGGCTAGTATTTGTTTGTTTTTTTTTGTGTCTAGACTGTCAGTTTGTATGACTATCGATTAGATTTACTTAAATTGTTAATTACACAAATTTATAGACACTATTATCATTTACACAAACGAGTTTTACTCAATACTTATATCACCAGCTAATTTTTGAGCTTGAGCAAATGCAACAATAATTTTAAAAGTGTTCTGTGGGTAAAGAATGGAGAATAAATAGATTACAGCCGTTAGCTTAGCTTAGTTTTTAAAGCAATTCTGTTGACTAATCTTAATATAGTAGATATTAGTATTATTTGACTCAGTGTATGCATATGATTAGATTGAGATTGTCTTTAAAAAATGGTTGCACTTAATCTATTTTGGTTTTAATAAAAAAACACTATTAATCTATTTAAAGGGGTTTCTCTGTTTTGATAGATCAATCCACCTAGCTCCCCTGGTCTCTCAAAATTGCGGCATCTTCCCCTAGCTGCAACCATATGGCCAGGCTAAATATAACCAGAATAGTATGCACCATAACTGCACTTACGGATCCCACATGTTCGCAAGATGTTCAGCCTCGTCTTACTGAGCGGATTGGCGCGAAAAAACTCGCCATCTTGAATTACAGGATGCACTTTGAGTATTAGAATCGGTGCACTCGTTTTACTATATCTTAATCCGGACTTTTACGTTATATGAATAACTTTTTTTTTTTTGGAATTAAATGAACAATATAAATTATAGCAATTCTAATGAATATGAAGTTCATAATTGAGTTATATCGCAATATTCTCTCTTCTTTAAAAATGGTCAACACAATTTTAATTATTTTTGAGGTTTTCGTAGTCTCTATGGTAAATACGCCTATATCAAATAAAAACAAAAATAAAATTGTAGTTGTTAAATTTGCTACTCGATATTATTTAGGCGCTAACGATTTTTATACGTATAATTTCCAACAATAATAGGCAAATATTTTTGACTAGCGCATTTCCCGTGGTTTCGCGTCATAGTGATAATATAAATCCATTTTGTATTTATTACTTAAAATCCTTTCTTAGTGCTTTACGGTCCTAGCTCCAAGAGTATGAGCTGTGCATTCATAAGTCAGTCAGTCTGTCAGTTAATCTTTTAATATTAGATATTCAATCCATTTGATAAGTTTGACACATAATCACCGGCTTTTCTATTATCACTGAACAATCTCCTTCGTTTGACGATTTATCTCTGCCACGTGACATTGGCAAAGTTGTGGACATACTCCTGCAACAGCCATAAATCAAGAAGTCTAGATATTCAATCCACTAGGTACTCCATTTTTTATAGATTTCAATTAAAGGGTTTTCAATGTTAACAGCACCCATCCTCGTGGGAGGAATAGTGCCTACCAAACCCAATACAAAGTAAAATTGCCGTGTTTATCCGTATGGTGACCGACTAAAAGAAAGTGCTACCACCCTATTCTATACGAGGCAACTTACTTAAGTAGTTATTACTCCTTGCATTACTGGTTGTAAGGTGAATAATAAATGCTGCAGGAAATATAGCGGAAAACAGCCGTCTATTTATTCATTGAAAAATGAAATGGTGAGCAGCATTAAGTCAGTATTCTTAGTATTGTTGCATCCAGAGAAGGGTGGTTAACATAAATAAAAAACATTTTAAGAAGAAGAAGAAAATTCTTCGAAAATTCTATTATTTCTCGTAAGCTTTTATAGACATGACGAGTAGCAACAATGGAATATTAAGCAGTGGCTGCTGTGTACCTGTTATAGCAGTATAGGTTTGTGATATAAAAACACGAAGGAGTAATCAGTCAGTAGTTTCATAATTAATTTCAATGTCTTGTAAGTATTGTTAATAGTGAGATATAGTAAGTGGCATCTGATGCACTGCCAGTAATTTAAAAAGAATTATAGCCCATTTGTTACTTTAAATAAAGACATCCCAGGATCCATGCTCAGGAGAAAAATGCGAATAAAATGCTTTATGACTATTTCACAATAAACAATAGCTACCTTTCCGAGTTTGGCTATAACAAAAAGTTGTCAATTGAATTCAAGCCCTAACCACTTAAGTTTTATCTCGAAAATATTATTTCTCTTGTATTTTATTAAATTACTTTGGAAAAGTAAATCGTCTCGTTTGATATGTGGAGAGGGTAATATAATTAGTATATTGTGTCCATCGCCAAGTTGTTTTCTACTAAGTACGTATGGATACCTAATCAAGACCATTCGCAAAAGTAACTAACTACTAGGTAGTAAGGCTCTGAAGGACCGTTAATAACAATCATAGTTCAGTTTCACACGATCACTTTAAAAGAGCCTAGCGATGACTTTAAAAAAACTAAAACGTACCCTAATATAATATTATAAGAATCAAAATCTAACTTGAACCTATTTGATAGTATTAAAGCTTTGTTACAATGAACGTAGGATAGTGGCGCGTGCCACTACACAAAAGCTAAAGGGCACGCAGCTGGCGTGGGTGTACGTATACACATACATATAAGCACACACACATTGATAAATAGTAACATAAGATAGATGTGAACAACTAAGTAAATTAATTAGACCAATAAAACATTTACTAATAAGAATTTTCGAGTAGGTATCTGCTATAAAATATCTATCAGTAATTGCGGAAAAGAATGTGCTTCAGTTGATACGTAAGGGTTTCCTCCACCAGCGGAACGGAGCAAGTTATTAATCCTACTAATATTATAAATGTGTTAACTAATAATATAAAGTTTGTAAATTTGTTTGGATATTATCCGCCTAAACCACATAGGTAACATATTTAGATGAAATTTATAGGTAGGTACATGGACTAATACAGGAGTTTTGTACCGACATAAGTAATATTATTCCCTTTATAAGATAGCATACACATTTATTACCCTCTGGATCCAGCTCCGAAGTCCATGCATCTGCATAAATCTGCTGAATTCGTGGACAAAAGCTCGTATTTTATCAATTTAAGTCTTGAATATTTATTTATCTCATTTATTTATAGGTGTATTATTTATCCAGTTGCCAAAAAATATACTTAATTATACCTAAGTAACATTGTTAAAATTAATTGCAAGGCATCATTAACAGTTTAACTGCCATACTTTTGTTTACTTTGATCGGGCACCATAAATTTTTGTTTCGATTACTTTGTAAAACAATTAGTTGATATAAATTTAATATTTTCTTTATAGGATGTGAACGGTTTTCGTTTGATTACCGCGCTTGTGTGATCTAGTCCATGTGTGCGTAAAATTACCATTATTAATGGTATGTATGTGCTCATGCGCAGCACACATATGTAACTTGTATTCACCTAAGGTTGGGTGCGACACCCCATGAAAATTATATTATTGTCCTCAATGTAGCTTAACTTTTGGGGAATTGTCGTAGTTCATTGTGAAACGATTGCAGTTATATATAAACTGAATACAGTAAAAAAATATAAAATACTGCTATCAAGTTACATTACGTATAAAATTGAACATTTTTCGTAATCATTTGTTTACAGCTAAATCACGAAATCCAAAAAAAATTCTACACTTCCTATTTTTTTAGTCTGTTGATTTGATTTACTCGTATAAATCATTACTCTTATTAATTTTGTACCTAATAATTAGTTAAAGTATCGTTGGTATAAGTATCTTGTTAGAGAACGGGCATTACTACAAATTCCATTGGTGGAAAAGTTCCCATACCTACGATTAGAACTCAATACATTTAAATTCACAAGTATACCACCGTCAAGGCAGTCTCATACCTAAAGCGTATTATTTTATAAAAAGTGTAATTTTTATATTATATTACAGTAAAATAAAGTAAACTGCCATAATAATATTTTACGTATTTACTTTTAATAGCAGTCTGTTTTTTTTTATAAATATATGACGTTGAACGGGAACGCTTCACGATTCCGCCCTTTGAATGAGCATGTGTGCAACGAGTAAACGTAAGTACCCCTGTTGATCCCCCCGCGAGCCACCCCAGGTGCGTCCGCGCGGCACGCGCCATTCTTGCCGAAGCCGGCGCCCTGACGCCATCATAAAATACTACATCCTAGAGAACAGTTATTTTTTACTATATACGTGATACAATGTTTCCATGTCCGCTACTAATGCAACGTAAACAATCCTAACATGTGTAAACAGCAATTCATCGTGCCGAAATGAGTTCCATTGGCGTTGTGTTCTTTCGTAACTCATCACTCGCCAAGGCGCAGGTGCTCCAAGAATCCGTGAATAATTCTGTGAACATAACAAATAATGACGCTAAACAAAACGCTCCACGTGAAATTATAATTGTAAGAAAAAAGCAGAAGATTCAGACAACTCCAGCAACAGTGTCAGTTACATCTTTAGTTCGTGCTGCAGAACCAATTGCAAATAATATAGTTGCAAAAAAGCCTCGACATCATGAAAACAATACCGAAGAAGCTGGACGATCACCAACTCCACTTGCTGTGGCTCGTCGAAACGCGCGGGAACGAAACAGGGTACGTCAAGTTAATGATGGATTTGCCGCTCTGAGGCGACATATACCAGATGAAGTAGCCGCCACCTTTGAAAATGCGAACTCTAATCGAGGACCTAATAAAAAGCTTAGCAAAGTGGAAACATTACGAATGGCCGTTGAATACATAAGAAATTTGGAAAACTTATTAAACATTGGTCACGCAGATAAAGAAAATACTTCGCGCCCATCCATGGATTCATTCCCGTCACCAGCATCATCATCACCAAGAGAGAATAGCCAAGAAAGAACTTACTTTTCTATAAATTCACCGACTATTGAAGATGATGATATTGATGAAGATGAAGAATCCTTTCGACAACAATATGTTGACGTAGCAGAATCCTTTCAACTAGTGACTACCCCACATTTATATGATGAAGACGATAATGGGGGGCAACCTCTAACACCATCATCAGATAATCTTCTTGGTCATGATGAAGGAAATACACATCTACTGGAAGGGCACTTTACGTTTCCTAATTCAGCAGAACAGTTTACAGTTATCCCAGAACAAAATTATCTGAGTGAAAATGATGTGCCTGTGAATGAAAGTGATTTCGAAATTAAATATTCCGAAACCTTGAATCAACAAATACATCATAGTTTTAATGAGGGAACTGATCTCCCAATAGATGCAATGAATTCTGGATTATCTTTGGTTAACAGTGAGTACAAGCTGAAAGAAAAGGATATCTTATTTGTTAATAATAATTATAGTGATGATATGGAATTGAAAAAAGAGCTTCCTGATATTCACGTAACCCCTGAAGACAGAGAACAATTTGAGGAGACTTTAAAATGGTGGCAAGAAAAAACTAGACAAGCCCGTCCTATAAATAAGCAACAATAATAAATGCAGTGCCTATTTGGTATTTTAAGTGAACTTTCATGTAGATAACTATAGCTTAAAATATTTATAACGATAGAATTATAGTGTAAAGTGTAGTAACATACAGCTGTAAGTGCCAAAGTCAGTTGACAGCGCGGGCGCAAGGTGTGCTGTAACGGTCAAGAGAAACCCGCACTTTAAACATGATGTTATATTGTACTTATTACATTTTTATAGCTCAATTTCAATTAGATTATGTTTGCATAAAGTGTAAATATTTATGCATGCGGGGGCACTCTCTCTCTCTTTGTAGAAATTATAACACTAAAATAGTGCCTTTTATTATTAAAAAGATTGTGATGTTAGATATTAGTGTTTTTGTCAATAAAAATATTTCTATAATACTGTGTTGATTTTGGTACAATTTAAATTTATAGTAATCATGAGCCCTTTATAGTTTTCCTGAAACTCTTAATTCTAAATGCCTATTTTATCAATTGTCAATGATTTTAGTTCCCATTAGCTATACCTAAGTTTTCATACCGGTCTTTGAGACAAAAACTCTTTATTTTAATGCACCGAAGACCACCGTAAAACAATCACATAATCTTTATACCCCGTGTAACGGGTATTATGTAATTTTACATAAAATTAATCTTAAAAAGAATCAATTATAACTTAATGTGAAGAGAGGCTGAGAGGCAAACCTAAATTTGTTTGTATGTAATGATTAAAATTTGTACTTAATGAACTCTGTAACCTTGTTAATTATCATTAATATCCTTCTATTTCCTTTGAATACTTTCCTACATATTTTTTATGTACTTGGTTATTAGTTAATGAGTCGCTCCGGCTACGCGTTGCTGTGACGCACTTACTTATTACAAATAGGTAAAGGACGTAATCGAGATAAAAACAATCAAGATAAAATAGTATCACTTAAGTTCGTTACACATTTTGAAAAAAAAAACATGAAGTAGTATCGAAGTTCATCGATGACAAACACACACATTTTGATTACGAGTAGGTAGGTATATAATAAAGCCACATGCCACTGCTAATACTTTTTGTATGATTTATTCAGAAATCTTTCGCTAAGTAAATTAATAAAGTTAGGGTATAGTATATAGCCTCTTTTTTTTGTTAAGGCGGGAAAAAAATGTACATGACCGCACACCCCGTCGTTCGAGGCAACGAGAACAGGGTAGTGTGGGGCCCTCACCCACTAAATAAACCCGCTGTGTGCTGTCTCTCCGCCTGTATTGACAGGCTACTAGAACGATGTTACATAACTTCAATGGTAGGGTATACATAGCCTAAGAATACTTTATGCCACCAACCTATTAATTTCCGAGAGTTTCATGCGAAGTGCACATCATCATAGGAAGAGCAACTCTACTATAGCGTCTATTAATTGTTCCATGGTACAAGTCGGTATTACCTTCTAGTCATCTGTGAAGCATCTCCCATTACTCTGAACGCCGAATACCACATATCATGAGGTGGGCCCTAGCATGATGCCATTAATAATAAGAAAAGACGGCCCGAAAGGCCAAACCGTTAACGGTAAGACGAGAGCACTATTATGATTGTAATGTGCCGCCGTTACTCGTCTAAAAAACCAGATTCCGAAGGAGACCCTTAGCACAGAGAGAGTATGAATTAAAAATAAGGGTGGAATTTAAGATTTCATTACTAACAAAACTAACGTTAAATTTTATATCGAAGTTATATTTCGTATATTTAGGACAATCCGTTAATTTATTTATAATAATATTGTCCTTAATAAAAGTTTATTAAGTATTCAGTAACATATATCTTATAAAATAATTTGCCATGAAAAAATCACATTCCTTTATATTAAACACAAAGTGAAAAATGTGAAATCGAAAATAACAGTCACGAGCAAGATTTGAACCTGCATCTCCTGGATACCGTCTAGATGCTTTGCCAATTCAGCGATCGTGACAATTGCTCCTCACTGCTAATTTCGATAACTTATTCATACTTAACGTCTTTGATAAAAAAAATCTAAATATTTATAGGGTTGGCGTCATTCCATCCATCCATCCATCAGCCTTTAACGTCCACTGCTGGACATAGGCCTCCCCAAGAATGGGGGATAGTGCCGTAATCGCCACGCTTGGCAGGCGGGTTGGCGATCGCAGTGGACGTTGTTAATACTTGAAGGAGTGCTGCTGCCCACTCCCTCGATATTCCCTTAGTCGGCTCTTACGACTCCCATGGGTGTAGAGGGGTGGGTCAATTCTAAAGCCGGCCCCACACTGCTATCATTTTGCGTCATTATTAGGTAAAAATGTTAATTGTAGAATTAAGTTTACCTGGTCAGTATAATGTATAAAAATACTGTCGACAGATGGCGCAGGCGTCACCCAAAGACGTTAAGTATGAACGTGTTATCGAAATTAGCAGTCAGGAGCAATTGTCACGATGGTTGAATTGGCAAAGCATCTGGACGGTATCCAGGAGATGCAGGTTCAAATCCTGCTCGTGACTGTTATTTTCGATTTCACATTTTTCACTTTGTGTTTAATGTATAGTGTTAAGCATGTCAAATGCTAAAAATATATATAAAAAATATCTTAATACATTCCTTTATGATATAACATATAGCTTTACTCATGTGCGCCGCGTAGGTAAGCCTTTATAAATAGTTCTAAAAACCAGCCAGGGCATAACCCGTGACGAAGTTTCGGGAAGAGCTAGTGTACATCTACCTACTAATGTAATTGTAGACACTTATTTAGATACTTTTAAGCAAATATGAAGGTATTAGAATATTTTTGATAAAATGCGGAATTGTCGTCGTCAACATTTGTATAGAATTTCAAGTTATTTCCAAATTTGTACACATTTCAGTTCCTATTTCTTACTTCGTTACGCACGCTCGAAGTTTCCGGGGTGTAATTTAAATTTCATCTTTAGTTTTTTTTCACAATTTTTACATCACAATATCGCTATATTTTACGGGATGGTTGCACGCTATTTTGGCTTCCATTTAAATATTTTACGCCCCATTCGTCAGGCGCTGTTCTAAATGATTAAAGTTTTTGATACAGCTGGGTGCATATCGATCATAGTAAGAATTTCTGTTTCTTTAGCCTAGTTAACCAATATATGAATCACTTTGTGTTTAATGTATAGTTAACCAATAAGTTAAAAAAAAATATATAATTTCGTCCCAACACTGTTTAACTATTATGACGACAAATTATTTTGGTAAACATCAAGCGGAGCACATAATTTGTGCAATTATAGCCATCAGTACTGTGATAGTGCAATGTAAAAAAAATACTGTATTCGATTATTTAGGGGTGTCTTTACTGTTTGTGAACAAACCACATTATCATGCACGGATTTTGATGTAACTTATTTTGTTTGATAGCTCTTAATTAGACTTAAAAAACGAGTATACGTTTTATCCCTCTAATGTATCGGGAATCTAAGGTATAACTTAAAAATTAGCCTTTTCAAAGGGCAAATAGTAAAGTAGCCATATAAAATTGCGCATACTTTAATGGTTACTAGAATAAAATGGGCAATAAATGAATTACTTAATTTAAAGATTCTTATATAGATTAAACAGTAAAATAATAAAATTAACACGTATTGAAAGCAATCGGTACCCACTTTATTTCTATAAATGCCACATTAATTGTTCATTCAGTCAGTTAGTCAATCCACTTTGTAATATTTTAATTCGGTGATAAACAAATTATTACTAATACTGTAAATGTTAAAGTGATTTGTTTTTTTTATATATTTGTTACGCTTCCACGCCTGCTGAACTGCTGAAGCAAAAATCAGGAAAATTTGCAAACAGCCCAGATTAGAAGATGAACGAAAAAATGGATGGATCTTTTAAGATAGCTATTTTTGGATATACATCATTTATGTGCCGTAGAGTACATAAAGACATATTTATATTCTTAAGTCTACGTGGACGATGTCGTGGGCAGAATTTAGTACTAAATAATTTGTATCTTTACGTTACTTTTATTGATATTATTAAAAGAAAAGTATAGGTGACATTAGAAAATAGACTAGATGGAAAAAATCAAAGTATTTCTTTAAATTGCAGTAACAATAATTAATACCGCCTATCCCTTTCCGCGGGTATCTTACGAGGAAACTACGGTAAGTAGCAATTATACCCATTATATTACTACTGGTAGGGATGGGTACCAAGTGGGAGTACTCGCTTGTTATCTGGCCAGAGCAGGACGGCACCACTATCTTTAATGTGACAGACCGATAAACGCCTTTGTAACCGGAGATAGATGTCCATTCATTCATTTCCATACGTGAAAATGAAATGATGAGCAGCCGAGCGGCTTGGCATTGTTTTTGGTATTGCTAAGTCCATAAGCAACTGTTTTAACTTGACACTAGATGGGCCGTGGCTCATCTGCAGTAAGCACCACATTCTATAAAAATATAATAAATAAAAAAATAGCATATATTCAGTATAAACTTCCACAGTCTACACCATTGTCATTAGATACGCAAAACGCAAAATGCTTAAAGTATGTTTTATATTATTGCTGCAACTGTGTGCTTAACCCCTTTTTTTTGTTAAGGCGGGAAAAAATGTTTCTAACCGCTCACCCCGTGGTCCCCTAAAGAAGCCCGCCGTTTTTTTTTTTGTTTCATGTAGTGGCACACGAGCCACGGTCCATCTGATAGTAAAGGGTAACCGTCGCCCATGGACTTGACTATACCGAGTATTGTCAAGCTGCTGCTCACCAATTCCTTTCACAGATATGAAATTAAATATAAACGCCTATCTCCTGCTACAGCCAAAATGCAACAATGTGCTTCATGGCGGGTCACACAGGAGAGGGTGGTACCAACCCGCTCGGGCCCGATACCAAGTGAGTACTCTCACTTGGTACCCAGCCCTACCACCAGCCATGCAATGGATGATAATTGTTTACTTCCCTTAGTCGCCTCATACGACACCCATGGGAAAGAATGGAGTGGAGACACTTGTATTCTTAGTCCGTCACCACACGGACAAAGAATACAAGTGCCGTGTGCCGTCTCTCCGCCTTTATTGGCGGGCCATCCATTCATCCATCCATCAGCCTTTCATCGTCCACTGCTGGACATAGGCCTCCCCAAAATGGGGGTTTTACCATAATCGCCACTCTTGGCAGGCGGGTTGGCGATCGCAGTGGATGTTTTTAATACAAAGGAGAACGCTGCTGCCCGGTCCCCCGGTTATCCCTTAGTCGGCTTTTACGACTTCCATAGGAAGAGACGGGGTGGAGCTATTCTTGGTGCCGGCCCCACATGGCATTGGCGGGCCACCGGAACCATATAACATTCCTTCAATGGTCAGCGTGCTTAACCCCTACGGGTATTATAGTTAGTGTATCACAGTTGAAAAACTTTGTGAACGGCTAGGCGCTGCGTAATTATTAAAATCTACAAATGTGGACGTTCTGTTTTATAGAAATAGCTGTATTATTTTTCTAGGCCAACTATAAGTACAAAATATAAATTGGTATCAATGTGAGACTTATTTTGCCTACAGTAACTATGTAAGTACCATAGGTACTTTAAAACTCCTACTCAGCGCATGTTTTTTAACGTTGTTTGTGATCTACATTTTAGTGAACAGTCATCCATCCATCCATCAGCCTTTTGACGTCCACTGCTGGACACAGGCCTCCCCAAGAGAACGCCACAACGAGCGGTCCTGTGCGCTCATATGGGGGAATAGTGCCGTAATCGCCACGCTTGGCAGGCGGGTTGGCGATCGCAGTGGATGTTGTTAATACTCGAGGGAGTGCTGCAGCCCACTCCCCCGGTATTCCCTCAGTCGGCTCTTACGACTCCCATGGGTGGAGAGGGGTGGGACAATTATAAAGCCGGCCCCACACGGCAAAGTGAGCAGTCATTGTTACATAATATAATCCTTTATCGTTATCTACATAAATTATTGGTACATTTTCATGGTATGCCTACCGTTTTACCTTTAATAAAACATGAATACCTACGTCATGTAGGTACCTACTCTAGGGTTTTCTATATTATTTTATTTATATATTAGACATACCTATTATTTATGTCTGTAATGTCGCCAGAAAAAGATAGCATAGCATAGATTTTTTAATGTGATAGAATACTGTACCGTATTAGTACCACCAGATATAATTGAAATTAGTCAATTTAGTAGGTAACCAAAAAATCAAAACATGTGTGATCAATATTGCTATATTTCGTTTTAATCTGCAAGATATTATTTTTGGCTTAGTTCTGAAACCTTCGGTTATGCAGTACCGAAGTTATCAAATCACTGCAGAAATATTTCTTATAACTTTAACTGATAACAGTCAAATGCATAAGGAGTTATTCAGAAACAATAAAACTAACTACAACGACCTATATCATTTACAATCTTGTATACGTTCTGAAATATTAAATCAAGTTTCTTGTGTGGGAATTGCGGGTTCTTTTATCATGACAAAACCTACAAGGAAGATATCCTGATCGATGCAGTTTGAAAAAAGTCCGTTATGCTTGCCTTTGTTGTCAATGGAATAGAGCGCCCATTCAATCTTGATAATTGCATAATCTTGAAAGAAAGTAAAATACTAGGTATAATCATTGAGTATAGGCAATAGTAAAGAACACTTAAATATTAATTATGATACTTATCTAGCCACAATTAGATATTACCTAGATAACCCATTTATGCTATTATAAACCTGTAACGAATCTATGCCTGTACATTTAAGATATTTGAGAAAAAAAAATATTGGGCTGTAACATACGTTCGCTACTTTATAGGTAACCTGAAGTAAATATTAAAACACGATTAAGATTAATATAGTAATGTTATGTCTCTCTGTAACTTTAATTTAAAAATCTATTTTAATTTAAAAATCAATCAATCGGTAATACAATAAATAACAAACACAATGATTTTGTTAATTTAAAAAGGTTAATATATTTATTATGATTAGCATACTTATTCAAAAACAAGCCGCCTTAATTCTATTGCATTTAAATAAAATAATAAATCGAAAATAATTTTAAAACGATCAAGTATGTTTACTCTCACTACTTAACCAAAGTAAAGTCAAAGAAGCTACCCTATTGTTGTATAATATTTATTCTTGCTTAGATCTCCACGGAGTCTTTCAGCGAGGTCGACACCATTGTCACAGGGTTCATGGGAACGGGCAAAAAATGGACTTTACCTTTAGGGTACTACCGAATTCACTAAAGAAACTGAATAAGCATTTTTTTAGACATAGTTCGCGCATCCACGTGTTTCAAGATTAGGATAACGTATATTTTGTATTTAATAATCTGTGCATCTTATGCAGAGGAACTCTTAGAAAATATTGTGTATGTTTGTCTAATTAACAAAGACATTTTTTGTTATAAAATAATTTCTATGAGTGTTAAATTTTAAAAAAGAATGTAGGTATGCGTGTAATGCTTAGATGAACTACTTTTAAAAGTTTCTTTTTTTACTTTTCTAGTGCTAAAGCTTTGCTTATCCCAGCATAAATGGGCCGGCTCGATCGGGAAGTGCCACCCTCACACGTATCGTATGGTGAGTGAGAAGGCCATAGACCCAAACCCCCTATCCTGTCCTTATTATCCTTCTTATCCTCTCCTTAGCATCCCACCTATCTCCTCTTTAATATATTCCCTATCCACCCCCAATCCCTTTTCTTGGAGATGGCAACGCGTGAGTGTTGCCTCTGGTGTTGTCAGCGTCTACCTTATACATATTCCGTTTTGGTCGTGGTCGTGTGGTCGGAGCTCGTCAAATCGGAATGTCTATTAGTAGTCTTTTCCTATAATTTCGAATTACCTACCTTACCAAATATCACCTAGTAGGGATATATATTTACATATATTTCGTATTAATTAATAATACCCGTCGTGTACATAGTTATATTGTAAAATTAAGTTGAGGCTAAAGAATTATTTCAAGAAGATTCGTGAAAAGGTTTAAATTGGCATCATTTATATGTAGGATTAAATTAGATGTTTCCGAATGTGATGTCATAGACTACTTTAGTATCAATTTAAATTAGGACATAAACAAGATGTGTCGATGGTTAATCATAAGATGGCAATACGTTGCAAAGGTGTACATGTTGTAAAAGATTCTGATTAAAAGTTTAAGTTATTGTGCTGATTAATTTTGCTATTCCCAAAAATATTCCTACAGGAATTTTGGGGGCTCATCCGGGATATAGCAATAATATCTGCACAATTTTTAAAAGTTGAAATAGGTGGTCCACGTGTTGGTTGACTAGGTGAGCCGGCCGGCGTGTAAAATAAGAAGAAAAGAAGTTGAGAAGAAGAAATAAGTTACATTACGAAGAAAGAAGAACTATATTAACTACCTACGTTTATAAGAAGATTATCACGAGAAAAATGCTGGAAGACGAAAAATCGCAACCTACTAGCATGCTATCCCGCTTTGCTGACATTATACTGAAGTTTAGTGGTAGCGATAAAACCTATTTATCCACGAAATGGGCGCAAGATGTTGAAGATAACGCGGAAATCTTCGCATTGTCAGCCCAACAAAAACTCATCATCGCACGGAGATCGCTAACCGGCACCGCGGAGCTGTGGTTAAAGTCCGAAAAAAACGTTCAAGACATATGATGACCCCAAAGCGGCGTTGCTCAAAGAGTTCCCAGACTCCGTCAACAGCAAGGAAATGCACGAGGTAATGGCGGCCCGCAAAAAACGTAACGATGAAACTTATTATGAATATCTTTTAGTTGTGAAAGAACTCGGAAGGCGTGCGAAATTTCCCGACTACGTGGCTATTCAATACATAATTGATGGCATACAGGATTACGAAAACAACAAAACCATGCTTTACGGCGATTCCACGTACATTGAAAGAGAAAATTACTATCTATGAGTTGATGAAGAACAAGAGTAAGAAACGTCAAAATAATCCGTCTGCTGGCATCTCGAGAAACGAAAAAGAACTGAAAAATCATGAAAAGTCGACACGGCGCTGTTTCAAATGTGGTGAAGAAAATCATATGGCCAACGCATGTCCAAACGGTGTGAAATGTTTCAAATGTAACATGTTCGGCCATATTGGAAAAGATTTCTACAAGAAAGTTGGACCAGAACGGAAATCGATGTGTACGAAGATTGTTTCACAAGAGGGCGCTGTTAGTGTTCAAGATGGCGGTGACATCGCGTCCTGTGAGCGAAGTACGAACGATGTGAATTTAGGAACGGGGAACGCAAACTGTCATCATTCGGTCAAGTGTCAAAACTGTCAGTCGGTGTTTAACGTAAATAGTGAATTACTACAAAATAAATCGGTTAAAGTTATCAAAATAAATAGTGTAAACGTTAATAGTCTTATAGATTCGGGCAGTGATTTAAATTTAATATCGTCAAATCTATTTTTCGTGCTTAATATAGTAAAATACGATCGGGTCAATGTTGCGTAGACCGGTATCGGCTCGAGTAAGGTAATCTTTAGGTAAATTTAATGTCAAGATAGAATTAGAATGTTGTTGTTTAGATGTAGATTTTTATATTGTTCCACCAGATGTAATGCCATACGATGTTATATTAGGTCAACCATTTTTAGCCAATATTACGGCTGTAATTAATAAAGGTTCAGTAACTGTTGTACCCGACGATAGTCATGTTTTTCCACAATGTATTGCTGTTGAACTGCCAACAAAAGTTTGTTATGTGTCTGATTCGCAGGTGGCTGGGAAAGTTCAAGAATTAGTCGATAACTACAAACCTTTGCGCACGAAAGAAGCACCAATAAAAATCTAAAATAATACTGAAAGACGATATACCTATTGCATTGAGACCAAGACGGCTGTCACTTGTAGAACAGCAAGTGATTGAACAACAGGCGAGTGTGTGGTTAGATGCTGGTATAGTTAGACCTAGCTTCTCGGAGTATGCAGGTCCTCTGGTCCTTGTGAAGAAAAAAGATGGCACGCCTAGGGTGTGTGTAGATTACCGCCTGATAAATAAAAAGATGGTAAAGGATGAATTTCCATTACCAATTAGGTATTGATGACCATATCGACAAATTATCAATTGCTAAAGTGTTCAGCAAACTTGATTTGAAAGATGCCTTTTTCCATTTGAGGTTAAATGAAGATTCTGTGAAATATACTTCGTTTGTTACCCATCATGGCCAGTTTCAATTTTTGAGAATTTATCAACAACACTTTGGGAATCCCACTAGAATTATTAGTGATCGAGGGACAGCATTCACGAGCAAGGAATGAATTTGAAGAATACTGCCAAGAGGAAGGAATCAAACATGCTAAAATTACTACAGGAGTGCCACGGGGAAATGGTCAGGTGGAGAGGATACATCGGACTATTATATCAGTTCTCAATAAGTTAAACGTTGACCGTCTTATTACAAACACGGACTAAGCCGCGGTTTAAACCTGGACTAGTTGGTCCAGGTCTAACTTATAAACCATTGACTAAACTTAGTCTTATTACAAAAATAAATAAACCATGGACTTCCTAGTACTGCGATTTAGGTCTTTCTAAATAATATTGTTCGTTCAGTGCGTCACCATTCATTACGCATGCTTAGAAAAGAACGTGTTTTATAGAAAAAATATTGGCGATTTATTTAGGAACGAAGAAAATAAATAGAAATTAGTATATTTAAATCAGTTATCACTTTTCTTTTGATTATCATTTATTCTGATACAAAAATTAATTATGCTGGTACTTTATTACACGATTACCCGGTTCAATCTTTGTGGACGTAAAACGGAATAAAGTTGTTGCGCTAGGATATGTTATAATGACAATAAAACACTAATTTGTGAAACCTCAGGATACAATACGAATCTTATTAAATTAATATTAAAGAAAACTGTTGCGAATATGTAATACTGAATACCATGGAAACATTTTTCTATAAATGTAATTGTGAGGCTAAAACTTTATTATTATTAAAATAATACTTAGTGCATCATTTAATACTGTTTTATTTTTCTATATATATTATTGCCATTTAAAGTTATTTACCAGGGTGTTAATACCTACACTGTGCAAGACATACCTGTAGGTATGTGAAGATTTTAATCCTTTGAGTGAAATGAAAGTAACTTAAGAAAACAAAGAAAAGAAAGATAAATACCTATTTATTTAGTTTCTTCAACATTCAAATCACATACACTATACTTATGCAATATTATACAACTTGTAGAAGCTAAAAAGGTCCTACCTCAGCCCATCACTGTTTTTCAGGTATAGGTACCCTTTCGAGCATGATTCGAGTGCCACAATACAATACTTTACCGTTATATTAACTATATAGATAGAATTAATTTATAAGACAAGAAAAATAGATGTAAAATTTTATTTATCCTAATACAAATTTACTCATTATATAAAATATAAACTTTAATATCTTGAGATTGCTAGCTGATTCTCATCTATTTGTCTTTAGTGTCCACCATTGGATTTTTTATTCAAATGTAATAGTTGTTATGTAGAAGAAAGGTATAATGTTATATTGCATTGATGTATTTTATTTCTCCTCTCTTGTTTGTCCTTTGGCAAAGTCTTGTCTCACCTTTTCCATTTTGTATCTTCTTTTATGTACAAAGGTAAATCACAAAAGATGTGTGCCAACTACAATTAGTTATTACATACAATTAAAAACAATTATTCCAATACATTTCACAACACATACACAATTTGGATGTTATCTTGATTGAATCCAATTCTACAGGAGATAATTCTGAGAGAGCGGCCATTTAAATATCTTTCACATAAATTAAATCAAACATATTAATATTCACTTTTCACATAAAAAAACATAAAATCATAATTGAATGAATATTTTAAGAGTTCAAGAGGAAAACAGGAAATTTTAACAGAAAACGTAAAGAAAGTACCTACACAGTATAAAGAGGGTGACTGGGTTGCCATCAAACGCACTCAGTTCGGATCTGGACTGAAGTTAAAACCAAAATACCTAGGACCCTATCTAGTCACCAAGGTGAAGGGTAACGATCGCTATGATGTGAAGAAGGTTGATCTTATGGCAGAAGGACCTATCAAGTCATCGTCAGCGGCTGACTCCATGAAAAAGTGGCCCGGTGGCTAAACCTTTATTAGGTAATTGTTTTCTGTTGTTTTTTTTTTAGAATAGTTAGTTCTTATACTTAGTGATTAATCATTACATCTAGGGTGTTATTCAATGTCAGCTGATAATAATATTAAGATTTTTGATTTAAAAGTGTACTTAGCATAAGCGTAGCATTGTACTTAGTTTAAATTGTGTACTAAATATCTGATATGCAACAATATTTTAAGTTGTGGCCGTATGTGAAATAGATCCATTTGTTGTATTTCTGAGGTCATAAATTAAGCAGGATGGCCGAGTTGTAGGATTAAATTAGATGTTTCCGAACGTGAATGTCATAGACTACTTCGGTATCGATTTACAATAGGACATAGACAAGATGTGTCGATGGTTAATCATAAGATCAAAGAGTAATACGTATAACCAGAAACATAAGATGGTGATACGTTGCAAAGGTGTACATGTTGTAAAAGATTCTGATTAAAAGTTTAAGTAATTGTGCTGATTAGTTTTGCTATTCCCAAAAATATTCCTACATAATATATTTATTATGTAGGTACAGACTAATCCGGTCGCTATGACCGGATGCCCTATTATATGTGAACCAGAGTTTTACACCACTAATAATTATATTAACCTACGTAAAATTAACTACCTTTTTTTTTAACTGACCTACCTGCTCTTTCGCACGGGCTATAGGCACTTGAACCCTAATCGCGCGGTTCTAAATTACGTAGGTAGGTATATATTTATCTGAAAAGGTGTACATCATGCACAATATCTCTGAAACATTCGCATCTTTGATGTTTCATTTGCAACTGATAGCATGAGTAGGTACCATACGAGCGGCGATGTCGTTCGACATCAATGGCGTTTCTCTACTGTATTGTTAGCCTATATAAATAAATCATTATTTTAGTTTAAATATATATCTTATGTTTCTATTCTATAATTAAATTAAGGACTAGTATAATCTTAAGTCACTCAACCATCTCCCGAAAGTCAAATTTGATCACTAGTATAGTTGCTTTGATGCGCCCTCTACCGTAACGAGATGGTCGGGTGACAGAGAAAACTTTATCGTCATCAAATCGTCGATTTGATTATTATGTTGTTAACCAGCAAAGTGTGAACATCAAGCGCGTTAACAGTGTACTTTGTGCATCGTAAAATATAATATTACGTAAATGAATCAACTTGTTTCACTAAGCCTTATAGTATGGATTGTAAAACTGTGATCCTGACATCACTCTTGACATTATATTTATTTCGATTTACATATCTGTTAATTTACTCATTAAATTATAAGGTATTTGCATAAGATAATACAAAGTCATGCTGTAAACAAATTGTCCTTGTGATTATTAATTAATTATTATTTTCAAGTTGTTCTTTGAAACAACCTAATTTTCCATCGTAAATAGGTATTTCGAAACTATTAACATTATATCAAAACAATACCATTTAGGTACCTAACACTTGATTGGGATAAACCGTTAACACTCATATAGAACTTTAAAGATACGTGGAATCAAAATACAGTCAACACATTGAATTGACATGCCATTGCAGCCTAGCAGTAAAAACAAGGTCTACAAAGATAGTGGAATCCAGTTCGATCCCCAGTCCAAGGTTCAGACCTCGTACGGCACACACCTCTAACATTTTAAGACTTTTCGAAATTATGTGTGTATTTGTTTGCAATTTATCACTGCTCGGTGAAAGAAAACATCGTGAGGAAACCTGCATGGCTGGGAGATATGCATGCGTACGTGACGGCTTGTGAAGTCTACCAACTGACTTTAGGCCAGCGTGATGGACTATGGCCTGATCCATCACATCACAAAAGGAGACCCGTGCCCAATAGTGCGACAAAAAAAGGTTTGAAAAAAAAAAACATTGCGATCCCATGTTTTGAACATGGCTTTATTGAATTAAAATTCATACTGTGTACCAAAAGAGTGAAAAGGCACATGTTTACATCTCGTAACAAGAGCAAAGTATAGAGAGCACTCATCCATCTATAAACTCTTTTACTAAAAAAACATCACTTTACCAAACAGACTAATATATCTTTTAGTGTATCCGACATGGGGCCAGATTGTTTGAGATAGCAGACAGTGAAATTGCAGCAAGTTCCTCTCATGACGCCATACGGCGTGCGCGCCACCATAACCATCTGGCGATCTACACAGATTATACAAAAACTACAAATTAACTTTAGCTGTACAAAAAGCTTAAGTCACGGTGGCATATGCTTTTGTTTGTTCATAATAATTAGTTCAATTTAATTTGAAGAAAACACATGGTACTTTATTTATTTTTAAGGACGCTGGTTTACGTAAACTCTGTAAATAGGCTGATTTTGAACAATAATGCAACAATGCTTTTTGTAAGATTTTGGTGATTTTAATCTGCACAAAATAATGGCGTAGTAGTTTAAACGCCAACATTCTGTACTGAGTGTTGTGGGTTCGTCTTTGACAAAGAGCAATTCTTTGTGCATTCAATAGGTGTTTACTCTGAATCTGTATTTATTTTGTGTCTTTAAGTTGTGTTTTGTGAATTAATTGTATATTCTTCTAGAGTCCACTGTGATATAGGGATTATGCAAGTGTTATATTTTATTAAGGAGTTCTTATCGACACAAATGTGTACGTATCTTTCTCAAATTATTTGTTCTTCTACAGAGGATCTTTGGGCTACGACTAAAAATAAGCGAAAATGCGGTACTTATACTAAATTTAAATTTATGTGTACTGTATTTTTATAACTAAAACGGCGGTAATGCCTTTTAAACAACTTCTTAAACGCTATAAATAATAACATTTTTATAGTCCAGATGATTCTAATCATTGTGGACTTCAATCTATCCGTGTGATGACGGATTAATAATACAAGTGTCACCACCCCATTCTTTCCCACGGGTGTCGTATGAGGCGACTAAGGGAAGTAAGCATCTATTGCATGACTGGTGGTAGGGCTGGGTACCAAGTGGGAGTACTCACTTGGTAACCGGCCCAAGCGGGTTGGTACCACCATCTCCCGTGTGACCGGCCATGAAGCACATCGTTGCGTTTTGGCTGTTGTGTATCTGTGAAATAAATTGGTGAGCAGCAGCGGCTTGACAATACTCTCGGTATAGTCGAGTCCATGGGCGAAGGTTACCATTTACCATCAGATGGACCGTGGCTCGTCTGACAACACGTGCAACAAAAAAAAAAGCACGATCTGGTCACACGCTTATTTTGGTGTTGGTTAAAAAAATTACGAATTTGATAAGTATATTCAGTGTGGAATTCACAATATTTGAAAAGAGCTGTTAGAAAGATACAAAAGTACCTATCATCGCAAGCATAGGAACTTATATTTTATGATTAAAACTCTTTTAAATTACTATGAGTTATAGTAAAAGTTTTAGAAAATGAGTTAAAGAGAGTAACCGATTTAATGTAGCAGTTGTAGCTGCAACATTAAATCGGTAGACGATTCAAACAAAATTCTACGTCTGTGTTTCAAACGAAAAAACACCCAATAAGTTCCGGTGTTATATGAGAGCTTGCTGTAAATGTAATGCTATCCCAAGCAGCGTTTGATACGGCGATAGCATAGGCAACTTGGGTGTGAGTGTATATAATATTTTTTTGATTACTTCAAATCTATTTTTCTTGAAAAAATCTTTCTTTCTTCTGATATCAACGTGAATTGCTCAAGTTTATCTTAGACATATGATAATTGTGTTCCCTAAGTATTGTCTATTAAAAGCGATCGAAATGAAAATAGCAAACATTTTTTTAAACTAGTCTCCGGGGCCCGATCTTCAACCTTTTTTTTATTAGGGATAAAAGGTACCTAACCGTACACCCCGTCGTTCGAAGCAACAACCAGGGTAGTGTGGAGCCCTCAACCACTAAAGAAACCCGTCGTGAGCCGTCTCTCCGCCTGTGTTGATGGACCACTGGTATTATCTTGAATTACTTCAGTGGTCCGCCGGCGGCTTACCCTTTCAGGTACCCTCTACTGAGCGACGCATCCGCACACAGAGTGTTATACCTTCGCGGGAGGCCTTGCGGGTGGCTGACGTTCCCCAGTCCATCCATCCGCAGCCTCAGCTATGGTGGCATCAGGCGAAAGTACTCGCGCCTGCGCCGCCCCAGTCGCTGGCGGCGGTTTGGGTTAGCAGAAGAATCCTCCTCCCTGGCCCTCGCGCGGTTTCTTGCTGTGCAGATACTCTATGCCCATACCTATACTATTTAAGCGATCTTTGGTCGAACTTGAAGTTTTATAACGCTAATCCACAAGTCAGGTTCCAAAACTGAAGTAACAATTTATCGCTCAATTTCCAAGCTGTGTATCATAGACAAAGTTTTTGAACGTTAATATAAACAAATATATACCGCAATAAATGGTTCTCAACATCGTCTTCTTAAAAGGCTGCTCAACCATTTCGATTTTGGTCCTTTTTAATTAATTTGTAACATACTGCATGCATAAAGGCATACAAGTAGACGTAGTTTATAACGACTTATTATCTTTCTAAACAAACTATATACTATCGGAATCTGAAACCTTCTCAGGTGGCTTACATCTTATATTGATAATAAATCTTATATTCTCATATTGCCGTGAACATCTTATATGTGGGGCTGGCACCAAGAATAGCTCCACCCCGTCTCTTCCTATGGGAGTCGTAAAAGCCGACTAAGGGATTACCGAGGGACCGGGCAGCAGCGTTTCCCCTGTGTACTAAAAACATCCACTGCGATCGCCAACCCGCCTGCCAAGCGTGGCGATTATGGTAAAACCCCCATTTTGGGGAGGCCTACGTCCAGCAGTGGACGATGAAAGGCGGATGGATGGATGGATTGATAATAAGGTCTCAAGCTGTGGCCATAAGAGGAACGTAAGTAAGAACTGTCTCAAGTTGGATACATAAACGCAGTGGTTCAATTATTACGGAATAAAAGCCTAAGTCCTTCTATTTACTCTGGGCTATATGTATGCCCATTTTTTATAAACCTTTACATTTATCTACTCGTGTGTAACGGGATTTTTAAAACCGATTTTCACATACTTCAAAATGAAACTGCCACGGCGATGAAAGTGAATCTTTGTCAGGGACCGATACAATAATTTAAGATGTTTGTATATTGCATTTTTGATACTGTTATGACTTTCAAAAATAACGAAATAGATCATATAGTTAAAAAAAAGCTAAAAGTCACACTAATTTAAACACAAAGTGAAATATGTGAAATCGAAAATAACAGCCACGAGCAGGATTTGAACCTGCATCTCCTGGATACCGTCCAGATGCTTTGCCATTTCAGCCATCGTGACAATTGCTCCTAACTGCTAATTTCAATAACACATTCATACTACGTCTTTGGGTGACGCCTGCGCCATCTGTCGGAAGTATTTTCATACATTTTACCGACCAGGTAAACTTAATTTTACAATTATATTGTGTGTTAAGCATGTAAAACGCTAAAAATATATATAAACATTTCTACTATTACGCTAATTTTCTAAGACGAGTTTTTTAGTTTTTACCATAAAGACCAGTTAATAAGTTACGTAAAGAAGTAAAAAATAAACTCACTTTCACATTTATAATAATACCAAGCATAGGCAGTCAAAACATGTTTACCATTAAATTCTAAGGTACAGTGCGTGCGTCATGTGTACTGCGAGACCTAATTATGGCAGTTATATGGAACGCGTAGACATGTGTCACTCTGCGGAAGTATGTTATCCGGGAGAATAATACTGTGTAATGTGCTCAAATATACTAAAAAAAATAAACTGCTGCAATGCATTCTCGCTTCCGTTTATTTAAAAAAAAATATGCTATGGCCATCTATAGTACTTAAGCTAAATCTCCTCTACTATGGAGACTCGTAAAAAGCGGTGGAAAACATTGATTGTAAAGAACTTTAACAGCCACAATTTTAACGAATATGCATTTCTCCACGTAGATCACACAGTACCTTATATATAGGGTAGATACTAGATAGAAGACATGGATACTATTAAGTAATGTCCGGCCGCGCCAAGAGAATGCTTAATAAATCCCATTAAAAATCCGAGAACAAAGAGTATGTAATACCGAGACACTCTGTACAGTCGGTAAGTCAAATAAGTTGTTAATAAACACTTAGTTTTATACAGCCTTTTATAAATAAAGTTAACATGCTGAAGAATCGTTGTAAATAATTTTATTTAGATTACTAAATACGACATTTTTAAACTCTTTATTAAATACGATTCTGCCACTGTTCTTTGGAATGTAAGTAGGTATATTTTGTATCGTAAGCATCTAAAGAAATGTTTTTTTTTTAAATTCTAACTGTAAAGGGAATTGGGAGACTGAACCGTGTTTAAAAGTAAGCACAGCACAGCCCGAGTATTGTGGATTCGATTCCCGCACAGAACGGTTGATCCACAAATGGTTGTTCTGAGTCTGGGTGTGCTTTGTGTCTGTGAAATTGTATGTATGTAAAATCCCTCGCGATGCAAGGATTATACCTTAGTACAGTATGTTGTCTTAAAAAAAAGGTTTGTTCTTTGGTTAACTCCAAGTTATATTGTCCGTGTGGTGACGGACTAAGAATACAAGTGTCTACACCTCATCCTTTCCTGGGGGTGTCATATAAGGCGACTAAGGGAAGTAAGCAATAATCACCCATTGCATTACTGGTGGTAGAGCTGGGTACTAAGTGAAAGTATTCACTTGCTATGCGGCCCGAACGGGTCGGTACCACCGTCTCCTGTGTGACTGGCCATGAAGCACGGCAGTGTGTTTTGGCTGTAGCAGAAGATAGCGGTTTATTCTTTCATTTCACATCTGAAAAATGTAATGGTGTGCAGCGGCTTGATTATACTTTGTATTGAATTTGTTTTTTTATGTTGAGTCCATGAGCGACGGTTACCACTATTATTTAGTTAATTATATATGATAATCTTTGTATAAATATTTTTTTTTGTCTGAAACACCCATGCAAAAGCTGCTGTCATCCGTCATAGGAATAACGATAAAACACATTAGATAATACATATTGAAAGAAGTTACAAATAATTATTACATATTGACCCTCACAGTTTGACATAGCCACGTGATCGCGCAATTCCTAAATAAATATGTTAATGTATTTAAATAAATTATTCTAATTATTAAGGGTCGATGTTTCATTATTTCAAGGTGGCGGCTAAGGCACGGTCATTTACTATTGAAATGTAAACGTAATTTATTACGAATATAGAGTAACCTAACACTTGTATATTGAAAAAGCTGATAAAAGTCGTGTCACTTTTTTAATTTGGATTAATTATATTGACAGGTAGAAGTCAGATTATTGACACTGGAACTACGCTCCAGAGTAGTTTTCCGCCTATGAATCCTAACTGCATACTATTTTGCGCCCTAATTGACGCAAAAGCAGGTCGCAGACCGAGAATGTATCTTCGAGAAGAAAACAGCGTTACGCATATTACTGCAACCAGTTCTAGCAACTAATATATCAGAAATTGCATGCTCGAAACAAAATCAAAGGCACAGCCAAGTTTCTGTGTACTATTGAAGACAGAAATGGCCTAACTTTACTTTACCAATAAAAGGGATAAAGAGTATGATAATAATTACTTAATTAGTATCGGTATTTTTCGTCTTTATAACCCCCATCATCTATACTATTATAAAGTTGTAACAGAGCTGTGTCTGTACATTTAGGATATTTGAGAAAAAATACTGTATTAGGCTATATAGACGTGTCTGAACACAAAACATTTTTTTTTAGATTTTTTGTCTGTTTGTATGTTTATCTGTTTATTTGTTCGCGCATCACGCAAAAACTACTAAACGGATTTTGATGCAACTTCTTCTATTTGATAAATCTCTATTAGACTTAACTGGTATAAATTTTATCTCGCTACTATATCGGGAACCTGAGATAAAACCTAAAAACTAGCTTTTGGTTGCGGCGGAACCGTAAGCAAAGGTTAGTACTAACTTAAATACAAGAACTAAGGTTTTTGTTTTCTAAAATTGAGCTAAAAATTTACCCACTCCTATCCACAATGACCATAAAGATTTACATGAGTTTTATTTCGACAGTTACTGCCACCTCTCGTAAGCTAAATCTAAGGCAGAATTCTGATAAACAAGGTAGATGTAGAAATTTTCAAAGTTAGAATCCAACAGTGAGTATTTCGTTAATTATTGCATAATATTAAAGCCCTAGGAGCCGACTGAGGGAATACCAGGAGAGTGGGCAGCAGCACTCCCCCGAGTATTAACAACATCCACTGCAATCGCCAACCCGCCTGCCAAGCGTGGCGATTACGGCATTATCCCCCATGACGGGACTACTCGTTGTGGCATTCTCTTGGGGAGGCCTATGTCCTATGAGATTGGATTGCAGAAATCCTAAAATATTATTGTCACAAAATGTGCCCTGGACCCCGATTCTCGTTTTGTAGAGATAATGTCTAATTAGAGATAATCTCTAATTTTAAAATCTCTACGGAAAATGTCGCCAAAATGTCTACAGTATCATAAAATTGTATTCTCGGTCACAATAGAGATTCTTGTCTTCGACTTTTCTATAGACATATAAAAATGACGTTCCGTTTTCTCGATTATTTTATAAAAGTATCGATTGTGTTGGGAAAAATATCGATTAAGCGATAAAAATGTTTTAAAATATGTTTTAGGTGTTTATATATACATATACCACCGAAGGAATGTAACATAGTTCCAGTGGCCCGCCAGTAACGGCGGAAAGATGGCACACGGCGGGTTTCTTTAGTGGGTGAGGGCCCTACACTACCCTGTTCGTTGCCCCGAACGACGGGGTGTGCGGTTAGGAACATTTTTTCCCGCCTTAAAAAAAAAAGAAGGTGTTTATATATATGTAGCTTCAATTTAATATTATAATTGTATTCATTACTGCACAGTTAGAAGATCTCCTAGTGCAATATTAATATATGTATTATAGTATAACAAAAAATTGTAGAAAGACTACTTGCATTATACGAAATGTTTTACCAAAACAAAACAAAAGTAAAAATCCTACAATATAGTATTATATTTATCAGTGTCGTTTGTTTGTTAATTTGTGTTTCTAAGTATAGAATAACTAAAAAATGCAGGGTCGTGTCCTATACCACCGAAGGAATGTAACATAGTTCCAGTGGCCCACCAATAAAGGCGACGGCACACGGCGGGTTTCTTTAGTGGGTACAGGCCCCACACTACCCTTGGTCGTTGCCCCGAACGGCGGGGTGTGCGGTTAGGAACATTTTTTCCCGGCTTAACAAAAATATGTCCTATGACATAAGACTGGTGCCACTATGTCTATTAGTTCATCCGTCAGTTCCTTCGATAGGCGAAAGTTTTTTTGGAACGCATCACTTAACTCCATAGCGTTATAACGCCACAGGCCTTGCCGACGTGGAATACCCAGTGCCGCATCTTCTGTAGCCTCCACCAGATTATTAATAAATGCGATAATTAGCTAATCACCCATTTTCTTGACTTCCAATTCATATCAAGGATTGGGTTGGAACAAAATTTAAGTTTACAAGACGTTTCACAACCACAAGTCCACAACTATTCACAACAAAAACAAAGTGACGTTCGAATTATCATTCGACTTTGCATTCGACACATGATGTCGATTGCTATAGACTACTCGTTGCATGTCGTGCGCTGAGTGGTAGACATATCTCTAACGTGACATTCCGAGAATACGAAAATTGGTTTTTACTCGACATTCGCCATTTTTTTCGACATATGTCGAGTTCGAGATAAAAGTCTAATGCACGAGAATCGGGGTCCTGGGGGGTTAGGCAGAATCTCATATCTCACATGTCGATCGTATCGTGATCACTGTGATTCACCAGATTTAGATTAGGTATATATTAAATTACGCAGTCCATAATAAAACTTTTACGGCGTGGCCTAAGATTATTACTTGTCCTTAGTCCCCCTTCTCGAGACTCTGATATAAACTAGGATTGTAAAATGCATTAGCACAGTGGAAACTATAGTTATTGTCTTAAATACATGTCATTGATGTCATGTAGTAGTATGAGATGATTTTGGGTTTACATAATTATATATTCCTGAAATAGAATATTTGATTTAAGTATTGAGTAAAGGGCGTACTTGGCATAAAGATAGGAAATCACGTTAATATTGATCATAAACACTAACGAATTTAAATGTACCTACGTCATTGTTATTAATAAATATGTCGACAATATTCTGCTAATACACCTCCATTTGCCGTGTGGGGCCGGCACCAAGAATAGCTCCACCACGTCTCTTCCTATGGGAGTCGTAAAAGCCGACTAAGGGACCGGGCAGCAGCGTTCCCCTGTGTACAAAAAACATCCACTGCGATCGCAAACCCACCTGCCAAGCGTGGCGATTATGGTAAAACCTTCATTTTGGGGAGGCCTATGTCCAGCAGTGGACAATGAAAGGCTGATGGATAAATGGACACCTTCATTATACGGCCCGCAACACTACTTGGCACTTTCAGCTTTGTGGGCGCTTGTGAGCTTGGTGTAATAGTTAAATTTATTTTTTTATATAAACACTTCCTTTTGATGACATCGTAAGTTATTATTTATATTTTAGGCATTCGATATGCTTAGCCATATAAATGTACACAAAGTGCGAAAATGTGAAATCGAAAATGATAGTCATGAGCAGCATTTTAATATGCGTCTCCTGGATAACCATTCCAGACGCTTTGCTAACTAAATCATCGTGACTACGCAACCCTGTAAATAATATATGTGAATATCGTGTATAGAAATAATAACATATTTATAGGGCTGTGCCATCATTATAACACATTTAACGGGCCTATAAGCGCATTAAACTTCTCAACTGACTCTACTCGGAGACTACTCGTGACCACGGCTGGTGCAACTCAGACGAAACGTCGAGGTTAGTCAAAATACATAATAGTATTTTGAGAAGTTTAATGGAAAAAGAGTACTCCGTGGTTATAATGAATATAAAACGCGAACTCTGCCTCGGTGGTGTAGCGGTAGTGTATGCGACTGCTAATCATGAGGTCTCGGGTTCGATCCCCGGGTCGGGCAATGTTATTGAGATTTTTCGTAAAAAGAAAAATTCTCAGTATCAGCCCGGAGATTAAAAATGTGCCCGGTAGACGTCAATAGGCTCGCCCCCTATTACGTGGGACTTAAACATAGCTGGCGAATCGTGGGTGTGTAATACACCTCTGCCTACCCCTTCGGGGAATACAGGCGTGATGATATGTATTATAAAATATTACTATAATGAATGAATGAATGTATACTTTATTATAGACCAAAATACAAGATAAGATAATTAGACAATAATGAAACTTACAAGTAAATGCAGAATGGGCGGTCTTATTGCTAATAGCAATTTCTGCCAGACAACCTTTGATATAATAATATGAAATATTTTAATAATGTCTAATGTTTTTCCTTAAAATGTTATCTAAATCTATCAATTAAATTACTGTGTTAACATTTTACAATGGCTATACATATTGTTATGCATTCATACCGGAATCATGGTGGGAATATTGCATAATGTTCACTCGCATGTGTTTATCTGAACTAAGTGGCGTTCATAACAACCTTGCTCAGAATAATGTATCATTAGAGAAAATGTCACGTGTATACTAAATAATTCTAAGCGTATTAACATTATTATAATTATTTAAAATTTTGTATGCATATTAGGTACATTTAATTTGGTACGTATTATTTAAGTCTGAGTTCGTTTAAATTACGTAGTAAAGAGCTAGGTATAAAATTGACTACCACTGAAGTAATGTAACAGAGGTCCAGTGGGTCACCAATACAGACAGAGAGACGGCACTTGGCGGGTTTATTTAGTGGGTGAGGGCCCCACACTCCCCTGTTCGTTGCTCCAAAGAACGGGGTGTGCATTTAGATACATTTTTCCCGCCTTAACAAAAAAAAGGTATAACTTTGACTTTATGTATATTTAATTTTATTTTCCCTCCACAGGCAAATGCTAGGCTATAAATGCCATAATACAGTAAGGAGGCCAGTGGAAAACTTTTAATGACAACTAGCGTTAATTTAGGTAATAATATTGTATTACATACGTACATCTAATAGCTACTGTTAGTCGTGATGTGGTTGTATCTTAGTTGTTAATAAAATATTTTAGACGTTTTTTTATGTAAGTAAGAAAGAAAGCGACGCATGTTTCCTAGAAATACACGCTTTGTTTCACTGAAGTCTTCTAAAATCTATTGGAAGAATATAGAATCTATATACAATGTATCTCTCTCAGTGGTAGAGCTTTGCTTATCCCAGTATGAATGGGATGGCTCGATTGGGGAAATACCACCCTCTGACAAAAGATCCAATGAACCAACAGTAGTGGTACATACCGTTGTGTTTCATATGGTAAGTAAGAGTCCCGGAAGCTCAAACCCCCTCCCTATCCTCTCCTTGTTATCCTACCTATCGTCTTCTTAATATATTAGCTATCCACCTAATATACCTTTCCTAGAAGATGGCGACGAGCGTGTAATGCCTCTGGTGTTGCTAGCGTCTATAGGCTACGGTAACCGCTTACCAATGGGTCGGGCCGTATGTTTCCTTGCCACCCAAGTTTTACACCACATTTAATAAAAAATTCTCTAAAAAAACTCTCAGTAAATAATGTGCGGTAATCGCCACGTCCACGCTGGTACAATAAAACCACAAGGCATATTGAATAGCCAAAATCAATGGCAGAGTCGAGTTATGCACCAGTCGGAAGGTAAGGACTCCGTGCCGTCGCCCTGCCCACTCTTCCAGCACTGGCTGGAGCGCCCCTATGGTCCAAAGACCGGCCCGGGGCGCCTCCAGCCGCGCCCTCCAGTTGGCCATGGCAGCTCGGCGGGCGTCGCCCTGCCATCTGGCCACTACGCTGGGTGGGGGACGTCCACCCCCCTCCCGCTCTTGCGACGCCCGCTGGTACACCTCGGCGAGCACCTCCGCCTCCGAGTCCCACGGAGGGGTTCCGGCCAACACGCAGGCCGCCTCCGACGACACCGTGCGGTATCCACGAATGACCCTGGACGCGACGACTCTATGTGGCCTCCACAGAAGAGCCCTGTTTAGTGCGTCCAGGGACTCCGCCCACATGGGTGCGCCGTACAGCGCCACCTCAACCTTATCCTATCCTATTTCCTTGAAGTTCGCGACGCGCAAGTAATACGTCTGGTGTTCGAAAGCGGTTGCCGTAGTAACCGGTATGCCTGTTTGTCACCAGAGTGGTATAAATGAAAAATATATTTAATTATAATTATTACACAGTAACTTAAGTAATATAATAACAAATATTGTATGAGTAATCCTTGACAATGTTGTGAATAACAATATTAGTTTAAGAGTTATACAGATAAATGATTCATTGAAATGACAAGGCAAGAGTAAATAAAAAAACACATCTGCATTATTTGCTTAATAATGACTATTATTTGAATTATGTGCAATTAGAATTTACACTATGATTTCTCTAAACCGAGATATGTAAGAGGTGATCCATTTCGAGGTTCCCTACTTTTTTAAAGAAGAAAAAAACAGAAAATTCAAATTTAATGGAGAATGTTTATTATCATTTGAAAGAACATTCTTTGGCATTTATTTTTAGAAGATTATGTCTATCAAATGTTGGCCGTTGCTACGTCGCAGATGGTCCATCCGTTGAGTCCAATTTTCGATGACTCGTTCGAGCATTTCGACTGGTAACTGGCGAATGACACGTGTGATGTTTTCCTCCAATTCCTGAATCGAAGCGGGTTTGTCCGTTGCGGGCCGCTTGTGCCGCGTTGCTGCGTCGACGGTACTCATATTCCAATTACTCATTACATGACTCGATTTCTTTTTAACATATCCATGATGACGAAAATATTCAAATGCGATTAAAACAAACACTGATCAATAAACATATGACTACTTTTAGAAAAAGAATACCATGTTTTTAAAATAAAATTAATTTGAAATTAGAATTCTTAGCCACACAAAAATCATTTTGATTTGAAATGACCAGACCAGAGAGCGGCAATTTCATAGGTAAAGACCTATTATTACATTTTACCTGGAAAGGCCCAAGTTATGACTAAGTCATGTGTTATCAAATTAAAGGTAACTATTAATTATCATAAGAACTACAATTTACTCGTATGTCTAGGTAAACCTGCTCAAATTCGTATTTATTATATTTTATAATTTATAATAATTGTATAATGTCCGTATTACGTGGGACTTAAACATAGCTGGCGAATCGTGGCTGTATATATACACCTCTGCCTACCTCTTCGGGGAATGCAGGTGTGATGCTATGTTTTTTTTTTAACTATGGCAGCCACAGACCACGGCCCGCTCGATGATACTAGTAACTAGTTAGCGCTGCTGAAGGACTCAGCAGTACTTTCCATTTTAGCCTATCGTGAAAACCGGTAGTTCTTCAGATCAGGCGATGGCTCAACATAAACGTGCGGATAGAATCGCTTCCCCTGCATCCAGAATATATCAAAATGCTTCATATCAACTAAAACTATATAAACGGTGTTAACCAGTCACAGACATGACAACAAATAACAACATTTACTAGTACCAAGTCCTGTTGGGTATTCCATATTTTATGGCGAATTCTTATTAGTGTACATTTATAAGAATAAATGTGAATGTGAATTTGTTTGGCCTGAACTAATTATAACCGATCATCATTAATTTATATAGTCCGTAGCCCAGAAACGAACATATTTTTTATATGAATGGAAATATAATTTTGCATGAATATAATATACTTTAATCACAAAGTGAAAAATGTGAAATCGAAAATA
Organism: Leucoma salicis; assembly: GCA_948253155.1. Taxonomy (NCBI): domain Eukaryota; kingdom Metazoa; phylum Arthropoda; class Insecta; order Lepidoptera; family Erebidae; genus Leucoma; species Leucoma salicis. The sequence goes on along the minus strand of OX411807.1, from coordinate 10,450,723 downwards.
ACACTAACGAGCAGGATTTGAACCTGCATCTCCTGGATACCGTCTTTGGGTGACCTGGTCGGTATAATGTATGAAAATACTTCCGACAGATGACGCAGACGTCACCCAAAGACGTTAAGTATGAATGTGTTATCGAAATTAGCAGTCAGAAGCAATTGTCACGATGACTGAATTGGCAAAGCATCTGGACGGTATCCAGGAGATGCAGGTTCAAATCCTGCTCGTGAGTGTTATTTTCGATTTCAAATTTTTCACTTTGTGATTAATGTATTGTGCTAAGCATGTCAAATGCTAAAAATATATATATAAATATTAATAGGGTTTGCGTCATTATTAGGTAAAAATCTTAATTGTAAAATTAAGTTTAACTGGTCGGTATAATGTATGAAAATACTTCCGACAGATGGCGCAGACGTCACCCAAAGACGTTAAGTATGAATATGTTATCGAAATTAGCAGTCAGGAGCAATTGTCACGATGGCTGAATTGGCAAAGCATCTGGACGGTATCCAGGAGATGCAGGTTCAAATCCTGCGCGTGAGTGTTATTTTCGATTTCAAATTTTTCACTTTGTGATTAATGTATTGTGCTAAGCATGTCAAATGCTAAAAATATATATATAAATATTAATAGGGTTTGCGTCATTATTAGGTAAAAATCTTAATTGTAAAATTAAGTTTAACTGGTCGGTATAATGTATGAAAATACTTCCGACAGATGGCGCAGACGTCACCCAAAGACGTTAAGTATGAATATGTTATCGAAATTAGCAGTCAGGAGCAATTGTCACGATGGCTGAATTGGCAAAGCATCTGGACGGTATCCAGGAGATGCAGGTTCAAATCCTGCTCGTGAGTGTTATTTTCGATTTCACATTTTTCACTTTGTGATTAATGTATACAAAACGGATTTATCATTTACGTAAAGTATTTTGACCTGACTGTTTGTTACGGCTTATATCCATAACGGCTGGGCCAATTTGGACGGGACTTTCGCTGACCTATAGCAGATGTTACAAAGAGTAACTTATGAAACTACATATTATTTTAGAAAAATAATTATGTAATACATTTCTTTCCCTTACTCAACATACACCATTTTTGTTAAGACGGGCCACTGGAACTATGTGACATTACTTCGTGGTACTCGCCATATGCACCTGCAGGAATGAATGTGGTAGAAACATAACTTATTCCTTTACTTTAGGTAACTCTGTGACAGATTTTACAATTGAAGTATTACGGATTCTATAGTTTTTATTGTATTTTGCAACTTATAAAGCATTATTGTTCTTTAGACTCCGACGTTACTAACGGATGGCTACTGTCCACGCCCTGTCGTCATCAAGGCAGATAACTATTAAAAAATTATTGTTATTTTTATTCGCACAGGTCAGATGGGGTCGGCATACCGTTCTATATCAAGTTTATCTCACTCATTTTGTTGTCACTTGGCTGGTTATTCGCCTCTTATAACAATTTCTTGCATAATGTGTGTATTTTGCACGCCTTATAAGCGAAGCGTTGAGGTGGGTACTATTCTCGCTTTACTAAGAAAAACTGATTTTTACAAACTTAAAATGTCTCTATTTATCATATATTGCACTTGTAAAACAATATTATACACACACATATCAAGAAAAAACACTATTTTTGACACTCATTATATTTTTTATGCCATTTTTGTTATTTAAACTAGTTAAAAACTGTTTGAAAAAGTTCTGTCTTGGACGTCCGTTTGTTGTAGGTAATGTATGTTAACACGATAACACCCGAAACACTTTACTAATCGAGTCTTTTTTTTTCTTATTAACTTCAGTACAACTATAGAGCCCTATTACTTTCCACGGTCTAATTCGATGTGGTTTAATTGTTATTTAAATAAAAAATAAAAATAGTGAATATTTACGCTGGATTCGACACTAAAACCAGCGCTATCCTTATTTTGTGAGAAGTGTGATAACTATTTATATAGACTAATATAGAAGTACTCTTAAAATTAGCGCTAGATGGCGCATAAGACATGAAAACCATGAAATTAGTGCTATCTATGTGATTGATTGAAAACTACTTAGTAAGACCAATACAACTTACTTATCAAATAATCAATTTTATTTTGAAAAATGAAGATTATGAGGCGTGCACTTTTGGATTTTCCAAAGTATTTTTATACTATGTGGGTGGCAAAAATATGGCCCATCTGATGGTATGCGGTTACCGTAGCTTATAGATACTGGCAAAACCAGAGGCACGCTTGCGCGTTGCTATCACCAAGGAAAGGCATAGGAATTGTAGAGGAAGAATGATGTGGAGAGGACAGGAAGGATAATAAATAGGGCATAGGAAAGATAGTAAGGAAAGGATAGGGAGGAGGCTTGGGCCTCCAGCGCTTTCACTTGTCATACGAAACAACGGTAGGGATAGGTAGCTCCCGTTGTTTTACGCTAATCTTCTGTGAGAAGGTGGGACTTCTCCGATCGAGCCGGCCCATTCATGGTGGGATAAGCAAGGCTCTACCACTAGCTTATATTAAATCAATTAGAATTTCCTATTAAAGAAACTCAGGTTTTTATTACACAGAAAATACTCACCATTTTTGTCACACTATCAGCTAAAGAACAAAATTATTTGTCAAAGTGGAAAAACAGAGATTTACTATGAGCAGGATTTGAACCTCCATCCCATCGAATCCGGGGAAGTGCTATGGACCGTTAAGCTATCGCAGTAACCCAACGGCGACTCCACAAAAACTACTGAATGGATTTTTATGCAACTCTTTTGTTAGGCTTAAAAACTGGTACAGTTTTTATCCCACTCCTATGTCGGGAACCTCAGATACAACCTAAAAACTAGCTTTTATCTGCAGCGGCTATTATTTATAATATTTTTAATATTCTACGTGCTTTTTTAAATAAATACTGTCATATTGCAAATGACATATTTATATTTACTCAACCCGGCTGATTTGATTGAATATAATTATTCAATCAAATCAGCCAGAAGTTCACTGCTGGGTATATGCATCTCCCAATTTGTTCCACAATACCAGTCTAATCCAACCGTATTTATCAGCTTCTATTTGTTGATACAAATTTAGTTTTGTATTCTTTATTTCGAAATAAAATAAAGTTTAAAATTTAAAAGTTAAAGCTCATTGGCCTATCGGTCATACCTTACGTTTACCATCATTAACTTTACGATTTATCTTCAATGGGTGTTGATGTTGATAGGAGTTAATGTACCTTACGATTATTATAAACTAGAAAGTATGCATGTTAGTTATTTAATCACGTAAAAACTGCTTAACAGATTTGGATGAAATTACATTTAAGACATACTTTTAGTCCAGGGTTAGGTTCGAGATTACAATTTTTGCATAGATAAATTAATCTTTCATACGTAATTTACTTATACAATAGGTACTAAAGAACGAAAGAGTCAAGTAATCATAATAATAAATATTTTACGATTTCACTTTTATATTTTATAAGCAGGACTCCTCCTACTTGTAAGGGTAGCTTCAATAACATTCCAACAAGTTTTTTTATCTATTTCTCTTCTAATTGATAGCACGTGCATGGTTTCCGTTCAGCCACGTGTTCTATTATAAATTATTAAAATATTCGTTCCACTTTTAACTCTGCTGCCCTTTATAGGGAAATGATATGCAAGTAGTTTAAAATGGGCTAAAATAATATAAAGCACAGGAACTACTTAGTATGAAAATTAAGGCAATTTATTGGAGCATGATTAACGGGAGGGTTGCGGGATATATTAGCTATTATTTATTTGCATCAATCAATAATACATAAATAATCAATTTCTATAGTTGAAAATAGTTGTACAATAATAAATTTGATTGCAGAGATGGCAGTGATTATGATACCAGCCTCCTACCCGAGTGTTGTGGGTTCGATTCCCACATAGGAAAATTCTTTGTTTATCCCACAAATGCTTCTTCTGAGTCTGGGTGTACTTAGTGTCCGTGAAATCGTATGTTTGTAAAGTCCCCCATGATACAAGGTTTATTTCTTAATGCATGAGTGGTGTCCTTAAAAAAATGCCTTTAATTTTAACTACTTGAACTCTTTACTTATTTTATAACTCTGACTAAAAATCGTAGGTTCATGATAGGCAAAGCCGCAAATACGGTCTGCAAAGACAGTGGTTTCTTGTTTGTTTCTGAGTCAAAACTTGTCAAGGCACACCCTAACCTCTAACTTTTTTATATTACCTATGTGCGTGTATTTGTATTTATTTATAAAATATTTCTGCCGAAAATAAACCATTGTGGCGACACATGCATAAGAGTTCTGCTGTTTGTGAAGTCTTCTAACTCAGACTAATCTAGGGTAAACGGCTAGGCATAATTTCACTCACCTTGAGGGGAGATCTGTCCCCGGTCAGAATAAGGAGTTATGAGATAAATATGTGAAGACTTCAAATGTGTTAGTTGCTTTCGGAGATTTACTAGTTCAATCAAAAAAAAAAAACATATTCTGTCATCCTTATTATATTAGTAGGAATAGGTTACATTTGACGAATATTTAAGATATTTACAGTGCTAGTAATTGCCGATACAACAAATACGCAGTCAGTACGCCAAATGGCGTGGTGTCTAGTTCTGACTAGACCTCTATGCCATGTCTTATGAGTTCACTTTCTAAGCAAGGCAACTATTTGTGCAATCCATATATAGTTGCGCTTAGACTGAATGGTTTTTGTTTCCTTTAATTCTGAAGTCTCAAGTGATACAGGGGCTATTCCAACATGTGGCGTGTTTGTCTCTCCCTATGGTTGCAGTAGAATACCAGCGTCAGGTGGTTTGCAATTTCGCTTCTGCTTGACACTATGCTGAGCTGTCAACCATTTGGCTAATGTTCTAATTATTTTATTTTCTTTGTTCTTTTGTATTCAATGGGCTAATAAACGATTTGTCTTTATTTCTTTTCTTTCTTTATATATATTTCTATTTTTTAGAATTAAAATATTTAACAGTTACATCCAGGTTTAATTATTTTGGGACTGAAAGCAGAATCACAATTTTGTTGTTTGTCAATGTCAAGCCTCCTTCAAGTTCATTAACAAGTTCCTCACACTTTACTTCATAAACACTCAAGTCATCTAAAAATAAATAAATCCCGCGCCCAGATGTTTTCCTGGTTACTTTTTTGTGATACCCAACATGTCGCGTACCAACGTGGGAACTTCTCCATGAAGAAAAAAAAAACCTTTGCAGATGTAGCGAATCTTGTAGAGTTACGCACCATATGTGGAGACGGAAAGAATTCATAATTTACCGGAGACGCGTGCCACTTGTCCTGACCTAACGGACTGTGAAATTGACCCTGTGTTTTTATTACATGTGGTGATGGACACTATTTTACTTGTCTTACAACAATTAATTAGTGCCGCTTTGTAGACATACAAAGAGGGTACTTACTGGATAATAAGTGCCTTGTAATTATTTGATTAATGTGCAATCATTACATAGCTTTGTATGTTTTGTTCTGGTAGGTCAACCTTAAAAACTATTTAAGTACCTTTAGTTTCATCAATAATAGTAAATAATAATAATAAATATTCACGGACATTTTACACAACGTCCTCTGGTCCCAAACTAAGCGTAACGCTTGTGCTATGCAATGGGTACCAGATTACGGATATAATACATATTTTACTTTTTTTTTGTAAATACATACATATAATAGATAGAAAACACCCAGACGCAGTACAAATATCTGTGTTCATCACACAAATAATTGTCTTGAGTCAGAATCGAACCCACGACCTCGTGCACGGAAGTCGGTTACACTACCGACTACGCCACGAGACCCGTCAAATGACGGAAAACTTTTTGGTACTAAGATTTAATAACCCATGGACTTTAACATTGAGTACATATAGGTATGCGCCTAGGGTGTATAGAAAATAAAGGGCTGTAGTACATTTGTTGCCTCCTTAGAATGTGAAATATTAAGCCGTTTTGACATCGTATCATCTCACTGTGATTGGCAGAGGCACCGACGCGTGATGTGTGATGCGATAACGATACGATTTTGTGTTTTACATTCTAGCACTCCTGGGTAGATACTGCTTCGCTCGTAGATTCAACAATACTAAGAATATAGTATTCTTATACGCCGCTACTGACCCTTTTATTTCGCGAAAGTAAAATAAAGAATGGATAACTATCTCGCGCTACAAACAACACACACCGAGGTGGCATATGGTTGGTTACATGGCAGTTGATGGTAACAACTCGCTAGGATCCGGTAACAAGTGAGTAGTCCCACTTTATATCCAACCCTACCAGCAATGCAATGGGTGATAACTGATTACTCCCGTTAGTTAGTCTCATATGAGATCCACGATAAAGAATAGGATGGAGACACTTGCCTACTAGGTAACTAGTTACTCTAAAAAGTGGCATATTTTAAAATATTTTAATAGATTTTGCTTTATATCTGGTATAAACAATTGTATAAATGAAAAGAAATAATTCAGATTTTTTATTTCTGATTTATTATGTATCTGTATACTTCCATAAAAATTCCGAAATCTGTTTCATTTAAGATTTTGGTTGAAATATTTTATTTATCAATACATTTCGTAGGAACACATTAAAATTATAGAGTTTAAACTATCGCGTTTCATTACTATGTACTTACTTTAAATGCTTTGAACGGGACTTTAAACGGACTACTGAATAAAACGGGAATAACATAATGCGCATTAAGTCCCGTTTACAGCATTAAAAGTACATAATTATTATGTTTACATATATTGTCACTCAATAACAACTGCGATCAATGTGGAAATTTTTTGGAAGCAATCCAAGGTCAATAACATGATATTAAGTATATTGTTACAAACAAAAGAGCGACTTACATTGTCAACATATTAGATTCAGATAAGGCAAATACTATTTATGTAAATTACCCCAATAATTTGTGGTATAAGTACACAACTTGTAACCATATAAGTAATATGTTTATTTACATACTACGAGGTCTTGGGTTTGACACCTAAGTTGTAGAAAAACACAGATGAAATCACAAGCAAAATCTAGTACACAACAAAAGTAAAACAGTAGTTGAGTAATATTACATTATCGATTGCAATCATATCATACAGTTATATATGTTAATTGACAAACTTAAATTTATTTTGTTGAAGTATTGATAAACATTACACATTATACTATCTACGTATATACATAATACTTATATATATTTTATACCTATATAAATGTTAAGTTTGACCTTTGAGCAGAATAAAGTGATTGAATTAAACAGGCTTGTATATTATCGTATTAATGTCTAACCACGGACACTACCTATCTTAATGTTTTATGTTAAAAATAATTATACGTATTATTTGTGATCAGCTCAGTTTTATAAATAATTCCTTTTTATAAAGTAAGAACTATAGAAGGTACATTCAGCACAATATACTGCCTAAGAAGGAAAAATTTAAACTAAAACGCCAAAACAAAACCAGTTCACTTGATTGTCTATTATGATCAATTATTATCACAAAGGTATTAGAACGATTATCACTGCATTGGTTTACCTAGATACGAAATTAAACTACTCAATTATGTTATAAAATACTTATAATAAATGATTCTTTCTTAAAATATATTCAAGAGATCAATTTAAAATTTCTTTTTATTAAATAAAAACTACTAGAGAATTAGATATTTACTTCATATAATACGTGAAATTTCTTTTGTATCTCTTTTCTTACCATACCTAAAATGTTCTTCAATTTGTAGTAATGTTTTATCCTTTGTTTCAGGTAAACAAAAGAATAAGAACATGGTCCCACACAGTGTGGATAATCCGTAAAACAAATATGTGCCATGATGACCTATGCTAAGAAACATTGCAGGAGCTGACTTCACAACTCCAAAGAAAGCTAGAGACGTCATCATAACACTGATCCCAGAACCTATACCTTTTGTCTCAACTGCAAAAAGTTCCCCTACCATATTCCATGGTAACAGAGACACGCCCATATTTGATACAATTATGTAAAACGCCATTAAGCCTAACGATATAAATGGAGAAATATATGTTATTACACCTGTTTTGTATAAATACAAATATAAAGCTAATATTACTAGAGATAGTGATGTAAAGACACCGCTAATTAAAGCCATTGGCCTACGTCCCGATGATCTTAGCAAATAACATGCCACTGCCAAAGACACGCACCGCAAAACGTCGATACTTAACATAGCAGCATATGTGTAGGATGAATTTGAGCTACTGCCCATCAGTACTTTCATCATATCTGTTGTGTATGCACACACAACATTGACTCCAGAAAGCTGGCATAATATGAAAAACACTGTCATTATAAACAATGGCTTATAAAACTCTGGCTTCTTAATATTAGTTCCAAGAGCTTGCAATTTGCTTTGAGTTTTATTTTTATTCTTTAGATCTATTAACATTTTATCCAGTTCGGTTTTCATTGCTAAACTTCTGCCTCTGTACCACTGAAATGATATTACACTTTCATCGATTCTATTAGAAGAGGCTAACCACGCAGGTGATTCAGGTGCGTAATAAATAATAACTCCACCGGTCAAAGGGAATAATCCGCACAGCAAAGATGCTATAGTCCAGTGGAAAAAGGTACCAAATAAATGCGCTAATAGAACGCCTACTGCAATAGCTAAAGATAGAACTGCTAAAAATAATCCTCTATAAACTGGCGAACTAATTTCTCCTACGAACACTGGCCCTAAAGGTCCCAGCCATCCTTGGCATAGGCCAGTGATGAATCTTCCAATTAATATTAAATATAGAATATCATAGGAAAATCCGATTATAACCCAACCAGTTACAAAACATGTTGCCAACATTAGTTGAGATACGCGTCTTCCAAATCTTTCCATTAGGTATCCGGAGATTACATTGCCGAAAAATAAGGCCAAGGATGATATAGAAGCTGCAAAAAATAAAATCTGTAGTTAGAAAAGCTTATATTTTATGAACAGAAAATAAGTTAATTTAATAATATACGAGTACATACCAACCCATGACACCATTTCTACAGTGATGTCATTTCTGGTATGTTGCAGCTGTGGTATCATAATAGCTGAAATGCCTGATGTTGATCCTGCCGCAACAGTCAACATGAAAACTCCAAAGGATATAATCGCCTGCAAAAAAAGAAAGTAAGATACAATTATTGTTGTGATAAAATTCAACACTAATCTCCTTGAATAATAATTTTACACTAGCACATTTCATAAATTGATAAACACAAAATAACTTATCGCTATGATATTATTAAATATTTATTGATCTATTTAATTTATTTTAAGTGAGAGAATGAACTGGTGAGCTGGTATATATTACCTACTTCATTGTGTACACACACTACACATTGATAATGTAATATTTTATCATAAAAATGGGTTTTCCTTTTACGAAACTATTATGTAACAAAAGCGTTTCGATAAAATGTAACCGTGCAAGAGATGTGAATAATATTTGTTGGCATATATATCCGCAGATTAAAGAATCTGACACAATAAATCCCTGTATATTATTGATTAATATAAATAGTAGGTGTTAACACTTTAAGAAGTACCTAATTATTTTCATTTAACAATCAGCCTACTTATAAGATGTTTTCTTTTTTATTTCCTCGACCTTTACATATAGTGGTTCGAATTTCTTGTTCACCTTTTGTTTTTATTTAATCACTTAAGTACACACATTGTTATGGTCGAGGGAACAAAAAGTGGACTATAAATTTGCGTGCGCCAATTTAATTTGCGTATTATACGTTGTACCTATGTTTGAGTTCTGCAAAACTCACTTTGTGATATTTGCAAGATGACAGCTTTTTAATTATTGTAACCAATGAGCTCATAAGATACTCTTACTTGATAATTTGTAACCCCAGGGAGAAAGTAGGTTGACTGAAGGAATGTAACATAGTTCCAGTGGCCCACCCACACAGACGATGAGACGGCATACGGCGGGTTTATTTAGTGGGTGAGGGCCCCACACTACCCTGTTTGTTGCCCCGAACGACAAGGTATGCGGTTAGGTAGATTATTACGCGCCTTAACAAAATAAAGGATTACCTAGGAGACCTACTTCGGTCTCGCAGTAAATTATATTCATAGTATCACTAAACTTTTTCGAACAAATTTTTTTAAAATTTTATTTTCTTTAGTAGGACAAATAACTTTTACGTTGTATATTTAGTATAGTTAAACTGATATAAGTAGGTTAATCTACAAAAGTAAAAGTATAACCCACACTAATGTCCTCAAAATACTAAACATAATATAATACTTTGATTTTGATGTGAAACATCTAATGCGGAGGGAGAGTAAAATCGGCTGTTAGCGTGGCGACGCTTTTATTGTACCTACTTGTCCCGTTCAAATCTTGCAAGTTAAATTTGACACACTTCCCGGTTTCCGATTGAGCTGAAATTTTACACGCATGTGTATATCACGTGACAATGCAATATTATGATAGCATGGAGCTGATTTGATGATGGAGCTGGAAGGTGGACATAGGAACTCTATAATGAAACGGCGCAACCCCATCGAGTTTGGGCTCGTATGATTCTTCTTGCCGAGTACTTTGTGCCTAGATAGTATCCAGGGGCTGATGATGAAGCTGGAAGGTGGCCACAGTAACTCTATAATGAAATGACGCAACCCCGTCGAGTTTGGACACGTTTGATTTGTCTTTTACTTTGTCTTTAGATGGTATCCAGGGTCTGATGATGGAGCTAGAAGGTGGCCACAGGAACTCCGTTATAAAACGACATAATTCTATCGAGTTTGGGCTCGTATGATTTGTCTTGACGAGTACTTTGTCTCTAGATGGTATCCAGGGTCTGACGATGAAGCTGGAAGATGGCCACAGTAACTCTGTAATGAAACTACGCAACCCTATCGAGTTTATATTCGTTTGATTCGTCTTGAGGAGTACTTTGTCAATTTATGATCATTTTATTTCTACAAAATAATTTCGATGTTTTGACAAATTTTAAAAAATAACAGGATTTTCGTCTAGCACCCATAAAAACATAAATAACAAAATTCGAGAATGTATAAAGCCTCAAAACCCATATTTAAAAAAATTTACGGTACGCTGCGGACATCTTGCATATTCTCAAAAAGTAACATGAGTTACCATAACATTAAAAATTTCAAAATTAAAATACTACGCCAAATAGATTTCTCTTACCTTTCCTGTGTACGTGGAAACTGGCGAAACTTCAATTCCTTAATATAGATGAGGTCGACCCGCAATTTGTAACCGCACACGTAGTGTGCACCATTTTTATTTAAAAATATTTTATCTCGATAGCCCTGAAAAATAGCTCCTGAACGAGTGAGCGTAAATGTTTGGCCGTTCGGGAGCGCACCGCCCGCGTCTCATCCCGCACCGCACCTCACGATTGCTCTGTCTAGATGTCTTCGATTGCCGACTGTATGTTCTTTGACTGTGGTAAAACACTCATTTTGGGGAGGTCTAGGTAGGTGTCTCGGTCTCCCCCTGTGCCTAAATCCTTCTACTTTCGCATTGTATATCTTTTTAACCAGTCGCTCGTCCGGCATTCTTTCCACATGTCTGAACCATCGGAACATTCCCTTTCGCATCTATACATCAATACTCTCTTTCATACCTACTCGCTCTCTTACGTCGTCTTTACGAATGCGGTCAGTCAGCCTCACTCCGCAGATTCTTTGCAGAGATCGCATTTTGACCGCATTGATTTTAATCTAATACTACTTTTTGCATACCCAACTCTCGCTTCCATATTATCATCATAGAATTTTAGTATAAATTTGGAAAAAATTAAGTACAGTAGTTAATATATTAAGGATTTATTTTCTTTATAAAGTTTATTTTTACGCTGTGATAAGTTGCTAACTTAGTGGCAAACCTAGTAAGACAAAGAACTACTTATTCAGAACTATCAAGTTCGACTCCCAATCTAAGGCCTAGATTTCACAAGCCTATGTTTTTTTTTAAATTACATGCATAGGTACTATTTATGTACAGATTATAATTACTGCCCGGCTAAGGAATATATCCAAGGAAATATTGCCTTGACGTCTTATGATGGCTACCCACCCTCAAAGTGCCAACGTCGTGATATGTGGTAGTAACTCCTCTGACTTTGAGAGAAGACGAATTAATAAAACCTACTTCCTATTAATATTATAAATTCGAAATTTTGTAATGAAGATGTTAAAATGTTTGTCCGCGAGTCACGCACAAACAACTGAGCGAATTTAAATGAAACTTTGTAGTTAGACAGATGGAGCACTGGATTAATATAAATAAATGACCGAACAACTAAACGCCGCGTGGTGACGGACTAAGGACACAAGTGTCACCACCCCATTCTTTTCCATGGGTGTCGTATGAGGCGACTAAGAGCAGTAAGCAATTATCATCCATTGCATGACTGGTGATAGGGCTGGGTAACAAGTGGGAGTAAGTATGAGTAGTCACTTGGTATCGGGCCCGAGCGGGTTGGTACCACCATCTCCCGTATGACCGCCCATGAAGCATATCGTTGCGTTTTGGTCGTAGCAGGAGATAGTCGTTTATTCTTTCATTTCATATCGGTGAAATGATATGGTGAGCAGCGGCTTGACAATACCCTCGGTATAGTTGAGTCCATAAGCGACGGTTACCATTTATGATCAGATAGGCCGTGGCTCGTCTGTCACTAAATGCAATAAAAAAAATATTTCGACATAGACCTGTTATCATTTACAGACTGACGATATGAATAAATCCATAATCAGTGCCAAAGCCGGATCTCTCTTTAATGAACACTATAGTTAAAAAACGCATGAGTTGTAAAGATAAAACCAAAAAATACTGATAACTGATAATATAGAAACGGAGGATTGTGAAATCTCAAATATTTCACTATCAAACTATCGTTTAAAGCGTGCACAAATCACTGTACTGTGAAGGACACATTGTTGTAAAGTTCACAATTAATATTTTACAATGTAAAGTGTATAAGTACAAATTATAATTTGTGAATAAGGAAAAAGAGTATATTAGTACAGGCGGGAATCGAACCTGCGTCCCTTCCTCTAAAGACAAATGTGATAAGGAGATTGGGTATGTCTAAAAGATAGTACTGTAGCTCAGTGGATTAGAGCACTTCCCCGGATAGGAAGGGACGCAGGTTCGATTCCCGCCTGTACTAAAATACTCTTTTTCCTTATTCACAAATTATAATTTGTACTTAAAGAGTAGCTGATCATGTCAAGTGCTAAAATATAGATCAAAATGTAAAGTCTATATATGTAATGCATTATCACTTGTGCTTGTAAAAGGGAAATGTTATCAGAAAATATGCGTTATAGTTTGTCGTAATATCATTTAAAGTATATTTATTCCGTGAACGTAGCAGCTTAGGTACTCACCACATTAATTAAATATCCAAAGTCTATAAATAATAAAATATTCATTATTTCAAAATACGTTCTACCATTATCGTTTAAACTGTAATATACACAGGATTAAGGACGACGGGTTCTAGTATATAAACAAGCTATAAGTATCTACCTACATAAGATTATAACGTGACGCATAAGCAACTGATAATGTAAATTTGCAGTAATTATGTTTGAACCAGCAAATGAATTTATTAATTTATTATGCAGTGCTTTAAAAACTAGACAATGTATATGCATAGATTAAAATATACGTAATTACATCATCATATATCAACTTCTAGTTTAATTCACTAGAACAAATTTTTGTGCTTCTAACTTGCATTTATGCCTATCCTGCCCCCTTAGAATATGATTCACAAAATCGCATCGACATCATATCGTCTTATCTGTAATTGGTAGAGACGTAGACGCGTGATGTCCAGTAATTGCTCAGCCAATCACGATGATCTTATAATATTCAAGATCTCTCAACCAATGACAATGCTACGATGCGATGTCAATACGATTTAGTGAGTTATATTCTAGGGACCCTGGTGACTGCTTTTATTTCTAGTTTATTTTTTCAGCAACACGATGGGCCTGAAGGCCCTGACCCAATCCGGCGTTCGTCCCGGTTTCAGCAGGAGTATCAGCCTCCCCTCCTTGCTACAGTCAGGGAACCGTCCGGACGCCAGGCACGCGTCGAACAGTCCCGGTCCAGAGCTAGGGCCAGAGCCCGGGTGGGTATGCCGTCCGGGCTGGGGGCGGAGTTCTTGGAACGAATCCGCGCAACAGGCACCCCCATTTCCGACACAGTGACGGGTGGTACTCTGAAGTCAGCCTCCCTGTCGATACCTGGCAGTGCCATAACCGGGGGCGTGTGCTCCACCCATCGCGGGAATAGGTCCTGAACCACCTCGGTGAGGAGGCCGGGCTGAAGGGTCTCTGTGAGGGGGGGCCCTGGGTGCGGACCTTATTCAGCGCCGCACGGTACGGGCGACCCTAGGGTCACGATTGAGACCGATCAGCATCTCCTGCCTTTTCTCAGTTTTCGCACGGGAGATGGCCAGCTTGAACGGAGGTCCGCCAGCTCCTGGGATCACTAGTAGAGCCCTTTCCTCAGAGGAGGACGTCGCACACGGGGCATGGCCGAGTCGCACACCTGCGTGATAGTAGCGCGAAATCGGCCAGCCTCAACGTCCACCTCCTCAGTCAGGGCTGGTGAGGACAGCCACGATTGAACGATGGCTGCCTCTGCCAGTAGGTCCCTATGCAGTCTACCCACAGCCCACTGCGGGAACACAGAAGTTCTGCGTGCCGCGTGACCCTTGCTGGGGCCCTGGAGGGACCGGGAGATCTCAATCCGGATATACCGATGGTCGGACAAGGTCTCAACCTCCTCCAGGACACACCAGTTCCTCACTCGTGCTGTGACTTCGGGGCTAGCGAACGAAAGGTCCACTATCGACCCACTCCGTCGCCACACGCACGTATTGTCGGAGCCCCGTCGACGCCGCCCACTCAACAACCGCCGCCCCGCGAGCATCCGTCGCAGGGGACCTCCACGCCGTGGATTTGGCGTTGAAGTCCCCCGTGACCAGGACGTGGCTAAGTGCCAGTCGCCGTATCGAGGTCTCTAAGCTGTTGTAAGACCCCGAAATCAGCCAGTCTCCAGCTGGTGCAGAAGTATACGCCATACAGCGTAACTCCCCCCCAGTCTGCAGCGATGTATCCCGTACCCTTGTCTCTGTTCGACAAAGGCGGGGAAAGAAGCGCCGTGAAGCTGACGATTGCCACGGAGCCATCGCGGCTGCCTGCCCATTTAGGGCGGTCAGGAACGCAATAAGGCTCCGCAACTACGGCTACACCAATCAACCACTCCACCATGGTTTGCAGGAGAAGATCCTGCGCCCCAGCGGAGTTATTGAGATTCGCCTCGAGGAGGACAGCGTTACGGTTGAATGTTAGACCGTAACCATCTCCTCCTCCACCTGGGCCGGCGGCGAAGCCGTGCTAGTGGGGACAGCCTGGGCCGATTGGTTGGTCCCCCCCTTTTTTGGGCCTGTTTTGACTGGAGGTCTACACCTTTCCCGCCCCATGTAGTGCTTCGCAGGTCTATTGCCTGCAGCACACGCGGGGCAGTGAGGGGGGGCGGTACAGGTTGCCACCTTATTGCCCTGCCTGACCGCAGTGAAAACAAAGGCCGCCGCAATCAAAGCAGTTAGTGCACGTTAGTTGGGTCTGTCCGACCGCCATGCACTTATAGCACTTTGCAGGTCGTGGCTCCAGCACGGTAACCCACGCGGAGGTCCAGCCCACGAGGAGCCTGCCTGCGTCAGCCAAGATTTTAGCCGACGTGACAGAGAAATTCACCCAGACGAAACCCACACCCCCTGATCAGGCCCTAATGGAGCCCACTCTGACAGCATCCGAGCATCCGGTTTTCGAGGCAATGGCCTATCGGACGTCGTCAACCGTCACCGAGTCGTCCAGACCAGAAACGCGCAGTTCAGCGCATTTCAATGGTCTGGCGCTGCGGACTCCACTGCCTTCACCGAACAGATCTCGCAGCCTCGTTGGCTATCGTATCAGCCATTTTGGGACCTTCCGCCCCACGGAACTCGAGGATTCGAGCCCCTGTCCGGGCTTGGCGGGTCCGGGTGGCGACGCCTCCGAGGTCGGAGACGTCGATCTCTGCCCGGGCCTTCCTCATAATGGCCTGATAGGACAGGCTCACTTCCGCCTCCGGCAGCATGGTGATCACCACCGCTGCCATTTTCAGCGGCTGAAGCTTGCGCTTGCGCGGCTTCTTTTTGGAGCCGGGATTGGCCCCCGGCGCTACAGGCTCCACGGCTTGGTCAGCAGCCCCACCCGCAGATCCCCTCTTCTTTTTAACCCGGGATTTTTTCCTCCCGCCGTCCACAGTTTGCCAGCCCTCGTCAGGGGGTACAGAGTCGGACGTGGCGGGTGGTGGGACTTGAGAATCCCGGGGTTTGTTTGCTGGAGCCCACGAGGGCTGGTCGGCACGCGGAAGGGGAGGGAATCGCTCCTCGGGCTGGCCCTTGGAGCGTTGCCCATCCTTCTGCGCCGTCTTTGGCTTGCTTGCCTAGGGGGCGGCTTTGCCCTGCCCCTTGGGTGGCATAGCAGCCGTGGCTACGGAATAAATACCCACGCGGCCACCCTGGTAGGGTAGTGGCGTTGGGGCCGAAGGCGCCGCGGCCTTCTTGTCTGCGGCCCAAGCTGAACGGAGTCTTGGCTCCGGCGGCACCGGGTGCTCATAGAGTCGATGCGCGGGTCAAAAATTGCACTAATGCGATCAATGACTTGGCGCATCTGCTCCTCTGTAAGGAGACCAGGGGCCGGAGGCCCCGCACCCGCCGTTGAGGCCGAGGTTTCCGGCCCAGCCTTGGCGAGGCTTGGCTTGACGGCGAGCTCCTTACGGGGCTCTGGCACCTCCGCCGGCAGCGAGCAGGTCGAGGCAGCGGCAGGGCACCTCCTTCCCAGTCTCCCCCGGAACCGAGTACCACCGGAGAGACTTCATCGCTCCATAGGCTACTTTCGTAACAGTATTGAGGGCCTCCGCAAGACTGCCCTGAAGGCTCCGCGACCCATTAACCACCGTAAAAAAGACGGCCAGGGCATCTGAAACCTTCTGGGCAATCTGGTTCACCGTGGGCGCACCGTCCGTCTCCAGAGGCTCCTCACGGAGCTTCGATGTGAGGAGGGTTACCCTCTCCTCCACCGAAAGCCCCACTCCCAAATCCTTCAGTATGGCCTCATCCACTAGGGTTGAGGCTCGGGTCACCATACGCCCGCTGGCGCCTCGGCCCCTCTTTGCCGACCTTCCTGGCCTTTCCGGCGGGGGCATCTCCGTAGAGCTGCCCTCCGACCCCGATGACGCGCTCTTCCTCTTTGAAATCAGGCGCTTTAGGAGACGCGCTGGCTTCTCCGCCGATGAGGTTGGCTGCTCTTTCGAAGTGGCTGACTGCTCCGACGATGCGGCTGGCTGCTTCGTCGATGTGGCCGCGCTCTGCTTAGACCCCGGTTTCGGCAAGCAGGTGTTCGGCATTTTGGCGGAACTGTTGCCACAGTCGGAAGTATCCATATCGGCGGTAGAGTCGATACCCACTGTAGGACTACCCACGGGCGTGGATTTCTTGCTACGGGTCTTTCCTTTCTTCTTTTTCTTCTTTCCTTCCACCTCTTTCTTGATATCAGCGTTGTTTGCCCCTTCCGATCCGCGGGGCTGACAGGGCCGGTCTTGGTACTCGACCCTGTAAGGGATTCTCCGGACGCGTTGCGCCCGGTACCCTCCGGAGGTATATCTGTCGTTTTAACATCCGCCATTTTTGAGTTTATAGTCCTTCGACTGTAGTGGTGCCGCCCTCGACTGGATACCCTCCAGCCATTCATCCCTCGCCGGGCGGCAGAGCTTGGATTGGGGTAGATTTTTATAGGGGTTTTCTTCCACGCGGTCTGAAGAACCCCGGTCTTGTCCGTTCAGGATTACAGGTCAGGCTTAACGGTGGTCTGCATCAGACCTGGCCTACCGCTCACAAAGCAAGCAGTGAGCCCGTCGCCCCTCAGGCTGAAAAGCCCCGCCTCCGTCTCCCAGGGCCGAGGGAGCCATTATTTCTTTTCAAAGATATGAAATAAAAGAATAAATGGCTATCTCCTGCTACAACCAATATACACCTATGTACTTCATGGCCGGTCACACGGCAGATGGTGGTACCAACCCGCTCGGGCCCGATAGCAAGCGAGTACTCCCACTTGCTACCCAACCCTACCACCAGTCATGCAATGGGTGATAATTGCTTAATACTTGAAAAATCTGCAATGATCCAGCCGTTTTAGAGTTTTGCGCTTAGCGATACATAGAGCAATTAATTTTTATTCAGGTATATAGATAAGTAACACAAGCAAGTACAATTAATCCGACTCACTTCACACGTGCATAATTATTATACTGTGTATGTAAAACATATTGTATATTTGCTTGTGGCTTCACTTGTAGTAAAAGTTATTTGCGTAAGACACATTTTATCATAAAGGTATGTAAATTAAGGTATTTGATATGTTTAAATAACAAAAATAACTAGTCTGGTTTGATCACGGAGTTTCCAAAAACTTGGTTTGATAGATTCATAAGGGGCGAGAAACAGAGAGATTAGAATCAGATGGGTCAAACTTTGACCAAATATATTCATTCAATATTGTTATTTTTATATTGATGAATGCTAATGGCTTCAAGGGCTTACATACGCAAACAAAATCTGATCTTGAGTATGTATACATACTCAAGATCAGATTTTGTTTTGGTTTCAGGCATATTTGAGCTATTTTTGGTTGCTTTCGTTTATTTAAATCGTTAAATCGTTTATTTAAATCGACTTCCACTATAGCTTTTTTTAGCGCGGAGTTCAAATTATTTTTTGTTTGAGGCCATTTAGCTAGGAAATGCTAGCTCTTTCAGAGAATCCCTTCACTCTACAATCTCAGTACACTCACAAGATATGCATTTATATATAGAGTAAATGCATATGTATAGGTACAGACGTGGTCGTAATCTTGTATACCATGTGTGTGTCTAAAACACTTACAAATTTGTAATAAATAAATAAATAAATATTCACGACATTTCACACAACGTCCTCTGGTCCCAAACTAAGCTTAACGCTTGTGCTATGGGTACCAGATTACGGATATAATACAAATATTACTTTTTTTTGTAAATACATAGAAAACACCCAGGCGCAATACAAATATCTGTGTTCATTACACAAATAATTGTCCTGAGTGGGAATCGAACCCACGACCTCGTGCATGGAAGTCGGTTACACTACCGACTACACCACGAGGCCTGTGTAATGGCATATTTATTTCAAATACCTGTTTCTGGTTAAAAATAAATAAACACGTGTATCAGCGATTTTATAATTTATACCCCTAAGAGGGTGGATTAGGGGTCAAAAGTTTGCATAAACAGTTCGTTATTTTTAAAAGAAAAAACATGAAATTCAATATTAAAGCATCTTATATAAAGTTTAAGCAATAAACTTTATTATCTAAGTGCAACCCGCGACTTCGTTCACGTGGAATTTAGATTTTTTTTTTTTGCAGTACCCTAATATTTTTTCTATAATAATAGTATCCATAGTTACTCCTTGCAAGATCTGCTATAGGCCAGTGAAAGTCCCGTCGAAATTGGTCCAGCCCGTTATGAATATTAGCCGAAGCTAATAGTTAAACAGAAACTTTAAAAATTGTATTTTGTTACTCTCATATGCATTTAATAAAAAGCTGTTATTTAAACATTATACACAGACATATCAATTTTATATATTTGTATAGATACGTCTTTTTATTGCTTAAATTCATAGTTTGGATTATAAATAAATATACGCTCGATAGATGGCATTATGCACATTTTCTGAATGGCGCATTCGCTCAGTGGCTTAGAGCACTTCCCCGGGTTGGAAGGGACGTAGGTTTGATTTCCGCTCGCATTAAAGTTCTCTTTTTCCACATTCATAAATAATTTGTACTTTAAAGTAGCTGAGCAATGTCAAGTGCTAAAATACAGATCAAAATCTTAATCTCCTTAATTATGCAATGGAACTAGGTTACAAATCAAAGTTCTTTATAAAAACGTCGTAGGCGCCACAGATAACCGAACATGGTCAAGGAAATTTTGTTTTATTCCACGAAAACCGTTAATTCCATCAGAGTATACTGAAGGAATTAAAATAATATTAAAGAATACAGATCCCTCTTAATGTGTGCTTTGTCATAACAATTAACAAGTCCCTAGGCCAGTCACTGAAAATGACTGGCATCGATTTAAGTAAGGACTGCTTTTCACATGGAGAGATTTATGTTGCATACTCCAGAGTGAGGTTTAAACGCGAAAGGAAACGCTGCAAACATCGTTAACAAAGAGTTACCTACTATAGTAATTAAACCTAAAACTTTGATGATTACTAATAGTTTTATTTCATTAGAGATAGTATTTTTTAACAAAATCATTCCTATTTTAATATTCATTTATTTGCGCGAGCGAAGCCGCGTGAAACCGCTAGTACCTACTATTATAAAACTGTAACAGAGCTGTGTCTGTACATTTAAGATATTTGAGGAAAAATGACTGTAATAGACTATATAGGCGTGTCTAACGCAAAACAATTTTTTATAGATTTTTTGTCTGTTTGTCTGTTTATCTGTTTGTCTGTTTGTTTGTTCGCACATCACGCAAAAACTACTGAACGGATTTTGATGCAACTTTTTTTAATTGATAGACCTCGATTAGGCTTAAAAGCTGGTATACATTTTATCGGGAACCTGAGATACAACCCGAAAACTAGCTTTTGGCTGCGGCGAAGCCGCGGGCAAAGGCTAGTATTATTATAAAACTGTACCAGAGCTGTGTCTGTACATTAAAGAAGTTTAAAGAAATAAATTATAATTTTCAAAATAAAAACACGCTTACTACGATCTAAAAATAGAAAATAATTTCATATAATAGGTAATGATTGTAAAAAAGTAGGGAGTACTTGACATCAAATAGATTTTGTAGATTATAGTAAAAAAAAACACTCATTTGCAATTGATTTTTATCAAATATGACTTTCTTTATATTATTCTTTACTTTTTAGATAGTACTGATTTGTAATAATGAAAACAAATTGACAAACTCCCAAATATATTAATGTTATCGGTCCTTGATAAGTACGCGAAGTTTGAATTTAATCTCACATTTTAAAGTGGGTCAAAATCACGTTCAAAGATTCCGTTACATACATACCTTCATAGATACAGGCGAAGCTAATAAAAGTGTTTTAAAAATAACTGCATGAGGTTATTTACACGTGTCTGCCTGAACCCAAAACATTGTATTTAGAATTTTTGCTTGCCTGTTCGTTTGTTCAACTAAAACTAACCAAAAAAAACTACTGATCCGATTTCATCAGAATAACATGTGAAAGTTGTATAGTGTCGCTATTTTTAAAGAGAAATTAAATGAGATATTTATGATATTTATTGTACAAATCTTATTTTTTGTTTGAAGTACGCTTGCTAAGCCGCTGGCATCAGCTAGCCTCAGCTATGAGACTTACCTCAGCTTAAAAAAATATGTTTGTTTAAAATAAGAACACTACATTATAAACTATGTTTATTCACACACCTGTCTTTTAAAGGGCGATTCTTGACTGTCGCCGATATATGCATCTCTAACTTCATTTAATTCCTTTTCTGTTCCATTTTTATTGATATTTTCTAACTCAGGCACAATATCGTGGTCCATCTTTAAAGATATCTGTGACACTATATCACTCATGATGCGAAACACCGACTTTATGAAACTTCAATTGCTAACAAATAGTACATTATCTTATCAACTACTCAAATGAACTCAGTTCATTTGAGTAATGACTCTATTTGTATTTAAAATACTTAGAAGTTGTTACTTAAAATTTTAAACTGGTTATTTGTTTGTGAGCCTGATCTCGTCCTGTTTCAACACCAATACGTATCAGCACTGCACACTCGCTCTTCAGGTTAAGGATACCTGTCCAACGTATATCTATATACTTTTCCTTTAGAGTTAAAATAACTGGTTTCCAGCTAAACCTTGTAGATATTTATTTGATTTCTTTATACTATAAATGTTATAGGCCTTCAATAAAATTTTAATCACTCATTTAGGTATATACATATAAATCATTGGAACTTCATATTATTATAAACTAGCTGCTGCTCGCGATTTCATCTGCCTAGAACTTAAAATTGTGTTACTATACGTACTTCACTCTATGATTAATTATCTCTATACAAAAATAGCTTTCCCACAGGAATATAACGTTTTCCGGGATAAAAAGATTACCTATATTATGTGTTAAAGTTAATAAACCATCTGTATGCCAAATATAATTTCAAATCCAATCAAATCAATCCTCTCTATTGCACATTAGGTACACCAAACAATAAAATAGAGGACAAATACAACAATGTACAATTTGGCGGTCTTATTGCATGCTGCAATTTCTTTCAGATAACCATGGCATGGACAGGTTAAAGTAATATAATTTTAAAAAGTCACTTATAGTGTACATAACAACACAGAATAATTAACATTTTGATCTATATTTTAGCACTTGACATGCTCAGCTACTCTTAGAGTACAAATTATTATTCGTGAATAAGGAAAAAGAGTATTTTAGTACGAGCGGGAAACGAACCTGCGTTCCTTCCTTTCCGGGGAAGTGCTCTAATCCACTGAGCTATCGTACTATTTCTAGAAAACATATATCAGTATTATTCAACATAATACTGATATAGTAACTAACCCGTGGTGCAGCGGTAGTGTAAGTGACTGCTGATCATGAGGTCTCGGGTTCGATCCCCGGGTCGGCCATATTGAGATTTTTCGTAAAAAATAAAAAATAAGAAAAATTATCAGTAGCAGGCCGGAGTTTGGAAATGTGCCCGGTAGACATCAATAGACTCGCCCCCTATTACGTGGGACTTAAACATAGCTGGCGAGTCGTGGGAGTATAATACACCTCTGCCTACCCCTTCGGGGAATACAAGCGTGATGCTATGTTTTTTTTTTGTTTCAACATAATAAAGTTGTTCTCTTGTTTATCTGAATGCAGTAATGGCCCTTTAACGAGCTTTGATTAAGAAACTATAAATAAAGTGTTCCACAAACAAATGTGGTTTCACTGTATTATAACAACATAGTATCACGCCTGTATTCTCCGAAGGGGCAGGCAGAGGTGTATTACACACCCATGGTTTGTGAGCTATGTTTAAGTCCCACGTAATAAGGGGCGAGCCTATTGCCGTCTACCTGGCACATTTCCAAACTCCGAGCAGCTACTGAGAACTTTTTCTTTTTACGGAAAAGCTCAATTATAACACTGCCCGACCCGGTAATCGAGCTCGAGACCTCATTATCAGCAGTCGCTCACACTACCGCTGCACCACAGAGGCAGCAGAGCACATCATACGATAATATAATTTAAAAAACTACATTTAAAAAAAAATTACATCCTATAGCTTCCCTAAGAATTGGGCTATCGGATTAAAGATTAACGCGTTTAAAAAAATAATACCTCAGGAGCTTCATCATAATGTTATACCAATATTATAATACAAACAAGGTAATAAGAAAAAAAAAACAGGGTAATAAGAGCCCTCACCCACTAAACCACCGTGTGTCATCTCTACGCCTGTATTGGCGGATCTCATAAACGTCCAATACAATTATCATAGTGAGGTTACGAGTACATCTACGTCTGCGTATGTTATCATTATTACCTCGTAAACTATATCGAGGTTATCTGTTATATGGTAAACTTATAACTGGCTATGGTGGAGCTGCAAGCAGGTATTTTAGGTTATAATAATATCTCGGGCTCCCGATATAGAAGCGCGATAAAATGTTTACAAGTTTTTAAGCCTAATCAGGAGCTATTAAATGAAAAAATGTTCTTGAAAAAAGTTACATCAAAATCCGAGCAGTAGTTTTTGCGTGATACGCGAACAAACAAACAGATAAACAGACAAATAAACAGATAAATATACAAATAATCTATAAAAATGTTACGTATTCAGACATGCCTATATTTATAGTCTAACACAGTAATTTTTTCTTAAATATCTTAAATATTCAGACAGAGCTCTGTTACAGCTTTATATTAGTTAGGATTAATATAAATCTGTAATAATAATCTCTAATAGGCGAAAATTTGGATGATCAACCATCCAATAAATTACGCTAGAACGGCTGATGTGAATGAAAATTAATTGCACATAGGCAGATTAGTTATGAACAGCAGGTTCGTGCAAACTGTCCACGCGGTCGGGTCCACTTACTTCAAGGCTCGTCGCGTCAGTAGGACCCGTAAACTCTCGGACCAAACTCTCAAACTCATGGAGAGGAGAAAAGAAATGATAGCCCAGTCCTCAGCCGATTGGTCCTACCTAAGGCGGTTAAACAGACATATCTCCAAGGCTGTACGGCACGATATTCGCCAATTTGATACTACCCGTATTAAAGAGGCGATAGAGCGGAACCAAGGCTCGAAAGTGTTCGCAAGAGATCTCTCTGTTGGCCAAAGTCAGTTGACTAAACTGAGGACCAACAACGGCTCTGTCATTTCTTCTCGAGATGAGATCTTGGGAGAGGTCCAGCAGTGCTATGGGCAGTTGTACAGATCCCAGAGCCCTACTGTTGGCTTGGTCCAAGACCCCAGATCCAAGCTAGCTCGGCACTTTACCGAAGATATCCCGGCCGTCAGCCTGTACGAGATCAGAATGGCTCTCAAACAACTAAAGAACGGAAAAACACCGGGAGACGACGGAATCACCACAGAGCTTCTGAGAGCAGGCGGAAAGCCGGTCTTAAAAGCTCTTCAGAGGCTGTTCAGTTCCGTCGTTCTCGCGGGCGACGATCCAGAGTCGTGGACCAGAAGCGTGGTGGTGCTGTTCTTCAAGAAAGGTGACAGAACCCTCTTGAAGAACTATAGACCCATCTCGCTCTTGAGCCACGTCTATAAGTTGTTTTATAAGCCGGTTTCCGTAAAGGCTATAGTACCATAGACCACATCCACACGCTACGCCAGATTATACAGAAAACCGCGGAATACAATCGGCCTCTGTGTCTGGCGTTTGTGGACTATGAGAAAGCCTTTGATTCGATCGAAACTTGGGCGGTGCTGCAGTCCCTTCAGCGGTGCCAAATTGACAATCGGTACATCGAAGTACTGAAGTGCTTGTATAGAAACGCCACCATGTCAGTGCGTGTTCAGGATAGGAGTACGAAACCAATCCAACTGCAGAGAGGTGTTAGACAGGGAGACGTTATGTCCCCGAAACTCTTCACCGCTGCATTGGAAGATGTCTTCAAGCTCTTGGACTGGACCGGATTCGGCATCAACATCAATGGCGAATACATCACTCACCTTCAATATGCCGACGACATCGTAGTCATGGTAGAATCGCTGGAGGACCTTGGCACCATGCTCGATGATCTCAGCAGGGTTTCCCGACTAGTGGGTCTCAAAATGAACATGGACAAGACGAAAGTCATGTCTAATGCCCATGTCATTTCAGCACCGGTCCTAGTCGGGAGTGCGCTTCTCGAAGTTGTCGACAATTATGTCTACCTGGGACAAACAGTCCAGTTAGGTAGGCACAACTTCGAGAAAGAGGTCAATCGACGAATCCAACTTGGCTGGGCAGCGTTCGGGAAGCTAAGGAAGATCTTCTCGTCCAATATTCCGCAGTATCTGAAAACGAAGGTCTACGACCAGTGTGTGTTACCAGTGATGACATACGGAACAGAGACGTGGTCTCTGAACATTGGCCTCATATCAAGGCTCAAAGTCGCTCAGCGGGCCATGGAGCGGGCTATGCTTGGTATTTCCCTACGTGATCGAATCCGTAATACGGAGATCCCTAGGAGAACGAGAGTGAACGAAATAGCCCGCCGGGTTGCCATGCTGAAGTGGCAATGGGCAGGCCACATCGCTCGACGAACCGATAACCGTTGGGGACGAAAGGTTGTCGAGTGGCGACTATGTATCGGACGGCGCAGCGTAGGATGGCCCCCCACCAGACCGACGATCTGGTGAAAGCTGCGGGGAGCCGTTGGATGCGGTCGGCACAGGACCGCTCGTTGTGGCGTTCTCTTGGGGAGGCCTATGTCCAGCAGTGGACGTTGAAAAGCTGATGGAGAGTGGAGAGATTAGTCTGGAATAGCATATAGATAGCATAGATCACTTTTTATCGCGTTAAATACGGCTTCCGGAATAGATTTTTCAGAGCACGGGATCGACATGATTTTTTTGCATAGTGGTAATATTATATAAGAAAATTAGGTCCATAGGCTACTTGAAAAATGGATAGTTCATGTAGACCAGCAATATTTGATTATTGGTGTGCTGTGGTGACGTGTTTATTTTTTGAAGATCATGCGGACCAAATCGCGGGCAAAATCTAGTTCGTTATTATTTTAGTGTTTTTAGAGCTTTTAAACAAAAATGCTCTTCAAGGTCCGTTCCGCTTTTACCTAATCCGCGAACAAACAAACAGACAAAGTTTAAAAAAAATATTTGTTATCAGAGATGACTAAATATCTTAATACATTAGGTATTTTTTTTCTCCAATATATTAATGTACAGGCATAGTTCTGTTACATCTCTGTAGTAGTAGATTATAGAATTCATACGTGCATACATAGACTGACGCCTGTTTCCCAGGAGGGTAGTCAGACATAACGGATTTTCACTTGCTACGATCCTTAGAGCCAGTAAGCACTGTCGACTAGTCGCCAGCAACTCGGTCGCTGGCAACTGTGACTTACTATAGTTTAAATAGATGTTTACGCACTTGGTTGTTGGTCGCCCGGGCAACTCGACGACTCGCCGCGTATTGGCAATTCACGAGCGACTGCCAGACTCCGGCAACCAATAGGAGCACGGCCTCAAATGGAAGCATTCGCACTGCGAGCAACTGTCGTAAAGACTGTGTCACCAAAGTAATGATACATTCAGCAATATACGCCGATCGCTCGGCTTGGTCTCCTGGCCCTAGTTGCCTATGTTTTGGTCACCGAGAGACCGACCGGCGACTAATCGACAGTGCGTAATGGCTCTTACTTACCTCTTTTGCCTCTATCACACTCATTACACACATGCACGTCGGTATTCCTGACCTGAACTTTCACGAGAACGTCGCCAATTTGATTAGAGAACGTTCACTTAGTCCTATTTACTCTCCCAAAAGCGCCATCCACACTAGCCATAAATATATCTTTTCGTCATCTTTTTTTCATCCATCCTCTTTGCCTAAACCATTTTAACATTCCTTTTTCCATTCTTGTCACGATAATTATCTTATTTTACATCACACCGTTCTCTTACTTCATTTTTCAATGTTAAACCACACATACATGCTCTCATTTCCACTGCATTGTTCTACTTTCATGCTCTTTCTGCCACACACAATTTTCACTTCACGTACATTAAAGTTCTAAGTAACACTCTACTGTGGAAGGCCAGTGAAGCTTTTTTGAGACCTGCCGAATACTCGTAAAGGAGTGTAGTGCCCCTTTCACTTGATTACCTGCATTCACTTCCCTTGTAATGATTTTTTTCATTATCAACAGTGACTGACGAGCAAGCGGCCCACCTGATGGTAAGTGGTAACCGCCGTTCATAGACTTTAGCAACACCAGGGGCACCGCCAAGCCGCCCTCTACCGCAATTTAAGTGCTTTTCTCTAACCTCATTTAAAGAAGGACATGTCACGCGTAACCACGCAGCTCACATGCTCGTTTGGCATCTAAATTTCAATTGTCTTTAATATCGGGTTCGTTACCACAATTTTTAACAACCGGTACGACCTACCTTATCTATAAATCTGATAGTTCCACGGACCCTAAAAATTATAGACCAATAACTTGCTTGCCAACCCTACATAAGCTCCTCACATCCATTTTGACACTAAAAATCTCTTCACATATTGTGAAAAATTCAATTTTGGTCACATCTCAAAATAGATGTAGGAGTGGGGCAAAACTAAAGAACTCCTTACCATTTACATGGTCATTATCCAACAGGTTCACCGCGGCCGGAAATAGCTAGCGACAGCCTGGATAGACTACAAGAAAGCTTACGACTCTGTTCCACATACATGGCTCTTGAGGGTGCTAGAGTTGTATAAAATAGATACAACTGTACGTACCTTCTTGAAGAAGTGTATGAGGCAATGGAGAACGATGCTTTGCTACCCAGGTGGTCGCTGGCTTCAGGTCGACGGTGGACTCATCAAAATAGAGCGGGGTATATTCCAGGGGGACAGCCTGAGTCCATTGTGGTTTTGCCTGGCCCTGAATCCTCTTAGTACTCTACTGTAGAATTCAGGGATAGGCTATCGGTTGCGGAGAGAGAGTCGGAGCATATCCCACCTCTTATACATGGATGATTTAAAGTTTTTTGCCCATACCAGACCTCAACTGATGGCATTACTAAAGGTAACTGAAACCTTTAGTAAATCTATCAGGATGGAGTTTGGTGTGGATAAATGTGCTGTCTTACATGTAAAGCGAGGTGACGTTGTGAAATCTGACGGAATGCAACTTTCAGATTTCACACATCTCCGTGCTCTGTCTGCTACCGAGACATACAAATATTTGGGTATGTCACAGGCGTTATGCATCTCTGAGACAGACATGAAAAAAAAGTTACGGGAGCGTTTCCTTTGCCGCTTGAAAAAAGTATTCAACAGTTTACTTTCTGGCGACAATAAGGTGCGCGCCTGTAACAGTTGGGTCATGCTTGTCTCAATGTACTCCTTTGGCATACTCAAATGGACTCAGTCTGAACTGGACAGCCTTGACAGAAAGGTTCGTACACTTATGACTACATACCGAATGCACTACCTGCGATCATCGGTTATGAGGTTGTATATTCCGCGGAAATGTGGAGGTCGGGGTTTGCTTAACATCAAGACCCTTCATAACCGCGAGGTATACAACCTTAGAGAATATTTTCTCAGCACTGACACGGGTGTGCATCGTGATGTGGTCAGAGTGGACCAGGGACTAACCCCGCTTGGTTTGGTAAAAGAGAACTGGCACAAACCTATGGTACTTAGCACTGAGGACCGTCGAGAGCTATGGAGGAGCAAGGAGCTGCATGGACGTTTTTGTCGGGCCTTACATGGGCCCGATGTAGACTTTGCAGCCTCTGTCTCTTGGCTACAATTCAGTAATCTCTTCGGAGAAACTGAAGGTTTTGTTTTTGCAATAATGGACGAAGTTGTGATGACGAATAATTACCGGAAATATATCCTGAAAGATGGTACGGTTGACATCTGTCGGGCATGCCACCGACCCGGATAATCACTCAGGTATATTGTTTCTGGTTGTACTCGTCTTGCCAACGGCGATTACTTGCACAGACATAACCAAGTAGCCAGGATTATTCATCAGCAACTTGCTCTGAAGTATAATCTGGTGGAAATGGAAGTCCCATACTATAGATTTGTGCCCGACCCAGTTCTCGAAAATGACCATGCCACGTTGTACTGGGATCGGTCTATCATTACTGACAGGACTAATGTTGCTAACATACCTGATATAGTGGTGATAGACCGATCAGAGCGCCGTGCACTAATTGTCGATGTCACTGTTCCGCATGACGAGAATGTCATGAAAGCTGAAAAAGAAAAACAAATAAAATATTTGGATTTAGCTCACGAGGTTACCGACATGTGGGACTCGACAATTATTGTTCCGATAGTCATATCGGTTAATGGTCTGATCGCCAAGAGTCTCGACCAGCACTTAAAGAGGCTCTCGTTGGACGGCTGGATTAAGGGCTTGATGCAAAAGGGGGTACTCCTCGACAATACGTGCCATTGTGAGGAGGTTTCTTTCTCTGGGGCCCTAACCACCGGCAGCTTGGTCCCTGCACCCGATGTCGGTGGTCCACTATTTTATATATTTTTAAATTAATTATATTTTGTTGTGAATGTTTTTTATAATAGTGTATTTGAGTGTGTGTTTGTTTTCTTTTATAATCTGTTTAAAAATATATAAAATATGATATCAGAAAAATAATAATAATTATTATTATTATTCACGGACATTTTCACACAACGTCCTCTGGTCCCAAACTAAGCTTAACACTTGTGCTATAGGTACCAGATTACGGATATAATACATATACTACTTTTTTTTTGTAAATACATACATATAATAGGTAGAAATCACCCAGACGCAGTACAAATATCTGTGTTCATCACACAAATAATTGTCCTGAGTGGGAATCGAACCCACGACCTCATGCACGGAAGTCGGTTACACTACCGACTACGCCACGAAGTCCGTCAAAAGGTGTTGTTGGTACCAACTTAAACAGCTCCTCTGAGCACTCCCCATTATGGAGCTGATGGAGCACATAGAGGGAACCTGAAGTCTCTCCACCACTCCAACGACTTTAGACCCTCCGTGAGATTGGGATCATCGACACTTACTTACCGTATTAGTTTCCTCAAACACTACGTCACAGGGCGTCATGCATTCATCTCTTTTGAGAACCATCACTTTCGTCTTTTCTTTCATTCCTTTTTTTTAAGTCTTTCATTATTATTACCATATCCTTGTAACTCATTACTGATAATGCCGCAAGTATAACTATAGATATATAATAACTATAGATTTCATTGTGGTATAGATAAACATTTGATAAGTTAACCTTTGAGCTTATACCAAGTACAAACTCAAAACAGTACATAACAATTAACTAATCAGTAAACTGATTAGATGTTGGGTATTATTATTTATTGGATAATTTTATTATTCAGGTCAAGTTTCGCATATTTAATTGTGCATTTTTGGTTCCTGAAACGCAGTTTATGCTAGTTTAGGGGCTAGCGTATTTTTATGTACCTAAACCTTGTAAAAGTAAAATTGCGTGTTACCTGTGACTTCGATTGCATACAAGTTTGTATATTTTTTTATAACTATTAGGGTAGCAAACAAGCATACATCCCATCTGATGGTACCTAAGTGGTTACACAGGCACGCGTCGCCAACTCCAGGAAAAAAAAGGAGGTGGAAAGGAAGGACAGTAAGGACAGGGTGAGGATGAAGTTTGGGCCTCCGGCGCTCCCACTTACCGTATAAAACACAGTAAGACTACCTACTGTTGTTTTACGCATTAATATCATAGAAAGTTTTATGTTCTCTTTCATCTCCGATAGTTTATAACACGAAAAGTGTCCTAATGTATTCCATCGTCGGTCAAATAGAAGTAGGTGGTACCGACCCGCCCGGGCCCGATAACAAGCGAATATCTCACTTTGTACCCAACCCTACCACCAGTTATGCAATGGGTGACAAATACTTACTTCCCTCAATAGCATCGTACGACGCCTGTGAGAAAGAATAGGGTGGTGAAACTAATATCACACACACTCGGATTAAAACCATACCAAGAATTTTAATCAAGCCAAATATTTGGCGGTTATTTATGCGTTTATAATTTTCTTAGTTTGTGCCTACAAGCGTATTACATGATTGTACCTATTGGAATATTGCTCAAAACATACATCAGGCGCTTCCTAAAAGTTAGTTGATAGCGAACTTGGGTGATCTGCTCTAAACTTCTCAAGTTAAATAAAAATCTTTACAAAATTGGTTAAAATGGTGTGGCTTCACTATTGCCTAAAATAGGTCATAGCTGAGATTTTTACAAGTTTTTAAAATAATGTATCTAAGTATAAGGTACCTAGCTGACTGATTGACTGAACCAGCCGAAACCCCTGGGTTATCTCACGGTCCTAGACCGTTTTAATTTACATAAACTCATGCGATTTCTTTCTCGAAAGGATAGGATGGATGATAAAGAGAAGATAGGGAGTTGGTTTGGGCCTCTGGCGCTCTCACTCGCCATACGAAAGGAGTACCTACCGTTGTTTCACGCTGATCTTCTGTAAGAGGGTGGTATTTCCCCAATCGAGCCGGCTCATTCTTTCTGGGATATGCAAGCCTTTACCACAGGGAATGATATCCTTGTCCATCGCTGATTGGACAAACCTAGACAGAGCTTGAGTAGAATACCTATCTAGATACGATACGGGAGTATTTTTTAAATAAATTCAATTATAAAAAGAGTTTCAGAAATTTTATCCGCGTGACAAATGGAGCAGTAATGTTCAACTATGTATTTAAATTATATTATAACAACATATAAAACGAAAGCGGTTATAACCACTACGTTTATAGGGTAACCTTCAAAGTAAATAATTACCACTTTAGTAAACCTAAAATCAATGCGGTCGAAATGAGATCTCTGCGGAGAATCTGTGGAGTGAGGCTGACTGACCGCATTCGTAACGACGACGTAAGAGAGCGAGTAGGTATGAAAGAGAGTATTGGTATAAAGATTCGAAAGGGAATGCTCCGATGGTTCGGATATGTGGAAAGAATGCCGGACGAGCGACTGGTTAAGAAGATATACAATGCGAAATTGGAAGGATGTAGGTACAGGGGGAGACCGAGACTCACCTACCTAGACCAAATCGGTCCGCGTGTGTGTGCGTGAAAACCGGCGAGCGTGTATGAAGAGAGTTATGAATGTTGAGGAAGCGAGAGATGTATGCAAGAATAGAACCTCTTGGCACTCTGTTCTCTATGCCTACCCCGCAAGGGAAATGGCGTGACGATAAGTAAGTAAGTAGTAAACCTTGATAAGTTGACACTGCAAAGCCAAATTACACCTACTTAGGACATGTAAATATTGCGTAAGTATTTACAAAAAGCAATTAGGAAACAATGAACGATTAACCTCCATTGTAGTATTTCAATATGTTTAATCTTTTTCCTAAACATTGGGATATTTTAACCAGCATAACATATTGTTATTTTTTTACACTAAGGAGCCATCACATTGTAGCGCCACATTCGATAATCTCACTTACATCACTTCGTTTAAATTATTTTTTACAATTATTGTTTTTGAAATTTACTTAAAAATAACTTTAGTGGTAGAGTATTTCTTATCCCAGCATAAATGGGCTGGCCCAATCGGGAAAGTACCACCCTCTCACAGAAAATCAGCTTAAAATAACGGCAGGTACTATCGTTGTATTTCATATAGTCAGTGAGAGTGCCGGAGCCCCAAACCCCTCGCTGTCCTCTCCTTGTTATCCTTCCTATCCTCTCCTTATTACCCTCCCTCCTCACCTCTTATCCCTTTCCTTCGATATGGTGACGCGCGAATGGCTCTGGTGTTGCTAGCATCTATAGACTACGTAGTGCCGTGTGGGAAGGGCTTTAGAATTGTCCCAACCCTCTCCACCCATAGGAGTCGTAAGAGCCGACTGAGGGAATACCGGGGGAGTGGGCAGCAGCACTCCCTCGAGTATTAATAACATCCACTACGATCGCCAATCCGCCTGCTAAGCGTGGCGATTACGGCACTATCCCCCATATGAGCGAAACACATGTTGTGGCGTTCTTTTGGGGAGGCCTATGTCCAGCAGTGGACTTGGAAAGGCTGATGGCTGGATGGATGGATGGATAGACTACGTTAACCACTTACCATCAGGTAGGCCGTATGCATGTTTGCCACTTAGTATAAAAAAATAAGATATTATTTTTAATTCATTAACAGAAAAATGTAGGTCTGAATTACATTAGTCATAGCATAATTTCTATACAGAAGACCACCATTTAGAATTATATGCAGCTAAGATTTAAAAATAAATATTTAGTTCCAAGTTGGCCAAATGACAACGATCATTGCTGTCGATTTTTATTCATAAACTAGCCCAGCGGCTCCGCCGCAGCCAAAAGCCAAACTTTTTAGGTTATGTCTCAGGTACCCGATATGGATGCGGGATAAAATATATACCAGTTTTTAAGTCTAATCAAGACCTATTAAAAAGCTGCATCAAAATCTGTTTAGTAATTTTTGCGTGATGCGTGAACAAACAAACAGATAAACAGACGAAAAATAAAAAAGGATACCTTTTCTATTTAGATACGCCTATATAGCCTAATACAATAATTTCTTCTTAAATATCTTAAATATAATGACACAGCTCTGTTACAGCTTTATAATAGTTAGGATAGATCAGTCACTCGTAATTTTACGTGTTTTTCTTTACTATCACATCTGTAAAAATTACAAATTATACCTAACACTCAAGTTCTATCGCTATTTAGGCCTCTCTCAACACAAATAGTTTTCTTTGGAATTTTGTTTGTTCGTGCATCACGCTAAAAATGCTAAATGTATTTTGATGAAACTTTTTGTTTGGTGAAACTATTAAAATGTTTTATTTCTCCACTACAACTAATTCAGTGACAAGCTTTCCAAAAACGAAAAAAGAAATACAAGTTGTGGATCGTTGGTGCCTGTGGTAGGTACAGAAAGTACCTGTGTTACAGATCAACAGGTCTCCACTTGTATACCGTTAACCGGAACAAGCACATCATATTACCCTTTTTTTGTTAAGGCAGGAAAAATGTACCTAACGCATCCCTGTCGTTCGGGACAACGAAGAAAGTAGTTGTGGCCCTCAGCTACTAATAAATCCTCCGTGTGCCGTCTCTCCGCCTGTATTGGCAGACCACTTGAGCTATGTAACATTACTTCAGTGGTCCGCCGGCGACTTACTCTTTCAGATACCCTCTACTGCGCAACGCTTGCTGAAACAGCCGTGTCAGTCTTCCGATTGGTGCAGCTGCTGTCGGTCGTGCCGTCGCCTCTGGCCGCCGCCGGCGGACGCCTGAAGTAATCCAACACAGTACCAGTGGTCCGTCAACACAGGTGGAGAGAAGGCATACGGTGGATTTCTTTAGTGGGTAAGGGCCCCACACCACCCTTTTTGTTGTTTTGAACGACGGGGTGTGGTTTTTTTTCCGCCTAAACAAAACAAAAATGTAAGGGCGCCTGCAGCCCCGTCATCCAACGGGCCATGGTAGCTCAGTTGGTTAGAGAATTGTAGTTCTTCAAAAAACCTATGCATCATTTCATTATTCAATTGCATTCGTGCGAAGCAAACTAGTACATTATACAGATATGAAAGTTACATTATTAAATATAAACATTAATGTATAAACCTTTAACGTTTCTTTTGACAAATACCACACATTACAATTATTTATAGTAGGTAGTTATTACCTATAACTTAAATAGTTATAAACATTATTTGTAAAGGAATATTAAAAAGTGAACATTTCTTTGTAACTATATTTATGGCCAGTATTGTTTGGTATTGAATAGTTCATTATATTTTGCCCAGCACGTAGATGATTTAAGTAGGTAATTTGTGCATCAGTTTACCGTTGAATGGTACATAGAATACAGCTCAAACAAATATTAAGTAAATGACCTATTAGTATTGGTTCATTTATCCACCGGGATCGGCGAATAAATCGTTAGCTATTAATAACCAATTTCATTAATTAAAGTGTTACAATATTTGAAAACATATCACATTAAGCACATCACTATAAGGTAAAGCAATAGTTTTAACTCATAAAAAAAATAAAACTCTAATATAACAACTTTTCGAAATATTTTCAAAAACAAGAAAACATTGAACTGAAAAGCAAGAAATATTAAAACAAATAAATTTTATGTTTTACTAGTACCTAGCTTGAACAATATTTTATTAAAATTGAGGTGATTATCAAATTAATTTTAATAAGTAAGCAGTAAAGGTTAAATCATGCATATATTATATTATACAAACCCATTCATATAAAGCCAAATGTCTGATTAATATAAATTTTCAATTATTATAAAATTAAATCTGCTAAAATGTAAAGTATATTTAGAAAGTAAATACATAACAATTAATTCTTAGAATTCTTAAGTTTGAATATGTCCATCAGTTATTCTTGAACATCAGGAAGGCACGGAGAGTACTGCGAATATTTTTTGAATTCGCCGGTGCTTTATGTTATAATTTGTAAATCACCAGCATCACTGTACTTACTCCAATGTATACTTTGCACTACACAGGCAGACTATAATATTTAGTTGGAGAATATATCGGATGTGCAGTATTGTTTTAAAAAACAGCTTGTCATGTTCAAAATATAAACCAAATTGTGTACAGCGTTAAAAGTGATAAAGGGGCACTGACTGATATACGAACTAAATTTAGTTTGCTAGTAGTTAATACAGTGTGAAATCGCTTTTAACACACCTATAAATAAAAAGATTGCAGAGCTTATAACGGTGTATAACTCAGCGAACGCCCTTTTGCGAAAGTGTGGTATGATTTTGAAAGATATAGTGACAAGTGACAAGGATTGAGAAAGTAATGTTAACATACTTTGGACACTTAAAGAGGATAGATGAGCGAAGGATTATATAATATGTACATATATATGGCGAGTGTGAATGATGGTGTTGGGAAAGAAAGAGCTCAACGAACGGTCTCTGACCAAACTAATGTAGTTCTCGAAATACCCAGGACAGGATTACTAATGTGTATGTTTGAAGAATATAATGAGAACTAGAGAATCACCTCAAGCAAGGAATGGCAAGTGGAAATCCGTTGTCTCTGCCCTCTGGAAAATGTTTATGTACCTATGTGGGTGTTTTACGGTCGGTCACATGGAAGCTAGGGATACCGACCCTCTCAGGTCAGATAACAAATGAGTACTCCCACTTGGTACCTAACTCTAACACCTATAACCTATTACCACACGAAAGCTGTGCTTCTGAAAGTACGTAGTATTTACCGACATAAATACAACGACAAAAGTAAGTCGGTATATAGGTACGCTAAAACTAAAATACAACGACAAAAGTAAGTAGGTATATAGGTACGCTAAAACTAATGCTGAGTTAAACACAAAGTGAAAAATGTAAAATCGAAAATAACAGTCACGATCAGGATGTTTTTTTTTTGTGTTGTTATTTTCGATTACACATTTTTCACTTTGTGTTTAATGTATAGTGCTAAGCATGTCAAATGCTAAAAATATATATACAAGTATCTAAATAATGCTGAGTTAGTAACATAATAAATTTCTTCAAATGTCTATGCTCGAAGACACATTTTTATTTAAAAACTCAGCATAATAAAATTTATCATCAGTATGGTATAAGATTGAGTTTCAACATAACCAAAATTACGAGTATGTGGTACTAACTAGATGTATTTTAAATACATAATAAGTACAAATTATTTGTGAATAAAGAAAAAGAGATTTTTAGTAGGAGCGGGAATCGAACCCGCATCTTTTCTAACCCGGGGAAGTGCTCTAAACCACTAAGCTATCGTACTGATCTTTCGATCATTCCAAATTCTTAATCACATTTGTCTTACGACCAAAAGCGGCGGAACGAAATGTAGCGGAGCATGTCAATTGCTAAAAGAAATATATCTAAAATACATAATAAGTGAAAATTACCAATTGAATAAAGCCATATTTAAAAAAGTCACAAGCATGACAGGGTTATCTATCTGAAAAACAATAAACAGCAGCCCATTAGCTCTCTGCACCCCATATAATGCATTTTGGAGAGATGCATCTAGATAGATCAAGCTCAAAATAATATTTAGGTCTTATTGGACTGCCAAGATGGCGGAGTGATTTAAATACCGGCCTCCGGCCCGAGTGCTGTGTTAAGAAGAAGCCTAATGTCATCCAGAGAACACCACCATCGCCCGTGTCCCGTCGTGGATCGCCTCGCTGGGCCTCCCACGGTTCGCCGTGGGTCTCACCTGGCAGGGATTGATCACCGGGGCACACCAGGGCGGTGGGGGGATCGTTTCTCCGTAGATGCCTGAAACAATAATTAATTAATTATTATCAACTAAAGACTGATCCGTTGTTACGGACCGAGAAAAGCCAGAGGAAAAGGACTACGTCCTAACCCTCTCACCCTCCTCCCCTAGTGGGAAGAGGAAGAAGACCTCGAGTACTGTGGATTAGATTCCCATACAGCGCCACAAATGGTTGTTCTGAGTCTGGGTGTACTTTGTGCCCGTAAAATTGTATGTTTGTAAAATCCCCCGCGATGCAATGATTATGCCATAGCGCAGTGTTATATTTAAAAAAAAATTTAGTCAGATCTAACATGTTAGGCAATAATCCGTTAGATTGCTGCCTCAACAACGTAATATTTATTTGCAAAATACTGAACGCATGTTTTTTTGCAGCAAAATGTCTTATTACGTGGATACCTCACAAAATATTGACCTCACGCGTCTTATATTCTACCCTTTACTGTTCATTGCATCGTCTCTTTGGATAATACATAGGTGGCAACAGCGATCCAGGCTTTATAAAATGGGCAATCTTCTCCCAGGGCCAGAAACTGTGCCATTTTTTGGAAATGCACTCCTCGCCGTAGGAAAGACTCCAGATGGTATGTGTATTTGAATTGTAACATATTATCTATTTACTAGCAAATTGCTAATAATTATAAGTAACCTACTCGTACATGTATCTCACAATTATATTTTATATAGATAAAACTACTAATAAGCATATTATTCCTAAATAGATTTTTTTTTCATTTGACGGACTTTGCTACAGATAAATTTGCAAATTTGCTAATGTCTGTCTTCCGAAACTCTCCTTGGTTTTTTCCTAAACCCTCCTTGGATGTTACGATATTCTAAAGCAGACCTAGTCAGGATATTTGAGGGTTTCCACATATTGACTATAATAAATGTTTACAACAGCCCGAACACTAACATCCTGAAGCACTGAATAAGCGATAATTTACAATTACGACTAAATACGAATTCGGGAACGTAGTAGTTATTTAAAAGAAATACTTTATAAATCACATAAAATAGTAAACTATTATTCTAATATATCTAATTATAAACAATTTTATTGCAATTACGTCTTTTCAATATACAATTAGAATTATATTATGTACACAATTCTTGACATAAACCGACTCGGGACTGCAAAGATTTTAATGTTTACATTTAAAAATTACGCAACGAACACATAATATAATGTATTTAGCACAATCTACACACATTTTGTTAAAAGATTATAACTATTTATTTAGCGCCGTTGCTTCCACGACATTTTTACGTATATTTTTACTCACTGACTGCGCTTGCATTTCCCAGTATAGTTATTTATCTAGGGCTTGCATACTGACAGTGCTAGTGCACAGTATAAATATTTGGATAGAAATTGAGTCTGCTACATTAACAAACGACTAAGTAAATCGATAAGGTTACTACACCCATACCGATAGAGAAATTATTTTACTAAACGTCACTTTCGTTTAAAACCGTTAATTCCTTCTGAAAAAAGTTCTGAGTTACTTTCAAGTCGCAGCTAAAGAAGATTTACTTTAAAAATTTTCATCTAAATCTGTTCAGTAGAACAAATAGACAAGATTTTTTGATCTGTACTTAACATGCTCAGCTACTTTAACAGAACAAATTATTTATTTTGTGAAATTTGGAAAAAGAGAACTTTAGTGCAAACTTTAATCCGGGGGAGTGCACCTACATTTGCTAACGTGAAAATGGTGAGTAGTGGCTTACTAGTATACTTAATACTAATAAGTTCATGAGCGGCGGTTACCACTTACCATCAGGTAGGCCAAGGCTCATCTGCTACCATAAACAAAGAATTACTAGGCTAATATATATATTTAGTTAATACT
This sequence comes from Leucoma salicis, assembly GCA_948253155.1. Lineage (NCBI taxonomy): Eukaryota > Metazoa > Arthropoda > Insecta > Lepidoptera > Erebidae > Leucoma > Leucoma salicis. The sequence goes on along the minus strand of OX411807.1, from coordinate 10,411,073 downwards.
GGTTAACATTACTCTAACTCATTTTATATCAACATTTTAAATTTATTTCCCATAAAATGCATCTTTAATCCATTCAGCGCTTCTTATTCGGGTGAAATTCTACGCTTAAGATCCGTAGATTGACGAGCAGGCGCTAATCCTCGATATTTTCACAAATCTCATTTAAGCATTAAAACGTTTAATTAATAAATTGTTGCTACCTTTTCAGAGTTATTAAAAATCTCGCTGAAATACACTGAAAAGTATGGCTCAGTAGTCCGTGGTTGGCTGGGATCCAAACTTGTAGTCTTCCTCTTGGATGCTGATGATGTTGAGATTATACTCAATAGCCACGTGCACATTGACAAGGCCACAGAGTATAGATTTTTTAAACCATGGCTAGGAGAAGGTCTACTTATTAGCTCAGGTTTGTATAACGTTTACATTGTATGACAAGATATTATAACGTCAGTGTTCTACCATAAAAATAGCTCAACTGACTTAGTTGAAGTTGGCTGACACTGAAAACAGTGGTTATATTTATTTCAAAGTATTACGCTTGTATCCCAGAAAGAGTTAATTTTATTAGATGCGAAAGGGAATGTTTCGATGGTTCGGACATGTAGAAAGAAGACCAGTAACTGGTTAAGAAGATATACAATGCGAAAGTGGTAGGATGTATGTACAGGGGGAGACCGCGACTAACCTCTCTAGAATTAATCGGTCATGTATTGAAGGAAGGTGGAGCCAGGAGTCTTCGAAACCGGCGATTGTGTATAAAGAGAATTGAATTTGGAAGTAAGATATGTATGCAAGAATAGAGCCTTTTGTCACTATGTTTTCTCTACGTACCCCATAACCGATGGCGTAATGATAAGTAAGGAAGAGTTATTTTTTTTTTGCTTATGGTGACGAGCTACAGTCTACCCGATGGTAACAAAGATACAGATAATAATAATAATAATACCGAGCCAGTGCTCACCATTACCTTTCCTGAATGAATGGAATTACTGATGGGAAATGAATGAATGGAGGGCTGTTTTCGCTACAACGCACCAAGGTGTTTTAAGGGACTCCCTTGATATCAATTTCGCATTAGTCCCAACGCAATATTGGGCATATCTATTATCGTATAACGTGGCATGATTACACTACTTTAACGCCAATAAGATTTTCTAACCCAGAATTCGAACCTGAGACCTCACGGTCAGAAGTTCGACCCTTATACTACTAGACCAATTAAGCAATGTTACCAATGTTAACATACATTTTACATATTTAATGTACTTTAGCACTTGACATGCTCAGTTACTTTAAAGAACAAATTATTTGTGATCTTGTTGAGAGATTTACTACGAGCAGGATTCGTAAAGACGTTGTCGACGAAGTTGTAAAGACATTTAAAACAAATGTTAAGTGGAGATTGAGGGAGACGATAACTTAGCGGTCCTGAGTACCTACTTCCCATTGGATGGGATGCAGGTTCGAATCCTGCTCGCAGTATAGGTCTCTTATTCCACTTTCAAAATAATTTGTTCTATAAATTTTTTAACCAATTGAGTAATTGAAAATATTAGTATTTATATTACGTGTGTCGGCTCTACAGGTGATAAATGGCGATCCCACCGCAAGATAATAGCTCCAACTTTTCACATTAATATTTTGAAGTCTTTCGTTGATGTGTTTAATGAAAACAGCAAAAATGTTGTTGAAAAATTGAGGAAAGAGGTTGGAACAACTTTTGATGTGCACGACTACATGAGTACTGCTACCGTTGATATATTATTAGGTAAGTATTTTTTATTTTTTTTTATTGACGGTGGCAGACGAGCAAACGGCCCACCTGATGGTAAGTGGTAACCGCTGCTCATGGACTTTGGCAACAGCCAAGCCGCCGCCTACCGTGAGTAAAGTGCTCTCCTCAAACCTCGTTTAAAGAGGGACAAGTCGTAACGCTGGGGAAACACCGCAGTAGGAAGTTCATTCCAGAGCTTACACGTACGTGGTAGAAAAGAACGCTGAAAACGAACCATCAGGACGAGATAAGTAGCTTTGACTAAGAATATATTAAGTAGTGTCACCACACCATTCCCTTCCACATGTGTAAGAGTTGAATAACATAATTGTCAACAATTTTACACGTAGCATAGTAGGCTATTCCGTACTATCCTTACTAGTTCTTACTAATATTAAAATACAAAACAGAGTTTCTTTTATTTGTTGCTCTCATAAAGAAATTTGGTATATATACATGTGAGATAATTAATATGCCATAGGATGGCAGATCTATTCTGAAATCCGCCCGAATGAATTCGCGGATAGAATTAAAAAACAAAATTGTTTACCATAACTTAACTATTATAAAGCTGTAACAGAGCTGTGTCTGTACATTCAGGATATTTGAGAAAAATTTGACGGACGGACTAAGAATACAAGAGTCACCACCCCATCCTTTCCCACGGGTGTCGTACAACGCGACTAAGGGAAGTAAGCAATTATCACCCATTGCATTACTGGTGTTAGGGCTAGGTGCCAACTGAGAGTACTCACTTGCTATCGGGCCCGAACGGGTCGGTAGCACCGTCTCCTGTGTGACCGGTCATGAAACACGCCAGTGTGTTTTGGCTATAGCAGAAGATAGCGTTTATTCTTCGATTTCATATCAGAGAAATGAAATGGTGCGCAGCGGCTTGACAATACTCTCGGTATAGTTGAGCCCATGAGCGACGGTTACCACTTACCATCAGGTGGGCCGCGGCTCGTCTGCCACCATAAGCATTAAAAAAATACTGTAATAGGCTATATAAGCATGTCTAAACACCAAGCGATTTTTTTTAGATTTTTTGTCTGTTTGTTTATCTGTTTGTTTGTTCGCGCATCACGCAAAAGTCACTGAACGGATTTTGATGCAGCTTTTTATTTGATAGCTCTTGATTAAACTTAAAAACTGGTATACGTTTTATCCCGCTACTATACCGGGAACCTGAGATATAAACTCAAAAACTAGCGTTTAGCTGTGGCGGAGCCGCAGGCAAAGGCTAGTATTGTATAATATTGTAATAATAATACATATTAGTGCTTGTAGGCCATGGAAGGTAAGTAATGTTACCAATTAATTTTCCACAAATTTACTTTTTAGAAACTGCAATGGGTATAACAAGGAATACCCAAGATGAATCTGGCTTTGATTATGCAATGGCGGTAATGAAGTAAGTCAATATTTCATCATAATTATGGAAAAACTTATAACTATGATATTATTTTTATATATGATATAATATGCAAAAATTTTAGACTTAGATTTAGATTTTTTATCTAAGACTTAGGCTGTAGTTCACTACACTGGGCCAGTGCGGATTAGAAGGCTTTACAAACCGTCAAGAAAATCTCTCATGCACATCTCACGATGTTTTTCGTCACTTAGTGATAATTTTAAATAAATACAACACATAGCATCACTCCTGTATTCCCCGAAGGGGTAGGCAGAGGTGTATTACACACCCACGATTCGCCAGCTATGTTTGAGTCCCACGTAAACGTAAACGTAGGCGAGCCTATTGACGTCTACCGGGCACATTCCCAAACTCCGGGCAACTACTGAAATTTTTTTTTTACGAAAAATCTCTATAACTCTGCCCGGCCCGGGGATCGAACCCGAGATCTCAAGATCAGCAGTCGCTTACACTACCGCTGCACCGCAAAGGCAGTCTAAAAAACAAATACACACATAATTTCGAAAAAGTCAGAGGTGTGTGTCTGAACCTTGGACTGCGCATCGAACTCAATACCACTGACTTTCTACTCCTTGGTTTTATCACTAGACTCTTACTGCTTTTCGCACTTTATGCTCTATTAAATGGCCGAGAAACTCAAATACTAAAAAAAACAATAACATATTTATAGGACCGCGCTATCATTTGGTATAAGTCTTGGTTTTGATATTTTTATATATTTTTTAACAGAAGGAATGTGTTATCAAAATTGGCAGTCTTGAGCAATTGTCACGATGGCTGAATTGGTACAGCATCTGGGATGGTATTCCAGGAGATGCAGGTTCAAACCCTGCTCGTGACTGTTATTATCGCTTTAAAGTTTTAGCGTTTTGTGTTAATTAGTCTTAGTTGTTATAATCACATAATAATAATTAACAGATATGTGGATACTGTAATATTGCACGCCTCATAAGCGAAGCGTTGAGATGGGTTCTACTCCCGCTTTACCACGGAACAACTGATTTTTCAAACTTAAATGTCTCTATTTATCATATATTGCACTTGTAAACTAATATCTACAAACACATATAAAGAACAAACACTATTTTTAATAATCATGATATTTTTGATGCCATTTTGTTATTTAAACTAGTTAAAAAACTGTTGTTGTCCTGTGTGGGAATCGAACCCTCAACACTCGGGCTGGAGGCCGGTATCTAAACCACTCCGCCATCTGTGCAGTGATTCTTCTAATAAACTAAACTTTAATAAAAAAAAGAAAATATATAAAAAAACTGGACGTCGTGGGACGTCTACCAGATGTGAAAACATAGAAATTATTTTGTAGAAATAAAATGATTATAACTTGACAAAGTACTCCTCAAAACGAATCAAACGAATATAAACTCGATGGGGTTACATCGTTACATTACAGAGTTATTGTGGCCACCTTCCAGCTCCATCATCAGACCTTGGATACCATCTAGAGACAAAGTACTCGTCAAGACGAATCATACGAGCCTAAACTAGATGGAGTTCTGTCGTTTTATAACGGAGTTCCTATGGCCACCTTCTATCTCCATCATCAGACTCTGGATACAATTTAAAGATAAAGTACTCGTCAAGACAAATCAAACGATTCCAAACTCGATGGGGTTGCGTCGTTTCATTACAGAATTACTGTGGCCACCTTCCACCTCCATCATCAGACCCTGGATGTCATTTAGGACTGGAGTACTAGTCAAGACATAACAAACGAGCCCTAACACGATGGAGTTGGGCCATTTACAGAATTTCGCATGGCCAGCTTCCGGCTCCATCATCAGACCCTGGATACCATCTAGAGACAAAGTACTCGTCAAGGCGAATCATACAAGCCGAAACTCGATGGGGTTGCGCCGTTTCATTATAGAGTTTCTATCTCCACCTTCCAGCTCCATCATCAGATCAGCTCCATGTCATCATAATATTGCATTGTCACGCGATATACATATGCGTGTAAAATTTCAGCTCAATTGGAAACCGGGAAGTGTGTCAAATTTAACTTGCATGATTTGAACGGGACAAGTTGATTTGATTTGAAAAGCGTCGCCACGCTAACAGCCGAACTTAGCCTCCCTCCGCATTAGATGTTTCACATCAAAAACTAAAATAAGAATAGTACTTAACAAGAATGGTAATAGACATAAGAATAGTAATAGATTACTTTCGTCTTTCCAGAATGTGTGACATCATTCACCAAAGGCACTACAAATTCTGGTTGCGATTTGATTCCGTATTTAATTTAACACCTTTCTTTGGTAAGCAGAAGAAACTTTTAAGTATAATCCATGGTCTCACCAATAAGGTATTTGAACATATTGCTATTTTAATATTTATTTTAGTGCACTTGACATACTTTTTTTTAGTTAAGGCGTGACAAAATATACCTAACCGCACACCCCGTCGTTTGGGGGCAACGGACAGGGTAGTTTGGTGGGGCCGTCACCCACTAAATAAACCCGCCATGTGCCGTCTCTCCGCCTGTATAGGCGGGCCACTGGAACTATGTTACATTAATTCAGTGATCAGTAGTAGTAGGTCACCCTGCCATTTATTAGAACAAATTATGTGAAAATGTGAAAATACTAACTGCGAAGGAGATTGAAATATTGACATCTTGAATGCCAGTTCAAAACTACTAGTTAAATTATTCATACTAAGAATTACCCATATTAATGATTAAGATGAAATATTAATAACATGAATGTCTTCGAATCAAGTAAAAGTAATACTCACTAAGGGAAGCCTTTAGTAAATTTAAATAATATTCTTTTGTAAAAAAAACTTCTCGTCGAGAGAACTAACTAAAGAATATAATAGCCATAAATTTAATATAGATTATTAACACTACATGATTATTAACATTTCTCAGGTGATTAAAAATAAAAAAGAGATGTATCTACAGAATAAAGCCAAAGGATTCGTTCCACCCACTTTGGACGAGATAATAAAAAGCAATGAAGATAATATATCCTCTAAAAAGTCTAAAACTCTCTCTGATATGGTTTTTAAAGGTTATCGCGATGATTTAGATTTTAATGATGAGCAAGATGTAGGTAAGCAAACTACTCTTAATACTTTCTTTGTAAAAATATTAAAAGTAATATAGGTTACTCATACAAATAATATTAACACAGACAAAGCAAAAAAAAAAAGCTAGTAGTCGTAGTACAGACGTGATCTTTAATAATGATGATGCTGATAACTAAACCACTAAATATATGTAATAATAATAATGTAACATTCTAAATTTTGTCATATTATCATTTTGTAATTCTTAACAACCTATAGTTTATAGATGAAACTGTTTTTACTTAGGTGAAAAGAAGCGGCTTGCTTTTCTTGACCTCATGATCGAATCAGCTCAAAACGGCACTAACCAGCTGACTGACAGCGAAATTAAAGAGGAAGTTGACACCATTATGTTTGAGGTAACCTAATTAAATACTTAAAAATATTTAGTAGAAACATAGGTGTAAGCCGGACGACTTGTGCAAATAATTGCCGTCATCATTGTATCCTAGCGTTGATAGATTTGGTTATTTAGTAACATTTTTTTCATTTTACGAATGGAAGTGAAGTATATACATACGATATTTCACTTCTATGTAAGTAGGTATGTTATTTGGATATTGGATATAAACTGTTAGCAATAAATTTTAAATACAATTCATTTACTGTAAGCAATTGCGTTCATAAAGTCAGCAGTATCACAGTTTCGTGATAGTATAATAATGGAAAACAGCTAGAACATTCAGAAAGCCCACTGTGTACCTACTGTTGTCTTCAATATTAGTGAGGTGAGAGCCAAAAGTCTAAACTCCCCTCTTCATCCCCTTCCTATTATCCTTCCTATCTATCCCTTTCCTTGGATTTGCTGACGCGTGGTCAGATGTTGCTAACGCCGTTAGGCTACGGTAACCGTTTACCATGAAGTGATGTATTTTTGTCTGTCACACTCGTAGTTTAAGAAAACGAGGACTCATTTTAATGGTAGTATAATTGAAAATGGCAAATCAATTAAGACTTTCATTTTTATTTAATACACTATTTCAGTATTTTAGTTGCTATTAAATATTATATATTTTAGGGACACGACACTACAGCAGCTGGTTCCAGTTTCGTTCTCTGTCTCCTGGGGATTCACAAAGATATACAAGCAAAAGTGTACAATGAACTGTATGAAATTTTCGGAGACTCCGACAGACCAGTTACGTTTGCTGATACGTTAGAAATGAAATACCTTGAAAGAGTAATACTTGAATCCTTAAGGATGTATCCCCCTGTACCAATCATAGCAAGAAAGTTAAATCAAGATATTAAAATAGGTAAAACATGATCTTATTTCGTTATTTAAAGTACGCTCATCTTTGATATAATTACGTACTATTGTTTTCGTTATGAAGATTTTTATTTTATTATCATTCTTAAAATTAGAAATGTAAAAGTTTGTGAAAGTGTTTGTGGATGTTTCTCAGTTACGCTTTAACGACAGCTGATTTGGATGAAATTTGTTCGTTAGATAGATGAGACACTAGATTAACATAGGTATAGGAACGAAAATTTTCTATAGAGAATAAATTATATTTATCGTAGAATAACTATTTTTCGCAAATGACCTAACAACTAAATGGATACTGATGATGGCTTTGTTAAACACATAGAATATTACCCCGATAACCAGTTCCTGTGAGATATACCTAAATTACTCTATGGACCACTTTTTAAAGTCCACATAGGGGAAGTCGCGGATGGAAGGTAGTAATTCATCATAACTAAACGCTTTGCTTTGGTATAATTTAGACTGAGGAACAGTAGGTATTATGTTCTGGACAATAGTTACAAATATAAGATAAATGCAGCATTCATTATACAAAAAAACAGGAGATTGGGTATGTCTAAAAGATAGTTCTGTAGCTCAGTGGATTAGAGCACTTCACCGGATAGGAAGAGACGCAGGTTCGATTTCCGCCTGTACTAAAATACTATTTTTCCTTAATCACAAATTATAATTTGTACTTTAAGAGTAGCTGAGCATGTCAAGTGCTAAAATATAGATCAAAATGTTTAAAAAAATCACGCCATCAAATAGTATGAATTTTAATTGCAAAATTAAACTTACTATGTTGGATTAATGCATGTAAATGCGTTCCGATAGAGGGCGTTTGGTCGTTATGACAAATGTGATGAAGAGATTGGGTGTGTCTAAAAGATAGTACTAGCTCAGTGGATTAGAGCACTTCCCCGTATAGGAAGGGACGCAGGTTTAATTCCCGCCTGTACTAAAATACTCTTTTTTCTTAATCACAAATTATAATTTGTACTTTAAGAGTAGCTGAGCATGTCAACTGCTAAAATATAGATCAAAAATTATAAGTAGTAAAAATGCGTTCAAAAATAAATAATTAAAATTGTTCCTATTGAAGAAATGCTACAATAGCGTTGAAGATAATTTGACTGAGAAATTATAAGATGTTGATATGGTCAACGTTAACAACGTAAACAATGGTAAACTACGAATTTTGACAATGAAGTAGTTATTTAAAAATGTGACACAATGAATTGATACTTGAATGAATAATATGAATAACATTATAATAGTTATGACTTTTGTTGTTTACTCTTTATATATAGTAATTATTATTGTTATAAAAAGAATATCAATGAATTTATTGCTATTTTGATGAAATGTAGCATTTTATTATAATTATTTATTAATAAGATAACATCCTTTTTCAGTGACAAACAACTACGTTATTCCAAAAGGATCAACGGTAGTAGTCGGTACTTACAAGATCCATCGCAGTTCTAAGTATTACAAGAATCCTGATACCTTCAACCCTGATAATTTCTTGCCCGAAAATACATCAGCAAGACATTACTACAGCTACATTCCGTTCAGCGCTGGACCAAGAAGTTGTGTTGGTTAGTATATCGGCTAATATTGAAATAATTAAGTATTCGATAAATAGAGAAGGCAAATAACCAGTTGTTGACACTTAAAGCATTCATTTCCTCTCATTTTCCCTAAATGTAGGCCACAGTGGATATTTTTTTTACTTATTAAAAACCAGTGCTTGACTATGTCCTGCCTGTTGGTAATTGATGTAGCTCAATGGGGTAAAGCGTGTTAGCTTAGTGAAGCCTATTCCTTACAGAAAAGTTTTTAGCACCCATCTTACACGTAGAGGTGTTATAACTTTAACTTGCGCATCTGTGTCTGTATGTGTCGTCATTGCTTTCAAACAGCTGAACGAATTTTTGATTAATATATTTTATTTGTTAGTAACTTGATCGAGAGCGTTATTAGCTTATAACGCTAGCTAGCTATGGTTTAAAAATATCTGTTCAGACGACTATCAACTATTTTACGTGGTTAGCAGTTTTACTCTTGTTTTGGTTTAATGAAAGGTCTTAATAAATAGGCTACGGTCAGCCGATGACCAGGATCTTATAATTTGGGTTGTCAATTTATACTTATCTGAGTTCATTTGATTTTTCTATAAGATGTTTCCTTTTAAATTAGATTTTTGGCTTAGAAGGATGAAGTGGCAATGGGAAAGCATATCACTCGATTAAAGATAACCATTAAGGAAGAAAGGTTCTCGAATAAGAACCAATTCTATATGAAACGATTCTCGGATGATGCAGCGTAGTATTGCCATCAACTAGATAGGTTGCATGATATAAGTAATGGCGTTCTCTTGAAAACTTTAGTCAAGCAGCAACAAAGAAAAGTTCATAGATGGATAGATTAATAAAAAAATTAGTAGTACCTAGGGGGCTTTTTTAAAGCATTCCAAATGATGTAATGTTGACACAAATTTCAATCAAATGAGTATATCATTGTAACTATGATGGGTATGATGGGTTACAAATGTATTTGCTTGTGTAATACTTTTTACCGTGTGGGGCCGGCTTTAGAATTGTCCCACCCCTCTCCACCCATGGGAGTCGTAAGAGCCGACTGAGGGAATACCGAGGGAGTGGGCAGCAGCACTACTTCGAGTATTAACAACACCCACTGCGATCGCCAACCCACCTGCCAAGCGTGGCGATAACGGCACTATCCCCCATGCTTGGGGAGGCCTATGTCCAGCAGTGGACTTTAAAACGCTCATGGATGGATGGATGGATGGAATACTTTTTACTGGTGCCAGAATTCGAAATTATTTCGCACTAAATTTTTTTCACTTTGCACTTCTTCTACTTCTTACAGTTAGAACATACAAACTAATGCCACTTAACTTACGATGAAATTTAATAATTTTACAATTTTCAGGGCGAAAATACGCTTTACTGAAACTTAAAATCCTCCTTGCTACGATTCTGAAAAACTACGAATGCTTATCAGATGTGCCTGAAAGTGACTTTAGACTCAAAGCGGATATCATACTGAAAAGAGCTGATGGCTTTCAGCTTAAGATTGTACCAAGACAAAGAACTCCTTCGGGAATAAATTAAAATAAATATACCCTAATTTGATGGTAATGATAATAAATTGTTTTATTATATTTTTTTAATTATTTTATTTTATTTAGTGGAGCCTATGTTCTTTTTATATACCTTTACTATTATTCACTAGTGTATACTAGAAAAGAATAATAAAATAATGTCACTGTATACTCTAATCAGAAAGCCGTTAGAAAAAGTGAAAGAAACCATAAAAAGGGTATTTTTATAAGTCACTTTAATATTATTTGAAAATATAATAAGTATGGAAATAATACTGTAAATAGTATTTAATAGTATGAATACTATTCTACATCTTAAATACCTACGTGCTAATTATATTTAACTGTAACATTAAATGTCACAGTGTCTGTAATAGATGAATTCATTTGTATAAAATTATAAATTAACTAACCTTACGACTTTTAGGTTTTATCTCAGGTTCCCGATATAGTAGCGGGATAAAATGTATACCAGTTGTTAAGTCTAATCGAGATATATCAAATAGAAAAAGTTGCATCAAAATCCGTTCACTACTGATGCTACTGACTGAGTAGTGAACGGATTTTGATGTGTTAGTATTATAACGTCGTCTGTTATATACGATATAACTAACTATAAGCGTGCGCGCTGCGTCTCGCACTTGAACTTGAAGGCAGTCAATATACGGGCTTGTCATTGTACACATGTGTTTTGTTTCTCTCTCCTATACTCCGCTAGTACAGAACAGTGGCGACGAGGCGAACAAATAGTGCACATATTGATACTATACATCATGGCTAAAGCCTCAATCGGTTCTTTATGCACTTTCAATCATGAAAATCAAGACTGGTTGATATATAAAGAGAGATTAGAACAATGGTTTTTAGCCAATGATTTGTTAGAAGCGGATGACAAAGCGAAAAACAAACGACGTGCGGTGTTGTTAAGCAGTTTGTCAGAAACGACATTTAAACTGATGAGAGACCTGGCGCTACCCAACAAACTTAGTAGTTTAGAGTACGACACGATAGTGCAATTATTCGATAGTCACTTCGAATCCACCAAGTGTGGTTTCTCTGAAAGAAATCGTTTCTATATTGCAACACAGCAAACATCGGAAAGTCTAGCAGAATGGGCAGCCCGGGTACGTGGACTTGCGATAGATTGCGCATTTCCCACCGCATGGCTCAACGAAATACTACGAGATCGATTCGTTCTCGGCATGCTACCAGGACCGGAACGCGACAAATTGTTCACCATGGACATGACGGACTTGACGCTGAAAAAAGCACTAGAAACGGCTCAGGCCATTCGGAGTGCACGCCTAGGAGCGGCGGAATCGGCACCCGGAAGCACCACGTCCAACCAACACAGTGTTGAGCTACCTGTGTACCGGGTGAACGCGTCGTGGCCACCAGCTTTTAATATCAGGATCCGATAGTGATGAGCATTTAAGAAATCTAGACGAAGTATTCAGTCGTCTAGAACGGGCCGGGTTAACCTTACAAAGATCCAAGTGTGTGTTAATGCAAGATTCGGTTACGTATTTAGGTTTCGTAATTGATAGCGCGGGACTGCATAAATGTAAGGATAAGGTTGACGCTATAATGAAAGCGAAAATACCAACCAATATCACAGAATTAAAATCACTACTCGGCATGGTAAATTATTACCGCAATTTCATCAAAAATGCATCATCCAAACTAAGCCCCTTACATAGGTTGTTACAAAAAAATGTCCCTTGGCGTTGGAATGGGGAGCACGATGAGGTGGTGAGACAAATAAAAAAAGATTTAACATCTGACGTCACGTTAGCCCACTACGACCCGAAATCACAGTTAATCTTAACGGTGGACGCGTCCCCGAGCGGCCTCGGTGCGGTATTGTCACAGGTAGGTATAGATAAGATGGAACGACCTATCTCGTACGCATCGCGCTCCCTCACCAAAGCAGAGATAGGATACAGCCAAATACAAAAAGAGGCTACCGCTATAGTGTTTGGTGTAAGAAAATACCATCATTATTTGTACGGCCGTTCAACTCCATTCATCTTGAGAACTGACCACAAACCACTTTTGACAATATTCAACCCAGACAAAGGTGTACCAGAGATCACTGCTAATAGGTTACAACGTTACGCAATATTTTTATCATCCTACAACTTCAAGTTAGAATACGTAACCAGTTCGCACAACGCAGCTGATTTTTTAAGTAGGTCAGTGATTAGTAAACAACAGTACGACACTAGCGATGAGTATTTAGATAGGGCGACTTATATTAATTTTATTTATGACAGCGTTCCGTTATTAACACTTGGTCAGATTAGTGAGGAAACTCAAGTAGATCCGGTTTTAAATAAAGTTTACAATTATATACAAAATGGTTGGCCATCTCGTATCAATGAAAACTCATTAAAACCTTACTTCTCATGTCGTAATGAATTATCCATTGAAAAGCAATGCGTAATACGTGGCTATAAAATTGTAATTCCTTTGACTAGTCGTAATAATATATTAAAAGAACTTCACAATGGTCATTTAGGTATAATCAAAATGAAGACGGAGGCACGGAACAGATTTTGGTGGCCAGGCTTATCGGCTGATATAGATAGATATGTAAAACTATGTGGTATTTGCAGCTCGCAGAGGCCGACACCACCCCGCGCCCCGCTCACTACTTGGCCATACCCCCCCGAGCCCTGGTATCGAGTACATCTGGACTTCCTCGGCCCTATTAATAACAAGGTTTATTTACTTGTGGTAGATGCATATTCAAAGTGGATTGAGTGTTTTGATGTTTCTACGGGTTATAGCACAAAGGTCGTTATCAGTAAACTATGTGAAGTTATGAGTAGGTTTGGATTATTTAAGACTATTTGCACTGATAACGGAACTTCTTTTGTTTCGTCAGAATTCAAAGAATTCTGTAAATGTAACGGTATAAGTCACATCACCACGCCTCCTTATAACCCTAGTAGCAACGGGCAGGCAGAAAGCTCAGTTAAGATTATAAAAAAAGCAATTAAATCAATAATTTTGTCCGGATATGGTAACAAAGATTTAACAGTAAGATTGCATGAATTTTTATTTTATTATAGAAATTCAGAGCATACCACTACAGGCAGGTCTCCTTCAGAAATCCTTTTCGGCCGTAAATTGAGAAATAGATTAGACATTTTGAATACTCGTCAACCCCCGCCTCATGACCTCGATCTCGATGCAGTTGTGAAGGAGAATCAGTCCTTGCAGGTTAAATTATACAACGGCAGACGTGTTACAACGTTAACCGTAAACGAAATAGTGTTGATTAAAATGTACAAAAATCAAAAACAATATTGGATCAAAGGTGTAGTCGTGGACTCGTTAGGCAACTCAATTTATTTAGTACGAACACTGTGCAATGAAGGTGAACCTCCATTCAAAAGGCACATTAACCAGCTTTTAAAGTACACGGGTGAAATGCTTCACCAGGATACTTCACTGGGACAACCTACTACCGACGGGGAGGTGGAGAACGACTCGAGTGATTTGTCCTCGGAACTGCCGCCGATTGTCATCTCAACTGTCCCCGATGAAGGAAACCAAAGGAGTCATGACGTCACCCCCAGGTCACCAACCCCATCCAGTGAGGACGTGATAGTGACTGATGAGCAGTCCCCCACAGCATTCGTTGACGCGGACACATTTAGTTCGCGGTCATGCACACCGGAAGATCAGGATGAGCAAACGCCTACTCCAATGCCCAGATCGGAGCGGCGCAACATATTTATTTTTCAAGAATAGTTTTAAGTAAGTGTGGAGGGATGTTAGTATTATAACGTCGTCTGTTATATACGATATAACTAACTATAAGCGTGCGCGCTGCGTCTCGCACTTGAACTTGAAGGCAGTCAATATACGGGCTTGTCATTGTACACATGTGTTTTGTTTCTCTCTCCTATACTCCGCTAGTACAGAACTTTTTTTGCGTGATGCGCGAACAAACAAACATATAAACAGACAAACAGACAAAGAATCTAAAAAAAATTGTTTTGTGTTCAGACACGTCTATATAGCCTAATACAGTAATTTTTTCTCAAATCAGCTCTGTTACAACTTTATAATAGTACCTACCTACTAGCTGACCCGGCGAACTTCGTAGCGCCATATATTTTTTCATGACTAAATATTGCAATTATAAATTGAGATATGAATTATCCTATCTATTAAGTTGGAACAAAACACACATTTAAAAAAATAAAAGTTAAAATCTCTTCAGTTGTTTCGGAGTTCATCCCGGACACATCGTGACACTGGAATTATATATAATAGATAGATGATGACTCTTTGTAATGTTTCTCACATTGGTAAACTTATTTACTTTTTTTTCTCAAGCTAAATTGAATAGGGTATAAATATGAACCTTGAACGATTTCAAATTGTTCCAAATATGAACAATTGAACGAACTTTAACGAAACGGATTAAAGTTCGTTTGAGCGACATTCCAAAATGCCAAAAATGCTGGCAGCATTACTTCACTGGAGGCTAGGCTTCTCCTTTGACTGATTTGGATGACGGCTGCGCCTTATATCGGATGCATTTGCATTCCGACCAGGTCTTAAATTTTTTTTTTCTTTAAGATAGACAACACTCTGCACTATGGAATAATCCGTGTATCGTGGGAAACTTTACAAACACTTTTTTTGTCCGTGTGGTGACGAACTAAGAATACAAGTGTCACCACCCCATTCTTTCCCACGGGTGTCGTATGACACGACTAAGGGAAGTAAGCAATTATCATCCATTGCATGACTGGTGGTAGGGCTGGGTACAAAGTGGGAGTACTCACTTGGTATCGGGCCCAAGCGGGTTGTCGTTTATTCGTTCATTTCATATCTGTGAAATGAAATGGTGAGCAGCGGCTTGACAATACTCTCGGTATAGTTGAGTCTATGAGCGACGGTTACCATTTACCATCAAATGGGCCATGGCTTGTCAGCCACTACATGCAATAAAAAAAACATACAATTTCACGGACACAAAGTACATCCAAACTCAGAACAACCACTAGTGCATCACACAAAGAGCTGTCCTGCGTGGGAATCGAATCCATAACACTCGGGCGGGAGGCCGGTATCTAAAGCACTCCACCATTCTGTGCAGTTAAGATTCATCTATATACATATATATAATTGCTTGTACCGACTGACTGACGATCAACGCAGAGCCTAAACCGCTGCAAACTTGAAATTTTGGTAGTCGATGCCTAATTTTTTGTAGAGATCCACTAAGAAAGGATTTTTGAAAATTTCATCCCTAAGAGGGAAAATAAGGTATAAACGGTTGTATGGAACTCTGTCATATTCAAAGTAAGAAGCACGAAATTTCTAATACGTGTATCTGGTTAGAAATAAATGTATACGTATAGTGTGGTATTAAAAAAAAATAAGACTAAGATGGTAAAGGGGGGTTGAAAGTTTATATGGGACACTTTTAAAGAAAGAAGCACAAAATTTCAAATACTTGTTTCTGGTTCAAAATAAATGAATACGTGTATCAGCGATTTTATAATTTTTACTCCTAAGAGGGTGAATTAGGGGTCGAAAGGTTGCATTAAAAGTTTGTTATTTTTAAAAGAAGCATGAAGTTCAATATTAAAGCATCTTATATCAAGTTTAAGTAATAAACATTATAAACTAGGTGCAACCCGCAACTTCGTTCGCGTGGAATATAGTTTTTAATTTTTTTGCGGTACCCTAATTATTTTTCTAAAATAATAGTATCCAAAGCTACTACTTGTAATATCTGTTATACACCAGTGGATGTCCTGTCCAAATTGTTCCAGCCATTATGGATATTCGTCGACAAAACAGTCAAACAAAAACTTTAAAAATTGTATTTTGTTACGCTGATATGCATTTAGTAAAAAGCTGTTATTTAAACATTTTAATTTTAATTTATTATTTGTATAAATGCGTATTTTATTGCTTAAATTCACAGTTTGCATTATAAATAACTTTACGCTCGATAGATGGCATTATGCACTTTATCTGAATCAGGCTATCGTTACGTTATGCTGCTTATTATTAATATATGACGAGACAATGTTAAAAACACTGTAGGTTGTAAGCGACCACTGAAAGAATATCATAAAGTTCCAGTGGTCTGCCAAATATAGGAGGCGAGATGGCATACGGCGGGATTATTTTGTGGATGAGGCCCCACACTACCCTGTTTGTTGCCTCGAACGACGGGGTGTGTGGTTAGATTATTTATTTATTATTTATTTATTTATTATTAGATAAGTACCCGCCTTTACAAAAAAGTGCTAAATACCTATAAACCTTTTCCTTCATTGGTAACGGAGCTTGCCTGTAAAGGTCAATACAATTTTTTGTGTTATATGACGCTAAGTCTTGGCTAGAGAGGTGCGAGAAGAAATAGTTCATGGGTAATTTTTCTATCATGTCTCATGATGCTGATGGTAATAACTATAATATTTCTGATGAATACTTTGTTGATATGTCAGTATTTCATATATATGGAGGTTTATGTGAGTAAGTAGCAGCCGGACACGGTACATCTGATATTGTAAGTCTATCACAATTATGAGAAATTTTGCATAGAAGGGCGGTAAAAACCCAAGCCGGTTTAGTTCAATACAAAACAAATTCCAATGACATTTTGATGTATATTTGCTTTAGGATAGATCTGTTACATCCGATCTTCAATCATTCATCTCTGATATAGTACATTTTTAAAGAGAATCCTATAAAACTTCGTACAAGATTTACAAATGCTACTGGAAAGAAATAGCTCAAAAAAAAACTAATATTAAATATGAAAAAGGAGTTCACAGAGCTCTAGTAATTAATTATCAACCAAATTATCTACAGGTACACAGAATAGCTTTAATTACCTGAATAATCACTTGGATGTTCGCAAAGCAGCTGTTTGTAGGTACGGAGAGAATAATCCAGAAATACGGTCGAAAAGACGATTGCTTGCGTAGAAGGATACAGCATTTCCTTGAAGTATGATTCTAGGATACTTTACGAAACGCACAGACATCTAAAAGCATTTGTGAGGTGGAGATTGTGAGTCACCGTCGGTGACTGCGATGGCTTAGCGGTCTAGAGCATTCCTCGGGATTGGAAGGGACGCAGGTTCGAATCCCACTCGCAGTAAACCTCTCTTTTTCCACTTTCACAAATAATTTGTTCTTTAAACTAGCTGAGCATGTTAAGTGCTAAAATATAGATCAAAATACGAAAATGGTAAATCCGTTTTGTAGAGCACAATGAGTTAGGAATACATAAATTGTAACACCCTAAAATTTAAAGAAAAATCGCCTGGTACATAGTTAGTGACTGTGTTTCTCACTGGAAACTCACTATCAAAATTGGATCACCAGTAAAGTTATTAAGAAATCTTAATCCTCTAAATTGTGCAATGGAACTAGGTTACAAATCAAAGCTCTTTATAAATATTTGGACATGTTATAATAATATATTTTTAAGCATTTGACATGCTTAGCCATATAAATTAAATGAAAGTCCGAAAATGTGAATTCTAAAATAACAGTCACGAGCAAGATTTGTATCTGCATCTCCTGCAATACCGTCCCCAGATTACTTTCCAATTCAGCCATCGTGACGTAACTATGCTAAATTACGAAATAAGAAAACTAAATCTTTCAAAACAGTATTTATATCGCTCCCTTTTTTTTTTTTTTTTGTTAAGGCGGGAAAAAATTTTCCTAACCGCACACTCCGTCGTTCGGGGCAACGAACAGGGTAGTGTGGGGCCCTCACCCACTAAAGAAACCCGCCGTGTGCCATCTCTCCGCCTTTATTGGCGGGCCACCGGAACTATATTACATTCCTGGGTTCCATAATCGAAATACCAGTAATTTTGTTTTATACTACGTGGGTCGCAAACAAATATACGGTCAATCTAATGGTAAGCGGTTACCGTAGCCTTAGACTTTCGCAACATAAAAGGCATCATTAAGATGTCGCCATCTCAAGGAAAGGGATAGTGAAGAGGAAAAATAATAGTAAGGAAAGGATAGAGAAGGGGTTTGGGCCTCCAGGTCTCACATTCACTACATCAAACATAATGTCAGGAGTACATATCATTGTTTCAGGCTGATCTTCTGCGAGAATGTGGCACTTCCCCGGTCAAACCAGCCCATTCATGCTGGGGTTAGCAATGCATTACTACTAGGAGCATTGAATTTAGACTCGAGACATATAATGATGGATTAATCACCCCGTTGATAGCCTGTTTCCGAACATTTATATTGATTTTGGGTAACAAATATAGTTTTTTTTTTTGCGTAACCTTGCTATAGAAATGGATAAAGATCGGGAATTTAGTCTCTGATTTCAACAACGCCTCACCTTCATTAATTACTCGTAATTTAGAACAAAAGTTCTTAAGGCATAAACAGTCGGCTCACAGCCACCACGTGACTCAAAACGTAGTTTAATGATTGGGACAGCAAATTTACACCACCACATTTGTGTCATATTATCTATATAATTCTTTCTGCCGCTCTCAAAGCGGCCCGTCCTAGAGTTGCTAGCTTCAAAAATTTATTTTAAATCAAATTACTATAACATTGCCGTGTGGGGCCGGCTTTATAATTGTCCCACCCCTCTCTACCCACGGGAGTCGTAAGAGCCGACTGAGGGAATATCGGGGGAGTGGGCAGCAGCACTCCCTCAAGTATTAACAACATCCACTGCGATCGCCAACCCGCCTGCCAAGATTAGCGATTACGGCATTATCCCCCATGACAGGACCGCTCGTTGTGGCGTTCTCTTGGGGAGGCTTATGTCCAGCAGTGGACGTTGAAAGGCTGATGGATGGATGGACTATAACATTACAGTATGAGCACACAATTTTTGCGCCATATAATAATTTATTCCATTATCACTTACATAACATAATTATATATTACTGTCTAATGGTTTTAATGCCTATGATACGTAGCGTATATCGTATAGACCTCTAAAACAAATGTGATGGTGCAGATTTAGAGTCACCGTTGGGTGACTGCGATAGCTGGCGGTCCAGAACAATTCTCTGCATTGAATGGAATACAAGTTCGAATCCTGCTCGCAGAACGCTTTCTTTTTCCACTTACACAAATAATTTGTTTTCTAAAGTAGCTGAGCACGTCAAATACAGATACGAATGGAAAATATTTACGTAAAAAATCCTAATAAGGGTGAATTAATTTTGGTGCACTCGGTGGTTAGCTTTTTGTTAACTTCAATTCATCTGTTTTGTGCTTCTTCTGTCTCTTTGCTGACCCTTAATACTTTAAATTCTATATTTAAATGAAGCTTTTGTACATTGATAAAAATTACAAAGGTAACGAAGTAGACCATTATACGAGTATCATCAACAATGACATTTCAGTTTGTTAACGTCTACATAAATAATGAAATTGCACCTTAAATTGAAATATAATTATTAATTAACATAAGCAACTATTGTTTCCTAGGTATTAAAAAGCTCCACCTCAGGGGACTGTTCGACGCGTGACTGGCGTCCGGACGGTTCTCTGACTGCTGGAAGGAAGGCTGGTGCTCCTGCCGAAGCCAGGGCGAATGCCAGATTCGGCCGGGGCCTTCAGGCCCATCGTGCTGCTGGACGAGGCGGGTAAGCTACTGGAGAGTATCCTCGCTGCCCGCATCGTCCAACACCTGCGCGACGTCGGACCCGACTTGTCGGACGCCCAGTTCGGTTTTCGAGCTGGTCGTTCGACGGTCAGTGCGATTATGCGCCTGAGGGCCGCGGCCGCGGCGGTCGTCGCTGGTGGTGGAGTGCTGTTGGCGGTGTCGCTTGACATCGCCAACGCATTCAATAGTCTGCCATTCAGCTGCATCAAGGACGCGCTCCGTTATCACGGGGTGCCTGCATACCTGAGGCGGCTAGTGGCAGACTATCTTGAGGGTCGCAGCATTCTCTATGAGAGCCGCATAGGGGACGTTGTGAGGATACCCATGTCGCGCGGTGTCATACAGGGTTCGGTTCTAGGGCTGCTCCTGTGGGACATCGGTTACGACTGAGAGCTACGCTGTCGGCTTCCCCCTGGGCTAGCGGTCATCTGCTATGCAGGAGGTGCTCGCTGAGGTGTATTGGCGGGCGTCGCAAGAGCGGGCGAGGGACGGTCATCTCCTGCCCAGCGAGGTGGCCAGGTGGCAATAGGGGGATACCTGTCGCTGCCGAGCGTCGTCAGAGCGATGCTCGGCAGCGACAGGAATTGGGCCGCAGTCGCTGCCTTCTGCGAGGAGGTCATCTCGCGGAAGGAAGCGGCGGAAAGGGCCAGGGAGGAGGACTCTTCCGCTGACCCAAACCATCGCCAGCGACTGGGGCGGCGCAGGCGCGAGTACTTGCGTCTCATGCCGCCCTAGCTGAGGCGGCGGGTGGATGGACCGGGGAACGTCCGCCACCCGCAAGGCCTCCCGCGAAGTTGCGACGCTCCGTGTGCGGATGCGTCGCTTAGGAGAGGGTACCCGAACGGGTAAGCCGCCGACGGACCACTGAAGTAATCCAACACAGTACCAGTGCCCCGTCAACACAGGCGGAAAGACGGCACACGGCGGGTTTCTTTAGTGGGTGAAGGCCCCACACTACCCTGTTCGTTGCCCCGAACGACGGGGTGTGCGGTTAGGGACATTATTTCCCGCCTAAACAAAAAAAAGGTATTAAAAAGCCACCACTGAAGTAATTTTACACAGTTCCAGGGGCCCTACAATACAGGCGGAGAGACAGCACACAAATGGTTTATTTAGTGGATGTGGACCCCACGCTACCTTGTTCTTTGACCACATTTTGATTGCGTACATCGACACTGTCGTAGAACAAAGTCAGATGTGATAATACAATGAAATCCTGATAACATATAACTCAATGATTTGAAGCCTAATAAAGTCGTAGTCTAATCAAGACTTAAAACTGGTATACTTTTTATCCTGTTACTATAAACGAACCGGATACCGGAACCTGATCAAAAAGCTAGCTAGTTATACTAGCTTTTGCTATTTTTTCTTATTAATGTGTTATTATCATTTATAAAATCTGTATTCTGTATTATTTATACAATACAATTTTTTTTAATATTTCAAAAATATGGTATTGCTCAGAAATAGGCAGCTTTGATTGAACCACCATCGAGCTAACGTATTTATTTGGATGCAAATAGTCCACATACAATAATTAAACTTGAACTTGGAAAACCAATGTCAATTCTAACAACAATATTCTACAAAGAAAATTGTGCGCTTCATTATGCCTAATAAGTACGAGTACATACATATTACTAATTACATAGTTTAATTTCCGTGAAATAAACAAAAAATAATAATCTGTTAGTACATGACTGAGAAGCGAAGACCTCGTCGACCGTTCTCTCACCAAATTAGAGACTTACTTACGTGCTTACTTATCATCACGCCATTTCTCTTGTGGGGCAGGCAGAGAGAATTAGATAATTGGTTAGAGTTCCTGAGAAAAGTCAGATCAGGAATACTCTGAACTGAAGTGCATGTTACATGTCTATGGAATGTAATGATAGTCAATCAAGGCAGAATACATACTTAATCAAAAACTGTAGCGACCAAAATATGTTGTTTTTGCCTACTCACGTGAAAAATAGGTATGAATCTATTTATTTATGTAATGCCTATCAGTTAAATATATTCCAGTTCTAATCAAAAATGTACCTACATATTCACTTGTGTACACTTATTAATCAAGAGTTCAAATAATTTACAAATATAATTGAATGTCAATCTTGTGTACGTGACTTAGCTCAATATAAAAATGTAAAAGGTTTTCATTTAAATCATTAATTAATATACCAGTGAAGTTATTGGTTCTGCACTAGTGTTAACAAAATAAAAACAGGTAAATTAATTCTGATTTATAGTCTAGTTAGTGTAAATGACATCGTACCGATATTTGATATCATGGGTTCAATACTCGATTCTGAACAACCTGGGGGGTGGTTCAGAATCTAAAAAAAAGTGCATCGATCTTTTTATGAAAATTGCAATTTCTTTTTTTTTTTTTAATGTAAAACAATATAAAATCGTTTCATTGTTCTCTCGATTTTAGGTAATAAACCCATTAATCACCGATTTATTCCAAAAACTATAACTTTCGTCTTGTATTTTAGTCATGTTGTTAATCGATGGCGACTAAAAAATTGAAAACTTTGTAACCCGTCGTTCTCAACGAAAACAGTATGGGGTATATTATTACAGTTATTTGGTGATATCTTTGTCCGTAGTTATCGGTATGATATCATTTACACCCGGTATTACTATGGTAAAAAGTAAGTAGGAAAAAAATAGTTTAATAAACTACAAAACAAAACACGCTTACTACGAACTAAAAAATAATAACATCATTAATAATAATGATTGTAAAAAAGTAGGGTTTTAATTATTAAGAACATATTAAAAAGCACCCCATGCTTTTATCAATTATGATTGATAACAATTATTTTATTTTTTTTTGGTTTTAGTAAGCGTGTTTTTTAAGTTTTTAACCTATAATTTATTTTCTTCTTGTTTAGTCTCAAAATAGCAGCAAATGTAGGTACTTCTATTTAAAATACCCTATTCATTTTTAGTAGAGGTGACGATAGTACCGATTTGTAAAAAAAAATATTTATTCAAAAAATTCCATTATTTGTCACATCATTCCATTGTCTCGTTTATAGAAGTAGAATGTACAGCGAAAAAATCTTACGCCTATGGTATCAAAGGCTTACATTCAGCGACATATAGAACTGAAAAAAAAATAAACAATTATTATATAGACACGCACAGATACACGCTTATTGTCAAGAGAAAATAGTAGTACCTACTAGTTCAAGTTGTGCCTCTTTTACTTTAAAAACAGCTACATATATGCTTATTCAATCTCTTATTTTAGGAAAACAAATTAGATTGAAAAATTAAAACTGTACACTGCAAATTTTATACTTTACAGACTTTATTATTTCAGAATCATGGCGGATAAAATCGACGCAGCGCCAGCGATAATAACCAACTCACGGCTGATATTTTATCCGTTACTTTTACTTGCATTAAGTACCTGGGTTCTCTACAGGCGCCAACAAAATTCCAGAATGCACAAACTTGCTGCAAAAATTCCTGGCCCACCAATCATACCGTTCTTAGGAAACGCTCTTCTGGTCATTTCAAAAACACCCCACGGTACAATTATATTTTATTCTCTTTGTGAAAAGTGTTTATAAGATTAACATTCAATATAATTGTACAATACATATTATAAAATATATAACTAGAATAATAGTTATTATCACCAATGTAGTAAAATAAATCTATGAAAATGGAATGGGATACATCTGCGAGCAAGATTCGAATCCTGTAAAATAACTGAGCGTTTGAAATGCTGATAATAGGATCACAAAAATCTCCAATGTCCTACTTATCTTTCCAATTTAAAGATGTAATTATAATAGATACACAATCGAGTCTATGATGTAAATCTTAGGCTTATTGCTTCGCCGAGCGACCTGATGGCCAACTGAACCGACGTTCGTTTGGCGAATCCGTTGGTAGTAAAAGCTATTAAATTTAACATTAAAATTATTAATAACATTTCAGTCACGTAACAGAGGAGAGTGTTTTAAGTTTGTTTTGAAATTGAGTGTTTCTCTTTCTATGGTAGCATCTGAATTCCATTTACCTCTCCATTCTAAAATTGTATTGGAAAATATTTTAAATCCAGTGGAACAACTGGCAACTCGTCTGGCTGTAGGGCACGTATTTGGTGGTACCTATTTAATAATTATTATCTTTTTAAAACAATATCTCGTATTGTAAAATAACCGACCGCAGATGATTTTAGAAATATATAATAATGGATTTAGATACATCTAAATTTATATGTGATATTTATATTTTGCCATGTGGGGCCGGCTTTAGAATTGTCCCACACATGGGAGTCGTAAGAGCCGACTGACGGAATACCGAAGGAAGTGGGCAGCAGCACTCCCTCGAATATTAACAACATCTACTGCGATCGCCAACCCATCTGCCAAGCGTGGCGATTACGGCACTATCCCCCATATGAGCGAAACAGATGTTGTGGCGTTCTCTTGGGGAGGCCTATGTCCAGCAGTGGACTTCTAAAGGCTGATGGATAGATGGATTGATTATATATTTATAGATCGATGAAAT
Source organism: Leucoma salicis (assembly GCA_948253155.1). Classification (NCBI taxonomy): domain Eukaryota; kingdom Metazoa; phylum Arthropoda; class Insecta; order Lepidoptera; family Erebidae; genus Leucoma; species Leucoma salicis. The sequence goes on along the minus strand of OX411807.1, from coordinate 10,386,193 downwards.
ACTCTGCTTAAACCACTGCACCATCAATATGGTCATTAGTTAAAAACACTCTGCATTAAGGAATAATCCTAGTATTGCGGGGGACTTTACAAAAACACGGACACAAAGTACACCCAGACTCAGAACAACCATTTGTGGAGCACACGTAGAGTTGTCTTGTGTGGGAATCGAACCCGCAACACTCGGGCGGGAGGCCGGTACCTAAACCACTCTGCCGTCTATGCAGACAAATTTCATAAACATGGATTGTCAATTGTGTGTGTGCAGTGGGTTCTCCCTCTAAAATATGCATTCAATTTAATAACAATAGGCTGCTGCTAAGTGTCATTCAATTATGAGGTGACACTTAGCAGAATTATATTTAATAACAACCATTTTTATTTCTGACATTGTTAATTTTTTTATACTTTGCAGAACTTGTAGAATTAGGTTTCGATTATGCTAAGAAGTTCGGCAATGTCGTTCGAATATGGCTGGGTAATAATTTGATTATCTTCCTGATTGATCCCAATGATGTTGAAGTAATTCTAAATAGCCAAGTACATATTGACAAAGCATATGAATACAAATTCTTTAAGCCTTGGCTAGGAGAAGGTCTTCTTATTAGTTCAGGTATGTATTATAAAGAACCATATTTCATAATAACGTTCCTAAATGAGAAACATCAGAAAAATATTGCAATAACGTTGCTAACAAGGAAATGCTATTTACTGTGTTTATTGGGGAATTAAAAGTATAAATGAAATGTGAGAGTTTATAAGATATGAATCACATCACGCAAAATTTATCGTACGAGTCTCGTTCGCATATTTGTTCACCTTTCAAGAAGTATTTGAATTCCTTAATAATGTTGTTCTAGATCTATTCTGTTAAATGTACAGGTGAAAAATGGCGCTCGCATAGAAAGATGATTGCTCCAACATTTCATATAAATATCCTGAAGTCCTTTATAAGCGTTTTTAACCAAAACAGCAAGAATGTTGTTGACAAAATGCGTCCAGAAATAGGCAAGACCTTTGACGTCCATGATTATATGAGTGGAGTTACTGTGGACATTTTGCTGGGTGAGTTTAGATTACGTTTTACTATGTAAATACAAAATTTTACCTGTCTACTTTTCCCATTTATCTATTCGAAAGCTTTATTGTAATTTCACAATACATTAATTTTCCACGTATTATTAATACAGTCGTACCAATTTGTAAATTAGAATGAATAATATGAATTATTCAATAATTATAATTTACTTTATTTAAAAACTGTCCGTCATTGCTTTTAATTGGCAACCTGCATGTATAACTTTATTAAATTTATTTTAAACTATAATATTTACCTTGATAAGCCCCAAAAACATGTTGTCTAAAAATCATTCTACTTTGGAGGTCGGACGGCCACACCACCTACCATTCCACGGTGTGATAATTATTCATCCCACGGTGTGATTTGAAATCATGGTATGTTCATGGTAAGCGATGAAGAACTCTCAGAGAATTAAGCAATTGAACATATACCAACTTAACTAATTAGCATTTAGACTTGATCATGACTGTTATTTTTATATAGGTAATGTTTTGATATAAGATATGTAACATATATGTGGTACTTTTATAGAAACTGCGATGGGTATCACAAGGAAAACTCAAGATGAATCAGGATTCGATTATGCTATGGCCGTCATGAAGTTAGTATAAGAACTTACTTTCAAAGATCATAGATACGTTATATGCCTACATGAGTTACATAGTAAACAAAAAAAAAAAAAATTTCGTGAGTGTGATGCGCTTGTAATACAGTAAGATATTATTTAATAAACTAGCACAGAAATCAGCACCTCAATGATAAATATGTAAAACTTATACATTTTTAGGACAAAAATAGTAGTGTGGAGCCTACACCCACTTAATAAACCCGTCATGTACCATGTCTGTGTGTGTGTGTGTGTGTGTATGGACCACTGGAACAGTCTTATTGAACTTAGTGCACCTGTAAATTACATTTGTCTTATTTTTTTCAGGATGTGTGATATAATCCATCAGAGGCACTACAAATTGTGGTATCGTTTCGATGCTCTATTCAAGTTATCATCGTTTTTTAAACAGCAAAAAAGACTTCTGGAAATCATTCACGGGCTTACCAATAAAGTAAAGTCGAAACTTAAATTACTTTAACTGCCATATGTCTATATGTTTACCTGTATCTGAGTATTTAAGTTGAGTCGTATCACTTTGTCTATTGGATTTTTTCAGGTGATTAAGAGTAAAAAGCAAACTTACCTAGAAAATAAAGCAAAGGGATTTATTCCTCTATCTATTGATGAACTCACCAAAACATCTGACGAAAATATGTTAGCTAATAATGAGAAGTCTCTCTCAGAAGATGTATTTAAGGGATACCGCGATGACTTGGACTTCAATGATGAGAATGATATTGGTAAAAAATCATCATTTGTCATAGCTTTTTTTTTTAACCAAGATGGGTCGGAAAGGCATTTTTTATGTAATATTGTTATGTTGACTGCGAGAAAAAAGACATTAGTTGCATACTGCCACATCCTAAAAGCATGTAGTTTAGTTAATGTTAAAAATAAAATAAGTTAAACAAAAAACATCACGCCTGTATTCCCCGAAGGGGTAGGCAGAGGTGTATTACAAACCCACGACTCGCCAGCTATGTTTAAGTCCCACGTAATAAGGGGCGAGCCTATTGACGTCTACCGGGCACATTTCCAAAAATAAGTTCTTTTAAATAAACAACAACATGATATATCAAAATGAATAAATATTGTTAATTTTTAGGTGAGAAAAAACGTCTGGCATTTTTGGATTTGATGATAGAATCAGCTCAAAATGGAACACATAATATCAGCGACCATGAAATCAAAGAAGAAGTTGATACCATTATGTTTGAAGTAAGACACCAATTAATAAGTCCGTTCCGTTCTTTATAAACCTTGAATTTCAGTATGTCTCACTCAACTCCTCCAAATTGGGATAAAAATTAACCTACTAATATTGACATAGTCGCGCTGACGTTGTATTTTGTTTCCAGTTTGCTTTGTCACAGTGATATTGGCTGCGTTGTTATTTATACAGTTGATTGTTCATCACAGAATCAAGACAGATTTTTGTCAGACAACTGGCCAGTATTCATTTTGTTATTCCATTTAATAATTGTTAAGAATATAGAACATTTTTGATTCTTTTTTAGGGCCACGATACTACTGCAGCAGGTTCTAGCTTTGTGCTGTGTCTCTTAGGCCTTCATAAAGATATACAAGCTAAGGTATACGATGAATTGTACGAAATATTTGGAGACTCCGACCGACCTGCCACCTTTAATGATACGCTGAAAATGAAATATCTTGAAAGAGTAATCCTCGAGTCCTTAAGAATGTACCCACCAGTGCCAATAATTGCAAGGAAACTCCAACGTGATGTTAAAATTGGTACTTAACTATACCTTCTATGTTTTTAAGTTAGCTAAACATTCCAAAGAATATATAACTTAAATTATCTTACTATTTTCAGCAACTAAAGGTTACGTTCTACCTAAAGGAAGTACTGTTGTGATTGGCACTCTTAAGTTACACCGTAATCCGGAATACTACAAAGATCCTGATACATTTAACCCTGATAATTTCTTACCAGAAAATGCATCCGCTAGACACTACTACAGCTACATTCCGTTCAGTGCAGGACCCAGGAGTTGCGTTGGTAAAGTCATATTAATATATACCTATTAATCTACAAAGCACACACAGAAGCATAAATTCTGTGAAGAATATTTTTATTTTCGATCGATCGATTCACTTCTGCAGTTGATCAAGTTTGCAACCTATAAATATTACACAGGGGAAGTAAGCGATTATCACCCATTGCATGACTGGTGGTAGGGCTGGGTACTATATGGGAGTACTCATTTGCTATCGAACCCGAGCGGGTTGGTACCACCATCTCGTGTGTGACTGGCCATGAAGCACACCGGTGTGTTTTGGTTGTAGCAGGACATAACCGTTAATTCTTTCATTTCATATCTGTGAAATGAAATTGTGAGCAGCGGCTTGACAATACTCTCGGTATAGTGCAGTCCATGAGTGACGGTTACCATTTACGAACAGGTGGGCTGTGGTTCATTTGCAACCATAGGCAATAAAAAAATACAATATGATGGATATATACTTCTATATTTCAGGTCGCAAATACGCTCTTCTAAAACTTAAAGTACTGTTATCTACCATATTGCGTAACTACAAAATTGTCTCTGAAGTACCTGAAAATGAATATGCTCTTCAGGCGGACATTATATTAAAAAGGACTGATGGCTTCAGAATGAAGATCGAACCTAGAGAAAGAATACCTTTAAATTTTGCTACAACTGCTTAGAATTCCTCGATGTGATAATGTTTACAAAACGATAAATAATTTTATTCATTGTTGGTTGATAAACATAGTAATAATTATACTTCATAACATTTTATGTATGATGTAGACAACTTAAACTTCTTGATGATGATTGATGTCTGATATGTGTTTCCAATTGTTATTTAAATGTCTTGTATAGCCGGAAGCAAGATAGGTATGAAAAATACTGTAAAATAAAGATATGCACCGCAACGAGCTCACTTGTATCTAACAAAAAAAAATTAATACATCAATCAATATTTCAATTTTTTATTGTTATTGCAGTAATAGCAGGTACTTTTATTAAATTTTAATAAATGTTACCGTTGAAAAACAAAACATATATGTGCATTATTGATTAATATGTTTTATCTAACTTTGTGTTTTTATACCTACCAAATGTTGTATATTTAAATAAATTCGAATTTGTATTCCTATTAAAATTACAAATACTCTAAATATATGTATATGCAGAATAAAAAAATTGACTTTGTTTTTAAAATATATTTATATTTTACAAACAGTCAAGGCACAACTTTGAGAAAGAGATTTATCGACGAATCTAGCTCAGCTGAGCAGTGTTCGGGAAGCTAAGAATGTTCTTCACATCCAATATTCCGCAGTATCCGAAAACGAAAGTCCACGACCAGTGTGTGTTACGATGTGGAACAAAGAAGTGGTCTGTGAATGTTGGCCTTGGTACAAGTCTCAATGTCGCTCAGCGTGCCATGAAGCGGGCTATGCTCGGTTTTTCTCTACGTTCTCTACGAATTCGTAATACGGCGGTCCGTAGCAGAACGGGAGTGACTGTTTTGCATTTGAATGACCATTTTCACTGGCAGATAGCTGTTGTTATAAGAAGTAACTTAAGCTACTTTAATTTTCGAAAAATAACTAGGGTTCCATGCAGAAAAAAAAACAAAATTCACTCACGGACGAAGTCGCGGGTATAGCGGCAGCTAGAACATAAGTTCTTCAAAGCTTTCGATAATGGAAGGCTTTGTATAAAATTAAAATTCCGTTGCTGAATACTGGTATTTATTTATCGAGATTCCTTATTTTATGCTCAAAATTCACCATATTTTTTGGAAAATGAGATCATACAAAACAAGAAGTTCTTTACAGGCGTTTATTAATCCTTACTATAATATTATAATTGCAAAGGTATGTTAGTTTTTTTTTATATACTATGTGGAAAATGGCAAACGAGAATTCGGACCACCTGATGGTAAGCTGTTACCATAACTAGCAACCAGAGGAATTACTCGTGCGTCGCTATCTCCAAGGAAAAGATAGAAGGAGGCGAGGAAGATTAATAAGGATAAAATAGGAAGGATGCTAAAGAGAGGATAGGAATTATAATAAGGAGATAATAGATAGTACCTTTATAAAGAATGCCGGACGAGCGACTGGTTAAAAAGATATACTATGCGAAAGTGGAAGGATGTAGGTACAGGGGGAGATTGAGACTCATCTACCTAGACCAAATCGGTCATGTATTGAAGAAAGATGGAGTCAGGAGTCTCCGAAACCAGCTAGAGTGTATGAAGAGAATTATTAATGTTGAGGAAGCGAGTGATGTATGCAAGAATAGAGCCTTTTGGCACTCTGCTCTCTCTGCCTACCTCGCAAGGGAGATAGCGTGATGATAAGTAACTAAGTAGATAGTACCTACCGTTGTGTCACGCTGATCTTTTATGAGAGGGTGGTACTTCCCCGATTGAGCTGGCATATTCGTGAGTTAACTAGTTTGCTAGGATTTCACGTCATAACTACTGAACCAATATGCATACATATATCCTGGAGCCCAGAATATAATATGTTTCATATCTAGGGTTTCATTTTATCACAAAAAAGGGACTGGGGGGGGGGGTTCCTGTAGGATAAGTATTTTTGCATAGATATAATGAATGATATTCAGTTACATATAAATAATACTAGCGGACTCCACAGACGGTGTCCTGTCTAAACATTGACGTTTCGTTTGTTTGGAGACATTTATTTTAACGGATTATTTTCATAGTATGTTTTTAGACTAGAATAAATGGAAGAAAAAATCCTGAAATTCTATCGTGGCGCCACCTACCGGGTCCAAATGTGAATTTAAATCATCCCGGTACTTACTCAAACATACACAAAAAAAATCATCCTAATCGCTCCAACCGTTTGGGAGGAGTTCAATGACTAACACACGGACACAAGAAATATTATATAATAGATATTTATATTCTGAAGTCCTCCAGGACTAAATCGTGGGCAGAATTTAATATTATAAAGTTGTAGCTGATCTATATGTCTGTACAGTACAAATTATTTGTTAATGTAGAAAAACAAAACTTTAGTGCGAGCGGGAATCGAACCTGCGTCCCTTCCAATCCGGGGAATTGCTCTAAGCCGCTGAGCTATCGCATTGACCTTCGGCTATACCCAATCTCCACTTCACATTTATCTTTACGGCCCACGCCGCCTATCGGATGCATTAAAAGCATTAATCCAATTTAGTAAGTTTAATTTTGCAATTAAAATTCATACTATTTAATGGCGCAACATTTGGAACACATAGTACAAAACCATCATTGCTAAGATTTTGTATGTACTCCTCACATTCACCCTACTGTGTTATGTTTTTCTTGATGTTTTTGCAATCTGCCAACCTTTAGCATTGCAATTACATGGAAATACTGATGGAGAGATTAGGTATCGGTGGAGGACAGATTCAATAGCGATAATAAGAGTACCTTTTCTCACGTTGGAATTACTGTTTGCTTGAACGAGTTTCAAGTGCGTTTTCGTTGGTTGTTTAACTACTTTTTTTATAAACATACGACGTAGCACTGTGATAGCCCCTTAGTGGTATTTCCTCTCTACCTACTAGCCCTTTCCCTGCTAGGAGACACAACAGGTGAGTGATGTCAAAGTTCACCATTATCAGCATACCTCTTCCATATATTTAATGACATTTTGTATTATTCATTATTTTTGGCAATATACTAATTCAATGAGCGAATGAATGATTTATATGCATAATGGATATTTTAAATAAAATAATAATGTATTATGATTGTCAGTATTGGTCCTGGCATTGAAGAGAACACACCTTTTTAAAAGTGACATATCTGTTTGGTACGTATTTTCAGATTATGCAGTATCGAAAATAAACTTTATAATATACTCGTATTAACACAAAGTGCGAGAATGTGAAATTGAAAATCGCAAGCAAGATTTGAACCTGCATCTCCTGGAATACCGTCCTATATGGTTTTCCAATTCAGCCATCGTGATAATTGCTTGGGACTGCGAATTTCAATAACACATTCCTTCTTGTCTTCGGTGACGCCGCACTGTGTTAATTTATTTGGCTAAGCATGTCAAATACTTAAAAATACAAAAAAATTTACAACTTATTTCGAAATACTATAGATAGTTACCAAAGGTAGGCATGTAATCGGAAAAGCCTTGCTTGTCCTAACATAAATGGGGCGGCTCGATAGGGAACGTGTGGTACTTTCACAGAAAGATCAGCGTGAAACAACAGTAGGTACCTCTGTTTTGTATGGTGAGTGAGAGTGCTGAAGGCCCAGGTCCTTATCCTTCTTCTTTGACTTCTACATTTCCTTGGAGTTGGTGACACACAAGTAGTAGATATTGCTAGCGTCTATATCTAGGCTATGGTAACGGATTACCATCAGGTGGACCATGTGTTTATTTAACAATTTCACTTAGTATAAAAAAATGGCACTCACTGCTGATAAACTAGATATTGATCATAGACTTAGCAATATCAAGAGTTAAGAAGATGAGAACAACTCAGTAGACGAGTATCATTAGAACGGTGAAGGAGGCCATGACGTAATTGTTTACTAGCTAGCCTACTATGGCTTTACATAAATATAATTTACATAAAGAAAGACTGAAAATTTATTTTAAGAAAGATTCATGACCATGTAGTTTTCAGTCTTTTATGATTTTTCGTCAAAAGAAAGATCGTTCAGAATCTGGACACACAGTTGTCTGAGCGCATAGACGTATTTAAGTTAGCATACTGTGATATAATCAAGGATCTCTGCGATTGAATCGATAGAAAAGCTCCACGCAGACAGATAAATGCAAATAGAAGTACGAGAGTAAGTAATTCTTGAAGGATATTTTCCCATATCGCTAAGGTATACTTTTTTTGGAGAAGTTCTGGGACTTGGCCCATTTTTAATAAGGTTTTTTTTTATGGGATTAGTAATTCTAACCCCTTATTTTGTATGCAGATATAAACAAACTATAATGTTATCTTTTTAGGAAAAATGGTATCATTAGTAGAAGATACGGACAGCTTCCCAGTGAGGCTGGCCTTCTACCCTTTGTTATTTATGGCTACAGGCTTGTGGTTACTGCACAGGTGGCAACAGCAATCGAGACTGTATAAATTGGGTAATAAGTTGCCTGGGCCAACTGCAATACCATTTTTTGGCAATGCACTAATGGCATTATTTAAGAAACCCGAACGTAAGTACCTACATTAAGAGAGCACCTTCAAATTGAACGAAAGCATAACTTCCGCGCGTGTACAATGTTGTATGACGGTTTTTGAAGACGGCTACTTAAGATATTTTTATATAATATATATTTTTAGCATTTGATATGCTTAACACTATACATTAAACACAAAGTGAAAAATGTGAAATCTAAAATAACAGTCACGAGCAGGATTTGAACCTGCATCTCCTGGATACCGTCCAGATGCTTTGCCAATTCGACCATCGTGACAATTGCTCCTGACTGCTAAGCAGGCGCAGGCGGCACCCAAAGACGTTAAGTATGAATGTGTTATCGAAATAAGCTATATTAGTTAAATTACCGCCAATTTAATTTCTGTTTCCCCATTATTCTAATCCAATTGAACGTATGGTTAAACATGTAGCAAATACATTATCCTTAATCTTACTAATATTTTATATGCGAAAGTGAGTTATTTTTGTTAATGGAGGGGGGCCCTAGGAATAGCTATTTTTACATAGACATAATGATTCTGTCGTAGATTGACGTAATTATATACTGAAGTCCAGGTGGACAGAGTCCGGGCAAATCTAGTGTAAAATAAAAACAACCATTTGAAGTCAGTAGATACGCTTTATAAATACCTACTAGGTTTAAACTTGCGGACAAAACTTTAAGATAAAGAAATAAATGTTTTAGAGAGTATGAAGCTGCAAAAACTTAAAGATATGTCACTACTTAGTTTTAGATTAAAACTAAATATAAAAAATATTTTCCCTGTCGTGTGTACCTTTACACACTTGATCAATTTAACAAGCAAAATACAGTTAATTGAAAATCATCGCTGGCTTAGGATTCTATGAAGTGAGTAGTTTAATCTTCTTTGTATCTATGTATAATATATTAATATTAAAACATTAATATATTAAGAGTTTCATAAGTTATTACAGTGATAATCAATAAAAACATTTTACTCGTATATAAATACTTCATATAGATATACTAGCTGTTCCCCGCGGCTTCGCTCGCGCAAATAACTGAATATTGAAATAGGAACTATTTTGTTAAAATATACTAACTATTAAACTATTAGTATTCATCAAAATTTTAGTATTTTGATGTTGCATTTAACATGCTAAGTTAGGTAATTTATATAACAAATTATTAGTCAAAGTGGAAAAAGAGAACTTTACTGCGAGAGGAATTCGAACCTGCGTCCCTTCCAATCTGGGGAAGTGCTAATCCATTGCAGTCACCGACGGCAACTCCCAATTTCCACCACCCAATTGCTTCTAGATGTCTATACGTTTCGTAAAGTGTCCTAGAATCATACTTCATACCAGAAAATGCTGTATCTTTCCACGCAAGCAATCGCCTTGTCGATCGTCTTTCTGGACTTACAATATCGGATGTATTTTTACAGCTGCTACTAAATCACATAAACCTTCATATATATATGAAATACTGACATATCAACAATGTATTCATCGGAACTATTATGGATAATACCATTAGCATCATGGGACACGATAGAAAAATCATTCCAGTGAGTGGCTACATGAGCAACTATCTCTTCCCGCACCTCTCTAACCAAGACTTGAGCGTCATATATAAAAGATAGTACCTATTGCCTTTTACTGGAAAGCTCCTTCATCAATGAAGGATAAGATTTATATCTAGTATTCTAATCGGAGGGGAGGTACACTCTTACGTACAACACTTTTTTTTGTAAAGGCGGGTATCTAACCGCACAACCCATCGTTCGGGGCAACTAACAGGATAGTGTGGGGCCGTCAATAAATAAACCCACCGTGTGCCGTCTTCATCTGTAATGGCAGACCCATAGATATGCAGAACACTGGAACTTTGTGACATTCCTTCAATGGTCGCTTACGTATAACCTACGGTGTGTTTAACGTTACCTCGTCATATAATAACATTAATCGGTACAACGAAACAATAGCCCGAATCAGATAACGTGCATAATGCCATCTATTGAGCGTTAACTTGTTTATAATGCAAACTATGAATTTAAGCAATAAAAAACATATTTATACAAATAAATAAATTTGAAATGTCTGTAATGTATAAATAACAGTTTTTTACTAAAAGCATAATGAGAGTAACAAAATAAATATTTTAAAGTTTTTGTCTGACTGTTTGTTTCGGCTAATATCTATAACGGCTGGACCAATTTGGACGGGACTTTCACAGGCGTATAGCAGATGTTACAAGGAGTAACTTAGGATACTATTATTTCAGCAAAATGAAAAATAATTAGGTTACTGCAAAAAAATAAAAACTAAATTCCACGTGAACGAAGTCGCAGGTTTTTTGTTACTTAAACATTATATAACATGCTTCAATATTGAATTCCATGTTCTTCTTCAAAAGATAACAAACTCTTTATCCAAAATTTCGACAATTCACCCTCTTAGGGGTAAAAAATATAAAATCGCTGACATACGTGTTCATATATTTTTAACCATAAACAGATATTTGAAATTTCGTGCTTCATACTTCAAAAGTGACGACCCTCCCATATAAACTTTCAAACCCCATTTACCATCATACGCGTATTTTTTTTAATATCCCACTATAAATGTACATTTAATTCTAATCAGAAACAGGTATTTGAAATTTCGTGCTTCTTACTTTGAATATGACAAAGTTCCATACAACCGTTTATCCCTTATTTTACCCTCTGAGGGGTGAAATTTTCAAAAATCCTTTCTTAGTGGATCTCTACAACTAAAGAGTCATCGACTACCAAAATTTCAAGTTTGTAGCCCCAGCGGATAGGCTCTGCGTTGATCGTCAGTCAGTCGGTACAAGCAATTATATGATAGATTTATAGATAAACTAGCACACCCGGCCACATGTAGCTGTGGTATAATTCATTCGTTAATCTATTATATACCAATACTTTTTGTGTCCGTGTGTTATTCATTGCACTCTGTAAGTACCGGGATGGTTTAGATTCACATTTGGACCCGGTAGATGGCTCCAGTTTTTATGAAAATAATCCTTAAGCCTTAGTTGCTAAAATAAAAATGCTCCATCCAAACGAAACGTCAATATTTGGACGTGACAACGTCTGTTGGGTACCTAGTATTACTATAAAAAAGTAAATAATCAAGATTAAAAATATTTGATCTAATAAGTTGGAATCACACATTTTGAAAAAACCTAAATCACTGGTTTGAGTTACCTTTGCATGTATCCGAAAAACCAATTTTGAGATAAAAAACTAGATAACCTAGCTATTGAAGTTATGAATAACTAAATTCATAGATGTGTATGTGGCTATTCTGATAAACTATACTATAAACCTATACAAAATAATAAAGATGAAATAATGAGTGTACCTGTATTCTCTTCCACAGAATTCATTAAAATTGCTTTTGAACTTGCTGATAAGTACGGGCACGTTGTTCGAGGTTGGATGGGTCCAAAGTTGTTGATTTTCCTGGCAAACCCAGAAGATGTGGAAGTAATTTTAAGTAGTCACGTTCATATCGACAAGTCATCAGAATACAGGTTCTTTAAGCCTTGGCTCGGAGAAGGTCTTCTTATAAGCTCAGGTGAGATTTAATAATGATATCAAGAGGTTTTTAGGGATCCTCTTAGGACGGTTTTTATAAGATGCACACCTTTAAAGTGTGAGGGTCAGAGCAAAGGCTACCTATCAATTTGGTTCTTCCATTCCCTTTCCTACATCGGAGTGAATACATTTGTTGTAGATATTGCTATAGTTTTAACAAAATTATTTCTGACATTTGATCTTTAAAAACCGCGCAATAATGTAATAGAATATGCTGTGAAGGTCGATATTCCCGTTTGAATACAATGCTTACTTGTTATGCCTGAATAATTATACGTATATCATATACGTGTGTATTAGACCTAAAGTAAGTGGCCATCGAAGTAACTATTTGGGAGCTAATTATGTGTATGTACAAACAATATAACTTTTATATCGATATTCAGGTCAAAAATGGTACTCACACCGAAAAATGATCGCACCAACTTTCCATATAAATATCCTAAAGTCCTTCGTTGGCATTTTTAATAAAAACAGCAGAAAAGTCGTTCAGAAGTTACGCTCAGAAGTTGGCAAAACCTTCGACGTTCACGACCATATGAGCGAAGTCACCGTGGATATACTCCTAGGTACTTATTCATTTTATTTATAATTACTGTAGTATAGAATGTAGTATAAAATATAGAAGTAGTATATAATATAGCAGTGATAACCTAGTGGTTAAACCAAGGACATCAAAGACAATGGTATCGAGGTCGATCAACACACTTATGAATTACCAGATTTTTTGAAAATATGTGTGTATTTGTTTACAAATGATCACTGCTGGGTGAAGGGAAACATCTTGAGGAAATCTGCATGGCCGAGATATTTTCTTGACGGCTTGTGAAATCTGCTAATCCTTACTGCGCCAGCGTGGTCTGTATCCCTCTCACTCTGAGAGGAGACCCATTGCCAATAGAGTGAAAAACATAATTACTGTAGTACTTACATGCCATGTCGTATAAGCAGTCTAATTTATTTCTATTTTTATGTAACGATTAACCTTAAAGAATTAAGATAAGGAATATATCTTCCAGTAATAATTTAAAGCATATTTTCTTAAAAAATTGATTGCTTTAGCATCGGGTATGGGTTAAGAGAAGCGTAGCACATCCACCATTGTCTCCTTAACCTATAGTTATTGGATAATTCATCACCTGAAAGATACCTTTGTATCGTACCTACGATCCAAAGTTCCAACTAAGGACCTCGCAGTTAGAGAGTTGGATACTTATATATGACGCTATCTAGCTAGGAATTATATTTGTTAGGTACTTACCCGCACGTGATTGTACGTATCACTATTAATCAACTATAATAAATAAATAAATTCAATCGAAAGAGAATTTACTTACATGCATTTCTCTTCAATGTTATTTTTAGAAACGGCAATGGGCATTACAAAGGACACTCAAGATAAATCGGGTTTTGATTACGCAATGGCAGTTATGAAGTGAGTGTTAAAATTTTAACATTTCTTTACAAATTGTGTCGCAATAATTTCTACCACTATTATAAATAAAATTACGTTCGTTTGTTCGTTTGACATATCGTAAACACTCTAATTATCTTCATAAAATTTTGCTTACAACATATTGGGCCCTATGCCCAGAAAAGGACATTGACTTTTTGTCCTGGAAAAATAAAAGATTTTTCTGTGGGATAGCTGTAGGATATCTAAATCATGAAAGATATGACATCCTAAACATTTGCTATAACTTAGAATTTTGATAAAATTAACGATAAGAAATATCAACGGAATTTAATGATATTTTTATGAATTGTACAGAAAAGTAAATTTATATGAATTTTTGTTTGGTCTTTGCTTTCAGAATGTGTGACATTATCCATCAAAGACATTACAAGTTTTGGCTGCGCCTCGACTCTTTATATGTGTTTCATCCTTTATATAAAATTCAACAAAACCTATTGGCTATTATACACGGTCTGACTAATAAGGTAAAAAGCCAGTAACATACTATAAATTTGATTATATTTATTACGTTCTTATTATAAGCAATTTGTAATAATAAGGTAACAATCCATAGGTTATACAAAATAAAAAGAAAATATATTTCGAAAACAAAGCAAAAGGCATTATCCCACAAACTATTGAAGAACTAACCAAAACTAATAAAGATACCTATGAAATATTGTCCAATAATGTAAAAACTCTGTCAGATACTGCTTTTAAAGGTTACCGCGATGACTTGGACTTGAATGATGAAAATGACGTTGGTAAGTTAATTTCTATAACAATTCTAGTATGTCAATTAAATAGTACTGTCTTTACTGTGGCCTTTAATTAATTATTCTTTATATCATGAGTAGAATCACCTATAGCGATAAAAGCACAGTTTTGAAAACTTTTGAGGTCCAATGGTTAACGTTTACATGGTTTGTCAGGTTGTTCATACTCAAGTGTAAATAATAATAAATACTTTGGAAAATCCAAAACTGCACGCCTCATAATCTTCATTTTTCACAATAAAGTTGATTATTTGATAAGTAACTAATAATGTATTGGTATTACTAAGTAGGTTTCAATAAATCACATAGATAGCGCTAATTTCAAAAGGTACTAATGTGGGTTTCATGTCTTATACGCCATCTAGCGCTAATTTTAGGAAGTACTTCTATATTGGTATTCATGTCTTATACGCCATCTAGCGCTAATTTTAAGAAGTACTTCTACCTCTCAGTCATTTTGCAAGACGCCATCTGGCAATTAGTAAGAACAACAATCCATAAGTTTACATATTATATACCTGCATAAGTGCATATATATAAACATGTAAAATTGAATAATTTGTTAAACTGTACACAAATGACAAAAACAATTTAAGAAAACAAAAAGACATCGCTAGTTTCCTTACAAAAAAAAGCAATATTGTAGCTCTATATATACAACAACAACTGAATACAATGATATCGACATCTAAAATTGCCACTAGCGACATCTAGGGCTGCATTTGTCAATATCTCTTTTACTTTAAAACAGCGACATCTATCAATAGAAAATTGCAACTTTGGATAATATTATACGACTTATTTAAAAATCAATGAGTTCAACAAGAAATCTCTAAACCATTTATCTTCCTAACTTGGTTGCCTTATAATTTTATACTTTGTTTGTTCTAAGTGAAAACATCGTGACGCCAAGGCCACGCAAAAAAAATTGTGGAATGTAATAGTACATTGTTACCCTAGGGATGAAAGCAACAAAGCCCTCGAATTGGAGCCCTTGCTACGCTCGGGCGCCAAACCCCGTCTTGGGACTAAATAAGTCTTTATCCCGAGGTAAACACCTGTGCTTTTCATTACGAATACGAGGAAACTAATAATAAAAATCATGAATTAGCAAAAAATGGGAGACTTTAAAAAATTGAATTTGGAATCGCCGTTTTCCCGCCGATTTTGTTTTTTTTTCTGTGGCCTATCAGCTATTCAGCCATTATTTTTCATTTGAATCATTGAAAAAATATAAATCTTCGTTATTTTAAAGATTTAGTTGTGGTTTAAGTACTTTATTATTTCTCATAAGAATTAACAAAATTCACTTACTGAGAAACTAAATAGACTATCTAAAACAAAGCAAGCGTATAGACTAAATTGTAGGTAATTTTAAACATAGAAAATAAACTTAGATCCAAACTCATATCCATAATTATGTGGGTACTTGATCATTTTATAATACAAAACAATCAAACAAAACACAGATGTAAAATTACTAGATGCGGTAACACAGTCTTATTTAAATTGCACATTGACACGGATTTACTTATAAGTACTTAATACATGTTTTTTTAATAACTTTTTAATAATAGACATACTTTTTGCTTCTTTTATACTTATTGGTAGTTTGTTGTATACTGTTACACCTTCAAATTCGATATTCTTGATGCCATAATTAGTTCTGGGTCGACGAGTAACTAAATAATTTTCATTTCGCATTTTCTTTCTTTGATTTGTTGTTTTGCGGTAAAATGCACACAAGCGAAGATTTCTTTATTTAAAATTTTGCGTATTAGTACACACGTGTAATATACATATGTTTGAGTAATATTAATTATTTTAGTGTCATTATATATTTTATCCGTAGGCGTTAGATATTTGTAGTTAAGTAAAATTTTTATTAATTTATTCTATGACCTTTGTAATGATATTAAATTCGATTTGGGAGCTGTTTCCCAAATTTTGATTAAATAGTCAAGGTGGGGTTTCACTAAGGAGTTATAAATAACATATCGAACCTTCCGAGGGAGACTTTTTGTAATGTTATGGAGAGCTCCAGTGAGTGACAATAATTTAGTTCTGGTTTGATTTATATATGACTTCCAAGTGAGATGGCTATCTAATACAAGGCCTAAATATTTCTCTTGCGTTTTTCTTAGAATTAAGTCGCTATTTATTTTAAGCTATATATTACCGGTTATCTTTTTATTTTTAGGTGCAAATATTACATAACTTGTTTTAGTAGTATTGATTGTTAGTAAATTTGATTGAAACCAGTTATTTAAGAGGCACAGGTCGTTTTGGGCATCATTTATTATAGCCTCAATGGAATGCCCGAAATAAAAAAGGGTTGTGTCATCTGCATACAAAGTGATGTATCCTTTAAGTCCAATTTTACTCATATCATTATTGTATACTAGAAACAAAAGCGGTCCCAAAATTGACCCTTGAGGCACACCAAATGTGACTAGTCTTGGAGTGTTGATATTGCCCTATTTTAACAATTTGTTGTCGATTTTCAAAATATGATTTAAAGATTTCAAGTGCTGTATCCGTGACACCAACATAAGCTAATTTTTGAAGTAATTTGTTTGGGTTGATAGTATCAATAGCTTTTTTATGGTCGATAAAAATACCTAGCACTACCTGTTTTTTATCTATGTTGTTTTTAATTTTTGTTATCAAGTCTATTGCCGCCGAAAGAGTGTTTGAGTGTGGTCTGAAGCCGTATTGCTTATCGTAGAAAAAAATTTTGGATTTAAGAAACGTCTCTAAACGGTAGAATCTTTTCAAAAATTTTGAAGACCACTGGTATTGATGGATATTGGGCGATAGTTATATGGATTGAACTTACTTCCCGATTTATGAATTGGTATGACTTTGACTATTTTTAAGTTGTCAGGGAAAACGCCTCTTGCGAAACAGAAGTTAACACAATTTGTGAGGTCACTAGAAATGAGTTCTTTTACACATTTTATAGACTTGGTACTAATGGTGTCGACGCCAGAGCCAGTGTTAGAGTCTAGGTTATTTATAATTTTTAATATTTCATCCTTAGTTGTTGGTGCTATATTAGTAAGTCTCGTTGTACTACCCTCTCCTTCGTTTGATATTGAAACAAAATTAAATTGATTCCCGTTTGATTTGTCTTCAATTAAACTTACCAATGATGAACCAATAGTTGAAAAGTAACCATTCATATTTTCACATATCTCCTCCAAGTTGGTAATTATTCCATTTTCAGTTACAAGTTTTGTTGGTCTAGTTTCATTTTTAATCTTATTCTTGGAAAGGTCATAGATAAGTTTCCACATTTTCTTGGTCTGTCGAGGTTTGCCTTAAAAAGTTTATAATAATAAGCATTTTTTGTTTTGTGTATATTACTAGTTACGGTTGTCTTCATTTTATCAATTTCGTGTTTTAGCTTCATATCTGCTGTATTTAGTTTATATTTTTCCCATGTGATATTTCTGTTATTGATATCCTGTACGATTTTTTTATTTATCCAATCTTGTTTTAGAGAATTTTGAATCTTTGTTTTTGTTACTCTGCTTATATTTAAACAAAATAATAGTTTATCGGCCAGTTTTCTATATGTTGGTTCTTCGTCGTTTTCGGGATAATCTTCAAAACTTTGATATAGTATTTTGTAATTAACGGCACTATATTCAATTTTTTTGATTGGTGGAGGCTCAAAATACTTTATTTCTAAAAATATTTGCTTATGGTCCGATATAGGCGATTCTATTGTGGTAAAATGAAAATGATGTCCTGTGAGGTTGGTGGAAACATGATCTATAATAGTTTTGGTGGTGGCAGTTTGTCGTGTACAATGTGTTGAATCAATTTCATTTAAAATTTTATAATTGCTTTCTTTTAAAGTTTTCCTATAACAACAGGTTGCTTGATATGAACTAAATAAATCCAAGTTATAATCGCCCAATATGACTGCCCTCTTCATTTTATGTAGTTGTTGCAATTATATCTCAAAAAACTTGTCAACGTTGCTCTTATCTGGTTTATATATGGCACCAATATTTAATGATTTTTTTTTTCACATATATCCAAAGATAGTGAATGTCATCTATGCAATGTTCTTCAACATGATTATGATCTAAATTATAGTGAACAAAAATTGAAACTCCACCACCTCTCTTGTTCTGTCTATAGTTAAAATAATGTGAGTAACACGGTATCTGCAGTCTGTTTGCTTCATTTTCACTCTTAATCCAGGTCTCCGTAAGTATGATAATATGTATGCATATTGAAAATGAAGCAATAATACATTTAAGTTCGTCAAATTTCCCTGATTTAACTATGTTACGAGCGTTGGCATAAAATATACGCAGTGATTTTTTTGTATATAATATATCATTGTAATTATTACATAACTGATAAGTGATTTTCTCCGTAGATGGTATTAGTTTTTTGTATTTTTCACTGTTGAGATGGGCGTGTTTTGTATAGCAGTAATAATTTTAGGTATACCTTTAATATACTTAATTTCAAGATTAGTTTCTCCATCAGCCGTGCGCCTTTGTAGCTCTTCTCTTAAGTGTTGTAGGTTCTTGCGTTGTAATGGAGTCTGATCGGAATAAATCCTTACATTTGTAGTTCTTAAAGTACTTCTGTTCCGTAAAATTATTTTAACTATTTCTTCAGGTGTAAAACATACTTTTACTGCACGACTGTGATGTGGTTTGTATTTCCCAAGCCGTATTATTTTAATGGGTTGAGGGCATTCATTATATACGAGTTTAGTAAGTCGTGTTACTTTTTTTTGTAGATATTCTTATCTTTCTGCTGTGGAGATTATATTGGGCTCTGGAATGGCTACTATTATAATATTTTTTGAGCATATATTACGTTCATGTATTTCCTTGACAATTTCATTGTAGGTTGATTCTGCGGAAGTTGCTAGTGAGTTAGATTTTAGATTGATAATGTCGGCTTCTAGGAGTTTAACTCTCTTTTCAGTAGTCTCGGTGACAGTAGTAAGAGTTGTGAGTTTTGTTTTTAATTTTTTATTTTCTATAGTAATCGTTTCAATGGTACTACTAATATTACTCACTTCATTTTTTATTGTAGTCACGTCCTGACACAGTTTTTTTCTTGCTCATTTTTATTAGAAGTTAAAAGTGCCATCATCTCAGACATTTGCTTTCGTAACTCGGTTAGTTAAGTTGCTATCAAGTCATTATCATCAGTAAATTTTCTTTTATGGCGGACCTGCGAGGTAGTTTCTTTATACATTTCTGATAAATCGGGCTGAGGGCCACCAAGTTTTGCGTCGTTGCCACTTCTAGTCGGTGAGCGTAGTAAACTCATTGTATATCAATGTTATGTAGTACTCACGTGAACTGCGCGTGCACAATAATTCTTTCCGCAAATTACACTCTATGGTTTTATAATAAGAGTTAAAGTTTAGTGATGCACTGTGATAAATTTATTTTACAACAATTTACACGTCTGCTCCGTACGCTTGCTTTCTAAGAATTTCGTAGTTGCAACTATATTAAAATAAAGTCATATAAAAAACAAGTTCTTTAATAAATACTTAACTTTATGTTATTTCAATTTTACATCGCGCTGTAATTGACTGGCTGCACAGGAAATAGAACTGTTTTTCTTTATAATTACTCAGCTGTCAGTTGAAAGTAATTCTCCCTAGGGCTGAAAAGTATTACTTTCAAGCCGCTCCTCAGGCAACTTCAGGTCTACTTTCAGAGTATGAGTAATGAAAAATATGTTATTTTCGTGTTTTATAACGTTGGTGAGTTATTATTTACGTGTGCTTAGTGCTTTTAATTATTGTTATGGATAAAATAGTTATACTTGACAAATATCATCAGTTCGTCAAGCAAAGGTAAGAACTTTCTTTTAACAAAAAACAATGTACCGGCCGGGCGAACGGCGTTCTGTTGACGATAGTAAAACCACCGGTGGTTAATATGCGTACGTAAAAAGCTTAGATTAATTATATTTCTAGATGGACCCTCGGCGTTGTAAACGCGTCAAAATAAATTGGGGTGAACTTTTCATCCCAATGCTGTTCTATGGCTATTAGTGTCAATCGTGACGTCACTTGACAAGGTCGTATCCAGGAGGATTAGTGTGTCTTTAAAATGTCAACGTGTGTAATTAAAGTGTGCCGAAACTACAAAAATCGAAAAATGAGCACTAAAGATATCTCTTATCATCGGTTAGTAACATTATTTCATACAATAACTGGCTAAATAAGTCATTTAAATATTCCCAAAATAAATTAATTTTAATTCATATTTTTTTATGTGATACCAGTTTATGAACTTAAAATTCCCGCGTAATCTTGCAAAGTTGATGATATTTTAACGATAGAGAGTAATAGAAACATTACCTAACATAATTATTAGCGTTTTTAATGGATCCATAAAGCTGCACAGTCGTCATTTTCGGAATTAATTAGAATATTACTAATTGTAATATTATTATTTATTTTAATAATGAAGATTGTTTACATTTTTAAATTTATTATTTTCGTGGGTTATAGTAGTATTCTCATTAAAGAAGAGGTTACAATATAGTAAATATTTTGTCCGTGTGGTGATGGACTGAGAATACAAGTGTTACCACCCCATTCTTTCCCGCGGGTGTCGTACGAGGCGACTAAGGGAAGTGGGCAGTTATCATTTATTGCATGACTGGTGGTAGGGCTGGGTACCAAGTGGGAGTACTCACTTGGTATCAGGCCCGAGCGGGTTGGTACCACCATCTCCCGTGTAACCAGCCATGAAGCACATTGTTGCGTTTTGGTTGTAGCAGGAGATAGCCGTTTATATTTCATTTCATATCTGTAAAATGAATTGGTGAGCAGCGGCTTGACAAAACTCTCGGTATAGTCGAGTCCATGGGCGACGGTTACCATTTACCATCAGATGGACCATGGCTCGTCAGCCAGTAAATGCAATAAAAAAAATATATTAAAATTATGAGAGTAAATAGAAAGTAATAATTGACTATATACCTACGAAATATTTTGTAGTATATGAATGTCTTGAATCTATGATAACTATGATAATATAATTTTCCCATAATTTAATACTACTACTGAAACTGGTATCATTACGCATGCACAAAACATAAATTGCACTAGCGTAATGACAGCTGTCACACACACTAGCATAATAATTCCCGCCCGATTTTTATGACGTTTACAAGAGTGACAGTCCATCTGGATAAATAATTTAATCTAAGGTAAAAAGGTAGTTCTCATGAAAGGCGCTGGCTTTAGTGTCGCGTCAATCGTAAGTGCCGTAAATATTTAGTACTTTTTTGTTTATTTAATAACAATTAAACCACATCGAATCAGAACGTGAAAAGTAATAGGGCTCTATTCCTAGTCATAATAATTCGTAAACGAAAAAAAAGACTCGATTAATTAATTATTTTGGTCGTTATCGTGTTAATATACACAACTCACGGACGTCCAAGCCAAATTTTTTTCAAACAGTTTTTTAACTAGTTTAAATAACATTAAACACAAAGTGAAAAATGTGAAATCGAAAATAACAGTCACGAGCACGATTCGAACCTGCATCTCCTGGATACCGTCCAGATGCTTTGCCAATTTAGCCATCGTGACCCTTGCTCCCGACTGCTAATCTCGATAACACATTCATACTTAACGTCTTTGGGTGACGCCTGCACCATCTGTCGGAAGTATTTTCATACATTATACCGACCAGGTAAACTTAATTGCACGCTGATGATAAAGCAGTGAATGTTTGTTGCTAAGCATGTCAAATGTTAAAAATATATATAAAAATATCTAAATATGTATAGGGTTTGCGTCATTTTTAGGTAAAATCTTAATTGTAAAATTAAGTTTTACCTGGTCGGTATAATGTATGAAAATACTTCCGACAGATGGTGCAGGCGTCACCCAAAGACGTTAAGTATGAATGTGTTATCGAGATTAGCAGTTGGGAGCAAGGGTCACAATGGCTGAATTGGCAAAGCATCTGGACGGTATCCAGGAGATGCAGGTTCGAATCCTGCTCGTGACTGTTATTTTCGATTTCACATTTTTCACTTTGTGTTTAATGTATGTTGCTAAGCATGTCAAATGCTAAAAATATATATAAAAAAATCTAAATAGTTTAAATAACAAAAATGGCATCAAAAATATCATGAGTGTTAAAAATTGTGTTTGTTCTTTATATGTGTGTGTTACAAGTGCAATATATGATAAATAGAGCCATTTGAAGTTTTCAAAATCAGTTGTGCCGTGTTAACCGGGAGTAGAACAAACCTCAACGCTTCGCTTATGAGGCGTGCAAAATTATTGCAAATCAGTTGTGCCATGTTAACCGGGAGTAGAATACACCTCAACGCTTCGCTTATGAGGCGTGCAAAATTATTGATTAATTACATTTATACAATATATATATGTATGATATGCACCAATTAATGATGATGTTGAAAATCAACAACAGCATTTTAAATTCTCAAGTTTATTGTAATTATTTGATGATTTATAATATTGAAACTACGCTGGCCTAGGGTTAAACTATAGTTTTATTCCGCCTAGTTGCGGTATGCGGAAACTGTGTTTGCACATTAATATGTTTCTAGCAATGTATAATAGTCATGAAATATTATGTTGAATTACGTTTTAGGTGAAAAAAAGCGTCATGCTTTTTTGGACTTAATGATCGAGTCAGCACAAAACGGTACCAATCAAATCAGCGATCATGAGGTCAAAGAGGAGGTCGATACTATAATGTTTGAGGTAATAAAAAATATACAACGTCACGAGTAATCTATTTAGTAAAATGTTTTAATTGATAACTACTGTTTTATGATATTTTATTTATAATTAACTCTAAATTAGTTAAAATAAATAATGAGATCAAATTAAAAAAAAAATAGTAATAAAGGTAATATTTTTTAACAATAAATCCAACATGGCTTTAAAGCATATCGAGGTGACAAGAGCAGAGAATTTTCAATATAATTTATGCTATAGGCTCTAATATAATTAATGTTATGAAATTATTGAATCAATTTATATCGAACTCGTAACAGCGCCATGTGCAGGCAGTACTCACACATATATTTCTGAATATGGAGCACTTATATGCTCTTCTCAAGGTAAAAAATGTAAGCAAAAGGAAATATCACTTCAAATTGCGGAGGTCAGGTGGTAACCGCTTTAGGCAAGCAGGGTTTGGAGTCATAGATAGTTTTATGTCAGAAATATTCTTTTACAATTATCTTTAATAATGCCAAGGAACAATCATAACGACGACAACTAAGTATTAATTTTTTAAGTTACGAGTATATTATCCTGAAATCCAGGGCCACGATACTACAGCAGCTGGTTCTAGTTTTGTACTGTGTTTACTGGGAGTTCATCGCCATATTCAAGAGAAGGTATACAATGAACTTTATGAAATTTTTGGAGACTCTGACAGACCAGCCACCTTTTATGATACACTCAAAATGAAATACCTGGAAAGAGTCATTCTTGAGACATTAAGGATGTATCCGCCAGTACCTATTATTGCAAGACAGTTAAAACAGGACGTAAAAATAGGTAACTTATCAAATTACTAACTAAACTTATTAAATAATAATATGTACTATAGCCCACCGTGTGGGGCCGACACCAAGAATAGCTCCACCCCGTCTCTTCCTATGGGAGTCGTAAAAGCCGACTAAGGGATTACCGGGGGACCGGGCAGCAGCGTTCCCCTGTGTACTAAAAACATCCACTGCGATCGCCTACTCGCCTGCCAAGCGTGGCGATTATGGTAAAACCCCCATTTTGGGGAGGCCTATGTCCAGCAGTGGGCGATGAAGGGCTGATGGATGGATGGATGTACTATACTGCCCGCAATTTAGTCCTCAGACTTTAGGATATGACATAGGAACCATGCTATTTTTCAGGATAAAAAGCAGTGAAAGTATGTCCTTTTCTAGGCTTATACTCATATGCATATAAAATTTTATGATTAAAGAATGTTCCAGAAGTTACGGCGTGAAAGCGTTACCAATAAACAAACTCACTTTACATTTATAATATCTGTAAGGGTAGTTTATATAATGCACCTTAAAAATAATTATATTTATTTAAAGTAATATAAACGGGTCTTTTTTCGCGTATAAATTAGGTGAAATTATTAATTACCCTTTACCCCACGTTTCAACTGCGTTGCAGCAGCCGTGATCCATCCATCAGCCTTTTATCGTCCACTGCTGGACATAGGCCTCCTCAAGAGAACGCCACAGTGAACGGTCCTGTGCCGCCTGCATCCAACGGCTGCCTGCGACTTTGACCAGGTCATCGGTCCACCTGGTGGGAGGCCGTCCTACACTGCGCCGTCCGTTACGCGGTCGCCACTCGAGAACCTTTCTTCCCCAACGGTTGTCGGTTCGTCGAGCGATGTGGCCTGCCCATTGCCACTTCAGCATGCTGACCCGGCGGGCTATGTCGGTCACTCCCGTTCTCCTACGGATTTCCGTATTACGGATCTTATCACGTAGAGAGATCCCAAGCATAGCCCGCTCCATAGCACGCTGAGCGACTTTAAGTCTTGACATAAGGCCAACATTCAGAGACCACGCCTCTGTGCCGTAAGTCATCACTGGTAACACACACTGGTCGTAGACCTTCGTCTTCAGACACTGTGGAATATTGGACAAGAAGATCTCCCTCAGCTTCCCGAACGCTGCCCAGCCGAGCTGGATTCGTCGATCGACCTCTTTCTCGAAGTTGTGCCTACCTAACTGGACAGTTTGTCCCAGGTATACATAGTGGTCGACAACTTCGAGAAGCGAGCTCCCGACCAGAACCGGTGCTGAAATGACATGGATATTAGACATGACTTTCGTCTTGTCCATGTTCATTTTTAGACCCACTAGTCGGGAGACACGGCTGAGGTCGTTGAGCATGGTACCAAGGTCCTCCAGCGATTCTGCCATGACCACGATATCATCTGCAAATCGAAGGTGAGTGATGTATTCGCCATTTATGTTGATGCCTAATCCGGTCCAGTCCAAGAGCTTGAAAACATCTTCCAATGCAGTGGTGAAGAGTTTCGGGGACATGACGTCTCCCTGTCTAACACCTTTCTGCAGTTGGATCGGTTTCGTGCTCTTGTCCTGAACTCGGACAGACATAGTGGCGTTTCTATACAAACACTTCAACACTTCGATGTATCGATAGTCAATTTGGCACCGCTGAAGGGATTGCAGCACCGCCCAAGTTTCGATCGAATCGAAGGCTTTCTCGTAGTCCACAAACGCTAGACACAGAGGCCGATTATACTCCTCGGTCTTCTGTATAATCTGGCGCAGCGTATGTATGTGGTCTACGGTACTATAGCCTTTTCGGAAACCGGCTTGTTCGGGAGGCTGGAAGTCGTCAAGCCTGCGCGTGAGTCGATTTGTAATGACCCTCGAGAACAACTTATAGACATGGCTCAAGAGCGAGATGGGTCTGTAATTCTTCAAGAGGGTTCTGTCACCTTTCTTGAAGAACAGCACCACCAAGCTCCTGGTCCACGATTCTGGAACGTCGCCCCCGAGAACGACGGAATTGAATAGCCTCTGAAGGGCTTTGAGGACCGGCTTTCCGCCTGCCCTCAGAAGCTCTATAGTAATTCCGTCGTCTCCCGGTGCCTTTCCGTCCTTTAGTTGTTTGAGAGCCATTCTGATCTCGTACAGGCTGACGTCCGGGATATCTTCGGTATAGTGCCGAGTTAGCTTGGATCTGGGCTCATGGACCAAGCTGACAACAGGGTTCTGGGATCTGTATAACTGTCCATAGAACTCGTGGACCTCTCTTAATAACTCATCTTTGGAAGAAACAACAGTACCATCATTGGTCTTCAGCTTGGTCAACTGGCTTTTCCCAACAGACAGATCTCTTGCGAACACTTTGGAACCTTGGTTCCGCTCTATCGCCTCTTTAATACGCAAGGTATTAAATCGGCGAATGTCTCGTCGCATAGACTTGGAGATCTGTCTGTTTAGTCGCCTCTGATTGGACCAATCAGCCGAAGACTGCACCGTCATTTCTGTCCGTGTCGCTATGAGCTTAAGAGTTTGGTCCGAAAGCTTTTGAGTCCTATTGACGCGACTGGTCTTAAAAAGGGTCGACCCGACCGCTTGGACAGTTTCCACGAACCTGTTGTTCATATCGTTCACTGAATCGCACTCGTCTAGGCATTGAAAGCGATTTTGTAGTTCGAGCTGAAAGTTTTCGGGGTTCTGGTATTGAGCACGTGTTGGTCGGAGCGTAGACCTCATCAAGCGTGACCTCTCGACTTTCATATTTAGATTCAATATGCCTCTAACTAAGCGGTGATCACTCCCAGTTTTAATCCTGCTGATCACTGAGACATCATTGAATATCTGTCGTTTGTCCGTTAAGATGAAGTCGATCTCATTTTTCACTGAACCATCAGGGCTAATCCAGGTCCATTTTCGCTGGGGCTGTTTCCTGAAGAAGGAATTCATCATAAAGAGGCCTTCCTTCTCCAGAAAATCAGACAGCATCTGGCCCCTGTGGTTCCTCTGCCCAAATCCATATTGCCCCACCTTCAGCTCATCGTCTCTCCTTATGCCTAGTTTTGCGTTGAAATCTCCCATAACCACCGTGAAGTGACTTTTAGACGCGTGAATGGCTTTCGAGATGTCCTCGTAAAGGGCCTCCACTTCGTCGTCGGAATGTGTCGAGGTCGGTGCGTAAACCTGTATGACCTTCAGCGAATACCTTTTGGTTATTCTGAGTATAAGGTACGCTACCCTACTCGACACACTCTCAATCTTCTCCACGTTACCTATGAGAGACTTACGAACGATAAACCCGACACCACCCTGGGACTGTTGGTCGCCCTCCCGGTGGAAGAGCAAGTTACCCGACTGGAGGATTATCGTGCCCTCACCCTGTCTTCGCACTTCTGATAATCCTACAACGTCCCATCGGATCTTGCTCAGCTCCTCTTCCAGCGCGGTGATCCTCTCGTCAGTCCTCAGTGTCCTGACGTTGTGTGTTACCAGGGCCAGAAGTCGTTTCTGGTAGCCGGATCGCGACCGGAGATTCTTAGCACCCCCTGCTCCGCCGTTACCGGGCCCGCTACCGTTAGGCCACGGAATAGCGGAGCTGCCGTGACTGGGGGCCGATGTGTGTGTGTGTGCACTCATATGGGGGGGTATTGCCATAATCGCCACGCTTGGCAGGCGGGTTGGCGATCGCAGTGGATGTTTTTAGTACACAGGGGAACGCTGCTGCCCGGTCCCCCGGTAATCCTTTAGTCGGCTTTTACGACTCCCATAGGAAGAGACGGGGTGGAGCTATTCTTGGTGCCGGCCCCACACGGCATCATGCCGTGATCATGGGACGACTTTTATAGGTATATTGTAAAATGTTGAATTGCCGCTCTCCCCTGGGGCACATCAAGGAGTGCAAAAAACTGCACCTATATACTCGCGACGTTGCCGCTCTTCCAATCACGCCCGAGTGATATACTCGCCAACATATTTTTCGTCTCTTTTTGATCGCCTAGCGGATTTTTTTCTCATATACCTACATACGAACTATTTGGCTCCATATGTATAAGACATTTATCAAACCTAACCATCAAATGTGGATCATATACGAGTTTTATTTTACATTATACCATCATACGTTGAATGATCAACGAACAATATATGAATATATACGGACTATATTTTACATGCTACCAGCTTACGTTGATCATATACGAATTATATTTTACACGCTACCATCTTTTGTTGATCATATATACAGATGATATTTTACATTATACCATCAAACGTTGATCATATATATGGACTATATTTTACACGCTACCAGCTTATGTTGACCATATACGAATTATATTTTACACGCAACCATCTTATGTTGATGATATATGAATTATATTTTACACACTACCATCTTACGTTGATCTTATACAGACGATACTTTGCATTATACCATCTTATGTTGATCATATATATACTGATTATATTTTACATTCAAACATCTTACGTTGATCGGTATGTGAAACTTATTATAACTGTTTGTCAGTTTATAGAACTTTTTTTTTTTTGTAACCGCCGGTAATGGATTTAGGCAACATCAAGTGCACAGCCAAACCACCACCTTTTTTGTTAAGGCGGGAAAAAATATACCTAACCGCAACGAACAGAGTACTGTGGTGCCATCACCCACTAATTATATCTGCCGTGTGCCGTCTCTCCACCTATATTGGGTGGCCACTGGAACCATGTTGCTTTCCTTCAGTGGTAGCCAAGCCACCGCCTACAGTAAGTAAAGTGCTCTTCTCAAACTATGTTTAAAGAGGGACAAGTCGTAACACTTGGGAAATACAGATCTAAGACGTACGTGGTAGAAAGGAAAACTAACAACAAACCATTTTGGAAGAGATCGTCTCCAGTTGGTATGGGTGAACCTTATATTACAGCGGGTCGAGGTCTGGTGGTAAAACGGCGATGTTGGTACCACCTCAAATAGTGCTCAGACCATTTCCCATTGAAGAGTCGATAGAGCACACAGAGAGCCTCAAAGTTTCTCTGCCGCCCCAATACGTCCAGTTCATTCGTTAAGTTGAGATCATCAACAATTCAAACAGCATGCCTTTGCAGGAAGCCAAGTGGGTCGAGCTGATATTTTGGTACGCCTGACTAAATATGTGATCAGTACTCCACCTGAAGGTGGACTTGTACACAATAAGTACTGCCTCGGTGTGAAGTACCGCTTGACTCTCTTCAGGACGCCCAGTTTTTTGCTCGCCAATTTGGCTTTGTCCTCCAAATGACTCCTGAGCTAGACTTTGCTGGATATGACGATGCCGAGGATCCCAATACTCTTGGAGAACGGAACGTTAACCCTTCGAACTGTGGCGCCACGACAAATGCGTCCTTCTTTGCAGTGAACGCGCAGTCTTCATAGGGTTGAATTGAACCAAGTTCTTTTCTCCTATAATAGCCAAATACACTTTGCAATCTTAAAAAAATCACTATTTTAATGATATTTATATTAAAATTAAAACAGTTTTATTAATTTCTCTAAAGTTTTCTTTCTTTTATTTTTAATCGTACAGTTAATAATAATAAAAATATCCCACCTCTTTTATATGGATTACCTTAAGTGGTTTGCCCCTACCAGATTGCTACTAATGGAGTTACTAAAGTTAACCGAGTCCTTTAGTTATTGGATGGAATTTGGTGTGGATAAATGTGCGGTCATGCATGTAAAACGGGGAAGGATAGTGGAATCTGAAGGAATACATTTTTCGGATTCTACACATTTACGATCTCTTCTCGTAACTTACACCTATAAATACTTGGGCATGTCGCAAGCTTTGGGCATTAATGAGGTGGACATGAAACGGTTGTTGCAGGAGCGTTTCTTTGGCCGCCTGAAGAAAGTACTAAATAGTCTTCTTTAGGATGGCAAGAAGGTGCGCGCCTGCAATGATTGGGCCATGCCACTTCTTATGTACTCTATCGGCATACTCAAGTGGACCCAGACCGAATAGAAGATTCCGCAGCGCTGCTTGACCACATATCGAATGCATCATCCTCGTTCATCAGTAATGAGGTTGTACATCCCACGAAAGTGTGGTGGATGAGGTTTTTTAAATGCGAAAACCTTGCACAATCATAAGGTGTACAACCTTAGGGAATATTTCCTGCACACTGATAAGGATGTGCATCGTGATGTGGTCGCTGTGAATTCCGGACTCCCTCCACTCTCCTTGGCTAAGGAGAACTGGCGCAGACCTGTAGTACTAAGTGCTAACGATCCCAGGGGTGAACGGCAGAGCAAGGAGCTGCACGGAAGATTTTACGAGGCTTTACATGGGCCCGACGTTGACTTTCAGCTTCTGTGGCCTGGCTACGTTTTGGTAACCTCTCTGGGGAAACTAAAGGTTTTATCTGTGCAATTGCTGACGAAGTTATCATGACAAACAACTACCGGAGGCATATCCTAAGGCTGACATATGCCGTGCCTGCCACAATCCTGGTGAGTCCCTTAGACATATTGTATCGGGTTGTTCTCGTCTTGCTAACGGTGAGTACTTGCACAGACATAACCAAGTAGCCAGGATTATCCACCAACAGCTTGCTCTGAAATACAGACTTGTGGACGTCGAGGTACCTTACTACAGGTATGTAGCTGAGCCAGTACTCGAAAATGGCTGTATCACATTGTAGGTACTGGGATCGATCAATTATCACAGACAGAACTGTTGTAGCCAACAAACCTGATATTGTGGTAGTGGATCGATCTGAGCTCCAGGCAATGATTGATGATATCACCATCCCGCGTGACGAGAATGTCGTGAAGGCTGAGAATGATAAACAGATGAAGTATCTGGACTTGGCTCACGAGATTGTTGAAATGTGGGATGTAGATTCAGCGATTATTGTGCCGATAGTAGTGTCAGTCAATGGACTGATAGCCAAGAGTCTCGACCAACACCTTAAGAGGCTCGCGTTGGATGGTTGGATCAAGGGTTTGATACAGAAAGCGGTACTTCTGGACACGGCACGCATTGTGAGGAAGTTCCTGTCTTTGAAACCCTAACCACTGGCAGTTTGGCCCTTGTGCTTGCTGTCGGTGGGTCTACACACTTTTATATTTTTAAATAATTTGTTATTTTTTATCATATATATATTAAAAAACTAGCTGTTACCCGCGACTTCGTCCGTGAGCAATTTCATAAAAATAAATAAAGCAACCCTTGAAATTGTCGGTACACCAGTGCAACGGTATTACAGTACTCAGGGTTGGAACTTCATTACTGGAATGCTAGATGGCGTTTAAGTAGCTAGAATTTGAGATTTTTTGACAAAAAATTTTTTTTATCTTTCGTATTTTTTTTAATAAAAAGTATCCTATGTTACTTCTAATACCTCCGAAAATATGTTTACAAAGTTTCATGATGATCGGTTAAGTAGTTTTCACGTGAAAGCGTAACAAACAAACTTACATTCACATTTATAATATTAGTATGAAGTATGATATGATATGATGTATTTATTGGTTGAAGATATGTAAATAAAGTAAATAATAATAATAGAACAACAAGACGTAGCCTGTGCAGTCCGTTCTTTGGTAAATTGGAAGTTTCCAGGACCGGATGGACTGCACAATTTTTGGCTTAAGTGGCTGCGAAGTTCACACGCTCGTTTGGCTTCTCAATTTCAATCGGCTGTGGAATCGGGGACGTTGCCGGATTTTATGACTACTGGCATCACTCATTTGCTCCATAAATCAAGCAGTACTATGCAATTATAGACCAATTACGTATTTACCGACACTCTATAAGCTTCTTATATCTATTCTGAGAACAAAAATGTCTAATCATATTCAATCAAATTCGGTCATGTCGTTCTCTCAGAATTGATGTAGGAGTGGGAGCCGTGGTACTAAGGAGCTCCTCCTTATTGATACGGCAATTGACCAACATGCACGCCATAAGAAAAAGGATTTGGTGACATGCTGGATAGACTATAAAAATGCTTTTGATTCTGTGCCATATGCATGGCTCTTGAGGGTGCTGAAGTTATATAAAGTTCATCCTACCTTATGCACCTTGCTGAAATCATGTATGGGGCACTGGAGAACACTCTTAGCTATCCAGCGTGTCGGCAGACTCTGGTTCGCTACGGTGAGCCTATAGGTATTGTGCTGGGTATATTCCAGGGTGATAGACTGAGTCCTTTATGGTTTTGATTAGCCATGAACCCTCTCAGTACACTATTAGAAAGTTCAGCGCTAGGCTACAGGTTGCGAGGTGATGGTCCTGAAATATCCCACCTGTATTACATGGATAACCTTAAGTTGACTGCCTCCACCAGATTTCAACTAATAGAGTTACTAAAGTTAACCAAGTCCTTTAGTAATTCGATTGGGATGGAATTTGGTGTAGACAAATGTGTGGTCATGCATGTAAAATGGGTAAGAGTAGTGGAAGCCGAGGGTGTTCAACTCTCAGATCCTACTTATTTACGACATCTTCTCGTTACTGATACCTATAAATACTTGGGTATGTCGCAAGCTTTGGGCATTAGTGAGTTGGACATGAAACAATCGTTGCAGGAGCACTTCTTTGGCTGCCTGACGAAAGTACTAAGTAGTTTTCTATCAGGTGAAAACAAGGTGCGCGCCTGCAACGGCTGGCTCATGCCACTTCTTATATACTCTTTCGGCATACTGAAGTGGGCTCAGACTGAACTTGACGCCTTGGATAAAAGGGTCGGCAGTCTCTTGACCGCAAATCGTATGCATCATCCTCGTTCATTAGCTATGAGGTTGTACATCCCACGAAAGTATGGAAGTCGAGGTTTCTTAAATGCTAAGACCTTGCAGAATCGTGAAGTGTACAACCTTAGGGAATATTTCCTGCATACTGATAGGAATATGCATCGTGATGGGTCACTGTAGATTCCGGACTAACTCCACTCTCCTTGGCTAAGGAGAACTGGCACAGACCAGTAGTGCTGTATATTGATGAACGCAGGGCTTTATGGCAGAGCAAGGAGCACGAAAGATTCTACTGGGCCTTACATGGGCCTGGTGTAGACTTCTTAGCTTCCGCATCCTGGCTAGGTTTTGGTAACCTCTTTGGGGAAATCAAAGGTTTTGTCTGTGCAATTGCTGACGAAGTTATTATGACGAACAACTACACGAGACATAACCTAAGGGAAGGTACTGCTGATATCTGCCGTCCCAGGACCAGGTGAGTCCCTTAGGCATATTGTCTTGGGTTATTCTCCTCTTGCTAACGGTGAGTACTTGCACAGACATAACCAAGTAGCCAGGTTCATTCACTAACAGATTGCTCTGAAATACGGGCTTGTGGACGTCGAGGTAGTACCTATCCCTAGGTATACAGCTGAGCCAGTTCTCGAAAACGGTCGTATCACGCTGTACTGGGATCGATCAATCATCACAGACAGGACTGTTGTGGCCAACAAACCAGATATTGTGGTGATTGATCGATCTGAGCGCCGAGCAATGATTGTTGATATCACCATTCCGCATAACGAGAATCTCAAGAAGGCCGAAAAAGATAAACAGCTGAAGTATCTGGACTTGACGCACGAGATTGTTGACATGTCAAACCCCTCTCCACCCATGGGAGTCGTAAGAGCCGACTGAGGGAATACCGGAGGAGTGGGCAGCAGCACTCCTTCAAGTATTGATAACATCCACTGCGATCGCCAACCCACCTGCCAAGCATGGTATGTAGATGATAATCATTCATTCTCAATCCATACGGGCTCTCTTTCAAATGGATTCCTTGGACAGTGATTTCAGTGCTCGAATCAAGCCACCGCCCACCCCATACTTAGACAATGACGACCCTTATTTCTTTCCTATCACTCTGTCATAGACTTTTTCTAAGCATACGAACGCACAATAGACCTTCTGGCTTTTGGCCAAGAATTTTTCGGCTATTATTCGTAAGGAACAGACCCGATCCACGCATCCTCTCCCGTTCCTCAACCCCTCTAGTACATTTCATATTTTCTCATCAGTTGCATATATCACTCTTTTAACCAAAACTTTTGCATACAGTTTGCCTATGACGCTGAACAAGCGAATGCCTCGGTAGTTCTTGCAGTCTTGCTGCGACCCTTTTCCCTAATAAATACGATACCAGCCTTGTACTGGTACAGTGCCGCTTCCCCAGCTAAGGTTAAAAAGGTGGTACAGCAGACTGACTACCACGCCTTGTCCAGCCCTCAGCATCTGACCGTTATTCTATCATACCCATACAGCATTGCCTAATTTCAAACTATTCAACGCATCCATAATCTCTTTCGTACTAATTCCACTTTTTTTATAACTTTCATTCATATCATCTAAGATAACTGGCGCTTTCACATATTCCTTCTCTTATTTGAAAGCGCTGACTTTTAAAATATTCCTTCCGTCTTTTCAAGACACATTCTTCTCCTCTCACTATACTTCTATACCGGTTTCTGATTTAACCGAGGTGAGACGTCGTCTCGATAGCCCTAGCTGACCTAATGGACTTCCAAAAGAGTTTAATATTCTTCGGGAAGTTGTCAAATAACCTTCTAATAAACTTAAGTATCTCTATCACTCTCTTTCTTGAAACAACCTCTCTTATAACACTCTTCAACCTTTTGTACTCCATTCTTGGTTTACTTCTCGTTTATCTTCAAAGCCTTCTGCATCCTTTGATTGGCTCTTGTAGCCAACCAATCCAACCAACACTTTTTTTATCAGAAACTGCTTAATATACTACTACTATAATTCTGCTAGAAAATTGGTCAGATTGCAGATTAATGTCAATAATTAAATGAATTTCAGTTATCTTGGTCTAGAGTTCGTTCAAGTGCTTATAATAGTTATTATTTAAATTTAATTTTATTGTAAAAGAATTAGTTTAGCCTGTATTTCCTTTTTGCATCCATCCATGCATCAGCCTTTCAACGTCCATTGCTGGACATAAGCCCCTCCAAGAAAACGCCACAACGAGCGATCCTGCGCCAACCGCACCCAACGGCTCCCCATGGCTTTGCCCAGATCGTCCTTCCATCTGGTGGAGGCCGTCCATTTTTTTTTGTAAAGGCGGGAAGTAATGAACTTAACCGCACACTTCGTCGTTCGGGGCAACGAAAAAAGTAGTGTGGGGCCCTAACCCACTAAATAAACCCGCCATGTGCCTTCTCTTCACCTTTATGGGCGGTCCACTGGGGTTCCAGTGGCCCAAAATGTTGCATTGCTTCAGTTGTCCGCCGGCGGCTTACCCTTTCGGGTATGATCTACTGAGCACCTATGCGGGAGGCTTTGCGGGTGGCGGACGTTCCCCGGTTCATCCACCCGCAGCCTCAGCTAGGGCAACATTAGGCGCAAATACACACGCCTACACCGCCCCAGTCGCTGGCGGCGGTTCGGGTTAGCGGAAGGATCAGCTTCCCTGGCCCTCTCCGCCACTTTCTTCCGCGAGATACCCTCCTCGCAGAAGGCAGTGACCGCGGCCCAATTCCTGTCGCTGCATCGCTCTAACAATGCTTGGCTGTTCTTCTATAGATCTCAGTATTAAGAATTCGACCACGTAGGATAAGCCTATATATTTTTACACGAAATTATCAATTTATAAAAACCGTTATCAATAAGTCTCGTCGGTATCAAGAAGTAGTTATTAGTAAAGTAGGTGGTCAGGATATACTAAAATATAGCATAGCATAATATAAAAAATATGTCAAAATAAAATGTAAATAGTTCAAACATTTCATG
Source organism: Leucoma salicis (assembly GCA_948253155.1). NCBI lineage: Eukaryota > Metazoa > Arthropoda > Insecta > Lepidoptera > Erebidae > Leucoma > Leucoma salicis. The sequence goes on along the minus strand of OX411807.1, from coordinate 10,350,186 downwards.
ATTACGTAAGACTAACCTTTGACGAGAAATATTCATTGTGTTAACAAAATATTTTACAAATAATATTATAACCAATCACGAGCAAAGAGAGGTTGTGATTGGTGCATTTAAATGGGATCAACATATGCTAAAGTGTGGATTTGTACATACGGAAGTGTGCGGAAGGGTGGGTGTTGGTATTTGAAGCTTTAGCATTTGACATGCTTAGCACTATACATTAAATACATGCTATACGCTAATGAACAGGTTATCTTAGCACCATCAGAGGAGGAGTTGCAGGCGATGGTTAATATAGTGCATGAAGCTTTAAAAGTAAAAGGAATGTTAGTGAGTGTGAGTAAGACAAAAGTAATGTTTTTGAAAGGGAAGATAGTAGGACAAATTGCAAAATTCGGATTGCAGGAGAAAAAGTGGAACAAGTGAAAGAATTTGTATACCTGGGTTCAAAGTTAACGAGAGATGGAAAGTATGACTATATTTAGCGGAGAGCGATGTCTGGAAATAAAGTGAATGAGGCATTGCATGAGTGTATGAACAGACATAAAGTGTCAAAAAAGGCTAGACTGGCTATCCATAGGAGGGTGCTGGTTCCTATCAGTATTATTATCCTTTATTTTCAATTATTTTTCCACTTAATACATTTTTAAATATAAATATATTATAAAAAATAACAAAATATTTAAAAATATAAGAAGTGCGTAGACCCACTGGCAGCGAGTACAAGGACCAAACTGCCAGTGGTTAGGGTTCCAGAGACAGGAACTTCCTCACGATGCGTGCCGTGTCCAGAAGTACTGCCTTCTGTATCAGACCCTTAACCCAGCCATCCAACGCGAGCCTCTTGAAATGTTGATCGAGGCTCTTGGCTACCAGTACGTTAACTGTAACAACTATCGGTACAATGATAGCCGAATCCACATTCTATATGTCTACAATCTCGTGCGTCAAGTCCAGATACTTCATCTGTTTATCTTTTTCAGCCTTCTCGAGATTCTCGTCATGCAGAATGGTGATATCAACTATCATTGCTCGGCGCTCAGATCGATCAATCACCACAATATCTTATTATTTCACAATATCAGTTTTGATGGCCATAACAGTCCTATCTGCTGATGATTGATCGATCCCAGTACAGCGTGATACGACTGTTTTCAAGAACTGGCTCAGCTGTATACCTGCAGTAAGGTATCTCGACGTCCACAAGCCCGTATTTCAGAGCAAGCTGTTGGTGGATGACCCTGGCTACTTGGTTATGTCTGTGCAAGTACTCACCGTTAGCATGACGAGAATAACCCAAGACAATATGTCGAACTCGAGACAGTATGTCTAAGGGACTCACCAGGATGGTGGCAGGCATGGTATGCGGCGGCGGTCAGCCGTACCATCCCTTAGGATATGCCTTCGGTAGTTTTTCGTCATGATAACTTCGTTAGCAATTGCACAGACAAAACCTTCGGTTTCCCCAAAGATTTTGCCGAAACGTAGCCAGGACACGGAAGCTAAAAAGTCTACGTCCGGACCATGTAAGGCCCGGTAAAACCTTCCGTGGAGCTCCTTGTTCTGCCATACATTCCTGCGGTCATCAGTACTGAGCACTACAGGTCTGCGCCAGTTATCCTTGGCCAAGGAGAGCGGAGTGAGCCCGGATGATTATTATTATTATTATTCTCTTTATTACTTTTCTAAGATCATATTTTATATATTTTTAAACAGATTCTAAAAGAAAACAAACACATATTACAAAAACATTCGCAACGAAATATAATTAGAAATATATCACCGGCAATAACTCACGTTGAGGATCGATTTAGTCGACCTGGGTTTTGAGCATATTCGATGCTCATCATCAGGGCGAGCGCGCAGCGGTGTCAACGAGTTCCCGGCGGGCACTCATATAATTAATTTAAAAATATATAAAATAGTGGACCAACGATATCGGGTGCAGGGACCAAGCTGGGGGTGGTTAGGGCTCCAGGGAAAGGAACCTCCTCACAATACGTGCCGTGTCGAGGAGTACCGCTTGTTTCATCAAGCCCTTAACATTAATTGTTTATTATTATTGTACGAGTGAAAATAAAAGAAAGAAAACTTTAGAGAAATTAACAAAACTGTTGTTATTTTAATATAAATATTGTTAAAATCGTGAATTTTTAACGATTTCAAAGTGTATATAGGATATATATATTATAGGAGAAAAGATAGGTATATTATAGGACAAAAGAACTTGTTTCAATTCAACCCTACGAAGACAGCGCGTTCACTGCAAAGAAGGACGCATTTTTCGTGGCGCCACAATTCGAAGGGTTAACTCTTTCGTTCTGGAGAACGAAGATGACGATACTCTTGGAAGAGTATTGGGATACTCGGCATTGTCATATCCAGCAAAGTCTAGTTCAGGGGTCATTTGGAGGACAAAGCCAAATTGGCGAACAAAAAAATGGGCGCCCTGAACAGAGTCAAGCGGTACTTCACTCTGAGGCAGTGACTGATGGTGTACAAGTCCACCCTCAGGTGGAATACTGATCACATATTTAGGCAGGCGCACTAAAATATCAGCTCGACCCACTTGGCTCCCTGCAAATGCATGCTGTTCCAATTGTTGACGATCTCAACTTAACGAATGAACTGGAGATATTGGGGTGGCAGAGAGATTTTGGGGCTCTCTGTGTGCTCTATCGACTCTTCAATGGCGAATGCACTGTTTGAGGTGGTACCAACATCGCCGTTTTACCACCGGACCTCGCGACGACGTATAATAAGGTTCATCCATACCAACTAGGGACGATCTCTTCCAAAACTGTTCGTTGTTAGTTTTCCTTTCTACCACCTACGTGTTAGATCTGGAATGAACTTCCTGCTGCGGTATTTCCCAAGCGTTACGACTTGTCCCTCTTCAAACGAGGTTTGAGAAGAGCACTTTAGTTACGGTAGGCGGTGGCTTGGCCACCACCGATGAAATGCAACATAGTTCCAGTGGCCCCCAAGTATAGGTAGAGAGACGGCATACGGCGGGTTCATTTAGTGGGTGAGGGCCCCACAGTACTCTGTTTGTTGCGGTTAGGCACATTTTTTCCCGCCTTAACAAAAAAAGGTGGCGCTTAGGCTGTGCACTTGGTGTTGCCTAAATCCATGACCGGCGGTTACAAAAAAAAAAGTTTTATAAACTGTCAAACAGTTATAATAAGTTTCACATACCGATCAACGTAAGATGGTTGGATGTAAAATATAATCAGTATATATGATCAACATAAGATGGTATAATGCAAAATATCATCTGTATAAGATCAACATAAGATGGTAGCGTGTAAAATATAATTCGTATATGATCAACATAAGCTGGTAGCATGTAAAATATAGTCCGTATATATGATCAACGTATGATGGTATAATGTAAAATAAAAATCGTATATGATCCAGATTTGATGGTTAGGATGATCGATGTGCCCCAGGGGAGAGCGGCAATTCACTGTTAAACAGGGATCAACATTCGCCTTAAACTATAATAAGTATTATATATATATATATATATATATATATATATAATACTTTCTAACATTTACGCGAATTTTACACATTTTGAAAAGCTGATATCAGCTTTGGACATCTACCATCTAAGTCCACCCGTGATCATGAATGCTGTAAAGTATTCGAAACGTCGGGATAGTATAAAAATCAAGTAAACGCGATAGATTCCGTAAACGTACTTTTATTTCGTGTACTCGTCGCGGCAATAAGGGGGAACCTCTCGCTGCCGAGCGTTGTCAGAGCGATGCTCGGCAGCGACAGGAATTGGGACGCGGTTGCTGCCTTCTGCGAGGAGGTTATCTCGCGGAATGAAGCGGCGGAGAGGGCCAGGGAGGAGAACTCTTCCGCTGACCCAAACCGCTGCCAGCGACTCGGGTGGCGCATGCGTGAGTATTTGCGTCTCATGCCGCCCTAGCTGAGGCTGCGGGTGGATGGACCGGGGAACGTCCGCCACCAGCAAGGCCTCCCGCGAAGTTGCGACACTCCATGTGCCGGATGCGTCGCTCAGTAGAGGGTACTCGAAAGGGTAAGCCGCCGGCGGGCCACTGAAGTAATCCAACATAGTACCAGTGGTCCGTCAACACAGGCAGAGAGATGGCACACGACGGGTTTATTTAGTGGGTGCGGGCCCCGCACTACCCTGTTCGTTGCCCCAACGGGGTGTGCGGTTAGGAACATTTTTTCCCGCCTAAACAAACAAACAAAAGGTATTTATGACCATCGATATTTTTTTATTTACTGATGTGATGGGCTACCCTAGACGTGCATTACTATATAGAGAGCTTATATATGGTAGAGGTACACAGCAGGATGCCAGGTGCCTCCTTTATAATACTTTCTGATGTTTACGCGAATGTTACACATTTTGAAATAAAACTACGTTTACGGAATCTATCGCGTTTACTTGATTTTACTCCTATCCCGACGTTTCGAATACTTTACAGCATTCATGATCACGGGTGGACTTAGATGATAGACGTCCAAGGTTTTATTTCAAAATGCCTCCTTTATGTTCATCTGTCACGCTTGAGTAAATCCCAAAATCCCTTTTGGGCCACCCGTACTATGGATTCTTAAATTTTTAACCGTTTATTACGATTAGTCTGTCCCTATGAAGTTTGTAACTTCTTGCGGTGGTGGACTAGGAATTAACAGAGTCCTGCTGTCTAAGATGTCGTAAGACACAGCTAATAATATAATTACAGTAAAACCTGCTTAATACGATCACGTTTAATACGAATTCTCGCATAATACGCCAGTCCCTGTAACTTGAGGCATGTTTTCATATATTTTTATCACGCTTAATACGATTCGTCATCCCGTTTAAGACGCTATCTGTGACAGAGAACCCGCGATGCTGTAGGGTTTTCCTGTATATTTTTCCATTGATACCAATGTTGCACGAAACCTGTCCAGTCGAATATATTATTGAAGATGTGAATAAAAATCATAAAGAGACTTAGGACTAAATGGCGACGATGAAGATGAAGGAGAGTCAACTCCGATTTTGTCAGCCCAGGCATTATCAGCAGTAAACGATTTAATTTCTTCTTTAGGGGAAAGTGAAGACGTGGGTAGGTACAGACTGCAAAAGTTAAATTACATTGAAAGCCTTGTCATTACTAATGCATCAAAATATATTATTAACCCCAAATAAGTGATTACTTTAAGTAATGTCATTATTATAAATTATAATAATAAACGATGATGTAACGTTATAAATTATGTTCATATACAAAATTTAAGTATAACTATCAAATTCATAAATACATAATTCAATACTTGAGTACGCGAAATTTGTAAACGATATCTTTTATTTTCCCAATCCTACATAATACGCTTCCCCGCCTAAGACGCGTTTATGGCTGGGTCCCTTCAAAATCGTCTTAAGCGAGTTTTACTGTATATTAAGATCTTAAATTCCCGACTTCTCTAAGAGTAAATATTGTTTCTTTATATAAGCTATTTCATCTGTTTCAGTAACCAATAACTACGTTCTTCCTGCTGGAGCAACGATTGTCATTTGTCCTTACGGCATCCATCGAAATCCCAAACACTACAAAGATCCAAATACATTCAATCCAGATAATTTCTTGCCTGAGAATATGGCTAATAGACATTACTACAGCTACATACCGTTTAGTGCGGGACCAAGAAGTTGCGTAGGTAGGTATGAAAATATCATACATATATTTTAGTAACTAGCTGCGGCCCGAGACTTCGTCTCTGTGGACCTCAATATTGGCTCAATAAAATCAGGGACCATTTTGGTTACCCATTGAAAGGCTTTTCGATTAGATTTTTCGAAGCGGTTATTGAAAAATCCATATGATATGGGTAACCCTAATGAACGGCTTAATAGAAACCATTAAAAACTGTCCATTTCGGTTACCCATTGAAAGGCTTTTTGATAGGGTTTTTTTAAGCGGTTAATGAAAAACCCATACGATGTGGGTTACCCTTTTAAACGGCTTAGTAAAAAAACATTTTATACTGACCATTTAGGTTACCCCTTGAAAGGCTTTTTGATAGGGTTTTTTTAAAGCACCACCGAAGGAATGTAACATAGTTCCAGTGGCCCGCCAATAAAGGCGGAGAGACGGCACACGGCGGGTTTCTTTAGTGGGTGAGGGCCCCACACTACCCTGTTCGTTGCCCCGAACGACGGGGTGTGCGGTTAAGTACATTTTTTCCCGCCTAAACAAAAAAAAAAAAAAAGGTTTTTTTTAATGCGGATAGTGAAAATCCCATACGTTATGGGTAACCCTTTTGTACGACTTTATAAACCGTTCAAAAGCAAAACAGATCATTTTGGTTACCCATTGAAAGAGTTTTCGACGGTTTTTCTAAGCATCTAAAAACCATTATGTGGGTAACACTTTTGAAAAAAGTCGTCTTTCAACTCTCTCTCTCTCTCTCTTTAAAATAGTAACAGTGTATGCAGCATTCCGATTCGGAGCAGTGTAAAGATGGAACCGATATATTCATATCTATTAAGATATTAGCGATATTGGAGGTATTCATGTATCAGTAATCCGACTCAATCTGATATGCTAACACGGGCGTATTGCTAATATGCCATATTCACTATATCGTAAACATGAACAGTGACCACTGAACATGGGTGTGTTGCTATATCCATAGACTAGATAAAATCACATATCGGTGAGAACATCTTACGTGTCATATCGGTCAGAACATCGTACGTATCATTGAGTTAAAAATGTTGGTGGCAATTAATATGCAGCATATCTCTATATCCTCCGTATTAAATATTAGTAATATTCATATATTAGTTTACATATTATGATATTACTTGAAGAATATATTAAATAAGCTGATATTGGCAAATATCGGTATGAACCCATATTTAGAGCAGTGTAATATCTATCCCTTGATTATAAGAATGGACTTTACCTACTTGCCTAGCGACTTGTAATTTTCATGTTTGTACTTGTTTGTTAGGCAGAAAAAACAGAGTTCGGCGCATTGATATAATAAGCAAAGATTAGTTATGAATTTATGATCATAATAAATGGCGTACCGATATTGTTGCATTATGACAAAATACTAGTTTATAGATGAATGTGGAATGCATGCTAAAGAAAGAGATAACTGTATATTGTGAATTGTTATAATTATAAGTATTATTATAGGTACTTACGTGAAATAATCATTCTAGAGAATCATTGCGTATTTTTTTTATTGCATGTTGGTAATGGCAGACGAGCCACGGCCCATCTGATGGTAAATGGTAACCGTCGCTCATGGAACTATACCGAGAGTATTGTCAAGCCGCTGCTCACCATTTCATTTCACAAATATGATATGAAAGAATAAACGGCAATCTCCTGCTACAGCCAAAATGCAACGATGTGCTTCATAGCCGGTCACACAGGAGATGGTGGTACCTACTAACCAATACCTAGCCAAGTGGTGCTCCCACTTGGTACACAGCCCTACCACCAGTCATGCAATGGAAGATAATTGCTTACTTTCCTTAGTCGCCTCATACGACACCCGTGGGAAAGAATGGGGTGGCGACACTTGTATTCTTATCCGTCACCACACGGACAACAGGTACAGAGTATAGGTACTTGTACGAATAAAGTCACCGGGCGCGAACTTTATTATTATTTTTTTAAATAGGTAGTTGGATAATTGTAAAGAAAGTTACAATTATCCAATATAGTAAGTGCCTAAAAACTAATACAACTTTGAGAAGGTATCAAAGGAAATTCAATTCTGTTTGCTATAGTACGTGTTTATTATTGTTGTAAAAAAATCTTTACCTACCTATAAGTTAGGTATACCTACGTCATGAAAGGATTTCGTAAAGGCCAATCGGCAAGAGTGGAAGCTTGATGGTGGCTCAATATTTTATTAAAAACTAGTAACCCGTCCCGGCTTCGCCCGGATGGAAATTTATTTTTTTAACATTTTGGGATAAACGTAGAGTAAATATAATTATCTTTATTCTATAGTAGTTCCTTTTTGTAATTACTATTTTTAATAAGTAATAATTCTATCTATGTAGTAATAAATATAGATTATGGTATTTGTAGTATACAAAAATACAAATGTTTCTTCTTTATAATCTTAGTAATAAATATATCCTATGTCTCAGGGATAATATAATGTAGCATTCCAATGATGTAATAATTTTCATAAATCGGTCCAATAGTTTTAAATCGGTTCAATCGTTTTTGAGTTTATTCGTTACAAACATACAAAAACAGAATTCCTTCCTCTTTATAATATTAGTGTAGAAGTGTATATAAGTACTATACACCTGCCGAAATTAGTGGAATAAAAATGAAATAGTATGCCTTTTATGCATTACAGGTACCTATGTTATAATAGTTATAGGTTTTTTATAATTATAACTATTATATACTACGTGAATCATAAAGGGTAGTACATGTTTCAATGCTAGGTTATGTGAGCCATATGCAATATATTGTGATTGTGATTTTTAAATTTTAATGTCAATAAAAAAAACCCTGCAAAATAAAAATATTATTTTTCAATTTCTTTTCTTAGACAACCCTAAATTTTGAAGAGACTGGCATTTTTGGGCGGAGCCGTTGTTTGTAAACAAAGTAAAGTAACCTACCTATGGACGTAAGGTCTATCATAAACATAAACAAAGCGTAGGTACATACCATTGTTGCCGTGTGGGGCCGGCTTTAGAATTGTCCCACCCCTCTCTACCCACAGGAGTCGTAAGAGCCGAGTGAGGGAATACCATGTGAGTGGGCAGCAGCACTCCCTCGAGTATTAATAACATCCACTGCGATCGCCAACCCGCCTGCCAAGCGTGGCGATTACCCCATGACGGGACCGCTCGTTGTGGCGTTCTCTTGGGGAGGCCTATGTCCAGCAGTGGAAAGGCTGATGGATGGTTGGAGGTACATACCATCCTTCTTATTTGTATCTTGCGCATTTTACACTTCAGAAATTTCACAAATTAATTACACGGAATACACCACATCACATGTTGGTTTTGTTTTAGCTAATTAGTAAGTTGTTAGGTACTTATGTAATTATTTGATCACTAGTACTTTCAAAGCAGCACAGGTACATCACAACATGATACGGGATACAGATAGAAGTAGGTAGGTAGGTTTTGCAACCACACCACTAAAGGAAGGGTTCAATGTGCCGTCCTTCCCTTTCAATACATAATTCGGCTCGGTGAGCTACGGACCGCGTCGCATTCCGGAGCTTTTGTGAGGAGACCGTGCTAGAAGCTGAAATAATTTTATCACGCATTTCTTGGACAGTTTCACACTTGACACTGTGCCGCCGCGGCCTATCCACATCGTAAATCGGCGATCCAGGTATTCTCGGACACCATGGGCGTAATGCACCGGCGCGCCGTCCTGTTGCAGCACCATATCCCGGTACAAACTTACTGGCAATTCTTCCAATGGAAACAGGAATATGAGGGAAGCCTCCTATTCCGGTACCGACGGTGGTACAATTCGCGGGCGGCAAGCAGATTGTTATACCTCACCGCACCGACACAATATCATGTTGTAACATTCATTGTTTCCATAATCTGCCACAATTATCACACGAAGTCACTGCAATCCAAAATAGGCCAACGCGATGAACTAACAAGTACGTCAGCCGGAAGACTACTCAACTTATTTTGCTAAAGTAGGTACTTAAATATCGTTTGAAATTGCCACATAATTAAGGTGTATGCACACTAGACCGAACCACACAAGAGCGAATAATACGGAAAGGAATGCACGTGGCTTGTGTTTATGTAAGTATTTCACATACAATTACAATAACACTTCTCGTTATTGAGTAACAGTATGACAAATAAACAAAATAAGGAACTACATAACATAGTTTCACGCCAGTATTCCTGAAGGGTTAGGCAGAGGTGTATTTTTTGCCACACACGGTTCGCCAACTATGTTTATGTCCCACGTAATATGGGGCCTGCCTATTGCCGTCTGCCGGGAACATTTCCAAAAAACCCAATAACTATTTTTGCCCGGTCCGAGAATCGAACCTGAGACCTCGTGATCAGCAGTCACATACGCTAGCCAATACGCCACGAAGGCAATAGTACTAACCGTAGTAATTGTAGGTAAATAAGATTCGAAAGTACAATAACCCTCCTTTTTGCTTCGCGTAGTCGGGTAAAAATAAAGCTGCATAGTGACCTAGCTATTACTGACACGAGGACGGTCAAAGATATCCATTTCTGACTAAATTAATCCGTGAAGAATAGTAACTTAATAGGAGCCTATTAGAATTATCTTTATTGGGTAATTAGGTACTTTACGAAAGTAAATACAGATTTAGAATGATTTTCAATGTCAGCTAAAAAAAATTCAAATATTTCATTAGAGTACTTATCAAAAATGTGAACTGCATTCATTTCCAAAATAACAAAAAGATGTTGAATTAAAAATGGTGCAGTGTAAAGCTCCTCATGCATACTGAATGCTTTAGGTGTCGGCATCCTTTGTACAATATTTTAGGTAAAGCGCGGCTTATTTCAAAAGAAATCGGTGTCACTGTCGGCTTTTAATAATGACGCTCGGTTAGCCAATTAGGTAGCCAAACCGATAGGCGTGTCAAAATAATATCCAATCACGCAACTAATAGTAGTCATTAGTGATGGACCTAAATAATGTCTGGTATCGACTATAGTATATGCATAAAGTTTCAATTGTATATTTCTTGTGTCCGTGTGTTAGTAATTGAACTCCTAAACCGTTGAACCGATCTTGACGAATTTTTTTGTATAGCTTTGTGTAAGTGCCGGGATAGTTTAGATTCACATTTGGACCCGGTAGGTAGCGCCACGATAGGATTTCAGGATTTTTTCTTCAATTTATTCTAATCTAATATTGTTTTGTGTGTTTGAATTAGTACCGGGATGGCTTAGATTCACATTTGGGCCCGGTAGGTAGCGCCACGATAGATTTTTAGGCCCTACCTAACAATTAAATTACCCACACCAAAAAATAATCCTTAGTAGCTAAAATAAATGCTCCATCTAAACGAAACCTCAATGTTCGGACAGGAAAACGTCTGTTGGATCCGATAGTATAAATATACTAGCTAATACCCGCGACTTCGTCAGCGTTATAGATTTACTTCCTAAATTCGACCCCTATTTTACCCGGGATTTATAAAACCATTGAAATATATGTGTATCCTATATCAAATATAAAATTAAATTTAACATTCTTAATTCAAAAGTCTAAATATGTGTGCTTCTATCTCTAAATTAAAAACCTACCAAACCATCTTTCCCTTCCTATTATTTTAACTAACCACTTCCTCATCTCCGCTATAACATCATACCTTTTCATGTCCTATAGATTTTCTTGGGGTGAATTACTCGCGAAGGTTGCCTTTGGTCTATAGGCTACCACGTCAACCACTCAGGGGGTGGCAAACTTACCGTCTTACTCACCGTAAAACCGTACAGCCTTATATAAATATGTGTTATAAACATTGATGTATAAACAAAAACATAACGCCTGTATTCCCCGAAGGGGTAGGCAGAGGTGTATTACACATCCACGATTCACCAGCTATGTTATTAAGTCTCACGTAATAGGGGTCAAGCCTATTAATAAATATAATAATAATAAATATTCACGGACATTTTCACACAACGTCCTCTGGTCCCAAACTAAGCTTAACGCTTGTGCTATGGGTACCAGATTACTGATATAATACATATATTACTTTTTTTTTGTAAATACATACATATAATAGATAGAAAACACCCAGACGCAGTACAAATATCTGTGTTCATCACACAAATATTTGTCCTGAGTGGGAATCGAACCCACGACCTCGTGCACGGAAGTCGGTTACAGTACCGACTACGCCACGAGGCCCGTCCAAGCCGTTGCCGTCTACCGGGCACTTTTCCAAACTCCGGGTGGCTACTGAGAATTTTCCTTTTTACGAAAAAGCTCGATAACACTGCCCAACCCGGGAATCGAACCCGAGACCTCATGATCAGCAGTCGCTTACATTACCGCTGCACCACAGAGGCAGTTGATGTATAAAACAGAGAAGATCCATAATTAGGCACTAAAAGTGTCCACTATAAATGAGGCAGATTACGCTTTCCTGCACTCATTTCGTGTAGTATTGTTTTCCGCAACGTATCAATATGCCAAATAATACCAAAATCTCTTTTGAAAAACTCATTGACTCTCTTTTTCTCTCGATCTTTCTGAATAGTGTCATTAAGCTCACGCAAAAAGTTGTTAATAATTTATAATCTCATTCATACATATTGTCACGCTTTTTTCTCGTAAGGGTAGGCAGAGAGCCGGCGGACCACTGAAGTAATGTAACATAGTCCCAGTGACCCGCCAATAAAGGCGGAGAGACAGCACACGGCGGGCTTATGAGGTGAGGGCCCCACACTACCCTGTTCATTGCCCCGAACGACGGGGTGTGCGGTTAGAAAGCTTTTTCCCGCCTTAACAAAAAAAAAGTGTAGGCAGAGACCACTTCTCTCCACTTGTTATGATCCTGACACACATCTTTCGCTTTATCTACTTTCATCAACGCTTGTTCATGCATGCTTGTTGGTTTAGAGTACCTACTCTTAACCTAGCCTTCCTTGAGAACATCTCCAATCTGGTCAAAATACGTTGCATCCGTTATCCGTCATCGTTGGTGGAGAGGGCCGTAAAAAATAAAGACAATTGTGATGTGGAGATTGGGTATAGCCGTTGGTCAGTGCGATATCTAGCGACAGAGCACTTCCCCGGATTGGAGGGAACGCAGATCTAATACCGCTCGCACTAAAGTTCTCTTTTTCCACATTCACAAATAATTTGAAATCTGTAATAAGTCTTTAAAAAAACGATTAAACTAACAATATTGAAATATTATAGCAATCGGAATATCTAAAATAAGTCTTTAAAAAAACTATTAAACTAAGGCCAAATAAAAAGCGCGCAGTTCGCTGCCACGGCGCAAGCCACACATCTACTCAACGCTTTGATTGCTCAGAGACCAGACATTGACTTATTCTTTACAAATAAAAATCTTTTTATAAAATCATGTGTAAAATACTTAAGCTAATCTAAATGTTTATTTCATATATTTTAATAGTTTACTGTACCATCTATATATATATCTATGTATATATATCGTCAACAAATAGTATGAACTTTAATTGCAAAATTAAACTTACTACATTGGATGAATGCATGTAAATGCATTGCCGATAGAGGGCGTTGGTCGTTAAGACAAATGTGATGAGGAAATTCGGTATTTCTAGAAATGGTACGATAGCTCAATGGATTAGAGCACTTCCCCGGAAAGGAAGGGACGCAGGTTCGATTCCCACTCGTACTAAAATACTCTTTTTCCTTATTCACAAATTATAATTTGTACTTTAAGAGTAGCTGAGCATGTCAAGTGCTAAAATATAGATCAAAAAGAGTTACTTCACGATAAAGGTAACCACATAAACGGCTTACCCATTCGAATGGCTTAACTCTTAACTGGGGTTGTACGGTCCTTGAATAAAATATAAGTACGTCACTCTATGCATAGTAAAAGGAAACAAGTACGTTGACCCAGACCCGTGCGCGCGATAATTACCTACGCAAGCAGGGCTGGTCACTTTTAATTCAATCGTCATAAATACAGAGCTAGTTTCTATGTACAAAATTACCGCGCTCGGTTCGTTTGTATGAAGACAACTAACTTCTTTCCTTTTACTATGCTCTATGGCACGTTAAATATTTTTATTAGACCTAAGATTTTCCGGTATAAAAAGTGTCCTATGAGTTAATTGTGGAAACAAACTATCTGTGTACTAGGTAACAAACATCCATATTATACAAACTATCACATTTATAATATTAGAATTTTATAATCAATCAATCCAAATAAAGTTACTTTACGCACCGCTACAAATTAATACGTAGCACTGAAAAAATTATCAAACGTACTCATATCTTAAAGATGCTTAACGGCTGTTCCTAATATAACTGTATAACCAAAAAGTGTAGCTATATTGTCCAATGACAGATTACCTGTCTGATTGGCATGGTGTCGATGGATACCAGTTGCTATTCTCGTTCACTCTAGTTGTAAATGGAATGTGTGTGTATGTGTGTTTGATAGCCCTTGATTAGACTTAAAAACTGAAACACTTTTTATCTCGATAGGTATATATCGGGAACCTGAGATATAACCTAAAAACTAACCGACCGTGAACGTGTAACCGACTTCCGTGCACGAGGTCGTGGGTTCTAATCGCACTCAGGACAATTACCTATTTGTGTGATAAACACAGATATTTGTACTGCATCTGGGTGTTTTCTATCGATTATATGTATGTATTTACAAAAAAAAGTAATTATATCTGTAATCTAGTATCCATAGCACAAGCGTTAAGCTTTGTTTGGAACCAGAGGACGTTGTGTGAAAATGTCCGTGAATATTTACTATTTTACTATTTTGTCTATTCTACTACGACGCGGGTGAAGAGTAATGCGCTGTCATCTTACCTGCCCTTTTCCCACAACGTGTAGAGTTGACACAATATTTACTTTCTTTATCACCGGTGATGCTTTTAAACTTCCCCTTAAATAGGTACTCACTTGATTCTGTCCGCGTGGACAACCGCGTTGATATCTAGATCATCCTATCAGAAATATTAGAACTCGTTTTTCTGGGGTCAAAGTAACCAAAACCAGCAGTGTATTGTATTCCGCCTAATGGTGTCGAGTTCAATCTTCAGTCCAAGTTCCTCGAACAGCTCAGACTTAAATTTACGAGCTTTTTTTTTCGAAATTATGTATGTGTTCTCGAAGGCTTGTGAGACTAATAAACACAGGGAGGCCTAGGACCTAAGCCCGTCTCACTCTGGGAAAATACTCATACCTACCCAACATAGTCACAATAATGATTTGGAAAAAAACAGACAAGGAACTGATTTATTATAACCGTTGGGTACAACAATCAACAAGTATATTGTTATTGGTGAAATATTCCACAACATGATACATCGTTTTCATATTATATAATTATTATGTATACAAGAAGTAGCTAACGACGTAATAAGTGAATATGATAATTAGGTAAAGTTCTATACCTAATTATCATACAATATGCACGTAAGGGTATTATGTAAATATATAATGTTTATACTATTGCTACCGATCTTTTATTCTATTTATTATCCAAAAGTGATGGCGGCTATATTCCACTTGATATTATGGAGTGACATATTTATTTTTTAACCACTAAGACATGTCTAAATAAAACTTAAAGAAACCGACGGCTCTCTTACTTCTTTTCTTCTAATAAAAATTATAAATCACAATAGGTATCTACTTCCCATATTTTACTGGGGTGTTTTTTGGTGGTAGCAGGAGATAAACAGTTATTCTTTCATGTCATAACATAAAATTATATTTAGTGAGTGAGTTTAATCAATTCAGAAGCCGTAGTAAACAATTACTACGGCTTCTAAATTGATTTAAGGTGTTGCTTATTATGCTTATGGAGGTAAGGGTGGATTATACATTAGTGTATAAGGCTCCTTCTGCATCTTAAATACTGACTTCGGACCAGTCACGTTAAATTTAAACCTAGCTGCTAATAAACTGGTAACAACTATCAGATCTATGATAAAGACTCACTCCGTTACAACGCATGTTCCTTCCAAATAAGGAATATTTAAATCGTGGATAAAGGATTATTACAGAGTAAAGGAATAAAGGATTATTACGCTGTATTCCAATTCAAGACTCTATGTGTATCGACGGTCACAGAGTGAACCTGAATATTTTTCTCTTAATGTAACGTATCGCAGATATCGAAATTTTTGCAATAAATTATTAAAAAGGCTAAAACATGTACACGAATGATGTGAATTTCTGAAAGTGCTTTGGCTCCAGATCACTAAGTAACGACCTGGGGCCGATGGATAGTAATAGTACCCCAGTCAACTCTCTCGTTCTGCTACCTACGGATGAGAGTGAGGCGACATGGTTATCCGAGGCTTGCGCACCGATAGTGCTGGCGGATGGAATGAAATTCCAACCAAATAACTGCAGCAGTGTGCGATTACACAGGTCCCCGTCATTACAAATATTTGTAATATTTCTATGTTAAATGGTATCTTTCCCAGATCTTTCAAAAAAGCCACTATCCATCCCATTTATAAGAGTGGAAGCAGAGGAAGTGTCAATAACTGCAGATCAATATCTAGACCTACTGCCTGCACAATCAAAAATCCTAGAGAAACTGCTAAACACGCGTCTAATCAACTTTTTAAACAGCAATAATATCGATTAGGAAATCAGTTTGGTTTTAGGAATGGAAAATCAACGCAGAATGCAGTAGCTTCTCTTATAGACCAAATAGTTAATAGTCTTGATAGCGGTCAAAAATGCTTAGGTATTTTCCTAGACCTTAAGAAATCATTTGACACTGTCTCTGTTTCACACCTTTTATTAAAAATGGAGAGGTATGGAATTCATGGTTATGCCTTGCGCATCTTCTCTATCTTTCTGATGGAACTCAGTGTGTTAGGATTGATGCCAACACTAGTAATAGTGTGTCTCTAGATTGTGGTGTACCTCAGGGCTCGGTTCTTGGTCCTACGCTCTTCTTGCTCTACATAAATTCATTTTGCAGGCTTTCCATCCCAAATAGCACTATTGTTACGTACGCGTAAAAACTGTCGTGATGTGTTTGATAACGCGGAAAGCACTCTAAGCAAATTAATACAGTGGCTTGATGAAAACCTACTCACACTTAATCTTGACAAATCTACGTACCTAACCTTTTCACCCTCAAAATTGTCACTACCCTCGCTAGAAGCCTACTCACTTAAAGCTTACACTTACACATCAAATATCCCTGCCTCATGCGATTGTATGATGTTAAAATGCAGCACTGAAATAAACTATCTAAGTGTTTATATAGATAACTTACTAAATTGGAAAAGTCACATAACTAACCTAACTGCCAGAGTACGCAAAATCATCTACTAAAAAAATGCGTCACTCTGCAGACATGGATACGCTGAGGACAGTCTATCTTGCTCTGGGCCAATCAATAATAAGCTGCATTGGAGTTTGGGGTGGAGCAGCTAAAACTCATATAGTACCTCTAGAGCGTGCTCAGAGGGCTGTTTTAAAAGTTTTGGCCTTCAAGCCTTTTAGGTATTCTACCACTCAGCTGTACGACGACTGTAAAGTACTATCAGTAAGGCAGCTGTTTGTGCTTGCAACAATCACTAGAAAACATGCTACACTTGTTTATAATCCAAATAACGTCAACAAAGGACGATTGTATAAAGTTTGCCAAATCAAAAACTTTAGCACATCACTGGCCGCAAGGCACTATGACGTACTTGGCTGTCATTTATATAACTTAATAAAGAGATACTGCAACATTTACGAGCTTCTCCGACCTACTTACAGAAAGAAGTTGTTGGATTGGCTTATGGGTAAGACTTATGAGGAAACTGAGGACCTCCTCAAAGTATCTATTCTCTAACAAAGTAAAAGTATCACACACATGCACAATCTTACACACAAACACACACACATACATATATACACATACACACTAAAAACATACTTAGGTCACTATACGATAAATTATACAAGTAGCTTACCGAAAACATTATTTTATAAACGTATAGTTCATCATTTACATGTTGGTGCCTAGTACATATAATTCAAGTTTGATCTTACCGTGGATACCAGTGTTTCAGAAAACTTTGTGTTGTTAAAATTGTCAAATTGTTCTCGCTTGTTTAAAAGATCATACATTTTTAAAAATAAATTATTATTATTAAAAATATATAATTAAAAGCATAATCATACAATAGCTAGGACAATATTCTCCTACACAATTATATAATGTGTGGCGATTGCAATCGCGACATTGCGGCTGCACTTGCCTCAAGCGCTCGTGTTATTAGTAACTTTGACGATTTTAAATGCTATATAATTAAGCCTATGAAATAAAGATATTTTTGAATTTGATTATTTATTGTAAATTTTATAATTTTCAGGTCGGAAGTACGCGCTGTTAAAATTGAAAATTCTACTTTCTACAATCCTGAGGAATTATGAAAGTATATCAGAAGTACCAGAAGATAAATTTAAACTGACGGCTGATATTATATTGAAAAGATCTGATGGCTTTAGACTCAAAATTAAACCGAGAAATAAAGTGCCTACAAATGCTCACTAAAGAACAGTATTAATAAATATGACATCACAGTTAGTCATGGTTTATGTTCATAGGGGTCTGAATTTAACTTTACTGTCATCTGCATCGTCCATAAATTTATTTAATGTGGAATCAGCGGCGTGACTGTCGTATCATCCATTTATAGATTTAATCGTGTTTGTTAAACAATTTAAATACCTGTAAAATTATAAAGAAAGTAAAAAATAGATGTCGCGGGACGTCTACCAAATGTGAAATATCGAAATTATTTTGTAGGAATACCTAATGAGTAGAAATAAAAACAAACAATTCCAAAATCGATTAGGTTGAGTTGTTTCATTACAGAGTTACTGTGGCCACCTTCCAGCTCCATCATCAAACCCTGGATACTATCTAGAGACAAAGTACTCGTCAAGACTAATCAAACGAGTATAAACACGATGCGGTTGTGTCGTTTCATTACAGAGTTACTGTGGCCATCTTCTAGCTGCATTTTCAGACCCTGGATACTATGTAGAGACAAAGTACTCGTCAAAACGAATCATACGAGCCCAAACTCGATGGAGTTATTTAATTTTATGACGGAGTTCCTCTGGCCACCTTCTATCTCCATCATCAGACTCTGGATACCATCAAAAGACAAAGTACTCATCAAGACGAATCAAACGAGTCCGAACTTAATGGGGTTGCATCATTTCATTATGGAGTTACTGTGGCCATCTTCTAGCTTCATCATTAGACCCTGGATACCATCTAGAGACAAAGTACTCGTCAAGAATAATTATATGATCCCAAACTCGATGGGGTTATGTCATTTTATATTGGGGTTCCTATGGCCACCTTCTAGCTCCATCATCAGTTCCTGGATACTATCTAAAGACAAAGTACTCGTCAAGACGAATCAAACGAGTCCAAACTCGATAGTGTTGCGCCGTTTCATTACGAAGTTCCTATATCCACCTTCCAGCTCAATGTCATGATAATATTGCATTATTACGCAATATACTTACATTAAAAAAAAGCCAAATGCTCGGCGGCAACGGGTTCTGCTCGGCCGTTGCCTCCTTTTGTGAGGTAGTAATTGCACAGAAGGAGGCCGCGGAGCACGAACGCGAGGCGTTAGCCCCCGCCACGGCCCACACCGACTCACTCCGCCGGCGGCGACCGGCGGGAGAAGGTGTCGCTACGCCCACCTCCTCAAAAGTTATGAGAGGTTTACACACGGCCACACACACACACACACACACACGCACCCACACACACGCACCCACCCACGCGCACACACACACACACGCGCGCACACACACGCACCCACACACACGCACCCACACACGCGCACACACACACACACGCGCGCGCACACACACACATACACATACAGACAAACGGACATCATCGCGGAAACATTCGGGGAAGCTTCCTAGGACTTCGACACGTCAACATCCGTTGTAAACTCGATTTTTATAAAACGGGGTAAAACCAATAACTTCCCAACTATTGAAAATTTTCAATTTTCTCAGTGGGAAGTTAAAAAAAAAGAGTTGTCGTTGTTCTGATATCCAGAAGGTATTTTTTTTTTAATTTATTTATTTCAATAACATAGTACATAATTGTAAGCTTCAATGTACTCGCCAAACTTTAACGTTTAATGATGAGACGCGCCCATATATGTTATACATATTGCACGCCTCATAAGCGAAGCGTTGAGGTGGCTACTATTCCCGTTTTACACAGAATAACTGATTTTTCAAACTTAAAATGTCTCTATTTATCATATATTGCACTTGTAAAACAATATATACACACACATATCAAGAAAAAACACTATTTTTGACACTCATAATATTTTTATGCCATTTTTGTTATATTATATAAATTTTTCTTGGGCGTCCGTTTGTTGTAGGTATATATTATATATTTATATGTATGTTATCACGATAACAACCGAAATACTTTACAAATCAAGTCTTTTTTTTCTTTTTAATTTGAGTATTACTAGGAATAAAGCCCTATTACTTTTCACGATCTGATTCGATGTGGTTGACATGAGAACTATTTCTATAGACCAATATAGAAGTACTTCTTAAAATTAGCGCTAGATGGCGTATAAGACATGAAACCCACATTAGTACTTTTTGAAATTAGCGCTATCTATGTGATTAAACTACTAACTACTTAGTAAGACCAATACATTATTAGTTACTTATCAAAAAAGTTGTTTTGGATTTTGTTTTGAGTTTTGGATTTTTTTGTCACTGTGGAAATGCATTTACGCATCAACCAAGCATAGACAGGAGGGTATGTGGGACTCGCCGGGCGCGCAGATGTTAGTCGCGCCCAGAATACCCACTAAAACCACAGGGGCCCCTTCCTTGCCTATTAGCGGGGTGCACACTCTCAGCATCTTGAACAAGTTCAAAGAACTTTCACCAGACGTTTGGCGTTTGGCGCTCATGGTATATCACACAGATGTCCATATGACCAACGTCTATCCTTCTTTAAAATGCACTGCGAGAGCGCTGAAGGTTACATAATCTTATTTTTTTACACAAATGTATAAATAGTCTTATGAATATAGCTTATATTACAGCAGATTAATCCGTCTGTCCCGTATCACTTGCCAAGGAAATCCACTAGAGAAATATTTGATTATCCTCAATATAAAACAAACCTGGGTAGACATTCACCAATCATCAGGATGTGTACAACGAAATACTTACACAAAACTTATCCTGATATTGATATATTTTCATTCTCTCGCCAAATTTAAGATTAAAGCCCTCGTCACACAGAGGTGGTAGCCGCGGGAAAGCGATCGCGATCCGGGACGGGATTTTTTTGTAATAGTCGAATTTGTATGCAACCTGTCACACAGGAACGCGCCCGTTGCTCCCGCATCTGTGTGACGAGGCCTTAAAATCATCAATAAATATTGGATACAATACCACATATCATAATTATATGATTATTACACATTTTCGTTCTTTTCCTTTTCAAACGTTAATTTTTACCTTGAATTAGTTTTCGTTTAGTTATTAAGATGTTTTTTTTCCTTTATTTTCTTCGTGGTTAATTAAATAATTTCAAATTATATTTTGTTCTTTGTTCTTATGTTTTGTAATCGGCCTCTTCAGCACAAAACGCTTACGCCCTTTTGCCATTTTAACGTAACGATGACTAACTTCAGAGCAAAGCAGCCATATTTTTAGTTGCTACACGACAGTCGGCACAAGCACGCGTCAGTTTTATTAAAAAGGGCCACATTGCGAAAATTTACCGGTGTTGTGAGTGAATTTTATAGGCAACAGGGCCACATTTAGGAATACATCCGTTTTGGCATACCTATAAAAAAAAGTAATTACGCAATTATTTTTAGTATAGGTGCCACATTTTGGAAAGTGTTTGTTTGGCAACAAAAAATGCTTAATATTATAATTATTATTATAAGTAGGTAAGAGTTGTTTCTGTGAAACGTCTGTTTTGCTCAAAACATTCTTATGCTTGAGATGTTTTCTTTTAAGACAAAAGGCCTTGATACAATTTGATGTTGCTCTTTATTAAATACTTTTGATTTTTAATATCGCTGCTTTTAAACGAAAGGGCCACGAATCAAAATTATGTTTCTTTCTTCGGGAGGGCACATTGAAAATATTCATTTAATTTTTTCTTTGTTTTTCGACACTCCTTCTTTTAATGCTGGTGTCATTCGATGGGTATTTTAATTCCCTAACCTTTGATTATTTTAAATTTTGAGTAACTATAACCTAAAGACAACTAGCAGCACATAAGTCCCTTTAACGTATAAAATATTTCTCACAAGTAAAAGAATATTTTGAACAAAAGACCACAAGTCAAAAAAATTAAAATGTTTTATTAAATTTTTTTATCATAACCTTATTGAGTGAAGAAGGTATTATAATTAAAACTTGTATTTGAATCGGCCTTATCGATTCATTGACTGAATCTGATTTGGCTGGAGAGTTAATTCGGTAGTATTTCGGTAGAATCTAATAAAACGACGCGTGCTCAACATACAACTTTAATAGAAAGTGAAAGATTAAAAGCGGATACAGATATGCAGAAACAAATTATTACAGGTGACGCCACTATACATGTTTTGATGTTACCATTACCAATAAATAATATCTAACACCCCAACTACATATAACAAACTAATAAACTATAAATACCTACTTTAGGTTTAGCTTTCAATTTTTCCTAGACCCAAGCCTTCAATACATTTATAGTGTTTTAAAGGAGCTAAGGACTTAGTTAATAAGTCCGCTGGCATAGAGGCTGTTGGCATATATTTCAATGTTATAATTTTGTTGTTAACAGCATCCTTTACAAAATAATATTTTATATCGATGTGCTCGGTTCTTTTACTATCTCACTAATTTTTGTGCACTTTGACTATCATTAAACAAACATACAGTACACAAAATACCTGTAAATTCACACATTAAATATCTTAAATACATCCATTTCCCTACAAGCCTCGGCTAGTGCCATGTACTCAGCTTCCATACTTGATAAAGCCACAGTACGTTGTTTCCTGCTCTCCCAAGAAATAGCTGAGCCTGACATAACAAAACAATAGCCCGTAAAAGACCTACGATCAAACCTGTTGCTTGCCCAATCAGCATCAACATAACCTATAATCTGAGGTTGTTCCTTTACATATTTGAAACAATAATTCTTTGTCTTCTTAAGATATCTAAGTATTCTCTTTGCATAATTCCAGTGAACATTGGTATAACATTTATTAAATTGGCTCAAATAACTTATACAATAAACTATATCTGGTCTAGTGAGAACTGATAAGTACAATAAACTACCAATTAATTGTTGATATGGAAATTCTAGTTCAGATTTCTTTTCAGGTTTCTCAATATACAATTTAAATTTCATAGGAGTATTAGCTATTTTAGAGTCTACCATATTAAATTTAATCAATAATTGGTCTATATATTGCTCTTGATCTAAGGTAATGAAATTACAGTTTTTATCAATTCTTACTCTCATGTCCAAACATTGCTGAACAGGTCCTAAATTATTTATCTTAAATTTTAGACTTAGCACTGAAATAAATTTTTCAGCCTCAAATTTACTATTTTTGCTAAAATAAACAAAAAAATCGTCCACATATAAAGCAATGATGATTTTAAAATCTCCATTAATTTTCATAAATACACGGCTCTAAGACACTCTTTTTAAACCCTAATTCTAATAAACATTCTTCTATTCTTTCATACCAGGACCTAGATGATTGCTTCAACCCATAAATAGCCTTATTTAATTTAACAATAACCCTTTTTTTATTGTCTTCACAACTAATATCTGGTTGAATCATATAGATGTCCTCTTTTAGGTAACCATTTAAGAAAGCTGTTTTTACATCTAGATGAATGACATCAAAATCCGATTGAACAGACAATGCAAACAATAATTTAAGAGTAGAATACTTCACAACCAGTGCAAAAGTCTCTTCATAATCGATACCTGGCCTCCGGGTGAAGCCCTTGGCCACTAGTCGCGCTCTGTAACTGACACGGTTAGCACTATCACTATTCACTTTTCTTTTGAAAACCCACTTACCTTTAACTAGAGTTTTGTCCGGAGGTAAAGCGTCCACAGGAAACCATGTATCATTCTCGTTGAATGCTTGCAATTCCTTATTCATGGCTTCAATCCATTTATCTCTCTCTGGACTATCTAAAGCTTCCTGAATGGTGATAGGATCACTGCATACTTCTAAATTCTCTGTTGTACAAAGATTTGTATAGCCATACCGAAGTGGGGCCTTTCTCAGTCTTCTACCCATTATAGGTTCTTCTGGTACATTCTCAACGATCTCAAGATTCTCAGATTTCTGTAAATCATAATTTAAATTAAGAAGATCTTGGGGTGATGAAGAAACATTGCACTCCAACAGATTCATACTAGGCTCATCTTTAACATCAACACTAGTGTCTACATCCCCTGTCTGTATATCCCCAACTGGAACTGTTACAACTGAATCACTTGTTTTATCTCTATGTATATTTTCATGTATAATAACATATCTACTAGTTGTAACACATCTTTTAATAGGATTATATACTCGGTAACCCTTAACATTTTTAGAATACCCAACAAGTATATGTTTTCTGGCTTTAGCATCCCATTTACGGCGCTTTTCTTTGGCCACATGAACCATCACATCACTGCCAAAAATGCGAACATGGCTCAAATCAGGTATCTTATTATACCAAGGCTCATAGGGTGTTTTATCATTTAGTCCTGATGCAACAGATCTATTTCTTAAGTAGACAACAGTATTTGTTGCCTCTTCCTAGAACTTTTTATCTAAACCTGCATCAAATAACAAACATCGAGCTTTCTTTACAATAGTCCGGTTTGTACGTTCACTGAGACCATTTTGTTACGGAGTATAAGCATTAGTTTTTTGGTGAATAATACCAGCACCTTTCAAAAAATTTTCAAAATCATGACTACAATATTCTAAGCCATTATCTGTCCTGAATATGTTTATCTTTCTACTTTGCAGATTTTCTGCTAATGATTTAAGCTCTTTGAAATATTTAAATACTCTTTTCTTTAAGAAAATAAATAAATACCATACGTGTGTAGTCATCAACAAATATAAGAAAATACCTGGCTCCGCCCAGTGAAGATGTCTCCATCGTACCACAAACATCTGAGTGAATTATCTCTAGTGGTTCACTACTTCTTGTTCCCGTATGACCAAATGGTAAGCGCATCTGCTTTCCTTCACAGCAAACTGAGCATGTATTTTTAGTAACAATCGACTTATCTGTGTATGATATCCCAGTAACTGCTTCATCTTTCATTTTATTCTGGTCATTTATATTCAAAAGGCCTAATCTCCTATGCCATACTTCACTGCTAGCCACTGAAGAAGGAGATGCATATAAACACTGTTTGTGTTCCACTAACAGCTTATAAACACCGTTTACTTGGTTTGCCACAGCTACCAATCTATTCTGTCTATTGTAAACATTGCAATATTTTTCTTTGAACTCTACTCTATTGCCGTTTTTGATTAGTTGACTTATTGAAATCAAATTTGTGGTAAGGTTAGGTACACAAAGTATGTCTTTTAGAGTAACTTGATACTTGCAACTTGGAGTGAGAGTTATGACATTAACATCTCCCGAGCACAATACTGGCATGACAGTTTCATTCGCTGCCATTATCTGCTTGATACTTGATGTAAATGATGCATTTTGTACCATGTTTACGTCTGTAATCATGTGAACACTGGCGCCGCTATCCAAGTAAAAGTCTTGTTTATTGTAATTTCCACTCAGAAAAACTGCTGAAAAAGGGTTTGTTTTATTTACTTGTTGTGGATTCTGTTTGCACTAAGATTTATAATGTCCATAATGTTTGCGACTATAACATTTTATATTGATTTTTGTCGATTTGTTTACACTCGAACCGGTTAAAGACGCTTCGCCGCCATGATGGCTATGCCATTGCCCAGTAACATTTTTCTTGCCAATGCTACCAACTTTAGAATGTTGTCGATTGTGCTACCTTCGGCTGCTCAAAAATGCATTCCCAGCTTCTGGCTCGTTTCCACCAATGTCAATTAACTTTGTCTTTACTACGTCAGCAGTAATGGCGATTCCGGAATGTTCTACCGCCATGATCATAGGGAAATATTTTTCAAGCAAACCTGCGAGCATCAAACATCCAATCCACTCATCGTTAACGGAAAATCCCGTTCCTGATAATTTCTGAGCCGTTTCAATGATTTGCGTAACATAATCAGTCATTGAATCACATGTTTCGAGGCGAATTAATATTAAATTATGCAGTAAAGTGATTCTCCGTGAAAAACCACAATCATCAAACATACTCTGCAATTTTTGCCATAGACTCCTTGCACTTGAAGCTTCCTTAATATGGATATATAAGGAGGGATCGATAAGGAGAACTAACTTGGCTTTTGCTTTCGCGTCTTCTGCTGCTGCAGTGCCAGCCAGTTAGAAGCCATTCTGTAAATCTGCTCGTGCCTATGCTAGCTATATACCTAGAAACTTGTCTAATAACTATAGGGCATACTGGCTCCATAACCTAATAAAACGATGCGTGCTCAACATACAACTTCAATAGAAAGTGAAAGATTAAAAGTGGATACAGATATGCAGAAACAAATTATTACAGGTGGCTCTATACATATAAAGATTGTTTTGATGTTACCATTACCAATAAATAATATCTAACAGAATCTTTTAGGGTATTGTCTCATGAAAAAGCATCTTATGTACTATCGTATGTCGTAGATTCACCAGTATCACTACTTTCCTAATTTACAAGCCATAAAAATGACTGACATAAGACAAGATTGTAATTAGTATAAATAATGATAAAACAACTTGTGAAGTGGCGCTTCGCTTTCGCTTGTGAGCACTTCCCCGGATAGGAAGGGATACAGGTTCGATTCCCGCCTGTACTACAATACTCTTTTTCCTTAATCACAAATTATAATTTGTACTTTAAGAGTAGCTGAGCATGTCAAATGCTAAAATATAGATCAAAATGTTTAAAAAAATCACGCCATCAAATAGTATGAATTTTAATTGCAAAATTAAACTTACTATATTGGATTAATGCATGTAAATGCGTTCCGATAGAGGGCGTTGGTCGTTAAGACAAATGTGATAAGGAGATTGGGTATGTCTAAAATATAGTACTGTAGCTCAGTGGGTTAGAGCACTTCCCCGGATAGGAAAGGACGCAGGTTCGATTCCCGTCTGTACTAAAATACTCTTTTTCCTTAATCACAAATTATAATTTGTACTTACATGCCATCTTTCTTATTTGTATACTGCGCAACTTTACACTTCAGAAGTTTCACAAATTAAATACACGGAATACACCACATCACATGTCATGTTGGTTTTGTTTTAGCTAATTAGGAAGTTGTTAGGTACTTAAGTTTGTAGTTATTTGATCGCTAGTACTTTCAAAGCAGCACAGTTACATCACAACATGATACAGGATACAGATGGAAGTAGGTAGATAGGTTTTGCAGCCACACCACTAAAGGAAGGGTTTAATGTGCCGTCCTTCCCTTTCAATACATAATTCAGCTAGGCGAGCTACGGACCGCGTCGCATTCCGGAGCATTTGTGGGGAGACTGTGCTAGAAGCAGAAATAATTTTGTCACGCATTTCTTGGACAGTTTCACAGTCAGTGGCATAACCTACTCCTTTGAGGTAGCCCCAGAAAGAAGTCCAACGGAGTTAAGTCTGGAGATCGTGCTGGCCAAGGCACTGTGCCGCCGCGGCCTCCCCACATCGTAAATCGGCGATTCAGGTATTCTCGAACACCATGGGCGTAATGCGGGCATAATTGCGGGTGGCAACAAGATTGTTATTCCTCACCACACAGACACACAATATCATGTCGTAATATTCATTGTTTCCATAATCTGCCATGATTATCACACGAAGTCACTGCAATCCAAATAGTCTAACGCAATGAACTAACAAGTACGACAGCAGGAAGACTACTATATTTATTTTAGTAAGTAGGCAAATATCCTTTGAAATTGCGACATAATTAAGGTGTATACACACTAGACCGAACCACACAAGAGCGAATAATACGGAAAGGCATGCTCGTGGCTTATGTTTATGTAAGTATTTCACATACAATTACAATAACACTTCTCGTTATTGAGTAACAGTATGACAAATAAACAAAATAAAGAACTACATAACATAATATAGTTTCACGCCTGTATTTCTGAAGGGTTAGGCAGAGGTGTATTTTTTTCCACACACGGTTCGCCAACTATGTTTACGTCCCACGTAATAGGGGGCCAGCCTATTGCCGTCTGCCGGGCACATTTCCAAAAAACCCAATAACTATTTTTGTCCGGTCCGGTAATCGTACCTGAGACCTCGTGATCAGCAGTCGCATACGCTAGCCAATACGCCACGAACGCAATAGTTACTAACCGTAATAATTGTAGGTAAATAAGATTCGAAAGCACAATAACCCTCCTTTATGCTTCGCGTAGTCGGGTAAAAATAATGCTGCATAGTGACCTAGCTATTACTGACACGAGGACGGTCAAAGATATCCATTTCTGACTAAATTTTTCCGTAAAGAACAGTAACTTAATAGGAGCCTATTATAATTATCTTTATTGGGTAATTAGGTACTTAACGAAAGTAAATACAAATTTAGAATGATTTTCAATGTCAGCTAAATAAAATTTCAAATAATCCTACATTAGAGTACTTATCAAAAATGTAAACTGAATTCATTTCCAAAATAACAAGACAACAGCTTATAAACACCGTTTACTTGGTTTGCCACAGCTACCAATCTATTCTGTCTATTGTAAACATTGCAATATTTTTCTTTAAACTCTACTCTATTGCGGTTTTTGATTAGTTGACTTATTGAAATCAAATTTGTGGTAAGGTTAGGTACACAAAGTATGTCTTTTAGAGTAACTTGATACTTGCAACTTGGAGTGAGAGTTATGACATTAACATCTCCCGAGCACAATACTGGCATGACAGTTTCATTCGCTGCCATTATCTGCTTGATACTTGATGTAAATGATGCATTTTGTACCATGTTTACGTCTGTAATCATGTGAACACTGGCGCCGCTATCCAAGTAAAAGTCTTGTTTATTGTAATTTCCACTCAGAAAAACTGCTGAAAAAGGGTTTGTTTTATTTACTTGTTGTGGATTCTGTTTGCACTAAGATTTATAATGTCCATAATGTTTGCGACTATAACATTTTATATTGATTTTTGTCGATTTGTTTACACTCGAACCGGTTAAAGACGCTTCGCCGCCATGATGGCTATGCCATTGCCCAGTAACATTTTTCTTGCCAATGCTACCAACTTTAGAATGTTGTCGATTGTGCTACCTTCGGCTGCTCAAAAATGCATTCCCAGCTTCTGGCTCGTTTCCACCAATGTCAATTAACTTTGTCTTTACTACGTCAGCAGTAATGGCGATTCCGGAATGTTCTACCGCCATGATCATAGGGAAATATTTTTCAAGCAAACCTGCGAGCATCAAACATCCAATCCACTCATCGTTAACGGAAAATCCCGTTCCTGATAATTTCTGAGCCGTTTCAATGATTTGCGTAACATAATCAGTCATTGAATCACATGTTTCGAGGCGAATTAATATTAAATTATGCAGTAAAGTGATTCTCCGTGAAAAACCACAATCATCAAACATACTCTGCAATTTTTGCCATAGACTCCTTGCACTTGAAGCTTCCTTAATATGGATATATAAGGAGGGATCGATAAGGAGAACTAACTTGGCTTTTGCTTTCGCGTCTTCTGCTGCTGCAGTGCCAGCCAGTTAGAAGCCATTCTGTAAATCTGCTCGTGCCTATGCTAGCTATATACCTAGAAACTTGTCTAATAACTATAGGGCATACTGGCTCCATAACCTAATAAAACGATGCGTGCTCAACATACAACTTCAATAGAAAGTGAAAGATTAAAAGTGGATACAGATATGCAGAAACAAATTAGTACAGGTGGCTCTATACATATAAAGATTGTTTTGATGTTACCATTACCAATAAATAATATCTAACAGAATCTTTTAGGGTATTGTCTCATGAAAAAGCATCTTATGTACTATCGTATGTCGTAGATTCACCAGTATCACTACTTTCCTAATTTACAAGCCATAAAAATGACTGACATAAGACAAGATTGTAATTAGTATAAATAATGATAAAACAACTTGTGAAGTGGCGCTTCGCTTTCGCTTGTGAGCACTTCCCCGGATAGGAAGGGATACAGGTTCGATTCCCGCCTGTACTACAATACTCTTTTTCCTTAATCACAAATTATAATTTGTACTTTAAGAGTAGCTGAGCATGTCAAGTGCTAAAATATAGATCAAAATGTTTAAAAAAATCACGCCATCAAATAGTATGAATTTTAATTGCAAAATTAAACTTACTATATTGGATTAATGCATGTAAATGCGTTCCGATAGAGGGCGTTGGTCGTTAAGACAAATGTGATAAGGAGATTGGGTATGTCTAAAAGATAGTACTGTAGCTCAGTGGGTTAGAGCACTTCCCCGGATAGGAAAGGACGCAGGTTCGATTCCCGTCTGTACTAAAATACTCTTTTTC
Organism: Leucoma salicis; assembly: GCA_948253155.1. NCBI lineage: Eukaryota > Metazoa > Arthropoda > Insecta > Lepidoptera > Erebidae > Leucoma > Leucoma salicis. Next base: position 10,319,764 of record OX411807.1, on the reverse strand, counting down.
CTTAATCACAAATTATAATTTGTACTTACATGCCATCTTTCTTATTTGTATACTGCGCAACTTTACACTTCAGAAGTTTCACAAATTAAATACACGGAATACACCACATCACATGTCATGTTGGTTTTGTTTTAGCTAATTAGGAAGTTGTTAGGTACTTAAGTTTGTAGTTATTTGATCGCTAGTACTTTCAAAGCAGCACAGTTACATCACAACATGATACAGGATACAGATGGAAGTAGGTAGATAGGTTTTGCAGCCACACCACTAAAGGAAGGGTTTAATGTGCCGTCCTTCCCTTTCAATACATAATTCAGCTAGGCGAGCTACGGACCGCGTCGCATTCCGGAGCATTTGTGGGGAGACTGTGCTAGAAGCAGAAATAATTTTGTCACGCATTTCTTGGACAGTTTCACAGTCAGTGGCATAACCTACTCCTTTGAGGTAGCCCCAGAAAGAAGTCCAACGGAGTTAAGTCTGGAGATCGTGCTGGCCAAGGCACTGTGCCGCCGCGGCCTCCCCACATCGTAAATCGGCGATTCAGGTATTCTCGAACACCATGGGCGTAATGCGGGCATAATTGCGGGTGGCAACAAGATTGTTATTCCTCACCACACAGACACACAATATCATGTCGTAATATTCATTGTTTCCATAATCTGCCATGATTATCACACGAAGTCACTGCAATCCAAATAGTCTAACGCAATGAACTAACAAGTACGACAGCAGGAAGACTACTATATTTATTTTAGTAAGTAGGCAAATATCCTTTGAAATTGCGACATAATTAAGGTGTATACACACTAGACCGAACCACACAAGAGCGAATAATACGGAAAGGCATGCTCGTGGCTTATGTTTATGTAAGTATTTCACATACAATTACAATAACACTTCTCGTTATTGAGTAACAGTATGACAAATAAACAAAATAAAGAACTACATAACATAATATAGTTTCACGCCTGTATTTCTGAAGGGTTAGGCAGAGGTGTATTTTTTTCCACACACGGTTCGCCAACTATGTTTACGTCCCACGTAATAGGGGGCCAGCCTATTGCCGTCTGCCGGGCACATTTCCAAAAAACCCAATAACTATTTTTGTCCGGTCCGGTAATCGTACCTGAGACCTCGTGATCAGCAGTCGCATACGCTAGCCAATACGCCACGAACGCAATAGTTACTAACCGTAATAATTGTAGGTAAATAATATTCGAAAGCACAATAACCCTCCTTTATGCTTCGCGTAGTCGGGTAAAAATAATGCTGCATAGTGACCTAGCTATTACTGACACGAGGACGGTCAAAGATATCCATTTCTGACTAAATTTATCCGTAAAGAACAGTAACTTAATAGGAGCCTATTATAATTATCTTTATTGGGTAATTAGGTACTTAACGAAAGTAAATACAAATTTAGAATGATTTTCAATGTCAGCTAAATAAAATTTCAAATAATCCTACATTAGAGTACTTATCAAAAATGTAAACTGAATTAATTTCCAAAATAACAAGAAGATGTTGAATTAAAAATGGTGCAGTGTACATTATGCTTTAGTTGTCGGCATCCTATGTGCAATGCTTTAGGTAAAACGCGGCTCGATTAGCCAATTAGGTAGCCAAACCGATAGGCGTGTCAAAATAATATCCAATCACGCAACTAATAAATGTTGTGATTCTAAAGAGTATTAGGCAGACAAGCCGATCTTTTTAACCTAAATGCATAACATAACATAGTTTCACGCCTATGTCCCCGAAGGGTTAGCCACTGAGTCGCCCATCTGAACTCCCACATCCATTTCATTCAACCTTTGTAGACATTTATCCAGATATATGATAAACAGTCTGGCTGATAGAACGCAACCCTGTTTAATGCCGATATTGACCTCAAAATTCATCAGTCACCATCCTCATTCTCCTTTTAATAATCTTACCATACATTTTGGCTGCCAAACTGGTCAAGCTTATGGCTCTGGAGTTTGCACAGTCATAACTTGAATCCTTTTTTTTAAACAAGGGTACGATGACTGCGCTTCTCCAGTCTTTGGGAACCATTCCTGAGCTCCAACATAAATTGAGAAGCATCAGGAAGAATTCCCAGACACATGAGCCTCCAAGCTTGATCATCTCAGCAGACACCATATCAATACCCGCTGCCTTACCATTTTTCAAACTTCTAATGGCCCATTCAACTTCATCCATACTAATGTCATCAGAGGAACAGAATGCTGATCTGTTAGACCACATGTGGCACGTGATGTCATGTCGCCTTTTTATGATAAGCGGTAATTCATTGTCTCTGTCTCTGAGGGGTATCTGGGTAAAAGACGTAAGTCTATACATGTATGTAGAACATAACGCCAATTTGAATTTAAATTACTATTTAACGAGTATATGATAAACATAATTGAATAATTATAATAATTAAATAAATCCAATGTCAACTTCAAGATTTAATTAACGGCGGGCTTCTGACCCTTTGTTATTGCGTTGTCTCCTTTCTACTTAACCCTGTATCGAAAGTTAGTGGGGTGTCTAACTATTACAAAGCTGTAACAGAAAAGTGTATGTACTCTGTACATTTAAGATATTTAAGAAAAAAAAAATGGATATAGGCTTGTCTAAACAAAAAGCATTTTTTTAGATATTTTGTCTGTTTGTTTGTTCGCGCATCATGCAAAAACAACTTAATGGATTTAAATGAAACTTCTTTATCTGATTAAAAACTAGGTTTTAATTAAAAGCTTTTGTATGCAGCGGAGCCGCGGGCAAAGGCTGGTTGATATATAAAACATGCGTTATTGTGGGAACATTAAATTGATTTGTGGACCTATGAAACGCGTACCTAAGTCGTTCATGTCTGATTACAGAAAAGGTTTTGTATAGGTAATAATTCTGCAAATTTATCTTAGGTATTTTTATTTAGAATTTTTTATATATTTTTTAGCATTTGACATGCTTAGCCATATACATTAAACACAAAGTAGAGAATGTGAAATCGAAAATAACAGTCACGAGCAGGATTTGAACCTGCATCTCCTGGATATTTTTTTTCTTTACACAAAGCTCTTCTCGCCGGTTTCGGAGACTCCTGACTCCAACCTCCTTCGAGACATGACCGATTTGGTGTAGGTAGGTGAGTCTTGGTCTCCCCCTGTACCTACATCCTTCCACTTTCGCATTGTGTATCTGCTTAACCAGTCGCTCGTCCGGCATTCTTTCCACATGTCCGAACCATGGGAGCGTTCCCTTTCGCATCTTTACACCAATACTCTCTTTCGTACCTACTCGCTCTCTTACGACGCTATTATGAATGCAGTCAGTCAGCCTCACTCCACAGATTCTCCGCAGAGATCACATTTCGACCGCACTGATTTTACACTCATGCTCCTTTTTGCATACCCAACTCTCGCTTTCATATAATAACGTTGGGACAAGCACTACGTTGTGTATTGCGACACGTGCCTTCTGGCTGAGGTGGTGGCTGCTGAGAAGTTGTCCCAATGCTCCGTTCACTCTATTTACTGCATTCACTCTTCTCTCTACATCAGTGGTGTACCATTCATCCCGACTGAATCCACATCCAAGATATACAAATTCATCCACTTGTTCTAGCACACCATTTCCTATTGCTACTCTAACATCTGTTCTGAATTCTTCTCTTCCAAAAACCATTATCTTGGTTTTGCTCACATTCACACGTAGGCCCCTTTTCTTACAATCTTCTGCCATTACGTCGACTAGGGTTTGCAGGTCAGTCGCAGTCGCTAATAGGACCGCATCGTCTGCATATAGCAGAGATTTAACCACTGAGTCGCCCATCTGAACTCCCACATTCATTTCATTCAACCTTTGTAGACATTTATCCAGATATATGATTAACAGTCAGGCTGATAGAACGCAGCCCTGTTTAACGCTGATATTGACATCAAACCAGGGTGACATTCCATCATCCAGCCACACACAAGCTTTGCAGTCCATGTAGTTGGACTGCACCGCTTGTAGCAGTCTACCGTTAATACCATACTCCGGCAAAATGTCCCAAAGTTCCTGTCGTAAAGCAGTGTCAAATGCTTTCTCCAAATCCACAAAACTGCAGAAAACCCTCTGGCCTACAGCCAGATGCTTCTCCACAATGTTGCGCAGAGAAAACACTTGATCCATGCATCCTCTTCCAAACCTGAAACCTCCTTGTGCCTCACACAAAAATTTATCAGACACCATCCTCATTCTCCTTTCAATAATCTTACCATACACTTGGGCTGTCAAACTGGTCAAGCTTATGGCTTTGTAGTTTGCACAGTCATAACGTGATCCCTTGTTTTTAAACAAGGGCACGAAGACTGCGCTTCTCCAGTCCTTGGGAACCATTCCTGAGCTCCAACATAAATTGAGAAGCATCAGGAAGGTTTCCAGACACATTAGCCTCCAAGCTTGATTATCTCAGCAGATACCATATCAATACCCGCTGCCTTACCATTTTTCAAACTTCTAATCGCCCATTCAACTTCGTCCAAACTAATGTCATCAGAGGATGCCAGAACCGAATGCTGATCTGTTAAACCACATGTGGTACCAGCATCACCCTGAACATCCGCATTCATATTTATCTCCAAAATATTCACTCCATCGGCTTAACACATCTTGTATTTGCGTAAGAATGTCTCCACCTTTAGACCTTATTTTATTCATTCTAAAAGCTGACCAACCACTCCGAGATTTCTTCACCTACCTCTAGAAAAGTTTGGTGTTGCTCTCGAAGTTTTTGGTCAGCCTTTCTTATGCAATCATATTTGCTCTATCACGCTTCTCTTTCACTAAGGCTTTGGTATCATTCTTACGTTGCCGGTATATTTCTTTCTTCTGTTCTTTCATACTTGCACTCATGTTCATAGAAGATACATAGTCCAGCCACGCTTTCTTCTTTTGGTCTACGGAAGCTGCTACTTCCGTATCCCACCATGCATCACCTTTCACTTTCCTATGCTTCTTTGAGCATCCACATACTTCTTTCGCTGTATCTACCATACTATCTTTCAATACTCTCCAGCATCCTTCTATGTCAGATCCCGGCTGACTTGCGATTGTCAGCCGTTCACGGACACCCTCTGCATACTTTGCTCTTACAGTCTTTTCTTGCAACTTTTCAATCTTTATTCTTTCAAGCCCTCCGAGGTGGACACGCTCTCGCCAGTGTCTCCACTTTGTGAACAGACCACTAAACCTCGCAATAACGAGATAGTGGTCCGTGTCGACAGTGGGACCCCTGTAGGCTCTTGTATCCAGAATTTTACTTTGGAGGCGACTGTCTACCATAATTAAATCTATCATACTTCCCTGTTCATACTTCTCTGTTCATTCCTTCTCCATGTATACATATGGATGTCCTTATGTTGAAAAAATGTGTTTGACACAATAAGGTTTCTCTCCATACATACATCCGCAATGAGCCTACCTGCATCGTTCACTCTCTTATCACCAAATGAAACAAGCACGTCCTCGAAGTCTGGACGCTTGGCCCCAACCCATCCATTCAAGTCTCCGCATACGATCACGCGTTCACTAGCTTCTGCCAAATCCAGAACTTCCTTAACATTACCCAGAACTTCTCTAGATCTGATGCCACCGAAGAGCCTACGGGAGCATAAGCTGCGACCATGAAGACCCTGGTGACACCTAGTTTTATTCAGACCCATAGAAGTCTGGGATCGAACATTCCGTAGTCTTTTTTTGATCATCATGATATAATGTATGAAAATACTTCCGACAGATGGCACAGGCGTCACCCAAAGACGTTAAGTATGATGTGTTGTCGAAATTAGCAGCCAGGAGCAATTGTCAGGATGGCTGAATTGGTAAAAGCATCTGGACGGTATCCAGAAGATGCAGGTTCGAATCCTGCTCCTGACTGTTATTTTTTTAATTGTAAAATTAAGTTTACCTGGTCGGTATAATGTATGAAAATACTTCCGACAGATGGCGCAGGCGTCACCCAAAGACGTTAAGTATGATGTGTTGTCGAAATTAGCAGTCAGGAGCAATTGTCAGGATGGCTGAATTGGTAAAAGCATCTGGACGGTATCCAGAAGATGCAGGTTCGAATCCTGCTCCTGACTGTTATTTTCGATTTCACATTTTTCACTTTGTGTTTATTGTATAATCCAATATAGTAAGTTTAATTTTGCAATTAAAATTCATACTATCTGATGGCGTGATTTTTTAAACATTTTGATCTATATTTTAGCACTTGACATGCTCAGCTACTCTTAAAGTACAAATTATAATTTGTGAATAAGGAAAAAGAGTATTTTAGTACAAGCGGGAATCGAATCTGCGTCCCTTCCTATCCGGGGAAGTGCTCTAATCCACTGAGCTACAGTACTATCTTTTAGACATACCCAATCTCCTCATCACATTTGTATTAACGACCAACGCCCTCTATCGGAACGCATTTACATGCATTAATCCAATATAGTAAGTTTAATTTTGCAATTAAAATTCATACTATCTGATGGCGTGATTTTTTAAACATTTTGATCTATATTTTAGCATTTGTTATCACGATCAAAACGTTTTTCAAGTGATATAAAAAGTCGTTTTGCAGATAAAAAAAATTTACCCAGTGTAGAAGGATCCACCTTCAGAGGTATTGTAACTACAAAATGACCATCGTCTCTACGAAAGGTATTTTTGTGAAAACTATTTTCACATGCCCTTTCTTCAGAGGTAAGAGAATGCCACTCAGATATAGAGTCTAGTTCCCAAAATTTTAATAAATAATTATCTGGTTCAATATTTACAAAATTACACAAATGTGAACAGGATGGGGGTGCATTGTAAGCTACGGAGCCAGACACTAACCAGCCTAGTTTACTTTCACATAGCTTTGGTTGATTTTTACCTAAATTTATATGATTAGGTTTTATAACACTCCAGAAAACGTAGGCACCTACTAAAATGTCCACTAGTGATGGAATGTTAAAGGTGGGATCGGCCAACTGTAAGCCTATTGGAATTGAAACATCGCTAATACTAATATGAGAAGACGGTAGTACTCTCGTAATCTCAGGAATAATAAGACAGTCAATATCGACAGTATAATCACCATAAAATGATTCTAGTTTTAAATGACAAGATTGTGCACAAGTACTGGTTTGATTATTGATACCTGTAACCGTGAAGTTTGTATCGACTCGGGACAGACGCAGCTTACTACATAAACTTTCAGTAATAAAATTCGCTGTGCTCCCATTATCTAGCAGGATACGGGCATCGCACTTCTCACCTTCGCTGTTGACCACTTTCACCAGTGCTGTGGAAAGCAAAACATTGCAACGAGTAGTAGCCCCTAAGTTAGAAGTATTTTCTGAAAGAACAATATTTTCAGCTGGTGTACTGGGTATTAAATCTTAAACATTTGGTGCGTCAGTTTTCTCCATGTGTAATAAGGTATTGTGCTTTACTGTGCAGTGTCGGCAATGTGAAAACTTGCATCGTTTTTCAAAATGACAGGTACGTAAACAGTTCATACAAACTTTCAATTCTTTTACCTTTTTAATACGTGTTTCTATAGGAAGTTGTCTAAAATATTCACAATTATACAAAAAATGTTTCCCAGAACAGAAAGGACATTTAAATTTTGACTTCAATAAATTGTTGTTAATAATCTTATTAGAAGAACTTTCCGAAGTGATAACGAAGCTTTTAGAGCTATTTGATTTTACCGTGTTTTGTGTTTTGTGATGCAGCTTGTTTTCTTCAAATGTTTCGAGTAAATCTGCTGTGTTCTTTATGAATGTGCAAAACTGTGACAATGTAGGTATATTACCACATAAAGTATTGCGATACTCTTCCCATTTTCGACTAGTATTTTTATCTAGTTTTAGAGTATCTCAATGCTCCGTACGTTCGCTCAATGTTTTTAGCTCCCTTATATTCTTGGTGACGTCAACTAGGCGGCGTAGAGCAGTACTAGATTCTGTGTATAGTCATTCTAAATTAAATAAAACCTGGACATGATTATTAATAAGCAAACGGTTATTGTTATATCGCTCACATAACATGTTCCTCGCAATGCGACAATGGTCACCCTTGAAGTCTATATTTTTATTAATTTCTGCTGCAGTATCCCTCAGAGATGCACGTAAATAGTGAAATTTATTGATATCGTCAATGCACGCATTTTCGTAGATAAGTGAGATAAACGTGTCTCTATACTCGAGCCAGCACTGATAACTGCCATCAAAGTGAGGCAAACTAATCTTAGGTATTCTAATAATAGTACATTGTTACCCTAGGGATGAAAGCAACTTATTTCATCCCAAGACGGGGTTTGGCGCCCGAGCGTAGTGAGGGCTCCAATAGTTCGAGGGACTAAATACGACCAGGTAAACTTAATTTTACAATTAAGATTTTACCTAATAATGACGCAAATCCTATAAATATTTAGATATTTTTTTATATATTTTTATTTAGCATTTGACATGCTTAGCACTATACATTAAACACAAAGTCAAAAATGTGAAATCAAAAATAACAGTTACGAGCAGGATTTGAACCTACTCTGATGCCTAGAGCTGGATGGTTTTAAAGGAATTAGACCCTACCTAGACCTGCATCTCAACACAGACCTCTCCCAGCGTAAAGAAACAAACTATAGTTCAGAGTATAAATTTGGATACAGTAATTTAACTACATGAGTTACTCGTACGTTGAGATTTCACTTACACAATGAGACTATTGCCCATTTTCAACAGTTGTGCAGCAACTTGGTTCATTTCTGGTCTGATCTTTTTTAAATATAAATTAACAGTGTGCGAAAATGTGAAATCGAAAATAAAAATCGACGAGCAGGATTAGAACCTGCATCTCCTAGAACGCCATCCCAGATGCTTTGTTAATTCAGCCATCGTGACTATTACTCGGCACTGCGAATTTTATAACACATTCCTCTTTTGACATTTTTATATAGGTATTTATCATGACGTTGCAATTTCTCTTTGCTTGAATGACGCTCAAATTCGGTTTCGTTGGCTGTTCAACTAGTTTCTTCCCATATACGTAGGCCGTGTGGGGCCGGCTAGACTATGTGGGGCTGGCTTTAGAATTGTCCCACCCCTCTCTACCCACGGGATTTGTAAGAGCCGACTGAGTGGTGGAGAGTGGACTTGAAAAACAATCTTTAAAATCTCTCAAATATGCAAGGATATTTTTCTGATACTAACGATACTTGAAAACAAACAACAAATAATATAAATAAATAAATATTCACAAACATTTCACACAACCTCCTCTGGTCCCATACTAAGTTTAACGCTTGTGCTATGGGTACCAGATTACGGATATAATACATATATTACTTTTTTTTTTATAAATACATACATATATAATAGATAGAAAATACCCAGACGCAGTACAAATATCTGTGTTCATCACACAAATAATTGTCTTGAGTGGGAATTGAACCCAGGACCTCGAGCACGGAAGTCTGTCACACTACCGACTACGCCACGAGAATCTATCAATCGAAAATAGTCTGTTTTTGCAAAGATTCTGCCTCGTACGGTAAAGTGAATACGATACCGTTGTCTTTGCAATCATTGGTCTTACCACTGGGCTAAATCAGGTAGTATAATGTATGTATTTTAGAAATATGAACTGTCTGTCTTTTTGTATGTTTGTTCGCTCGCATATCACGCATAAGCTATTTAGCAGGAATTTGATGAAACTTTCTTTGCCTATAGCTCTTGAAAGAACAAAATTATTAGTGAAAGTGGAAAAAGAGTGCATTACTGCGAGCAGGATTTGAACCTGCGTCCCATCCAATCTGGGGAAGTACTCTGGGTCACTAAGTAATCGCAGTCACCTAACCGTGACACCCAATAGTGCACGGAAGTTGGTTACACTACGGACTACGCCACGAGGCCCGTCAATATATAAACATACCTCTTACTTCTTAGTCATTAATAAATCAATTCATTAATCTTGCTACCTAATCTATACAAATAAATAAAATTGAAGTGTCTATTTGTAATGTCTAAATAACAAGGTTTTACTAAAAACATACGAGTGTACCTATAAGAAATTACCAATCTTTAAAGTTTTTGTCTGACTGTTTATTCCGGCCAATCACCGAAAAGGCTGAACAGATTTCGACGGGACTTTCACTAGCAGATAGCTGTTGTTAGAAGAAGTAACTTAGACTACTTTTATTTTGCAAAAATAATTAGGGTCCATCAGCCTTTCGACGTCCACTGCTGGACTTAGGCCTCCCCAAATGGGGAATAGTGCCGTAATCGCCACGCTTGGCAGGCGGGTTGGCGATCGCAGTGGATGTTGTTAATACTCAAGGGAGTGCTGCTGCCCACTCCCCTAGTATTCCCTCAGTCGGCTTTTACGACTCCCATGGGTGGAGAGGGGTGGGACAATTCTAAAGCCGGCCTCACACGGTACCGCGTGAAAAATATAAAACCCATGAAATTGTGAAGGAATATAGATTCAAATAGATACCTATATACATCCACGGCTAATCTCTTGAATAGCTGCACTGATTAGGATGGGACTCACGGGACGGGGATCACTACTTTTATTTTGGAAAAATAATTTGATTCTGCTCTAAAAAAGAAAATAAATAAATTTCACGCAGACGAAGTTGCAGGTATCAGCTAGTACCTATACTAATATAATGAGCAAGTGAATTAATTAAATAAATGTATAATAGGTATTTTAAATATAATAAACTCAACGTGTAATTTTTGTCAGTATTGGTCTTGGTATTGAAGAGAACACGTCTTTTCTAAAAGTGACATATTTATTTGGTACGTACTTTCATATGACGCAGTATCCAAAATCCAATCTTAATATTTTGAAATACTTGGAAACCCTCTCATCAGAACTCCTCCTCTCAAGATAAACCTGAAATATCGCTAAGTATAAATTTTGTGCTTCATATGGTGAGTGAGAGTACCGGAGGTCCAAGTCCCCTCCTTAGGCTCTCCTTATTATCCTCATCTCCACCTTCACTCTTCACACTAACATCAAAGCTAGAGTTATTTTTAGGATTTTAGGGAGAGATTATTAAAAGTCTTTTCTGAGCAAACTTCTTTACGTCACGGTCAAGCATCTATCTTAAAATTAAGTTTACAGTCTTGTATGATTTTGCGTCGAAAGACAGATCATTCATAATCAAAGCGCACGGTAGTTTGAGCGCATATAGCTACTATGAAATACCTAATGAACTCTGCAATTGGATAGGAAGGAAAACTCTGTGCAGACAGAGAAATGGAAATAGAAGTACGATAGTAAGATATTTTTGGTCGATTTTTCCATATAACTACATTCATAGGCATACTATTTTGGAAAAGTTCTGGGCTCTTTTTCAATGAAAGTTTTATGGCATGAGTTATAATAAACCCATATTTTGTACCTAGATATGGACAGGTCTTATAAAAATAATGTTATTTTTTTAGGGAAAATGGTATCATTAGTAGAAGATCCAGACAGTTTTCCAGTGAGACTGGCCTTCTACCCTCTGTTATTTGTCACTACGGGCTTGTGGTTACTGCACAGATGGCAACAGCAATCGAGACTGTATAAATTGGGTAATAAGTTGCCTGGACCAACTGCAATACCATTTTTTGGCAATGCACTAATGGCATTATTTAAGAAACCAGAACGTAAGTACATTATTTATCTTTGTTGTTGGTCAAAAACATGGACGTATATAAAAAGAACGGACTGAGCCTTGCTAACAAAAGATTGTGTCACTCAGAGTCGGCCAGTTCGCTGTAGGTACATGCCGACACGCACACATTCACACCTTAGTCGGCCATTGTGCAGGTAAACGTTATCACAGTCGGTACGTCTACGCTGCAAAAAGATATCAAAATACAGCATATCTTGTGTAGTAAAATGGTGAAAAATCGTAGTGACAGAAAGAAAAAAATCCAGGAGTCACGTTTCATAGGTAAATGAATAAATTAATCACTTAGTTCCCGATTTTATACATTAAAATTTATATTAATTCACCAGAACAAAACATTTCATCACAATTGCTCATATTCGCTAGTGGAAATTACCCGAAATATGGGAATTTTATAGTTTATATTTATGAGGTACTATTTTTTTAGGTTAAATTACTATACTTTGATTTTTTATTTTGTAGACTAAAATGATATTTGATTGCCACGTATCATTAATAGTGTTGTTGTAGTCTAAGTATATCGAAAACACATAATTGATATATTTTTTTTATTATAATAAATTTTCTGATGGTTTATTAATTTGAATTTGTGTTGATCAGTAGTATAAGTAGCATGAATTTATTATTGTAGCATTTACAAAATCTAAATTAAAGTAAGCATACCTATTTTAATATGTTTTCTATACTATTATAAAGCTGTAACATAGCTGTGTCTGTACATTTATGATATATTAGAAAAAATGACTGTAATAGACTATAAGCGTATCCAAACACAAAACGATTTTTTTTAATTATTTGTCTGTTTATCTATTTGTTTGTTTGTTCGCGCATCACGCAAAAACTACAGAACGGATTTTGATGCAACTTTTTATTAGATAGCTCTTGATTACACTTAACAACTGGTATACATTTTATACGCTACTTTATTGGGAAGCTGAGATATAACCCAAAAACTAAATTTTGGCTGCGGCGGAGCTGCGAGGAAAGGCTAGTAACGTAATAAAGTTGCATTTGCGAGTGTTATTTATGTTCATAAGAAAATCGCATTTAACGAAAGCGACTTAAAATAAGGTGATAGATGCCCACCGTAAATGCCTATTTGTCTGCTTATTATCATTTTAGTCAAAATGGAAAAAATAAAAGCCGAATTTTCTTAATCACAATTTATTTCTGAAATGTTACTTTCAGAATCTATATTTACTAAGAATATTTCTGGTACATTATCAATAAGGTGAACGAGTAGCATCATTTTATTTCGTTACTTTAAGTATAATAACATACTCGACATATCTCAACTACCATTGCAGTGTCAACAACTTAAGCCCTCAGTAAATAATTCTTTAATTTCAGCCATTTTAAAACATTTGTTATTTCTTGCGACACGCCCCTTTACCTGTGCCCATACTAGTTATATGAGATTTGATTTACAGTGCTAAGGAAGTCTTTTGAGATGTTGACACCATACTCAAGAGTGAACTCCTCAACTACATTTTTTGATAATAAGTCTTTTCTTTTGTAATGATTTACAGTAATTCTGCTTTAATCAGTGTATTCATTTATTAATTGTTTACATTCTTTGAGTTTAGCCACTTTCGAACTGGGCCTTACGCCACCCTGTAGTGGCAGTTTTATTATACCTTATGGGAGTGGTAAGAAGCGTTATCTAATACCAAAACGAAATCATCAAAATTACCTTTAGCCACTCTTCTAAATATTCTATTTTAATAATAATATATCTGCTTACAATTAGAAACTGTAGCGGCCCATATAGATAACATAAAACTGTTTAAAACAATAAGCTTTGTGTATTCCGCTCACCTCAAAAAAGAGCAATAGTTTCCTAAAATTCTGTGAACCCCATCTGCTCTAGAACAATAACTCTACCAATTACAACTGCATCGGATTCCTCGGAAACACATTAATTGTCAAAGCAGTAAAGACACCTTGGCCACTGTAGTCCCAACAAACATGCAAGTTAATCCCGTTTTATCGACATAATTATGTTATCCTTTATTACCCATTAACTGACAAAATGATTTATTTTAAGTTTTAAATAAATACAGTAAAATTGTGTTTTTTGCACTATTAACCTTTTCAAATAGTACGGTATATTTCATATACATTTCCAATAAATTTATCTGCCAACCTGTTTTTTTTTAATATGTATAATAAAAAGGGTAAATTTGGCTAACATGGCAACCCTAAATTCATTCACACATAGACAGCCGCTGCGATTACGTATCTTCAATTTTGTCTTAGCGAGGCGCTGTCCGTTCTTTTTATTAAGTCCATGGTCAAAAACCGTCAACTTGAAAGGGAGCACAACTCCTGAGTGTGTGCAATATTGTGTAACACAGGCGTGTAATGGTTTTTAAACGGGTCTCCTTTTATATGATAACCAAGTAGAATATTGTAAATTTTAACAAAAAAATTACTTGTCTATATTAGTAGTACCAATTACCACTAAATCTAATCTCTGTTTCGCCACCAATTTCTAATGGTATGGTTAAACATAAGTAGCAACTTAGAATAAGAACGCTTAGAACCCGAGTAGGTCCAAACGGAGTGAAGCACTTTCAAGTTAGCCTTAAAAGGCTAACTGCGTTGCTCCTTCTGTCAGTGTTCATGATAAAGTGTCATTGTAAACATCTCGCCGTGCATGTATAAATCAAGCAGCAGACAGAGTGTCCTGGAAGAAATTGGGAGCGGCCCATGTGCAGTTATGCACTCAGGAGAGACTGATTCCATCCATCAGCCTTTCGAAGTCCACTGCTGGACATAGGCCTCCCCAAGAGAACGCCACAACATGAGTTTCGCTCATATGGGGGATAGTGCCGTAATTGCCACGCTTGGCGGGCAGGTTGGCGATCGCAGTAGATGTTGTTAATACTCGAGTGCTGCTGCCCACTCCTCCGGTATTCCCTCAGTCGGCTCTTACGACTCCTATGGGTGGAGAGGGGTGTGGGACAATTCTAAAGCCGGCCCCACACGGCAAGGAACCCTAATTATTTTTCCTAAATTAAAGTAATGTCCGTGTGGTGACGGACTAAGAATACAAGTGTCACCACCCCATTCTTTCCCACGGGTGTCGCATACGATACGCGCACACGCGTGGTGACTAAGGGAAGTAAACAATTATCATCCATTGCATGACTGGTGGTAGGGCTGGGTAACAAGTGGGAGCACTCACTTGGTATCAGGCCCGAGCGGATTGGTAACACCACCTCGCGTGTGACCGGTAATGAAGCACATCGTTGCGTTTTGGCTGTAACGGGAGCTGTTTATTTTTTCATTTCATATCTGTGAAATGAAATGGTGAGCAGCGGCTTGACAATACTTTCGGTATAGTTGAGTCCATGAGCGTCGGTTAGCATTTACCAGCAGATGGGCCGTGGCACAAAATGCAATTAAAAAAAAACCTAAGTTATTCCTTATAACAACGCGAAGCTATCTGCTAGTAAAAGTCCCGTCCAAATCAGTCTATCCATTCAGGAGATTTTATTAACTCACGATTTCGTGGTTTTTTTTTCACGGAGCCGTAATTATTTTTCCAAAATAAAAGTATACTAAGTTAGACGCTGTAACAATAGCTATCTGCTAGTGAAAGTCCCGTCCAAATCAGTCCAGCCATTCCGGAGATTATCTGGAACAAACATTCAGACAGACAGACAAAAACTTAAAAAATTGGTATTTTGTTATAGGTAGCGTACATACTCTTGTAAACATTTAGTAAAAACCTGTTATTTACACATTACAAGACACTTCAATTTTATTATATGTAATAGAATATATTTGTAACAGAGCTGTGTATATAATTACATTTTAGATATAAGTTTTTTCGGAGGCTGTACATTTGTAATCTGTGTGGTGATGGACCACTCCACCCATTCTTTTCCGCTGGTGTCGTGCGAGACCTATGAGGGAAGTCAGCAATTATCACATATTGTATTACTGGTGGTAAGTTTAGATATAGGTCACTGGTTATCGGGCCCAAGCGAGTTGGTACCACCTTCTCCTTTTTGAACGGCCATGAAGCAGCCCTTTTTTGTTTTTTTTTTGTTAAGGCGGGAAAATATATTCCTATCCGCACACCCTGTCGTTCGGGGCAAAGACCAGGGTAGTGCCTGCACCCACTAAATAAACCCGCCGTGTGCCATCTCTCCACGTTTGTTGGCGGGCCACTGGAACTATGTTACAACGGCGGTTCCATGAGCAGCCCTAAGTTATATATTTTATGGTATTCGTTTTATCCGGTTTCTATAATTGGGAACTTAATAATGTTAAATAAAATAGGCTACGTTATTTATATAAATCAGGTCTAAATGAAATACAATGTTACTACTTGGGTAAATTAACATGATTTTAGGTCAGTTTATTCTTTTTTTTATTGAACCGCTATTTTAAGTATACGTATTTGGAATAATAACCTAAGTAACTAAGCCTTTCGTATTGCTTATAAGAAAAGGTTGTTCCATTATAAGTACCAATACCTAGGTAGGTACAGCAAAATATCTTACAATAGTAACTTGAAAATTATTATTTTTTGTAATATATCTGGCTCCTGATATAGTAGCGGGATAAAATATATACCAATTGTTAAGTCTAATCAAGAGCTATCAAACAAAAAAAGTTGCATCAAAATCCGTTCGGTAGTTTTTGCGTGACGCGCGAACAAACAAACAGACAAAAATTCTAAAAAAAATTGTTTTGTGTTTAGACACGCCTATATAGCCTATTACACTCATTTTTTCACAAATATCTTAAATGTACATACAAAGCTCTGTTACAGCTTTATAATAGTATAGACTAGCAGAGCCGGCCACGCGTTGATGTGGCATAATTCATTCGTTAATATTGCAATCTAAATATCCTAACCAATATTATAAATGCGAATTACTGTATAATGTGATATGTATATTGATAATATAATATGTAAATAATTATAAAATATAAATAAAACATAAAATTTTCATTTATTAAGTTGTTCCTTAAAATTAATTCAATTCGTTAATTAGTTTACTCTAGATTTAATATCACTGATTGTCAATTTTTATATATCACTGATTGTCAATTTTGAGATAATAAGCTCGATGAATTTATGTCTATCTATTTTAAAGTTATGAATAACTAAAGTCATATATGTGAATGAAGCCATTCTGATGAAACTATACTAATTACTAACGTGTTCAAAATAATGAAGATGAAATAATGAGTGTGCTCATATTTTTTTCGACAGAATTCATTAAAATATCTTTTGAACATATTGATAAGTACGGGCACGTCATACGAGCTTGGATGGGTCCACAGTTGTTGATTTTTCTAGCAAATCCAGAAGACGTGGAAGTCATTTTAAGTAGTCACGTTCATATCGACAAATCATCAGAATACAAGTTCTTTAAGCCTTGGCTCGGAGAAGGTCTTCTCATAAGCTCGGGTAAGATTTTATATGATATCAAAATGTTTTTAGGGAACCTCATAGGAACTACTTATTTTATAAGTTAGTTACCTTTAGTGTGAAGGCCTGAGCGCATAATATCAACTACATAATTATTAACTTGGTTCAACATCGGGGGAATACGGACGTTCATTCATTTGTTATAGATATTGCTATAGCTTTAGCTAAATGATTTCTGACATTTAATCTTTTATAAATACGCGTAAAAATGTAATAGAATATGCTGTGAAGGTCGATATTCCCATTCGAATACAATGCCTACTTGTTATGTCTGTATAATTATTCGTATATCATATACGTATAATGAGGTTTAACTCATTGATAATTCACATCCAATTTGATAATAAGTGGCCATCGAAGTAACTATTTGACCTGGCTTTGTGAGCTATTATGTGTATGTACAAACAATATACCTTTTATATCGATATTCAGGTCAAAAATGGTTCTCACACCGAAAAATGATTGCACCAACTTTCCATATAAATATCCTAAAGTCCTTCGTTGGCGTTTTTAATAAAAACAGCAGAAACGTCGTTCAGAAGTTACGCTCAGAAGTAGGCAAAACCTTCGACGTTCACGACCATATGAGCGAAGTCACCGTGGATATACTCCTAGGTACTTATTCATTTTATTTATTATTACTGTAGTATATAATATAGCAGCAATAGCTCACTCTGAGAGGAGACCCGTGGCCAACAGACAGCAATGGGTCGAAATACATAATTACTATAGTACCTACATGCCCATGGCAGTCTAATTTACTTCTGTTTTTATGTATCTGTCGGATCCGGTCAAGAAACGGAAGTCCTTCAATTGACTACGACAAAGTCGTGACGCCGTAAAACCAAGCACAGTCTGCGCGTAGAGGCGGATTCTGATCGCGGAGCTTAGTGTGAAAATATCACGGAACTGTCCCTCCGTTTCATGTCGGAACTACCCACATTTGATGTTTGATATCTACGTACTTTGTACATTCAATAGTAATACATTGTGATTTATTGATCCATGTTGATTTTGTACGATACCTTACGCCGGCCACAAGATATCCGATGAGGCGAATGCTCAAACTCACCCTGACAAAATTTGACATATCAATAAACCTTAAGGTATTAAGATTAGGAATATATCTTCCAGTAATAATTTAAAGCATATTTTCTTAAAGAAATTGATTGCTTTATCACCGGGGATGGGGTAAGAGAGGTGTAGCACAACCACCATTGTATCCATAACCTATAGTTATTAAATAATTCATCACCTGAAAGATACCTTTGTATCGCACTTACGATCCAAAGTTCCAACTAAGGACCACGCAGATAGGAAGTTGGATACTTATATATGACGCTATCTAGCTAGGAATTATAAATGTTATAGGTACTTACCCGCACGTGATTGTACGTATCACCCTTTAACTATAAGAAATAAATAAATTCAATCGAAAGAGAATTTACTTACATGCATTTCTCTTAAATGTTATTTTTAGAAACGGCAATGGGCATTACAAAGGACACTCAAGATAAATCGGGTTTTGATTACGCAATGGCAGTTATGAAGTGAGTGTTAAGATTTTAACATATCTTTACAATTATTATGTCATAACTATTTCTACTACCCTTACGAATATTATAAATTAAATTACGTTTGTTTGTTTGACATGTCGTAAACACTCAAATGATCTTCATATAATTTTGCACACAGTCATATAGAGCCCAGAAAAGTACATTGACTTTTTGTCCTGGAAAAATAAATGTTTTTTCTGTGGGATATCTGTAGGATACCTAAATCATGATTAAGATATGACATCCTGGAAATTTGCTATAACTTAAATTTTGATAAAATTAATGATAAGAAATATCGACGGAGTTGAATGATATTTTTAAGTATTGAACAAAAAAGTAAATTTATATGAGTTTTTGTCTGGTCTTTGCTTTCAGAATGTGTGACATTATCCATCAGAGACATTATAAGCTTTGGCTGCGCCTCGACTCTCTATATGTGTTTCATCCTTTATATAAAATTCAACAAAAGCTATTGGCTATTATACACGGACTGACTAATAAGGTAAAAAGCCAGTTATGTTCTATAAATTTGATGAATATTTATTACGTTCTTTTTATAATCAAGTTGGAATAATAAGGTAACATTCCATAGGTTATACAGAATAAAAAGAAAATATATTTCGAAAACAAAGCAAAAGGCATTATCCCACAAACTATTGAAGAACTAACCAAAACTAATAAAGATACCTATGAAATATTGTCCAATAATGTAAAAACTCTGTCAGATACTGCTTTTAAAGGTTACCGCGATGACTTGGACTTGAATGATGAAAATGACGTTGGTAAGTTAATTTCTAGTACCTACAATTCAAGTACGTCAATTAAATCGTACTGTGTTTACTGTGGCCTTTAATTAATTATTCTTTATATCATGATTAGAATCACCTATAGCGATAAAAGCACAGTTTTGAAAACTTTTGAAGTCCAATAGTTAACGTTTACATGCTTTGTCAGGTTGTCCATACTCAAGTGTAACTAATAATAAAAATTATTGATTAAATACATTGTTATAATATATCCACAAATTATGATGATATGGAATATCAAACACCATTTTAAATTCTCAAATTTATTGTAAT
This sequence comes from Leucoma salicis, assembly GCA_948253155.1. NCBI lineage: Eukaryota > Metazoa > Arthropoda > Insecta > Lepidoptera > Erebidae > Leucoma > Leucoma salicis. The sequence goes on along the minus strand of OX411807.1, from coordinate 10,299,970 downwards.
TATATTAATGATTAATATTGAAACTTCGCTGACCTGGGGTTAAACTATAGTTTTATTCTGACTAGTTTAGGTATGAAACTGTGTTTACGCATTAACGTGCGTGTAGCAATGTATAAAGTCGTGAAATATCATATTGAATTACGTTTTAGGTGAAAAAAAACGCCATGCTTTTTTGGACTTAATGATCGAGTCAGCACAAAACGGTACCAATCAAATCAGCGATCATGAGATCAAAGAGGAGGTCGATACTATAATGTTTGAGGTAATAAAAAATATACAACGTCACGAGTAATCTATTTATTAAAATTAATGTTTTAATTGATAACTTCTCTTTTATGATTTTTTATAATTAACTGTAAATTAGTTAGGATAAATAATGATATTAAATTTAAAAAGAAATATATTTCTTAAAAAAATATTTGAAATTATAGTAATAAAGGTAATATTTTTTAACAAAAAAATCATCATAGTGTTAAAGCATATCGAGGTGACAAGCGCAGAGAATTTTCAATATAATTTATGCTTCATGCTCTAATTATTCATGTTATGAAATTAATGACTCAATTTATATCGAGCTTGTAACAGCGCCATGTGCAGGCAGTGCTCACACATATAATTCTGGATATGAAGCACTAGTATGCTCTTCTCAAGGTAAATAATTGTAAACAAAAGGAAATATCACTTGAAATTGCGGAGGTCAGGTTGTAACCGCTTTTGGCAAGCCGGGTATGGAGTCAAAGATAGTTTTATGACAGAAATATTCTTTTACAATTATCTTTAATAATAGCAAGGAACAATGATAACGACGACAACTGAGTATAACTTTTTTAAGTTACGAGTATATTATCTTGAACTCCAGGGCCATGATACTACAGCGGCTGGTTCTAGTTTTGTACTGTGTTTACTGGGAGTTCATCGCCATATTCAAGAGAAGGTATACAATGAACTTTATGAAATTTTTGGAGACTCTGACAGACCAGCCACCTTTTATGATACACTCAAAATGAAATACCTAGAAAGAGTAATTCTTGAGACATTGAGGATGTATCCGCCGGTACCCATTATTGCAAGAAAGTTAAAACAGGATGCCAAAATAGGTAACTTATCAAATTACTAACTTAACTTATTAAATACTAATATGTACTTTAGATCTTCAGCCCTTTTTAGTTTACTGATGGTAGGGCTGGATATCAAGTGGGAATACCCACTTGGTATCGGGCCCGAGCGGGTTGGTACTGCCATCTCCCGTGTGACCGGCCATGAAGCACATCATTGTGTTTTGGCTGTAGCGGGAGATAGCCGTTTATCCGTTTATTCTTTCATTTCAAATCGGTGAAATGAAATGGTGAGCAGCGGCTTGACAATACTCTGGGTATAGTTGAGTCCATGAGCGAGGGTCACCATTTACCATCAGATGGGCCGTGACTCGGGTGCCTACATGCAATAAAAAAAAATGCCCACCAATTTCGTCCTCTGACTAGGATATCAGTTTACGGTAAATTAATTGTCTCTATGAAAAAATAGCTATCCCGTGGGAACCATACAATATTTCGGGATTAACATTAGAGCACGTCCTTTTCTGGGCATCAGGCTTACTTATATGCATATAACATTTTATGATGAAGAAAGACATACTTATATTCATATAACATTTTATGATGAAAGAATGTTCCAGAAGTTACAGCGTGAAAGCGTAACAAATAAACAAACTCACTTTACATTTATACTCGTAATATCTGTAAGGGTGGTTTATTTATTGCACCTTAAGCATAAATATATTTATCAATGTTGGTTAGATGCACAGAAAAAAATAATTTATATGTATGTGTGCATAATATTCCCAAATCAAATATATTATTTTTATAGGTATATTGTAAAACTTACTTTTTTGACAACGAGGCAATATTATATTCTTACGCGTATGACCATTGATTTAAATATGTTATATTATAAAACTGTAAGGCTAAGCAGCATTTTAATTTTGTTCGCGCGATATATTCTCCAAAATGGAGGTATCCAGGAAATTGTAAGAAGCTGCACGCAGTTGCGAAAATAAAATCGTGCAAATAATGTTTTAGTACGCGGATTATAAACCGCCAGAAAAGGAATCGCGTAAATAAAATTCGCAATGCGTGCTAAGCCTAACAGAGCTACGACTGTTTTTTTTAAAACCGTCTTAAAAAAAAGATTGTTTCTATCACAAAATAACGTTTTGATATAATTCTTATTCACAAAAAAAAACACTTCATAGTTTCATCAATCATCTTTGCAAATATATGTAAATTAGACTAAAAAAAATCATAAAACTAATAGACGATTTTTACTACTTCGGCTCGTGGAAATCGACAGATTATTTTTTGTTTTATTATTTTTATATTAAACTCAAAAGTTAAAAGCAGTTCAACAGCGTATAACATAATGTTTGTTTTTGCAGCCTTGTATCCCTCCTTTACGTTACACTGAAATCGTCATATTTTCTAAATGCACCCTTTTTAGCTCGTAATTAACCCACCTTACCATCTGACGCGCTTAGGTATTACTGACCATCGATACTTTTTTTAATAATCTGATGGGCTACCCTAGACGTGCATGACTATATAGAGAGCTACGGTAGAGGTACTCAGAAGGATGCCAGGTACCTCCCTTATGTATGTTCATCTGTCGCGTTTCAGTAAATCCCCTACTTTAATGGATACTTAAATTTCTCACCGTTTACTACGATTGGTTTATCCCTATGAAGCTTGTAACTTCTTGTGGTGCTGGACTAGGAAGGAATAGCGTCCTGCTGTCTCGAAGATGTCGTAAGACACGACTAATAATTATATCGAGACCTTAAATTCCCAACTTCTCTAAGAATAAATATTGTTTCTTAATATAAGCTATTTCATCTGTTTCAGTAACCAATAACTACGTTCTTCCTGCTGGAGCGACAATTGTCATTTGTCCTTACGGCATCCATCGAAATCCCAAACACTACAAAGATCCAAATACATTCAATCCAGATAATTTCTTGCCTGAGAATATGGCTAATAGACATTACTACAGCTACATACCGTTTAGCGCGGGACCAAGAAGTTGCGTAGGTATGTATGAAAATATCATAAATATATTTTAGTAACTAGCTGGGGCACGCGACTTCGTCTCTGTGGACCTCAATATTGGCTCAATAAAATATGAGTACGTCACTCTATGGCACATTAAATATTTTTATTAACCTTAGAATTTCCGGTATAAGAAATATACTATGATTTAATTCTGGAAACAAACTATCTGTGTACTAGGTAACAAACGTCCATATATACAAACTATCACATTTATAGTATTAGTAGGTTTTTGTAGGCAATCAATAGAAATAAAGTTACTTTACGCACCGCAACGAATTAATACGTACCACTGATATAATTATGAAACGTATTTTAAACATGCTCGAAAGCTGCTCAAATCATACTTAAATATCAATGTAAGTTTGTTTGTTACACTTTCACGAGAAAACTACTTAACCAATCATCATGAAACTTTGTACACATTCTTGGAGGTATTAAAAGTAAAATAGGATAATTTTCATTAAAATAAAAAAATTTTTTTAGAAAGATAATAAAAATGTTTTTCAAAAAATCTCAAAATCAACGCCATCTAGCATTCCAGTAATGAAATTCCAACCCTGAGTACCGTAATACCGTTGCACTGTATTACCGACAGTCACGTCCAAATTTTCCCTTTAAATTCAAGACTTCAATTTCAAGGGTTGCTTTATTTATTTTTATGAAATTCCTCGCGGATGAAGTGGCGGGTAACAGCTAGTATAATATAACCGTTTATCCAAAAGTGTTGTACACCAGCTAATTCAAAACCAGTTTATTATTCTCATTCAATCAGCTTCATTAATTCGCACTGGCAATACTTTTCTCGTTGGACTTTTTTATTTATGAAATCGATAGAAGATACGAAATGATCGCAAGGTAAAATCCTGTCATCTCTCCAAAGTCAATACTACCTATTATAATATAAAACCGTAACAGAGCTGTATCTGCACAGTAAACTATTGAATATTATGTAGTTTCTGATTCTAAGTTTTCTTTTATGTTCCTTCTCATTAAAAAGATAATACTAATAGGTATTAAAATGTAATCTTAATCTATTGGAATCAGGAACAAACACACGCTACTGATCTCCCAAATAACGGAAAGGGCAATAAGATTATTTTCGTTTCATATTTGAAACGCGTTCAAGAATTAAAAAACTTACAAGACACAATGACGACAAACAGCCTTTATATGGGAACAACTAGAGACGATATTTGTCCAACGATAAAAAAACAATATTACAATAGATTCTAATGGCTTAGTATCGTAATAAATAATTCAGTAATTTTTGGTGTTAATGAGAAATTATTTGATATTTTATTGAATCTGTTTAGACAGTCTCTCTCCAATAGTTACAATAGCTAGGAGAACATTCTCCTACACAATTATATAATGTGTGGCGATTGCAATCGCGACATTGCGGATGCACTTGCCTCAAGTGCTCGCGCTATTTATTAGTAACTTTGACGATTTTAACTGCTATATAATAAGCCTATAAAATAAAGATACTTTTGAATTTGAATAATTGTTGTAAATTTTATAATTTGCAGGTCGGAAGTACGCGCTGTTAAAATTGAAGATTCTACTTTCTACAATCCTGAGAAATTACGAATGTATATCAGAAGTATCAGAAGATAAATTTAAACTGACGGCTGATATTATATTGAAAAGATCTGATGGCTTTAGACTCAAAATTAAACTGAGAAATAAAGTGCCTTCAAATGCTTACTAAAGAACAGTATTAATAAATGTGAAATAACAATTAGTCATGGTTTATGTTCATAGGGGTCTGAATTTAACTCTACTGTCATCTGTATCGTCCAAAAGTTATTATGGAATCAGTGATGTGGCTACTGTATGATACATTTATGGATTTAATCGTGTTTATTAAACAATTTAAAGTACCTCTCGGAAATGTAGAGAAAATAAAAATTCTAAAACAAAATGTCTTCTAAAAACAAAGCCTGTAGCAGCGTGAGCGATGGCTTAACCACGATTTCCTTCGACTTTTTCTTCTTAGGAGACAATTAAAACGATGCGTTTCAAATGGGTTAACGTTATATATTAATTCAAAAAATACAAGATTCATGGATAGTGGGGAAGCAACATAGACAATAACAGCTAGCCAATCAGATACATTTGTCGCGCGTAGTGTTGCCATTTATTTGATGCCGAACATGCCCCTGGCCTTGAAAGCATTAGCTTTCTAAGTTTCCCGGCCTTGCCTCTCCTTCCAGTGCGTCTACGGGTTTTTCCTCGACGCATGGGCAGATCTTCGTATAGGTTCGCCTTATAATGCCTGAGGACGTGCGTATGTCTGCCACTCTTGCAATTCCGTCCTTGTCCGGAATTGATTGCAGTATGCGTCCCATCTGCCACTTGAGCGGAGAAAGGTTGTTATCTTTTATAACAACCTTTCTCAAATCCAGCTGTGTTCTGATGCCATTTTGATCGAACCTGCAACTCTGAGACATATTCGGTGGCCCAACGGGTCCAGAAGTGCTGCCTAATTTGTTCCAACCTTTGGTAATACGAGAGGCGATGCGTCGAGGTGTCCATCACGTCAGTGCACGCAGGCGCAGTAAGCGGACGACCAACCAGGAAGTGAGCTGGGGTTAGTGGAAGAAAGTCATTCGGATCTGCAGATAACGGGGTTATAGGCCGAGAATTCAGGACAGCTTCCACATGTGTTAACACCGTGCTGAATTTCTCAAATGTGAGATGTGCGTTTCCCACTACTCGGCGTAAATGGTATTTGCACGACTTTACCCCCGCCTCCCACAAGCCACCAAAGTGAGGAGCGTAAGGTGGAATGAAGTGAAACTGAATTTGTTTATAGCTGCGTATTCCTTTATGTCTGCATTACAGCTTGATAAAAAGTGAGCAAACTCGTTCATTAAACCCACAAAGTTCCTACCATTATCAGAAAACATTTCATTCGGCTTACCGCGACGAGAGATGAAACGTTTTACCGTTAGTAAGTATTCATCAGTAGAGAGGTCACTAACTAGCTCCAGGTGTATTTCTCGTGTAACAAAACAAATAAATAAACAAATGTAAGCCTTTGTGGTCTTTGCACCCCTGCCCTTTGCTGTTTAGAATAAGCATGGGCCCAGCGTAATCAACTCCACAACGAAAAAATAGGTTTGAGTGATACGTTCTTTAGGTAAATTACCCATCATAGGTGACATTGTTTTACCTCGAATGCGTTTACAAGTGGTACAATCATACACTACCCTTCGAGCTAAGTCTCTGCCGCCTACTGGCCACTATGATTCGGGGAGATGAAACAGCAATGCCTGAGGGGCTGCGTGGAGTAATCGCTTGTGCTCATGACGGAATAACAAAAGAGAAAAGTGATGTTTACTAGGTATCAAGTGTAGTGTGTAGTATTGGGTGTTTCTTATTATAGTTAAAATCTGGCGCAGCTTGAATACGACCACCAACGCATAGGATTCTACTGGTATCCATAAATAAATTTAATTTAGATAACTTATGTTTGTTTTTTAAACTAATTCCCTTAGTAAATAATTTAGATTCCTCAGGATACACTTCTAATTGACATAATCGTACTAGGGTGAGCTCAGCTGCCTTTAATTCGCTAAGGATTCCCGTTCTCAGGTTCGATTTATTACGCGTATTGTGAGTAAAACGCAGCATATATGCTACAGTGTAACACATGCGATTATATTGCGAAAACCAAGCGAACGGAAACCAAGCAAACTCGTGTGAACTTCTGTCACCAATAAAAGAGACTACACTAGATTTAATTTCTGGTAACTGCTTAATATCGTTGTCAATTGGTGCACCTGACGCTACCTTTCCACAGTCAAAATCGATATTATGTAGGAACTCCGGTCCGTTCCACCACAAACTTGAGGAAGAGAGATCTTGTAGACTGGCACCGCGCGATACCAAGTCAGCCGGATTGAGTACACCACTAACATGACGCCAGGGAAGTTCTTTAGTTAACTCATGTATTTCTGCCGTTCTGTTTGGAACAAATGTCAAAAACACGCAATTTAGTTGTAGTGCTGTATTCTCGAAAGACGCCGTGATGCGGCATGAAATAATGTGGAGATCCGTATGTGTCAACACGAGTCATGTGACCTAAATCTTCATACTCGTGAATAAAATCACTGTATAACTGCTTATAAGCAGGAGAACGCGATAATCATTTTTCTAAAGCTAAAAACCTGCGTTCAGCTTGAGGAAACGTTTCTCCTATTGTGTTTAGTGGGAGTTTATAAGGAATACGTACACAGAACCTTCCATCTTCCTTGCATGTAGTATGCTGAATGAAGTGTTCCTCGCAGGTACGTTACTCATCCGTGTGCTTGTCCCATACCTTGGAGACCTCCTCAAGCTCCCGGAACATTCTAAGTTGTTTTTCAACCGACTGCGTAAAGTTACACTTAATGAGCCTAGAATTGTGTGACGTAAAATTAATGGGACCAGAAATTATCCATCCTAATTTGGTGCTCTGTAAAAATGGTCTGAATTGTAACCTTATTTTATCGCTATTTAATAAATTCCAAAATTGATTTGCGCCTGATAAAATGACAATATCTTTAGAATCTAAAAAGTGAGGATCTGCCAGTTGTATATCACCCGGGATACAGAGCTGTTGTGCGCATAGTTCATACACAGGCGGCAGAGACGTAATGTGTGATAATACATAACATTGTATATTAAAACTGTAGGTAGCTAACGCGCGATTTAATTTCTATAACACAATATTGCGTACATTGTGTCACAATGTCATCTACACCACGTATTTCATGAGTGGATTGTAATAACTTAACGCCTAATAAATTACAAAGTGCTTTAGTAATAAAGCATCTTTGGCTTCCAATGTCGAGAAGTGCGCGGACAGTGTGATAATTTCCATATGAATCGGCTATCTCAATGAGTGCGGTAGACAATAACACAGGCTGCACACATGCACGCTGCGCGTATTGTTTATGCGTGGTACTAGTGTGGGCTTTACTCACCTGGATCATTTCACCGCTATCATTAAGAGGGGTGATGTTGGCGGAGGGTGCAACACGAGCGGGGGGATGGGCCGCGTCGGCTGTGGATTCTATGAACGAAACCGGTCTGTTATTTTCGCATACCGAGTGCAGTATTAACGATGCATTAGTCGCAATGCTATCACTGTGTATTATTTCCTACATGGTAATTTATTTCCTACACGGGCCAAACCGACAAGTATCGACTGTGTCCTGAGCGCATACAATTCTCGCATAACTTGTTGTCTTTAATTAGTTTTAGTTTGAAATCTAAATCAGTGTATAAAAACTTTTGAAATGAATACAGAGAATGATTCGCATCACACATGACACATAGTGTCTAACCTCGTACATAATCCCGTGACTTGGTGGAAACACTGCACTGTAAGGACTGTGAAAATGGTTTTCCTATACTTGGTTTTCTAACGCTGTGAACTTCTTTATTGTGTAACAAGTGCAGTGTTTCCAACATGTCAGCTCGGTTTTCAAGAAAGTGAATTAAGTTTTCTAGCTTTAAAGAAACATTGCTGTCTTTCTTAGACAACAAAGTACCCTTGTGTTGTTCCCACTCACGTTCAGTGTGTTTATCTAGTTTAGACACAATAATGTAAATAATAAGTGTGTCCCAGTGTTCTGTAGGTTCACCGAGAATTTTTAATGCCCTTAAATTCTTTAGCACGGTATCAATGAGCTTTCGTAAGAAAATAGTTGATTCCCTGCTTAACGTTTGTAATGTAAAAAGAGTTTTAATATGGTTATGCACCAACAGTCGCTTATTGTTGTATCTATTGAGCAATAGTTCCCAGGCAACTGTATAGTTATCTGAAGAAATCTCTCACCGATACTTCTTACTTCCCCTCAACGACGACTTTAAATAAAACTTTTGAAAATTGCTGATTTCCACGAAGTTGTATACTAATGATAAGAATGTATCTCGGAATTCCAGCCAATGTTCAAATGAACCATTGAAAGTGGGCATGGTAATGGTAGGTAACTTCACAGATTTTGATTTATCACCATTTTGATTGCAAGTTTGATTGGGGCTGTTAGTGACATTTCCACCATTTAACAGTAGTTCGGCCTGTGATATAATACTGTAAAAACAATCTTCAAACTGTTCCCGTTGATTTAATTGATCTTCGAAATCACAATCGCGAATATTTTCTTCAAGTTTAGTTTGAAGATCGTTATATTCAGTAACCAAACTATTGGTTCCTTGAATGCGTAACTCTAAGCTCAATGGAACTCTGTGCCGATAAAACCTTTTCTTTAGCGATATTATTGTTGAAATAGTTTGAAAACTATGTGAGTCAACCCTTAATTATACCTCTTTTGCGAACAAGTTCACGCACAATTTTATCAGATTCATCACCTTGAGTTTTGCTAGGGGACTTAGCAGTCGACTTAGCATCTACATAAGAATCTAAAGGCATCTTGGTGGCTAGTGAAAAGGGGAGGTACTTACGTTTTAGTAGCTTTGATCAGCAAAGTTAGCTGCGGCGATCTGACGTCTATACAAACACCGAATACACCCACGTAGATCACTGAAATCAGTAGGAAGGCACGATATCACACAAGAGAAGCGAAACTGGTTTGGGAATAGGATGGGATGGCTAATCGTACTGAGTGTGTGCTATGCTCGTATCGACGTCGCGATATTCCAGCTTCCTGAACGATTCTCCTAGGTATTAGATACGTTACTGGGATCCAATGCGATAATCCAGATTCCTTTTTGATTTTTCGTGATGTAGATGCGCTTACAGCAGGTATTCGGCAGAATATACGGCTCCAACGGTCGCTAATTCTTATTTCTTCGTATTTTTGTATCCGCTCGTAAGGACTAGCATGTGGCGGCGTGTGCGATGGCTTAACCACGATTTCTTTCGACTTTTTCTTCTTAGGAGAAAATTAAAACGATGAGTTTCAAATTGGTTAACGTTATATATTAATCCAAAAAATACAAGATTCATGGATAGTGGTGAAGAAACATAGACAATAACAGCTAGCCAATCAGAGACATTTGTCACGCATAGTGTTGCCATTTATTTGATGCCGAAAAAAGACAATTCCATAAAAATAGTTTTATTTATTAGAGACTATTGTAATAACAACTGCTATTCGCATTATATGCCGTGTGGGGCCGGCTTTAGAATTGTCCCACCCTTCTCTACCACGGGAGTTGTAAGAGCCGACTGAGGGAATACCGGAGGAGTGGGTAGCAGCACTTCCTAACCTTTGTTATTGCGTTGTCTCTTTTCTACTTGACCCTCTATCGAATGTTAGTGGGGTGCTCAGATTAATAACTACTAGACGGAGCCACGGCGTGGCCGCACTTGAAACAGCAATATTTTTTTTAAATGTTGCCAGGTTGACAAATATTTAACCATATTTGGGCAAATTAAACGATAGTTAGAATGAGGTCTGTAACTAGGTCGTAAATAAGAAACTCTTCGTAACAAATATTTTATTGAAAATCGCAACGTTTATCAAAATTATTATTTTCAAGTATCAACTGAGACGTCTTTGTGAATCATGTCCTTCCAGTGCCGTGAGTTCTTCAGCTCGAGCACGACGATTATTTTTGATAATTTTCTTCAGTATTCTGTTTTCTACTGCACTTGTGATGGTCGACCAGTTTTCTTCAAACAAGAAGTCGTTCTATTCTTTTTATAGTGCTGAATGATAGATTGGACTGTAGACCTGGGAAGTATCAAGTCTTTAGATATTTGGTAACTTGATTTGCCAGCATCGACCCCATAAACTATTCGCTTTCGAAGCTCTTCATACACAGGTTTGCCACGACCTATAGTTATTTGAAAACTAATGAAAAAAAAACTGAAATTTTCAGAATTTATACTGTCTCACTTGACAAATGACACAGTATTACTTATACAAATTTAAATTATGCATAATTGTACAAAGAAGGAATAATCTTATTTAACTCATCAATAGACGAACTCTTTTGCATCAATTAACAATTAGACGAACTATTTTGCTTATAACTTCTTCGAATTTAAAACAGGATAGGTATAAATTTAAAAAGCTAAAATAGTTTATTGGTTCATAATTAAAAAATGGCATAAGTAACGCGACATGTGATAGTAGAACAGCTTCATATTTTATATAGATATACAAAAATAATGAAGTTAGAAAAAATCTCACAGAGAAAATTTCACACTAGACGAACTATTTTGCATCGGGGCTCGTATATAATAATACTTTTTTTTAAATACATACATATAGATAGAAAAAACCCAGACGCAGTACAAATATCTATGTTCATCACACAAATAAATAAAAATAAAATAAATAAATATTCACAGACCTTTTACACTACGTACTCTGCTCCCAAACTAAGCTTAACGCTTGTGCTATGGGTACCAAATTACGGATATAATACATATACTACTTTTTTTTTGTAAATACATACATATAATAGATAGAAAATACCCAGACGCAGCACAAATATCTGTGTTCATCACCCAAATAATTGTCCTGAGTGTAGTATTTATCCAAAAGTTCTGTTTTTGCAAAGTTTCTGCCTCAGACGGTAAAGTGAATATGAACGGTATCATAATAATCGTCTTTGCAATCATTGATCTTAACACTGCGCTAAATCAGGTAGTATAATGTATGTATTTTAAAAAAATGAAAATTCTGTCTGTTTGTACGTTTGTTCGTTCGCATATCACGCAAAAACTATTTAGCAGGACTTTGACGTACTCAGCTACTTTAAAGAACAAATTATTTGTAAAAGTGGAAAAAAAACAAGTTATTTTTTTGATCTATATTTTTAGCACTTGACATGCTCAGCTACTTTTAGAGTACAAATTATTATTTGTTAATGAGGAAAAAGAGAACTTTAGTACGAGCGGGAATCGAACCAGCTTCCCTTCCTATCCGGGGAAGTGCTTTAATCCACTGATGTCGTAGCGCCGGGGAAACACCGTAGCAGGTAGGTCATTCCAGAGCTTACACGTACGTGGTAGAAGAGAACGCTGAAAACTAACTGTTTTTGACGAAATCGTTTCCAGGTGGTGTGGATAAACCCTACCGCGACGTCGCGTAGTTTGGTGGTAAAATGGTGATGTCGGTACCACCTCAAACAGCTCATCTGAGCATTCCCCACTGTAGAGCCGATAGAGCACACAAAGGGACCTGAAGTCTCTCCGCCGCTCCAACAACTCCAGACCCTCCGTGAGATCGGGATCATCGACAATTCGAATAGCACGCCTTTGCAGGGAGTCAAGTGGGTCGAGTTGATACTTAGGCGCACCTGCCCAGAGATGTGAGCAGTACTCCATATGAGGGCGGACATGTGCTTTATATAGCACAAGTCATTGCCTCGGTGAAAAGTACCGCTTGGTTCTGTTCAGAACGCCTAGTTTTTTACTCGCCAATTTGGCTTTGTCCTCCAAATGATTCCCGAACTGGACTTTGATAGAAATGTCGATGCCGAGGATCCCAATGCTTTTGGAGACCGGGAGAGTTACCCCTTGCGCAAACCTGTGTCTTCGTGGGGTTGAATTGAACCATGTTCTTTTCACCCCATTCCGAGGCCCGCCCAAGAGAGCGCTCGACTTCAGACACAAGTTCGGTCTGTCTCTTCTCCAGCATATTCCGAGGAACTTTCTGACGGCCGGTTTATCGCGCATCACCCGTACTGTCATCACATAGCAATGTATATTCTCTATTGAGAGCAAGTCATTGATATGCAGGATGAACAGTGTTGGGGACAGCACCGAACCTTGTGGTACGCCAGCATTAACCCCCATGGTATCGGAGCAGCAGCCATCTACTACGACGTTGATTATGACCATCTAGGAAGCTGGCGATCCATTTGCAGAGTCCGCCGGGTATCCCATAAGATGGTAACTTCGATAGAAGGGCCCTATGCCAGACCCTGTAGAACGCTTTCGCAATATCCAGGCTGAATGCCAAAGCTTCACCTCCATCCTCCAAGGCCTCCGCCCAACTGTGGGTAAGATACACGAACAAGATCACCAGCAGACCGACCGTGACGAAAGCCGTATTGGCGATCATTGATCAGCTGGTGATCCTCCAAGTACTGCAAAAGCCGGCGGTCTATGACTTTTTCCATAACCTTGGAGAGCAGAGATGTCATCGCGATTTTCCTGTAATTTGACGGGTCCGACCGTTCACCCCTTTTGGGAATCGGGTGAATATGGGCTACCTTCTACGAAGTAGGAACCCTGCCGATTAACGGCGCTCTAGCTCCGATAATTATTCCGCTCCATAAGGACACCAATTTCCCGCCTTGTTGAACAGTACCAGTGGCAGTTCTTTGTCTCTCTGCATTATCACGTCTTCTTCAGATACGGACACGTCGGCTTTCTGGATGAGTGCTTATTCTTGTTTCGTCAACGAAGAAGCAATTTCGCCAAATGTGAAAACATAGTCATCATCTTAATTTTGGAGGAGCCTAGCCCACTGCAATCTACGTTGCTGTCGTTGCCGTGAGTTCAGAGGTGCTCGTCAGGATCTCCTTGCTCGTAATTCAGCCTGGTGTAAGCAATTCCTGATGATCTGAGTGCTTACTTCTAGTCCAGTGGCAGCCCGCAACTCAGCTCTTATTTTAGTAACATTGATTGTTGGGTCGCGGGCAGTCAGCAGTCTGATGTAACGTTTCTGGGCAGTAGTAAGAACAGTTGGGTGACCACTGCGAGATTGAACAGCAAAGGTATCTATGCCGCGATACCTGCGCAACGTGTTCACGACACAAGATTGGGATACAGTAACTCGACGAGCTATTTCTCTCATAGAATATCCTTCTAAAATCTGATATCCATCCAAAGTAACAATTCTTGCTCGTAAAGCTTCAGGCAATCCCTTAGGCATCTTTCCAAATCAACTATTTGCACGAAAAATTGAAAAAACGTGCTTGAATCGGATGTCGGTCAGATTTCTGAATAAGCGTAATCAAAGATTGGATATCTTTTTATAGGGAAAAACAATTGTTTTTGACACGTTTTTGATATTGTTTTTGGATCAAATATCACATTTTTACATGAAGAATCAAAGATATAAAATAAAAAAGCTTCACCGTACTGCCAACGAAAATATTTTGTATTTTCAAAGTGATCTCAAACTTTTTTTGATGTGTTGTTACGGAGAAAACCCTAACAATTCAAATAAAAGAATTTAAATTATTATTTAACACCATAAAAAATATTTTAACAAAAAACTAACTAACTAACTAACTTATCATCACGCCATTTCCCTTGCGTGGTAGGCAGAAGGAACAGAGTGCCAAGAGGCTCTATTCTTGCATACATCTCTCGCTTCCTCAACATTCATAACTCTCTTTATACACGCTCGCCGGTTTCGGAGACTCCTGACTCCTGCCTCCTTCAATACATGACCGATTTGGTCTAGGTAGGTGAGTCTCGGTCTCCCCCTGTACCTACATCCTTCCACTTTCGAATTGTATATCTGCTTAACCAGTCGCTCGAGCATTCTTTTCACAGATCCGAACCATCGGAGCATTCCATTTCGCATATTCACATTAATACTCTCTTTCATACCTACTCGCTCTCTTACGTCGTTGTTACGAATGCAGTCAGTCAGCCTCACTCCACAGATTCTCCGCAGAGATCGCATTTTGACCGCATTGATTTTAGTCTCATGCTCCTTTTTGCATACCAAACTCTCGCTTCCATATAATAACGTTGGGACAAGCACTGCATTGTGTATTGCGATACGTGCCTTCTGGCTGAGGTGGTGGCTGCCGAGAAGTTGTCACAATGCTCCGTTCACTCTATTTCTTGCATTCACTTTTCTCTCTACATCAGTGGTGTACCTTCCATCCCGACTGAATCCACATTCAAGATATAGAAATTCATCCACTTGTTCAAGCACACCATTTCCTATTGCTACTTTAACATCTGTTCTGGCTTCTTCTCTTTCAAAAACCATTATTTTGGCTTTGCTCACATTCACACGTAGGCCCCTTTTCTTACAATCTTCTGCCATTACGTCGACTAGGGTTTGCAGGTCAGTCGCAGTCTGCGCTAATAGGACCGCATCATCTGCATATAGCAGAGAGTTAACCACTGAGTCGCCCATCTGAACTCCCACATTCATTTCATTCAACCTTTGTAAACATTTATCCAGATATATGTTAAACAGTCTGGCTGATAGAACACAGCCCTGTTTAACGCCGATATTGACATCAAAACAGGGTGACATTCCATCACCTCGAGGGAAGTGCTGTTGGCGGTGTCGCTCGACATCGCCAAAGCCTTCAATAGTCTGCCATTCGGCTGCATCAAGGAGGCACTCCTACATAAGGCGGCTGGTGGCAGACTACCTCGACGGCCGCAACGTCCTCTTCGTGGACCGGGAAGGGGACCTTGTAAGGAGGGCTATATCGTGCGGCCTCCCACAGGGTTCGGTTCTTGGGTCGCTCCTGTGGGACATTGGGTATGACTGGGTCCTCCGTGGCTGGCTCCCCCCCGGGCTGGGCGTAATTTGCTACGCACATGATACGCTCGTCACAGCCCGGGGCGGGACCCTCGAGGAGGTGGCAACGCTGGCCACCTCAGGTACCGCGGAAGTGGTCAGGCGGATCAAGGTGCTGGAGCTTAGGGTGGCCCTCGAAAAGTCGGAGGCCCTACTCTTCCGAGGTGCCCCGCCCGCCAGCGCCTCGATAACGGTCAACGGTGTGGGCTTCCTAATCCGGGCCCACATCAAATATCTGGGCCTGGTATTGGATGGACGGTGGCACTTTAACGAGCACATTCGCCATCTTGCGCCAAAGCAAGTCGGCACGGCGTCCACCCTCAGGCGATTGATGCCAAATTTGGGCGGACCGAGGCAATACGCGGGTACCACACGGTCTCGACCGATGCAGCCTGCGCGTTGGCCGAAACCCCCCCATGGGATCTGGGGGCGGAGGTGCTTGCCGACGCCTATTGGCGGGCGTCGAAGGCGCGGGCGGGGGGCAACCGCCCCTCGCTGAGCGCAATCTCATCGTGGCGGGAAGATGCCCGCCGCACCACCGTCCTAAAGTGGAAGTCTCGGCTGGAGGCACCCCGAGCTGGTCTCAGGACCGTGGGGGCGCTCCAGCCGATCTTGGAAGAATGGGCAGGGCGGCAGCACCGGGTCCTCACCTTCCGGTTGGTGCAGGTTTTGTCGGGGCATGGTTGTACTCCGGCAAAATGTCCCAAAGTTCCTTTCGTACAACAGAGTCAAATGCTTTCTCCATATCCACAAAACTGCAGAAAACCCTCTGGCCTACAGCCAGATGCTTCTCCACAATGTTGCGCAAAGAAAACACTTGATCCATGCATCCTCGTCCACACCTGAAACCTCCTTGTGCCTCA
This sequence comes from Leucoma salicis, assembly GCA_948253155.1. Lineage (NCBI taxonomy): Eukaryota > Metazoa > Arthropoda > Insecta > Lepidoptera > Erebidae > Leucoma > Leucoma salicis. The sequence goes on along the minus strand of OX411807.1, from coordinate 10,283,530 downwards.
CACAAAAATTCGTCAGACACCATCCTCATTCTCCTTTCAATAATCTTACCATACATTTTGGCTGCCAAACTGTTCAAGCTTATGGCTCTGTAGTTTGCACAGTCATAACGTGAACCCTTGTTTTTAAACAAGGGCACGATGACTGCGCTTCTCCAGTCCTTGGGAACCATTCCTGAGCTCCAACATAAATTGAGTAGCATCAGGAAGGATTCCCAGACACATGAGCCTCCAAGCTTGATCATCTCAGCAGACAACATATCAATACCCGCTGTCTTACCATTTTTCAACCATCTAATCGCCCATTCAACTTTGTCCATACTATTGTCATCAGAGGATGGCGGTACCGAATGCTGATCTGATAGACCACATGTGGTACCAGCATCACCCTGAACATCCGCCTACATGTCTCTAAAATATTCACTCCATCGGCTTAACACATCTTGTGTTTGCGTAAGAATGTCTCCACGCATGTGTTGCTCTCGAAGTTTTTGGTCAGCCTTTCTTCTGCAATCATATTTGCTCTATCACGCTTCTCTTTCACTAAGGTTTTGGTTTCATTCTTAGGTTGCCGGTATATTTCTTTCTTCTGTTCTTTCATACTTGCATTCAGGTTCAAAGAAGATACATAGTCCAGCCACGCTTTCTTCTTTTGATCTACGGAAGCTGCTGCTTCCGTATCCCACCATGCATCACCTTTCACTTTCCTATGCTTCTTTGAGCATCCACATACTTCTTTCGCTGTATCTACCACACTATCTTTCAATACTCTCCAGCATTCTTCTATGTCAGATCCCGGCTGACTTGCCATTGTCAGCCGTTCACGGACACCCTCTGCATACTTTTCTCTTACACTATCTTCTTGCAACTTTTCAATCTTTAGTCTTTCAAGCCCTCCGAAGTGGACACGCTCTCGCCAGTGTCTCCACTTTCTGAACAGACCACTAAATCTCGCAATAACGAGATAGTGGTCCGTGTCGACAGTGGGACCCCTGTAGGCTCTTGTATCCAGAATTTTACTTCGGAGGCGACTGTCTACCAGAATTAAATCTATCATACTTCTCTGTTCGTTCCTTCTCCATATGGATGTCCTTATGTTGAAAAAATTTGTTCGACACAATAAGGTTACTCTCCAATATAATACTAATACGATACTATAATATATAATACGATAGCTCAGTGGCTTAGAGCACTTCCCCGGTTTGGAAAAGACGTGGGTTCGATTCCCGCTCGTACAAAAAATCTCTTCTTCCTTATTCACAAATAATTTGTATTTTAAAAAGTGGCGGAGCATGTCAAATGCAAAAAAATATAGATCAAAAATGTTTAAGAAATCTACTATTCAAATATGATTATACTAATAAACAATAAAGTAAAATGAAAGAAAATGAGTCCTACAATAGAATTGATTATAAAACGTACTTTTGGGGTTTCCTAGTCACACACTTTTACTTTTAAATGCCCTAGGCAAAAATAATATTTTATATATATTCACGCCTGCCGTGTGGGGCCGGCTTTAGAATTCTCCCATCCCTCTCCACCCATGGGAGTCGTAAGAGCCGACTGATGGAATACCGGTGGAGTGGGCAGCAGCATTCCTTCGAGTATTAACAACATCCACTGCGATCGCCAACCCGCCTGCCAAGCGTGGCGATTACGGCACTATCCCCCATTCTTGGGGAGGCCTATGTCAAGCAGTGGACGTTAAAGGCAAAGTTCTACCCGCTCTGAACTCTTATATTTTTTCTGATAATACCCTGATAATCTAAGATTACTATCGCTATCTCTCTCTCGCGCTATTGTATCCCGACTTACTCATTGGTGGATAATTTTTGTTCTAGAAATCTTCCTGTATATACGCTTGCGATTGGAGTAGCCATAGAACGTTCTCGAACCCTGGCGTACTCTGCTTGCATCCGGGATCGCATGCTGGCCATTTATGGTAATATAATTTGATTCTGGCCTTTGTGGGAGTGGATTCATGCGACCCATTGGCGATAATCTAACCTAGGCAACCGCGCGCATTTTAAGTTTGCGGATATCGTATGCGGTATCAATTGAATATGCAACTTTACAATTTATTTAATAATGTGATCGGTTACATCGTAACAGTGTACCTCTTACTTCGTAGTCACTAATAAATCAATTCATTATTCTTGGTACCTAATATATTACGAGCAAATAAATTAATTACATTAATATATAATAGGTATGTTGAATAAAATAAACGCAAATGTGTAATTTTAGTCAGTATTGAACATGGTATTGAAGAGAACACGTCTTTGTTAAAAGTGACTCGAGTATTTATTTGGTACGTACTTTCAGATATCGTAGTATCGAACATCCAATCCTAATATTTTGATATACTTAGAAAATAATAGGTACCAGAGGTAGGTAGGTAATACTTTTCTACCGAAAAAGCCTGGCTTGTCCGAGCATAAATGGGCCGGCTCGATCGGAAAAGTACCACCCTCTCACAGAAGGTCAGCGTGAAGCAACAGTAGGTAGGTACCACTGTTGTGTTTCGTATAGTAAGTAAGCGTGTGCCGAGTCCATATTCACTGATGCATACAAACCTCAAAGCTGTAATTACCTTAAGGATTTTAGGAAGAGATTATTAAGTCTTTTCTGGACAAACTTCTTTACGTCATGGTCAAGCATCTATCTTAAAATTAAGTTTACAGTCTTGTATGATTTTGCATCGAAAGACAAATCGTTTAGAATCATAGCGCACGGCAGTCTGAGCGCATATGTCTACTATGAAATACCCAATGCACCCTTGGATCGAAAGGAAAGCTCCACGCAGACAGATAAATGGAAATAGAAATACGATAGTAAGACATTCTTGATCTATTTTTTTCCATATAACTACATGGTTAGTATACTTTTTTTGGAGCTTAAAGCTCTGGGCCCTTTTTCAATGAGAGTTCTATTTATGGGATTGGTTATTCTAAACTCATATTTTGTATGTAGGTAGATATAGACATATCATATATAAATAATATTATCTTTTTAGGAAAATGGTATCATTAGTAGAAGATACGGACAGCTTCCCAGTGAGGCTGGCCTTCTACCCTTTGTTATTTATGGCTACAGGCTTGTGGTTACTGCACAGGTGGCAACAGCAATCGAGACTGTATAAATTGGGCAATAAGTTGCCTGGACCAACTGCAATACCACTTTTTGGCAATGCACTAATGGTATTATTTAAGAAACCAGAACGTAAGTACATTATTTCTCTTTGATGTTGGTCAAAAACACAACTCCCGTGTCTGTGCAATGTTGCGTGACACAGACGCGTAATGGTTTTTAGAAGCGCCTCCTTTTTTTTAGATAACTAAGTAGAATATTGTAAACTTTAACAAAAAACAAATATTAACAAACTTAATTACCGCTAAATCTAATCTCTGTTTCGTGTGTGTATGGATCCATTTAAAAAGAAAATTACAGTTAATGTGTAGAACTCATCGTTAGCTAAGGCATCGTGTAATCCAGTGCACTATATCTTTTTGGTATCTACCTAAGATAAAACGTTCAAATGAAAGAAGAGAGTTTCATAAGTTATTACAGCGGTACCTAGTCAATAAATAAAAGAAGAAAAAAAAAAGAGAAAGAAGTTTATTTTAATAGATAAACTAGCCGACCCGGCCTGGATGCTGTGGCATAATTCCTTTGTTAATATTGCAATAAAAAAGGTAAATAATCATCAGTGTACCCGTATTTTCTTCGACAGAATTCATTAAAATGTCTTTTGAACATATTGATAAGTATGGGCACGTCATTCGAGTTTGGATGGGTTCAAAGTTGGTGATTTTCCTAGCAAATCCAGAAGATGTGGAAATTATTTTAAATAGCCACGTTCATATCGATAAGGCATCAGAATACAGATTCTTTAAGCCTTGGCTCGGAGAAGGTCTTCTTATAAGCTCAGGTGAGATTTAATATGATATCAAAAGGTTTTTAGGGGACCTCTTAAGACCTATTTTATAAGTTAGACCTAAGATTATAGTATATAAAGTGTGAGGGTCTGAGCGCAAGGGCTAATTAACAACTTGGTTCTTCCACTCCCTTTTCTGCATAAACGGGGTAAATACGGGCATCCATTAATTTGTTGTAGATATTGCAATAGTTTTAACAAAATGATTTCTGACATTTGGTCTTAAATAAAACGCGCAGTAATGTAATAGAACATGCTGTGAAGGTCGATATTACCGTTTGAATTTACTTGTTATGCCAGAATAATTATATGTATATCATATACGTATTAGGGTCCACGTCCATTTATCCGCGCCGTACGCAACGCTGGAACGCATTTTTGTTCGCTTTGTATGAATTTGTATAGCACTGCGTACACTCATCAGCAAGCACGCACCGCAGTCAGGCATAATATATTAGCTATCTGGTTAAATGCGGATGACGTCATCCTCATTTTTCGCTTAGGATCACCTAGGGTTGTCGTTGTTCTGATATCCAGATGGTGTTTTTTTTTAATTTATTTATCTCAATGATATAGTACATATTGTAAGCTTCAATGTACTCGCCAAACTTTAACGTTTATTGGTGAGATGCGCCAATAAACTTAATAATTCGTTTATAATAGGCCTAGGCCATGGGTCGTCTACCTTTTGGCCACCAGGGGACACAGGGGGATTATATGAAGGAAAGCGGGCCACATTTGTCATATCATTTTAAATTTAAAGTCATTTTATTGTAATTTTATTATGAGAAATGACGAAAAATAACAAGAAACATAAACAAATAAAAAAAATGAAAATTTAATTTTATGCTTGGTATCATAATGGCGTTTCACGTTATACTTTTTTTTGTATAGCAAGGGTTTTTTAGCATATTAAGCTGGTTTCCCATTACAATAAAGTACCATAACAATTTAAACATTATAAGAAAGGAGAATGGTATTATTTGGCCTTTCTTTTTTCTTTTTGTTAAGGCGGGAAAAAATGTTCCTAAACGCACACCCCGTCGTTCGGGGCAACGAACAGGGTAGTGTGGGGCCCTTACCCACTAAATATACCAGCCGTGTGATGTCTCTACGCCTTATTGGCAGGCCACTGGAACTATGTTACATTCCTTCAATGGTGGGAATTTGTAGCCTAAAGTTAACAAGTAGAAATATTCTTTAAAAAATTGGAAATATTTTTCTAATATAAAATTCAAAAAACATTTTGCATCTATTACTAGATAATCGAAAAAACATTAAAAAAGAAATGATGAAGGAAATCGATTACTTTAGTCGATTTACAATAGAATTAATGCTCATTTGGATTGATAAATAAAATTAAAACTAAATCTTTAGTTTCATTATTAATCATTTATTCAAAAGAATAAATTAATAAAAAAAATATATTCGAGGAAAATTAATATACTCGTAGAACATTTTTTTCAGTATATCGATTGATATACTAAATTGATACAAAAGTGAAATCATCTTTTTTGAACGCTACCACGGCAACACATTTGGCAATTTAACTTTTTCGTTTCCAGCTTTACTAACGTTATTTATTATACTGTTTTGCTTATTTTATTGACCCTTGCTTCATTACTGGACACTGAGAACTTGCCTAGACGATGGTCATGGCCTTGTTATTTTCGAATAATCTATCAGCTTGACGACGGTTTTTTTACTTGAAATTCAAAGAAGCTTGTGCCCAACAGTAGGATAGTTTATTAAATAAGACTCTTAGTGTTATTTGAGTAGATAAGACTACTTACCTTAAATACTTAATTATTGTGTAAATTTCATCTTGTTACCACCTAAGCCCAAAAATGTATGGAAGTGTTTCCATCTCCTTTGAAATTTAGAAAAGGGGCTCATGAGTTTATTGCCGGGCTCTTCTCATGAAAAGCCTTACTACGGAATCCGTCCGCTTGTGGCGTTTGCAATCGTGATATTGCGGATCCACTTGCCTCAAGCTCTCGTTTTGTAACGTTGACGATTTTAAGTGCTATTTTATTCATTTTTGATCTATATTTTTTAGCATTTGACATGCTCCGCCACTTTTTAAAGTATAAATTATTTGAGAATAAGGAAAAAGAGATTTTTTGTACTAGCGGGAATCGAACCCGCGTCTTTTCCAATCCGGGGAAGTGCTCTAAGCCACTGAGCTATAGTACAGGTCCTTCGACCATCCCAATCTCCTTATTACATTTGTCTTTACGACCAGCGCCATCTATCGGAAGCATTTACATGCATTAAACCGATATAGTAAGTTTAATTTTGCAATTAAAATTCATACTATTTGATGGCGCGATTTTTTAAACATTTTTGATCTATATTTTTTAGCATTTGACATGCTCCGCCACTTTTTAAAGTATAAATTATTTGAGAATAAGGAAAAAGAGATTTTTTGTACTAGCGGGAATCGAACCCGCGTCTTTTCCAATCCGGGGAAGTGCTCTAAGCCACTGAGCTATAGTACAGGTCCTTCGACCATCCCAATCTCCTTATTACATTTGTCTTTACGACCAGCGCCATCTATCGGAAGCATTTACATGCATTAAACCGATATAGTAAGTTTAATTTTGCAATTAAAATTCATACTATTTGATGGCGCGATATTTTTTTTTTTTTTTTTTTTTTTTTTTTTTTTTTTTTTTTTTTTTTTTGAAAAAAAAAAGACAAATGTAATAAGGAGATTGGGATGGTCGAAGGACCTGTACTATAGCTCAGTGGCTTAGAGCACTTCCCCGGATTGGAAAAGACGCGGGTTCGATTCCCGCTAGTACAAAAAATCTCTTTTTCCTTATTCTCAAATAATTTATACTTTAAAAAGTGGCGGAGCATGTCAAATGCTAAAAAATATAGATCAAAAATGTTTAAAAAATCGCGCCATCAAATAGTATGAATTTTAATTGCAAAATTAAACTTACTATATCGGTTTAATGCATGTAAATGCTTCCGATAGATGGCGCTGGTCGTAAAGACAAATGTAATAAGGAGATTGGGATGGTCGAAGGACCTGTACTATAGCTCAGTGGCTTAGAGCACTTCCCCGGATTGGAAAAGACGCGGGTTCGATTCCCGCTAGTACAAAAAATCTCTTTTTCCTTATTCTCAAATAATTTATGCTATTTTATTCTAAATTTATGGAGACTAATGACCTCGAGTGGGTTCAGCTGGCGCGTTTAACTTAAGTACAGGAACTGAGCGAGAGAGAAATTAAAAAGTATTAGTCACGTAGTCTGATTTGATACCAAGTACTTACGTTTCAATACCGAGTAAGTATCGCAAGATTAATTCGTGTTGTCCATATTATAATTTAAAAAAATAACTATAAAATAAAACAAGTCAAAAGAAGGATCGATTTTGGAAGATTGTCTTTTTAAACTTGATATTTTTGGGTATCCAACCTTATTTAATATTTATACAAAATCAATATTTCGCCAGAAGAATCGCCAACCCTAAACCAGATAAACTCGACATATGCCATCCAGTGTTGCCATTGACATGGCAATTACCGTATTATACGGTATTTGGTGCCATTTGGGAAAACACGGTACAAGGCATTATAATCGTCAATCAGGGGAACCTTACAAAGCGCATTAAGTCGCAGGATACAGCTACTCAATAACGTAATTTAATACAACCTATAGCACCATTGGACTTCACACTTTAGTTGATTATTGAATTCACATCGCTAGTATGATAAGTTAATAATGGACATGGCACTAGTAGAGAATTCCCCGGAAGATTAGATGTTCTTCAATTGATCGTTTTCGTTCTTTCATACGTACTTACGATATTCATTCTACTGTTACGAGACTTACAAGCATGAACTAAAATAGCGAAAGAAGATTGTAATATAATATGCAGAGGAAAAACAGTGACACCTAACAGCCTACTACCCCTAAAACCTGTCTGTTAATCTAAAATATTTTTATGAATTTTGTTTGGATATTATATATTTGTATTTTATATCCTTCTTATATATTTGTATTTAATATCCTTTAATCACTATAACTATAAGAACGATATCCAATTGTGTGTTTAGGTCTACTTTGATTAAATTTGTATGAGACACGGCAATTTTTCAGGTTTTTCCACTAAACACAGCAACCAAATTTTTCAAAATTAATGGCAACCTCATCAGCAAAACTTTGACATAGCATAATGCTGATATCAATGGACGCACCCTTTCGACATATGCGTTCAATGCGATGCGTGCGGCGCGTGCCTGCTGACTAATGGACGTTCACCATTAAACCTCATTGACAATACACATCCAATTTTATGATAAGTTACCATCGAAGTAACTATTCGACCTGGCTTTGAGAGCTATTTTGTGTATGTACAAATAATATACCTTTTATATCGATATTCAGGTCAAAAATGGTTCTCACACCGAAAAATGATCGCACCAACTTTCCATATAAATATCCTAAAGTCCTTCGTTGGCGTTTTTAATAAAAACAGCAGAAACGTCGTTCAGAAGTTACGCTCAGAAGTAGGCAAAACCTTCGACGTTCACGACCATATGAGCGAAGTCACCGTGGATATACTCCTAGGTACTTATTCATTTTATTTATAATTACTGTAGTATAGAATGTAGTATAGAATATAGAAGTAGTATATAATATAGCAGTGATAGCCTAGTAGTTAGCAAAGACAATGTTATAGAGGTCAATCAACACCCTTATGAATTTCCAGATTTTTTGAGAATATGTGTGTATTTTTTAAAAATATTTTTGTTTACAAAATATCACTGCTCGGCGAAGGAAAACAACTTGAGAAAACCTGCACATCTGAGAGATTTTCTCGACAAACAAATTACTGTAGTACCTACATGCTCGTGTCGTATAAGCAGTCTAATTTATTTCTATTTTTTTGTATCAATAAAACTTAAAGTATTAAGATTAGTAATATATCTTCCAGTAATAATTTAAAGCATATTTTCTTAAAGAAATTGATTGCTCTATCATCAGGGATGAGGTAAGAGAGATGTAGCACATCCACCATTGTCTCCATAAAGGTTTAAGGTTTAAAGATCTTTATTCAATATTCACTTACATGAGAAAACACATTTAAAAAAATATAGATAGAAACCATGGACGTATAAAGGAACAGACAGCGCCTCGCTAAGACAAAATTGAAGATACGTAATGGCGGCGGCTATCTATGTGTGAATGAATTTAGGGTTGCCATGTTAGCCAAATTTACCCTTTTTATTATACATATTAAAAAAAAACAGGTGATAAATTTATTGTAAATGTATATGAAATATACCGTACTATTTGAAAAGGTTAATAGTGCAAAAAATACTATTTTACTATATTTATTTAAAACTTAAAATAAATCATCGGCAGATAATGGGTAATAAAGGATAACATAATTATGTCGATAAAACTGGATTAACTTGCATGTTTGTCGGGACTACAGTGGCCAAGGTATCTACTGCTTTGACAATTAATGTGTTTCCGAGGAATCCGATGCAGTTGTAATCGGTAGAGTTATTGTTCCAGCGCAGATTGGGTTCACATAATTCTAGAAAACTATTGCTCTTTTTTGAGGTGAGCGGAATACACAAAGCTTATTGTTTTAAACAGTTTTATGTTATCTATATGGGCCGCTACAGTTTCTAATTGGAAGCAGATATATTATTATTAAAATAGAATATTTTGAAGAGTGGCTAAAGGTAATTTTGATGATTTCGTTTTGGTATTAGATAACGCTTTTTACCACTCCCATGAGGTAGAATGAAACTGCTACTACAGGGTGGCGTAAGGCCCAGTTCAATAGTGGCTAAACTCAAAGAATGTAAGCAATTAATAAATGAATACACTGATTAAAGCAGAATTACTGTAAATCATTACAAAAGAAAAGACTTGGTGTCAACATCTCAAAAGACTTCCTTAGCACCGTAAATCAAATCCCATATAACTAGTATGGGCACAGGTAAAGGGACGTGTCGCAAGAAGTAACAAATGTTTTAAAATGGCTGAAATTAAAGAATTATTTACTGAGGGCTAAAGTTGTTGACACTGCAATGGTAGTTGAGATATATCGAGTATGTTATTATACTTAAAGTAACGAAATAAAATGATGCTACTCGTTCACCTTATTGATAATGTAACAGAAAGATTCTTAGTAAATGTTCATAAGAAAATCGCATTTAACGAAAGCGACTTAAAATAAGGTGATAGATGCCCACCGTAGATGCCTATTTGTCTGCTTATTATCATTTTAGTCAAAATGGAAAAAATAAAAGCCGAACTTTCTTAATCACAATATATTTCTGAAATATTACTTTCAGAATCTACATTTACTAAGAATCTTTCTGTTACATTATTAATAAGGTGAACGAGTAGCATCATTTTATTTCGTTACTTTAAGTATAATAACATACTTGACATATATTATATCAACTACCATTGCTGTGTTAACAACTTTAGCCCTCAGTAAATAATTCTTTAATTTCAGCCATTTTAAAACATTTGTTACTTCTTGCGACACGCCCCTTTACCTGTGCCCATAGTAGTTATATGGGATTTGATTTACAGTGCTAAGGAAGTCTTTTGAGATGTTGACACCATACTCAAGAATGAACTCCTCAACTACATTTTTTGATAATAAGTCTTTTCTTTTGTAATGATTTACAGTAATTCTGCTTTAATCAGTGTATTCATTTATTAATTATTTACATTCTTTGAGTTTAGCCACTTTTGAACTGGGCCTTACGCCACCCTGTAGTGGCAGTTTTATTCTACCTTATGGGAGTGGTAAAAAGCGTTATCTAATACCAAAACATAATCATCAAAATTACCTTTAGCCACTCTTCAAAATATTCTATTTTAATAATACTATATCTGCTTACAATTAGAAACTGTAGCGGCCCATATAGATAACATAAAACTGTTTAAAACAATAAGCTTTGTGTATTCCGCTCACCTCAAAAAAGAGCAATAGTTTCCTAGAATTCTGTGAACCCCATCTGCTCTAGAACAATAACTCTACTGATTACAACTGCATCGGATTCCTCGGAAACACATTAATTGTCAAAGCAGTAACCTTGGCCACTGTAGTCCCGACAAACATGCAAGTTAATCCCGTTTTATCGACATAATTATGTTATCCTTTATTACCCATTATCTGCCTGTTGATTTATTTTAAGTTTTAAATAAATACAGTAAAATTGTGTTTTTTGCACTATTAACCTTTTCAAATAGTACGGTATATTTCATATAGGTACATTTCCAATAAATTTATCTGCCAACCTGTTTTTTTTTTAATAAGTATAATAAAAGGGGTAAATTTGGATAACATGGCAACCCTAAATTCATTCACACATAGATAGCCGCCGCCATTACGTATCTTCAATTTTGTATTAGCGAGGCGCTGTCCGTTCCTTTTATACGCCCATGATAGAAACATGATAGTTACGGCAAAGAAGTATAACTTCTAACGCGTGTACACAAGTACACACACACTATGTTTTTTTTTTTTTGTTTTTTTTTTATAGAATATGACTCTTAAGTAGTGTTTTGAAAGTTTTTATGGAACATGCATCTTTAATATCATTGGATATTTTATTTTTTCTTGCCATAATTTGTACGAGGTGGCCTTAGAACTAAGTTATTAGCATTGCGTAATGAACGTTTTTGTACAGTATACCTTTTGGTGTAATTTATAATGTTAGAGTGAATATCCTTGTTTAGTATTTTTCTGATTAGAAGGCATATATAGTAAGTATATGTTTGTTTAATATTTAACAATTTTGTTTCTTTGTATATTTTTGTAGTTGAAGTTAAACAGTTATAGTTAAAAAGAGTTTAGATATTTTTATATATATTTTTAGCATTTGACAGCAGCTATTTATTAAGTTAAAAAGATATTATATAAGTTAAAAAGAAATTTAATTTATTTATTTTATTTATTTTGCGTAGTTTGTAATTTATTTAGGTGTGTTATATATTATATATAATATATAGTTAGGTATTATATAATTCATCACCTGAAAGAAACCTTTGTATCGTACTTACGATCCAAAGTTCCAACTAAGGACCTCGCAGTTAGGGAGTTGGATATTTATATATGACGCTATCTAGCTAGGAATTATATTTATTAGGTACTTACCCGCACGTGATTATACGTATCACCATTTAACTATAATAAATAGAAAGACGGTGGTGTCAGACCTATTGCTGTTGGCACTACCTATCGCGGTCTTACGGCCAAAATCTGCTGTAAAATTAAATATTAAAAAAAATCTCATTTGTTCCAACCATTATAGCTAGGCTTTGGGACACATGGTGGCTGTGAGGCGGTTGTTTATGCCTTAAGAACCTTTGTTCTAAATAATGGTTGTGAGGTGTTGTTGAAGGTGGATGTTCAAAACCCTTTCAACTGTGTTAATAGAGTCACCTTGTTGACTGAAATCAAAGACAAAATTCCCGATCTTTATACTTTTCTTTGGCAATTTACGCAAAAAAATCAAAATTAGTTTATCATAATGAACTTATATATTCGGAAACAGGCTGTCAACAGGGTGATCCACTTGGGCCGGCTATTTTCAGTCTCGCTATTCACCCTATCATTAAACATCTCGAGTCTAAATTCAATGTCTGGTTTTAGATGATGGAACCTTAAGAGGCGATATTAATACCGTTTTTAAGGATTTAGGTTTTCTCATTTCGGAATTTAGCTCTATTGGCTTAGAACGTTAATTTTTCTAAATGTGAACTTTATATTTCTGATACATGCCCTTCAAAGAATTCTGTAAAAGAAATACAATTCATTTCAAAACAGCATTTCTCCCAACATTAAGATAATAGAAAAAAATCCCTGCGCCTTTTAGGTTCTCCTGTCCTCAACGAATCAATTTTAGATTTTGTTGAGGAAAACATACAAAATTTTGGTGCTGTTTCGGAGAGATTACTTAAAATTAACTCACATATGGCTTTTATTATATTCAGACACTGTTTATTTCTGGCAAAATTTACGTGTGCTTTACGATGCTGCCAACTCTGAAATTACCCTAGTATTTTACAGCAGTTGGTTTGCATCGTAAAGGATACGCTCACTTCCATTTTAAATATTTCTTTGAATAATCGTTCTTGGTCTCAGGCTTCCCTACCAATAAGATTAGGTAGTCTTGGGGTTCGAAAAATTTCGAGGGTATCCTTGCTGGCATTTTTAGCCTCAGTTAATAGTATAATTTTTAGCCTCAGTTAATAGTATACAAAATTTGGTAAACCTAATATTAGCACCTAGTTTAGGCGATGTTGAAATTTATTTTTTGACTGAAGCTTTAAATGCATGGAAAATAGCATGTCCAAATGGTGGTCTCCCAAAGGACCCATCCTGGCAGAGGCAGTGGGACGAGCCACTTTGTGAGCTGGTACGGAATAATCTTTTAAAAACATCCAGCAGTCTCACAGAACGTGCTCGTCTTTTAGCTGTTTCTTGTTGGGAATCGGGCCTTTGGTTGCAGGCTCTACCATAAAATGTATTAGGCACGTTGCTAGATAATAACACCTTCCGTATGGCCATATCTCTACGTATCGGTGCTCCGTGCGTTGTTCCACACCGCTGCGTGTGCACTGATAAAGTAGATGTTTTGGGTTACCACGGGCTGTCATGCATTAGAAGTGCTGGTCGTTCATCTCGTCACAGCACTCTAAACGACGTTATCCGTCGGGCCTTTGGTAGAGCTAACGTCCCCGCAACTTTGGAGCCTCCCGGACTTTTAAGGGACGATGGCAAAAGACCCGACGGAATGACGCTTATCCCTGGAAGATGGGACGACCAATAGTGTGGGATACTACCTGTGTAGATACATTGGTATCGTCTTATCTTCCAAAATCGTCTCGGAGTGCTGGTGGCGCTGCTGCTTCTGCAGAATCCCTCAAGCGGCGCAAATATGCTAACCTCGATAAACGTTACTTTTTTGTGGCGTTTGTTTTTTTTTTTATTGCTTGTAGTGGTAGACGAGCCACGGCCCATCTGATGGTAAATGGTAACCGTCGCTCATGGAGTCAACTATACCGAGAGCATTGTCAAGCCGCTGCTCACTATTTCATTCCACAGATATGAAATGAAAGAATAAACGGCTATCTCCTGCTTCAGCCAAAACGCAACGATGTGCTTCATGGCTATCACACGAGAGATGGTGGTACCAACCCGCTCGGGCGATACCAAGTGAATACTCCCACTTGGTACCCAGCCCTACCATCAGTCATGCAATGGATGATAATTGCTTACTTCCCTTAGTCGCCTCATACGTCACCCGTGGGAAAGAACAAGGTTGTGACACTTGTATTCTTAGTCCGTGACCACACGGACGCGCGGTGTGGAGACAACGGGCCCTTGGGGACCCGAAGCTATTAAAATTTATAAAGAATTGGCGGGTCGTCGACCGAAATGCTGGGCTGTATCCCGGCCAAAGATTAATCCTCGCCATCCAACCAGGTAATGCTGCCAGCATTTTGGGAACGTTGCCAGCTGTGGATTCTCGCTTGAACGAACTACGAGTAAAGTTCTTTACTTTAGTCCACTCGATATAAAGTTCGCTCAAGTGTCTTATCTATAGATAGTCATATCTTAATTTATATTTTTTATTTTTTTCTTTTAGGTGTAGGTACTTATATAGTTAATTTAGTTAAAATTCTTTATTTATTTTATGAAATTATAAATTTATTACTCCAATAACTAAAATAAATAAATAAACTCAATGTAAAGAGAATTTACTTACATGCATTTCTCTATATTATTTTTAGAAACGGCAATGGGCATTACAAAGGACACTCAAGATAAATCGGGTTTTGATTACGCAATGGCAGTTATGAAGTGAGTGTTAAAATTTTAATATTTCTTTAAAATTATTATGTCATAATCATTCCTACTATCCTTATGAATATTATAAATGCGAAATTACGTTCGTTTGTTCGTTTGGCATTCACGCCGTAACTACTCAAATGATCTTCATAAAATTTTGCAAATTTTGCAAACACATAGAGTCCAGAAAAGGACTCAGATTAAATATATTTGATCTGAGTTTCACCACTAAAACGAACTTTTCTGTGTTGTGTGAATCACCTCGAGTGCAACAAAACCACGCCTCAACATTAGATGGAGTGGATCCACAGCAGGGCGCAAGTTAGCAGTCTTGTGGTATGTATTGTGTGTTAATCATTGGCTGTTAAACGTCCATCGAAAAGAACCAAACCTTCCTGAAAAATAGCGTTAGGCCGTCTTCCATCTAGAAAGTGAACCTCCCACTGTTGCAGAAACCCATACCAAACTTGCGTATGCAACAATATGAGTTTTTGATTGGTCTTTGCTTTTAGAATGTGTGACATTATCCATCAGAGACATTATAAGTTTTGGCTGCGCCTCGACTCTCTATATGTGTTTCATCCTTTATATAAAATTCAACAAAAACTGTTGGCTATTATACATGGACTGACTAATAAGGTAAAAAGCCAGTTACATACTTTAAATTTGATTATATTTATTGCGTTCTTATTATAAGCAATTTGGAATAATAAGGTAACAATTCATAGGTTATACAGAATAAAAAGAAAATATATTTCGAAAACAAAGCAAAAGGCATTATCCCACACACTATTGAAGAACTAACCAAAACTAATAAAGATACCTATGAAATATTGTCCAATAATGTAAAAACTCTGTCAGATACTGCTTTTAAAGGTTACCGCGATGACTTGGACTTGAATGATGAAAATGACGTTGGTAAGTTAATTTGGTAATTTCTAGTACCTACAATTCTAGTACGTCAATTAAATAATACTGTCTATACTGTAGCCTTTAATTATTTAATCAATACGTAATGAGTATAAGAATCACCTATAGCGATAAAAGTATAGTTTTAAAAAGTTTTGAGGTCCAATGCTTAACGTTTACATGCTTTCTCAGGTTGTTGAAAGTGTGAAGTGTAAATAATAAAAAAGACTAGTGGAATACATTATTAAAATAAGTTTTTTTTTTGTTGCATTTTAATGATACACCATTTTAAATTCTCAAGTTTATTGTAATTATATTGATGATTAATATTAAAACTTCGCTGACATGGGGTTAAACTATTGTTTTATTCCGACTAGTTTCAGTATTCCAAAATTGTGTTTGCACATTAATATGCATGTAGCAATATATATAGTAATGAAATAGTATGTCGAATTACATTTTAGGCGAGAAAAAGCGTCATGCTTTTTTGGATTTAATGATCGAGTCGGCACAAAACGGTACCAATCAAATCAGGGATCATGAGATCAAAGAGGAGGTCGATACTATAATGTTTGAGGTAATGTATTTTTCAAAAGCACAATAATGATACAAAAATATACAACGTCACTAGTAATCTATTTAGTAAAATGAATGCCATCAAAAACAAAACTTGTAAAAAAAAAAGTCTCGCAACTCAGTTCTTCTACCGTAAAAGTTGTGAGATCCATGTAATACGCAGTCGGTTAATTTATTCAGTCCTTACTTAAGGGACCTTTTGTCTTAAGTTATTACGTAATTAGCTAACCTAACAACATCTTATAGTGACCATATCAATATTAAAATCTTTTATGTTTTAAATATATAACAGCGCCATGTGTAGGCAGTACACACAGATATATCTTGAATATGAAGCACTTGTATGCTTTTCTCAAGGTAAAGAAATGTAAACGAAAGGAAATATCACTAGAAATTGCGGAGGTCAGGTGGTAACCGCTTTAGTCAAGCAGCGTACGGAGTCAAAGATAGTTTTATGACAGAAATATTCTTTTACAATTAGGTTCTTTTAATAAAGCCAAGGAACAATGATAACGACGACAACTAAGTATAACTTTTTTAAGTTACGATTACGACTATTTTAAGTTATCTTGAACTCCAGGGCCACGATACTACAGCAGCTGGTTCTAGTTTTGTACTGTGTTTACTGGGAGTTCATCGCCACATCCAAGAGAAGGTATACAATGAACTATATGATATATTTGGAGACTCTGACAGACCAGCCACCTTTTATGATACACTCAAAATGAAATACCTGGAAAGAGTCATTCTTGAGACATTAAGGATGTATCCGCCAGTACCTATTATTGCAAGACAGTTAAAACAGGACGTAAAAATAGGTAACTTATCAAATTACTAACTAAACTTATTAAATAATAAAATGTACTATAGCGTGCAATTTGGTCCTCGGACTTTAGGATATCAGTCTACAGTATATTATCTCTATGCAAATATAGGGCCTGGTAATCTGCATGACAGGATACCCCTAGTGCGGATACCAGTCTCCCACAAAGGTTATAATACTCAAATAATATTATCTTACAACTATTAGCTATTAAGTAATCTTTGTGGAAGAAAAATAAATATACTTATTATTACTTACTTATTTATCATCACGCCATTTCCCTTGCGGGGTAGGCAGCTCTCTGAGTGCTAAGAGGCTCTATTCTTGCATACATGCTCGCCGGTTTCGGAGACTCCTGACTCCACCTTCCTTCAATACATGACCAATTCTGTCTAGGTAGGTAAGTCTCGGTCTCCCCCTGTAACTACAACCTTCCACTTTCGCATTGTATATCTTCTTAGCCAGTCGCTCGTCCTGCATTCTTTCCACATGTCCGAACCATCGGAGCATTCCCTTTCGCATCTTTACACCAACACTCTCTTTCATACCTACTCGCTCTCTTACGTCATTGTTACGAATGCGGTCAGTCAGCCTCACTCCACAGATTCTCCGCAAGGATTGCATTTCGACTGCATTGATTTTACTCTCATGCTCCTTATTACATACCCAACTCTCGCTTCCATATAATAACGTTTGTTGTCCCAACGTTATTTTATGGAAGCGAGAGTGAGAGCACTGCGGTGTGTATTGCGACACGTGCCTTCTGGCTGAGGCGGTGGCTGTCGAGAAGTTGTCCCAATGCTCCGTTCACTCTATTTCCCGCATTCACCCTTCTCTCTACATCAGTGGTGTACCTTCCATCCCGACTGAATCCACATCCAAGATATACAAATTCATCCACTTGCTCTAGCACATCATTTCCTATTGCTACTCTAACATCTGTTCTGGCTTCTTCTCTTTCAAAAACCATTACTTTGGTTTTGCTCACATTCACACGTAGGCCCTTTTTCTTACAATCTTCTGTCATTACGTCGACTAGGGTTTGCAGATCAGTCGCAGACTGCGCTAATAGGACCGCATCGTCTGCATATAGCAGCGAGTTAACCACTGAGTCGCCCATCTGAACTCCCACATTCATTTCATTCAACCTTTGTAGACATTTATCCAGATATATTATAAACAGTCTGGCTGATAGAACGCAGCCCTGTTTAACGCCAATATTGACATCAAACCAGGGTGACATTCCATCATCCAACCGCACACAAGCTCTGCAGTCCAGTTGGACTGCACCGCTTGTAGCAGTCTACCGTTAATACCATACCCCGGCAAAATGTCCCAAAGTTCCTTTCGTAAAACAGTGTCAAATGCTTTCTCCAAATACACAAAACTGCAGAAAACCCTCTGGCCTACAGCCAGCTGCTTCTCCACAATGTTGCGCAAAGAAAACACTTGATCCATGCATCCTCGTCCACACCTGAAACCTCCTTGTGCCTCACACAAAAATTCATCAGACACCATCCTCATTCTCCTTTCAATAATCTTTCCATACACTTCGGCTGCCAAACAGGTCAAACTTATCTCTGTAGTTTGCACAGTCATAACGTGAACCCTTGTTTTTGAACAAGGGCACGATGACTGCGCTTTTCCAGTCCTTGGGAACCATTCCTGAGTTCTAACATAAATTGAGAAGCATCAGGAAGGATTCGCAGACTCATGAGCCTCCAAGCTTGATCATCTCAGCAGACACCATATCAATACCCGCTGCCTTACCATATATCAAACTTCTAATCGCCCATTCAACTTCATCCATACTAATGTCATCATAGGATGCCGGTACCGAATGCTGATCTGTTAGACCACATGTAGCACCAGCATCACCCTGAACATCCGCATACATATGTCCAAAATATTCACTCCATCGGCTTAACACATCTTGTGTTTTCGTAAGAATGTCTCCACTTTTAGACCTTATTTTATTCATTCTGAAAGCTGACCAACCACTCCGAGATTTCTTCACCTCCCTCCAGAAGAAAGAAGAGAAGAAGTTTGGTGTTGCTCTCGAAGTTTTTGATCAGCCTTACTTCTGCAATCATATTTGCTCTATCACGCTTCTCTTTCACTAAGGCTTTGGTGTTATTCTTACGTTGCCGGTATATTTCTTTCTTCTGTTCTTTCATACTTGCACTCAGGTTCAAAGAAGATACATAGTCCAGCCACGCTTTCTTCTTTTGGTCTACGGAAGCTGCTACTTCCATATCCCACCATTCATCACCTTTCACTTTCTTATGCTTCTTTGAGCATCCACATACTTCTTTCGCTGTATCTACCATACTATTTTTCAATACACTCCAGCATTCTTCTATGTCAGATTCCGGCTGACTTGCCATAGTCAGCCGTTCACGGACACCCTCTACATACTTTGCTCTTACACTCTCTTCTTGCAACATTTCAATCTTTATTCTTTCAAGCCCTCCGAAGTGGACACGCTCTCGCCAGTGTCTCCACTTTCTGAACAGACCACTAAATCTCGCAATAACGAGATAGTGGTCTGTGTCGACAATGGGACCCCTGTAGGCTCTTGTATCCAGAATTTTACTTCGGAGGCGACTGTCTACCAGAATTAAATCTATCATACTTCTCTGTTCGTTCCTTCTCCATATGGATGTCCTTATGTTGAAAAAATGTGTTTGACACAATAAGGTTTCTCTCCATACATACATCCGCAATGAGCCTACCTGCATCGTTCACTCCCTTATCACCAAATAAACCAAGCACGTCCTCGAAGTCTGGACGCTTGGTCCCAACCTATCCATTCAAGTCTCCGCATACGATCACGCGTTCACTAGCTTCTGCCAAATCCAAAACTTCCCTAGCATTATCCCAGAACTTCTCTAGATCCGATGCCACCGAAGAGCCTAGGGGAGCATAAGCTGCGACCATGAAGACCCTGGTGACACCTAGTTTTTTTCGGACCCATAGAAGTCTGGGATCAAACATTCCGTAGTCTTTCACACCTGAGGCCAAGCGAGCGGACAGCAACACCCCCACTCCCATGCTGGCCCGATCGCTCTGCGGTACACCAGACCACAGAGCTAACCTGCCACCAGAAAGATCACAGGCGTCGCTACCCTTTCGCTTGGTCTCTGTTACACAGAGCACATCAAGCTGTCTGTCTGACATAACGGTTACCAGCTCGTATAACTTACCTTCCATACCACCTCTTACATCCACGTGCCTACTCGACACTCTGCTCCCCTCGACTCGCCAAACTAGGCAAGGGTGGTGGCCCCCATCGCCGCATCTGCCGTTGTTCGTACCGACGGGGGCGGGTCGGTACGCGTCGCCTCTGGGGCACGCCCTAACCCGCACTGCGGTACGCATTCGGGCCAGATTGCAGCCTGTGGATTACAGGCTGGCAGGGATCGCGACGAGCACGCTCCGGACTATGATCACCAACACCATACTTATTATAATTATTATAGTTATTCCATGGGAATCATGCTATTTTCAGGATAAAAAATAGTGAAAGACATTTTGATCTATATTTTAGCACTTGACATGCTCAGCTACTCTTAAAGTACAAATTATAATTTGTGATTAAGGAAAAAAGAGTATTTTAGTACAGGCGGGAATGCACGTAAATGCGTTCCGATTTCCGGCGTTTGGTCGTTAAGACAAATGTGATAAGGAGATTGGGTATGTCTAAGAGATAGTACTGTAGCTCAGTGGATTAGAGCACTTCCCCGGATAGGAAGGGACGCAGGTTCGATTCCCGCCTGTACTAAAATACTCTTTTTCTTTAATCACAAATTATAATTTGTACTTTAAGTAGTGAAAGTATGTCATTTTCTGGGCTCCAGAATATTTATACTTATATGCATATAACATTTTATGATGAAAGAATGTTCCAGAAGGTACGACGTGAAAGCGTAACAAATAAACAAACTCACTTTACATTATAATAGTTTATTTTTTGCACTTTAAAAATAAATATATTTATCGCCTAACAACTTAACAATGTTCGTTAGATGCGCAGAAAAAATAAATTTATATGTATGTGTGCATAATATTCCCAAAATCAAATATATTATTTTTATAGGTGTATTGCTTACTTTTTTGATAACGAGCCAATATATTCTTACGCGTATGACCATTGATTAAAATAATTATAGTTCTATTATAAAACTGTAAGGCTAAGCAAGCACCGCAAATTATATTTGCGCAATTTTTTCTTCAAAATTCTGTGACAGAAAATTGTATGAAGCTGCACGATTACACTTGCAAAAATAAAATAGCATAAATAAAATTTGCTATGCGTGCTAAGCTTAACAGAGCTACGTCTGAACATTTAAGATATTTGAGAAAATAATTACAGTATCCACCATTTAGGTTGAACACAAAATATATTTTTTATTTATTTATTTTATCCCACTATGATATCGGAAACCGGAGTTTTTTGAATTGTCCTCGGAATCAATTTCGTGATTTTAGCGTAAGAGGCGACCATCAAGTAGGTAGTCTGTACAGGTGATTATTAATATTGGAGGAGGCCATGATGCCAAATTAGTATTTACTCGAACGTCGTGGGGACCTATTAGATTTTGTAGGTTAGTTGATAGAAAGAATAAAAGTTATATAATGTTTCCCATTTTAGTGGTGGGGAAAGCGTCTACAGATTTTTAAAAATGTAAAAAATAACAATTAGTTCCATCCATCAGCCTTTTAACGCCCACTGCTGGACATAGGCCTCCCCAAGAATGGGGGATAGTGCCGTAATCGCCACGCTTGGCAGGCGGGTTGGCGATCGCAGTGGATGTTGTTAATACTCGAAGGAGTGCTGCTGCCCACTTCCCCGGTATTCCCTCAGTCGGCTCTTACGGCTCTTACGACTCGACGAAATTTTTTTTTACTAATCTGATGGGCTACTCTAGACTTGCATCGCTATATAGAGAGCTTATATATGGTAAAGGTACTCAGCAGGATGCCAGGTACCCCCCTTATGTTCATCTGTCGCGCTTGAGTAAATGCCAAAGTCCCTTTTGGGGCTTCCATATTATAATGGATTCTTAAATTTCTAACCGTTTACTACGATTGGTTTGTCCCTATGAAATCTGTAACTTCTTGTGGTGGTAGAACTAGGAAGAGAACTAGAGACTAGGAAGGAATAGGGTTCTGATTATGAAGATTTCGTAAGACACGACTAATAATTATATTGAGATCTTAAATTCCCTACTTCTGTTAGAATAAATATTGTTTCTTAATATAAGCTATTTGTCTGTTTCAGTAACCAATAACTTCGTTCTTCCTGCTGGAGCAACGATTGTCATTTGTCCTTTTGGTATCCATCGAAATCCCAAACACTACAAAGATCCAAATACATTCAATCCAGATAATTTCTTGCCTGAGAATATGGCTAATAGACATTACTACAGCTACATACCGTTCAGTGCGGGACCAAGAAGTTGCGTAGGTATGTATGAAAATATCATATTATATATTTTAATAACTAGCTGCGCCGCGACTTCGTCTCTGTGGACCTCAATATTGGCTCAATAAAATATGAGTACGTCACTCTGTGGAACGTTAAATACCTTTTTTAATCTTAGATTTTCTGGTATAAAAAATATACTATGAGTTAAATATGGAAACAAACTATCTGTGTGCTAGGTAACAAACATCCATTATATACAATCACATTTATAATATTAGTAGGTTTTTGTAGGCAATCAATTGAAATAAAGTTAGTCTACGCACCGCTACAAATTAATACGTAGCACTGAAAAAATTATCAAACGTACTCGTATCTTAAAGATGCTCAACGGCTGTTCCTAATATAACTGTATAACTAAAAAGTGTAGCTATATTATCTAATGACAGCTTACCTGTCTGATTGGCATGGTATCGATGGACACCAACTCATTTTTTTATCATTTATCATTTATTTAAGCATCACACAAAAGTTTTAAACATATCTGTATGTTGAGGCCTTTTTTAAAGCATGGGGATGCCTGTGGCAGAAGACCTCACTCTTCCCTAACAAATGTAACTTTTAAGAACTAAGATTTACAATTTTAATTTACTATTTAAACTATAGAGAAGAATGTGTGTGTGTGTATGTGTGTGTATGCGCGTGTGTGTGTGTGTGTGTGTGTGTGTGTGTGTGTGTGCGTATTTGTGTGTACGTGAGTGACACTTATATTTTTATATAATCATTTGTAACATTGACTCTATCTCTTCATAACTCAGGGTTTTTAACCAGTCCTTCAAAACCTTTTTACATTTACGATATGGGTTTGGAAATACATTTAGTTTTTTATTAATGGTGTTGTAGAGATATGCACCCAGTGCAGTATATTGCCGACTAGCATATGTACTTCTCACTTTGTCTGTGGCTATTACAGATTTTTTCTTTGAGTCTAGTTTGAGTCAAATGGCAAATGCTTGTACACTCTTAAGACATAATTAGAAACAAATAGCTTTCGCACTGACAATAAATCACAGAGTTTATACAGCTCGTCGGTAGGAAATCGATATGTTTTGAAATAAATAGTTTTTATTAGCGCTCGTTGAGCCCTTTCTATAAACAAAAATTTGATTTTTGAGGCTCCACCCCAAATAGGAACGCTGTAGATGAAAACTGATTGAGCTAGAGTTAAATATATTTGTTTTAACAATTTCTGATGTGCTACATGTCGTAACTTTTTAAAAATCCAGATAAGTTTTCTTATTTGTGCACTAACTACCTCTATATGGCTATGCCAGGTCATTCGCTGATCCAAAACAACACCTAAGTATTTAGTTTTGGATACTTATTCAATATTCGGACATGTACAATTGCTTTGATCATAGTCGCATTGATGAATTTTGACGTTAAAATTATTATCAGGTTGTCCTTGATTCGTTACTGAAAAGCACATAAAGTTCGTTTTATGAGTATTGATCGTAAGTAAGTTCATATTCAGCCAACGAGAAATCTTGAGCATACCCAGTTCTGTGTTATTTTGTACAGATTCCCAACTGTCGCCTGTAAATACAATAGCCATGTCATCCGCATATGCAACAACCCGGGCACAGTCTATCTCCAATTTACATAAGTCATTTATGTAAATAAGAAACAACGTGGGCCCGAGTACACTGCCTTGTGGTACACCGAATGTGATATTCAAGTCCCGACTTGTGTATTGTTCGATTTTAACTTTCTGTGTTCGACCCAAGAGATAATTTCTTAATAGGTAGAGGTGTGCCTCTTATGCCTATCTTTTCCAACTTGCGTAATAGCAAAGGTATTGAGACCGTATCGAATGCTTTTTTTAGATCAAGGAAAACCGCTAAACATTTTTCCCGTTAATCAAGGCATTCAGTTATATACTGCTGCATCTTCAGTTGATTTACCCTGTGTAAATCCATGCTGCGAGTTGGATATAAATTGATGTTTATTTAAAAATGTAATTAGTCTTTTATTTAGTAGTTACTCAATTATTTTTGATATCGGTGAAAGTACCGATATTGGTCGGTAATTAATGATATTATTTTTTTCTCCACTTTTGTGTATAGGAGTAACAACAGATTATTTTAATATGGTAGGAAAAACACCTTGACTAAAACTCAAGTTCGTTAAATGTAAAATTATTGGCAGAATTTCATGTTTTGCCATTTTGAGGAAACCTGTAGGAATGCTGTCCCAGCCAAGAGAGCAGCTTGTTTTCAGATTCATGAGAACATCTTGTACTTCGTTTAAATCTGTATTCAAAAGTCCAAAAGATTTACCACCAACCAACCAACTAACTCAAAACCGGTTTGTTATTCTCGTTTACTCTAGTTCTAGTAGATTTTGCAAATCTAATGTGGGTAAATATGTGTTTGATAGCTCTTGGTTAGATTTAAAAACTGAAAAACGTTTTATCTCGATAGATACTATACTATATCGGGAATATTAAGATATTTTTATATATATTTATAGCATTTGACATGCTTAGCACTATACATTAAACACAATGTGAAAAATGTGAAATCGAAAATAACTGTCAAATGTGAAATCCTGCTCGTGACTGTTTTTTTCGATTTCACATTTTTCACTTTGTGTTTAATCTATATCGGGAACCTGAAATATAACCAAATAACCGTGAACACGTAACCGACTTCCGTGCACGAGGTCGTGATAGCTGGCCTTTTCTTCAATGCAGCATGGTGCAAAGCGTTCTCCATCTCTTCTGTAGACCTTGTTCCTTCCGTCGTTACCATACAGCATAATTTTACATTCATCAGAAAAGAGGACTTTGTTCCACTGGAGGTATGACCAATTTAGGTGTGCAAAGTTAAGGCGCGCTCTTCGATGGTCTGCAGTTAATTTCGGCCCATTTGCTGGCTTCTGCGGTACCAATCCACGTTTCTTCAACCTTCTTCTAATTGTAGAGTCACTTACACCCACCCTACGCACAACATGAAGCTGCTGCTGCAGTTGAAAAGCATTAAGACGTTGATTTTGTAAAAAAGTTGTTATAATAAATTTATCATCTCGCTCTGAAGTTACCCGATTCCTGCCAAATCCTAAACGGCGCGTGAACAAACCAGTCTCCCGATAGCGTTTGTAGACCTCTATGACCTTTCTCCAGTCTTCTATAGTGACTTCTGCACACGCAGTTTGTAGCAGAGTCCTTTTAGCAGTACTGAAGGGTGGTTCAGTATTGTTCCGCGTTGCATGACCCAAATAAGCTCGATGGCGTTATACTGGCAATGGTAGGGAGGCAATCGAATAACTTCGTGTCCATGCTCTAGGGCTAGTTCATCGATTATATAGCGGAGCTTGGACTGCTTAGTTGCTTTTACCAGATTTAACAACTCAACTTTTAATAAAGTTGGACTTGCATCCACACCATTTCTTACCAGCCACGAGACAATTTCTTGCTTTTTATTTGGTTGAGTTGGTGGTTTATCAACTTGTACGGAATGATATGGTGCATTGTCCATTATAATTTTCGATGGGTTTTCTAAGCTGACTAGCAGCAACCACTTTTTAAGAACCTCAAAGTTCATTTCCTCTTGGTAATCACTTACTACTCTCTTTAAAATAATATCGTAGTTGTAAATAATATTCTAGCAGGATTTTTCACTTGTCAGATTTTGAAAATCTAAAGCCAATCGATTTCAAAACCTTTGATAGAGACGATTTACCGCCAAAAAATAAGCTTGCGTCTTTTAACGAACTCTATAGCTTTTCCCGTGTAGGATATTCTTTTCTTGAGTAATATCCATAAATGTGGTTGCGAATTGCAGCAGCATCAAAATTATCAATGGCAACAATTTTCTTGTACCTCTTTCTTTTTTTCGGTATACGTGAAGTATTATCTTTTGAGCCTGACGGTCCGCATTTCTCTTTCAGAATTTGAGTTACTGTGCTCTTCCCTATTCCCAATGCTTCGGAAACGCGTTCTCTCGGTTGTGTCAATGGTAAAAAGGGCCCGTCGTTAACTGATTCACGTTCAAAATAATTGTACAATTTCACACTAGTTCGCGAGATTGACCGTTTAGCGTTTTCCCCCGTTTCGACATGGTAAGACTGTAATGTTGTTCTTGTTTACTAATCGTTAAGCAATCGGAGTGCAATTTATAGCCAGGTAAACGTAGTCAGTAAGATCAGTCCAATAAAAAAGCCGGGTCAGAAGAAAATAACAGAGAGCACGCCAAAAACGCACAGTCACTTCGCACAACGACAAAAGACTGCGTCATGTAATGGTGACATGACATTACGTCATCGACAGGCACTGGTGTTGCCAGCAACATCCCATCTAAATTGTACCTAACAGCAATAGTTTTTTATTTAGTTATTTTTTGTATTTTTATAGTTAGTTAAAAGAATAATAAATATAATTATGTTTTATTATAATCACAACGTAGTTATTAATTTATGGTGATATTTCTTCACAAGTAATCATTGCATTTGATTCTACTTATCTTCGATTTTTAGAGTAACTTCCCTAGTGTTTAAAAATAAAAAGGGTTAACTGACGCAACATTGTAACGACGTTCAGTTCTTTAGATCAGAAATTGTTTGTTATGTTTAAAATGGTTTATAAGTGAAAGTAAATCGTATTATCGTACTCGTATCGGTCATTATTACAATAAATATGTAACCGTAATTCAAAAAAAGTTAAGCAATTGTGCAGTTCTAACAAAACGAAAAAATATATTATTTTATGCCCGCCGTTTCAAGGTTACGTTGTTGAATTTTGATGAATTGTCAAATGTTACCTATTAAAATGACTCCACTTTAGGTAAAGTTCTATATCTAATTAACATACAATATGCACGTAAGGGTATTATGTAAGTATATTATTATAATATTTATACTATTATTACCGATCTTTTATTCTATTTATTATCCAGAAGTGGTGGCAGCTATATTCCACTAGACATTATGAAGTGACATATTTATTTCTGAACCACTAAGACACGTCTAAATAAAACTTAAATAAAGAAACCGATGACTCTCTAATCTATACCAATATTATAAAGAGGTAAACTTTGTGAGGTTGTAGGGGGATCTCTGTATCTACTGAACCGATTTTGAATTTTTTTTTTACCAATAGAAAGCCACGT
The DNA here is from genome assembly GCA_948253155.1 of Leucoma salicis. Lineage (NCBI taxonomy): Eukaryota > Metazoa > Arthropoda > Insecta > Lepidoptera > Erebidae > Leucoma > Leucoma salicis. Next base: position 10,255,841 of record OX411807.1, on the reverse strand, counting down.
TATTTGTGTGTGTCATATGCTATATATTAATCCGAAAAATTAACTCTCTCTCTCTCGGTATATTTGACTCCATAAACATAATAACTAAAACCTTAAATCAATTCAGGAGCCGTAGTAAGTATGTAAGGGTAGATTATACATCAGTGTATAACGCTATCTTAAATACTGACTTCGGACCAGCCACGGACACGTTAGATGCAAATCTTGCCGCTAATAAACTGGCAATAATTATCAGATCTGTGATAAAAACTCACTCTGTTACAACGCTTGTTGATTCCAAATATAGAATATTTAAACCATGGATATAGTTATCCAATATTAAGGATTATTACGCTGTATTCCAAATCAAGACTCAAGACACACATGGTGTCGACGGTCAAAGAGTGCACCTGAAAATTTTTCTCTTAATGTAACGTACCGCAGATATCGAAATTTTTGCAATAAATTATTAAAAAGGCTAAAACATTCACACGAAAAATGTGAATTTCTGAAAGCGCGTAATGACCCTAAACCTACTTGGAAAGTTGTAAAAACATTACTCATTCTAATTGCTCGAAAATTTCCCCAAAAGAACTACTCGGACTGGATGGCAGTGCAGTGACATCGGTAAACAAAGTTAATGAGTATTTTTCAAGTATTGGACGAGACTTAGCGCTAAGCTTTGGCTCCAGATCACTAAGTAATGACCTGGGGCCGACGGATAGTAATAGTACCCCAGTCAACTCTCTCGTTCTGCTACCTACGGTTGAAAGTGAGGTCGAGAGGGTTATTTGAGGCTGGCGCACCGATAGTGCTGCCAGATGGGAGGAAATTCCAACCAAATTACTGCAGCAGTATGCGATGACACTGGTCCCCGTCATTACACATATTTGTAATATTTAAGTGTTAAACAGTATTTTTCCCAGATCTTTCAAAAAATCCAATGTCCATCCTATTTATAAGAGTGGAAGCAGAGAGTGTAATAACTACATACCAATATCTGTATTACCTGCACTATCAAAAATCCTAAAGAGAAACTAATAAACACACATCTTATCAACTTTTTAAACAGGAATAATATCTTAGCTCCTAACCAGTTTGGTTTTAGGAATGGAAAATCACCGCAGGTCTTGATAGCGGTCGAAAATGCTTAGGTATTTTACTAGACCTTAAGAAAGCATTTGACTCTGTCTCGGTTTCACGCCTTCTATCAAAAATGGAGAGGCACGGAATTCGTGTTTATGCCTTGCGCATCTTCTCTGACTATCTTTCTAACAGAATCCAGTTTGTTAGGATTAATGCCAACATTATTATTGATTATTGATGCTAACTAGTAATAGTGTGTCTATAGATTTTGGTGCACCTCAGGGCTCTCTTCTTGATCCTACGCTCTTCTTGCTCTACATAAACTCATTTTGCAGGCTTTCCATCCCAAATAGTGCTATTGTTACATATGCAGATCACACTGCCGTGCTCATCAATGGCAAAAACTGGCGTGATGTGTCTTATAATGCAGAAAGCACTCTAAGAAAAGTAATACAGTGGCTGCATGAAAACCTACTAACACTTGACGGGCCTCGTGGCGTAGTCGGTAGTGTAACCGACTTTCGTGTACGAGGTCATGGGTTCGATTCCCACTCAGGACAATTATTTGTGTGATGAAAACAGATATTTGTACTGCGTCTGGATGTTTTCTATCTATTATATGTATGTATTTACAAAAAAAAAGTAATATATGTATTATAATATATCCGTAATCTGGTACCCATACCACAAGCGTTAAGCTTAGTTTGGGACCAGAGGACGTTGTGTGAAATGTCGGTGAATGTTTATTTATTTATTAACTTAATCTTCACAAATCCACGTACCTAATCTTTTCACCCTCAAAACTGTCCGAACCCTCGCTAGACGCTTACTCACTTAAAGCTCACACTTGCACCTCAAACACATCTGCCTCATTCAATTGTATGATTTTAAAAAGCAGCACTGAAATACACTATCTAGGTGTTTTTATAGATAACTTACTAAATTGGAAATGTCACATAACTAACCTAACTGCCAGAGTTCGCAAAATCATCTACATTTTCATAAAATTGCGTCTCTCTGCCGACGTGGATACGCTGAGGATAGTCTATCTTGCTTTGGACCAATCAATAATAAACTACTGCATTGGAGTTTGGGGTGGGGCAGCTAAAACTCATAACTACCTCTAGAGCGAGCTCAGAGGGCTCTTTTAAAAGTTTTGGCCTTCAAGCTTATTAGGTACTCTACCACTCAGCTGTACGACGACTGTAAAGTACTATTAGTAAGGCAGCTGTTTATGTTTGAAACAATCACTAGAAAACATGCTACACTCGTTTATGATCCAAATAACGTCAAAAAAAGATGATTGTATAAAGTTTGGCAAATTAAAAACTTACAATAAGGTGCATGGTATTTAGATTAGCAGGCACTTAAATACCACAAAGCTTGCTCTATTGCTTGTAAAATGTTATAAAGGTACATAGTATTAGGTATAACGAAATAAATCTATCACAAATTCGCAATATTTATTTAAAATAAAATTCCTTCTACGTATTTTTACGTCATAAGTCAACAAGAAATTAATAGAACACTTATCCCATTGTAACTATTATTCACTGTATATTTCTATAGTCACATAACGAAGAATAACTAGCGAACAAACACAAACAAACGAAAACAAACAAAGTTTGTTTTGAATAGCACTTCTGAGGTCGTCATGGGTTTTTGGCGGGACGTCATGGCGAGCCGTTGAAATCCTGTCACATACCTACTCCAGTAAATTTATTTATTTACTGAAAATTACAAAAATCATCCATTCATAAGCCTTTCAACGTCCACAGCTGGACATAGGCCTCCCCAAGGGAACGCCACAATAAGCGGTCTTACGCCGACCGCATCCAACGGCTCCCTGCGACTTTGATCAGATCGTCGGTCCATCTGGTGGGGGGCCATCCGATACGTGGTCGCCACTTGTAAACGTGTGAACCTTTCTTCCCCAATGGTTGTAGGTTTGTCGAGCGATGTGGTCTGCCCATTGCCACTTCAGCATGCCAACCCGGCGAGCTATGTCGGTCACTCCTGTTCTCCTACGGATCTCCGCATTACGGATTCGATCACGTAGGGAAATACTGAGCATAATATAAATTACAAAAATATGTAAGGAATGTTAATATAATAATATATAATATTGCAGTATTCCACTGACAACCAATAATGTTACTTAGGTTGTCATGGTTACACCACGTAATTTTTTTTAGAACAAACATCGAAATAGGCTAAAGTATGCTGTATTCAGCCTAAATTTGTTTATGATAACTTTAATATTAACTTATAATTTCTTAAAATAAAGTTATAATAATGAGTGTATTAAGTATTGCTTAAAATACCATTAAACAAAATTTTACCTTGTTGTAATTATTAGAAAAATGCAATCGTAAATGTTGATCAAAACCGTAACTTAGAAAGGCCGACACTAGTGTCATCAGACGATCTTACCAGAGATTTCGATGGTCACTTTCACTTCACGTGACGTTGTGTCAAGTTACAGAATACTAAATTTTTTGCACTGAAAGTGACTGTCGAAGTGACAGTGAATTCGACATGAGAATTCGAGTTCGAGAATGATTTTTACAGAATAGAAGGGCTGGTACCCATAACACAAGTTTGATCTTACCATGGGTGACAGTGTTTCAGAAAACTTTGTGTAACAACAATTTGACAATTATAACAACAACTGTCAAATTGTTCTCGCTTGTGTAAAAAGTTGTATATTTTGGAAATAAATTATTATTATTAAAAAGAAAACAGAATCATACAATAGCTAGGAGAATATTCTCCTACACAATTATATAATGTGTAGCGATTGCAATCGCGACATTGCGGCTGCACTTCCCTCAAGCGCTCTTGTTAGTTATTACTAACTTTGACAATTTTAAATGCTATATAATAAGCCTATGAAGTAAAGATATTTTTGAATTTGAATAATTGTTGTAAATTTTATAATTTGCAGGTCGGAAGTACGCGCTGTTGAAATTGAAAATTCTGCTTTCTACAATCCTGAGAAATTACGAATGTATATCAGAAGTATCAGAAGATAAATTTAAACTGACGGCTGATATTATATTGAAAAGATCTGATGGCTTTAGACTCAAAATTCAACCGAGACATAAAGTGCCTTCAAATGATCACTAAAGAACAATATTAATAAATGTGACATCACAGTTAGTCATAGTTTATGTTCTTAGTGGTCCGAATTTAACTCTACTGTGCATAAATTAATGTGGAATCAGCGGCGTCTAACCTAAACAATATATCTTCTAAAAAACAAAAGACTAAATATCATGATGATAGTTTTATTTCTTAGAGATTATTGTAACAACAACTGCTATTAGTATTATTGGTATGCATCACTCTCATTCGTAATAAATCGTCACGTAGGTCACGTCTCGTTTCAACGGGGGCGTAAAATGGGCAGCGGTAGGCCGTTTTATGATAACCGATAATCCGTTGTCTCTGCCTACACTTTTCTGGATGTATGTAGAACATAATTTTTAAATTACATTACAATTTCATGAGTATATATTAAACATTATTTATTTATAATGATTAATTAAATCCAATGTCAACTTCAAGAAATAAACAGCGGTGCGTTTCTGACCCTTTGTTATTGCGTTGTCTACTTTCTACTTGACCCTGTATCCATCTATTATATATAATTCCAGTGTCGCGATGTTTGTCCGGGATGAACTCCGAAACTACTAAACCGATTTTAACTATTTGATGTGAAACATCTAATGCAGAGGGAGGGTAAAATCGGTAGTTAGCGTGGCGACGCTTTTATTTTACTTGTCCCGTTCAAATCTTGCAAGTTAAATTTGACACACTTCCCGGTTTCCGATTGAGCTGAAGTTTTACACGCATATTTATGTATATCGCTTGACAATGCATGATGACATGGAGCTGATCTGATGATGGAGCTGGAAGGTGGTCACAGTAACTCTGTAATGAAACGACGCAACCCTATCGAGTTTATACTCGTTTGATTCGTCTTACGGAGTACTTTGTGAAGTTATGATCATTTTAGTTCTACAAAATAATTTCGATGTTTTCACATCTGGTAGACGTCCCGCGACGTCTAGCTTTTTTGTTTTAAAATGTGTGTTTTGTTCCAACTTAAGAGATAGGATACATTATATCTCAATTTATAATTGCAATATTTGTGCATGAAAAAATATATGGCATAAAATATATGGCATAAATATGGTCCGCCGTGTGGGGCCGGCTTTAGAATTGTCCCACCCCTCTCCAACCATGGGAGCCGTAAGAGCCGACTGAGGGAATACCGAGGGGAGTGGGCAGCAGCACTCCCTCGAGTTTAACAACATCCACTGCGATCGCCAACCCGCCTGCCAAGCGTGGCGATTACGGCATTATATCCCCAATTTGGGGAGGCCTATGTCCAGCAATGGACGTCGAAAGGCTGATGGATGGATGACATATGGTACGAAGTTCGCCGGGTCAGCTAGTCTATCTGTATTTAAAATAAACTGGTATAGATCCAAATGGGAGAGAACAAAAGGGAATGTACTCACGGCCAATGTCCAGCACTCACAGCAATCCACACGCGCATTGTTTGACGCAATCACATTAGGTTAATGCACAATGCATAGGCGGGTAATATGCAGATATTCAAGAAAAGGAAAAATGATTTTTTATATATTTAATTTACGCGACGTATATTGTCTTCTTCGCTAGACAACGCGATCGCGTAGATGACTATCAATAGTCATTTTGTTTTTATTTTCTTTTTTTTTATCACTGACAGCTTATCGCCACAGTACATAGGAAAATGAAAGAGGATTACACCAGATTTAAATTTATCGAAAAAGAAATGACACACTGGCAACCATCAATTCTTCAAATTCCTCTTTTGTTTGTGTTCTATTACAAGGAACATCATTGTTTTTTTTTATACTACATGGATGGCGGTCAAGCATACTGCCCACCTGATGATAGGTAAGCGGTTACCGTAGCCTATAGACGCTAGCAGCAGCAGAGGTATCACTCACACGTTGCAATCTCCAAGGTAAGGGTTAGGAAGGATAATAAGGAGAGGATAATAAGGAGAGGATAAGTAGGATACTAAAGAGAAGAAGGAAGGGGGTTTGGCGCTCTCACTCACCATATGAAACACAACAGTAGGCGTAACTACCGTTGTTACACGCTAATTTTTGTGAGAGGGTGGTACTTCCCCGATCGAGCCGACCTATTCGTGGTGGGATAAGCAAGGCTCTACCACTAGAAGTTTTCTATATTACGAATAAACATAAATAACATTTGATACATTTAATTGATTTTCGTGTACCCACATGTCACAAATTAAACATTAAAGCCAATCTTCAACAAGACGTGTTTTATAACAATTTTCGGCGCATTCCGCGCAGTTATCTCATTCATTTTCTATATCATCGTCGTACGAAGTATCACATATTATTGGTTCATCACTGTGCTATCTTCACCGGAGCTACTCATTGTAATCTGTCTAACCGCTCTAGGTTTTCTTACTGTGACGGGTTTATCACTCTTATTTTCTTTGGTTATAATAACATTTTTTTTTTTGCTTAACTCTACGCTAACTTTCTTTAAAAAATTTCTCTTCTTCCTTGCTTCTTCTTATTGCTATGAGCTCATTGGAAGTTAAAAGCTAGCCAAGTTACTTACGACGTTTACTGGCATCTATAATTTTTTGTGGAATAGGAGATATTTCTATTATTATTCGAGAACGTGTCTCTTTATCTTTGCCACTATTTTTTTTAAGACAATTCGAAGAAAGCTTGGTCTGATATTGCCTCTGTATTAAAAGGAACAACGCCTCATGCCTTAAATCCAGAAACATCCAGAAACAGTGTTTAATATTGAGCCAGCCTTACCCCAAGCCTTACTCAGCAGATAACCAAATGCTAGTCTTGTGATTCAGCGACCTTGATTTTGATCTAACCATAGCCGGCACTGTTCGTAGAAATTATATTTTAGCGATTTTAACGCAAGTTAAGGGGTAAAAAAGGTCAAGGGGAAAAAATTGCGAAGTGTTCCTAGGCATAGATAGCAAAATTATGTCATTTTGATTAGCATATTCAAGCATTTACACTGAGGTACAATGGGTCCGTCAATCAACAATAAAACTTTTCCAGCTGTATAAAATAAAATTTGAGCCATTCTAAATATATAGCTGGGGTTAAGTATTTTGCTGACATGGAGATAATCGCGGCTTTCAATTAATCCTCACTCCAGTTCCAGTCACGAGTGCCAATAGTCTTCCTTTGATAATGATTTGGCACCTGTAACAAACAAGCATAGGTACTACAAAATATAAAAAAATAAAATGAACTTATGTGGCCATCTAAGCCCCAGTGTATATGGCCATCTCTCCTTTTTGTATGGGAGAGACAGCCATACCGAATATTAAAGAAACAATAAACAAATTGACCGCCGTTGTGGGATTACAACGAACATATATTTATGCGAAGTACGAAAAATGCAGAAAAATACAAGTAACTAAATAAAAAGATATAATTTCAAGTTCAAATATGAACCTAGTATAAAATTTTAGCAATACTATGTATAATAAATGCTTATTTACTTACTTATTAACTTATTTTTATGCAAAGTTTTCATCGCCTTCAGCTCCTGAGCGCTGCACAAAGTAAACTAATCATCACACAACACCATAATTAGTTCATTTTACTGGAAAATATTTCGACTGGCCATCTCTCCCGTATGGCCATCTCTAACGGTTTTACCCTACTAAAATCATAGTACAATGTACTACGCTAGCAAGCTAGCCTCCTTATACTACATGTATAGGGAGTCGATCATGCGGGTAAATGAACCGGTTATCGGTACCCGACAAACATAAGATGATAATGTTACGATTGACAGCTCTTGTGTCTCCGAGGTTATATTAAACAGACGCATAGGTACTTAATAAATATTTTTTATTTAAAATAATTATCATAACGGCTGTAAATCTATAATAACTACTAATAACATTTCTGGTGTATAGGGAGTCGATCATGCGGGTAAATGAACCGGTTATCGGTACCCGACAAACATAAGATGATAATTTAAATGATAATGTTACGATTGACAGCTCTTGTGTCTCCGAGGTTATATTAAACAGACGCCATAGGTACTTAATAAATATTTTTTATTTAAAATAATTATCATAACGGCTGTAAATCTATAATAACTACTAATAACATTTCTGGCAGTGAAATATTTCAATTACAATAAGAAAGTAAACAGTACTTCTTTTATGTATCCTCGTTAATTAATACGATACAAAAAGTAAGTATAACATCTTATGATTATTTTATTACTTATGTTTTTATTTTGTACATTCACCTGGAAAAGAGACTCAATACTAACAATGATTAATATATACCTATACTTGCAGGTACTAGCTAAAGACAAATATATAATAGGCTCTTTTTATGAACACTTCATAATAACGGCAACCAATAAATCTCTTACATGTTGATATTTATATTTAAACTAGATGACTTGGTGAACTTGCGCTTGAGTGATACCACTCACAGTTTATTTTATCAGCGATTATCCTAATCAATTTTAGGTTATTAAATGAAACTTACTTGTATTCCAAATTAATTAGACAGAATGACAGTAGCTTTCATTTTGTCGTTTGTTAGCCAAAAGACAGTGGTCAATAATCTAAAGAGGCGATTCCCTTACAACTTAGATAAAATATCTATTATCTAAGTAGTCCTAGTTGTTAATTTATCTAAGCCTTATAAAATTACCAAATTATATTGTTTAATTTTACACATAGGATCACGCCTGTATTCCCCGAAGAGGTAGGCAGAGGTGTATTACACACCCACGATTCGCCGGCTATGTTTAGGTCCCACGTAATAGGGGGCGAGCCTATTGCCCCCCTGCATCCTCGCGAACAAAACGAAAAAACAATTATTCAAATGGGTCAAGTCATTTTTGAGTTTTAATGAGACTAACGGACAGCATTTGATTTTTATATCTATAGAATTTAAACACTTAACAGATGGCCATTTTCTAGAAGACAGAGGTGAGACTGTAAGAAAGAACATGACACAGAAACTAATGGTCTTAAATGCAAAAAGCAAATGTTATGTTACATTGTTTTTCTTTTCTTATAATTGGTGTTATTTTTTCTTATAATTATAAAAGGTTTTACTTTTATCTTCTTACAAAACGTTTTATTATACCTTGTGTTTACGTTCATTTCTTTGTCGCCAGATAACGGAACGTTAATAAACGGATATTCTTGCATGTACGAGTACATTACAAGATTTTCTACCAGATGAATATGTTGACTCCAGATGCTCTAAGTTTTGCCTCACAGTAGGTACAGGTCTATTTTCTTATCAATGTTATACATTATTATAAGGAAATGGTTGGTACAGTATAAATTTACAGAAAAAGGATGATACGTCCGGTAACATCTACACACAGTGACGACTGACGATAAAGACGTGGAAAGTCACCGTTTGCGAACAATCTAAACTTAACATAATTAAACTTATTAGAACATTTAAGATTAACTGGCTAATAAAAGTAATCTATTATAATTAATTTAATTTTTCCATACATTCTTAGCATTCCCTAAGATCGAGTAAACGTTCTTTTACTTTTAACAGAAACAAAATACTCAACTGTCCAAAGCACAACACATACTAAACAACAGAAGCTCATGGCAAAGAAACAATAGATGTAACTGCCCGTTGCTTCATACACCACACCTGAAACAATATATAAAGCCCATTAATAATTGACAAAAAACATAAAACACAAATATTTTAGAAACTCAATCTAAGCTCACTATTATGAAATGCTAAACTGCGCCTAGAGTTTTGCTTCGTTTATTATTATTGTCTGCTTAATATTAATTGATTAGTCTATTCCGATACACGTGGAATGGAACGGAATGATCTATATAATTATATGGGAAGTTAAACTTTAGAGATGTTCTCATTTATGACAATACGTCTTTAGAACTCTATTAACATAAAGTATAAGAATCAACTCGTGTGACAGCAGGTTGACATTAAGATATCCATCGACCGAGTTCTTTTTAATTTTTTTTATTGCATATGGTGGCAGACAAGGCACGTCCCACCCGATGGAAAATGGTAACCGTCGCTCATGGAGTTAACTATGGTCAAGCAGCTGTTCACCACTTCATTTCCCATATACCCACTCGTATAATTATAAAATTAGCGAATTAACGACTATCTCCTACTACAACCAAAACACACCGATGTGCTTCGTGGCTGGTAACATGGGAGATGGTGGTACCAACCCGCTTGCCTGATAGTAAGTGAATACCTCCACATGATACCCAGCCCTTTCACCAGTAATGCAATGGGTGACAATTGCTTACTTCCCTTATTCGCCTTGTACGACACCCGTTGGAATAGGGTGGTCGTAATAACACTTGTATTCTTAGTTATTCATGAATAAAAATCATTATATGGGTAATTATATCGTTAGCAACGATTAACACTTACCAATAAGCGGATCAGCTAATAACATTAGTGTACCCGAAAATAATATATGTAGCGCTAAAGCTGCAGGGAATCTGTCCGGTGCTGCAGTGGCAAGGACTAGGGGGAATAGCACCTGGACTGTGCATCTGACAAGGCCAGATATTGCTGTCACACAAAACACGAACCACATGGCACTCGAGCTCACCAAAGCTGCAAATGTTCAAAAATATGATCAATCACTTGTAAAACTATAACTAACATAGAAAATTCTATTTTTTAAGTCAAAACTCTGTGCTGGGTAATATCATCTCTCCCTTACGCATCAAACTGTAACTAGTTATCAATAATAATAATGTTAATCTTTTTTATAATCACGTTTTTATACAACTAAATAAAATTGAAGTGTACGTTTGTAATATGTAAATTATAGCTTTTTCTTTTTTACTTTGCCATGTGGGGCCGGCACCAAGAATAGCTTCACCCCGTCTCTTCCTGTGGCAGTCGTAAAAGCCGACTAAGGGATTACCGGGGGACAGGGCAGCAGCGTTCCCCTGTGTACTAAAAACATCCACTGCTATCGCCAACCCGCCTGCCTAGCGTGGCGATTATGGTAAAACCCCCATTTTTGGGAGGCCTATGTCCAGCAGTGGATGATGAAAGGCTGATGGATGGATGGATGGATGGATGGATGGATGGATGGATGGATGGATGGACTAAATACTTTCATAAAAATATTGTCTAATAATAATCTAACATTGAAAATAAAAAAACTTTGATAATAATTCTGTTTATCTTAAATATTAAAGAGAATTCTGTTGGTATTAAGTTCACCTGTACAAACAAATTAGCATGAAATTTCAAAAAATAATAACAATATGCTTTTTAATTTAAAATAATACCTATACGGAGAATAACTGTGATGCAAGTGCCAATATAGAAGAAGAGTCTACTATCTACCGCAAAAAAATAGGTATATACAGCCAAAACCACTCTTGCCAGAAGGTCTGCCACTGCGCCTACCATAACGCAAGTAGTAACTTGCATCTGAAAGCAAAGGAAAACACAATTGTTACTCATTGATTTATTAATTCAACATGATTTATTTAAGATATAATATAATATTATATTTATAAACAAACTTTATTAATCAAAATTATAACCTACATATATCTTAAAAACCTTTGACTGATTCGGTACAATGGCTTTATGTGGTAGGTACAGAAGTTCAGAAACTACGAAAACATAAATAAACTAATGTAAGTGATCAGGAGGGTGATGATAGCATTAAGTTTATTTTTAAGAGGTATCAAAACCTCTATTCTTTTTCTCAAAGACTTGATAAGCAAATATGTACCAATTTCGAAAGCATTAATTTTATCAATCGCAAAATTGTTCGAGCATTGTACAACCAAAGATTGCAAAAGTATCGTCAATCTACCAGTCCAAGATCCTCGCACGGTACACATCTTAGAATTTTCAATGCTTTTTGTAATTATGTGTATTTAAAGTACAAATTATTTGTGAATAAGGAAAAAGAGATTTTTCGTACTAGCGGGAATCGAACCCAAGTCTTTTCCAATCCGGGGAAGTGCTCTAAATTAGTGAGCTGTAGTACAGATCTTTCGATCATCCCAATCTCCTAATCAAATTTTTCTTTACGACCAACGCCATCTATCGGAAGCATAGGATATAATAATAAGTATGAATTTTAATTGCAAAATAAAAAAAAATTAAACCTAAAATTAAATTTAAAAAACAATTAATGCATGTAAATGCTTCCCATAGATGGCGTTGGTCGTAAAGACAAATGTGATAAGGAGATTGGGATGATCGAAAGATCTGTACTATAGCTCAGTGGCTTAGAGCACTTCCCCGGATTAGAAAAGACGTGGATTCGATCCCTGCTAGTACAAAAAATCTCTTTTTCCTTATTCACAAATAATTTGTACTTCAAAAAGTGGCGGAGCATGTCAAATGCTAAAAATTATGTGTATTTGTTTACAAATTATCACAGCTGAGTAGAAGCAAACGCCGCATAGTCACGAAACCTCCATGCTTAAAAGAATTTTTCGACGGTTTCTGATGACTACTGGCCCAGCGTGGAAGACTACGGCCTAAATCCCTCTCACTCTGATAGGAGACACGTGCTCAATAGTAGGCAGTAATGGGTAGAAATAAAATAGCATGCAAATATAATCAATAAATCGCGTGAAACGTATTTCGTTATTAGACTTAAAAAAGTAGAAATTAAACAGTTATAACCTTCGATCATTGTTGATCGAAGGCTTTAATAAAAAAAAAGTAGAAATTAAACAGTTATAACCTTCTATCATTGTTGATCGAAGGTTTTAATAAAAGACTATGTACCGGTTGGTATAATAAAAAAAATCTACCTGAGTAAATCCATAAGAGAAGAGAAGCATTGGTTCCATAGCTAAATATGTTATATCTGAGACGAACGCAAATCCCAATCCAATTAAAGTGCTTACAAATTTAGGGTCCTTTAGTAAGTCTAGTTCAACATTGTCATATATGATTTTTCTGAAAAGTTACATAGAGATGTTTTATCACATATCGAGGTAAAGTTAATTTTGAAATTCCAATACTTACATAATATTCTTTTTTATAGATTCTTGTTTGTGCTTCTTAACATACTTCATATCTACATTATCTTCACCATGTGCCAGCATTCTTACTGATAATTCATCACAGTTTTGTTTAATAATACTACCATTATTTTCTAGTTTTAAACATAATTCATCACAGGTTTCTGTAACAGTAAGAACATTAAAATAATCTTTAACATTATCTTTTATAAACTTAGTTACACGCAGAAACAAATAATTGAGTTACTTATACCATTATTAACAGTCTCATCAGATTTGACCATGTGCCATTCCACTGGATGCATAACTAACATAGCGAATATTAAATGTAGGTCTATGGCCATTATCAATGTCAGGGTCCATCTATACCCATACTCTGTAAGTAATTGTGTCACCAACATTGGAAATGTGATAGAGGCCAAACTACTCATGGCTTGATTTGCACTCATCATAGTAGTACGTTTGGACGTGAAGTAACAATTAAACGCTGTAAAGCTGACTGGTATCATAACACCGAAACCAGCACCTGAAATATTAATGACATTGATCTCAGAAGAATTCAATTCAATTAGGCTATTTAAGCGCATCTAAACACAAAAAATATTTTTCATAATTTTCGTCTGTTTACAAAAACTACTAAACTGATTTTATAGGAACATTTTGTAAGATAGCTCTTGATTAGACTTAAAAACTGGTTTACATTTTATTCCGCTACTATATGAGCAACCTGAGATAAAACCTTGGCTGCGGCGGAGGCGCGAGCAAAGGCTAGTCCTTATTATAAAGCTGTAACAGAGCTGTGTCTGTACATTTAAGATATTTGAGAAAAAAAATCTGTATTTTTTTTAGATATTTGGTCTGCTTGTGGGTTTGACATTTTTGTTTGCGCATCACGCAAAAGATACTGAACGGATTTTGATGCAACCTTTTTTAATTTGATAGCTCTTGATTAGACTTAAAAACTGGTTTACATTTTATCTCTCTACTATATCAGGGGAACCTGAGATATAACACACATTTGGGCTGCGGCGGAGCCTCAGGTAAAGCCTAGTATTTAATAAACTTGCAATTAATAGTCACTCTGTATGATACATATTTGCATTTTTTGGACTGGAAATTTTGAAAAGTTGGTAAGTGCAACTATTCATCCAAGTAATATCGCAAATAGTTAACCTACCTCTAATGATCCCAAAGGTAAACACGAGTTGATATGTTTTCTGAACAAATATTGTCATAATATCGCCAAGTACAAATAAACCAGCTCCAATTAGTCCGACTTGACGGAATGTGTATTTCTTCAAAGCAATTCCACTAAGAAAACCTATAACAGAAATGCACTTTATTTAGTTTAACCGTTTAACCGTAAACAATATCTCAAAATCACTTATTCATTGTAAGTTTCTGAACATGCTTGTGTTGCTCAATAAATTAAATAAAAGAACACAGTAAGCTTATATCCGGAAATAATATAAATCGGACATAATTGTATACTGCCCGCTGAATTATAAAAACAAGGTCAAGGTCTCTAGTAATACGCATCTTTGAGAATGGACATTCAACTAAAATTATTAACAAACATCTAAAGAAGCATTTATAAACATAATGTTTATAAAGACATAAAATTTTATTTAAATTGTAGAACACACAAGTAAGACTAAAGAAATCCAAATACCTAAAGAAACATGTAATCACATTGCAATATGAATATGTTGCATAATAGAGATCTATATTACCGCACTTCTCATGTTTGTTCTATAAAATCACGGAAACGGTGTTATATTTTCATTTGAGAGAGTATCTGATTGTGCCAACAATGACTATACCTCAGCTAATATCTTATTAGAGTTTAGCCAATGACTCAATGACGCAATTAATGGGCTATCAACTAACTAGATTTCCATATAATATGTCAAGCACTGTAACATTTCGTATTGAATATTGCTCAATGTCATTAAATATTAAATATCTAAAAGTGGGTCACTGAAACATTGTATCAGTTCGGTCTCTTTGCCCAATATCACTCATTAAATGACTTGTATTGGGCTACATCGTCTATCCTTAATTAAAGGGTAACTTGAGCCATGATCGATATTTATGTTGGTCGGCATTATACTCAGTTCAATGAATCCGTCAGCTGACTAAACTGGGCTAAGTTTATTAAGCCAACGTGTTGCTGTGAACGACATACTATGAACTAGCTATTTGTTGCTAGCTGCTTGTTATTTAATTTGTTTTTACGATTTAATTTTTGTTATCGATTCGCGGTTGTCATTCACTAGGGTTTAAGCTATCTTTCAGAATTAGATTTTATAAAGGTATGTCTCCTGCGCTAGTATCAACTTATATCTCTTTTAGGTAATAAAACAGATCCTGATCGTGATTATTAATTTATTGCCTATTAGATTGTCCGTTTCTTAAACCTAAGGTTTTACTATAACGTTGTAGATTTTCCCCTCAGTTAAAAGAAGCATTCGTAGGTCACAAGTTGTTCTCGAGACCTGTCGCCATTTCATCCATCGAGCATCCACGCCATGATCTTTTAACTGAGCATATTTTAACATAATCAACATAATCTACATTAAACTTTAATAAATAGGTTACTTGGTAAATTCTTAACACCTATAATACAAACATTAAATGTCAGTTTACTTAACTTATATTACTTCCAAAACATTAAAAATTAAATAAACATGCCTAATATTTAGCCGTAATATGTATATAGTTTACATTTAAATTATTTTTTTATAATAATAGTATTTATAGCCTAGACTACCTTGTGTGGTGAAATCAACTTAAGAACATAATTTAACATATTAATACAAGAAATTAACAATATTAATTTAAATTAATCAATAGGTAGATAGGTATAAGGCCCAGTGCGGTTTGACAGACGCCACACGCCGTCAAGAAAATCTCCCTGGCATCCAGGGCCCGTAGAATGTAACTTACTAAATCGTATCGACATCGTATCGTCTCGCTTGTGGTTGGTAGAGAAACCGATGCGTGATATCGCAATAATCCCTCGGCCAGTCACGGTGATCCCTCAACCAATCATAATGACACGATGTCATGTCAATATGATCGAGTGAGATACATTCTAACCTCCCAGGTCCTCTCGATGTTTTCCTTCACCGAACAGTGATAATTTGTAAACATTTACTTGTTTAATTATAATTACAGTAAATGTATTTTCTCTTACCTGCAATAGATAGCGCTCCATTATATACTCCTATTACAAGAGGCAGGCCGCTGCCTCCGCCTTGCTCCAAAAAGAAGTTATGAAATAATATGCCAAAAGCATTTGATGAACCGAATCCCAACATCTGAAAATTATTTTTATGACGTAAATATAGCTAGCACACCGATGGGATCAGAAACACCGCGATTAATTTGTGGCTAGTAAACGTTCTAACCTCATTCTAATTCCAGCCGTGGTGGCTTTAGAATTTCCCCACCCCTCTTTACCCACGGGAGTCGTAAGAGCCGACTGAGGGAATACCGGGGGAGTGGGCAGCAGCACTCCCTCGAGTATTAACAACATCCACTACGATCGCCAACCCACCTGCCAAGCGTGGCGATTACGGCATTATCCTCCATGACGGGACCGCTCGTTGTGGCGTTCTCTTGGGGAGGCCTATGTCCAGCAGTGGACGATGAAAGGCTGATGGATGGATGAAACGTTCTAACCTTACATCATAAATCTTCCATACCACAAATCCTACTAATATTATAAATATGAATGTTTGTTACTCAGTCACCCTAAAAACTGCTAAATGGATTTGGATAAAATTTGGCACAATCTGGATTAACATATACTTTTTAACCCGAAAAAAAATTAGATTCGTATTAGATATATTATATTGATTCAGTTCTGAGGTCCATGCAGATGAAGTCGTATTTTTTCATAAATAACTGTGTCTGTTTAACATGCTTCACTTCCAAATCACTGAGCGATGTTGATAAAATTTTATGTGAATTAAGCATGAACCTTAAGGAAGGATTATAGGCCCCTTAATCCCTTGAGGGAGTAAGTTCGGGGATGGAGACTTGTGTACAATTTAAATCATATAGTTGAAAATGTAACGTTAGTAGGTAGGTACATAAATTTATAACAAACTTATCACTTAAAATAATATAACAAGGATTATTGTAATGAACCGAAATCTGGCGTGAACGAAGTTGAGGAATCTACCAGTGACACAAAAAATGCTGCGCTGATATAATAATGAGGCTGATAATGTTTTTATTTATTCTATTAAACGCAGGCCTTTTAATATTATTTATAAAATGAACCTGGTATTAAGATCGTTGATTAAATAAGGTATGGCCGCTTTATATTATGTTCTTTAGCCAGTACACTAGTATAAAATTTAGTACTAAATCTTACTCAATGTGAAAGTTAGTTAGATGATCATTAGAAATGGTGGCAGATACGACTGCTGCTTGTGGATCTAGCGATATCAGGGGCACAGCCAGCTGCCTACGGTAGATCCCATCCACTACTAGTTTTACCTAAATGATAGGGATTTTTGATGGAGTACGCAGGTAGATATATAGGTAACAAGAGAGTGGCAAACAAGCATGGCCGCCTTATCATAAACGGTTATCGTAGCCTAAAGATGCTACATCATTATGCGTTGCCATTTCCAAGAAAGTTTGAAAGTTTTGTTGAAAGCCTAAGTCCGACGCTCTCACTTACCATATGAAACACAAGAGCGTTGTTTCAAGCTGGTATTCTGTAAGAGGCTACTAAGGTTAGTAGTCGAGCCGACAAAAATTAATGAGATACAAACTTAGAAGAGCGCAGACGTCTATGACGTACATAATTATACCTATCTACATGATATTCTCGTGATAACTTTGGAGCTGTATCGCTGATCAATGAACAGAGTGATTTACCGGGCTAGCAACTACAGCACCAGTTCCACAGCTTTATTAGTTTAAAAAGCACGTGTTTATTAATAGTTTATAATATTATGCAATAATGATATTAAGGTTGTCCGTTGTTACTAAAGATGTTAAATTTTTTAGACGTTATTTTTTGTTTCTTTATAAAAATGTCTCGTAACACATTTGTGTTTCTATATATGACTACGCACGTGATGTAATAGTTCAGAGACCTACGGTGGTTTAGATATCGAGTATAGTGGGTTCATTTCTCACACATAACCACTATTCCCGCGATCCACAATTAATTGTCCCGATACTAAGCACGTGATAGTACTACCTCTGCAGTCTGGGTGTATTTTGTGGGGATTATACCCTGTGTGGGATGTTATCCTCGCAAATGTTTGTTTTATTGATAATAGACAAATAGACAAATCATTTAATTATGTTGAGCAATTAAGGCATTGATTTTGTGATCGGATAATAACAATATTCTTAATCAGTCCTATGTATGAGAGCTATGTTAAACATTCCGCGGTGGCTAAACTTTTTTACTACAACAACGACAAACAAGCATGCGGTTCGTCTGATTGGTACGATGCCTTTAAATACTATAAATAGCTACTATTAACTTGACGGGCCTCATAGCGTAGTCGGTAGTGTAACCGACTTCCGTGCACAAGGTCGTGGGTTCGATTCCCACTCAGTGCAATTATTTGTGTGATGAACACAGATATTTATACTGTATCTGCATGTTTTCTATCTATTATATGTATGTATTTACAATAAAAAAGTAATATATGTATTATATCCGTAATCTGGTACCCATAGCACAAGCGTTAAGCTTAGGTTGGGACCAGATGACGTTATGTGAAAATGTCCGTGAATATTTATTTATCTTCGTGAATATTTACTAGAGATAGCACTGGAGCAACACCCAGCTCAGGGAAAGAAACTAGAGATTGAGATAAAGAATGATGCTTTCATCGTTTCCTGTGGAATACCTGTTCCGTAAATATAATTATTGTACCTACTGTAGCATGACTATTCCAATTGACCAAGTACTGAAGACGCAGGTCACGGGCCTCTAATCTAAATAATAGTTTCAATGCTGGTAACCTTTATCGAGAATGAAGAACAAATGCCATGTGCTTTTGTCAACCGACTTCCATAAAGGAGGAGGTTCTCAATTCGGCTGTATGTTTTTTTTGTGTATTTGTTACGTGATTATTCCGCCGCTTATGAATCGATTTCAATGATTCTTTTTTTGTTTGGTATGTTCTATATCAGAGGTGGTCCCATTTAAATTTTATCAAAGTCGGTCCAGCGGTATTAAAGAAAACAACAAAAATCTAATAAATTGCATTTGGACTTACATCGATGATATTTTCAACCGACTCTCTGGCTCATTGGAGCAGTGCGTTTAGTTGGCATAGCATTACGCCTGTATGCCAACAAAAGGTGTATTACACACCCACGGTTCGCCAGCTATGTTTAAGTCCCACGTAATAGAGGACGAGCCTATTGCCGTACATTGCCTATAATTTTTCTTTTTACGAAAAAGCTCAATAACACTGCTCAGGGATCAGAGCCGCGACATCATGGTCAGCATTCGTACATACTATCGCTGCACCACCGAGGCAGTTTAGTTGGCGTATCCATATTATTGCCTGTACGAGATCAGAATGGCTCTCAAACAACTAAAGAACGGAAAGGCACCGGGAGACGAGGGAATCACCACGGAGCTTCTGAGAGCAGGCGGAAAGCCGGTCTTAAAAGCTCTTCAGAGGCTGTTCAATTCCGTCATTCTAGGGGGCAACGTTCCAGAGTCGTGGACCAGAAACATGGTGGTGCTGTTCTTCAAGAAAGGTGACAGAACCCTCTTGAAGAACTATAGACCCATCCCGCTCTTGTGCCATATCTATAAGTTGTTTTCGAGGGTCATTACAAATCGACACACGCGCAGGCTTGACGACTTCCAGCCTCCCGAACAAGCCGGTTTCCGAAAAGGCTATAGTACCATAGACCACATTCACACGCTACGCCAGATTATACAGAAAACCGAGGAATATAATCGGCCTCTGTGTCTGGCGTTTGTGGACTATGAGAAAGCCTTCGATTCGATCGAAACTTGGGCGGTGCTGCAGTCCCTTCAGCGGTACCAAATTGACTATCGGTACATCGAAGGGCTGAAGTGCTTGTATAGAAACGCCACCATGTCAATCCGTGTTCAGGACAGGAGTACGAAACCGATCCAAATGCAGAGAGGTGTTAGACAGGGAGACGTTATGTCCCCGAAACTCTTCACCGCTGCATTGGAAGATGTCTTCAAGCTCTTGAACTAGACCGGATTCGGCATCAACATCAATGGCGAATACATCACTCACCTTCGATATGCCGACGACATTGTAGTCATGGCAGAATCGCTGGAGGACCTTGGCATCATGCTCAATGATCTCAGCAGGGTTTCCCGACTAGTAGGTCTCAAAATGAACATGGACAAGACGAAAGTCATGTCTAATGTCCATGTCATTTCAGCACCGGTCCTAGTCGGGAGTGCGCTTCTCGAAGTTGTCGACCATTATGTCTACCTGGGACAAACAGTCCAGTTAGGTAGGCACAACTTCGAGAAAGAGGTCAATCGACGAATCCAACTCGGCTAGGCAGCGTTCGGGAAGCTAAGGAAGATCTTCTCGTCCAATATTCCGCAATGTCTGAAAACAAAGGTCTACGACCAGTGTGTGTTGCCAGTGATGACATACGGAACAGAGACGTGGTCTTTGAATGTTGGCCTCGTTTCAAGGCTCAAAGTCGCTCAGCGGGCCATGGAGCGGGCTATGCTTGGTATTTCCCTACGTGATCGAATCCGTAATACGGATCTCCGTATGAGAGAGGAGAGGAGAACGAGAGTGACCGACATAGCCCGCCGGGCTGCCATGCTAATGCAATGGCAATGGGCAGGCCACATCGCTCGACGAACCGACAACCGTTGGGGAAGAAAGGTTCTCGAGTGGCGACCACGTATCGGACGGCGCAGCGTAGGACGGCCCCCCACAAGGTGGACCGACGATCTGGTCAAAGCCGTGGGGAGCCGTTGGATGCGGTCAGCACAGGACCGCTCGTTGTGGCGTTCTCTTGGGGAGGCCTATGTCCAGCAGTGGACGTTGAAAGGCTAATGGATGGATGGATGACCCATATTATATGTATATGGGTACGCCAATCTTTCTTCACGGTCTTCGGAAGACTCTCGCTGTTTTCTATTGCACGCCTCATAAGCGAAGCGTTGAGGCGGGTACTACTCTCATTTCTCGCAGAACAGCTGATTTTTCAAACTTCAAATGTCTCTATTTATCAGCACTTGTAAAATAATATATTATATACACACACATATAAATAAAACACTCATGATATATTCGATGGCATTTTTGTTATTTAAACTAGTTAATACACTCTTTAAAAAAGTTCTGTATTGGACGTCCGTGTGCTGTAGGTAATACAATTCAACACGATAACGACCGAAATACTTTACTAACCGAGTTTTTTTTTTCTTTTACTATACAGTATAATTACGAATAGAGCCCATCACTTTTCACGGTCGAATTCGTTGTGGTTTAATTGTTATTAAATAAACAAAAAAATAGTGAATATTAACGCTCGACTCGACACCAAAACCAGCGCTATACCTTATTTCGTGAGAACTACTTCTATAGACTAATATAGAAGTACTTCTTAAAATTAGCGCTAGATGGCGTATAAGAAATGAGAACCACATTAGTAGTTTTTGAAGTTAGCGCTATCTATGTGATTTAACTACTTAGTAAGACCAATACGTTATTAGTTACTTATCAAATAATCAATTTTATTGTGAAAAGGAACATTATGAAGCGTGCACTTAGGATTTTTTCTTTCTCTACTGCGCTTTAGGCGCTCATATTTATCATTTTAAGACTCTTGTGCTCCGAGGAAGGCATGATATGTACCATCTACTCTAACCCACGCACCTATTTTATAAATGACCACTAAAAAGCAAAAAATAAATTATTTTTAAATAAAAAAAAACCGCGTTCAAAAGTTACCTTATAATAACAAAAACAATAGGTAGGTATATATACCTACTTATAATAACATTAACATCATCTTGGCACCGACTTCAAACACATCAGTAGGTGTCTAGCATGGAAATCGTATGTAAATACTAAATTATTTTTTGGTTTTTAGTTCAAAGTAACTTTCGAAGGCAGTCTTTTTTTTATTTAAAAATAATTTATTACTTTTGTTTAAATGTTGAAATACAGTCTCGCTTACTTTTAGGCGATTAGCACACTGCCACGCACCACACAGCGTAGTGCGTGAATGCGTGTTCTAACGTTATTTGGAAGTATCTCCGTTTGTATAGAAAACACGCACAGTTCAACACACAGAAAATGCATCCACGCGCGTTTATGCAGATCACGCGCCTATAAGCGGAAAAACATGCAACCACGCGCGTGGGTGCGGGGCAAGACGCAAGGTATGGCACACCGAGTCCCGCCCGCCGCAGTGCCACAGCCAACAGCATTGAATGAAATGATTTAGAGCCGCCGTAAATCCACAAAACGCAACAACGCGCGTAAGTGCGTAAAAAAACCCGCACGATGATGCAGATCTGCACTCGCGCAAGTACGCGCGTAGATGCGTCGGCAAGCAACATGCAGCGTGGTGCGTGGCAGTGTGTTAATCGCCTTAAGTTCACAAATTATCTATGATATTACAGGAATAATAAAATAAATACCATCCAATATCTTGACTTGTCATAAGTAATATCTATATAAATTAATTATAATTATTAATTAAATGCACCGTTGCCGTGTGGGGCCGGCACCAAGAATAGCTCCACCCCGTCTTTTCCTATGGGAGTCGTAAAAGTCGACTAAGGGATTACCGGGGGACCGGGCAGCAGCGTTCCCCTGTGTACTAAAAACATCCACTGCGATCGCCAACCCGCCTGCCAAGCGTGGCGATTATGGTAAAACCCCCCCATTTTTGGGGAAGCTTATGTCCAGCAGTGGACGACGAAAGGCTGATGGATGGATGGAATTATTAATTATGTTACTCGATGTAGTATATATTAAAGTATATTTTTTAATTTATCGAAATAATAGTAAATGTTATTTGAATTTAATTATGGAATTCTTCAATAAAATTCGTTAATACGAATCCTCTTGTTGGTCCAATGCCACATGCCATCTGATATAATTGTAGATAACTGATTTACACATCACTATGTATCTTAAAACTAAACCTAGGTTCGAATCTGGAGATAAAAATGGACTTTATGTACAGGAACGTCTTAATATTACAACAGTTTAACAAATTAAAACAAAAGGGTAAAGGTTACAAAAGGGTTACAACTCTAACTCCGTATTTTGTGACTCATTTTTATTGCACTTCTAGCCTGAGTGTATTCGGATATTTCCTCAAAAGAGATTTTGACAACCCTCCTGAGTGGCAGGGCCTGTCCAATTACCTACAGCCACTAGCCTAGCCATGTAGTAAAGAAAGCTTTGGCACGTCAGCTACCACTTGTCCCACCCCTCTCTACGCACGGGAGTCGTAAGAGCCGACTGAGGGAATACCGGAGCAGTGGGCAGCAGCACTCCCTCGAGTATTAACAACATCCACTGCGATCGCTAACCCGCCTGCCAAGCGTGGCGATTACGGCATTATCCCCCATGACGGGACCGTTCGTTGTGGCGTTCTCTTGGGGAGGCTTATGTCCAGCAGTGGACGTTGAAAGGCTGATGGATGGATGGATGAATGGATTTAGGGTTGTCAATGCCAAAAAAATCCTAAAATATGTATACAGAAATATCTTCTTAGCTACATTGGGAACAACAATGGAAATTTTCAGAATATAAATACACCACTAAATTTCTATAAAAAAAATGTCATCAGACGGGAACTATCCATTTTCCGGGATAAAAAATATATTTATGTCCCTTTCTGGGTTCTGAACTTATATTATATGTTAAATTTCATGGTGTTCGGTAAGTAGTTATGAAATCAAACCGTAACAAGAAACGCATTTAAATATTAGTAAGGATGTAGGTCTTTTTTTGCTCAATAGTTATAAATGTACAATTTTGCATACATTATAGTCAGGAGTACAAAGAACTTAAGCTATTTATCCCGGAAATTGTGGATTCCTGTTCCTATTTATTAAATAGAGAGTACGTCACTTTATGGCCTCTCGTAATTCACGGAATTACGTAATCCACTAACATTTATCCGGAATGAAATGTCCTGTGTAGCTGGATTAGCTAATAAACTATTTGTGTGCCAAATTTCATCTATAACTGTTCAGCCATTTTTACGTTATTGAGTAACGACCATCCAAACATACTTGGCGGATAACTTTTACATTTATAATTTTAGTAGGTAGGTAACTTTTGCCGCGGGCATAAAACTTAGTCTGAAATAATTTATTCAAATAACAAATTAGCATTGAAAGCACGTGTTACAAATTTTACATCAGACCAAAGATGCGAATACCAGTTAGTGTGAAAATTGCCTATAATACAAAAAGCTTATAAAACACTTATTACCTAATTAATTTTATATCATATAGTTTTAATACCAGTTCCTATAAGCTAAAAGTGATTTAATTATTCGTTTATATAATGTGTCATAGCTACCTATTTTACTTCATAGCAAAAATGCTAGAGAACCTTGCTTATCCCAGCATGAATGGGCTGGCTTGACAGGGGAAGTACCACCCTCTCACAGAAGATCAGCGTGGTAGGCACTCCTACCGTTGTGTTCGTATGGTAAGTGATGCCCAAACTCCCTACCGATCCTCTCCTTATTATCCCTCCTATCCTCTCATTAGTATCTTTCCTATCATCTCCATGTTATCCTTCCTCTCCACCTTATATCCTTTTTCATCCAGATGGTGGTGCAAGTCTATAGGTATTAACTGCTTACCATCACGTGGCCATATCATATCATAAATCTACCGGCAATGCACTACACATTGTTTGACTGTCCATTTTTCTTCGCTAGAAAGAAATGTTCCGTGAGATACTTAATAAAGTATGTGTCATAAATCGACTTTGAAAGGAAACCCAAGCTGATGACCCTGGCCGGTATGAGCCATTGCAGAGGAGCGCTCGACCAAAATTCGTGATAAGAAAAATATTTAAAAAGTAACGAATTATTTTTTAGTTAAAAAAGCACCCTGCCCTGGGCACAATTCCGGCATAGCAAAAGACTTTACAAACATATAAATATTATAATTGACGAACACAAAGTAAACACAGACTGAACAATAATTTATGAATCACATAAAACAAATCCTGTCTGGAAATCTAGACGACAATATTTATCACAAAAGATGAACTAGATAAAAATCTAGACGAGTCTTGGCTTTGCACAAAAACAGTTCCTACAAGCATGCATTCTATATTATCACTTTACTGTTCATAATACTAAAATTGTATATATTATTTGCAATTTGTCATGCCATTTATTTAAAACATTATTTTTAAGGAAAAGGGCCAATAGCGAGCAGTTTTCGAACCTGCATATTATCTGCGCAGAGATGCTTTAGCCACAATCATACTTAGTTCAAAGACTCCAAATTCCATACCTTATAGCTTATTCACCTATTTCCGCAAAAAGATAGTTCTAATTGTAATTTACTCTTTACTTGGTTGAAGATAAATAAGAATAGTATGTACATTCTTATAACTAAGTTAATTTTATTAAAATCAATTAAATAGAAAAGATATCTACGGATGTCTGTATTTGCAGCATACTTATCTATTATTATTAACTGCCAATTTGAAAGAATTTTTAGTATAGTTTTTTATAACGCGCAGCTAGAATTTCAAGCATCTTTCCTTAAACGAAAATGAATTATTCTTTGTTGTAGATTACTTTGGTGAATATTATATTTAATTGTAAATGGTGTTCACCAAATAAATATTATAAAATAGAAATAGGCCATAGATTTTTATTGTAAAATGTTATTCTGTTATGAGAAGTACGAAAATTTAAAATAGCTACGAGCAGGGCTTGAACCTTTTATTGTTCCAAATGCTCTGCCAACTGACCTATCGAATTTTAGTATTAGTGATTATATAGTTTATATATTATTATAATTTTAGATGATAATGATGTCATAAAGTTTAAAGTGTTAATAAAAAAACAATTAATTAATTAATTTATAATCCATTTATTTGTTTCTGCATAATTAATCCTGATGGTTAAAACTGCCGGGTAAATGATACGCATTGGTCATACAATTTTAATTCATATTATCTGATTTGCAATTTTACCCGATATTTTTTATAAAACGTAAGTTAATATAAAAAAGAAACAATTACTTACAAAAGTGAATCCAACACCAAGTCCCACTACATATCCCCAACCTCCGTCGGGGGGTACCATGCCTTTCTTACATTTTCTACCACTTTCTTCAATATGAGCGAAAGCTTCATCCATTTTATTTAGACCACGACAACCACAATTATATATTGGAAAAATAAAAAATATATAGGTAAACAATAAATCCCTCAATAGAATATCATGTGTATACAACAGACTACGACGACATCGTCGGTTGACAACAGTATGCTACGCACGTCCTTACAGCACTGATACAGCCATTAAATAAAGTTAGATGAACGTTAAGTATTATCATATCATTTAAAACCATTAATACTTTTTTAAGTTATCACCGCACATTTTGGACGCAAGTAATCGCAAACGGGTTTAATTTTTTATATAACTTAGTATACATTTAGTCTGGGTTCTATTATATGTATGTATTTACAAAAAAAAGTAATATAAGTATTATATCCGTAATCTAGTACCCATAGCACAAGTGTTAAGCTTAGTTTGGGACCAGAGGACGTTGTGTGAAATGTCCGTGAATATTTATTTTTATTTTATTTTTTTATTTAAATATTACCTAGTCAATATCTTAAAATAGGTTCATTCATTTGGACAAATTATGATTGCGGTAGGGGTATTCTCACATATTTCAAACTTGCAGTTATTAGTATTAAAAAATATATGTACCTAAACGGTCTACATAAAACGAAAAGTTGTATTATAAATGAATTTCAAATTTGAGTTGTGGTACCTTGTTATTTATATATTTCTTGTACTTTGAATCTGTTTTACTTCATTTTAATAAGTCTTTTAAACAGTCCGCATACTCTCTTATCCGAAATCTATATGTCATTGAAGCTAGCGCAGGTCATATTTTTGCAATAAATCGATTTATTTATTGTTATTTTAAGCCGTAAAAGTTGATAAAAGTAATCTCTGTCTTTAGTCACTTTATCACATTGACATCGATATAATATGAAACCTAAGCAATAAACTGCAGTTTTTTTAATACAAAACTGCACTTCCCTGTATTACGAAACTAAAACTGTTGTCATGCATTATACTGACATCAGTATGTATTAAAATATAGAATAGCATTTTTTCTTTTGGTAGCGCATAGATTTATTGATTTTCTCACTAGAAAATAAAGTTATGTGTTTATGTATATTTAGAATATATAGTTTTAAGCCAATTATATACTCGTACCAACCTACATTAATCAATGTCTATAGCATTATTCTAAGACTACCTATAGGTACATAATAAAATAGTTAAATTATATAGGTGGGCGTGTGTGCATGTTTTTTGTTTGTAAGCTCTGAAATTGTGTTTATCACACAAATACTTTTGCACGGGAGTCAGTTACACTACCGACTACGCCATGAGGACCGTCAAAATTTTTACTTCTATCTTATTTTATTATTTTGTTTTTTTTTTTAAACTAGTAGGTATGTTGTACGTTATTTAATTAAGCGTCGTTGCTTGAATATTTAAATGAAGGACACGATTAACTGTAGTCCACGACTTTTCCTGTACGACAAAGTGTCAAGACAATGGGGACGGCTGGCACGAAGTCGTATAACGATAAAAAAATCGTTACTATCTATTCGTGCGGCAAACCAACTACTTAGTCACTATAAAAATATCGTCGACGACACAATGACGACAAACAGCTATGTAAAATGCAGTCGTTCTGCGATAAATTCATACACAGACTTAGTGGGAACGGGGCCTAAGTTGTACCTCAATGATATCTGGCCCCACGATTATAATAAGTTACACCTAGTGGCAAAAAACTGAACTACTTGGTCATGCAAGTAAACAAAAATAATAAGTGGGCAATTTACCGACTATAATCGCAGAAAAAATAAAGTCTCTTGCAATGTTGTCATTAATTTATTGTTACTCATTCGTAAGCCAATTCAAAATAGAATATTATGATATCATTATTGTTTGGATCCATATCTATTTTTAATGTATTTACAAATTATTTAATCATAATGAAACAAAAAATAATTCTAGATTATGTAATTAATTTTGGATTGACCAAGTGCTACTGCGAAAAATTGCTAAATCGTTCCGGGACGACTTAGGTATTTTAGACTTTGGTAATATTATAGAATTTTAATTTAATTAATCATACTTAGAGCCAAGGTAGAGTCTTGCTTGAACACTTCATCTCCTCACTCCTGAGTACATATTCAATGCCAACCAACAGTTATCAAGAAAATTAAAAAAGGATCTATAAGCCGACTATGAAATTAAAAATAAGTTTATACAAATACGAAGTAGAAGCCAGAGAAATGTGAAATGAACGGAGGACGGCACCTTTATTATATTTTCATTAAATATATATAGAAAAACAACGCAGAACAATAAAAAAAAGAAAAACTAATAGAACGATCTCTTCCTGTGTAATGCATGATAACTTTTATTGAAATTAAACGTACTAACCGACTTCAAAAAAGGAGGAGGTTATATTCGGATCTTTATACATATATAGACGAATAGCAAAATATTTTTTTTTGTTCTAAAGGGGTTTATAGCAACGACTTCAAACACATCAGCAGGTGTCTCGCACGGGAATCGTATGTAAATACCAATTATTATTTGCTTTTTAGTACCTGAGTGTTTTATGAATGCGGTTTTTTTCTTCTCTAATTAATTTATAGTTTCAATTTAAAATAAGTTGCATTAAGAATTATTTAACTTTAGATTGTCTAAATTCGAAATCGATATCGCAAGACAACCCTGATTATCATTTTTAAATGCTATTGTTTATATCTTGCGTAAATTAATAAATATATATATATATTGCCATGCCGGCGCCATTGTACTGAAATAAGTAACTAATAATGTATTGGTCTCACAAAGTAGTTTTCAATAAACCACATAGATAGCGCTAATTTCAAAAAGTACCTTCTCATCATCTTATACTCCATCTAGCGCTAATTTTAAGAAGTATTACTATAATGGTCTATAGAAGTAGTTCTCACGAAATAAGGTATAGCGCTGGTTTTAGTGTCGAGTCGAGCATAAATATTCACTATTTATTAGAATTCCGTAGCCAAATGGCCAAAAATGGAACCCTTATGGATTCATCATGTTTGTCTGTCTGTCTGTCCGTCCGTATGTCACAGCCACTTTTTTCCGAAACTATTTGACTATGCTGTTGAAACTTGGTAAGTAGATGTATTCTGTGAACCGCATTAAGATTTTTACACAAAAATAAAACAATAAATTTTGGGGGTTCCCCAAACTTAGAACTGAAACTCAAATTTCTTTTTTCATCAAAGGGTATCTATGGGGTCTTCAAAAATGATATTCAGGTTTCTATTCAATTTTTTTTCTAAACTGAATAGTTTGTGCGAGATACACTTCGAAAGTGGTAAAATGTCTATGTAACTTGACATGAATGAGACAGAAGACTGTGAGTTACTTTCGATACATCAAGCGTGTCTGGAATTATTGATAATCCGATTTATTTAACCGGAATTGTTACATTTAGTTAGTCTGCGACTGTACACCACCTGTGTGAAGCCGAGGTGGGCATAAATAGTATAACACGTCTTTCAGGATTTTAGAAAATATTCATGTAAAAAAAATATGGCAGTACGAAGTTAGCCGGGTCAGCTAATTATAAATAAATATTCACAGACATTTCACACCCAAACTAAGCTTAATGCTTGTGCTATGGGTACCAGATTACGGATATAATACATATTATATTACTTTTTTTTTGTAAATACATACATATATAGTATAAAACAGCCAGACGCAATACAAATATCTGTATTCATCACACAAATAATTGTCCTGAGTGGGAATAGAACCCACGACCTCGTGCACGGAAGTCGGTTACACTACCGACTACGCCACGAGGCCCGTCACCCTAAATCAATAGGCGCCCAATGTAGCTTCTTTGGAAGCGAGAGAACTGGTCATTATATGGTCGCACTTAACCATCTCAGTAGAAGTGGTCACCTTTTCGCAAAGAGAAAAAAATGGCATTCTACCCTTTCCCGCTTTGAAGTTTGCATAGCCATGAAACAAAGCCAAGGTCATACTACAGCGCTGCTCTTCCCAATAAGGATCGTAAAGCGGCGTGTGCGCCACTTCTTCCAATCAATTGCCATAGTATTAGCTTTCCTTTTACTTTGGTATTAATGTGTCCTGCACTTAGTTTCATGAACAAAAAAGGCTTGTACGAAACACTGCACATCCTAATATGTAAAGAAGTACCTAGGCATCTGCAGCAGAGATGTTATATATGAAATTTAGGATTTAGATACAGATACGGATATAGGAATAATATTATACCGGTTTCGGATACGGAATAACACATGGAACGTGGACATTAAATAATTTCAGATTATCCGCTAGTTTCGGATAGTTTTGGCTATGAAAGTTATTAAAGTACTAATATCGCTATTAAAAAATAGTGGTTGGCAGTAGAAGGGTGAAAATATAGGGTTATATGTGTTTTTAATGCCAAATCATAAAAAAATAAAAATAAATAATTGTGTCTAAAAAATAAAAATAACATTTATGGGGTGGACCACCCTTATCACTTAGGGGTATGAAACAGTTCACCCTATTCTCAGATCTACTGAATATACACACAAATTTTATAAGAATCGATCAAGCCGTTTTAGGGGAGAATGGCGACAAACACCGTGACACGAGAATTTTATATGTTAGATCCATCCATCAGCCTTTTAAGGGTCTACAATACCTCAGCCAGAATTCAAATTTTGCACCCCCTTTTACCGCGCAAACTCGCTCTCTATCCTGCTCGCACAGTTAGTGTTAGGTCACGCGAGGTCAAAACGATTTCTTAGAGTAAAGTACACTTTTGTCGGACTAGCTAATTAAATTACAAAATATAATATTTAACGTAAAATGTTGTTTTGCTTTTCAATGTAGTAATGTTATAAGATTCTAGTCAAGTGG
Source organism: Leucoma salicis (assembly GCA_948253155.1). NCBI lineage: Eukaryota > Metazoa > Arthropoda > Insecta > Lepidoptera > Erebidae > Leucoma > Leucoma salicis. The sequence goes on along the minus strand of OX411807.1, from coordinate 10,224,475 downwards.
TAGATACCATTGCACTGTGGGTCCGAGCATTGATTAGCAGCAAATTTTCGCTTTGTACCTATGTAATAATAAGCGGCCCGTCCCGGCTTCGCATGAGTGGACATTTATTTTTTAAACGTTTTGGGATAAACGTTGAGTAAATGTATGTATTTTTATACAGGATATAAGTTTTTTTCATATTACTACTAGCAAACCCGGCGAACTCCGTTTCGCCACCAGATGGCTTCGTTTTATGTAACATTTCGTTTGGTGATTAAAAGATGAAAAAAAATTTTTTTTTGGTTTTATATTGGAAAAGGAAAAATTTTATTTCATTTCACAACAGTAATGAATTCATTTCGATTACAAAAATGAAGTGTTATTTAGTTGAAATTCTCTAAGTAAATGAAAGTGAATCCAAAGTAAATACTGAATCGAAGCGTTATACGTGTCCGCAAATTATCCGTTTCATTGAAATGCTCTTTGGTAAACCACATTTTTTGTTTTTTGGTCTGACGTTAACACAAACAAAGCGGATGGTTTCCCAACTCGTGAACACGCAACGTATAGCCGCCCATGTGAAAAACAATGATTTTCTAAATTTATCCCGCAAACACTAAGCGATTGGCCTTGCGACTTGTTAATTGTCATTGCGAACGCAAGGCGAACTGGAAATTGCAATCGTTTGAAGTCAAACGGAAGATCAGTCGGAATCATTGGTATTCGAGGAATACATACATTTTCACCTGCGTACTTTCCGTTAATAATGGTTGCCTCAATCAAATTCGGCATAAGTATTTTTACCGAAAGTCGAGTACCGTTGCAAAGTCGCGGTGGATTCAAATTACGCAATATCATAATAACTGTACCAACTTTGAGTTGCAAGTTATGTGGTGGAAATCCTGGTAACTCCAGAGAGTTCAAAAACTCCGTTGGATAATTTACTACATCATCGGGATTTGTTATGGAATCAACGGATTTGTATGTCACCAAATAGCCAGCAATTTTTGATTGAATGGTGAAATTCAGTGCGTGTACATTATTATTCTTTGTGGCAAGAATTTCTCGTTGACTTAACCAAGCATAATTCTGATAATTCTCACTAATGTTTGGGAAAACATTTTCAATAAGAGCTAATTGAGAGTCTACAAATCGACTTTGATCATTTTGAAGTTGAACTCTCATATTAGTGGTTAGCGATAATGTTTTTAAGTTATTCCATAAAGGTGATGCCTTCAGGCAAGCATTCAATTCATCTGCAGGCGTTCCACGGGGAATTACTGGCAACGTCTGCCTGAAATCGCCTGCCAACAATATCATCAAGCCGCCAAAGATGTTGTTATTTCGCCGAAGATCCTTCAGTGTAAAGTTAAGTGCTTCAAGTGATTTCTTATGTGCCATTGTGCACTCATCCCAAACAATGAGCTTGCGTTGCATCAACAATTTTCCCATTGCACTGGATCGGGAAATATTGCATGTTGGAGTATCAATTGTGTTTAAATTGAGTGGCAACTTAAGCGCAGAATGTGCAGTACGACCGCCATCTAGAAGAGTCGCCGCAATTCCAGATGATGCTAACGCCAAAGCTATGTCACATCTTGATCGAATAGTGGCCAAAATCAATGAAATGACAAATGTTTTCCCTGTTCCTCCAGGTGCGTCCAGGAAGAATAGACCACCAGTATTATTGTCCACCGCTTGCATTAATGTTTCGTATACTTGTTTTTGCTGTTCATTCAGCAATGGCACATTATTTCGAACGAATTCCTGCAATGTATCAACATTGTATTGCAGCTCTCGATTTAATTCTTGGTTGAATGCATCGTGCATCGATCGATTTGGCGCAATCATTCCTACTTCAATCAGTAGCTTGTTTGCAATAGTCAAGCATTGATCCTCAATCAGAATCAATCCTTCATTGTAGATTTCATAGGTTATTTGGATATCAGGATTATTCGTTTGAATGCGCAAGCGATGCAAGATATCTTCACATATGTCGTCTTTGTATTTGTTCCATAACTGAATTGGTTGTGAAGGAAAACATGTGGTGATGATAATTGCGAATAGCGTTCGTATTTGGTACGCATTTGATGAAACAACTGAATCCGCAAGTGTTAAATCCCAATGAGAATCGTTCTCCAGCAAACCCAATAGTTGACATGCTTCTCGATATGTTTGGCATTGGTGGCCATTCACAGTTTTCAAATGCGCAAATGATTTTGGTCCACGTACATTTACCAACAGCAGTCGCAAATAAAAACATTCATCATTTCTAGGATGAACAGTATACATGCGACCTAGTGCATCAGTGGAAAACACCTGTGGCCAATCTGGAACTGGGGTTCCTTGTTTGCGACGTTGGAATTTCTTTGTTGATTGATTCCAAGTGTAATATTTGGGCATTTCAACGTACATCAGCGTCGCTGCGAATGGATCTGCTTCACACATTGCAAAGAAGCTAGTCAATGTTGCCGATGGTGGTCTCTCAGCTCGTTGTGCCACATTAGCCTCAGTGAAGTAAACTCTTTGGCCATTTTCCAAATGCACTGCTAAATGTACAACTGTGGGATATCTTTCATGAATTTGAAATGACAATAATCGCCACAGTGCTTCATTAGTACTGACGTATCTGCCCATTTGGAAGTTGCTGATTTCGTCATTCGCATTTTCCGACGCAATACCAAACACAGCCATGTGACGTACTTGCACAAATATTTGATTGATTTGGCCGAATGACAACTCTCAACGTTTGCATGTGTTTCGAAAATTCGTGATAGCAGCGGACAATATGGTACAATGAATTCATTTCCGATCTCAATCTCTTGATTTTGAACTTTAACTTTGATAGTTCGACCATTATCTTCTTTTGAACGCCGACGATAAACTTATCCAGTTTATCCATCGTTCCCTGTGACTGTTTCAGCAACTAACGGTCGCGGATATCGTTTTGTGCACTTTCCATCAGCCATGCAAGGCGATAATGGATTTAATGCACCGCACGGTCCATGCACCATCTGTGTCGTCACAATGTCGTGTAGATGGGGATCAGTGACTGGATCAGGAATTTCAGCTGATATGATGTCATCCACTCATTTGAATGTAATTTGTTCAGCAACCAAATTAGGATATGAGCATGCGGTAGTCCACGCTTCTGCCATTCCACCGAGTACATATAACAACGTGTGTCACCAAAAACTCGATACTTAGTAAGCACATCCATCATAACCTTGAGTTTTTGCTGAAATACTCTGGCGATTATGTCATGGCGATCTTGCGGTTTTTGGCCCGGTTCCAACTCACGTTCAATTTCCGTCCACTTCGGATTGCATGTGAACGTAATAAATAAATCCGGAGTTCCATAATTTCGCACGTACGTCATAGCGTCTTGAGCGTATTCGTGCATGTGGCGTGGGCTTCCGATATAAGATGGGAGAATCGTCAGACGTCCAATAATCTGAACATCACCATCTGAATGAATAGCATCACGCAAGTGTATATAGTCCTCAGATCGTAGCTTTGCCTGATTGAATCGGATGAACGCTAAACGTTCGGTCTCGACTTTGACATACATGTCGACAGCGAATTGCTGGAATAGCCGACGGCACTTCAGAATGACATTCTCCTTATGTGTACGAATCATCATACGATACGCATAGTAATTAATTGCGCTTAGATTTTTATTCGTTGATACGCCTGAAAATGCAAAATTAAATGAAATGTTAATGAAAACCAATAATAGCAATAATAGCAATAATTAGTGTGTGAATATTTTACCTGTAATTGGATCGACCTTCTTCAACGTGATGTCGTATCCGTCTTGCCCTTGCCAATAAATGATTGGATATTGTAACGCATCGTACAAACGATGTGTCTCGTTTACACGATGCATGATATTGCTTCTTCGCTGAATGACAATGTCTCTCGATTTAGTTGGATCGCCAACAATAATTGCAGCAACATCATTAACGGTGGGTGCATTTAATCTTCGCACATGTTCACCTGTTGGGGTACAATCCGCTCTTATGACAAATTTGTGCGTATCCGATGGCATTCGTTCCAATGCTGTTTTGAACATATTAACCACAGCATTATTAGCGTGAAAAAATGCTTGCAACTGTTCAATAATTCGTCTCTTTAACTGTTGTGTTCCCTGTATATTGCACCGCACATTCAGCTGATCCACCATCGACGAAATGAAATATATTTGCAGAAATTGATGCGGTTCATCTGGTGTTGGCACCATTGAACCATGCAAATGATATATTTGTCCTTGTATCTGTAATTGCAAACAATCATTTGTTGAAGAATACGGTGTAACTTCTGATCGTGTGATGGTGTAGTGTGTGGTGTATATGTAGTTGTTATGTGTTGCAATTCATTGTATTGGTGTGAGTGATTGGTTATGTGTGTTGTATCTTTTACCTTGCAAGTTGGCATGAAGCCGCCTTCTCGAATGATATTAGCTCCAAAGGAAGTCATGCGAAAGCAGTTATTGTATTCAAGGATGTGTTGAAGAAAACAGCTGGAATCGGGATCACTTCCATCGAACAATGGTTTCAGTAGCTGTGGTAGTGTAAGTAAGAAACTCTCTTTTGAACTTTAACGCATTGCAATATCGGCATATAGTCGTCATTGTTCCAATATCTAAATTTTCATCATCACTGTAGTTCGCAGTGGGATCATATTGGAATGCCAAGCGATTGTATGATGCCAATGATCTTCGTGTGCTCACGCGTTGTCTCAATCGGGCATTTTCTCTTATTATATTTTGTCTTTCTTCGCTTAAGTTCTGTGAATACACTTGTTGCTGGCTTGCATGTCTTGTGCGGCGGCCGATGTTCGCACGTCGTCCTCTAGGCATTTTGGACTATGGACAGAGTGGTGAATTTAACCTCAAATGCACGATCCACATAATTTACACACTTCAACTTACCACCTCAAAGACAAATGCCTGCTGTTGAAATTGAATAAAAATTTGCACAATAAACGTGATTTATTTGATGGTTTCCAATTGAAATGTTAGGAAACGAATAACTTATTTTTTTTACTTTTTTTTCACAATTTCACAGTAAACACAATACCGGTTTGTCACATAAAATTAACTGAGCAGAGAACAATGAGTAGCTGTTAAACAATGTATCACGCACCGGCGCCATCTACTTAAAATATTGGTTTGTAGTACATGCTATGTATCAGAGATGGCGCTGTATGTGAAAAAAGATTTTCCCGCTTTTCTGTTGAAATTTTTCCTGAATTTCCTTTGCTATAAACCTCACGGAGCCCGAGACCTTTCCAACAATTGCAAAACCGTGGAAATCGGTTCGTGCGTTCTGGAGTTATAGCGTCAGGAAGGAAAACCCGACTTATTTTTATATAGTAGAAGATTATTTTTCTTATAAAATTTTATATTTTTATCCATCAACCTACATTATTGACGTTTTAGTAGGGATCCTTATTGTTTTTATAAATGAATATAGCCTATGTTATGTAATGTCTATGCCTATGCAATAGGACTCTCCTGTGGAGACCATAGAGCGTCGTGGCGGTCTGAGCAATCTGCGGCTATCGCTCGGTGTCGTGCGAGGCCGGAGGAGGGAGTTTCCCACCAAGTCAAATCAGCGCATGGTGGAGTAACGCTCGCCGCGCCATCATCGGCATACAGCTGGAGACTCCTCGGGCCGGTATTCGCACCGTACTCTAGCCAATTTTAGAGGAATAAGCGGGGCGGTAGCAGGGAGTCGTCTCCTTCCGACTGGTGCAGGTGCTGTCGGGGCACGGCTGCTTCGGCAAGTACCTTTACAAGGTCGCTAGGAGGGAGGAGATTCCCTGTTGCCATCACTGCGACTGCAGCGAGGACTCAGCGCAGCACACGCTCAAGTGGTGTCCAGCCTGGGCTGAGCAGCGCCGTAATCTCGTTGCAATCATTGGAGAGGACCTGTCACTGCTGGCTGTTGTCCAAGCTATGGTCGGCAGCTATAGGTATTGGACCGCAGTCGCTGCCTTCTGCGAGAATGTTATCTCGCGGAAGGAGGCGCGGCAAAGGCTAATCTCTTCTCTGTCCCGACCGGCCGCCAGGCCCAGATGCGCGGGGACGTCACTCAGAGAAAAATTAGCTTGCCACCGCGCGGACCACTGAAGAGAATCTAGCGGTACCAATGGTCCACCGAGTACGGGTAGGTAAGGGCGCAGGGCGGGTCTTAGTGGGTGAGAGCCCCACACTACCCCCTTTGTACATTTTTTTGTTTGTAGGGATTTTATACCGACTAAAAAAAATTGGTATTTTTATATATATTTTTAGCATTCGACATGCTTTATTACCTACGTTAATCACAGACGTTAAGTTTGAATGTGTTATCGAAATTAGCAGTCAGGAGCAATTGTCACGATTACTGAATTGGCAAAGCATCTGGACGGTATCCAGGAGATGCAGGTTCATATCCTGCTCGTGACTGTTATTTACGACTTCACATTTTCACACTTTGTGATTAAGAAAAAAATGGTTAGTATTAACAACTGATTAGGTTATCCTTGTGCAAGCAGAGATAGGTAGGTACTTATTTACACTTTGTTGTTTATGTGTTCAAATTATTGTTTATGCCAACTCAGGTCTCGGCTCGGATCTTATTACCGATTATTGCGTATCTCACATAAAAACTACTGAAATAATAAATATTTTTACGCCGCGTTCTGTGCTTAAATGTAGCGATACGGCCTTCTTTTGCGAGCTCCGAAGAGAGACTGAGCTATTATCTATGGACTGAGCGGAGGGTCGAGCGGCAGGGCACATGGCTATTTAACACGACAGTTTAGGTATTTCCTTTTTACACTAAAAATAATGGTTATTTCTAAAATTTAAAACGCATGCAGGCCTTATGTTTAGATCATTAAATTTTCAAAATTTCTTGATCTAATTTTAAAGTATTTATTGAGTATTTCATCTTTATTTAATTATTTAGAGGTAACTTTGTAATTTTTTTTTATCGAGAAAATTTTATGTAATCGTGTTTTCACCACGCATAAACCTTAGTTTATGTCTTCAACTTTACTATATATTTATTACATATTTATTAGTTCAGTATTTTACAAAATATTTGGATAAAAAAAAGGCGGTTTCACTTATCAAGGGGCCTTAACGTCCGCTGCTGGACATAGGCCTCCCCAAGAATGGGGGATAGTGCCGTAATCTCCACGCTTGGCAGACGGGTTGGCGATCGCAGTGGATGTTGTTAATACCTATTCGAAGGAGTGCTGCTGCCCACTCCCCCGGTATTCCCTCAGTCAGCTCTTACCGACTCCCATGGGTGGAGAGGGGTGGGACATTTATAAAGCTGGCCCCACACGGCATGTTAGATAATAGTAAAATATAAAAACTAGTAAATGGATTGTAATATAATCCCACAATCACTACGTTACTACAATAACTAGTTACGACTAAGCAATTATTATTTACAATAATATACAATGCAGGGGATGCGTGTGTCTTGTGTCGGCTCCACCGGGCAAAAACAAAACCTGTTTTTTTTTGTTTAGGCGGGAAAAAATGTACCTAACCACACACCCCGTCGTTCGGGGCAACGAACAGGGTAGTGTGGGGCCCTCACCCACTAAAGAAACCCGCCGTGTGCCGTCTCTCCGCCTGTCTTGACGGACCACTGGTACTGTGTTGGATTACTTCAGTGGTCCGCCGGCGGCTTACCCTTTCGGGTACCCTCTACTGAGCGACGCGTCCGCACACGGAGCGCACCTTCGCGGGAGGCCTTGCGGGTGACGGACGTTCCCCGGTCCATCCACCCGCAGCCTCAGCTAGGGCGGCACGAGGCGCAAGTACTCGCGCCTGCGCCGCCCCAGTCGCTGGCGGCGGTTTTGGTCAGCAGTAGAATCCTCCTCCCTGGCCCTCTCCACCGCTTCCTTCCGCGAGATAACCTCCTCGCAGAAGGCAGCGACCGCGGCCCAATTCCCCTCGCTACCCAGCATCGCTCTGACGACGCTCGGCAGCAAGAGGTCTCCCCCTATTGCCGCGACGAGTTCACGGCGCCGCACAGCCCAACTGGGCAGGACTCCAGCGTGTGCCGGGCCGTGTTCTCGTCGCAGCCGCAATGGTGACAGCCCGGAGTCGCTTCCCTCCTTGCGACTATGTGCAGATATCTGCCGGAGCAACCGTGCCCCGACAGCACCTGCACCAGTTGGAAGGTAAGGACTCCGTGCTGTCGCCTTGCCCACTCCTCCAGCACAGGCTGAAGCGCCCCTACGGTCCAGAGACCGGCTCGGGGCGTTTCCAGCCACACCCTCCACCTAGCCATGGCAGCTCAGCGGGCGTCGCCATGGACCTGGCCACCTCGCTGGGCAGGAGACGACCGCCTTCAGACCGCTCTTGCGACGTCCGCCATTACACCTCGGCGAGCACCTCCGCCTCCAAGTCCCACGGGTGGGTTCCGGCCAACGCGCAGACCGCCTCGGTCGACACCGTGCGGTATCCGCGTATGAGCCTGGACGCAACGACTCTTTGTACTCTCCACAGAAGAGTCCTGTTCGGCGCGTCCAGGGATTCCACCCACACAGGTGCACCGTACAGCACATCGACCGGACGACAAAGCCGTCGGCATGCATTGTTGGGTCCGCCCATATTCAGCATGAGCCGTGCAAGAGCGGACGCTGCGCTGACCAGCTTTGGGGACAATTGGCGGAAGTGCTCACTAAAGCACCATCGCCCGTCCAGCACCAGGCCCAGATACTTAATCTGGGCCTTCACCTCAATGTGGACCCCGTCCACCGTGATCGAGGTGCCAGCAAGTGGCCGACGTCAGGGCCCATGGAGAATTAGGGCCTCCGACTTATCCAGGGCTACCCTAAGCCCCAGCGCCCTGATCCTCCAGACCACATTCAAGGTCCCTAAGGTGGCCAGGAACGCCGCTTCATCGAAGTTTCCGCCCTGGGCCACGACCAGCGTGTCATCCGCATAGCAGATGACCGCCAGCCCGGGGGGAAGCCGACGCCGTAGCACCCAGTCGTAACCGATATCCCACAGGAGCAGCCCTAGAACCGAACCCTGTGGGAGACTACACGACATGGGACTCCTCACAACATCTCCCATGCGGCTCTCATAGAGAACGCTGCGACCCTCTAGATAGTCCGCCACCAGCCGCCTCAGGTATACAGGCACCCCAAGATACCGGAGCGCCTCCCTGATGCAGCTGAATGGCAGACTATTGAATGCGTTGGCGATGTCAAGCGACACTGCCAACAGGACTGTACCGCCAGCGACGACCACCGTGGCCGCTGCCCTCAGGCGCATGATCGCGCTGACCGAACGACCAGCTCGAAAACCGAACTGAGCGTCCGACAGGTCGGGTCCAACCTCGCGTAGGTGCTGAACGATGCGGGCAGCGAGGATGATTCTCTCTAGCAGCGTGCCCGCCTCGTCCAGCAGCACGATGGGCCTGAAGGCCCCGACCGAGTCCGGCGTTCGCGCCGGCTTTGGCAGGAGTACCAGCCTCCCCTCCTTCCAGCAGTCAGGGAACCATCCGGACTCCATGCACGCGTCGAACAGTCCCCTGAGGCGGGGCTCCAGGTGGTCCAGTACCCGGGCGGGTATCCCGTCTGGGCCGGGGGCGGTGTTCTTGGAACGAATCCACGAGACAGCCGCCCCTATTTCCGACACTATAACGGACGGTACATGAGGTCGGCCTCCCGGTCGCTACCTGGCGGTGCCATGACCGGGGACGTATGCTCCGCCCGTCGTGGGAATAGGCCCTCGACCACCTCGGTGAGGAGGCTGGGCTGAAGGGTCTCTGTGAGGGGGGAGCCCTGAGTGCGGAGCTTGTTCAGCGCTGCACGGTACGGGCGATCCCAGGGGTGACGATTGAGACCGTCCAGCATCTCCTGCCTTTTCTCTGTTTTGGCGCGGGAGATGGCCAACTTGAACTGTACGCCTCGTACAGCTGGCCCTCCCGCTCCCCATCGCGGTTGCACTGCCTCCTGCGGGTGTAAGACCTCCGGGCACGAATGCACGCCGCACGGAGGTCCGCCAGCTCCTGGGACCACCAGTAGAGCCCCTTTCTCGGAGGATGACGTCGCACACGGGGCATGGCCGAGTCGCACACCCCCGTAATCGCAGCGTGAAATCGGCCAGCCTCAACATCCACTCCCTCGGTCCAGGGCTGGTGAGGACAGCCACGATTGAACGATGGCTGCCTCCGCCAGTAGGTCCCTATCCAGCCTGCCCACAGCCCACCGCGGGAACGCGGGAGTTCCGCGCGCCGTGTGAGCCCTGCTGGGACCCTGAAGGGACCGGGAGACATCAATCCAGATGTATCGATGATCGGACAAGGTCTCAATTTCCTCCGCATAAACAAAAACCTGACATAATTATGTAGATATATATCACTTAGACATTTGAAACTTTTATATTGGATCAGTTACAGTTACGGAAGCTTTGGATAGGGAGTAAAATATGTAAGTTGTCATCGACATGGTCACGTGACATGTTAATGATAACAGTATAATCTGTTCCTATTAGTATAACTTATTACGCTAGGCCAGCTGTGAATGAAGAAATGAATAATTTTAAATGGGTAATATATATCAATCGACGAATCCAGCTCGGCTGGGCAGCGTTCGGGAAGCTGAGGGAGATCTTCTTGTCCAATATTCTACAGTGTCTGAAGACGAAGGTCTACGACCAGTGTGTGTTACCGGTGATGACTTATGGAACAGAGGCGTGGTCTCTAAATGTTGGCCTTATATCAAGGCTCAAAGTCGCTCAGCGTGCCATGGAGCGGGCTATGCTTGGGATCTCTCTACGTGATAAGATCCGTAATACGGAAATCCGTAGAAGAACGGGAGTAACCGACATAGCCCGCCGGGTCAGCATGCTGAAGTGGCAATGGGCAGGCCACATCGCTCGACGAACTGACAACCGTTGGGGAAGAAAGGTTCTCGAGTGGCGACCGCGTATTGGACGGCGTAGTGTAGGACGGCCTCCCACCAGGTGGACCGATGACCTGGTCAAAGTCGCAGGCATTCGTTGGATGCAGGCGGCACAGGACCGTTCGCTGTGGCGTTCCCTTGGGGAGGCCTATGTCCAGCAGTGGACGATGAAAGGCTGATGGATGGATGGATGATATATATTATATATATTTTTTAAATGAATGAATAGTTTTGTTTTACAAGTTTTAATTTAAGATCAAACAATTAATTTGGATATCCAAAAAAAACAACTATTTGTTTATAGTTTTAAGTTTTCACTTCTGTCGGCAGTCCTCATGATTGCTTTGAATTTTTTTTTATTTCAGATATCGGGTTGTTTCGGTCACGGTTACGGAACTCCATAACATCCCCGATCTGCGGTAACTTTGTTTGAGATTTTTATAGCTTCTCCAAGTTCTTCGTTATGTCAAAAGCTTTATTAAATACCAATGGCTAGGTACTTCTTGATACTTTTTATTGCTATACGCCATTTGTTAATCTCATGACCGCAAATTGAAGATGTCATTATATGTTTTAATTAATGAAACTGGATTCCAAAATCTTATGTAAAAAAATTAAACGTTCTGTCATAAGTGTGATAATAGGTAGGTAAATACTACTGTTTGAGTGTATAAAAAAATATTGTGCAATAATTTAATCTATTGATTATTATTGATGTTGCAATATAGCAGAATATTGTCGCTATATATATATAATATTACGCAATGTAAATTTAGGTGGAGTGTGGGTATACTAAATTCTCGGCTCACCTGACTTTGTCCCTAATTGTTCCGTTCGTAAGGCCTCTGTATACCTGTAACCTTTCTAAAATAATAATAATCTAAAATCTAATAGGGTATAGAATGTTGCTTTCAAACGGACCAGGACTAATGGAGATTAGGGCGAGGAATTCAATAAAAAATAAATATAAACTTTTAAGCTTTATAATTTTATTGATATAGATAAAGTAACACTCATTAAACATTTTAAATTAATATATACAAAAGAAAACTATTTCGATATCACCCATAACTTTATAATGACTGGACAAACTTGGAAGATTTTTGTTGATTTATACCTAGCAGTCCTTTCCCAGCAGTTAGATAGACACAACTTCGAGATTAAGGTCAATCGACGAGTCCAGCTTGGCTGGGCAGCGCTTGGAAAGCTAAAAAGATCTTTTGGTCCAAAATTCCGCAGTGTTTCAAAACGAAGAAAAAAGAAAGAAAGTCGTCACTGACAGACACTGGGTCTGTCAGTGACGACTTTATCAGTGTTCTGAATATTAGCCTGAACACAAAGTTAGAAAGACAGACAAACACTTTAAAAATTTATATTTAGTTAAAATTAACTTATATACTCTCTAATTTACTAAAATAAACTATTTAGTAAAAAGCTATTATTTAAATATTACAAACAGTTTAATTTGATTTATTTGTATTGATTTAGGTACTTTAATTTATACTGTACCTTAAAAGACACTTATAATCAATCTTTATTAAGCCAGTTTGCAAATCATAGCACGTTCCAAATAGCATTTAAATGCCATTTAATTTTCAATGAGTATATTATTCAAAGTTTTATCATAAATTAGTTCTATAAATTACTAGCAGTTACCCGCAACTTCTACTATTTTACCCGCAATTTTATAAAACCATTAAAATATATGATCCCATGTCATGGCGGAGTGGCTTAGATACCGGCCCCGAGTGTTGTGGGTTCAATTCCCACACAGGACAACTCTTTGTGTGATCCACAAATGGTTGTTCTGTTCTCTGGGTGTATTTTATGTCCGTGAAATTATATGTTTGTAAAGTACCCCACGAAACAAAGATTATTCCATAGAGAAGGGTGTTGCCATTTTAAAAAATAAATCATCAAAAATATAAAATAATAATAATTATTCTTAACAAAAGCCTAATGTGCGTTCATATGCCTAAATCAGGGACCTACCAAACCACCTCCTCATTCCCTCCCTATTATTCTAATTGACCTCTTCATCCTCTCCATATATCATCATTCTTCTTCATGTCTTATATCTTTCCTTGTGGTGAATAACACGCGAGGGTTGACGTGGATTTTTCTAGTATCTATAGGCTACGGACTACGGCAACCGCTCAGAGGCAAACTTACCGTCTCACTCATAAAATTAAAGTAAAAAAAAAATCTATGGTTAAATCTATGGTCTCACTCACCATCAAGCCGGTCAGGTATAATTATGTTTTTTTTAAATAAGAATTCGAACAAGATATTTATGACTTTTTTTATTATTGCTAATGGTGGCAGATGAGCCACGGCCCACTTGATAGTACCTGTGTCGATAATTTTCGAAACCAAAAAAAATAATATTAGGATGAAACCCATTGGAAAAGTAAGAAAATATAACAACATTAAAAGGAAAAATAATTTACGGGCGATTTGACGTGGGGAAGGCGGTGGGGGTGAGCTTTTAAGGGTAAAAATCGGTTTATCACGATTTCTGGCAAAACTAAAAGTCCTATCGAAAAAAGTTAACTGGCAAAATTGTAGGCAGTAAAAAGATCTACAATTTTTGTATTAACACTTTTTTTTACATAACCTCAAAATTTATGTGAAAAATCTAAAAAACCGACATTTTGGTTTTTTACTTTTAACTTCCACAAAAAATAATATTTTTTCGCGAAATTTGATGAAAACTTACCTTTTTATATCTCAAACACATTGTAATTTTTTTTGATGCAAAATATTTATTTTTTCCTCTTATTTTGATTAAATATCGAAAAATCACTCTAATTTTCAATTAAAAATTCTCACGTCAAAATATCAGCTTTTTGAAAAAAAACGCACGCAATTTGCTTTTTATACGTTGAAATCTCTACACTGATGGTATAAAAAAAAATATACATTACTATTGAAAATTTTCTCAGAAAATGCAAAAAAGCGAAATATTTTTTTTTTAGCAAAAAAGCGTAATTATTTTTGGTTTGTAAGTAAGAAGTGTTAATGACCAATTAACTGGTCCAATACAAGACCATTTAATTGGTCATTAACACTTCTTCATTAATCAATAATTCGAAAATAATAATCTAATAGCTCAACGATACAAACTCGATTAGTAAAGTATTTCAATTGTTATCGTGTTAACATACATTACCTACAACAAACGGACAACCAAGACAGAACTTTTTTAAACAGTTTTATAATTAGTTTAATAACAAAAATGGCATCAAAAATATCATGAGTGTTAAAAATAGAGTTTTTTCTTGATATGTATGTGTATATATTATTTTGCAAGTGCAATATATGATAAATAGAGACATTTAAAGTTTGAAAAATCTGTTGTTCTGCATGAAACGAGAGTAATACACACCTCAACGCTTCGCTTATGAGGCGTGCAAAAAAACATTAATCAAATCAGTCAAGTCTGTTTTGAGTTTTAGCAAGACTAACGAAAAGCAATTGTTTTTTTATACTTACATATAGGTATGGCACATTGGCAGGATATTTTAGAACGCTACAGATAGTTTCAGATGTTTCTAATGACAGGCTGATGGTATATCTTCAAATGAAATTACAGCCAGATATATAATATGTACAATATATATAATTACAGCGTGATAAACTCGCATTCTGGCTGTAATTTTTCGTAATGTCAGCGGTCACACGGTTCTATACACTCATTACACCAAACATTCTGCGCATCTAAGAATCTCTGCCTATTAGAATTTAAATACTAGAATAATTTAAATTCGTGAATTTTGGCATAAGCGTATTAAATTAAAAACTGGATGTCCTTGTATCAATTCTGAGGTCAAGACAGTAAAAGTATCTTGAACTTTTTTTTATATTACGCGGGCGGCAAACAAGCATACGGCCTAGCTGACGGTGAGCGTTTACCGTGGTCCTTAAACTCTAGCAATATCAGAGGCCTCACGCGTCACTAACTCCATGGGAAAGAGATATAAGGTAAGATGAGGGATAATATGGAAAGGAAAAGGAGTGGGTTTGCGCCTCCAGTGTGAACTACTAAGTGTACTAAGTCTGACTCGACACATGCTCAAGTTCTTTATAAACATAAATGGTGCTATAGCGACGTTTTTTAAAATGTATTTTTTTCGCATCCTACTGCTCCTAGTACTGTGGTACTATTCCACTGTTCTCCTCTCCTAGTGAGAGACACAAAGACCAAAATCCACCAAGCTGTCGAGTAAATATCTCGGGCATATTAAACGGTCAATTTATTACGTATTTTTTCTTCATCAGGCAGTGATAATTAGGGAATAACTAACTCCAATTTCGAAAATACGTACTAACGACCTGCATGCCTAGCTGCCTAGACCTGCCTAGCGAGATCATGATCTCCGACTTCACATTGATCTTGATACTCAATTTATATTTGTTGGTTATTTATATGAGTACACCAACCACCAACCAAGAGGTTGGTTGGTCCATGTATATGAAGATAAGGTAGGTCTCGTTGTCCAAAACATGGCCCTCACCGAGCCAAACAAAAAAACTTTTTTTACTTTTTTATTCACATTTTTTTATTGCCAACTGTGGCAGCAGAGCAAACGGCCCACCTGATGGTAAGTAGTAACCGTCGCTTTGGCAACACCAGGGGTACAGCCAAGCCACCGCCAACGAAATGATATTATTAATGACTCTGTATCTAGATACTATTATAAAATTTTATTTCTACGTGGTCAATGTATATTTTGGTCGAGGAGCGAGTAGGATAATGTAATGGTATGCCATAGTATTCATAACTTTTATCAAACTGTTAATTATTATTATGAATCTTGTGGCATTGTTGTTAGGTATAGATCTCCCTATCGATAAAACAAGGCCAATATTATAATATTGAACGAAAAAATATCCAACCAAGAAATGCATTCTTGGCATACATGAAATAAGAGTAGGCGATTGAGTTGTCAGAAGTTATAAGGTAAGATGAACGTTAACAAAATCTGCTTGAGAAAGGTAAAATAAATACACTCAACTATATAGTTAGTCGCATCTACTCGTATTTGATATAGTAAAAAGCATTTTCAAAACAGGGTTTTATTTAAATAGGTACTCTAATATTTATCAAATTAATGGGTTTAATTTGAAACATTAAATAAAAGCTTGTCTTTAAAATGTTGTTAATTATCAAATACTTTTTTATTTTTTAATTAGCGCTGGACAAGTGACCATTACTACAGCGGAAGCGATGTGGTCCGGTTTTGAGAAATTCTGTATAATGGAAACCGAATCAACACTCGGAATGCCAAAACGTGGTGTTACGGGGAAACCCAGGAACAATTCAATAAAAGGTAGATTTTAAAATTTAACAATTTAATATAATAAAAAAAAAAACATTTAACAAAAAAAAATTAAATTATATTTATTTAGTGCGAACGCGGTATCTACGGAACGCCTCTCTGCTCCCAGTGCTGTTCTGCAGGGAAAAAAACTTTTGTCGCAATTTGTCCGTGTCTACGGAATGACAGCTACGCTTTAAGCTACTATTTTAATTTGGTTGAGTTAAGCAAATTAATTAACTTAAGTGGCCGTGTGGGGCCGGCTTTAGAATTGTCCCACCCCTTTCTACCCACGGGAGTCGTAAGAGCCGACTGAGGGGGAACCCGGGGACCCCGGGGAACCTACCGGGGAAGTGGGCAGCAGCACTCCCTCGAGTATTAACAACATCCACTGCGATCGCCAACCCGCCTACCAAGCGTGGTGATTACGGCATTATCCCCCATGACGGGACCGCTTGTTGTGGCGTTCTCTTGGGGAGGCCTATGTCCAGCAGTGGACGTTGAAAGGCTGATGGATGGATGGATGAAGGCAAATTAAAAAGAAACGATTATTTATTGGGTGCGTATGGTTAAACGTATATTATGTAGTACTGAATAATTAGGTAACAATCTCTAAATTAAAAGTATTCTTGGATAATTATATGTAAGTATATCTTTATAGCAAATGGATCGTGGGTATGTATTATATTGATCTCACGAATCTTGTACACAATTCATAATCTATCAACTCGTTAGAATAAATTTTATAGAAACGGTTGCACGTAAAATCTACTTTTCAAATATAGTTCTAACTTAACAAGGTAAACAGAAAAAATTATTCCTATGTTAAAATTAATTATATACGACATACCTCTGGGTTTTCCTGGACACTTTAAAAAATGCTAATCACCACTTTAACAACACTTAGGTATATTGATTATAATCGTTTGAAATATTGTTAAGAATTTATGCTTGGCTTGGCACAGCAGCGCTTAACTCGGCACGGTCACAACGTAAAAATTAATGCGAAGGCCTGATCCCAGCCTTCTAGGCTATTATTATTGAATACTATCCTTGACTACCCACCGCTCCTAACGCTACTATTGGTTGGGACTTGTATTTGTATTTATTTGATAATGAAAGGTCTATTTTTCCTTTTACGGGAGCCTAATCAAGCGACCGAGTAATGATTCCTTGTACAGGTGGGGATCTAAAGCAAAGCGTGCGCCTTTACAAATTAAGACTATAGTATCCGGTACTCAGAAAGATTTGAACTTTACTATATATTTTATTTTTAAGTTGTACAACGTAACAGTGGGTTGGGTAATAACAAGGACCCCACAAAATAAAAGACTATTTAAAGAAGAAGAATGAGCTATTCAAACAATGGCAGGACTTAAGACTGGACCGCGATTACATGCAAAACAAAAACGCCAAAAAGATAACCAAACGTAAAATAGCACAGAATCAGGCATAGTCGAGTACGAGTACTCTTGGCTTGACAATGCAAAATTATTACAAAAAAAAATTAAAACTTGCAAAAAAAAAGTTTAGCCTTTTTTTTATTAAGGCGGTAAATAATGTTCCTAACCGCACACCCCGTCGTTTGGGGCAACGAACAGGGTAGTGTGGGGCCTTCACCCACTAAAGAAACCCGTCGTGTGCCGTCTCTCCGCCTTTATTGGCGGGCCACTGGAACTATGTTACATTCCTTCGGTGGTATCAAAATTAACAAATAAGTACATCAAAGATGAAAATGGACGCCTCCATCTGACAATGACAAAATCAATAGCAGATGGTATCCATACTATAAACATCTTCTCAATGAAGAATTCCAGAGTCAACACTTAACAGCCACCCCAAAAACAGCAGGACCTATTCATAATATTACCGCAGATGAGCTTATAAGAGTACTTGGAAAAATGAAACATCACAAAGCAGTAGGACCACACTACATACCTGTGGAAGTTACTCGGGCCCATTGCTGTAAACTGGCTAGCAAAGCTCTTCAACTTAATCCACATCTCCAAGAAGATCCCTGAGTCGTGGCGTCGTAGTTACCTTGTACCTTTCTATAAAAATAAAGAGCATGTCAGCGAATGCGACAACTACAGGGATATTAAACTCACCTCCCACACTTTAAAAATTGTGTCCATCAGGGATCTGCACCTAATCTGCTCCTATTCAAACTGTCTATGGGCTACCTTACAAGAGACATCCTGTCTGTATGGAAGAGGTTCCATGGACAATACTATACGCAGATTGTTCGCATAGACAAATGCGCGAACAACTTAAATTCTACCCTCCAGCGATGGAGATAAGTGCTCGAGAGCAATCGCCGACTGATGAGTCGAAGCAAGACCAAATACCATCAGTGTAGCTTCAGCGACCTTCACCTTTTTTACAAAATATGTATATAGACGGACAGATTACGAAGATTCAATCAATTTAAATACCTTGGGTCAATGCTAACTACCCGTAGTCTATATCTTATCAGATGTGACCCACAGAATCAACTCAGCGTGGATGAGATGGAGAACCCTAACGGGAACCCTGTGTGATGGAATGCCATTATAATATAAGGATTAAGTATACAAGGCAACAGTTAGACCTACCATGCTATATAGCTCCGAGTGTTGGGCCGTCAAGAAAGCTCACGAGCAGAAGATGCACATATATAAGATGAAAATACTGTGTTGGGCAGCGGAAGTGACGAGGCCCGATAAAGTGCGAAATTAGTATATCAGAGACTCCTTCAAAATTGCTCCCATCGCAGAAAAGATGGTCGAGAGCCGTATGATGTGACTCGGGCATGTGAAGAGAAGAGGCAAAGAGTACGCTGTTCGGAAACCTTTGAACATTTCATCCCAGAAAAAAAGAAGGACACAGAGTGAACCTTGGCCACGTGGTGGACAACCTTTACCAAAGATATGGAACGGGCATAGTTGAATCCGCAAACAACCCTGAACAGAACATCCTGGCACCTAAGAATAAGGAGGGCCGTCCCCATTTTGAGTTTATTCATTTCATTTAATGTGACCTTTTAAATTATGCTGAAGGTACAATGAGCAGTGCTTCCCGGCTGTCAAATAACATCCTATCAGTCGACACACGTTACCATTGAAGTGAACAAAAACAATCTGATTCCGGTCTTGTTAAATATTAGTCAGCTAAGGCCGACCAGATCAGAAGCCGACCCCAAGAAAGCTTGGGATATCCCCAGAAAGATGACTGACTGGCGATGTTCAACGCACAGCTAAAACTACTAAGACTACAGAGCTGAAATTTGAAATACTAAATATAGGTTTATTTTATATTTAGTAAGCATCCACTTAGAAAGGGCTTTGGAAATGCCAACTTTATGGGGGAAATTGAAGGGTGAACTTATGAATTCTCTTATACCTAGATATAAACATTTAAATCTAATAGGTATACCTACATTTACTGAGTAGGTATATGTAAATAACGTCGCACTTCAGCTTTTTGCGTATCCACACGTGCGGAAAATGGGTGGCAAAATTTTATATAGGAGTGTCGCTGTGATGTCTATCATTGTGCCTGTGTTGGACGACGGTGCCTAAAGCTTGAAAGTTCATCTACTAATAGGTATATATTAGGGCTTTTGGATTCCCCTATATTGAGGGGGGAAATAGTGGTGTAAAATTGTACCACGTGTACTACTAGTGACATACCATCACTGTTCAAAATATTGCTCGTAACGAACATCGTATCTTCGATTACGCATTTTCGGACTATGTGTTCGTTTATATGGCATGTCAAATGCTTAAAAAATATTATACCAACGACTGACGTTTCTAAAAAAAATTAAATTTGTGAAATAAGCTCATTTCGAGTGTAAATAAGCAGCACAATATCCGATTACTAAAATTACGTGTCACTTGAAGCGTGAACTTACGGGAAACCAATAAAATAAGTTAATCCGTTCTAATAATATACAACCTACGTTACAGGTGAAAGTAAAAGACTGAATAGCCATGAATGAAATGCCTGTCGGTCTAACAGTTTCTGCCGCTCATGTACTTCGGTATCAAAATAATGGGCATTTACAAGCATTAGTAATTCGTTAGGTACTACACACAAAATTGAATTCCTAGTCTGTGACTCTCACCAGCTTCCTAGTTATATAAAGTAAGTCAGACATAGCAAAGATCCCTCAGTCATGTTAAAAACTAATAATAGGTAAAGAAAGGGAAGTGCCTATACATAGTTTCGTTTTATTACTATATCTATTATATATAATTCCAGTGTCACGATGTTTGTCCGGGATGAACTCCGAAACTACTAAACCGATTTTAACTTTTCTTTTTTTTAAATGTGTGTTTTGTTCCAACTTAATAGATAGGATACTTTATATCTCAATTTATAATTGCAATATTTATTCATGAAAAAATAAATATATGGCGGTACGAAGTTCGCCGGGTCAGCTAGTAGTTAGGTATATATTATAAGAATTTGTGTAAAAAAAAAAACAATTTCTTTGATATTTCCAATACCTTCTCAAATACCATGTTATAACGTCGAAAATAAAAAAAAACTGCTAATTAACAAGTAATTTAATTAAATATTTTCATCGTTTGAGTCTTCGACCAACCAGTGTAGTTGATCGACGGTTCGAGTCATAGAGTAACTTATATATTAGGAGAGGTAGAGTGCTACCACGTACTTTGACATTGACTTGCACAGTTGTCAATTAAAGACTATCAATTAACAAATATGAATAATGTTATCAATTCACTAGTTATTTTCATACAAAAACATATTCCATACAGCCCTATTTAGGTATCGCTTATAAAAATATTTTTATATTATTTGGATTATGGTTGTATTGTTTATCTACTGATATAATATTTTCATCGTGTGAGTCTTATTTTAATCGGATATAGCTACATGTAAGTAGGTAAGTAATTAAGTGGTAAATAACCGTGTTGTTTTTGGCACAGTTTAGTAGGTAGTATCTTTTTACCCCGTTGTTGAGGGCAACAAACAGGTTAAGGAACACACCAAAAAAACCCGTAGTGTTGCGTCTCTCGGCCTGTGCTGGCCATTGGACCACTGGAACTAGTAGACTTTATTACTTCAGTGGTCCACCGGTGGCCTACCCTTTTGGGTACCCTATTTGAGCGTCGCTAGTTTACTAGGTGGGTGCGTTGCAGGCACATCTCTGGTTATACGCATAACTCTTTGCAGGCACACAACACGAAAAAAATGAAACGCAAACTGGTGCGTTGCTAGCATGGAATGGAATAGCTATGAAAAAATATATTATGCAATATAGCGGTTTCTTGCTAGTAAACATTTCTGCGTAGCTAATTTGTAAGCACAGACAACTCAACCAGGTACCTAAAGACACCCATAAAATATTTCAATCTGCACTTGCCATGCTCAGCTACTAAGAACAAATTATTTGTGAAAGTGAAGTCCATCCATCCATCCATCCATCAGCCTTTCGAAGTCCACTGCTGGACATAGGCCTCCCCAAGAGAACGCCACAACATGTGTTTCGCTCATATGGGGGATAGTGTCGTAATCGCCACGCTTGCCAGGCGGGTTGGCGATCGCAGTTGATGTTGTTAATACTCGAGGGAGTGCTGCTGCCCACTCCCCCCGGTATTCCCTCAGTCTGCTCTTACGACTCCCATGGGTGGAGAGGGGAAAGTGGAGTAACAGAGCTTTATTGCGAGTAGGATTCGAACCTGCATCCCATCTAATCCGGGGAAGTGCTGTGGACCGCTAAGCTATCATAGTCAGGTAACGGTGACACACCATCTCCACTTCACGATTGTTTTAGATGTCTTTATGTCCCACGCCAAAAGCAACACCTTAAAACGTACATAGTTTATGGATGTCTTCATCATGTAAAACTATAAGCTTTTCTGTTTATCCCATCTAATTGTTAGAAATCTACAACGCAGTGACTTGCGCTGTCTACATTTACAACTCAACTCATATAGTAGAGTTGTAGTTAAGGAGGATCCGATGAATATTGTGGGTGTGTAATACACCTCTGCCTACCCCTCCGGGGAATATTGGCGTGATGCTGTTTTTTTTTTTTGATGAATATTTTTACTCTATTCCTATATCTTATAAATTTATTTGCAAATACTTAATCATTCAGTAAGATTTCTGTGATAATAAAGTAACATTTACAATTAGGTGCATATCTACAAAAATCGCGTGAGTTGCTCACGCTTCTTTTTCAGAAACCGGTATAATTTCTCAAGTAGATCTGTTATCGCTTGATTAGTCTGCTAAGTCGACAATAATCACAATTGGTGAGAAATCAATGAACTAATTAAATGCCAACTGTCATTGACCGAAAAAAACCGAAGAATCGCTATAGATTTTTTCCATTGGCGGTTCGCTTGAAAGACCGACGCAAAATTGACGCACTCGAAATGTGTTAGGCGGCGACTGCTGCGGATTCCTTGGACATTGGACAGCGTTCGTTCCAATGTTTCGATCTTGGAAGAACATGAAAACTGAAGAGAGAATATCACATAACACAAAACCAACACGATACAAATGGAAAGACTCGTTGTCCAGGGGCAGGTGGGAGGCAAGCGCTCATGAGGTCAATCGCTTACATGTTGTACAGACGTAATAAAAGCCACAACACAAACCACCATAGTCCCATGTTCCCGTGACGCTGAAGATCGTGAAAAGTGAAAGCGAAATGCGAGGGCTGCAATAAACAAACAGTCATCATCATAAAACCACGACCACTCTGTCAAGAGTGAACGACTGAGGAGATGATTAGGGCCAAAGCACAAACGCTACTTTTAGCATTAACAATTCCTGGTTTCGCATCGCGTTATGGTTGAAGTAAACGACAAGATAGTTCATTAGCAACTGATTTATTACCATAATACCCTACATACAATATTATACTATACTTCATCTCTCTCCTTAAAAAACAAAAGTACAATAATATGTATCAATAAATTAATTAGAACAAATACGTGTAGGTAGAACATAATCACGCATTAACCTAACTATAAGCTAGGAGCATGCATATAATTAAAAGACAAATTAATATAATAGATACTCAGTTTAATAACTAAAGCACTAGATACCTACGAGCATTTACATACAATATTTGCAAGTTGGCTACAATATTAATACTTTTTTTTTTTTTAACTAGAAATTTAGAATACTTATTTAAGAATAAACTTATACACAGTTATCTCATGAACACAAAACATTTTCACATTTAATTAATCATTACATACTGAACAAATTGGTCATAACTCTAGAAATCGAACCCACAACACAGTGCACGACAGGCTTTCCAAACCACTATGTCATATGTGTGTTTGCGTGTAATTAATTGCAGATAATTACATATCAAAGATTAGAAAATTTTATAGTAAATTTATTACAATTAATAGTTTTTTTTTTTTTTTTGTTTTATAATTATCCTATGACTTATTTCAAGGCTTTTATTTTTTCTTTTGCTGCCCTTGCAGTAGCCCTTTTAGAACGCGAAGCTACATTATTCTGAGGATAAACTTCGTGTGATACGATGTCTTCATCGTCAAGCTCAGAACATGAATCATAGCAATCAGAATCCATAGAGTGACGTTTATGAGTCTGCGGGACGCTATCCTCGAGGTTCATCTGTCGAGGAGAGGCTATCGGAGGCGAATCAGGCGGAACCTTGATTAGGTGTCTCCGATTTCTGCGTAGTATTGTGCCTACTTTATCCATGACAAAGTAGGAGCGAGGCTGCGGCGCGCGTGCCATCACCCGGGCGCGCACACTGCGCGTGCCCGTCAGCGTCACCACGTCGTCACCCGCTTGCAGTTCCGGAAGCGGTCTGGCACGCATGTCATGCCACTCCTTGCCACGAATCTGATTACGAACTAAATTTTCGTAATCATACTCGTTATTCCTTTCTGGCAGCAACTTTTTATAGTGACATGGGAGTTTTGTATTTATTCTTCAACCCATTATTAACTGTGCCGGACTCGCTACGCCATCTCTCGGTGCCGCTCGGTAATTTAATAAACTTATATAAAAATCCTCACCGGATCGCATAGTCTTTAACAACAAAGTCTTTATCGTGCGTACAGCGCGTTCACTTCGGCCATTGGACTGCGGATAGTGAGGGGACGAAGTTGAATGGTTGAATCCCCACTGCTCTGCAAATATCCTAAACTCCCTCGACATATATGCAGGACCGTTATCCGTAAACAGTTCGTCGGGTATACCGTGCCGTGCAAATTGGTCTTTCATAGCCAATATTACTTGTTTCGAAGTTATGTTTGTCAAGGGACACACCTCAACAAAATTAGAAAAGTAATCTACCAAAATTAAAAAATACTTTTTGTTAAGTTCGCATATGTCCGAGCCAACCTTAGCCCACGGCAGACGCGGTATGTGGTGCGGCACGGCAGGCTCGCGCTGTGGCCGCGACGAATGCTCGGCGCACAAGCGACACGCGCGCACCGCGCGCTCGATGTCGCGCGACATGCCTGCCCAGAACATGACGTCGCGTGCGCGTCTCTTGCACCTGTCTATGCCGAGGTGACCCTCATGTACCCGTCTTATCATATCTGCTCTAAGATTTTTCGGAATGAATACTAGATTATTGACCAATATCACTCCATCGACGTATTCTATAGACTCTCTGTAACTCCAATGCGCACGTGCACACTCCTTCGCGCTGTATTTATTATTCGGCCATCCCTTCACAATATACTTTATAACAGTCTGACATTCTTCATCTTGAAGAGTGTGCGATTTTATAGCTTCCAGACGATCTTTACTAAACCTCAAATTCTGTATCAAAAAACAAGTTTGCTCTTCCAGCTCCTCCGTTACCTTATTTTGTAAGATGTCTGGGAGCGGCGCCCTAGACAGCGTATCCGCAACAAACATGTACTTACCTGGTGTGTACTGAACTTCAAAGTCATAGCGTTGCACACGAAGCATCATACGTTGAAGTCTGGCCGGTACCGAATCCAGAGATTTTTTAAAAAGCGACTCTAATGGCTTGTGGTCCGTTTCCACGGTCACATCACTCTTGCCAAAAATATACTGGTGAAACCGCTCAAGGGCGAAGACGATCGCCAGCATCTCTTTTTCTATCTGCGCGTACCTTTGCTGAGTGTCGGAAAGCGTGGCAGACGCGAACTCGACAGGGCGGCCCCTCTGCAGCAGCACGGCACCCAGGGCCCGCGCGCTGGCGTCTACGGACAGCACGACGTGCTCGCGTGGTTCGAAAAGTGCCAGCACGGGCGCCGAACACAGCGCGCGCTTGAGTTCACTCACCACGCGATCCTCGCACTCGCCCCAACTCGCTACTTTTCTTTAATAAATTCCGTAGCGGCGCCACTCTCTCTGAGTGACGGGGAATAAATTTACTGACGTAATTTATCATGCCCAGAAATCTCTCTAGTGATGGACGATCCGAAGGACATGGCATATCTACGATAGCTTTAACCTTCGATTCGTCTATTTTCATTCCGTCAGCACTAAACGTATGACCCAAATATGTTACCTCCATCACACAAAATAAACACTTCTGAGCGTTGAACCGTATACCTACATTTTTTGCTCTTTCGAGCAGACATTTAAGGCGCCTATCGTGATCCTCTTTCGAGGAAGCCCAAATTATGACGTCGTCGACAAACGAGTCCACACCATCCAGGTCTTCCAGCAACTGCCTAATTTTGGAATGAAATACTTCCGATGCCGAATTGATGCCGTAAGGTAAACGGGCCGACTGGACTCATAGTATAACAAATAGGGAAGGCTTTAAATACCTATTTAAATGTACCTACATAAAAAATATCATATGACACACACATACACACACATCTCAATGTTGTTTGTAGAAAAAACCACACAAGCAAAAAATTAGCTTAGCTAGTCACAGCATAATGTTGTACAGTCGGATATTAATTAGTTTCACTTAGAATAGACAAGTTTTTCGATTGTCTCAGTTTCACGGCAGTATGAGAAATATTTTCAACGCCTAACTCGGTTATTTTTTCTCCGATAATGTACAGACACAGATCTGTTATGTTCTTATAATGTCTTATAGCAGTTATAGCATGTAGATACGGGTTACTATAATCAAATGTACCTACGTCAAATAAAAAGGTCCTTTTCATTTTACGGGTGTAAGAGTTGTCTAGTGAAAATTTCACTAGAATAATAAATAATTAATATTAAAATTCTATATCGCACACGATCATAGATAAGTCACTGCACACCTGGTGGTGATTCCCGTAGGTCATAGATCTCTCAATAGGTACCAGAAATTCAGTTTACCCTCCTTACCATTCCACAAGATGCTCAAGAAACGAATGGAATAGGATCGGCTATTTTCTTCCACAAACAAAATACCTACATCGCATTTTTCAAGAAAACTGTCATACTCAACCGTGAATTAATGACAACTTTCACTTGATACTAAACAATACCGGGCTTATGACCACAAATATGAGGTCTCCTGACACATACCTATAGGTAGTGATATCCTAATAGTTATATAATAAAAAAACAACATAGCATCACGCTTGTATTCCCCGAAGGGTTAGGCAGAGGTGTATTTACACACCCACGATTCGCCAGCTATGTAGTCCCACGTAATAGGGGGCGAGCCTATTGACGTCTACCGGGCACATTTCCAAACTCCGGGCTGCTACTGAGAATTTTTCTTTTAAGGAAAAAGCTCAATTACATTGCCCGACCCGGGGATTGAACCCGAGACCTCATGATTAGCAGCCGCATACACTGTCGCTACACCACCGAGGCAGTTATAGTTATATAATAATGTATTCAATGTCTTAAAAAAATTGTAAGATAAACAGAATGTTCTTATTCACACAAAAACATAAAATTATCAAACAAGATAACATGAACGTGTAAAATGATCCTCAATACACTATTTTGAATCTGTGTGTGACGCTCCAGAATTATACTTTTTCCTTACCTACACGCTAAGCAAAATAAATAAACAAACTTGCCAAAATCGCTGTTTTAAATCTGTTCCGACTATTTTAAAAGGCAATTGGCTATCTTCAAGTTAATTTAAATATATAATATAGATAATATGGAATTTACAATACATAAAGTAATAAAAACCATCGGAATTTTTATGATGTTTACCTACTACTTTTAGACTTGTAGGCATAATAAATAATAACCATGGTTCTTTGTTGTTTTTTTTTTTCAGAGTAAGTCTCTTTCCCATAGTCTATGAGTATACTATAATAGTTTACCATAATGGATAACTAGGTACTTTCGATTACGAGACGGACAGGGTGTATACCACGACCACTGAAGGAATGTAATATGGTTCCGGTGGCCCGCCAATAAAGGCGGAGAGACGGCACACGGCGGGTTTCTTTAGTGGGTGAGGGCCCCACACTACCCTGTTCGTTGCCCCAAACGACGGGGTGTGCGGTTAGGAACATTTTTTCCGGCGTTAACAAAAATAAAGGGTGTATACCTACCACAACATTTTTACACTCATAAAAAATTTGCAAATCTTTCAAAATCTTTGGTTACGAATATTAGCGAATTATTGCAGCTACTGATGCAGCCTTCAATGACAATGGGGTAATGACGCAGTTACTTTTTAAATATTTTGTTTCAATGATAACACATTTCATGTGCGCACTTCGATCAACAAGTTCGTATTGTTGATCGAAGTATCAATGCCATAACTTTTTTAATTGTATTTGCCCTAACCACATAACATTTGAAGTGTTTTCTAAATACATCGCTAAACGAGTATTAATTTTAATCCCCAGCTCCAACAACATAATTATGATCATAGATAATAAACAATGAAAATATCCGAAGCATATTTACGGTCTATTATTAGAACTAAAATAACAGATTAACATCTTGCTTTACCAAAATAACACATCGAATGTTTTTTAAATGTCATTAAAACTGAGTGGTCAAACGTGAGTTTAGTTCCGAAACTTACTTAGCTGCCATTTAGTGAGACAAAACAAATGTAATAGCTCCAAGTGATAGATCCTTGGTATAATAATTTGTAATGCTGCAACTGCATTGCGTGTATCCCAAGGCAAGGCACCTTTAGGTTGGAATATGATTTATGGTGGTGTTATTTGGCATGATTCAGTAGATATAGGTGTTTACTGATACCTAACCATTGCAGACCCTTTGTCAACTATTCAAGGAACCATCGTGACATTTGCTCTGGATAATAAATTTCGATAATCCATTCAAATGCTTGAAAATATATAGAAATAATTACATATTTTGAAATATTTTGGTCTGTATTTTAACCCTTGACATGCACAGCTACTTTAAAGGACAAATTAATTGTGAATGTGTTAAAAGATAATTTTACTGCGAGCGGGATATGAAATTATATTATGAAAAAATAAACTACGTTTACGGAAATGTTACGGAATCTATTTCTTTACTTGATTTTTGTTACTTGATTTTCTATTATCCCAATGTTACGAATATTTTACAGCATTCATGGTCACGGGTGGACAATCGTAATGTGTAATATCAGAAAGTATACCTAATAATAAAATATTTAAAGGCCTACCTCATAAATGGTATGATTTCATTGTTAAGATATTTTTATATATATTTTTAGCATTTGACATGCTTAGCACTATACATTAAACACAAAGTGAAAAATGTGAAATCGAAAATAACAGTCACGAGCAGGATTCGAACCTGCATCTCCTGGATACCGTCCAGATGCTTTGCCAATTCAGCCATCGTGACCCTGGTAGATGGCGTTAATCGTAAGACAAATGTGATTAAGAATTTGGGATGATCGAAGGGTCAGTAGGGTAGCTCAGTGGCTTGGAGCACTTCCCCGGATTGGAAAAGATGCGTGGTTCGATTCCCGCCCTTACTAAAAATCTCTTTTTCTTTATTCATAAATAATTTGTACTTTAAAAAGTAGCGGAGCATGTCAATTGCTAAAAGAAATAGATCTAAAATATAATTACTTTTAAAAAAATTGTATTTCACACCAGGTGTTGTTTTTAAAGAATAAATTTACAAATTCTTTTGGTGAGTGTTCAAGGAAACCCCAGAGAACAGTAGTATCGAGCGGCTTGTTCTGTATATACCACGTTCGCACAAATAACAAAAGAGATAAAAAAAAGCTCCTGGGGTCCACACGGCGGAAAGACCGAGCTTAAGGTGAGTGAGCCCCCTAGGTGACGGTCCGGGGCACCCCCTGTGTTGCAAACCTTCCCCCCTGATTTATCATCTTTCTATATTTTCTTTTTAATTCCCAAATTTAAAATATTTAATTCTGAATAATTGTGCCTTTTTTATTGAATTGTAAAATTATATTTGTCTCTTTATTTGAATTGTTAGTAGGGACTCCCCGTAACAGCATACAAAACTTCAAACTCGATAGAATTACCTACCTATAGGCTGTATAAAAATATAGAATATTATTTACCCAGTAAGTTCTTGTGGGATATGCCTAAACTACTCTAAGTCCACGTAGACGAAGTTACCAGCAGAAGCTAGTAGGTATAACATATATGTACCACCGCAGGAATGTAACATAGTTCCAGTGGCCCGCCAACAAAGACGGAGAGACGGCACACGGCGGGTTTCTTTAGTGGGTGAGGGCCCCACACTACCCTGTTCGTTGCCCCGAACGACGGGGTGTGCGGTTAGGAAAATTTTTTCCCGCCTTAACAAAAAAAAAAGGTATAACATATATGTATTTGGAAACTAGTCTTTTTATTATACTACCTCGGATTGTTTAAGTAAGTACCTAGTTACAGCGTGAAAGCGTAACAAACAAACTCACTTTCGCATTGATAATAGGTACTGTAGTAAAAAAATATATATATTATAGTATCTAAACATTCAATAATTTACATTTACAGTTAGATGCTTATCTATCTATAAAAATCGCGTGAGGGGTCACTCACACTTCTACAGAAACCGGTAGTTTTTTTTTTGTAGATCTACTAATGCCTGATTAGGCTAGTACCAATAATAGTCACAATCGGTGAGCAATCAATGAACTGATAGAATGCCAACTATTATTAAGGTGATCCGTTACAAGTCGCTAGGTCACGTCATCCATGAGTGGCCCTTTTGCAAAAACTAACAAATTAATTATTTTGTTGTATTTGGTGAGAAATAAATACATTTTTATTCATATTTGCGACAGACAGTTTCGATACAACATTGCGATAAAGCGACTCTTTGAGTTAATTTGCTGCATCTAAATTGCCGTTTTGAGAAGAATCGATACCTACACGTGCCTGTTGGTCATTGTCTGCGTTCGATCAATTTGTTTCCTTTATCTTTTTTATTGCAGTGGCAGAAAAGTCACAACCCACTTGATTGAAGGTGGTACCCACTGCTCATAGACTTAAAATTTCTAGGGGTAAGTTAGGCTGACTTTCCACATTCGTAGTCACGACGTAAGAATGTATGAAAGAGTAGAGCCAGGCGTACATCACTCGCTCAAGGCCCCGAGTTAAATACCTACCGCTTCGCGTACCGACCACGGTACAACCGACAGAAGGCTGTCCCACGTGCGCCTAAGCGCTCGCGCTTATAGTATTGATTAAAATAAAATTATTTACGCGATTTAGGGTATTTCGACAAAAAAATTTAATAACCCAAAATTCAGTGCTAAAACTCTAAACGTATATGATCAACAAAAAAAAACAATTTATAAAATTTGATTTGGCAGAAGCTAGTGAATCGTGTGTGGAGACTTGAATGGATGGGTTGGGACCAAGCGTCCAGACTTCGAGGACGTGCTTGGTTCATTTGGTGATAAGAGAGTGAAGGAATGAACAGAGAAGTATGATAGATTTAATTCTGGTAAACAGTCGCCTCCGAAGTAAAATTCTGGATACAAGAGCCTATAGGGGTCCCACTGTTGACACGGACCACTATCTCGTTATTGCGAGATTTAGTGGTCGTTTCAGAAAGTGGAGACACTGGCGAGAGCGTGTCAACTTCGGAGGGCTTGAAAGAATGAAGATTGAAAAGTTGCAAGAAGATGGTGTAAGAGTAAAGTATGCAGAGAGTGTCCGTGAACGGCTGACAATGGCAAGTCAGCCGGGATCTGACATAGAAGGATGCTGAAGAGTATTGAAAGATAGTATGGTAGATACAGCGAAAGAAGTATGTGGATGCTCAAAGAAGCATAGGAAAGTGAAAGGTAAAACCGGAACCGGTACGGTGGAACCGGATACGGAAGTAGCAGCTTCCGTAGACCAAAAGAAGAAAGCGTGGCTGGACTATGTATCTTCTTTGAACCTGAGTGCAAGTATGAAAGAACAGAAGAAAGAAATATACCGGCAACGTAAGAATGACACCAAAGCCTTAGTGAAAGAGAAGCGTGATAGAGCAAACATGATTGCAGAAGAAAGGCTAATCAAAAACTTCGAGAGCAACACCAAACTTTTCTGGAGGTAGGTGAAGAAATCTCGGAGTGGTTGGTCAGCTTTCAGAGGGCTTAGTGTTTTTTTTTTATTGCATGTAGTGGCAGACGAGACACGGTCCATCTGATGGTAAATGGTAACCGTCGCCCATGGACTCGACTATACTGAAAGTATTGTCAAGCCGCTGCTCACCAATTCATTTCACAGATGAAATGAAATATAAACGGCTATCTCCTGCTACAGCCAAAACGCAACGATGTGCTTCATGGCCGGTCACACAGGAGATGGTGGTACCAACCAGCTCGGGCCGGATACCAAGTGAGTACTGCCACTTGGTACCCAGCCCTACCACCAGTCATGCAATGGATGATAATTGCTTACTTCCCTTAGTCGCCTCATACGACACCCGTGGGAAAGAATGGGGTGGTGACACTTGTATTCTTAATCCGTCACCACACGGATAAAAACAATCTATATATATAAAATTTGACAATGACAATCGAATAACTTCTTCACGACGTAAAGTGAGTTAACGTTCTTCTTCTTCTTCTTCTTTGTCTTATGGCTTTCCGTCCGCAGGACCCAATTCCAGTTAACGTTCTTAGTCTGAGGCCTTAGTGTGCGTTTGACAATGACAATCGAATAACTTCTTCACGACGTAAAGTGAGTTAACGCACACGTAATCGAACATTGTAAGCAAGCGAGTGCGAGATACATTCGTACCTCAGACTAAATACTACTAGACAAAGCGAAGAAAATTTTTTGACATATACATGTCAAAAAATTGAGCGAGAACATAATATACAATTTACTGGTGCTAAAAACAGGCAAAGTCATAGATTTTTGTCTTTGTCGCCGTGGCCAGTTTTTGGTATATGTCACGATGTCAAAATGCTTTGTCTGTCACGATTCAACTGACATAATCGAACATTGTATAAAAATTCGGGATTTACAGATTTTTACGCAATATTTACGTGTAATTCACTGTTGTAAGACAAAGACTACGTGATAATAGTGATTGTAAAATAGTGTACTAGGCTACAAAAGCTACAGCGCGCGAAAAAATACCGGTATAACATTTCATTCGTATGTAGTAGAAAATTAAATAATTTTACATGATTGATTGTTTTTGAAGGTTTTATGGTGATATAAAATGGGCTTTTTTACTCGATATTAATAATTGCTACTAAGATACCCTCGCAAAACACGTTTTCTAGCAAAATTTCTATTTCTCAGAATTGTTTCGGTGTTGCCTTATTGCGAATTTAATTTGCCCAGTTTTCACTTTACTAATAAATTTATATGTAATTTATGAGATGATGATAAAAAGTTACCATTTTAGGTTTTCCTCTAATCCAGATGCGAGATTGAAATGGGTGGATGCTACGGGAAAACGGGCCAACCCACGAAATACCTAAAATATGTTTCACGATATTTTGATGATGTTTCATTATACATATTATGAAAATAATAACGTTGGGAGCAAAACCATTGCCAGTGAATATGTCCATGTAAGTATAGCCTTAGAAGTCTTTGTAACTTCAACTTTGTAAGTTGTTGTTATTCTAGATTATGACTACCGCTGTAGTCTTAATCTAGAATTGAGAGAAACTTATTAGCTCTAAGTTCTTATTCAATTAATTAAATCAGCGCTGGAAGGGTGATAATTCTTTTGACCCAGAAAAGAAAGAAAAGATAATTTAAGTGTATTCTTGTGTACTATTATTTTATTAAATATAACTTATTATTATTTATCAGATGGGATATCAAACAAGACGGCAATTTATGGAGCAACAAGAATTGCATGCATCAAGATTCAAAGTCTTGGTATTTCCCTACGTGATCAAATTCTTTTTACGGAGATCCGTAGAACGTGCCTGCCGGGTTTGCATTCTGAAGTGGCAATGGCAAGCCATATCGCTCGACAAACTGACAACCGTTGGGGAAAAAGGTTCTAGAGTGACGACCACTTATCGGACAGCACAGCGTAATATGGCCTCCCACCAGATGGACCAAATATATGGTCAAGCCAGTCTGCAGGGAGCCGTTGGATGCAGTCAGCACAAGCCCGCTAGTTCTGGTGTTCTCTTGCTGAGGCCAATCTACAGCAGTGGACGTTTAAAGACTGATGGTTAGATGAATAGAAGGGGTATATTTACTTTTAAATAATTATTTTACGACCAAGTTACAGACCTCATTATAACTATCGTTTAATTTGCCCAAATATGGTTAAATATTTGTCAACCTGGCAACATTTAAAAAAAATATTGCTGTTTCAAGTGCGGCCACGCTGTAGCTCTGTCTATTAGGTTCTTAGTCTGAGATTCGTACATTCGTACTTTACCACTCGCTTCGCGTTTACTCACCTCGAATAGTGACTTGTTATTTTCTAATATTGGCGTCATGAGATAAACCGACTAAATTTGGAATATCATTTTAAACTAGTGGGGATATTATATCTATGGTTTGTTATGATTAATGGATGTAATAGGTACTACGTACACGTCACAAATTATACATATAGTTGTATGTCCAAGAAGTAAACGTACTTCGATGATTATGTTTGATTATACGATTTTATTATTATGTTATTGATTCTTCGGACCTATGATACAATTAATTCATAGATATTATTTGTTACTTGGATTTACGTTTATTATCAATAAAAAAATTAAGACTAGTTCATCCCAGTTTATTATGATGGTCATCTTTATGGAGTAGTCTTTTTAGAGTCGTCATTTCTTCTAGCAGTAGAAAAAGTTCCTATCTTTGAGGCCCTAGCCACTAGCAGTTTGGTCCCTGTACCCGTTGCCAGTGAGTCTACACACTTCTTATACTTTCAATATTTGTGTTATATTTTTATAATATACTAGCTGACACGGTGAACTTCGTACCGCCATATATTTTTTCATGAATAAATAATGCAATTATAAATTAAGATATAAAGTATCCTATCCCTTAAGTTACAACTATATATAATAGATTACTTTAACATGTATCTAGTGATGTTAATTAATGAGTACAATAATAATAAAGCCTTTTTATTTCCATGTAGTTTACATAATATTTATACAACTCTATAAAATTTAATATCTACATACCTATTTGTTATCAAAACCTTTTTTTGGGTAAAGGCCTCCAACTGTTTCCAGGTATTTCTACATTGCGCTTTCACTGTTCACTCTCTACCAGCTATTTTTTGGATTTCATCGTTCCACCGGTCTTTACATCTTCCTTTGCTTCTTTTCCCACTGGGACCTTTCCATGAGGTGGCGCGTTTTGACCATCTTCTGTCTGTAATCCATGCAACGTAACCCGCCCATCTCCATTTAAGTTATTGTGCATGATATTGTTGACTGCCTCGGTAGTGTAGCGGTAGTGTATGCGACTGCTAATCATGAGGTCTCAGGTTCGATCCCCGGGTCGGGCAATGTTATTAAGCTTTTTCCTAAAAAGAAAAATTCTCAGTAACAGTCCGGAGTTTGGAAATGTGCTCGGTAGACGTCAATAGGCTCGCTGCTCTACTACGTGGGACTTAAAACATAGCTGGCAAGTCGTGGGTGTGTAATACACCTCTGCCTACCCCTTCGGGGAATACAGGCGTGATGCTATGTTGTTTTGCGTTTATTAATTTAGTTTTTCTGTGAATATCCTCGCTTCTAACTAACTAA
Organism: Leucoma salicis; assembly: GCA_948253155.1. Classification (NCBI taxonomy): domain Eukaryota; kingdom Metazoa; phylum Arthropoda; class Insecta; order Lepidoptera; family Erebidae; genus Leucoma; species Leucoma salicis. The sequence goes on along the minus strand of OX411807.1, from coordinate 10,189,195 downwards.
ACTAACTTATCATCACGCCATTTCCTCGCTTCTATGCTTGTCCATAAGCTTTATACTAACCGTCTTACTAAAAAACTTTTATACAAGGCGTATACACGATGTATAACATCAATGTCACTAATAAACAATATTTTGACAGTTCTGTTGTATACATCTGTTATAACGCGTGCATAACTCTATGACATTTACCCAACCGCTATACACCTCGCGACCGCTGTTTATCTACCGTCTTACTAATAAAATTTTACACACGGCGTATACGAGATATGTAACATCAATGTTACTAATAAACAATATTTTGACAGTTCTGTTGTATACCTCTGTTATAACGAATGGATAAATTGTATAAGAATTTACACAATCACTAAACACTCCGCAACCCTAGTTTGTCTTGCGTGTAACTAAAAATTGTATTCATTAAATTCAAATGAGAATGAATTATTACGATCATTTCGAAGTTTTTGATGTAACAAGTACTTACTTACTTATCATCACGCCATTTCCCTTGCGGGGTAGGCAGAGAGAACAGAGCCAAGAGGCTCTATTCTTGCATACATCTCTCGCTTCCTCAACATTCATAACTCTCTTCATAAACGCCCGCCGGTTTCGGAGACTTCTGACTCCACCCTCCTTCAATACATGACCAATTTAGTCTAGGTACGTAAGTCTCGGTCTCCCCCTGTACCTACATCCTTCCACTTTCGCATTGTATATCTTCTTAGCCAGTCGCTCGTCCGGCATTCTTTCCACATGTCCGAACCATCGGAGCATTCCCTTTCGCATCTTTACACCAATAGTCTCTTTCATACCTACTAGCTCTCTTACGTCATTGTTACGAATGCGGTCAGTCAGCCTCCATCTTTTAAAGTCCACTGCTGGACATAGGCCTTCCCAAGAATGGGGGATAGTGGCGTAATCGCCACGCTTGGCAGGCGGGTTGGCGATCGCAGTGGATGTTGTTAATACTCGAAGGAGTGCTGCTGCCCACTCCCTCGGTATTCCCTCAGTCGGCTCTTACGGCTCCTATGGGTGGAGAGGGGTGGGACAATTCTAAAGCCGGCCCCACACGGCTAGTCAGCCTCACTCCACAGATTCTCCACAGAGATCGCATTTCGACCGCATTAATTTTACTCTCATGCTCCTTTTTACATACCCAACTCTCGCTTCCATATAATAACGTTGGGACAAGCACTGCGTTGTGTATTGCGACACGTGCCTTCTGGCTGAGGCGGTGGCTGCCGAGAAGTTGTCCCAATGCTCCGTTCACTCTATTTCCTGCATTCACTCTTCTCTCTATATGAGTGGTGTACCTTCCATCCCGACTGAATCTACATCCAAGATATACAAATTCATCCACTTGTTCTTGCACACCATTTCCTATTGTAACAAGTACCAAGAAAAAATTATTTATACAAAATTACCTCTAATGGTAGTAGATTCAACATGGGATTATTATTATTGTGGCATTCTTGCTATGACTTAACAAATTATTTACTTTAAACACAAAGTGAAAAATGTGAAATCGAAAATAACAGTCACGAGCAGGATTCGAACCTGCATCTCCTGGATACCGTCCAGATGCTTTGCCAATTCAGCAATCGTGACCCTTTCATCGTGCTCGTGACTGTTATTTTTAAAAGGGTCACGATTGCTGAATTGGCAAAGCATCTGGACGGTATCCAGGAGATGCAGGTTCGAATCCAGCTCGTGACTGTTATTTTCGATTTCACATTTTTCACTTTGTGTTTAATGTATGTTGCTAAGCATGTCAAATGCTAAAAATATATATAAAAATAAATTATTTACTCCGGTTCTGAATCCCCATACTGAGATACATAAAGATTTAGGTATTTACTTTATGGTTTCAGTGTGTTGCTCTAGTCTCCTATTGTACAATTTCGCCATTGACATGAAGTAAGATATTGATTTTGGAGAGCCTGTTATCCTTATTTTATTCCGTTGTCGATCACTGACAAGTTGAACACTTAACTCCCGTCTATGCTAAAGTACCCTCTTAAAATGAGTAAATGTGATGTGTAATAAAAATATCCTCAAAAAAAGTGCTCGTTTGGAATGTAATAGATGTGAAAAATCTGTACATTGCACTACAATGTGTTCTGGTCTTTCTAATAAGCAGTTAACTGCCCTTCATGCTGCTGATAATCTAGAGTGGACATGTCTGGAGTGCGTTCAATCATCGCCTAGATGCCGTTCTGTTATCGTTCCCGGCTATGAAGAAGAGGAAGATGACCCAGCTACTTCTTCGATAGATCTAAAGCGGCTTCTGGCTGATATTTCTATGGAAGTAGAAAAAGCTGTTCAGAAGGAGCTGAAGGCAATAACGGGAAATCTACAGTTTTATAGCGACAAGATGGATGAAGTTATAGAAAGCATTGAAGCGTTCAAGGAAACATTACAAGATTTGAAAAGAAAAAATAAAGATCTAGTTAACCGAAACAAAAACCTTGAAACACGAGTACTGGCACTGGAACAGCATATTCATCTAAATGATCAAGAGAAACTGCATAAACACATAGAAATTGCAAATGTTCCATATACGGATAGTGAAAATCTTTTGAATTTGGTAGGTAAAGTTGCAACAAAACTATATCTACCGGTACAAAATATTAAAGATGTAAAGAGAATGCCTGGAAAAAGAGAGAATGCAAGACCTATTTTAGTACAAATGGCTGATGAAGGTGCACAGGAAAAATTGCTGACTGCAGCTAAAGAGAACAAGACCAAAATTCTATCTACAGATATTGTGGCGAGGCTACAAAACACTCCAACAGAATCGAAAACCATATTTGTACGCGTAGCACTCACACCTTACAATAAACAACTTTTATGGTCGGCTAAACAGGAACTCAAAGATAAATATAAATATGTTTAGTGTAAGAAAGGGATCATCCAAGCTAGGAAAGAAGGACACGATGAAAAACCCCACATCATAAGATCTCCAGATGACATTCAAAAACTTAAATAGGTACCCACTTATCAACTTATCATCAATTGTTTTTGTATAACCTTATTAAAAACAATTCAAAATCTTTATGGATTCAGTACAGGATAATGTAATCGAAATATCAGATTGTATCACAATTAATAACTTTATAGAGAAAGTTCCTACAAACCAATTTCAAATGTTTTGTTTGCATCTCAACATTAGTTCAATGATAAAAAACTTTCCAGCCTTAGAACTAGTTATCGCTGCACGCAAAATTACTATCGATATAATAGTAGTTGTCGAAGCAAATATTTTAAACTCAATAGCTTATATGTATCAGTTGGATGGATATGACATGTACACAGAATTGAGGCATTCACGAAAGGGTGGTGGCATAATTGTATACGTAAATAAAAAACATAAATTCACTACAATCAAAACAAAAACACTACATTTTGAATGTCTATACGGTAAAATAACTACCTCAAACAACTATACCTCAATTCTGTGCGCAATCTATCGCCCCCCCAATACAAGTAAGCATTTGTTTGTAGACGAATTAAAAAAGTATATAAAGAAAACTGACAGCACTCTTGACTTTATACTATTGGGTGATATTAACCTGGATTTAAGATCGCAAACACCTGTAATACACCAATATAATAATATGTTGTACAGTTGTGGACTTGTATGCGGGATCTCTAACTACACTTGAATTGAAATTTCAAATAATAAAGTTAGCAAGTCATGTATCGATCAAATTTATGTTAGATCCCCCATACAAGACTTGTACACGGCGGCGCTCGGAACTGTACTAGCGGATCATCGCATGGTCGCGCTTGCCTGCGTCAACCCCGTGCAAACACGAAAACTACAGGATGTTACAAAATATAAGACTACATACGATTATAATAAACTTCATAAATTATTAAAAAATGTTGATTGGCAAACGGTTAGTAATGTTACATGTTCTGAAGAAATATATCAACACATAAAAAATAAGATAATGAATTGTTATAACGAATCTAAACTACAAATAAAAATAAATAACAATTTGAAACGAATAAAAAATAATTGGATAAATTTCAAAATAACAAAAGCATGTAATTTAAGAGATATTTTATTTAATCAATGGAAAAATGATAGCAATAACATGATTTTACGATTAAAATACAATAAAGCCAGAAATAAAGCTAATAAAATTATATACAAAAGTAAAAATAAACATATAAAAGATGAAATAATTAAGAATAAAAGGGATCCAAAAAAATTATGGGATATATTAAATAAATTAACAGGCAGAATTAAGACATATATAGATATTATCATAAAAAATGCGTTTGGAAAGAAAAACTTAGGACATTCAGACATGTTCCATCAAACATTTCAATGAGGCTCAAAAAAGCTACACCTGACAGCATACAGAAAATTATTATGTCACTTAATACAAATAAGGCTCCAGGAATCGATAAAATCAAGCCCTTGATATCAAAACTATTTGTCACAACATAACATCGGTAATAGTTCAATTGATTAATGCTAGTTTTGTGGAAGGCAAGTATCCTCAAGAACTAAAGACAGGAATCATTAGGCCAATACATAAAAAAGGTAGTTTTGATGAAAATTACAGACCTATAACTATCAATAAAATTGTAGAAAAGTATTTATCCATTCAAATACACGAGTTTTACAGAGCAAATAAAATTCTCAGTGAAAAACAGTATGGGTTTCAACCGCAAAAGAGCACTACTCAACTTCTTAGTTCATTTACAGACTCTATATATGAACACCTTAATAACAAAAAACATGTGTTAGTAGTGTTCATCGACTACAGCAAAGCTTTTGATACGTTGAGACATGACGTACTATTGAACAAACTGGAATTGTGCGGTATACGAGGTCCCGTGTTAAAATGGTGCGAAAACTATCATGAAAACAGATACCACTGTGTGAAAGTCGGTGACGCCACTAGTGAAACTATTAAAGTTAACTATGGCACAGCTCAAGGGTCGGTTCTAGGGCCATTACACTACATTACTTATTGCAATGATTTCGTAAATATCATACATAAATGTGAGATATATCAATTTGCAGACGATACGTGTCTTTTGGCTGCCGATAGTGATCTAAAAGTAGCTTTTGAACGTCCTCAATTAGACTTTACAACACTGAGCAAATGGTCATATGATGCTGGTCTAGTGCTAAATGCTAATAAGACTAAAATGATGTACATTAGCTCAAGTCAAAATAGGAAGCAACTTCAACTTGACTTCAACAAAAAGTCGGTGTGCTTGTGAACCTATAGATATGGTATCTAGACATATGTATCTAGGACTTATTATAGATGACCGTATCAAATGGACCGAAAATAGTTACTCTGACTTGTTTCCTTTTTGTCGTATGATACCAATACACGATAAAGTAAAATACACACTGTTGTGCGAAAACTATTTTAATGAAAATTTACGAAAATTTAATACTAAGCCTAACATGACATTACGTAATACATATACAAAATTAATAACGCCCGTCTTTACTAATTTCTATGGTAAATCACGATTAGCAAATATCCTACCTGAATTAATAAATGCTACCTCTGAATGTAAAAAATTAAATAACTCCCAAAAACATTAAATGTAAGCTTAAAGAATACTTTATTGAACGAACAAAAACTAGTAATAAAATATATTGATAAATGATAATATTATGATCATTGAAAATCACACTGTTAGATATAAAACTTAAACATGCTGTATATACTATTATATAACATAAGAAGGCGGTAGGTGCGTACGCGCGCCATATTTTGTTTTGTGTTTACCCACTTCATTTGTTAAGTAAAATTATTACAATGTTTATGAGTTTACGACTAGTGATTGTCGACGGTTCTGCTGGTGTACAGAAAAACCTAAAAAGGTTTATGTTTGCACCGTAGCTATCTAAGTTTTATGTAGTTGTAATAGTACAAATGATCCTTTAATTATTACTATTTTGATTTTAGGAGATATTAATATTTATAAGTTAATATATTTTAAATTTTTAGTTGACTCTTCTTCTTTGATAAAAGGTCGTGTAGATATTTATTTTTAAATTATGCTCCTTTGTAGCAAAACGATGATCTTCAATAATATTTTTGAACCTCACGTTCTTCAGCACTTAACAGCATTTCTTTTTCTTTATATATTATTTATCAAATCACTGGTCATTATTTCACTATAACAATATCAGCTATTCAATGTAACACATTGCTTACACATTCTGTAAGTACACAGTTGTTAAACACCTGTATTGTGATACTTTATTAGTAAGACTGTTACAGTCATTATATTTTTTTACTTGTTTATAATGTTATGATACTTGTGTTTTTATTAAAAAAATAAATTAATGGATTACTTTTTATGAAAAAAGTTTTCATATTCAAGATAGCCATTATAGTATTTTATGGCTTTGATCGTATCTTTCAAACTTGAGTGACATAAGAAAATAAACATCAGCATAGCAGTTATTTACTCTTTGAAATTGAAATAAACGGAAAATAATGTTAAAAATATAATTTTAAACAATTCTTATCTTTTCTGCATCTAATTCACGTGGTTACATTGAATAGCTGATATTGTTATGGTGAAATAATGACCAGTGATTTGATAAATAATATATAAAGAAAAAGAAATGCTGTTACGTGCTGAAGAACGTGAGCTAAAAGGTTCCAAAATATTATTGAAGATCATCGTTTTGCTACAGAGGAGCATAATTTAAAAATAAAACATAATGTTAGAAGTAACTACACGACCTTTTATCAAAGAAGAAGAGTCAGCTAAAAATTGAAAGTATATTAATTTATAAATATTAATATCTCTTAAAATCAAAATAGTAATAATTAAAGGATCATTTGTACTATTACCTATTATTGTTTTTCTCTGAAATCCTCACATTGTATAGTAGCGGCAATTGTCTTTTAGTTATTTTCTCACATTGTATAGTAGCGGCAATTGCCTTTTAGTTATTAATAATTATAGGTACTTCACGTTCAGAAAACCATAGATGTCAAGAAAACTATTTAAAATGTGTTTCAATAAAAAGACTTCTCGAAGTTTGTACAGATATACTATTTAGTTTCCATCCGTGTGGTGACCGACTAAGAATACAAGTGTCACCACCCCATCCTTTCCTGCGGGTGTCGTACAAGGCGACTATGGGAAGTAAGCAATTATCACACATTGCATTGGCCAGCCCTACCAGGCTGGGTACCAAGTGAGAGTACTCACTTGCTATTGGGCCCGAAGCGGTTGGTACCACCGTCTCCTGTGTGACCAGTCATGAAGCACGTCAGTGTGTTTTGGCTGTAGCAGAAAATAGCCGTTTATTCTTTCATTACATATCTGAGAAATGAAATGGTGCGCAGCGGCTTGATAATACTCTCGGTATAGTCGAGTCCATGAGCGACGGTTACCATTTACAATCAGTCCCCCGTTACCATCTCCTGCTACAGCCAAAACGCAATGATAAGCTTCATGGCCGGTCACACGGGAGATGGTGGTACCAACCCGCTCGAGCCCGATACCAAGTGAGTACCCCCACTTGGTACCCAGTCCTACCACCAGTCATGCAATGGATGATAATTGCTTACTTCCCTTAGTCGCCTCATATGACACCCGTGGGAAAGAATGAGGTGGTGACACTTGTATTCTTAGTCCGTCATCAAACGGATAATAACATCAGGTGGGCCGTGGCTCGTCTGCCATCATTAGCAATACTTTCTTTGACATTGGACATGACTTTCGTCTTGTACGTGTTAATTTTTAGACCCACCTATCGAGAACCCTTGCTGAGATCATTGAGCATGGTGGTTACAGTTACAGTGTGAAAGCGTAAGAAAGAAACGAGCAAACAAACATACATAGTGAGGACATATTATAGTGAGGATAACAGCTCTCCAAAATCAATATCTTCCTTCATGTCAATGGCGATATTGAGCAATACGAGACTAGGGCCACAATGTATAATTTAATATTTTCTAATACGATATGCTTTCAGACTATAAACACCTTTAAATTATAAGTTTTCTCATTCTCAGTATGGGGAATCAGAACTAGAGTACCTAAATCAATAATTTGTTAAGCCATAGCCAGCATCCCATAATAATAATAATAATATCCAACCAACCATTAGAAGTAATTTTGTACAAATATAATTTTCTTTGTACTTATTTAATATTTCATCAAACTAACCTTCCTTCAATACATGACCAATTTGGTCTAGGCAGGTAAGTCTCGGTCTCCCCCTGTACCTACATCCTTCCACTTTCGCATTGTATATCTTCTTAGCCAGTCGCTCGTCCGGCATTTTTTCCACATGTCCGAACCATCGGAGCATTCCCTTTCGCATCTTTACACCAATACTCTCTTTCATACCTACTCGCTCTCTTACGTCATTGTTACTTAATGCGGTCAGTCAGCCTCACTCCACAGATTCTCCGCAGAGATCGCATTTCGACCGCATTGATTTTGCTCTCATGCTCCTTTTTACATACACAACTCTAGCTTCCATATAATAACGTTGGGACAAGCATTGCGTTGTGTATTGCGACACGTGCCTTCTGGCTGAGGTGGTGGCTGCCGCGAAGTTGTTCCAATGCTCCGCTCACTCTATTTCCCGCATTCACTCTTCTTTCTACATCAGTGGTGTACCTTCCATCCCGACTGAATCCACATCCAAGATATACAAATTCATCCACTTGTTCTAGCACATCATTTCCTATTGCTACTCTGACATCTGTTCTGGCGTCTTCTCTTTCAAAAACCATTACTTTGGTTTTGCTCACATTCACACGTAGGCCCCTTTTCTTACAATCTTCTGCCATTACGTCGACTAGGATTTGCAGGTCAGTCGCAGATATTTCATCAAACACTTCGAAGTGACACATACAACGTAGACAATTCATTCTCATTTTAAGTTACACGCTGCAGAAGACTTTTATAATAAAGGATTACATAATTGACGTTTCAACTGTGTTCTTATACAATGTGTAAGCAGTGAATAGGAGTTACACACCTTCCTTACTAATGAACGATCTTTAATCATTGTATAGTTATAATACTGGTTATAACAAAAAATACTGGCAACATTCATTGAAACGGTTTTAAAACTTATATCAAGTAAACTTCGGTTAGATTGATGTTTGGGCTGAGACTTATGAATGTATTTATGTTATACTTGAAAAGATGATTTTTATGTTGATTAATGTTTGTCTTATTTATAATGTTACGATAATTGTGTTTTTAAATAAACAAAGAAATTAATGGTTTACTGTTTTATGAAAAAAGATTTCATATTTAAGATAGGTAACTATTATTTTTATAATATATAATTGTACCTGTTTTTATACTATGTATTTGCAGCAACCTTCGCTTTTGATATGCACAGTTTCAATCCTATATTTCGCTAGAGTTGTTTAGCTCTCCTATAATTGTTTCCAACTGATTTGATGTTGTTTGTAAATAGGATTATATCCTCTGCAAATTTTAAGTTGCTTAAGAACTCATCTATTTTTATCACCTTTCCGCCTCAATCTAGTTCTTTCATTATGTCTTGCAGCTATAGGTATATTCCAATGCTTGCAGCTATATATTTCCAATCTAGTTGATCCATTATGTCTTGTAGTTATATTTACTGGTTATACGGATTATTATTACTACTCTTTGATTTATATTATCAATATACTATGAGGAAAAAATTTGTTTTCACTATAAAAATTTCAGTGACAATTTGCACTTGCTCACGGTGAAGACGTTTTCGATCAAATTGTCAGAGTTGACATATTTTGCAACTCACACTCGCAAAAACGAGGTTCTCGCTCATTTTTGCTCACTACTCATGTCATCAACGTCTACATTCGACACGTTTTTATATAAACAATCTCGCACTCGCAAATTATGTTTCGCAAACGTGACGCTAGGTGTCACTGATCCAACTCCATACAAATTTGAGTTTACTTTAACGCGATCGAGTAGTTAGAAAAACTCACACTAAGCCCTCTGACATTAGTATGGATGAAGTTGAATAGGCGATTAGAAGTTTGAAAAAATGGTAAGGCAGTGGGTATTGATATAGTGTCTGCTGAGATCATCAAGCTTGGAGGCTCATGTGTCTGGGAATTCTTTCTGATGCTTCTCGATTTATGTTCGAGCTCAGGAATGGTTCCCAAGGACTGGAGAAGCGCAGTCATCGTGCCCTTGTTTAAAAACAAGGGTACACGTTATGACTGTGCAAACTACAGAGCCATAAGCTTGACCAGTTTGGCAGCTAAAGTGTATGGTAAGATTATTGAAAGGAGAATGAGGATTGTGTCTGATGAATTTTTGTGTGAGGCACAAGGAGGTTTCAGGTGTGGAAGAGGATGCATGGATCAAGTGTTTTCTCTGCGCAACACTGTGGAGAAGCATCTGGCTGTAGGCCAGAGGATTTTCTGCAGTTTTGTGGATTCGGAGAAAGCATTTGACACTGTTGTACGAAAGGAACTTTTGGACATTTTGCCGGAATATGGTATTAACGGTACGGTAACGGTACTACAAGTGGTACAGTCCAACTACATGGACTGCAGAGCTTGTGTGCGGCTGGATGATGGAATGTCACCCTGGTTTGATGTCAATATCGGCGTTAAACAGGGCTGCGTTCTATCAGCCAGACTGTTTATCGTATATCTGGATAAATGTCTACAATGGTTGAATGAAATGGGCGACACAGCGGTTAGAGGAAGTCCGGGCATAGCGAATAGCCCAGGCAAAGCGAATACTCTTTACTGTTTTAAAATGGTGCGTCCGAGGAAACTTGTCACATGCCACAAGGTCCCTTTCGTCTCCCTCAGTCGTAAACAACCAGAGCTAGACCGTGGTCACGCGTCGTTTGAGAAAAAAATTGAATAAATAAAAAAGTATTTAGATATTTTTATATATATTTTTAGCATTTGACATGCTTAGCACTATTATTATTTATGTATTTTCACTTTGTGTTTAATAAATAAAAAAGTGTAAATTTTTTACGATATTTTAAGACAGGTATTTTCTTAATTACTCATTTATATGTCGGTGCTACAGTTTTGCTTGATTATGTATTTGAAGTTTATTTTTCCATATTGAAATTTTGAGAGTTTTAATAAGATATCGTTTCTGGATAAAATTTTAGGTTAGTTTAGTTCAAAAAAGTAACTATTGGGCAAAGCGAACACGGACAAAGTGGATAATATACCCACTTGGCCCAGTAGTGTTTGTAAGTATTAGTATAGGGATTTTTACAAATTATTTTTGTTTATATTGTTATATACGGTTTATAAATATAAAAGAAAAACAAAGCAAGCCTAAATTTGTTAAAGCAAACACCAAAGTTCTGAAAAACCTTAACAAAGATCTAATAAAAAAAAAACAAACCACGACCAAAAATACAAAAAATACCAAAGACGTTAAATCAACCAATAATACTAAACTTAAGAAACCTAAAGGCAAAGAAAATAAATAACGATAAGACATGCTATTTTTGTGGAGAATTACATTGAAATCAATGGGCAGCCAGTTCAATGCAATTCCTGTAAGCAATGGAGTCACGAAATGAGCACGGCTTACGAAGAAGAAGGCAAATTTCTTTATGACAACTGCACTGATACCTGATTATGATTAGGTGTAGTTATATATTTTCAACTGTTACTTAACCGTGTATTTACTTTGCCCTATGACCCTATCCACTTTACTCGGGAAGGTAGGGCAAAGAGGATAGCTGTACCAATCGCAATATTCTAAATATTTTAAGTAAAACATTGATGTTACGTAATTTTTGTTAATTAACTCTGATAAAGTCTGATTAATACTCAGTCATTATTTTATTTCTGTGTCTATTGGTTTTCTTACCACAGGCCGGCAAAGGTTAAGGTGTCCGCTTTGCCCGGACTTCCCCTAACTCTCTACTATATGCAGACGATGCGGTCCTATTAGCGCAGTCTGCGACTGACCTGCAAACCCTAGTCGACGTAATGGCAGAAGATTACAAGAAAAGAGGCCTACGTGTGAATGTGAACAAAACCATAATAATGGTTTTTGAAAGAGAAGAAGCCAGAACAGATGTTAGAGTAGCAATAGGAAATGGTGTGCTAGAACAAGTGGATGAATTTGTATATCTTGGATGTGGATTCAGTCGGGATGGAAGGTACACCACTGATCTAGAGAGAAGAGTGAATGCGGGAAATAGAGTGAACGGAGCATTGGGACAACTTCTCGGTAGCCACCACCTCAGCCAGAAGGCACGTGTCGCAATACACAACGCAATGCTTGTCCCAACGTTATTATATGGAAGCGAGAGTTGTGTATGTAAAAAGGAGCGTGAGAGTAAAATCAATGCAGTCGAAATGCGGTCTCTGCGGAGAATCTGTGAAGTGAGGCTGACGGACTGCATTTGTAACAATGACGTAAGAGAGCGAGTAGGTATGAAAGAGAGTATTGGTGTAAAGATGTGAAAGGGAATGCTCCGATGGTTCGGATATGTGGAAAATTCGCCGGACGAGCCACTGGTTAAGAAGATATACAATGCTAAAGTGGAAGGATGTAGGTACAGGAGGAGACCGAGACTACCTACCTAGACCAAATCGGTCATGTATTGAAGGAAGGTGGAGTCAGGAGTCTCCGAAACCGGCGAGCGTGTATGAAGAGAGTTATGAATGTTGAGGAAGCGAGAGATGTATGCAAGAATAGAGCCTCTTGGCACTCTGTTCTCTCTGCCTACCCCGCAAGGGAAATGGCGTGATGAAAAGTTAGTTAAAAAAAAATCCGACTTGAAAATAACATATAAAATGATATAAAAAATAATCAAATAGAATCTACTAGAAAAATAAATATTTAAGTTTTATAAACGACAGCTTGGTTACTGTCGGTGGAGTCAGGTCAGGAGTCTCCGAAACCGGCGAGCGGAAACCGGATAGTGTATGATGAGAATTTTGAATGTTGAGGAAGCGAAAGATGTATGCAAGAATAGCCTTTTGTCACTCAGTCCTCTCTGCCTACCCCGCAAGGGAAATAGCGTGATGATAAGTAAGTAAAATCATCATAGGTGCAACCCTAGCGCATTCGTTAAATGACGCGGTCATGCGGCGAGCAAAACAATCTCAACTGTATTTCTGTGAACATAAGGTACATTTCTTCTCGCTACGAACAATTGGTATTATTATTACGATTTTGTAGGCTATTATAGAGAGATTTTGAACGTTTTAATGGAAGTGATGTTTCTGTCCGTAGGACTAGTGTCTTTTCTGTGGTAGAGCTATCAGTGTTAAGATGTGAAAGGGAATGTTTCGAAGGTTCGGACATTATTTCCACATATATTTTCGCTGAGTTGTAATGTTTGACATTCATTTAAGCTCATAGTAACAACTAACTGGACACTTCATTACTGCAATATTATTAATGGCACACACTGTACCTGCTGCTTTTTTAACAATTCATTTTTATAAGTATAATGAGTTGTTGTTATTATTTAACTTAATCTTATGATAATAATTAAATCCTGCTCATGAGTGTTATTTTCGATTTCACATTTTCGCAGATTTTGTTAATTTTTAAGGCTAAGGACGTCAAATGCTACCATCGAAGGAATGTAACATAGTTCCAGTGGTCCGCCAATATAGGCGGAGACGGCACACGGCGGATTTCTTTAGTGGGTGCAGGCCCCACACTACCCTGTTCGTTGCCCCCAAACGACGGGGTGTGCGGTTAGGAACATTATTTCCCGCCTAAACAAAAAAAAGGACGTCAAATGCTTAAATAAAATTATCTAAATAAATAAAATGCTGCTTTGCACGTAATAAAAAGTTTATTTCTTTATAACATTACCTATATAACGAGACCTTTTCGGTTGTTTGATACAGAAAATGATGGGACCTACTCAGCTGCAACCAGCGAGAACCCTAACGTCATTCGCGGAGATGAATGGGTTGGTGAGTGTATTATATCTCTCCTTAATATATTTAATAAGAAACGGTAACAAGCTCGTAATTCGATGAACCTAAGCAGTGGTAGTCTTGCTTATTATATGTACGTGGGCTCGACCAGGGAAGCACGTAATGGAACGAGTTGTACACTTTTGAAATCTACCTACTCGAACCAAAATGATAGTCAACTCGAGATGTAACTCGAGCTGACACGGTGTCTACATGTCAAGTAGCAATAATTCCGAGTAGGTACAACACTTAGCGCGAATAAATCTATGCTTATAATTATTGCAGTATGCTTCAAAGCACTACGCTCTCACAAAATGTCAGTGTGCGTAAACGGTACCTCGGATGGTCGAACATCTCTATTGTTGCGTCGTTCGGCTTAAACTGAAAGCGCCAGAGGACCAAACTCGCTCCTCATCCATCCTATCTCTTCCAGGTTTCCTCCTTCCCTGTAGTTGGTAGTTAATATTGCATTTGATATTATTAGTCTATATACTAAAGGTAGCCGCTTACCATCAGCCAGGCTGACTTATCAATTACGTTATGGATCTTGACTTCACCTGTGTAGACGTAAGTTTATACTTATTTTAATATATTTAAATGAGGGTAGTTCTAATATATTCCGCTCTAATTCAAATTCTTTCTTCCTTTAAAACCACATCAAGACCTGTTTTTAGAGAAGTGTGCTAACTAACAAACACACAGATAAATAAAAATATTATAAACGGTCGTTTAGTTTCCTTTTGCTTTTCTCTTTATTATTGTCAAAATAGAAAAGAACGCTCAGTGTATTCTAGGTACAAGAGTAAAAATGAAATGATGGACCCAGAATGTAATCTCTGGTTCTTCTCTTATCAGGTGTTGCTACGAAACTGCTTTCGATCAAGCGGCCTGCTTTTCTGCTTTTTGTAGTATAAAAGCTCATTTGTTGCCGAGCGTTCTTGAGAATGCCTCGTTTAGAGGTGAAACACGTGTCGAATTTATGTTCGGATTTTTGCGGAATATTGCAATATTGTGGTTCTAAGAGTTCTACCGTATCGCATGGTTGTGTCGCGTTGGTGAGTTTTTTGTCATTATCGTGCATGCTACTTTGCTATTAACACATTCTCCTTTATCTGTGAGAGTGCGGATTGGCAATCTTAGGTTATTCTGTCCAAAGATAACCGGGATTGACAATCCGTGGGTGAGTGGTGGGCTCTCCTCCTAAAATCCATTCTATAATAGTATAAAAACTACGCAAGCTGTCAAGATTGATACACGAATAAAAAAAAAACACATACTAACAGTGCAGAGGGTGACGTTAATAGCTTAGTCCAGCTTAGTCTTACTTTATTACCTCACGATTGAAATAATATTTATAGTGTAAAATAAAACAACGTCTCCAGGTAAAGCCACCTTTACTATAATCATTCGTCGTTACTTTTCATTTTATAAAAAAAATGTTTTTCTATAAACTTTTCATACATAATATTCATTAATAAAATAGGTTAGACATATACTTAAGTCTCGCACCATTCAAAAAGGTTAGAAGTACAGTTCATTACAATAAAATATGATTATCCTGTGAATTAATAACTTATCTTTAATGTACTTGGATTTTTCAATATAAAGCGGCCAAAAGACTAAATAAAAAAGACTATAATTTATTTCTTAGGAGGCAATCTGTGCAATAAGACTACACGTCAAACATTAAGTTAAGTAATTTTAATCTAACAAATAATAGTCAATATTTATTTACTTGTTTACTCTATGCACATAATATAAGCTGTGGTGAATGGAATCACAGAACAGAACAACAACTTAGAGTTACCTATATCGAAACATTTTTGAAATAACATAAAGTACTAACTGACCTCAGCTAAATTCGTTCAACAACAAACTTCGCAAACAACAATTACCTAGTCTTAAAGATAGACTCAATAGAATACCATATTGTTACATATTTTATGGCTCACGATCACGGACAAGTCACTGCACTCTTGGTGGTGATTTCAGTCGGTCATAGATCTGTCAATACCAGCAGAACGTTAATGCGATCCCATGAACCCACAATACGCTCAAGACCCCTACCCTCCTCAACCACAAACCTCACCCCACAAAGCTCCCTCTACAAATAAAACACATCGCCTTGCTTCAAGTGATTACATGATTTCGTAGGTAACTAAACATTTTTATGTAGGACTTCAATTCCTAACAACGTCAAATGATCTTAATTATTTTTTACAGGGAGTGCCTCATGAGTGTATTCTTTCTGGGTTCTAATGTTGAGATCCATCGTCGGACTGTTCCTTTTAACAAACCGTGTAATACATTAAACACATAGTGAAAAATGTGAATTCGAAAATAACGCGCATCACGAGCAGGATTTGAACCTGCATCTCCTGGATACCGTCCAGATGCTTTGCCAATTCAGCCATCGTGACAATTGCTCCTGACTGCTAGTTTCGATAACACATTCATACTTAACGTCTTTGGGTGACGCCTGCGCCATCTGTCGGCAGTATTTTCATACATTGTACCGACCAGGTAAACTTAATTTTACAATTAAGATTTTTACCTCAAGTAAAACTCCTTTAAGTAAATTACGCTAGGTACGCCAACATAATAAAATGTCAAAATGTCATAACATTTGCATAATTAAAAGTTGTTTTCAATCTGCCACAATAAGAAGATAAGATAGATGTAGCATAAGATAATATATATTTATATTAAATACGTAGACAAATGCATAGTAATATAGGAGCGCAGATTTTGAGGTCAACATATACAAAACTAAATTTATTTATCTACAGTATTTTGAATAGAGAATTCGATTGAATAACAGAAAATTGATTTAGATTTGAAAAATACTCTCAATATATTGTTTCTCAGAAGACTTATATACAATGAAAGTAGTGTTTCTTAGTATTTATTACTTATATCGACCGAGGTAACACATCCCTACCTGAAGGTAAGAGATAAGCGCCGCTCTTACACACTGCAATATCAGAAACGGACCGTCAATGCTGTAAAAAATTCCACACGGAAGTCAAGTAAACGTGAAAGATTCCATTAACGTAGTTGTCTTTCAAAAAAGTAACAATCGCGTAAATACCAGAAAGTATAAAGAAGTACTTATAGTATTAATACTTCCTAATATTCAGGCGATTTATAAAATATTAGGAGCGTTGCCAAGCCGCTAATTAAGTTTGGCTAGTGCGGAAAAAAATGTGTTCACGTTGGGACCCCGTCGTTCGGGACAACGAACATGGTAGTGTGGAACCTTCACCCACTAAATAAACCCACCGTGTGCCGTCTGTCTGCTTGTACTGGCGGCCTAATGGAAGCCGCTACCTGCACTGAAATTTAACTACGGCGCTTGACTTCTGCAGCCAAGGTATAGCGATAGGTACTCGTTCAGGTCTAATAAGAGAAGGCTCACTTGGAAGCAAACTACCAGTGTAGGTTTATATCAAGTAAAATAATCCGAGCCTTCCCTATACCACCTATTTCTAAGTTTATTGAACCCAGATACATCAACTAATTGTAAAAACATAGCATCACGCCTGTATTCCCCGAAGGGGTAGGCAGAGGTGTATTACACACCCCACGACTCGCCAGCTATGTTTTAAGTCCCACGTAATAGGGGGCGAGCCTATTGATGTCTACCGGGCACATTTCCAAACTCCGGGCTGTTACTGAGAATTTTTCTTTTTAGCAAAAAGCTCAATAACATTGCCCGACCCGGGGATCGAACCCGAGACCTCATGATAGCAGTCACATACACTACCGCTACACCACCGAGGCAGTTTAATTATTGTGGATCGTACAAATAATTGTCATAATTGGGAGTCGACCCACAACAAAAAGTGGTGTAACTTACCACCCTGTCATATGTTTAAGTATTAACCGTGACGAATTTTGTATCGCCATCGATTAATCGACGACACCCATTGTCAAGGCGAACATAAGTAATATTAGTATTAATTAGCAATAAACAAAATAGCTCTGTGAGCGTATAGTATACATAATATATAAAATAAAATTGAAGTCTCTGTTTGTAATGTCTAAATAACAGATTTTTACTAAATGCATGTGAAAGTATATACGTTACCTATAACAAAATACCAATTCTTAAATGTATGTCTGCCGGTCTGTCTGTTTGTTCCGGATAATCTCCGAAACAGCAGGTCCGAAAACACACTTTCTCATATTAGAGACCCCTCAATAGAAAAGTTTGCCTATCGCTCCCAATGAATTATCACGAAATTATTCTTATGCACACCCTCAACCGAACATGCTCATTTTAAGGAAATATTTATTGCAAATCTTTATTTTTGCGAGCAGAAATTTTACTGTAAACTCAGACTCGTCCGCGAATTCAAATACCAATTTTATTAATCACGCAATAAGCTATACTCGTAATTTACAGCGATAGTGAGTCCAAATACCCAACGACCCCTTAAAACAACAGTTATTTTTTTACAATGGATATGATGTGCTTGCCTTTATTTTAATACAAAGGAAAACAAGTAAGTATATCAAAGAAGTTGCTGAAAGTGTAGATACGAATACCTATAATTACTTGAACAAATAATACCTCAGTGTATTTGGCGATAAACCATGGATATAGAATAATATTTGAGTCGCGTAGCCAGGTAGATATATTAATTTATAGATAAATTATACCTACGTGATATCCCAAAAGTTAAGTATTCAATGCCTTACAACATTTTATAAGATTATAACAAAGATAAACAGAATGTCTATATATATGTATATGTCTGTATATATGTATATCTGACAAATTATAATATTATCAAACAAAACAACATAATATATTAAGATGAATATAACATAACAGCACACTATTTTGCATCTGTATATCGCGACGTTCCAGAAGTTTCTTTACACACCAAGCAAGACATAAAAAAATGTCTTCAAGTTCAATATTATATGTAATAGTTTATCACAATGGATAATACTTGGGAACAGAGAAGTATGAGAGATTTAATTCTGGTAGACAGTCGCCTCCGAAGTAAAATTCTGGATACAAGAGCCTACAGGGGTCCCACTGTCGACACGGACCACTATCTCGTTATTGGGAGATTTAGTGGTCTGTTCAGAAAGTGGAGACACTGGCGAGAGCGTGTCCACTTCGGAGGGCTTGAAAGAATAAAGATTGAAAAATTGCAAGAAGAGAGTGTAAGAGCAAAGTATGTAGAGGGTGTCCGTGAACGGCTGACAATGGCAAGTCAGCCGGGATCTGACATAGAAGAATGCTGGAGAGTATTGAAAGATAGTATGGTAGATACAGCGAAAGAAGTATGTGGATGCTCAAAGAAGCATAGGAAAGTGAAAGGTGATGCATGGTGGGATACGGAAGTAGCAGTTTCCGTAGACCAAAAGAAGAAAGCGTGGCTGGACTATGTATCTTCTTTGAACCTGAGTGCAAGTATGAAAGAACAGAAGAAAGAAATATACCGGCAACGTGGTGGTGGTTGGTGTCCCAAAGCCTTAGTGAAAGAGAAGCGTGATAGAGCAAATGTGATTGCAGACGAAAGGCTGACCAAAAACTTCGAGAGCAACACCAAACTTTTCTGGAGGGAGGTGAAGAAATCTCGGAGTTGGTTGGTCAGCTTTCAGAATGAATAAAATAAGGTCTAAAGGTGGAGACATTCTTACGCAAACACAAGATGTGTTAAGCCGATGGAGTGAATATTTTGGAGATATGTATGCGGATGTTCAGGGTGATGCTAGTGCCACATGTGATCTAACAGATCAGCATTCGGTACCGGCATCCTCTGATGACATTAGTATGGATGAAGTTGAATGGGCGATTAGAAGTTTGAAAAATGATAAGGCAGCGGGTATTGATATCTGCTGAGATGATCAAGCTTGGAGGCTCATGTGTCTGGGAATCCTTCCTGATGCTTCTCAATTTATGTTGGAGCTCAGGAATGGTTCCCAAGGACTGGAGAAGCGCAGTCAGTTGTTTAAACAAGGGTTCACGTTATGACTGTGCAAACTACAGAGCCATAAGCTTGACCAGTTTGGCAGCCAAAATGTATGGTAAGATTGTTGAAAGGAGAAGAGGATGGTGTCTGATGAATTTTTGTGTGAGGCACAAGGAGGTTTCAGGTGTGGACGAGGATGCATGGATCAAGTGTTTTCTCTGCGCAACATTGTGGAGAAGCATCTGGATGTAGGCCAGAGGGTTTTCTGCAGTTTTGTGGATTTGGAGAAAGCATTTGACACTGTTGTACGAAGCGAACTTTGGGACATTTTGCCGGAGTATGGTATTAGCGGTAGTCTGCTACAAGCGGTGCAGTCCAACTACATGAACTGCAGAGCTTGTGTGCGGCTGGATGATGGAATGTCACCCTGGTTTGACGACAATATAGGCGTTAAACAGGGCTGCATTCTATCAGCCAGACTGTTTATCATATATCTGGATAAATGTCTACAAAAGTTGAATGAAATGAATGTGGGAGTTCAGATGGGCGACTCAGTGGTTAACTCGCTGCTATATGCAGACGATGCGGTCCTATTAGCGCAGTCTGCGACTGACCTGCAAACCCTAGTCGACGTTATGGCAGAAGATTGTAAGAAAAGGGGCCTACGTGTGAATGTGAGCAAAACCAAAGTATTGGTTTTTGAACAGGAAGCCAGAACAGATGTCAGAGTAGCAATAGGAAATGGTGTGCTAGAACAAGTGGATGAATTTGTATATCTTGGATGTGGATTCAGTCGGGATGGAAGGTACACCACTGACGTAGAAAGAAGAGTGAATGCGGGAAATAGAGTGAACGGAGCATTGCGACAACTTCTCGGCAGCCACCACCTCAGCCAGAAGGCACGTGTCGCAATACACAACGCAGTGCTTGTCCCAACGTTATTATATGGAAGCGAGAGTTGGGTATGTAAAAAGGAGCATGAGAGCAAAATCAATGCGGTCGAAATGCGGTCGAAATGCGATCTCTGCGGAGAATCTGTAGAGTGAGGCTGACCTACCGCATTCGTAACAATGACGTAAGAGAGCGAGTAGGTATTAAAGAGAGTATTGGTGTAAAGATGCGAAAGGGAATGCTCCGATGGTTGGTGTGGAAAGAATGCCAGACGAGCCACTGGTTAAGAAGATATACAATTCGAAAGTGGAAGGATGTAGGTACAGGGGGAGACCGAGACTTACCTACCTAGACCAAATTGGTCATGTATTGAAGGAAGGTGGAGTCAGGAGTCTCCGAAACCGGCGAGCGTGTATGAAGAGAGTTATGAATGTTGAGGAAGCGAAAGATGTATGCAAGAAGAGAGCCTCTTGGCACTCTGTTCTCTCTGCCTACCCCGCAAGGGAAATGGCGTGATGATTAGTTAGTTATATTTACGGTAGTAGAACTAAAATAATAGATTTGCAGATGCGAATTGCGTGCTATTAAAGGTAAAACAAATTATTGTTTTATTTACCTTATGGCAGCAGCCTTTTAGCAGATCAAATGTTATCTTATAAGTCATCAAACTGAGCAATTTAATAATAATTTAGTGAAATATCAATCGTGAAACAAATATATTTTATTTTCGCAATACGATCTAATTGTTTAACATTGGATAGGCAAATATATTCTAGCATTTATGCAAACATCATATCAAAACACTTAATTTATTTAGGACGAGATGTAGTAAGTCTTAGAATACATATTATGCATAATTTCTATCGACTAACCTCAAAAATCCTTTGTTCATATATGTATATATTTTATGTAAAATTTGGCACATGAGTTAAGTTTACATTGTCCTTTTTTATCATTAAATTATTAACAATTAAGTAGAAGTAAGTACTTAACTAAATCTGATAAATCGATAGTTTACACAAGTAATGCATGCGAGTAGTACTGCTATTATCATAGAAATAAAGCCGTCGTATTCTTCTAAAAATTTAACACAGATTACAAAATCAATTATTAGAATATATTGGAAGACAGATTACTATTAAAGTTCTAAGCATACTGCCACGCCTGTTGGAAGGTGGCGATGATTAAATTGCTATTAGTTGGTAAAATGGGTTACACTTACGCGTTTGCCGAAGACTTGTTCTATTCATTTGGTGGAAGAGCTTCGTTTATATCAACGTGAATGGGCTAGCCCGGCTAAAGAGGAACTCCTTACATATTGTACATAAACAAACTGCAGTTATTCTCACTTTTTTGTGGCGTTTGTTTAATTTAGAACGCTGGAGGTTCAAATCCTTCTCACTCTCGATCTATTTTTTGTTCAATTCTCTCACAGATGTAACGCTGTTTTGCTAGTTTTATTTGTAAGTCTTATATTGTCTATACAGCCTCTCTATATCCAAAGAGCCTTGTCAAGTCATAAGCTGTTCTACAATAATTTTTATTAACTGCCTTCCTTAGTACCTTTGTGAATACTTGAAAGAGACTAATGCATGGACAAAATAAGCTCCCGTTTACTATGCCATGTGAGCTCTAGTCCGAATGCCATCTCTTGGTAGTATGAATTACATGCGAATCCCTTCCTATACATATGGGTGTTTTTCCACCAGACATTTATTACGATGCTTATCTAGCCCTTCTTTCAGCACCGGTCCTAGTCGGGAACGCGGATCTCGAAGTTGTCGATCACTATGTATACCTGGGACAAACAGTCCAGTTAGGCAGGCACAACTTCGAAAAAGAGGTTAATCGACGAATCCAGCTCGGCTGGGCAGCGTTCGGGAAGCTGAGGAAGATCTTCTTGTCCAATATTCCATAGTGTCTGAAGACGAAGGTCTACGACCAGTGTGTGTTACCGGTGATGACTTACGGAACAGAGGCGTGGTCTCTAAATGTTGGCCTTATATCAAGGCTCAAAGTCGCTCAGCGTGCCACGGAGCGGGCTATGCTTGGAATATCTCTACGTGATAAGATCCGTAATAAGGAAATCCGTAGGAGAACGGGAGTAACCGACATAGCCCGCCGGGTCAGCATGCTGAAGTGGCAATGGGCGGGCCACATCGCTCGACGAACCGACAACCGTCGGGGAAGAAAGGTTCTCGAGTGGCGACCGCGTATCGGACGGCGCAGTATAGGACGGCCTCCCACCAGGTGGACTGATGACCTGGTCAAAGTCGCAGGTATTCGTTGGATGCAGGCGGCACAGCACAACGGTCCTTACAACGCCACAGCGAACGCGCTGTGGCGTTCCCTTGGGGAGGCCTATGTCCAGCAGTGGACCATAAAAGGCTGTTGGATGGGTGGATGGATGGATATCTAGCCCACTAATCGGATTTTCTTATGCTTTTCTACCACATATATGTATCTATCATCCTTTCTTTCTAAATCGTATCTTTCCTGGCGTTGGTAAAGTGCGAGTGATGTCTCTGATTTTGCTAGCGTCTCTTTACGGTAACTGCTTACCATCATATGGGCCGTATGCTTGTTTGCCACCCAGGTAGCATAAAAAAATTAAATTCGCTGTCACTTGAGTACACAAAAAAAATTGTTAGGCATTCGTTGGCATAAATTCTTATGTACAGCCTTCGTAATAAATAGCATTATTTCGGTGTTATATATCAGTATTATCGCAAACTTCAAATAGTATCTACACTAAAATTATGAAATGACCGCAATATTAATTTACTTTAAGTACATTAGGTACAAAATATTAAAAGTCCAGAGAAAACACACACAAGTTGAGATGTTCCAGTATAAAACTGCAAACCCCTCCAACGCCTTTATCTTCTCACGTAAAATATATTATATGTAATATACGCAATTTTACACCTTCTACGCAATATTTTATTTCATTTAATGTCGGTAGAGCGGTTTGCATTTTTAAATTGAAACTACTGAAAATATAAAATTAATAATAACAAATTAATGAGTTTTTAATGCCATTTAAAACAGTTTAAGTACTATATATATAAAAACCTTTTATGGTCGTCTAAAAATTGTAAAAAGTTTAGTTATTTAGTTATAACAGGGCATATTATGACACTATAATAAAGTAATATTGTCTAAAAATACTCGTCTACAAATTATTTTTCATTGTACAAACAGCCGTCTAAAAATATTAATAGTTAAAAAACCAATGTCTAGATTGTCTAATTCTATACAACTGTAAATGTCCCATTCCATTTTCACTGGTTTTAACATTAGAAACTAAACTTTAACACATCAACGGAAAATCATATAAATAGAAAAAATACATGAAGTCTTTTAATTGTCTATGATTAAGTTGAGTGTAAACTTAAATAGGTTGATAGTCATGGGGAAAAAATATTAGAGGGCGATTTTAGAGAGATTTATACATTTTCGATATATAGGATGAAATTTTATTCATATATTTCTCTTAAGTCCATAATGTCAATTATAACCATACTTCTATCAATTTATAGCAGAAGTTCCAGTGCTATATGCATTTAGAATAATTACCATAAATAATAACATATTTATAATTTCTAAACATCACTAACAGATCAAATGATTAATAAAATAATACATTAACATAATGTGCTTTAAAATTATTTACTTTGATAGAATTTACAAATATTTGATAGAATTAAATCTCATCCTTTATAGTATATTTTACTACGAGGGAATATAAAACAGTGAGTTTGACTCACAATGTAACCATCACAAGGACTTACTACGTATATATTACTAACATAATTTACAAAATCAGTGCAATATATCAATGCAGCTTCAATATTTCATTCTGATATGATGTCGATATGAAAAGATATATCGCGAGTTGCCACCTTATACTTTTTATGTACTAATTATTGTTCATAACAGAGTTGTTCCATTGCACTGATTTTAATTTATATACAGCTACTATTTTTCAAAATTAGGCAAATATTTTTGGCGTTTGATTACAAATATAACGCTATTGTACTTTTTAAGCGCTAGACAAAACATAACATGTCTATTTGTTATTAAATAAAAGGCAGAGTTACATTTAGTCCAACTTACGTCGTTAAATTTGGACTACTTTCCTGCGACGAGTGAATGCTAGTGCGTACTCTATACCCCAAACGAGCACACACGACATTATGAGAGCGTTTTGTACGTGTATACATATTGCGAAGCTATTGGTATAGTCTCTTACGTAACCTGTAATAGAATAAACTCAATTTATTATTTTTCACATCAGGAGTCCAAGCGGCCTAAACTTGGGTAGCGTTCTCTCGTTGAAAATCAATTACCTTAGATACTTATATTAAATTTTATAGTTAGTGCAAAAACAGCTCGCATCACGTAAAAAAATATATAGGATAATAAAAATGAACGCAAGAATGTCCGCAATAAGAACAATTGATAGTAGATCGCATGAATAATCATTCGTACTGTGCTGGAATCGACCACATCACTAGGCACAAGGGATCGCCACAACACCATACGGGCAGACACAATAGATTTTCACTTTCTGCGATCTTTGCTCGCACCTTTAACTCTCTCACTCTAATTGCTCATACATACGCCATGGTTTAGGGGACTCCTGACTTGACCTTTTTAGAAAACATCTCTACTTCAGTCACAGCAATATTGATGAATAGACAATATGCGTATAAAGATACATACACACAAGCTAAGAACAAATACTTGGATCACACAAGGTATAGTCATGTGTGGGAATCGAACCCACGACACTCGGCATGGAAGGTCGGTATCTAAACGACTACTTAACCTCGTGCAGACACATTTGCAAAATATTTGGTAGGCTTTAGTCACAATTTTACTAAGTTTTAAGTATAGTCAAAGCGCGTGCAAGTGAAACCCTAGCTTGAGACAACATGGTCACTTACAAAGTATATAATGCTATACAGTAGAATCCGTTTATTATGACTCCGACTATATTGACCATCCATCCATCCATCCATCAGCTTTTCGACGTCCACTGCTGGACATAGGCCTCCCCAAATTGGGGGTATAGTGCCGTAATCGCCACGCTTGGCAGGCGGGTTGGCGATCGCAGTGGATGTTGTTAATACCTTACTCGAGGAAGTGCTGCTGCCCACTCCCCCCTGGATTTCCTCAGTCGGCTCTTACGACTCCCATGGGTGGAGAGGGGTGGGACAATTCTAAAGCCGGCCCCACACGGCTATATTGACCAACTGCTTATTATGAGGTAATTACACAGCAGTTTGGTTTTCATATAAAATTATTTGTAACTAAGTCGTATATAATGACTTCGCTTATAGTGACATGTCGCTGATTCTGACCCATTTTTAATAAATTGCGTCCAGTTATAGTGACCGACGTGATTCCTAATACCTTCGGCAGTGTTTGGGAGAGTCACGTGATACCCGACGACGTTCGGCACGTGCATGGTTTTTTTTTTTAGTCTCGGTGTGTTATTGATTTTTTTTCTCTCTATTTAAAATAAGTACATACTAACAAAAATAGGAGATTGTTTATTTTCTACAACATGCTTTGTATGACGTCCGCTTAGTATGACGTGTTTGTTATTTCCCTGCGATGTCATTATAAACGGATTCCACTTTAATTAAAAGAATAACTCACCAATAATAGGTCCAATAATCACTACGAAAACGCCCTTGCTGACCATATGTAAGCCGAAGGCGGCGGGCAGTTTTTCTAAGGGACAGTACTCAGAGATCGTGAGGGTAAAGTTACTGAGACACATCCCTCGGAAGAAACCGCAGATCGACAACCAGATCATAAGGGGCACCCACTCAGATTGCTCTGCCAACACTGAAATGACAATATTTATTGCTATTAAATTATTTATTTTTTAAACTGATATGACAGGGTTTTATGAAACAGATGTGCTCACAAAACAGAAAAATCTAATTTCCAAGTGCCCTCCTCTCCTAAATATACAACTTAAAAATATGTTGAACACACACATACAAGTACGCGCGCGCACCCACGCACACACTCACGCATGAACGCACACTACATTTAGTTACATTATTCGTATACACAGACGCGTATATTAATCAGAGTAAATTATTTTGATATTTTAATAAATATATTTTTTTAGCGTTTGAGATGCTTAACTATATAAATTAACACAAAATGTGAAAATGTGAAATCTAAAATAAAAATAACGAGCACCCAAGTTCCACTTTTAAAAAATTAGGTAGGGTCGTACCGCACCACAGTTGGATAGAAGTTGTATTATATATGACAAAAATCCTTACTAAACCAGGTCATCGTGCCAATTTCGTTTTCGTGCCAAAAAAAGCTCACAGGAAAACAATATATTACTCATTTGTATTGATCAAATAAAAATCCGGATATCCTTCTCCAAGGCTTAGGTAATCATAGACAATTAATAAAAAAAATAAAAAGTTTTATTTCGAAATACCTATACCTACATAGAAAAAATATGAAATAATCACAAATTCACTCACCAGATCTAGTAGCTGCTAAGAAGAATGACGACACAAAGAAAATCATTTTCTTCGATATGTTCGTCCTATCGAATATAGGCGGTAGAATTAACCGTACCAAAATATCGGTAATGGCAGTCATTGATAGGCAAAACGCCGTGTCACTCATATTGTAACCTAAACTTCTTATAAAGAATGGCGTCAACATCCTAAATTGAAGCTCTCCGCTCCAAAATAGCGAGAGGCCGAGTAAAAGATTCAAAAACGACCAGTCTTTAAGTAAATCTAAATCCATGAGAGCTATAAACTTCCTGAAGAAGCCTCTCGTGTCCGCAACTTGCTCAACCTTTTTGATTGGTTTCATTTGTATAGCATCGTCGTCAGCTGTCTGAAATATACAAAGAAATAAATAAATAATAATTGTTGTTTTATTATTAAATTGATATAAGCTCACATGCCCACCAACTGCTACGGTTCTTTACAGAACTTTAAAGTTTAAATGTTTTTTTAACACTTTTGGGCACGGGTCTCTCATATAGAGAGGAATTTAGGCGGTAACCACGCTGGCCCTGTGCGGGTTGGCAGAATTTACTAGCCGTCGTGAAAATTTCCAAGGCTTGCAGGTTTCTCTACAGTGTTTTCCTTCACCAAGCAGTCATAGTTTGTAAATAAAAATACATATTATTTCGAAAAATCTCGAAAAGTCAGACGTGTACGAGGTCTGGAGATGGAACTTGGGATCGCACTCGATACCACTGTGTAGCGATCCCTGGTTTCACCACTAGACTATCATTGTTCTTCTTCCAAAGATAATTAAGTTTATTTAAATAAAAAATATAACATAGGCAAGCATCCTTATACTGTCGCTGTGATTTGTCGTAGATGCAACCATCACTCATTTCCAAGCGTCAACATGTCGAGGGAACATCAGAAGAACATTTATTATTTTGAAATGGATCTAAGAGGAAAACCCACCATTCATTCACAGGTTATAGAAAAATATACTCACATCGAGATACAGTTGTAAATAGCTGCCAGTGAAATCCATGTTCGAAATCTTAGAAATGACGGAGACTTTCCTCTTTCTTGCTGCCTCGCTCATACTGCCACTAGACGTTACTCTGGGCATGACGCCTACCGACGCGGCAGTAGTTAAACCGGGATATAATCTACTCCTTTTTTCAAACTCTGGCAACGGTTTATCACAAGTTTTTGCGCGAGGCAACCCTATCGTTCTTACTGAAGGGTGGTTCATGTTGCCATGGGAACGTTGTTTGGTTATTTTTGGCATGGGATGTGTAACTAAAGGGTTTATTTCAAATTTGTCTTCGTTTTCTTCATCACTTTCCATTATACACTCCATTTCCTGCGAAAAAGTTGAATAATTATAAAAGCGTCGGGGACTTTATTTTTTGACGAGAGCCCTTAAGCTATGTACCTATAACAAAAAAAAATTCTTATTAAATAAAAAAAGTTTAACACAATGAAAGTTATTTATTATAAAACAACACCAGGTTTTTGTTTTTATACGGATTGCTAGTATTTTAAGTTAAAATATTATTTCTATCCAATATGTATGTCGTGATTTTGTACCTACATCTCCTTGGCCACATCTACTATGTATATATTTATGTTTATGCAGCCATATAACCCTAAGAGATATTAATGTAGGTATAAAAAGCTTAAAGGATCAACACTAAAAAAGCCAAGGAGTTATTGAACATCTATAAATCATACATGTATACTTCTGTTTAGGCATTCGGAAATTACAAGAAATCCCATCCGCTAAACAAAATGGTGACGATTCTGCATTATACCTAGTATTATTGTGTCCATGAGCAGTGTTTACCACTTACCATCAAGGCCCATATGCTTTTATAGCCATAAAAATTTTTTATGTCAGCTTTCCGTTACAACTACCAGTTGACCATTGATATGAATAATCAAATTGTATATGGAAAAAGCCTAATTAGATTCCAATTGTAATAATATACGGCTCTTGTGTCGATACCTAGCGTCCGACTTTAACACCAATTACTAACAATCATGTAGACGCAAGCACAAGTTAATCCTAAGCTCTGAAGATTATCCGTATATGTTTTTGAAGTAAAACTTCTAATGCGACTTCCAACAAGGTTTCGTTAAACGTTTAACGCTACCATGGAAGGGGTATGAAAGCACTGTTGCATTAAGCGTTCAACTCTCCTGGGGAAGGGGAATAGAAAGAGACAGAGCGAGAGTGAATGAGTGGCACTCGAACGGCATGCGCGCCTTCCTATTTTCATTTCCACATTACGAAGTTTCACTTATTCCGCGCGGAGGGACTCCACGCACTATTAGTTTTTTTTTGTATTTTATTTTCTTTCAATGAATTATTTTAAAGAAAATATACACATCGTGATAAAATTTAATTATAACACATTTACTTGACATTTCCAATCTTTACGTCAAACTGTTAACCCATCTCTTGAGCGCGATTATCTGGGTATGTGTAAAAAACCGGATCGGTTACATTGACACGCTATTCCACACGGGATTTTTGGATTATCATAGGATGTAGTATCAACTTTTATTTTCTAATAATGATATATAATATGCTTTATTTTATTTCCATATAATCAACCCCTATACAGTCACCAACTCTTTGTATATGAGTATTCTTGTGTGATTGTTTTTTTGTATATATGCATACAATAGACCTCCATTATATAACTTGCGTAAAGAAATCAAACAACGAATAAAGTATACTTTGCGTAAAAAGCACTCACAACAATAATTAAGTAAGTACATCTTTTGTGAAGATTAAAAATGCATTTTATGGAGACTTCAACATAAACACATATACACCTAATAATTTTAGACCACTATCTCACTCCATGTGTGATCTAATAAGATATCGTAGTAATACAACAATAATATATTTACCTTTACTGTTTGCATTTCACAATCAATTGGCTCATCGATAAGATGCCTCTTGACAGGCTGTAGTAAACACGATCCAAGTACTGCATGGAAGGCTAATGCCCCCAATATTACGACAGACCATCTGAATCCGTATTCTCCTAGTAATAAATTGACTAGTTGAGGCATCACCATGAGCCCGAAGCCTGTACCAGCCATAGAAAGACCCACAGCTTGACCACGCTTCTTAGAGAAATAATGATTTAGAGATACAAAAGATGACGATGACGCAAGACCCACTCCAAAACCTGGAAAAAGGTTTAATATTTTATATTTATGTATACAGTATACGAGGCATCCTAAGTTGTATCACCTCGCCATACGGCGAAGATACCCTCGGGGCTCGGGGATTTTCTTTTTGGCAATATCGTAGTTAGTTCATTTGTTTTCAGTTTGCGACCGTCATAACGCGGTATACATTTACGCGTAGTGATTAAAAAAAAACCAAGACCCCCGACATCGAAATCAAGGATACTGTACCAGGTAAAGAAGCATAATATTAGTAATAGTCATTACAGGCAACTAATTATTAAGTAAGTACCTATTATAATAAATTCTATACAGAAATCAGACTTCTATTATAAACATTTTAACACGGCGCAACCGCATGCAAATATAGGTACTTACCAAGCGTAATATTCATTGGTCATGTTATTGTACTTCCAACAAAAATACTTAAAACTATAGATAACGTCTTTAAAACATGACAATGTTGTTTCACATAGGTTGTATTAAAAACGGCCTGTCCTAAAATTTTGGTAGTTATAGAGATTCGGGGTATAGTAATATGTGTATATATGATTTATAAAACATCTGTCTTTAACAGGAAGTAGTAAGGCGGTCACCTTCATGGTACGATAGTAGAGTAGACACGAGTAGGCAGTTATGCAGCTCAGTAAAAGATGTAGTTTGCATATATTATTAGGATTAAGAACGTAATATCCTAAAGATTTCCCTGGTCCATTCCCTATACAACGGATCACGATTATTGTAAGAAGATAGGTACTGTACAGGGCTCTGTTACTGAGCAGTTTGGTTAAACTCATGCAGACGGACTAATAATAATC
This sequence comes from Leucoma salicis, assembly GCA_948253155.1. Classification (NCBI taxonomy): domain Eukaryota; kingdom Metazoa; phylum Arthropoda; class Insecta; order Lepidoptera; family Erebidae; genus Leucoma; species Leucoma salicis. Next base: position 10,157,915 of record OX411807.1, on the reverse strand, counting down.
ACCACCACGTCATTAAATCCCGCGGGTGTCATGCGGGGCGACTAAGGGTAATACACAATTATCACCCATTGGTAGCCGGTGGTAGGGTTGCGTACCAATTGAGAGTACTTAAGTACTTCTTAATGGGCCCGAGCAGGTGGAAAGCACCGTCTTCTGTGAAGCACTTAGTGTGTTTTAGTTGCAGCGGGAGAAAGCAATCTATTAATTCATTGGAATCCGCGAAATTAAACGTGAGCATCGCCGACTAGCTTAGAATTGTTGAGTCCATCAGCGACAGTTAGCACTTCCCATCAGATGGGCCCTGACTCGTCTATCACCATATGTAATAAAAAAAATAGCTCTATAGCAGCCCTATTGATAATAAATGCCGTAGTTAATGCATCATTGGAAACAATTGTAAAATAGGTGAATGTAACTGACAAACTCTTTGTTACCAATGAATGTAAGTGTATTACTTGAGTGAGTCATAGCTGATTGTTTACTTAGTTACAGCACAGTCGCATCGAATATTTAATCGACGTCATAAAATAACATCGATATTTATTATTAAAAATCATGTGAGATCGAAAGATACTGCGGCCTAAATCCTGGGAGAGATATGAGCAACGTTGATTATTGCTTGCGATCGACTATCATGGCTATCTGGGGTATCTCTGAACGTGCATTAGCATCAGCTGAGGTGACATGTTTAATTTCAATGTTTTCTCTCTCTCAACTCAGCTTATTGAAATAATAAATTGGGCTCAATTAAAAACCGGAAATACCAATTAGCCCAAATGTTCTAAACGATAAATACAATGAAGTTAATTGTTCATTATGTAAACAACTCACAGTGAGACGCAATTGGCGCCACGGAATTATAAAACTAGAATCATTGAAAATTGCTAAGGATTATTGAAGTAAACATTCCTTAGGCATGACATTGGAGTAGACCCCGATTTTTTGGGGACCGATGTAATGTTACACAGGTACTTGTATACTTGGATTTATATGAACAATTTGGTTTACACAATAAAATGGCTATACATGTAACAGAAAACACTAATTTTGCAAAATTTTTGTTGTTCATATTTTTAACCCACCTAATTATCCTACTATCATTCCAAATTTGGTGTATAAATTCGAAGGTAAAGAAGTTATACAAGTTGGACGTGGCAATTAAGGATATCCATACGGGGTTTATGAATCACAATTAAGGAAATCCATGTAAATAAATGATTACATATACGGGTTAATTAATTAAACAATACGTTTATTCACTCACCGCCTAAAATACTGTATGTAGCTATAATATGAGCCATACTCTGGGCTGGAGCGGTTAAGAGCAACCCCAGAGCACATATCGTAGATCCCACGAAGCAAACTTTTCTGTAGGAAAAGGTCTTTATCACTGGACCCACGAAGAAACCTGAGAAGTTCACCACGGAGTCTAGGGTACTAGCGATGACAGATGCACCCGTGGTGTGCACGCCGAGATCATCTAGCAGGTCTTTGAAGAGGAGACCAAATGATGGTTCTAATGAACGTGTCGAAAACTGAAACAATATAATGATATTTATTTATTTAAATGCACAAAACACAATAGTACACAATTTACAAATAATAGTATTGTTCTAGGTTGTAAAGTAAAAGTAATAAATATTTGTAATTATAATATATGTAATTAATAATAAAAATTAATAAGTATTTGTCTGTAATGACGAATTGGATTTCAAATTAAATATATTTGCAACTGTCTATATGATATTAAAGCCATTATGATTACCTAGCAAAAATATTTAACGTACTAAATAGGTAGGTGCTACGACATTATAATGATGGCTTCTACCTAGATCATCATTAAAGTATGCTGGTTTAAGTATAACTAGATACAAAACTATAAGGTAGTAGGTAGATAGGTATGTAGTAAATCAACAATTGTGAAATAGAAAATAACAGTTACGAGCAGGATTTGAACGTGCATCTCATGGAATACCGTCCCAGATGCTTTGGCAATTCAGCCATCGTGACAGTTGCTCGAGCCTGCGAATTTCGATAACACATTCATTCTTAACATCTTGGGTGACGCCTGCGCCATCTGTCGAAAGTATTTGCATACATTAGGGTAGAACCGGGTAATCCCAGTCAGGTGAATACCGGTCAGCAAACTATCTCGCAAAATATTTGGTTTACGGGCACCCACTCATAGGGGTGTCCACTTAGAAAATACATCGATGCTTTTTTTCGATGCATTGCATCGAATCTCTGCATCGATGTTTTGCGATGCATCGGATAGAAACATCGATGTTTTCAAAACATCGAGTGCTTGTTCTAACATTGCATCATTTGCATCACAAAGCTGTATTTGGGCGTTATTTGGCCCCTAACACTCCACTATAGATGTAAAACAACCGATTTAAAACGATTAAATCAAAATGTTGCCGTTTTTAACCGTTTAGTAGTAGTTTTAAACGGTTGAACCATTGAAAACGCGCCTACATGATTGAGAGAGACCCTACACATACTGAGCTACGTGGCATCGGCAATGAATAGAATAGAAGATATTTTGATGTATACTCTATCGTAGTGTTTATATTCTCTTTGTTAATATCAGCTAAATCACATGACAAATTGTTCCTTAACCTAGTATTGCATTTGTGCAATTTGACGAATAATCTCGTTGTAATTTAACTAATAAAATATAAATAATTTGTGTAGAAAAGTATCTTACGGATAACAAAGTATCTTCTACGAATATTTATTCTATCATGGAGTAAATTATTAATTACTATTTTACGGGAGTATAATTGAGTTATACTGACCTTACTTTATTTACCTGCCTATCCAATCAAACTTCTATGGAAACGATGAGATTTTACACTAATGAGTGGGTATATTAAAATAATATCCCATCCTATTTGGTGTTGTGAAGTGTGCACATTCACGACGTAGGTAGACAAAATAAAGTAGGTGGTAAAAGTAAAAACAAATGTAGGTAGTTTAACGTTTTTACCACAGACTAAAGTAGTGTCAAATGAACGAACTTTTTTTTATAATTCTCTCTCGCGCAGTGTTGCCAATGTCAATTTCTATAAGCAGCCAACTAGCAGCACCAACAAAAAAAGATTGGTTCAATTTTATAACTTCTAAAATGTTTTAAATCAGACCAACTGAAATAGGTATTTAATCATTAGCTAACCAGCATTAATTCGATGTTTTATGAAAATACAACGATACATCGAGTAAATCAATAGCTTTTCAAAACATTGGATCGATACAATGCATCGTATTAAAACATCGCTTGAATCCGATGCATCGATGTATATCGAATATCCCTACCCACTCATGCAAAGACGGTGGCGTGATTGTTCCCCGCCCGACGCATTGACTCCCGTTCAGTTCCGACCGCGCAACGCTGAGAGCGAGACGAGTGTGTGTTTCGAGGAATTGCCTTACAACTTTTTGGTCGTAACATAAGACGTAAGTACCAAAATATTCATATTCCATTAAATGTTTATATTTTTTTGTTATGAATCAGTCATTTAGCTATCCATGTGATTAGATATTTAAACCAATTTGCAATAACTTGTTTTCTGAAATTATTATTAACCTCAAAAAATTATAGATGGGTAATGCCGGTCACGGTGACCGGTATTACCCGTAAGGTAGTTATAGAAGTAGATAGTATTTGATCGTCACTTTTATATTCTTTGTATCATACATAAACAATTCTTATTCAATTCTAGAATGCCACGGAATAGAAGCCAAGGATTAAAGGTGAAATGGAGCCAAAGTGATTTAACCAGGGCATTCCATCTCGTCGATGTACGGACACCTATAGGAGAAGCAGCACGTTTTACTGATATTCCTTTTTCAACCCTCCAAGAAAGACTGAAACAGAGAAACTCCGATGTCCCGTCTCTAGGAAGGAATCCCATCTTCACAAAAGAACAGGAAGCTGAAATGGCAGACCAAGTAAAATTTCTCGGTAAGATATTTTATGGCTGTACTTCAATACAAATCGGAAAGATGGCTTATGAATATGCCGTTAAAAATAATTTGAAACACAACTTTAATGAAGAACATGGTATGGCTGGCAAAGATTGGCTTACTGGTTTTATGCAAAGAAACAATTTATCTGTTCGTAAAGCAGAAGGTACGACCTTAAATAGAGCAACGGCTTTTAATAAAGATGAAGTAAATATATTTTTCACACTGCTTGGGGAGTTGATGGAAAAATATAATTTTTGATCGAGAAATAGGTATTTTTGATCTATATTTTTTAGCAATTGACATGCTCCGCCACTTTTTAAAGTACAAAAAATCTCTTTTTCCTTATTCACAAATAATTTGTACTTTGAGAAATAGGTATATACAATGTGGATGAAGCTGGGATCACCACAGTACCAGAGCCAGGTAAGGTTATTACTGAGATGGGACAAAAACGTGTGGGGTCCATAAAATCTGGTGAAAGAGGTAAAAATGTAACAGTTGTTTGTGCAGTAAGTGCAACGGGAGTGTACCTGCCACCCATGTTTATATATCCTCGTCAAAGGCATTCACCAGCTCTAGAATATGATGGCCCACGTGGTGCTATATATCGCTACTCTAAAAACGGGTGGATTAACGAAGACCTTTTCTTAGAATGGCTAAAACATTTCGCCACATTAACTAAACCTTCGGAGAACGACCCTATACTGCTCATATTAGATAATCATTGCAGTCACATCTCTTTAAAGGCGTATGAGTTTTGTAAAATAAACAACATTACAATGCTGTCATTACCACCGCACAGATCTCATCGGATTCAGCCTTTGGACGTATCTATCTTTGGTCCTTTTAAAATAGCATATAAACAAGAGTGTAATCTTTTAATGAAATCTGAATTGAAACGAATGATCGGTTAAAATGATGTTGCATCACTATTTAGAAAAGCTTTTCAAAAGATTGCCACCATACCAAAGGCTAAAGCAGGATTTGCTGCTACCGGAATATATCCTCTAAGCCCAGATATATTTACTGACGAAGACTTTCTGGCTGCTGAAGTATTAAAAAACTGTGAGTTGGAGGTGACGGTAGAAGAGAGGCGTCGTATAGACAATAAGACACCGGATCAAATCATTCTACTAACCACAGACCTTTATAGATAACTACCAAATTCACCATCCATTCTTGAAGATCATAGCCAAACAACTCGTACAAAATCACCCCAAATTTTGGAAAAAATAACTCATGATATACCTTCAACTTCAGTAGTTACCTCCATCAATACTCTTCAGTCCCAATCACCAGCTTGTACTGCTCCAGGAACCATTGCAGTGATATCTGACCGAGATCTGCGAGAAGATTCTGTACCCTTAACTTCAGGAATCACTGCCAAAGGTTCCGAAAAAGCTCGAAATGAATAACAAAGCCTGTCGAAGACAGCATGCAAAAATTCTTACTAGCACTCCTTATAAAGCAGCTTTGATAGAGAAAGAAGAATGAAGAGTAACAAGAGAAAAGAAGAAAGAAAGTAAATCCAAAGACACTAAAAAGCACCCAAGAACAAAGACAGCGAAGAAAAGACCAGCGAAAGCATCTATAAGAAAGGTGAAAAAAGGGTGCTACAGGAGAGAAATAATGAAAGTTCATCGAATTCAGAAATCAAAATCATCAAAATGACCGACGTACGGGCTGATGACGACACCGACATTGACGATATGAAAAACAAGTGTCTGCTATGCCATGATTACGGTCGTAACAATGAATTGTGTTATAGGGGCGTTCGGTGTGGGCTTTGCGCCCATGCTGTGTTCGGGCTGTGAGTCACCTGAAGGCTACACATGCGATTTGTGTCTCTAAAGGCTTGACCGGTATTGCCATCCTACTGACCGACATTACTCGCCACGCTTGGTAATAGCGGTCAAAACCCTTTTTTTTCAAATGTTTATTATGATTTGATTTTTGAACATATTGATCTCGTTAACTGTGATAATTATAGAAGAATACTTAAAGTTATGTTGTATTAATAATTTCGAAATAAAATATTGATTTTTCTATATTTTTTGTTTCACTTTTCTTAGGTGACCGGCAATACCCGTTCTTACCCTATACCGACCGGTAAACTTATTTTACAATTAAAATTATTACCAAATAATGATAATCTATAAATATTTAGATATTTTTATATATATTTTTAGCATTTGACATGCTTAGCACTATACATTAAACACAAAGTGAAAAATGTGAAATCGAAAATAACAGTCAGGAGCAGGATTTGAAACTGCATCTTCTGGATACCGTCCAGATGCTTTACCAATTCAGCCATCCTAACAATTGCTCCTGACTGCTAATTTCAATAACACATCATACTTAACGTCTTTGGGTGACGCCTGCGCCATCTTTCAAATCCTGCTCCTGACTGTTATTTTCGATTTCACATTTTTCACTTTGTGTTTAATATAAATATTTAGATATTTTATATATATTTTTAGCACTTGACATGCTTAGCCATATAAATGAACACAAAGTGTGGTAAAGTCTTATCGGTTGAGTAGTATCGGTCATCGATCGGTCATGTATTGAAGGAAGGTGGAGTCAGGAGTCTCCGAAACCGGCGAACGTGTATGAAGAGAGTTATGAATGTTGAGGAAGCGAGAGATGTATGCAAGAATAGAACCTCTTGGCACTCTGTTCTCTCTGCCTACCCGCAAGGGAAATGGCGTGATGATAAGTAAGTAAGTAAGTAAGGTTGAGTAGTTATAGCGTGAAAACGTAACAAACAAACAAACGCACTTTCGCATTTATAATATTACTGCGGCTGTACACATTCGTCGAGACACCCCGAGATAGGCCGAGGGCGAGTGTGTACATAGTAGCCTCGTCTCGTCTCGGGGCTCTCGCTATGTCTCGGAAGAGTGTCGGTTTTTTGTGCTCGAGTCAAAGGGTCTCGGTGAGTCTCGCGGCAACACGAGACCGCGCCTGTACACACTCGTTTGTAAAGATGGGTTAATACCGATATTTGCCAATATCGCCGATATGAATATATTCTTCAAGTTATATCATAATATGTATACTAATATATATGAATATCACTAATATTTAATACGGATGATATAGAGATATGCTGCATATCAATTCTCACCACCCTTTTTAACTCAATGATACGTACGATTTTCTGACCGATATGATACGTACGATGTTCTCACCGATATGCGATTCTATCTAGTCTATGGGTATAGCAACACACATGTTCAGTGGTCATACTCATATTTACGATATAGTGAATATGGCATATTAGTAATACGCCCGTATTAACATATCAGATTGAGTCGGATTACTGATACATGAATACCTCCAATATCACTGATATCTTAATGGATATGAATATATCGGTTCCATCTTTACTCGTTTGCTTAGTTGCCCGCCAACTGCGTTCGCGTAAAGACGTGCTTTCTGCGTCCGACAACGATGTGGTCTAACGCTTTTTAGAAGCCTACTAAAGGCAATCACTATTATGGAATCCTAAGAATGTCAGGCACAAGGATAAGCAACTATTACATGACGCTTGGTTGCGGATAAGCAACAATTTTGACATCTCCGTGGATGAATTAAAAAAAAAATTATACCTGGTGAATAGTTAAAAAGTTCTTTTTCGCCATGGTTTAATATATTTTTTTTATGGTAAATGATTAAAAAATTACAATAACTAATAAAAATAATAAACGCCGCAATTGTTTTTTCCACGTCCATCGCGACGGGCATCCGAAGTTCAATTGATACAACGAGCGTGTACATGGTGTGCTCTCGCGTCGAGATTCTACGAGACGAGAGTGGACGAGAGGTTCGCGAGGCAAATAGACGAGTGTGTACAGTAAAGATGAGGATGACATTTTAAATAATGATATTCAGTTTCTGTGCGTTAACCATACAGCATTCGGATGCCATAAACGCCATGAGAAAACTCCGCACAAATTATAAGACGGTTTCGTTCATTGTTTAAAATAATTTATTATATTGTAACATACCTATAAGTGACTACGCTTCACGTATGACCATATTTACAAAAGCATAACCTTATAAGCCAAAGCATCTTTCGATTCGTGTTTACCTTAACAAAAGTAAATAGCTTTGTGTATGTTTTCTGATTTAGAAATACTCCACTAATATCTAGTATTTGTAGACACATAAGTGGAGTTATTTATTGTTATTCACATATTATCGAAACATCGATTACTAGGTCCTGCCCGCGACTTCTTGCCTGTTGACATCACTATTGGTTCAATCAATACTAGAATTCAAAATGTTACAATGATTTTTCTTGTTTATTACGCTTTCATCTTTAACTTCTGAATCAATAATCATGGAATTTTGTATACATATAGTCTGAAGCCCCGAAAAGAAGCCCTTTAACAAGAAAAAGTGAAAAGTTCCTGTGGGATAGCAAGGGCAAAGTTATAGGCATAATCTAGTTTAATATAAATACGTCACTCGTCTATGTAATTAGGTATACTACTCTGTCAAGAAAGTACCGGGAAAAGATCAATAATACACAAAATTTTTGTTATTCATTCAAATTTATTTTATCACCTTCAAAGTATGCTGCTTCAGAAACGATAAACTTACGCCAACGAATAATCCAATCATCAAAACATTTTTTAAACGCTGTTTCCGGAATAGAGTTCAGTTCTCGCCACGAATTCTCCTGTATGTCTTCTACCGATTGAAAACGGGTGCCACGAAGTGGTAATTTGAGTTTAGGAAAAAGAAAGAAGTCGGCTGGAGCCATATCTGGTGAATATGGTGGTTGCTCGATGGTATTTGTTGAGTGTTTGGACAAAAACACGTGCTTATGAGTGTGAGTATTCACAATGCTGGCCTTGCGCGAAGGCGCATTATCGTGGTGCAAAATCAAAGAATTTTCTTTCCACAAATCTGGCCTTTTTCGTCGAATTTGCTCTCTTAAACGCCGCATAACGCTCAAATAATATTATTTATATACCGTTTGACCTTCTGGCAAGAATTCCGAGAGCACAACACCGCGATAGTCAAAGAAAACAGTCAACACGACTTTGACTTTTGGTAGACTTTGGCGTGGTTTTTTCGGTTTCGGTTCAGTTGGAAGTCGCTACTCCGAAGCTTGTTGACTAGTTTGCATGTCAAACTCGTAAACCCACGTCTCGTCACCAGTAACAATGCGTTTCATGAATGTTGGGTCGGAATTGACTCATTCTAGCATGTCCTCAGCGACTCTCATGCTATTGAGTTTTTGGAGAAAATTAGGTCTTTTGGGACTAGCCGAGCGGAAACATGTTTCATACCCAAGTGATTATTTAAAATGGTACGGATCGACTCGTGAAACACAGAAAGTTCGGCAGCTATCTCTCTCAAAGTTGAATGAGGATTTTCAGTCACTATTTCCTTCACTTTTGCAATGTTAACTTCAGTTGCACACGTTGATGGCCTACCAGAGCAAGGCAAATCTTCCATCAGATCTCGACCGCTTTTAAACGCTTTGTACCACTCATAAGCACGTGTTTTTGATAAAGTCGATTCACCGTAAGCCTTCTGTAACATTTTCAGTGACTCTGAACACGAAATTCCATTGGCGATGCAAAAGTTAAGACCTCTTTGTTCGATGTTTTTGTCCATTATGAAATTCGCAATACACACTAGATAATGATATAACTAAAAATAGCACTGTATTTAATTTAAATAACAGATGCAACTCAAACTCCGCGCCAAAATGGATAAGTTGTGCCAATCTAACAACAACAAAAATTTGAATTGGGAACCATAAACAAATCATCCACTCCCAATACTTTCTTGACTGAATGTATTTACGAAACAACCCCCCTTAGAATGAAAAACGAAACGTTAGACGAACTTTCGTTTCGAGTCAATGTGATTGATCAACAGTCCGAGGTGTGATTTCTGTCTGATTAGTTGATATTTCGACGCGTGATCAGGCGGCCAATTACAATGAAGCGAAACGAAAGTTCGTCTAACGTTTCGTTTTCCATTCTAAGGGGGCAGTTACGTTAACGCTAACGTACAAAGTAACGTATATTTTGGGGTCTTGACTATTTATATACATACAAAATTTCATGGTTATCGGTTAATTAGTTACGCCGTAAAAGCGTAACAAATAAACAAATGCACTTTAGCATTTAGCATTTAAACTAATATTAGGTAAGGATAGCTGCACCGTTTAAGTTTAGTAAGTGAATGAATTTCCTCTGTTGCATGCATCATCAATGCCTCTAACAAACTGCTTAGTAATAAAAAAATTAATAAAAATATTTTCTGCACTAAAGCTAATATAAAATACAGCGAATATTTCATAACTCCTTTGGTTATAAAATTGGTCAAGTGCCTCTCCAGAATAGTTGAACATTTGTAATAAAATAAACTCCATCGACACAGAAAAAGTAAAATACGACAAAGAGTTACGATTTGGCCGATTTCGTTACGTGTAGGCTCAGGGATTATTGCGACATCATGCGTCGGTGTGTCTCTCTCACTCTAGAAGTCTCGACTCGACGACTGCGCGCGAATTGATTTGTAATGACTCTCAAAAACAACTTGTAAGACTTGACTCAAGAACGAGAGGACTCTATCACGTTTTTGAAGAACAGCACCGCCATGCTCCTGGTCCACGATTCTGAAACATTGCCCTCGAGAACAACGGAATTGAATAGTTGCTGAAGGGCTTTGAAAACCGGCTTTCCGCCTGTCTTCAGCTCTGTAATAATTCTGTCGCCTCCCAGTGCCTTACCAACTACAAACTGACTGATTCTTAACACCCCTTGCTCTGCCGTCACCGGGCCCGTTATCGAAACGCCACGGAATAGCGGAGCTGCCGTGACTAGAGCGCGTTTCTTGTGGTGTACTCATTGGGGGTGTCATATGCCACGCTTGGTTGACGGGCGATGGCAGTGGATTTGCATTGGTACCAAGGAAACGCTGCTGTTCGCTTCCCGATATTTCCTTTAATCGACTCGTATGACTACAATGGTGGATATGAAATACTTAGATCAATTCTAACGCCGGTTCCACACGGCAAACTGCAGTGTTTGATTATATCCTAGCTAATGGTGACCGTGTGGGGCCGGCTTTAGAATTGTCCCACCCCTCTCCACCCATGGGAGTCGTAAGAACCGACTGAGGGAATACCGAGGGAGTGGGCAGCAGCACTCCTTCGAGTATTAACAACATCCACTGCGATCGCCAACCCGCCTGCCAAGCGTGGCGATTACGGCACTATCCTCCATATGAGCAAAACACATGTTGTGGCGTTCTCTTGGGGAGGCCTATGTCCAGCAGTGGACTTCGAAAGGCTGATGGATGGATGGATGGATGGAATGGAGACTTGCTACATAGCCCAGGATGGTAAAGAGCGTTGTATTAGAAAAGACCAGGTTACACTTGCCATAAACGTAAAGTACATGGGATACATAACGGGAAACACGCATCTGGTAACTTATTACACTCTAATGGTGCCGTATTGTGTATTATAAAAGATAAAATGGATTGAACCCCGGCAGTCTCAAAAGGTTTGTAAAAAGAGTCGGTACCTAACCTATGGCATTTTGACCGGCAAAAGGCATTATACTCATTCTTACGTGGATAGCCCCACGTTACTGCTTGCTTGCCCCTTATAAAAAGCTCATGGGGTGAAAAAATTAATTAATATTGTAAAATCCACTATTGTGTTAAAATTGAATGTACCTACGTTGTTTTGTTGTTAATTTCTTATCTACACAACAATATGACACCTTCGTATCATGTAACCTATTGTTGATATTAGAGAATACCAGTATACATAACATTGTTTCCAAAAATATGGAATTCGAGTATAAAACCTGGTATTTTGAGTCTTAACAACATGTTAATTGCGATGGTTTTATCATATATGGTATGTCTTGTGGCATTTTTGACACGAACATCTTAATTTTTGTGACAGTCGCTGCTTCTGTTGTTAATCCAGCTCCACATTTATTCTCCAAAAGCCCATTTTAGCCTCAAACTGGGAATGTACATGAGTTCAGAGGTAGAACTAGCTTTAAAGGTATGTGCAAACAACATGTCAATAATATTTGATTATTGTTAGGTACAATTATTGTATTATTTGCCAAAAAAAAAACAAAGAGACTCACAATGTTTTCGCTATCAACAGAGGATAACATTTGATCTCATATTTTGGATAACAGCCATATATTTAAACGGTTGTCGGTTCGCCGGGCGATGTGGTCAGTCCATTGCTACTTCAGCGTGTCGAGCCGGTTCTGGCTGTCATTCACAGTAACATCCGCAAAATAAAAATCCGTGAACTCCGGCGGATTTTTATTTTGCGGATGTTATCGCGTACTAGAGAGACGCCCACAATGAATCAAAACGTTTACCGTCCTACAATGGAATTGTTGTTTACTGCGGCTGTACACATTCGTCGAGACACCCCGAGACAGGCCGAGGGCGAGTGTGTACATGGTAGCCTCGTCTCGTGTCGGGGCTCTCGCTATGTCTCGGAAGGGTGTCGGTTTTTTGTGCTCGAGTCATAGGGTCTCGGTGAGTCTCGCGACAAAACGAGACCGTGCCTGTACACCAGTGTTGTCAGATGTACGATTTAAATCGTACTCCTACGATTTTTTGGCAATTTTACTCATGTACGATCGCTAAACCAAGATCGTACGGAAAATGTACGATTTTTAATACCTGGCAACATTTCTTAATGAAATGAACGTGCTCCACTGGCAAGTAAGAATTTCGGAGAATCCCCAGCAACCTAACGCGTGCCTAGTCTATCTTTTACTTGAATGAAGATACTTAGCCAATCATTTAGCCAATCTGCGCCAGGAACTCCAAAAAAGAAATTAGCTAAAAGAGGAGAGCTTTCTGCATCAGAGAGGGAAACACAGAGCACAAAAGTATCGTCCTGATTGGGAAAGACTAGATTTATGTTTAAGGACTGGTTAGGGCCTGGTAAAAACCAATTTAAAGGCAGGTGAACTGTTTGTGACGTCGAAATGGTTTCAGAATAATATGGAGTTTTAAAATTACACTCTTCAAGGCTAAAGCATATAAAAGGCATGTCTGCAATACCAAGCAAAGCAAAACTGCGTAATAACATGTCCGCATTTGTTACTAAATGATATATGCCGAAAAATAAAGTTGTCACAGCGACTGAAGTCAAGTTGGCGAGTTTTTTAGCTGAGTATAATATTGCGTTCCAAACTGCAGATCATATGCTGACATATATAAATCTGAATTTAATATGTGGTAGGTATATAAAAATTAAACTAATTTCAGTGATTTTTAATAAAAACTTGCTACTTATAAGTTGTACGATCTTTTAATTTCAAAATATCCTTGAAATACGATTTTTTTGTAGTTGGCATACGATCACAGCTTTTTTTCATATGACAGCCCTGCTGTACACACTCGTTTGCTTAGTTGCCCGCCAACTGCGTTCGCGTAAAGACGTGCTTTCTGCGTCCGACATCGATGTGTTCTAACGCTTTTTAGAAGCCTACTAAAGGCAATCACTATTATGGAATCCTAAGAATGTCAGGCACAATGATAAGCAACTATTACATGACGCTTGGTTGCGGATAAGCAACGATTTTGATATCCCCGTGGAAGATTTAAAAAATATATATATTCCTGTTGAATAGTTAAAAAGTTCTTTTTCGCCATGGTTTAATATATATTTTTTTATGGTAAATGATTAAAAAAATTACAATAACATATAAAAAAAATAAACGCCGCAATTGTTTTTTCCACGTCCATCGCGACGGGCATCCGAAGTTCAATTGATACAACGAGCGTGTACATGAGCACACCATGTACAGTGTGCATGTTGTGCTCTCATGTCGAGCTTCTACGAGACGAGAGTGGACGAGAGGTTCGCGAGACAAATAGACGAGTGTGTACAGCCTTTAAACTCGTCAACGGAATTCTTATTGACAAATACTCGTACAAAACAAGGACAAATTCGGCTTTATTACAATAACAATAAATTTACATTTAAATAGTAGTATGTATGAGATTGATATTTCACTAGAAGAATATTAATAAGTAGTGCTCAAGCAGCCGAGTTGTTTTTATACATATACTTACTACTACAATAATTATTAACAAGGAAATAACTTATAAGAACATTTTGGTCTGTATTTTAGCACTTAACATGCTCAGCTACTTTAAAGAACAAATTATTTGTGAATGTGGAAAAAGAGAAGTTTAGCGCGAGCGGGATCCCGCGATGTGAAGATGTTTGAATGTGTGTCCATCAATCACTCTCGTATCATCTATTCATAGTTCGCTATTATTGGCAAATGGATTTGAACGAAATTTATAGATAAATAATGGCTTGGATAAACGCAGAATAAATAAAATATAGGCTCATGTATGAAAAATATATAGACGAATATAAGTAGTACTGCTGAAAGTATATCGGGTACATTAGGACAATTTCACTAAGAATAAGAACATTTTTCCCGACCCAGAATTTGAAGAATCGCTGATATGTAATATCAAGCATCGGAAGAACACTTAAAAAGATTCTAACACACTACTGCATTTGAGATCAAATAATGGAAGCGGTCAGATTGATAGCCGAGGCGATCCGTAATAATGACGAGGTCATAACGTCTAATGGTCATTTGAGAGATTTATTACGACTACACTCCTGCAAAACATGAGCTAACGGACACCAATACATAGTTTTACCACCTTGAGGAAGCTTGTTTCCAGCATGAGCTGTAAATAACGAATAAAATCGTACTACATTAAAACTTACTTCGCGTTGAAAATATACAGGAAACGTAAATGCTTGAAGTAATAATCCCATCCATCAGCCTTTTAACGTCCACTGCTGGACGGACATAGAACTCCCCAAGAGAACGCCACGAGCGGTCCCGTCATGGGGGATAATGCCGTAATCGCCACGCTTGGCAGGCAGGTTGGCGATCGCAGTGGATGTTGTTAATACTCGAGGGAGTGCTGCTGTCCACTCCTCCGATATTCCCTCAGTCGGCTCTTACGACTCCCGTGGGTAGAGAGGGGTGGGACAATTCTAAAGCCGGCCCCAGACAGCCAGCCCGAAATAATAAACCTTGTCAATAATAAACAGTCCGCAGAAGATCAAGAATTGCTTTTTAAACAGCTTTTCAAGTAGTCAATGTGGATAGGTACTTATCTAAATCCATATAAAGACTGATAAGGTATCAAACTGTAATAGATGTGTAGTACCCGATTGAAGAAATAATTGTGTCACACACAAGAAGAACATGTGACTAGACAAGCAATCGTAATTACTATGTTGAGATCTCGATGCTCGGCGCATCAAGATTCTGTCACGTACGCACTTTAACTCTCTTCAATAATGTTAGTATTATAACGTCGTCTGTTATATACGATATAACTAACTATAAGCGTGCGCGCTGCGTCTCGCACTTGAACTTGAAGGCAGTCAATATACGGGCTTGTCATTGTACACATGTGTTTTGTTTCTCTCTCCTATACTCCGCTAGTACAGAACAGTGGCGACGAGGCGAACAAATAGTGCACATATTGATACTATACATCATGGCTAAAGCCTCAATCGGTTCTTTATGCACTTTCAATCATGAAAATCAAGACTGGTTGATATATAAAGAGAGATTAGAACAATGGTTTTTAGCCAATGATTTGTTAGAAGCGGATGACAAAGCGAAAAACAAACGACGTGCGGTGTTGTTAAGCAGTTTGTCAGAAACGACATTTAAACTGATGAGAGACCTGGCGCTACCCAACAAACTTAGTAGTTTAGAGTACGACACGATAGTGCAATTATTCGATAGTCACTTCGAATCCACCAAGTGTGGTTTCTCTGAAAGAAATCGTTTCTATATTGCAACACAGCAAACATCGGAAAGTCTAGCAGAATGGGCAGCCCGGGTACGTGGACTTGCGATAGATTGCGCATTTCCCACCGCATGGCTCAACGAAATACTACGAGATCGATTCGTTCTCGGCATGCTACCAGGACCGGAACGCGACAAATTGTTCACCATGGACATGACGGACTTGACGCTGAAAAAAGCACTAGAAACGGCTCAGGCCATTCGGAGTGCACGCCTAGGAGCGGCGGAATCGGCACCCGGAAGCACCACGTCCAACCAACACAGTGGTGAGCTACCTGTGTACCGGGTGAACGCGTCGTGGCCACCAGCTGGCCAGCGCGCATCCAACGTGGTGAAGGTTGGAGGTCAGCAGCCGACGGCCTCAAGGGGCCGCGTGGCCTCAGTGGACGTAGCCTCGTCAGCTAAGTGTACATCGTGCGGCTATACCGGTCACCAAGTAGCTACGTGCAAGTTTAAGCGATATAAGTGTAGTTTGTGTAACGAGCGAGGCCATCTTCGCCGTGTGTGTCAAAGTAGGAAAATGCAGCACCACTTTATCGAGGTTGAGGTAGATGAGAACCAAGGGGATGATGGTAAGCGAACCATTTTCAAAATCTTGTCATCCCGTGAAGAGCCGATGAAGGAGTCTGTACTGGTTAATAGCATTAAACTCAGCTTTGAAATTGACACAGGGTCTCCCGTTACCATCATACCGGAGAAAGTGTTTGATTTACATTTCGCTAGTCACAAGTTAGAGACGAGTAATATTGTTTTGCAAAGTTATAATGGCAGTAATATTGAAATTGTGGGTACTCTTATCCTTCCTTTTTCGTATAAATCAAAGACGGAACTTTTAAAAGTATACGTGGCCAGAACCAGCGGTCCTTCTTTGTTGGGCAGAGACTTTCTATTTAAATTTAATTTACAGATTACATCAGTAAATAATTGTACCGATATAATGGAAAAAATGGTTAATAAATATCTAAAATTATTTTCTGAGACGTTAGGGTGCTATAAAGGACAAAAAATTAGTTTGAGCTTAAAACCAGGATCCAAACCCGTGTATTATAAAGCACGACAAGTGCCATTTGCCCTAAGGGAACCAGTGGAGCAAGAAATAAATAGGCTGGTTAACTTAGGTATAATAGTGCCTGTGCGTAGCTCAGAATACGCTAGTCCCATAGTCCCAGTATTAAAAAGCAACGGTAGCATTCGTTTGTGTGCTGATTATTCAGTTTCATTAAATAAACAATTAGTAGTGGATAAGTACCCTTTGCCTTTAATTGACGAGTTGTTTTCTAAACTTCATGGTGGTCAGAAATTCTCTAAGCTAGACTTATCCCAGGCCTATAACCAACTGACCTTGGATGAGGACTCCCAAATGTTGACTTGTATAAATACACACAAAGGATTATACAAGTTTACGAGGCTAGTGTTTGGTTTGTCAAGTTCTGCAGCCATTTTTCAGAAAACAATAGAGAAAATACTCGGGGGCCTGGACAAAGTGTTAATGTTCCAAGATGATATTTTAATATCAGGATCCGATAGTGATGAGCATTTAAGAAATCTAGACGAAGTATTCAGTCGTCTAGAACGGGCCGGGTTAACCTTACAAAGATCCAAGTGTGTGTTAATGCAAGATTCGGTTACGTATTTAGGTTTCGTAATTGATAGCGCGGGACTGCATAAATGTAAGGATAAGGTTGACGCTATAATGAAAGCGAAAATACCAACCAATATCACAGAATTAAAATCACTACTCGGCATGGTAAATTATTACCGCAATTTCATCAAAAATGCATCATCCAAACTAAGCCCCTTACATAGGTTGTTACAAAAAAATGTCCCTTGGCGTTGGAATGGGGAGCACGATGAGGCGGTGAGACAAATAAAAAAGATTTAACATCTGACGTCACGTTAGCCCACTACGACCCGAAATCACAGTTAATCTTAACGGTGGACGCGTCCCCGAGCGGCCTCGGTGCGGTATTGTCACAGGTAGGTATAGATAAGATGGAACGACCTATCTCGTACGCATCGCGCTCCCTCACCAAAGCAGAGATAGGATACAGCCAAATACAAAAAGAGGCTACCGCTATAGTGTTTGGTGTAAGAAAATACCATCATTATTTGTACGGCCGTTCAACTCCATTCATCTTGAGAACTGACCACAAACCACTTTTGACAATATTCAACCCAGACAAAGGTGTACCAGAGATCACTGCTAATAGGTTACAACGTTACGCAATATTTTTATCATCCTACAACTTCAAGTTAGAATACGTAACCAGTTCGCACAACGCAGCTGATTTTTTAAGTAGGTCAGTGATTAGTAAACAACAGTACGACACTAGCGATGAGTATTTAGATAGGGCGACTTATATTAATTTTATTTATGACAGCGTTCCGTTATTAACACTTGGTCAGATTAGTGAGGAAACTCAAGTAGATCCGGTTTTAAATAAAGTTTACAATTATATACAAAATGGTTGGCCATCTCGTATCAATGAAAACTCATTAAAACCTTACTTCTCATGTCGTAATGAATTATCCATTGAAAAGCAATGCGTAATACGTGGCTATAAAATTGTAATTCCTTTGACTAGTCGTAATAATATATTAAAAGAACTTCACAATGGTCATTTAGGTATAATCAAAATGAAGACGGAGGCACGGAACAGATTTTGGTGGCCAGGCTTATCGGCTGATATAGATAGATATGTAAAACTATGTGGTATTTGCAGCTCGCAGAGGCCGACACCACCCCGCGCCCCGCTCACTACTTGGCCATACCCCCCCGAGCCCTGGTATCGAGTACATCTGGACTTCCTCGGCCCTATTAATAACAAGGTTTATTTACTTGTGGTAGATGCATATTCAAAGTGGATTGAGTGTTTTGATGTTTCTACGGGTTATAGCACAAAGGTCGTTATCAGTAAACTATGTGAAGTTATGAGTAGGTTTGGATTATTTAAGACTATTTGCACTGATAACGGAACTTCTTTTGTTTCGTCAGAATTCAAAGAATTCTGTAAATGTAACGGTATAAGTCACATCACCACGCCTCCTTATAACCCTAGTAGCAACGGGCAGGCAGAAAGCTCAGTTAAGATTATAAAAAAAGCAATTAAATCGATAATTTTGTCCGGATATGGTAACAAAGATTTAACAGTAAGATTGCATGAATTTTTATTTTATTATAGAACTTCAGAGCATACCACTACAGGCAGGTCTCCTTCAGAAATCCTTTTCGGCCGTAAATTGAGAAATAGATTAGACATTTTGAATACTCGTCAACCCCCGCCTCATGACCTCGATCTCGATGCAGTTGTGAAGGAGAATCAGTCCTTGCAGGTTAAATTATACAACGGCAGACGTGTTACAACGTTAACCGTAAACGAAATAGTGTTGATTAAAATGTACAAAAATCAAAAACAATATTGGATCAAAGGTGTAGTCGTGGACTCGTTAGGCAACTCAATTTATTTAGTACGAACACTGTGCAATGAAGGTGAACCTCCATTCAAAAGGCACATTAACCAGCTTTTAAAGTACACGGGTGAAATGCTTCACCAGGATACTTCACTGGGACAACCTACTACCGACGGGGAGGTGGAGAACGACTCGAGTGATTTGTCCTCGGAACTGCCGCCGATTGTCATCTCAACTGTCCCCGATGAAGGAAACCAAAGGAGTCATGACGTCACCCCCAGGTCACCAACCCCATCCAGTGAGGACGTGATAGTGACTGATGAGCAGTCCCCCACAGCATTCGTTGACGCGGACACATTTAGTTCGCGGTCATGCACACCGGAAGATCAGGATGAGCAAACGCCTACTCCAATGCCCAGATCGGAGCGGCGCAACATATTTATTTTTCAAGAATAGTTTTAAGTAAGTGTGGAGGGATGTTAGTATTATAACGTCGTCTGTTATATACGATATAACTAACTATAAGCGTGCGCGCTGCGTCTCGCACTTGAACTTGAAGGCAGTCAATATACGGGCTTGTCATTGTACACATGTGTTTTGTTTCTCTCTCCTATACTCCGCTAGTACAGAACAAATAAAAATATAATGGACATTTCTAAGATTATGAAATTTCATAAAGTCACCCAGCAAAAATTATTTAAAAAAAAATAGCATTTTTGTTATTTTAATTATTATTTATTTGGACACACATAAATCTACTCTTAAATGCATTTCCGATATTATGTTAAGTATATGATACATTTTTATATTAAAAATTCGTGCCACGTTGTTTGTCCGCAATGAACTCCGAACTACCCGATCTTAAGTTATTTTTTTCAAGAGATGTGCAGATCGATCTTAAAAGATAGGATAATTTTTATCGCGATTATTTCCGTTTTTATTACCAAATTAACTATTTACATATCCGAGATTCCGCAGAGAGAACCCGGGAAACGGCTATTAAGTTTTTTTATTATTATTAAGATAACAACGTGCACTAACAGTCTTTACAAACATACAATTTCACGGACACAAAGTACACCCAGACTCAGAACAACCAATTGTAGATCACACAAAGAGTTGTCCTGTGTGGGAATCGAACCCACAACACTCGAGCGGGAGGCCGGTATCTAAACCACTCACAATAAAAATAATGATTAAACGACTTTTAAGTGTGCCACAGCAACTTGTGGCCGTGTCTGCTAGTTTACTTATAAACTGATGACAAATTTTTAAACAAATAAAAGTGAATAAGGACATCATTACACGACTAAATATAAACATTGAAAATTAGTAATACGATGGCGAACTGGATCAAGAGGCTTGCCTTGGCACAGAATTAATGCAGGATACAGGAAAAAGCGACAGGTCACGGGAACAATAAGTGAAGTTCACCATAACGAGAAATTTATAAAATTTTAAACAACTAACTGTCATTTAAAGATCTTGACTTTGGTCATTTAAAAGGTAAAAGGTGACTATTGGGCATGACGAGATTGTACAAAATAAATAATATTTCTTTATTCAAAACGAAATTTTAAGAGTGCTCCAGTGATGAATAAATAAATTGATCATCTACAGTGTTATTAACGTAAAGGCGTTATAAAGAGATGAGGTAAGTTTGAATATGATTATGTACACAGCGGCTTCTCTGTGCCCTTGGTATTGCTAGGTCAATGAGCTGCTGTGACCACAGAAGAAATAATACTGTGACTTTGTAAAAAAATCGTTAAGGAAAACGGGCATTACAGCACAAAGAATAAAAAGTTTTATTTTTATGCGTTCAAGACAAATAGGTACCTAACTGTTTAAGTTGTGAAAAAGTATACCCCACCTATGTAATGCTAACTTAATAGCTACATAGCCACGGTTTAGTGGTTAATTACCAAGAAAAACAATGAACGTATGAACTAAAAATACACGTTATGTTCAAAAAAAGAATAATTTATGGCGTGCTTTCTTCAAAATTACTAATTAAAGTTCTTACGATTTTAAAATTAGGTGAAGTTTAATTGCTTTTTAATTATAATTTAATACTTACTCGTCTTATTAGAAAAAATAGAGGTTATCCGTGTGGGACTTTAACTCAGTATGTGTTGCACTTACGCACACAAACGAACGCGTTGTTGCCGCTTGTCCAGTCGTCCATACCCGACAACGCGATATCAAAGCGGGAAGACACGCTGTGACACACCGCTCAGTAGCTAAGTAACGAAACTATTTTTTACGTGGATTTAAAATTTGTTTTACTTCTAAGTGAATAAGAAATGTAAATGTTTGTATTTTGTCGTACGCTTGTTATATCTTAAATCTATTGTAAACCATGCTGTTTTGGCTTTAAAGTTGGTGTTTTTTTTTTATTATATTCTTATTCCATATCGGCCAAAGGGCACAGTGAATCAATACGTTTGGTTACAGGGGATTACTTTTTTGTAGGTAATAACGCCTCGTAATCGGGTCAGGAAGACTAATATCGGACTTCACACTGAAGAATAGATGAGTAACGCTCTAAAACTTAAGGAAGCGAAGGTGAACATAAAATAAGTATTTATTCTAAAGAGGAATCGACATTTGGAGACGTGGAAGATGATTATGAAGCGGTAGATCCCAAAAATTTTCTTGTACTTAAAAGTATGCCGAAAGAAAGTGATTTTATAATCGTCGACTTTCCAGAAAAACACAAAAGAATTTATTATGTTGCTAAAGTTATACATGGACACAAAAATGGGACTGAAGCGAGTTGGTGATTCACTGTCACCTATGCATTGATCCAAAGTGACCCATTACTTGGTCACAGTGGATCATTTCCCTTTTTTTTTAAAGTAGCTATAACTTGTAAGTTTATGTAATATACGCTATTAAATTCCTTGGCCTTTAAAGATTAGACACTTACATTATGATTTAATTTCAGAGATTAATCATTTAGCCGTATAATTTGAACTGCACTACTTAAAAAAAAAAGTGATCCACTGTTACCCACTCTCCCCTATCGCATTTTTTCCTGCGAGTGTCATACTTGGAGCGACTAAGGGAGCAAGCAATTATCACCGATTGCATTACTAGTGGTAAGATTGGGTACCAAGTAACAATACGGGCTAATTATTAGGCCCAAGCAGGCCGATAGTCTGCCGTGGTCCGACTATGAAGCACTTCAGTTTGTTTCGGTCAAAGCGGAGCTCTAATCCGCGGAATGAAATGGTGAGAAACTGGTCGACAGTATTCTTAGTATTGTTGAGTCCATGATTAATATTTACCATAAAGGAAACCGTGGCTACCACCATAAGTAATAAACCTAAATAAGTTTTCCTTTTGAATAGTATTATGCGGTGCATAATGTAACATACGCTTTTATTTTAAAGCGCAAACATTTTGGCCAATATTTCAGCGACAGATTCGGGCATCAATACGGCTAGGATAGCTTTGTTAAAACTCACATTAACTAAACTGACTCCTAGGCAAACCATCCATGCCCATCCGCCATCTGGCGCGACTTTTTTGGTCGCTGGAGGCGGCTGCTTCTTCTCCATGTCTTTGTTGCTGTTCACGGTCATTTTCAGCTCTTGTCAGCTTGTCTGTAACAAAGAAATTGTACATTAATGCAAATTTTAGCGTGGTAAGTAATTTTATGAATTAGTGGTATGTAATGTGATAAGGAAATTCGGTATTTCTAGAAATGGTACGATAGCTCAATGGATTAGAGCACTTCCCCGGAAAGGAAGGGACGCAGGTTCGATTCCCGCTCGTACTAAAATACTCTTTTTCCTTATTCACAAATTATAATTTGTACTTTAAGAGTAGCTGAGCATGTCAAGTGCTAAAATATAGATCAAAAATGTTTAAAAAATCACGCCATCAAATAGTATGAATTTTAATTGCAAAATTAAACTTACTACATTGGACGAATGCATGTAAATGCATTGCCGATAGATGGCGTTGGTCATTAAGACAAATGTGATAAGGAAATTCGGTATTTCTAGAAATGGTACGATAGCTCAATGTATTAGAGCACTTCCCCGGAAAGGAAGGGACGCAGGTTCGATTCCCGCTCGTACTAAAATACTCTTTTTCCTTATTCACAAATTATAATTTGTACTTTAAGAGTAGCTGAACATGTCAAGTGCTAAAATATAGATCAAAAAAAGGGAAAAAATCTCCACAGAAAATCACTATTTAGGTAAGTACCTACTAAGTACTATTTAGGTACTTAAAGCGTAGGACTAGTATTTATTCTGTGCTTAAAATAATTTTTGAATAATTGTTGATAGTCACCGATTCTTTGTGCTACGACAAAAATAACCGCCAAATTATTGCGAAATATTTGTTAAGTAGGTACCAGCTAAAAATTACATTTTATTATTTCTCGGTGACTTTAATCATTTTAAATTTATTTAAAGAAATACCCAATCACGGAATATTATCATTGTTTTAAAACACGCCGCCGTGTGCATGTCACACGAGTTATCAACGCAGATAACTTGTTTTGATTTAACCGCCAACCCGACTCAGCAATATGGCACTCAATGAGAACGAGTTTATCGTATTTATTTAATAACAATGATAGTTGCGAAAATGTAAAATCGAAAATAAAAATCACTAGCATTATCAAGAGTAGGATCCATTTAACATTTTCGCATTTTATGTTCTGATAATTGGCGAGCACGTCAAGTTCTTAAAATATAGGTAGTTATATATCCTGCATCCCGTACCATAATTATCCCTAACAAGGACTCCGCACATGTCTCCATAAATTAGATATTAAACATAGTTATGTATCACGGAACCCATATAAATAATATGAGGAACCCTAACTCAGTATGACTCAGTTCTGTATGGTTAAAACAAAGGAACATAACATGTAGAATATCGCATTAGTCGATATTAATTACCTATTAGATTTTATTGGTAAAAGAACAGTCGACAGAGTCCATATTGGCATTGTACACGCCAATACAGCTCACAATCGCCTGTACAATATTTAATATATAAGTTAGACTAAGAAGCTCTAGATTCATTCATATTGTTCACTTCGTTGTAATAACTCGTATTGTATTCTTAAATTAAAGTATATTTTTAAGAAGTTATTGTCGCTCTAATTTGACTAGGTATCTACATAAGATATAAAAGCAATGATAGTTACATTACATAGTTCTAAACAAAATGTCAACAAAATGCAACTAAATAGGCAAATCTCCAAGTTTAAGCAACACGATATTTTTCCGAAAGAGGCGATAGAGACGACCTTAGGCTCCTAAGTTTGCAATAGATCTAGTTTTTTGACAAAAACCAGTTGACTAAATTGAAGACCAATAACGGCGATGTCATTATATACAAGGATGAGGGCTTGAGCGTCTACATAACGTCAATGAATAGTTATACCGATCCCCCTGAAAGTAAGATAAATTATTGCTCTAAATTAGACACAGAGCGACGAAGTACCTACGGCTCAACCTAATAAGAAATATGGATGGAACGCGACTGGTATCCAAAAAACTACGCATATCGATTTCATACTCTCAATCAAGCTGAAGACCAAACGCTACGCTACGCTTCTATTGAGTACGCAACTCGACCGATACACTTCTACAACGCTTCCTTCGAGGCCACGATCCTCAACAGTAAGGACTAAACTTGAGGAACAGAAACTTGGTAGATCGTAAGTTCGCCTAAGAGAAATCTTATTATCAAGCATATTAATAAATCGCCATAATGAATGCTGATTTTAAGTTGTAAGTACCTATTTGTCAAATTAACATAAAAAATACTTTTCTGCTAAATCAGCTCATATACTTACCTACAATAAGTCGGGATAGTAAAATACCAAATAAACCTCATAGATTACGTAACTAGCCTTTGCCCGCTCCGTCGCACCCAACAGCTAGTTCTTAGGTAAAATCTCAGGTTCCCGGTATAATAGCGGGATAAAATGGGTATTTACCAGCTATTAAGTCTCTTTTTTAGTTTCATCAGAATCCGTTCAGTAGACAGTTTACAAACAGACCATAATTCTACTGCTAACTGCTTATTTATTTTTGTGTATGAGAGATGTGTTTGAGATGCCTAAACAGTCTAATATAGGTACTTTCCTACCTACATAAATTTTTATCAAAATATCTTACTTTACGGACATCCCTTAGAACTTTATAATAGGATAGATTCAATAAGAACATGGTGAATGTTAACATATAAGTATATGATGTGATTCTCTCATTTCACATCCAAAGCGGTAAGTATTATTAATTATTATCTTTCATTTTAGTAAAATACGGCGTAGATATGGATAGCTTCTATAACGCAATGTACGAGGAGTGAACAAAAAGTAGTGAGAACGATATACTCCTTGGTAAGAAAAAAAATAAATACTGGCAGGCATAGCTCAGATACATATTTGTAATAATAATAAAGAAAAAAATCTTCGATTCTCTTTTGTTTTTTTCTGAATGTAGTCATTTGTTTGTTTCGTGTCGGAACGTGTTCTCGAAAATGGAGAAAAACTAAGTGCGAGCCGTTATTAAATACCTCTGTTTAAAAAAGTTAACGACGCAAGAGATTCATTGCGATTTGGAGGCAACATTAGGAGAGTCTGCTCCGCCGTATTCCACTGTCGCAAGGCTTCTCGATTTCGAGTAAGGAGAACGAGCATGGAAGACGAACATTGTTGCGGCCGTCCATCGACGTCAGTCACCCAAGAAAATGTTGCGAAAGTCGAGAAAATTGTATTGAGCGATCGAAGAGTTACCATCCGATACTTAATTCAAGAAACGGGCATTCCATATGGAAGTATTCAATCCGTAGTGGAACAATCTTTGAATATGAGAAAAGTCTCCGCAAGATGGGTGCCGAGAATGTTAACCGACAGTCAGAAACAAAATCGACTTGACATTTCGAAGATATTTTTGGACATGTTTCAAAAGGATTCTGAAAACTTTTTGTCTCGTTTCGTAACAATGGACGAAACATGGCTCCATCATTTTGATCCCGAGGCAAAACAGCAATCTTCGCATGGAAACGACCATCATCACCGACCCCGAAGAAGTTTCGTGCCGCGGCATCGGCTGGCAAGGTTTAGTGGAACAATCTTTGAATATGAGAAAAGTCTCCGCAAGATGGGTGCCGAGAATGTTAACCGACAGTCAGAAACAAAATCGAATTGACATTTCGAAGATATTGTTGGACAAGTTTCAAAAAGATTCTGAAAACTTTTTGTCTCGTTTCGTAACAATGAACGAAACATGGCTCCATCATTTTGATCCCGAGACAAAACAGCAATCTTCGCATGGAAACGACCATCATCACCGACCCCAAAGAAGTTTCGTGTCGTGGCATCGGCTGGCAAGGTTATGGCCTCAATATTTTGGGACTCAGAAGGGATATTGTTGATTGATTACCTGGAGCGTGGAACCACTATTACAGGCCAATATTATGCAGCTTTAGTTCCCAAGTTGAGGAATGCCATTAAAGAGAAAACGAGAGGGAAACTTCGAAGGGGCGTGCTGTTTCATCAAGACAACGCACCCGCGCGCAGGTCGGCAGTTGCGATGGCTGCCATTCAGCAAGCTGGTTTCGAATTGGTTGACCACCAGATCTGGCGCCTAGCAATTTTTATCTGTTCCCCAAATTGAAAGAATACTTAAGGGGAAACAGGTACGAAGACGATAACGAGGTGACGGATGCCGTGGAGAGCTTTTGGCAGGACCAAGACAAAACTTTTTTTTTCAACGGGATTGAAGCCTTGGAAAATCGCAGGACTCGATGTGTAGAGAGACTCGGAGACTATGTAGAAAATTAAATTATTAAGTTATCAATAGTCATTATATTCTATCTCATTCTCACTACTTTTTGATCCCTCCTCGTATTAACTCCTTCATATAACATTATACAACGTGTGCTAAATATATTGTGGATATAAATTGTAAATATCATAGCCCCATTAGAGCTAGAAGCTAACACGTAAGTAGCACGTGCCTGCGAACGTCAACGACACACCATAACCGCCGGCAGTAGAATGTATGTACGCGTCGACATAAAAAGCCTCAATTGTATACAGCATAGTAGAATTTTGCTATAACAACGATTCAACCTTGTATTGAAAATTGCATATCACACCACAACCACTTGAAGGATGTCACTAAACTAATTCAGTGAAGAAGTCACGTACATTCATACAAAAAACCTTTCGATAACCTCCCAAATGTGCTTAGACAGAATACAAAACTACTACTATGTGACCATGATTCAATAGTAGATTATTTAGCTCCAGTAAGACTACAGGAACCACCGTTAAATTAAAAATTATAAATACTTTTTAATGCATTAGTAATTACGCACAAGATTACACTTTAGATCTATTTCTTTTAGCAATTGACATGCTCCGCTTAAAGTACAAATTATTTGTGAATAAAGAAAACGAGATTTTTAGTAGGGGCGGGAATCGAACCACGCATCTTTTCCAATCCGGGGAAGTGCTCTAAGCCACTGAGCTACCCTACTGACCTTTCGATCATCCCAAATTCTTAATCACATTTGTCTTACGACTAACGCCATCTACCGGCAAGCATTACATGCATCCAATA
Organism: Leucoma salicis; assembly: GCA_948253155.1. Classification (NCBI taxonomy): domain Eukaryota; kingdom Metazoa; phylum Arthropoda; class Insecta; order Lepidoptera; family Erebidae; genus Leucoma; species Leucoma salicis. The sequence goes on along the minus strand of OX411807.1, from coordinate 10,130,032 downwards.
TAGTAAGTTTAATTTTGCAATTAAAATTCACACTATTTGATGGCGCGACTTTTTTTTAGTCGTAAGACAAATGTGATTAAGAACTTGGGATGATCGAAAGGTCAGTAGGGTAGCTCAGTGGCTTAGAACACTTCCCCGTATTGGAAAAGATGCGTGGTTCGATTCCCGCCCCTACTAAAAATCTCTTTTTCTTTATTCACAAATAATTTGTACTTTAAAAAGATTACACCTGTTATAACAAGTAGCTGACACTATAGACCAGCGTCGACTTAGACAAAGGATATTATAGACAAGCTATCAGCGTATGCAGTGTCGAGATAGCAATACATAACCGGCATAATTTTAAAAGATAACAATGATTATAACTTTGTTGACTAAAAATGTACTACCTGTTTTAGCCGGATAAAAGAATGACAGGACAAAAGAAATTGCAGATATGCTTATATTTTGCTTAAAATGTATTAGAACATGTATTATTAGCGTATATAACGTGATTAATAAAGGTTTTTTTTTACGTCAATACAAAAACAAGCTTACATACTGATGATGGGGACGGTTGGCCACCTTATTGTTTGGACCCAGTTCATTGGGTCCAAATACAACTAACGCATACGCGAAAAGGATAAATATATTTATAACTGTGTCTCTCTCACTCTTGGTAAAACCTAGTATATGCATCCTTTTCTTCATCCTTAATGTCAAAATAGTAGCGAGTCTATATTATTCTTCGTCTAAGAGCGTCGATAATTTTCGAAACCAAAAAAAATAATAGTAGGATGAAACCCATTGGAAAAGTAAGAAAATATAACAAAAATAAAAGGAAAAATAATTTACGGGCGATTTGAAGTCGGGATGGGGGTGGGGGTGAACTTTTTAGGGTAAAAATCGGTTTATCACGATTTCTGGCAAAACTAAGAGTCCTATCGAAAAAAGTTAAATGGCAAAATTGTAGGAAATAAAAAGATCTACAACTTTTGTATTACCACTTTTTTCACATTAACCTCAGAATGTATGTGAAAAATCTAAAAAACCGACTTTTTGGTTTTTGGCTTTTAACTTCCACAAAAAATGATATTTTTTCGCGAAATTTGGTGAAGGTAAGTTACCTTCTTATATCTCAAACTCATTGTAATTTTTTTTGAAGCAAAATATTTATTTTTCCTCTTATTTTGATTAAATATCGAAAAATCACCCTCATTTTCAATCAAAAATTGTCACGTCTTAATATCTGCTTTTTGAAAAAAGTCTGTGTGCTTTTTATACGTTGAAATCTCTACATTCTGATGTTATAAAAAAATATACATTACTATTGAAAATTATCTCAGAAAATGCACAAAAATACATTATATTTTGACAGAATTCCCTTCAAATCCTATCTGTAATACTTATAAAATTAACTATTTTCACATGTTTTTTGCAATATATATGTTTCATGGATTTGTTTTTTTTTTAATTTATCAATGTTACATGGAAACTTACATTTTTTTAAGTAATTAAAGTGTAAATTTTAATAAATGGCTCAATATTTTACATAAGGATTAACAAAAAGTTATTTCGCTTTCTTGCATTTTCTGAGAAAATTTTCCATAGTAATGTATATTTTTTTTTATACCATCAAAAAGTAGAGATTTCAAAGTATAAAAAGCACACCGTCTTTTTTTCAAAAAGCAGATATTTTGGCGTGATAATTTTTGATTGATAAATATAGGGTGTTTTCGATATTTAATCAAAATAAGAGGAAAAAATAAATATTTTGCATACAAAAAAATTACAATGTGTTTGAGATATAAAAACAAGTTTTCACCCAATTTCGAGAAAAAATATTATTTTTTGTGGAAGTTAGTAAAAAACCAAAAAGTCGGCTTTTTAGATTTTTCACATACATTTTGAGGTTATGTGAAAAAAGTGTCAATACAAAAGTTGTAGATCTATTTATGCCTACATTTTTTCCATTTAACTTTTTTCGATAGGACTCTTAGTTTTGCCGGAAATCATGATAAACCGATTTTTACCCTTAAAAGCTCACCCCCACCTCCTTCCCGACTTCAAATCACCCGTAAATTATTTTTCCTTTTATTTTTGTTATATTTTCTTATTTTTCCAATGGGTTTCATCCTACTATATTTTTTTTCACTTTTTACCATTTTCAAAGGCTTCGGCACTGGCCTACTAACTCCTGACGAAAGATTGATTCTTTAAGAGATTTGTGCGCCCTTATCCTGGTTTCAAACCTGTTGATGTGTACTATGAAATTACCCAATAATGGAGGGACTTGGAAATCCCTAGCCAGCTTTGGTCAATCGGTCATCACCGCTGTTTCTACATAACAAAGCGTCAGCCCACATTGTACCACAAGCAGTCTCTACAAAAATGGGAATAAGAAGAATAAAGATTGCCATTGTAATACATTATTAATTTATTAGCATAAAATAAATAATTTGAAGAATATTCTGGCTTTACAGTACATGGCAATTAAACCAATATCTATAAATCAATAACACAAAACTTACTAATACCAACTCAAACCCTGCTTAGAATAAGATAGTGATTGATTGCAGAACAATGCGTGTTTGATAACCTAAATTACTCAAGGTTGTAAAAAAGTGTTCAATATTTTATTATCGTATGAGATTAGGTATTTCGAATCATATTAAGCCCTTTGTCAAAATACATGAGATATTGCCACCTCTGAGTGGGTTCGATAACCGATAGTCTAGACGGTAGACTAGGTAATGTTCAATAGAAGAAATATTCGAAACAAAATAGGATTTATGCCTACTATGCTAGCCTCTGGTTTATGCTAGGTATGGTAAAGTATATATATAATAGTAGGCCTTACTTACAAAATTATACAAGAGGTCGACATCAATAGTGGAACATTTGCAGAGCGTTAAAGAACATCTAAACAATTTCGAGTTAACTTATGGTTTGTGTGGACTGCATCACGGTTTACATTAAATTAATGAGGACAATACTATCCATTCCCCACACCAAAATCCCGGGGAAATATCATATTTCAAAAACCATGAAAAGAGGCGAATGTTTAATGTCACGTCTTGGCGAGCTACTGAGAAGTAATCTAACCGGGTTCCGCGCTTTTTCAGTGCTCTCACTAGAGAGCACAAAGCAAAGTCTAATCTTACACCACTGCAAAGACCGGATGGCAATATGGCTTATAGTGCCAAAGGGAAGTTGAGGTTGTTGGGTCTTGATATCCCTTTAAATTGGACGTTTCATTCCATCCATCCATCAGCCTTTCAACGTCCACTGCTGGACATAAGCCTCCCGAAAAGAACGCCACAACGAGCGGTCCCGCCATGGGGGATAATGCCGTAATCGCCACGCTTGGCAGGCGGGTTGGCGATCGCAGTGGATGTTGTTAATACTCGAGAGAGTGCTGCTGCCCACTCTCCTGATATTCCCTCAGTCGGCTCTTACGACTTCCGTGGGTAGAGAGGGGTGGGACAATTGTAAAGCCGGCCCCACACGGCCAACGTTTCATTAATTTCCAAGTAAAAGCACTAGCCAAGAAGCCTGGCGTTCTTGATAAGTTTAGGGCTAGGCTGTAAACAATTACGGCAACAAAATGATGATGCCTAGAAAAACAATCCGTTGAGCAAAGGTACGTAAACATAACAATAATATTTTTACCACTTTTTATACGGATTTTATATTCAATACAGCTTAATAATTGCATTATGCATAGCTGAGCATGTCAAGTGCTAAAATATAGATCAATATTTACCTATATTTCATTATTTGGTTTCAAGTAGGTATAACGTTAAAATATTAGATGTTTCGAGTAAACCGAAATAAGGAAATAAAAAAAATTGTTGTTGGAAACGCCTATTAATGACGACAATGATGGGTAAGCATAATTAATAATGTGCTTAATTATAAATTCATAAGCCATTTCCGTTTACTATAGAAGCAGAAACAGACAAAAAATACACCAAATCTAGGCATAACGTTTTGAAAATGGGTAATACTCATATGTACCGCGCCTGAAAGAGATATTCAATATATTAACTTTGAGATGTCATACATAATACATGCAAGAGCTCAAAGGTATCTCCTCATTGAATCTGTTGTTAAAGCGGCTTTTCAAAGAACCAAATTAGAGTAAAATATGCGCCTTGTGTACATCTTTATAAAATTGATATTGTAGACCTAAAGGATTTAACTGTGACTTCTAAAATAATTATTCATCTATTACTATTATAAAGTTGTAACAGAGCTGTCTGTACATTTAAGATATTTGAGAAAAAAATACTGAATTAGGCTATAGGTATAGGCGTGTCTAAACACAAAATGTTTTTTTTTAGTTTTTTGTCTTTCTATGTTTGTCTGTTTGTTCGTTCACGCATCACGCAAAAATTACTGAACGGATTTTTATGTCACTTTTTTATTTGATAGCTCTTGATTAGACTTAAAAACTGGTAAGTATACATTTTATCCCGTTACTAAATATATCGGGAACCTGAGATATAACCTAAAAATGGCTGCGGCGGAGCCGCGGGCAAAGGCTAGTTTCTTATAAATTAACGTAAAGTGCGAAAATCATTATCAAAATTATTTATTCCTGTTTTACGAATGTTTAGCAGCAACATCAATCGCAGGAGAGTTTAAAATAATATCGAGTTAAATTTATATTAAACCTACATGGATCAATAACGTTAACTTGTATGTGAAATACTCCTGTCTGTTTTGGACTAGAGCAACCAAAACACAGACAAAATCACTTACGAGGAGGGATCAAAAAGTAGTCAGAACGACATACTCCTTGGTAAGAAAAAATATAAATACTGGCAGGCATAGCTCAGATACATATTTGTAATATTAAAAAAGAAAAAATATTCGGTTCTCTTTTGTTTTTTATGTGTGTAATGTTTGCTTCGTGTCGGAACGTGTTCTCGAAAATGGAGAAAAACTAAGTGCGAGCCGTTATTAAATACCTCTGTTTAAAAAAGTTAACGACGCAAGAGATTCATTGCGATTTGGAGGCAACATTAGGAGAGTCTGCTCCGCCGTATTCCACTGTCGCAAGGTGGGCTTCTCAATTTCGAGTAGGGAGAACGAGCACGGAAGACGGACATCGTTGCGGCCATCCATCGCCGTCAGTCACCCAAGAAAAACATTTTCTAAAAAGTCAAGAAAATTTTATTGAACGATCGAAGAGTTACCATCCGATACTTAATTTAAGAAACGGGCATTTCATATGGAAGTATTCAATCCATATTGAAACAATCTTTGAATATGAGAAAAGTTTCCGCAAGATGGGTGCCGAGAATATTAACCGACAGTCAAAAACAAAATCGACTTGACATTTTGAAGATACTGTTGGAAAAGTTTCTGAAAACTTTTTGTCTCGTTTCGTAACAATGGACGAAACATGGGTCCATCATTTTGATACCGAGACAAAACAGCAATCTTCGCAATGGAAACGGCCATCATGACCGACCCCGAAGAAGTTTCGTGCCGTAGCATCGGCTGGCAAGGTTATGGCCTCAATATTTTGGGACTCAGAAGGGATATTGTTGATTGATTACCTGGAGCGTGGAACCACTATTACAGGCCAATATTATGCAGCTTTAGTTCCCAAGTTGAGAAATGCCATCAAAGAGAAAAGCAGAGGGAAACTTCGAAGTGGCGTGCTGTTTCATCACGACAACGCACTCGCGCACAGGTCAGCAGTTGCGATGGCTGCCATTCAGCAAGCTGGCTTCGAATTTATTGACCACCCCCCTTATTTACCAGATCTGGCGCCTAGCGATTTTTATCTGTTCCCCAAATTGAAAGAATACTTAAGGGGAAACAGGTACGAAGACGATAACGAGGTGATGGATGCCGTGGAAAGCTTTTTGCAGAACCAAGACAAAACTTTTTTTTGAAAGGGATTGAAGCCTTAGAAAAGCGCTGGACTCGGTGTGCAGAGAGACTCGGAGACTATGTAGAAAAATAAATTATTAAGTATTCAACAGTCATTATATTATATCTCATTCTCACTACTTTTTGATCCCTCCTCGTAAAAAGCAAAAGCGTTTTAGGCTTATTGTTTGGTGCTTACATTATTGGATCAGGAAAGTGAGACTGTTCTTTTTATACTACGCGAGTAGCAAACAGGCATACAGATCTGATAGTAAGCGGCTACCATAGCCTATAGACGCCAGAAACACCGGGCATGAATCGCACGTCGCCATATTCAAGAAAGGAAATTGGGAAGAGGATCTTACCCTAGGAGGATAATTAGGAGAATAGAGGCGGTTTGGACCTCCGGCACTCTCACTCACCAAACAAAACATAACGGCAAGAATACGGTTGTTTCAGGATGATCTTCTGTGAGATGGTGGTACCTATTTCCGCGATTGAGCCCATTCATGCTGGGTTAAGCAAGGTTCTACCACTAGTCAGTGCGTCATATAATATTAACATCTATATGCAGAAGCTTGTAATTATGTACAAGAATCATCAAAATATATGTAATTATCTGTATTATCTATCAGTCTGTATGCTTCACTAAAAATTAATAATAAATAAATAACCAATACCATTAAAAGTGATAAGAGCATGAGGATGAATAATTCTTATGAACCAGATATTTAATTAAACCGCGGCGCACAGCTAGTATAATATAAAATTCCACATTTATCACGTGGTGACTAGTGAATTAATAACCAAGAATATAGTATAATTTGCAAGTCATTTTAATAAGGAAGAAACTAAATTACTTATTCAAGAATACATAATAATACACACGAGCACAATTCTACAAATTTGAGCCAAATGTCATGAATGTGATCTAAATTAATAGTGAACTTATTACTTACACCAAAACCTACGTTTATATTATACAGAATACATCTATGATATAGCATGCTAACTTCTGCCCGCCACAACGCCTGCGTGTACTTTTTATAATTATATAAATATATACTCTGGTGCCAGCAGCTTCGCATGATTGATTCAGACAATAAAAATATTTGTACAATAAATATAATAAATATTTAACAAAGAATAAACCCTTTTATAAAAACTTCAAACTCATGGGAGTTTGAAGTTTTTATAAAGAAATAGAAAGGAAATATAGATACTAAGGAGAGAATTACGAGAGGGTCGAGGACTCTGGCGCTTTTACTCGCCATACAAAACACACCAGTGAGATTAAAGGAAAATCTAAAAGTCGCAATTAATAATTTTGTAAGATCCTATCTATTTTGGCGTCAGTATCTATATTTTTTTGCTGAACCCATTACTTACCCACTATTGGCCACGGGTGTCCTCCTATAGTGGAAGTGAAAGTCCACTACGATGGCCCAGTGTGGGTTAGCAGAGTTCCTCTATTAGATAATACTAAACGCTTTATCTAATTATATCAATAACAGATACATCAACAATCTACATACATGAAGATCATTAACCTACTTACGTACCACACTGACTAACATAAATATATGAGAACAGAATATATAAATATGGTATTAATTTGTACATAAACAGGACAGGCATTTGCACTAACTGTATTAGTATAAACAATAAAAAAGTCGCATGAGACTATGCATTTTAAATGCAAATGTCCCGTTAACAATTTCTATAACTCTATAGAGAGACTCAGTTTATGTAACTTCCTCTCAATGTCTGCTTCACATATATACCTAGATAGCAAACGGAGGCTGCTAATTCCTTTTATTTACCAAATAACGGCAACCCACGACTACGTCCGCGCGGAATTTAGTTTAAAATATTTCTGCTCAGAACCCTAATCATTTTTACAAAATTAATGTAACCTAAATTACTCCCAATGACTCGTTATAACATTAGCTATTTGCCATTGAAAGTCCCGTCCGAATCGGTCCAGCCGTTGCGGAGATTAGCCGGAACAAACAGGCAGAAAGGCAGACAAAGATTTAAAACTTTATATATCACATTTTTCTTATGCATTTAGTAAAAAGCCGTTATTTAGGCATAACAGACACTTCATTTTCTATAAAATAATAATCTTGCAAGTACTGAACTTTTGTGTTTTCCAAATAAACAGATAACCGCTAGCTATAAATGTGTATAGTAAGTGAAATACGTACATTTATTGCGTACCATAGATACATATTTATATTGGGAAGTCCACACGGATAAAGTCGGGGAAAAGGGTAAATGGCTGATGTTTAGTAATAACAATTAAGTACAATCCAAAACTAAATAAATATGAGAACAATGTTTTTGCACTAATTAAACTTTCTTGGAATTGTTAAAAAATTTAGATAATTATAGTCTCCTTTAAACTCCTTTACATCATTATTTTAACTCATTTAGTACAAAATGTAATCTTTACCTTGTTAGGAGGATAGGTTATTGAACTTATTTAAATGTTAGACTAGTTTCAGCCCGCAACTTCGTTTCGTCGCTATCCCAAAGGAAAAAGTTAGTAGGTTTTAGCTAGGATTTGCTCTTTTCGGAGTAGGTATCTACGTTCAGAATACAATAACTGTCAATCGAGTGTATAATTTCGGAGTTCTCGTGCTGTAAAAGTCTCATGAGAATGAGTTTGTGGTATTTCGCTCCTATATTTACGAGTATAATTATTTATAAAAAGTACCTACCAACAGTTAAAGAAAATCAGTTAAAGGTTCTTGCGGTTAGTAACAACGTAATATTAAAAGTAAATCGGTTGGACAGTTTCTGTATACTTGCTACAAACAAAAAAAGGAGATATATTTTTGAATACTATCATGATTCTGACCCCTGAAATTCGCCTAAGCAAAGAAAGTATTATTACTCAATGAAGATTTAGCAAAATTTGATGCATAAATGTGTCATAATGTGTCTGTTGATAGTCGGTTAAACTTGCTGCTAACTGGCCACATATAAGAGTATTGTCTGTAGTGGGTTGAGACTAAGGAAACGTAAAGGGGACGGTGCTATATCACGTTCACGAGGTATAACATAACGGTACCTAATCTTGCTGGTTGCAGAATTGCTCGTATTCAGACGAGGTGAATTTGTCGCTGAGTCGGAAACAGACTGTTTATTAAAGCAAATATAGTGATAACAGCATGTGTGTGTTTATGGTGACTTAAATCAATTATACAAAATAAGTTTTGTAAATATTTTTCCTTATTATAATGGGAAATAATAACGTGAAGCAAAAGTAGGCAGGTAATAAGGTATATATATCTAGTCTTGCTATAAATACAAGAAAAGGATCTTTATTTTTCTATTGCTTAAAACATGAATTACTGTAGTATGCCTTAGCATATACATTAGCATTAAAAAATATGCGACTAATTCAAAATTATCTCCATTGGTCTTATTACAACATTACTAATGGCAAGCACCATCAGGTGGACCGTAAGCTAGTTTGTGCCACCCACATCATATAAAAAAAAACCGGCCAAGTGCGAGTCGGACTCGCCCACGAAGGGTTCCGTACCATTGACTAGGTAAATAACATATATATAACTAAATATTCTGTGAATATCTCAAGCGTCTTCCTGCTGCCGTTATCAATAGCGAGCAAAAAATAAGGGCAAAAAAATCATGTTTTTTTTATGGGAGACCTTAAATATTGTTTTTTTTTGTTTTTAGTATTTGTTGTTATAGCGGCAACAGAAATACATCATTTGTGAAAATTTCAACTGTCTAGCTATCGCCGTTCCAGCCAGGTGACAGACGGACGGACAGACAGACGTTGTATAGGAGCCCCCCTTAAATATTATTATTTTTTTGTTTTTAGTTTTTGTTGCTATAGCGGCAACAGAAACACATCATTTGTTAAAATTTCAACTGTCTAGCTATCGCCGTTCTTGAGCTACAGCCTGGTGACAGACGGACGGACAGACAGACGTTGTATGGGCCCCCCTTAAATATTATTATTTTTTGTTTTTAGTATTTGTTGTTATAGCGGCAACAGATATACATCATTTGTGAAAATTTGTCTAGCCGTTCCAGCCAGGTGACAGACAGACAGACAGACAGCGAAGTCTTACTAATAGGGTCCCGTTTTGACCTTTCGGGTACGGAACCCTAAAAAAGAAAATTCATTTAAGAATGACAGGTTCCAAATTCAAATGTAATATTTTTTTTTAGTTGAACATTATGGCGAGACTATGTACATATTTACATTAATGGTGTGGTGCTGTCAACATTACTTTTTTTACCTACAGCAAATTTCAATATTTTACTTTTTTTACCTACAGCAAATTTCAATATTTTCCCTAACTTTATGCAACTAATAAGCAAATATTTTGTATTTGTATTCCACTTAATAGTAAATAATGATCACAGTCGCATCATCATAATCTACCATTATTTATTTACGTTGCGGATATACATGTTATGCGCACAGCGCTTCCCTATCGTAAGTTACAGACAGGAGAATAATATTATGTAGAACAACGACGACTAAAACCAACAGCAGCTCTCGCACATTCCCTATTTTGGGGCTAATAGTGAGCATCGTAACCTAATGAATAATTGTTAGGTACGTAGTGCTTCATAATATTCCCTTTCTGTGTTACACAGTTCCGACAAAAGGCATGTTTGTAACAAATTAATAGAAGGCCATCATTCATCTAAACATCCATGGAACGAGGTCGGAGGAATTTTAATCATGCATATATAACGACAGAGGGCCTGACGACAGTTCGCTTGTGCTTGAGGTTTTTCTACAGTAGTGTTAGATGATAGGTACTTACTAGGATTGATATTTAATAATCTTAGTGAAGAATGTTAGTCCTTTATCAAACATTTCAAGCTGTTTATGGTTATGACATAATATATCTCCTTAAAACACTTACTACATCAAAATTAATGTTTGATACACCATCGCCATTTAGAAGATTACTTTTACTTTTCCCTTTGAATCCGAAATAATTATTAATAATATAATTTATTCGTAAGGATAGTGAGGATCATTAAATAAAATTACATCACAGATATGCAAACTACCAATATCACATTTTATAAAATAAACTCTTCCCACCGCGTCTATCGGAACGCAATAAACTTTAAATACTTTGGAAAATCCAAAACTGCACGCCTCATAATCTTCATTTTTCACAATACAATTGATTATTTTTGATAAGTAACACACACATATAAAGAACAAACCCTATTGTTAATATACATGATATTTTTGATGCCATTTTTGTTATTTAAACTAGTTAAAAAACTGTTTGAAAAAATTCTGGCTTGGACGTCCGTGAGTTGTAGGTAATGTAGGGTCATTGTGCCGGTTGGCGAACAATTAGCGGAGTTGCCTTCCTCTGAATATTGGCCTTGTATCAAGGCTCAAAGTCGCTCACCGTGCCATGGAGCGGCCTATGCTCGGTATTTCCCTACGTGATCGAATTCGTAATACGGAGAACCGTAGGAGAACAGGAGTGACCGACATAGCCCGCCGGGTTGGCATGCTGAAGTGGAAATGGGCAGGTCACATCACTTGACGAACCAATAACCTTGCAAAAAGGTTCTCGGGTAGCGACGTTTAGGACGGCGCAGCGTAGGATGGCCCCCCACCAGATGGACCGACGATCTGGTACAAGCCAGACATGGGGAGCCGTTGGACGGAGTCGGCGCAGGACTGCTGGTTGTGACGCTCTCCTGAGGAGGCGTATGTCCAGCAGTGGACGTTGAAAGGCTAAGGATGTTACGAATGCAATCGCTAATTTGGGTGCTTTAATAATAACATTTAACCAAATACAACTTAGTATATAATTCGACAAACTTATTCCAAAACACATGTGTTGATTGACATACCACAATAAATGAGTGATAATTGAAGGTGGTTAGAGAACTGTACAGAGGCCAAGCCTCAAGCAAGGCCAAGTTTCAAGAAGCTGTGCCACATCTTGTTGTAGGTATATAAGGGAAGTAACACTGAGCGTGGTTACAAAAATATCTCTAGCCAGCATCTATGGATATGCTTTTAGTATTGATGTTGAAATGCTGCGGTTACTACTTACCAGATTAGAGAAGAGGACTTATGTGAATGCAGATTTTTGATATCAAAATACCAGAAGGATTTGCATGGTAGTAACATTGGAAATATTTTTAGGTAAATTATTTACACACCAAAAATACATTACTTATAACATCATTATTGACAACCTGTTTTGTGGCCCACTAGTAAATGAACCGATAGTTGTGACTCTGACTGAGGCTTAGAAATACTTAGTACAGCTTAGCTTTAGAATTTTCGTGATAAAATTTTTTCAGCATAATTAACTTTTTTGACAGTCAGTTATCAAGTGTGTATTTATTAGGGGTAAAGGATAAGCTTGTACTAATAATAAAAGTATAATTTGTAGCATTATGCCATAGAAAAAATTCAAGCATTATCAAACTGCAATTGATAGGTAGATTGGCGAAGGGTTGAAATACTCCACCAAAGTTTACAGGTCTCTACAGTCAGTTATCAAGTGTGTATTTATTAGGGGTAAAGGATAAGCTTGTACTAATAATAAAAGTATAATTTGTAGCATTATGCCATAGAAAAAATTCAAGCATTATCAAACTGCAATTGATAGGTAGATTGGCGAAGGGTTGAAATACTCCACCAAAGTTTACAGGTCTCTACAATCAACCAATAATCAATTACATTGATATACCACATTGTTACATCAGTCTTTTAGCTGTCCCTTGGCTTGTGGCATAGTCGGTAGTGTAACCGACTTCCGTGCACAATGTTGTGGGTTTGATTCCCACTCAGGACAATTATTTGTGTGATGAACACAGATATTGGTACTACGTCTGGGTGTTTTCTATCTATTATATGTATTTATTTACAAAAAAAAAGTAATATATGTATTATATCCGTAATCGGTTCCTATAGCACAAGTGTTAAGCTTAGTTTGGGACCAGAGGACATTGTGTGAAATGTCCATAAATATTTATTTATTTAAATATGAAAAAGTCATGTTTTGGGGTAGTAGAAAAGGAATCTGACTAATCTAATGGTAGAAAAACACTGTTGGGTTGCTTAAACCTAATATATTACATCCAAATTATTCAGATAGATGGATCAAGGCACCACTATGCTAGATGTGGCTTTAAGTTATTAGCAAAAAGAGCCATTGCCCACCATGTTATAATATTGGGTAGCTTTGCTAGCTCTTCATACTCTAGCCTTAAAGTAAACAATAATATTCAGGTGAGAACACAGACATCATCAAAATAGTAATTGTCTTGATGTTTTCGTTTGGTGATTAAATAAAGGCTATAGAGACACCAAATTGTAGAATTCCAAATTCTAAGCCTGCACTCTCCAAATAACAAACTAGTATCTCTTAATCTTCAGACTATCAAATTAATTTTGATCACAAATGTTTTAAGACAGGTATTTTTATGTACTTTAATAGGTATAATGTTAATTTTTAAAAATTTTTGAAACTTACTTGAATCATCTTTACCCTTGGCCACTTTTTACCTTTTAGACTTTTTAATAATTTATCTGCGCGTGCTTTTATTCGTAGAAGTGTGTAACTCTTTGTTACGACTCTTTTGTTACAGTGCCGATAGAGCGATTTGCTTTCGTGAGATGTTATAACAGAATTAACTTGACAAAAATAAGTACCTTCCTAATTTATAAGTCTGTTGATATACATTACATTTAATATATTACAACAAATACAATTTAAAAATTAAGATGATATCATGATCTGAATAACTTTATTTAGTGTATCATAGTGTAAGTAGGCCAGGAGGCTTAGCAAAAAATCAAGAAGTCATCCAAGATAAAAATATATAGGTAAGTACTCACTATTTCTATGTTGTTTCCATAAAATGCTTCCAAAATTATTGAAGATCATAACACTTGTTTGCAGAAAACAAAGAATTTCACTTTACTTTTGAGTTTGCTTGTTACTAAAAAACTTTATAATATATCTGAAATAATGAATTACTTACTTTACTTAGTCCAGTAAGGAAGATAAAAAAGACAAGTATGAACGATTCAAAAACATATAACTATAACCCATGTTCCTATGTTTTCTATACAAAAAAAAAGAGCTCTCAAAACACGGCCTCCCAATGTAGCGTACACAACACAACTAGGGAAGAGACACGATAAAAGTATCGTTACTTAGTGGTATCGAGTACTTTTCGTTTCGATACCGATACTTTTATACTCGACATTTTCTGTTCGATACTTATACACAATAAGTACATTTAGACAGATATCGTATCGAATAAATCTCAGAAAATACCTAAGATAAAACTTGTCTTTACGTTTCATATAAAGCAATGCCACTTAGATCAATCATCTTGAACCCTCTAAAACATTCGATTATGTTTGTAATTTTTCGTTCCGCTCATAGCTCACTCCCTTTACTTCATTTATTCACTCAGTTAAACACTCGTTCGTAGGAATTGAAGTTGTTATAATTGTTATTTGTGAAAGTGGAAAAAGGGAAATTTACTGCAAGCAGGATTCGGACCTGCGTTTCATCTAATGTGAGGACGATAATGTAGCTGAATCTGTCAAGTGCTAAAAAAATACAGATCAAAATAATTTTAGTTTTTATCAGAACTGTGTGTGTGTGTGTGTAATCTAAAAGTAGACATCTCGTCGGTAACTTGTTAATGAGTTAGCGACTTGGTTGACTCGAAACTAAACGATTGACTGATAATAAAATAAACATGTTAAAAAACAAAATAACAACCACTCCGAAGAATATTTTCGTATTATTTTAGTTAATTATAAAAAAGGATCCATAAAAGTAAGAATCGATAATTTAAGGATACTTATATGAATACCTAGTATCTAAATAAAACTAGAAGTCACGAGACGTCTACCAGATGTGAAAACATTGAAATTACTTTGTAGAAATAAAATGATATAACTTGACAAAGTACTCCTCAAGACGAATCAAACGAGTATAAACTCGATATGGTTGCGTCGTTTCATTACAGAGTTACTCTGACCAGCTTCCAGCTCCATCGTCAGACCCTGTATACCATCTAGAGACAAATTACTCGTCAAGACAAATCATACGAGCTCAAACTCGATGGAGTTATGTTGTTTTATAACGGAGTTCCTATGGCCACCTTTTAGCTCCATCATCAGACCCTGGATACCATCTAAAGATAAAGTACTCGTCGAGAGGAATCACACGATTCCAAACTCGATGAGGTTGCGTCGTTTCATTACAGAGTTACTGTGACCACCTTCCAGCTCCATCGTCAGACCCTGGATACCATCTAAAGACAAAGTACTCGTCAAGACGAATCAAACGATTCCAAACTCGATGGGGTTACGGCGTTTCATTATAGAGTTATGATGAAGCTGGCCACAGCTTCCAGCTTCATCATCAACCCTTGAATACCATCTAGAGGCAAAGTACTTGTCAACACAAATCATATGAGCCCAAATTCGATAGGGTTGGGCCGTCTCCATTATAGAGTTCCTATGGCCGTACAATTTTTATGCTTTAGCAAAAAAAGAGTCTAAGAAAAGTACTCGATACTTTAAAGTATCGATACTTTAGTTTCAATATTTTTTTAATACGATACTTTTTTTCAAACTACTCATTATTACAGTATCGATACTTTCTATTTGATATCGTGTCTATACATCGAGCTCTTATAAGGGGGGGAGGAAATGACCACAAATTTACCGAGCCAATTCTTTGAAATCCAAAAATGGCGGAATTTCCGCTAGGGAAGTGTGTAAAAAATATCGATATCGATACTTCAGTTCTTCAAGCGATCTATAAGTTTTTGGGTGAACAAAGTTTTTTTTAATTGCGTAAATCTTTATCTGCCTGTACCTATAATTATATCTATGTGTGTCAAACTGCAACCCAATCTATTCAGTCATATGCGCTAGTGGTTGATAGATCAATCAGGCATGCCTTCTTTTTAAACAAACAGAAAATTAAGGGCATAATAATCTATTTAATAGATTTGGGCCGTAAAAAGCATAAAGAAATAAATAATAATTTAATCCTGGGTATAGTCGTTTATTCTAAGTCCAATTATACCTATATAAGTTTGTGATGTGATGACATCAGGAGAAAAGGATTTGAAAGTGAGGTATAACGATAACTAAAAACAAGTATATAATAATATTTTATTCCATCCATCAGTCATTCGACGTCCACTGCTGTGCATAATAGGTTTCCCTAAGAGAACGCCACAATAAGCGGTCTTTTTTTTGTTAACACGGTCGAAAACGCAAGTTTACGTCCCTGGGAGAGTGTCGGGCTTGATGTCATACAGGCTCGATAGTCATATAGTACCATGATAGCCCTAGATGATATTCATGATCTGGTAATGGAGCCACAATCCCATCAACTTTGGAATCGTTTGATTCGTTTTGACAAGTATTTCAGTCCTATATGATGTCTAGGGCCTGATGATTTATGTCCATTTCCGTTATTGTACACATGTCATAATTATACAAGCACGCATTAAAAAAGTTACAATCATTTTATTTCTACTTACATTTTAAAGTAAATGCTTTGAATGCTAATAATAATACAATTCAAATGATTAATCAATTCGATAAATTGATAAAAATTATTTTATTTAATGGTATGCTGCTAAGTCACTGCTCACCACTTCATTCCGAGCACACAAAATTAATAAATGGACGGCTTCTTCCCACTATATGAAAATTTGTGACGAATAAAAATCACAAATTATTAGTGGTGGATGCTAGGTTGGAACCTAAATAACGCAAACTAAATATTTTTAAAATAAAGGATATTTAAATATATTAATATTTTCAAAACATCGATATATCGATAGTTGTTGGTTCTTCCTGCATCCCTAATTGACAGCTGACATCATACAACAGATAAAGGCTTTGTTCCGATAGACACTGCGAGCACTGTGATATCACGTGATCAACAGCTTCCATAATCGCTTGAAACGCGTTAGACTCCCGGGAGTCTCGGATCAATGACCTCGACAATTGATAAAAAAGTCCAAAAGAATCTCCAAAGCTTGCAATAAGAGTCAACATCGCAAAAAAAAAAAGGGCCGAGCCGCGCGCGCGGTCGCAAAAAAATTTGGCGCTAAAAATTTATTTCCTACTCCTTAACTTTCAATGCTATCTACTCTAAAATTTTTGCCCGATACAGACTGTTCATTCTACAAGCTGTTCATGATTTTTGCCTAAGCCTATATATACTGTATCAACGAGAAATAAATCCCAAACGTAAACGTCAGCCAGTTGCGTCAATGGACTCGAACGGGACGGTAATAAAGTCGAGATTTCAACGCGAAAGTGAAATAAAATTAAAGTTTGTAAAAAGTTTTCGCTTTATAAAGTCAGTGTTATTATAATAATTAGTGGATAGTGTTTTTAAGTGTTTTAGTGCATAAAATAGTTATTATACTTGACAATAAACATGGATTTTTCAACAATGGGTAAGTAGTTTTTTTTTTAGATTTTTTTTAGAAAAATACGGCCACCCGTTGCGGCGCGTGGCCTCTCGCGGCGCCGCGTGGCCTTGGCGCGCTATTGGCCGGCACGTGTAAGACTCCCGGGAGTCTAACGCTCGTTTAGAACTTGTTGAAATAATAGTAAATAATAATCCTGTCAGTTGCCGGGATAAATATAACAATTTGCACTATGGAATATTATTATTATTATTGAATATTGTAAATCAAAGATACCCAAACATGGCAAATGTAAAGAAATTGTGTTTATTGCAGTGTAAAACCAATACTTTCTATGAAATGAAAGTAATGACAGATCAGTATACTGGACTGCATTCCGTTATAAACAGTAACCAGTATAGCTAACTATAAAGGAACGATTTCACAGTATACTAAATTGACATCACACCTTACAGTGCTCGCAGTGTATATCGGAACACACCCAAATTACACTGTCATCGTAACTATCGGACGACAGCCGAAGTAAGTCACTTTTACTAGGTATATGAAGATTAGAGCACCTCCTCCTTATAGAGCTCAATGTGTCTATAACACAACATAAAGTATTAATAATCAGTAAATGCATTGAGCTCCAAAGATGCCACTGAGCTGTAAACAGAAGTATGGAGGGTAGAAGTAAGGAGGACCGTCTTGTATAGGAGATAAGATGAAAAATTGTCCACCTGTAAATAGCAAGTTAATATGGCGCTGTTTTTAAAATCTTTCCACTTGCTACTGTGGCGCCACCTTAAATGGCTCCCGTTAAAAAGTATGCAGTATTTAAAATCTCAACTACTTACGTAGTCAAATGTAATTTAGTAAATATAAAATGCACGGCAACAAAGTGGAAGTGTTTCTTTCCTTCTTTATTTTGTATCCTACTGTAATAGTTTATGCATTGATATATAAAAATGAGAAGATACACAATCAGGCACCAAAAGTATCCACTATAATGAGTGCAGATTACGCTTTCCTGCACTCCTTTTGTTTAGTATTGTTTCGACGTGCGAGTAGACGAAGCGTGTCATAATGTCTAATTGTTCGATGAATAAATGCCGAAATAGTGCATTAAAAATACAAAAAAAGGATGGCGTTTCTTATTTTCGGTAAGTAATATTAGACAGTATTTCTATTTTATACATATTTTGTTGCTTTAGAGTCGCATTTTTTAGTTTTTCAATATATTTTGTTTCAAATTATCGACGATGGCCCTGTATGAACCAGTCAAATAGAGTATGTATTAAAACAAAGGCAGCCTCGAACTATGCTCATACTTCAACGCTTTTTGCTCACTTTGATCGCATAATACGACGTTCTCGGTTCTAAAAACGAATGGCGTCACCTTGTTGAATGTATTTTTTTATATTTATTAAGTAATCAGATGACTTTGTTTTATTTAAAAAGTTTTAATATCATTAACATTGCCATTTATACGATTATTTTTATTTTAGTTTTCCTAAGGACCCAATCAGATGATAAAGCTTGCTCTAAATTATTTATAAATTTGTATTCTTATTTTTTTAATTAAACGGCGAGTGAATTCGAAGGGCATAACTAGTATTTTATAAGATGATCATTTAAATTGTTGAATTTATGGCTTTAATGCTTCAATAATGAATGTTGAAATGTTATATTATGTATAAATTATGGTTTCACAAACTAATGGATTTATAAGATTTTGGTGGTCTATGTTACGCTAGTGAAGATGAATATACTGCATGTAATAAAACCGAGGAGATAATAAGACGAGAACAGTGCATATTTGGTCAAAAAACACAACCAAGGCCTATTTGTGTTCCTTAGTTTTAAAATGTACATTATATTTAAATATATTTTCTGGTATTGATACACATTCCCTTCAACAACCTGCTCTTTTTAATCATAAAATTAGTCTTATAAAATCTATTATAGAAAAATTTTGATGTTAGTTTACATTATTTCGCAAAAAAAATCATCAGAAAAGCTGAGATCTAATTCAGAAAGACAACTCTACAATAAACTTCATTTATTTCAAGGAAATTGATGTACTTACCACTGTATTGTCAATCTTTATTATGACGCCATTCATCTAGACTAGAGTAGATTTGAGTACTATAGAATTACTATATTGGGAATAAAAACTAAAATTTATATTTACGAGTTTTATTTTATTTATATATACATAAATATTCTACCTAAAAGAATATTGATACGGTCAGATAAAAGTATAATATGAGTTTGGAACACATTTATAAATTTAACAAAATTTAATATACTAACACTCATACATGAAAATTATAAAAAAATATTCGTCTCCACTCCGTCCTTGTGCTGCCAGCAAATTTCGGTCGTAAAATTTTATTGCTTTTTGCATAATGCTTTGTAAATACATCTTTAAACCATACGTGTAAGGTTGAATTTTGAAAAAAATGCATTTATATCATATCTATAACTACTTATATAAATGCATTTATATCATATCTATAACTACTTATATACTTATGTACAACTGGAGAGAGTTTTGGATGTTATTTTTGTTCGAAACTGTGCATCTATGATTTTATAAATCGATGAGTTTATAGCGCTGTTTTTAAAATCTTTCCACTTGCTACTGTGGCGCCACCTTAATTAGCTCCCTTTCAGCGGACACTTTTCAATGTACTGAGTTAGTCCTCCTTACTTCTACCCTCCATAAACAAAAGGAGGTGCCATATGTTGAAGATTTGTATTTAGAATAAACTGATTGAAGCGCCTCCTATACTTAAAGTGATTGTACATTACTTATGTCAAAGAATAACAATAAAATGTTAGCTCAATTAAGATGTATTTTATTGTTATTTTCTAATTTATTGTTAACCACGCTCTGCTACCAAAATGGTAGCTCAATGAAGATGTATTTTATTCATGTCTATAGTAAATTTTTATCAGCAGAGCGTGGTTAAGGCCTGAAAGTAAAATGTCGGCGCCTGGGTCTGGTTTGGTGAGTTTAAGAAAAAAAAATTACAAGATGCAGCCAGTTTCGCGAATTGGAAATTTAGAGTAAGATTGTTGTTAGAAGAAAGGGGCCTGTCAGTGGTACTATCTGAGGATAGAAGCGATGAGGAAAAATGGAGAGAAAAAGATGCAAAGGCACGCTCAATAGTAGTACAATGTATAGCGGATAAGTATTTAGAAATTATAAAAAAAACTGCGACAGCGGCTGTCATGTTTTCAAAACTAGAGAAAATTTTTGAAAGAAAAAGCATATTTAACAAGCTATTTTTGAAGAAAAGATTATTAGCACTATGATATTATGGCACTGGTTATCTACAAGATTTTTTTATTAAATTTGATGAACTAGTGACTGAATTAGAAGCTACGAGTACAAAGTTAGAAGAGAGTGACAAGGTTTGCTACCTATTACTTGCAATGCCGATAGACTATGAGAACGCGATAACTGCTCTTGAAACAATGACCGATGAAAGGGACTTAGACATAGACTTCGTGAAAACAAGATTGTTAGATGCAGAAATAAAACTAAAGGAAGATAAGTCGAATATTATGGAAACAAGCTTTCTTTCATGCTTCAAGTGTGGACGAGAAGGTCACAAGTCATATCAATGTTGGAATCATCATCAAAGAGGGCAAAGTATTAGAGGAGGAACCTCACGTGTTCCTAGCAGCTCATAAAGTCGAAGCGGACGAAGACTGAACAGTCATGGTCGTATAGGATTTGGAGGACGGAGAGGACAAGGACAAAATCGGGCTCAGGTAACAGCAACTATAGAAGAGGAAGACGTAGAAAATTTTATATTCCTTACAGGTATCCAGGAAAATTGTAATAGCATATTTAATGATGTAGATATAGAGTGGGTTATAGATTCAGGATGTACTGAGCATCTTATACAAAGAAAATTTGGAAAATATATGACTGACGTTACCGTTATTAATGAAATGAAAATATATTTAGCGAATGGAGATTTTATTACAGCCAATAAGAAAGGTAAAATTAAATTAAATTGTAGTGGCTATAATATAATATTACAGGCAGTCATTGTTGATGATTTGAAATTTAATCTAATGTCAGTAAAACGTGTTATTGAATATAACTATTATGTTACTTTTAGTAGAGATGTTAAAACATTAAATAAAATTAATAAGCAAGCTCTAGTAGGTACCAGTAGCGGCAATCTTTTTATTTTATTAACTAAAATATGTAAAAAAAATTGTAATTTCTCAAACAACAACAACTAGTCAAGATGTTTGTAGACCATGTAAAGAAGGCAAGGCTACTCGATTACCTTTTAAAAAAACTGAAAAGCCAAGATCTGCATATATTTTACATACAGACATTGCAGGACCAATGTCTACTGTTGGGATACATGGTGAGCTGTATTACCATTTAATCATAGATGATTATTCACATTTTTGTGTTGCGTATTTACTTAAAAATAAAAGCGAAGCTACAGATAATTTATTAGATTATATAAGAAGATTAGAAACAGAAAAAGATACAAAGATAAAATAAATTAGATTTGACAACGGGGGTGAATTTAAAAACCGAAAAATAGAACATTTTTGTCGTTTCAGAGGTATTACAATTCAGTATACGCAACCATTCTCTCCACAATCGAATGGAGTTGCCAAAAGAATGAATCGTACAGTTTACGAAAGAGCACGAACGTTGTTGATAGAAACGAAATTGCCAAAACATTTATGGGGAGAAGCAGTAGCGTGTGCTACTTACCAGATAAATAGATGTCCATCATTAGCGATAAATTTTCAAATTCCAGAGGAGATAATGAAAGGTAAATTAGATTTGTCAAAATTGAGAACATTTGGAAGCAAATCATGGAAAGTTAACTTACCACGAAGACATAAATTTGATAATAGAGCTAGTGAGACACGAATGGTTGGTTATGCTCCAAATGGTTATTGACTATGGGATCCAAAAAGGAATGTAATTGTTGTATCAAGAGACGTAAGATTCGATGAAAATGATTATGTTTACGTAAAGAAGTTTGAAAAGGGTAACGAACAGGTCTACCAATATTATGAAGGAGATTTTAATGAAAAAGAAGGGATGAACACTGAGGTACAAAGAGATCGTAGCAAAGAACGAGAAAAAGAGGACGAAGAAAGAAAAAGTGATGAGGAATACGAAGAATGTAAATATGAAAATATAAGACAAGACATAAAACCTCATACTATAACTAGAGCAGGTAGAGTCACAAATGCACCAAAAAGATTAAATGATTACAAAGTTTACGCAGCATATTGTTTGTTATCAGGAGATCCGCAGAGTTATGAGGAAGCAATTGGGGATGATGAATGGAAAAATGCAATACAGAAAGAGTTCGATTCACAGATAAATATGAAAACTTGGGAAGAAGCTGCATTGAAAAATGGGATAAAAGCTATTGACACAAAATGGATTTTTAGAACCAAGCAAGACAGTACAAAGAAAGCAAGACTCTACAAGTCTTAGAGGTTTTCAACAAGAAAGTAGTGATGATCATTACTCTCCTATGGCTAAATTATCAACGGTAAGATTATTAATGAGTTTTGCAATACGACAAGGAATGCCACTTTACCAATTAGATGTACCAACAGCTTTTCTTAATGGAACTCTGAATAGTGAGGTATATATCAAATGTCCAAAAGGCTTAAATATTAGTAAAGGAAAAGTATTGAAACTTCGAAAGGCCTTATACGGGTTGAAAGAAGCACCTAAGTGTTGGAACTTAAGATTTTACAATTTTATTACTGAGAAAGGCTTCAAACAATCAAAACATAATTCCTGTTTATATGGTAGAGGAAATAAGTGGTTATTACTATACGTAGATGATATTTTAATTTTAGATCATAATGAAGCTATTATTAACGAATTACATAAAGAATTTCAAGTAAAATTGTTAGGAGAAGTGACCATTTATCTAGGACTAGAAGTTACAAGAGAAGAAGATAAATTAGAGATAAGACAAACCAAAATGATCGAAAAATTACTTAAAAGGTTCAATGTGCAGAACTGCAAAGGAAGCAAAACACCTATGGAAGTAAATTTTTATACATCGGACGATTCAGATATAGTTGAAGTACCATACAGAGAGTTAATATGTTCATTGTTGTATATCGCAACAAATAGTCGACCAGATATATGTTACGCAGTAGCATATCTAAGCAGATTTTAAGAAAGACCAACAAAAACTTTGTGGACGGCAGCTAAAAGAGTTTTGAGATATCTTAAAGAAACTATACTATATTTTTTTTATTGCAATTAGTGGCAGACGAGCCATGGCCCATCTGATGGTAAATGGTAACCGTCGCTCATGGACTCAACTATACCAAGAGTATTGTTAAGTCGCTGCTCACCATTTCATTTCACCGATATGAAATGAAAGAATAAACGGCTATCTCATGCTACAACTAAAACGCAATGATGTGCTTCATGGCCGGTCACACGGGAGATGGTGGTACCAACCCGCTCGGGCCCATTACCAATTGAGTACTCCCACTTAGTAACCAGCCCTACCACCAGTCATGCAATGGATGATAATTGCTTACTTCCCTTAGTCGCCTCATACGACAACCGTGAGAAAGAATGGGGTGGTGACACTTTTATTCTTAGTCCGTCACCACACGGACAAAACTATATGGCTTATCTTATACAAAACATGGTGATCCTACAAAACTTAAGGCTTACTCTGATGCTGATTGGGCGTCTGACCACATAAATCGTAAAAGTACAAGTGGATGCGCTATTTACCAAGGTGAAAATCTCATTACTTGGTTTTCTAGAAAACAAACTTGTACTGCATTATCGACAGCTGAAGCGGAGTTTGTCGCTGGAGCTTTAACTATAAGTACCTTAATTCATATCAAAGGATTATTATCAGATTTGCTAAATACAGGAGATGTGTCAGCTTATTTGCTTATAGATAATCAGAGTACTATTAAATTAATTCAAAATCAAACAAACTCAAAGGCTACAAAACATATTGCTATTAAATATCATTATATAAGGGATTTAGTTCAACAAGAGGTTATATCAATATTGCATGCACCTACAAATGAAAATATAGCAGATATATTCACTAAAGCTCTATCATCGATTAAACATTCGTATTTTTCTAACATGTTACACTTAATGTAAAATTAATAATGTACTCTAAATAGTTTATAGTAAGAAACTATGTAAGATTTTTTAAGTTGTTAACATTACGTATTTAATTTTTGTTTATTTAGGGCCTTCCTAACATAGCAGTACCTAAGTACCTATACCATAATTTGATTTCTAAAGTATAACTTATAAAACATTTGTTATTTCGTTTAAATATCTATTTTATTTCGCAACATCAAAATTGTAAACAATTTTATGTTAAGGGGGAGTGTTGAAGATTTGTATTTAGAATAAACTGATTGAAGCGCCTCCTATACTTAAAGTGATTGTACATTAATTCTAAACGTTTTTTCGGGATTTATACCATGTAAATTTTTACTTACGAGTTTCCGATATTTCGGCACTGTTGAATCGCCATGATCACGGAGTTGTTCCGTGATCATGGCGCTTGCACATGGTATAAATCCCGAAAAAACGTTTAGAATTATAAGTGACCATGAAAGTTTGAAAGTGATTGTACATTACTTATGTCAAAGAATAACAATAAAATGGTAGCTCAATGAAGATGTATTTTATTCATGTCCATAGTAAATTTTTATCACGCGATATCACAGTGCTCGCAGTGTATATCGGAACACAGCCTTTAGCTGTTGTATGATGTCAGCTGTCAATTAGGGATGCAGGAAGAACCAAAATCTATCGATATATCTCGTATCGATGTTTTAAAAAATATTGATATATTAAATCTTAGATTAATGATATATCTATATGGAACGTCGGCGTTGTAAACGCGTCAAAAAAAATTGGGGTGAACTTTTCACCCCTATGCTATTAGTGTCCATCGTGACGTCACTTGACAAGATCGTATCCAGGAGTAATAGTGTGTCATTTAAAATGTCAACGTGTGTAATTAAAGTGTGCTGGAACTACAAAAATCTGAAAATGAGCACTAAAGATATCTCTTATCATCAGTTAGCAACATTATTTCATACAATAACGGGCTAAATAAATAATTTAAATATTCCGAAAATAAATTAATTTTGTGCGTATTTTTTTTGTGATACCAGTTTATGAACTTAAATTGCCCGCGTTATCTTGCAAAGTTGATGATATTTTAACGATAGAGAGTAATAGAAACATTACCTAACATAATTATAAGCGTGTTTAATGGATCCTTATAGCTGCACAGTCGTCATTTTCGGAATTAATTACAATATTACTATTTGTAATATTATTATTTATTTTAATGATGAAGATTGTTTACATTTTTTAAATTACAATTATCATGGGTTATAGTAGAATTCTCATTAAAGAAGAGGTATAGTACCTTTATATTTTTTTATAATATATTAATATTATGAGAGTAAATAGAAAGAGTTAATTGACTATATACCTACGAAATATTTTGTATGACGTTTATAAGAGTGACAGTCCATCTAGATATATAATTTAATCTAAGTAATAAATATCCTTTATTTTTTTAAATATTTTTTGTATTTTTCTACCCATTGAGCTGTAAATAGAAGGAGAAGAAATAACTACAAATTTACCGAGCCATTTCCAAGTCTTTGATTTTTGGGTGGACAAAGGTTTTTTCTTAGATTAAATATTTATCATTAATCTAAGGTTTTTTTAATTGCGTAAATCTTTATCTACCTGTATAATTATATCTATGTGTGTCAAATTGCAACCCAATCCATTCAGTAATATAAGCTAGTGGTTGTTAGATCAATTATGCATGCCTTCTTTTTAAACAAACAGAAAAAATAAGGGCTTAACACTCTATTGAACAGATTTGGGTTGTAAAAAGCATAAAGAAATAAATAATAATTTAATCCTGGGTATAGACGCTCATTCTAAGCTAAGACCAAACATACCTTTTTTTTCTTTTTTTTTGTTAAGACGGGAAAAAATGTTTCTAACCGCACACCCTGTCGTTCGGGCCAACGACCATAGTAGTGTGGGGCCTGCACCCACTAAAGAAACCCGCCGTGTGCCGTCTCTCCGCCTTTATTGGCGGGCCACTGGAACTATGTTACATTCCTTCGGTGGGAGTTCAAACATACCTATGTATATAAGTTTGTGATGTGTTGACATCAGGAGAAAAAGATTTGAAGGTGAGGTATTACGATAAATAAAAACAAGTACCTATATAATAATATTTGATTCCATCCATCAGTCATTCAACGTCCACTGCTGTACATAAGAGGTCTCCCTAAGAGAACGCCACAACAAGCGGTCCTTTTTTATTGCTAACACGGCCTAAAATGCAAGTTTACGCACGTTGCTGGGGTACCAACAGGATCCAGGGGGAGTGTCGGGCTTGATGTCATACAGGCTCGACTCTTATGTCGAGTTCATGAGCCACAATACCGACTAAAACATGACCGACTTCCGTCATAATGGAGAGTCATAGGATCGTCTACAGACATTCCACACCGACGCTCTAGTGACTACATCATCCAAGGGCGCCTTGCAGTTTTGACCAGGTCATCAGTCCTTCAGGCGGGAGGCTATCCGATGCTGCACCATTCTGTGAAACATCTAATGCTGAGGGAAGATAAAACCGGGTGTTAGCGTGGCGACGCTTTTATTTCACTAGTCCCGTTCAAATCTTGCAAGTTAAATTTGAAATACTTCCCGGTTTCCGATTGAGCTGAAATTTTACACGCATATGTATATCGCGTCACAATCCAATATTATGATGACATGGAGCTGAAAGGTGAAGAACTTTTTAACAATAATTAGATAAGCTATTCCTAAAATTCTAGTATTAACCTATGGATGGATAATCGGGTATGACTTTTCTTCGCGCTGCACTGAATTACTGAACATGAAGGCATGTTGTTATATATTATGTTTTAACTTTTATCTCTGTAAAAGTTACAGTATTTCCGCAGATTTTATTGCAAAAATCGTTATTATAAATATATTGTTGACAGCACGGAACATATTGACAGTAGGCTTGCAGAATAAATATCGATATATCGGTGAAATTCTTTTTCACTTTACACTAAGGACTAATCCTTGTATCGCACAGGACTTTACAAACATACAATTTCGAGGCCTTTCTTAAGAAGGTGGAGGTCTCCTGTGGGATGGCTATTTTTGTGTAGATTATTTTTATGCCAGAGGGGGACGTATTTAGATTGAAGAACTATACAGGAGTATGCTCGTTGTAAAATTGTCTGAAAGGAGGACCTTTCAGATAATTTTATTTAATAATGAAGATTGACTATAACTAATAAGTTAAGTTGAAAGTTTATTGTCTGAAAATCAGTATTTTGCAATTAGTACAACAAAAACTGAGCTGGCTACCTGGCTTGTTACACTATTGATATTGTATATATGTTCGTTTTTTTTGTTCTTTCTAATCTTGTGTAACAAAAGTAAATGCTTTGAATGCTAATAATAATACAATTCAAATGATTAATCGCTTCGATAAATTAATAAAAATGAATATAATATCTGTGTTCATCACACAAATAATTGTCCTGAGTGGGAATCGAACACACGACCTCGTGCGCGGAAGTCGGTTACAGGTACCGACTACACCACGAGGCCCGTCTATAAATCAGAGTAGGTAGTATCCGTCAAAATAATAAATCCGAGTAATTCATGGATGACTAGAATCTGCCTGCAACTCCGACCGTGTTCTGCAGTCCACGCTTTGACTGTTTGTAATCTATTGGATTCATCAAAACGAATAATTTGAGTTCAAATTCAAGGGTTTTGTAGTAACCTACCTAGTCACTGAAGAATTCCACTATTCACTTCCTTGCTATCAAACCCTCTTCAAGTTATATAAGGCTCGTCAAACTGAATCACCTAAGCCTAAAATCGAGGAGTTTACCTAATAATAGCCACTAACGATTTCCAGTACCACCATCAATACCATCATGACTCCGTCATCAACCATAGTAGTTTTGTCATCAAACTACATACAGCTCTACACATTCAAGGTATCATTTAGATACGACGATTAGAAATAGGTTAAGTGACTTCCAAGATTTGTTGATACAAATAGGTACATTTTGATCTGAATTGTAGCACTTGAAATGCTCAGCTACTTTAAAGAAAAAAATATTTGTGAAAATGTGGAAAAAGAGAACTTTAGTGCGAACGGGAATCAAACCGCACACAGCACTTCCCCGGATTGTAAGGGACGCACTAAAATTCTCTTTTTTCACATTTTCACAAATAATTTGTTCTTTATATAGGTACTAAGTTAATTATAATTATTAAAGTTTAATTGTACCTATGTAAAATTTTTGTGTTGTGTACATTAGGCTCAGTAAAAATTATCGTATGTATTCCGATAAAAATATGCTAATAGTTTAAATGGGGTCTGCATTTAAACTTCATGTACCTACCTATCGTATGTTCATAATTACCTACTCGAGTGGTCACGTTTAAGTCGCCTGATACTTATTTAATACAGGGACGTTACTCAACGATATGATATGCCGATAAAATGTAGTCGAGTTGTATAGAATTGGGTTAGAATATGATGTATGTACCATGTCGAAAGATAATTAGGAAAAAAAATACACGCACCCAACACGCGCAGTAGCGATGTAATATACAGATATTATCTTAGTTTTATTTAAGTATTAAAACAAAGAATATTTTGCATGAAGAAGTCAATCATCTTACGGAATCTAACTTTTGCTTCGATTTTTTTTTATTAAACTGTTAAAGTTATGTAATTACCTATATGTTATTAGTTTATAGATAAAATACAAAGGCGCATTAAACAGAAAAGAATAATAGTTTATAGGTAGGTATGGCCTCCGTCCCGGCTGTGGTTCAGGCGTATGAGTGAGGGCGGGTTGGATGAGAGCGTGAACAGGAGATGGCCAACAAGACGCACTAGGCGCCATAGGGTTCTTGACGGGTTCGAACTCCATAAGCACTGTCTTTACGGACAGTCTGTTATGCTAGCAGAACCTGAGAGCGGCGCACGTATTCCGCGAGCGCTTCTTGGAGAGGTAGGGCTAAACCCAAAGATAAGCACCAAATCAGATGAGGCCACCACGGCGATATGATGCCCAAAACAGTCAATAACTTAAAAACGAGTACATTTTGTTATTTACGGTGGCAGACAAGTCACGACTTATCTGATGGTAAGTAGTAACCGCAGTTCGTGGTTACCCAACAATACTTACTAAAAAGTCCAAGCCGCTGCCCACCATTCATCGAAAAATTAATTAATTGGTTGCTCATAAACGTAGGTAAGGTTCACAGAGTTCTGTGTTAAGGTTATATTTTGTATTTAGATATTATTATATATATTTTTAGCATTTGACATGCTTCGCCATATATTTTCACACTTTGTGTTGATTTATATTTAGTAGTTAAAGTTCCCATATTTTAGATAACCTTATTTCCACACAGAGTCACGACAGTTTCTCAGATTTCTCTATGACAATTAAAAAGGGTATTCTTAATCAAGGGCTTTAAAAGAGTTTTTGTTATTTTTTATTTCTACTAAAGCGTGGCAAAGTTGCATATCACCTGATGATAAGCGGATGATACCGTAGCCTATAGACGCTACTCACACCAGAGATAGGCAAAAAGTAAGGAAAGGAAGGATAACAAAGAGAGGATGTGTGTTATGTGGGTATTGTGGGTAAGGCGAACGGTTTGCGATCCACGGGTCCTTGCGTTCCTTGCTTTGTAAAAATTTGCTTTGTTCAGTTACAATTTTTTTTTTATTGTCATTCAATCTACTGACATTGGAAATTAAATACAACTTCTCATTCATTTTCTGAAAATATTATATTTTATTGAAATAATACTAATTGGATAGAGCGAAAATAATAATTGTTATTATATTTAGTGTTATTTTATTTTATCAATAAAATTTTATTAGAAGTAATACCTACTATTTTTATTTACGGGCCAGGAGGCCCTAGCTACCGCAGGTCCTCTAGGTAGTTGCCTACACTAGGTACCTACCTAATGAATATCCGGCCCTGATCACCACATACCTACATAACTACATTAAAGCGATTTATGTTTATTTCGCGTTGTTTATGATTGCCTATGTACCTATAATCACATTGAATGTATAGCGTGTACACAGTTTAATAACACAGATTTAGTACCTAAGTACCTATAGGTAATACGTACTGATAATATAGTAGATATGCAGCCAAAAGGATGAAACAATTTTAGTCATTCTAGTTAATATCTTTGAACAGTGAAGTCGCGACAATACGCAGATCTTGTGTTAAACTGTTTACCGCGTTCGGACAAAGTACATCGAAGTGTGGTCATTGGTACCTATATTTATCAATAAAATTATCAATTAGGTACTTAATTTGTATCTATCGTTCCTATGTATTGTGAACTTCTTCAATAATGGCAAAAGTTAAAATAGTAAATTCCAAATTGAAAAAGAGCGATGACTTTATTCCACCCGATGGGGGATGGGGATGGATGATTATCTTTGCAGCAGGAGCTTCAAATGTGAGTAATATTATTCCGGGAAAACGTACATTTTGTAAATAATTAAAATATATCTATACATATCTGTATAAAAATCCTCATAAAGATATTATTAAAATTATAAATGAGAAACTTAGTAATGTTAACTATATTTATATTTAGCCGGATACCATTTTAATACATATCCCTGATGTTATTGCATTATATCAATAGGATTTTAAAAGGTTGAATCAGTTTTTGGAACGGGTTTTGTGAGAGGAGCCTCATAATAAGAGGGAATGAAGGCAAAGTAAATATTGACAGACTTTAAAAACTTTCCGTTAAATAATCCTATACCTATATTCATGATGTTTGTTCTTCCGATGGTTTTTTTCACCTGGCACTGATAATTGGTGATTGATGACAAATACGCATATTATCTAAAAGTCTGAGGTGCGATTATCTTATACTTTTATTAACATATAGATTGGCGACGTTATTAGTTTGTAGCCTTACACGAATACCTATGGTGTAGCCTCTATCGGTACATGATTGTAATACCAATACACACTCTGAAATGTGTTAGCCAAAATATGAATAGTATACTAAAAGACAAAATCCACGAAATCTATGTCAACTTTGATTTAATGGAAAGGTTTTTTGAGTATCAAAGCAGAACATGACCACAAATCGTGAAAAAGTTCGCCTATAGATATCCATATCGAGCATGAAATCTTAAAGATATTGTACACATGCATTCTCCGAGATTAGACGCATACAGGCCCACTTTCCTACTAGGCGCTCTAGACATGTGCCCAGGGTCCCCCGATCTATGGGGGGCCCCTAGTTACTGCTAGATTAGCATCCAATAACGGATAATACCGAAAACAAGTGTATTTTACTAAATGCTTTGTAAAATCTGCTAAATAAATGTAATATTTTGCTTATATATAGGTATTCCTTTTGTCTGTAGTATTACAGATACCTATACAGGATAATGACCCCCGGTATCAATACAGTGGCCTCATTATCAAGTATCAAAGGCCTTTAATAGGTCATAAACGCCCCTGGACGTATGTGGTCTCTTAACTTTAGGGACTCTTGTAGGAAACTTAAAGCCTACCAAGTGGCTATAACTGTAAGTATTTTGCGTCAGTTCAGCTTAACGGGGTCGGCTTAAACATGAAATAATTGCATTCACTCCGGTTGGTATATTTCCATACATCGACACAGTTCTTTATACTTATCAGAAGAACAAGATATGAGGTAGATATAACTGCCTATAATTACATAAATTTTGATAATTGTAGTGTTGTAGTGTAGTGATATAATTTGTAATGTTACAAGTTCACTACTGGCCAAATTTAATATTAACTAAACTAACTGTGTACATGTCTTTACCTACATGACTGAACAGGCGTACATACTAGGGAAGGGAACCCTTCCGACTATCATATTGTAATAGCTGAATTTTATTATGAACTTTTACTAGGGGTACTCCATTATACCACTGAAGGAATGTAATATGGTTCCGGTGGCCCGCCAAAAAAGGCGGAGAGACGGCACACGGCGGGTTTCTTTAGTGGGTGAGGGCCCCACACTACCCTGTTCGTTGCTCCGAGCGAAGGGGTGTGCGGTTAGGAACACTTAAAAAAAAAAGTGGTACTCCATTATCATTTGCCTGTCGGCCCGCCCAAGTACATCATGAAAATGTTGTCCCAATGTGGTGATGGACCATTAATAGGAGTGTCACCACCCCATTCTTTAATGCGAGTGTCGTACAAGGTGATTAAGGAAAGTAAGCATTTATGAACTTCATTATTGAAAGAAAGAAAGAAAGAACGTTTATTAGCACACACAGAATAGCTGTAGATAGACACAAAATGGTATACAGAAACTAATACTAAGATTCTAAATTAAAGTCTTAACTAACTAAAGTCCTAACTGCATTGCTAGGCTCGGTAAGGTTCTGTGTGGCTAACAGGCTAAAGCTCAGCTTTTTGCTGCAATAAATTACAGCACTGATTTTCAGCTATATAGCCTTAGGTTAGTAGCAAAATTTCTATTTGCAAAATATTGGTGGTAGGGTTTAGTACTAAGTGGGTAGTACCAAATACACTGTGGTCAGTTTTTTGGATGCAGCAGGAGATAGCTGTCATTTCAATGTGTTCCCATATGCAAAAAGTATGGAGATACGCGACTCTGTAGTAATCGTAGTAGGCTCGTATTATTTAGTACACGAATGGCATTTGGACTCGAACATTCCAAAAATGTTTAATCTGTTCAGAATTGACTCATGACTCAGAATAATGACGAATATGTTTACTACTTTAAAAGCCTATTAAATTTAGTTTAAAGTCAAGCATCATGGGTATAACCCTAACTAAATATTTCAAACCTGAAACTGGAGTTTAAAAATTATGAGGCTATACTACCCTTACTGTCCATCCATCCATCCATCAGCCTTTTAACGTCCACTGCTGGACATAGGCCTCCCCAAGAGAACGCCACAACGAGCGGTCCTGTGCTGACCGCATCCAACGGCTCCCCGCAGCTTTGACCAGATCATCGGTGCATCTACCCTTACTGTATTTGTAGTAAATAAAACATAGCATCACGCCTGTATTCCCCGAAGGGGTAGGAAGAGGTTTAACACACCCATGATTCGCCAGCTATGTTTAAGTACCACGTAATAGGGGGCGAGCCTATATTGCCGTCTACCGGGCACATTTCCAAACTCCGGGCTGATACTGAGAATTTATCTTTTTACGTTAAAGCTCAATAACACCGACGGGGATCGAACCCGAGACCTCATGATCAGCAGTCGCTTACACTACCGCCGCACTACCGAGGCAAATATATTGCCATTAGGAATAAAATAATAAAATATCTACGGTTGTATTAATACGTCCCTTTATCAATAAAATGATTACATTGTCTTACAACTAATAAAACACGTATCTGTTTAGCGTTTATCAAACTATATTTTGCAATAACACGGACTGAAGCAAATTATACCCCAACATCTTAGCAATAACGTTTAGTTAAGACGAAAGAGAGTGTGTTATCAATAATGTGCTATATTTTTATAAATAATCTGTTAATTTATGTTTCCTTAAATCCTCTTATCAAAAATGTGTAATAATATAATAAACATAATATTTACAGCAGCAGCATTGCAGCGGTGATAGCCTAGCGGTAAAATCAAGGACTGTACAAACAGTGGTATCGCATTCGATCCCCAGTCCAAGGTCCCTCGTACAGCACACCCTTTCGAGATTTTTCAAAATTTTGTGTGTTTGTTTACAATTTATCACTGTTTGGTGAAGGAAAACATCGTGAGAAAAAAAAACTGGAAACCTGCTATGCCTTAACGACTTTCAGCGCACCAAAATGCTAGCTCGACCTACTTGAATCTGCAAATGTGTGCTGTTCGAATTGTCGATGATCCCAAATCTCAGGGATGAACTGGAGTCGTTGGGGCGGCGGAGAGACTTTGTCTTTTTTGATCTGTCTGTGTGCTCTATCGACTCTTCATTGGGGAGTGCTCTGAGGGACTGTTTGAAGTGGTACCAACATCGTTGTTTTACCACCGGACCACGAAACCCAGTAGTAGAATTCATCCATATCACCTGGAGACGATCTCGTCCAATACGGGTCGTTTCCAGCGTTCCTTTCTACCACGTACGTGTAAGATCTGGAATGAACTTCCTGTTGCGGTATTTTCCCAACGTTACGACTTGTCTATTTTTATACGAAGTTTGAAAATAGCTCTTTATCCTGAGGCTACTGTTAATCCTGTAGGACAGCTATTTATGCATAGAAATAATTAGTACGCAGATGTGGGTAGAATCTAAGTAGAAATAGGGTATTTATAAAGGCGAAAGTGCGTATGTTTAATACTCTTTCATGCCATAACTACTCAACCGATCATCATCACATTTTGCAAACATCCAGAACCCAGAATAAGACTTAGGTTTTTTTATCCCGGTAAAATGGTAGGTCCCTGTGGGATAGCCATTTTGTGCATAAAGTTCATTAGTATGCCATAGAGTAGTATTTATATTATAAAGTTGCCATGAACGAAGTCGCGGGCGGAATCTATTATTATAAGTCCTTACGTATTCTGTTAACCAAATAAAAAAAAAAAGACTTTTAAACTTTCGCGATTTGTACACATTATACACAAATATTAATGTATCGGGTCTTAATCGCGTATATAATGTTGAGGTTGAATACCTTAATCTCCCGACGTTTCGACCGTATTGCATCGGCGATGCAATACGGTATTCAACCTCAACATTATATACGTGATTAAGACCCGATACATTAATATTTGTGTAAAAAAAATATAACAGTAACATTTGCTCTGCCGGACATATTATTTGCGTTTTTCATAATAACTTAAAGCGACGGTTGGCTGACCATCTTAACAGTCTACAGTGTATGGATTTGACTAGACTCTCATAGTTATTCTATGTTATATATATAGGATTGATTAAAAAGTTTTGGGGATTTAATTTTCAGTTTATTTGTAGGC
This sequence comes from Leucoma salicis, assembly GCA_948253155.1. Classification (NCBI taxonomy): domain Eukaryota; kingdom Metazoa; phylum Arthropoda; class Insecta; order Lepidoptera; family Erebidae; genus Leucoma; species Leucoma salicis. Next base: position 10,094,603 of record OX411807.1, on the reverse strand, counting down.
GACACTGCGAGTATTAGGTCGTTGTTACATACAACATGCAATTATAACACATTGTATTACGGGTGGTAGGTAGGGGTGGAGATATACCAAGTGGGCGTACTCACGTTGTCTGGCCTGAGCGGGTTGGTACTACCAATTGACCGACCATGAAACACATCGGTGCGTTTCGGTTGTAGCGTAGTTCATTGACTGTTTTCCCATACATGAAAATGAAATATTGAGCAGCAGCTTGGCAATATTCTTAGTCTTGCTGAGTTGATGAGCGTCAATCGTCACTAAGCATGAGGTGGACCTTGGCGTACCACTTTAAGCAATAGAAAAATAATTGTAAAAGTAGGGCCTCCGACTTGTTTAGATCCACACGAAGCCCCAGTGCCCTGATCCTCCTGACCACCTCCAAATTACCTAAGGTGGCCAGGAATGCCACTTCTTCGAAGTGTCCGCCCTGGGCTGCGAACAGCGCGTCATCCGCGTAGCCGATAACCACTAGCCCGGGGGACGAGACGAAGCCGCTGTCCCACAGAAGCGGCCCTAGGACCCAACCATGTGGGACACGGCACGACATAGATCTCCTCACAATGCCCCATTTGTGCCTCTCATAGAGGACGCTGCAGGTTTAAATCCTGCTCCTGACTATTATTTTCATTTTCAAATTTTCGCACTTTGTGTTCATTTAAAACTTTACTGTGAAAATTCGCGAAGTTAATATAACAATTACATGAAGTTAATGACAATAGAAAAAATGTCACTACGTACGCTACGTAAGAGATGGCAAATTTATTTACTACATAATGTATTTGTAATCTAACTAGTAAATATATTCAAAGGTTAAGTAGCTATTGTGCCGATTAATATAACCATTGAAAAGTCAGGCTAAATGCTTGAGTTATTAATTTTATTGTTTATAACATTAGAACCCTACCTTTTAACCGTAAATTATATCTGGTATCTATAACTTGTGTTTATATAATTTATAATTTCAGTTGGTAGTGCTACCGATATTTCAACAGTTCGGACTTTTGTTGAGAGACAAGTTTACTCGTCTTGGCATCAGCAGTTCGGAGACGACGACTGTAATCAACCTGCATGCTGCCCTGAACTCTTGCGTCGGTGCGTGACGCGCCTAGCATGGTAACTCTCTGATACCATACCGGCCCATTCCTAAATGACACTCGTTATTTTTAACTACTCATTTAAGTTAGTACATTTAGTAGCTATACTATCATATCTACACTATCACAGTTATTATTTTGTGATTGTTCTTCCTGCTTACGTAATACTAACTATAATTGCATTTTTAGGAAGTGATTGTTTTACTAAATGTCAATCGTGTCGAAATGGTTAGAAAGTCATTTTTTGCTAAGTACAATAAGAGTACAACAATACAGAATATTTTTTGTTCAGAGTCACTAATGTACAGTTAGTTTATTAATGAGTCCATTAATTCAATTAAATTCAAATTGTTTATTTATATTTGCGAAATAAATGCAGGTGTAGCTCTTACACACATTGTTTAATAGTGTCACTGAATTTAGTTTTAAAGCATGCAAATGAGTGATATGTTTTAAGAATAAATATCCTAGAAAAAAATTAATTTGGTCAAACAAGCAGATATCGGTATGAAATATAAAATAATAAGATAGAAGAGTTACAATAATATTATATAGCAGATATAATAATAATATTTCAAAGATCAAATATCTATAAATGTCAAGGTTTCATTAACAGAATAATAATTACGTCACTATTACCTATTCATATTTTGTCAGATTATTCCATAACAGTAGGCTGTATCTAAAAATAAATTCTTAATTACTTCAAGTTTAAGGTTATAAAAAAATCTATTTGTAAAATTGAATTAGATAAATGATTATAATTATATTCTATAGGGACCATACACGAGTACCTATACCTTCCTAAAAATTCAGTAACATTAAAAAGCTAACCCTGTGAGAAACATATCTTTAAATTATGGTTTTTACAACGCATTCTTTTAACTTGTATACCTTCTCGTATGTAGGTACATCGCGGAAACTGTTTTGCATGTAGTAAAACTTATTATGTTTAAAATACTTTAATGCCATTATAGAGCACTTGACTTGTTTTTTACTGTCTACATTGTAATAATTATGCTATAAATATTTATCCTGTTTTGATTTTTAAATCCAAGTTGTTTTTGCTAGTAGGTAATTTGTTTATTTCGAAATAATTGTGAAGGCACTTATGGATAACCTTCTTAGAAATTCTAGATAATTTTGGCCAGTTACAATTCATGTAATGTTGGTTTTCCTTTTTAAACAATGGCTCTATTGAAATTTCAATTCTTTGGGAAAAACACAGAGTCAAAGTCCAAGTCATATAAAAATGAATTACAGAAGTTATTACAAAAATTATCGTAATGGATACGGATTTTATCATTTTTGTTGAAAAAATATCTGGTTAATAGTTAGATATAGTGAGCAAAAAAAAACCTGAATTTTAACTATAAATAACACTGACAAAGATTAGGTGTGTTTCGATTTAACTTGACAAGTTAGTTTTCTATAAAGTTTTAAGTTTTCTTTACACTACTTCTACTTTACTATATTAGATTTAACCCAAACGGTCTTATTAATAAACACGGACTAATACAATAGTATCTTTACTCCAAGTATTTACTCGGTAGTAACCAATTTCGTTATTAATGAATATGGCGTAACAAATGAGTAGGCTAATCCAACTCTACTCTCAATGTAAAAGTTAAACCTGCAGGCTACATAGTTTAGCAACCGACTAAGGATGGAGTAGGCAAGGCACTATGGCTGGGGTGTGGTGCCGGTATACCTCCTAGTCGTGCACCCCGGGCAACGTCAGCAGTCACTGGCGGCTAAAATTCCGGACAGGACGGGTCTCCATGTGTCCCTCTGACTCAGCAGAGAGGACGGCGGATAGACCAGGCCTCAGGGTCGGTGGGGTCAGCTTGGATCCCCGGGTTCTGGAGAGGAGGGATAGCAGGGCTACAGCGGCCCTTCCCGTCCCAAATCATAAACCTGATTGGGTGTCCGTGGTTACGTCTCGCGGCCCATAGGAACGAGGGTCTTGGTTTAATCGCCTGGACCGCAAGGAAGACAACATCTATAATAAATTACCCCAAACCTCAAGCGACGCTCTTGAGCGCTATCGAACTTTGGATGGATGGATGGGGCGGCGGTACGGAGTCCTCTCCTTCCGACTGGTGCAGGTGCTGTTGGGGCAAGGCTGCTTCGGCAAGTACCTGTACACGGTCGCTAGGAAGGAGGAGACTCCCTGCTACCACCACTGCGATTGCAGCGAGGACTCGGCGCAGCACACGCTCTAGTCGTGTCCGGCCTGGGCTGGGCAGCGCCTAGATCTCGCTGCAGTCATCGGAGAGGACTTGTCGCTGCCGGCTGTTATGCGAGCTATGGTCGGCAGCGATAGGTACTGAACCCCGGTCACCGCCTTCTGCGAGGATGTCATCTCGCGGAAGGAGGCGGCGGAAAGGGCCAGGGACGCCGTTGTCTCCTCTGGCCCAACCCGCCGCCGGCGCGCGAGGCTGCGTGGGCGCGTTTATCTGCGCCTAATGCCACCCTAGCCGCGGCCGCGGGCGGATGGATCGGGGATTATCCGCCACCCGCGTTGAGCCTACCGCGAACGTGTGACGTCCCAGGTGTGCGGGGACGTCATTCAGAGAGGTAGCTCGATTGGGCTAGCCACCGCACGGACCACTGAAGAGAATACACGCGGTACCAGTGGTCCGCCGAGTACCTACGGGTGGATGAGGGCGCACGGCGGGTTTTAGTGGGCTATCAATTGGCGTTTGACTCATTCTTTTTACTTTTAAAATGCAAGGGTTGCCATTGTGTACGCGTTAATCCAAGCGTAAGGAATGCTTAGCTAGTCCGTGCTTACACCGTGTTTATTAATAACATTTCAAACACCCGCCTACTCCTTGGATAGTCTGGGAGTAGTTAGTCCGAGAGAAAGCTTGGATTAAGGTAGGAGTAGACTATTTTTATTAATAAGACGGTTAGAGAGTAAGTCATAATACGAGATAATATTGTAAAATGTTACCTATTCTAAAGATATTTGTATTATTTTAGACCTACCACAAAAAAAAATCAATGAATTTTTAACGTTTTCTACACATTTTTTCCACAATCAATTATATACTGTGGGTTGCCAGAGTTTGCAAGCCTTGAGATTTTTTCAAGCAGGTTGCTTCAGGATGTTTTCCTTCAACGAATAGTAAGTAGTATCATGACCATCTTGCATATTAGTCATCAATCATTTAACGTTCTTTATAAGTATTGTTATAGGTGGTTTGTATAGGGGCTAGATTACCACAATTTTACTGTGTTTAGGTTATCTAAACACTTATATCATAAAGTTTAGTTACATCTGAATATCTCTGTTACAGGTTTGGCAAATGGACCTTTGTTCAAAACTTTCACCTACAGACAAGTATCTCTGGCTGGATCTATAGTAATATTTATATCCTTAATTGCAACTACATTCTCATATAACTTCGCGACGTATCTGATATCTTTTTCTATATTATATGGTGAGTATGTTTTATAACCGTAAGAGCTCTATAACTACAACCTAAGAAGTCTCTTTATACTCAGTAAGTTAGTACCCGCTATAATGGGCTGCGCTAAACCTACTCTCTCATTGGTATTAAATTTAAAAATTAAATTAAATTGGGTGGGAGCTTTTGCGGTGCCTCCACGCATGAGTTTGAAACCTAATGATGTTCAGACTCTGATCAACTCTATATCAAGCGCTTAAATATAGTCGTCTCAAAATGCGTTTAATGAATCCTTTCCTTTTTTGCCTAAAAATGTAGTGACTCATACTTTTTTCTACACTTAGGTGCTGGTTTTGGCATAAGCGGATCAGCTAACGCACTAGCCCTAAATACTTACTGGAAAGAAAGAAGAAGAATAGCCACAGGTTTATCATGGACAACGACTGGTCTCGGACCAATCCTATGGCCACATATTATAACAGCCCTCTTCGCCAGTTTTGGCGAAACTGGAGCTATTCTTATTATAACTGGTATTTCTCTGCATGCTGTAGCTTTTGCACTTTTGTTACAACCTGTAGAATGGCATGCTAAAACCACAATCTTGAAGAATGAAGATCAAGATAAGTTGCTCATTACTAACAATATTGTTCTTGAAAAGGGTAATAAAAAACAAGAAAGTGGTAACTTCAGTCAAATCACGAAAATTAAAAACTTGAGTGCCTTTTCAAGCCAGTATCTTTATAATGAAGATGATCCAGTGAACCCAGGTTACGAAATTATAGACCCTGGAACACCCATGATGCTAAGAGCTAACGATGGATACTTTAGTCAATCTAGGCAATCTAAAAGCAAAATATCATCAAAAGAAGGCTCTATGGCTAATTCACAAACAAACTCGCGACTGAATTCTAAAAAACCATCTATGACAAATTTAGTTGAAAATCGTTCTCGTAAATCATCAACATTGTATCTAAATGAATCAAAAAAGAATTCAGCAGTTAATTTAGGAGCCTTAACTCAAGAACGAGATACTTACAAAACAAAACGTAAAACTTCTATTACAATTGAAACACAAATTCCTGAATCTGAGATAGAAGATTGTCCTACCTTAAAAGCGCCACAGGATTTAAAAGCTGAAGAAAAGGCTGTGGTTGAAAAAATTAATCCACTTGAAGCAAAAGATATAGCTGACAGGGCTGAAAAACATTTTAAGGGAAGTAAAAGTATTAAGTCCTTTAAGATGGATGGTCAGTATAGTGATAAATACAATAAAGATAACCATAGCAATATTTCTTTTAAAAATCAAGATCAAGACTTAGAAGAACCTAAATATTTAAGAGACAATCATAGCAATCAGTCTTATCGCACAAGGCATCGTCGAAAGTCTAACAACTTTAATTACGAAAATGAAGTATTAAAACAAGCATCATTAAAACTAGAACAATATTTAAAAGACACAGAAGATAACACGGATAAAGTAAAATTATTGGAAACCCATGTCGATGATGATGGAAAGGATTACAATGTTAATGAAAAGGAACAAGATAATAATAACAAAATCGATAAAGAGGACCAATTAACATTTGCCCAAAAAATAGTAATGTTCTTTGATTTAGATTTATTAAAAGATTTTACTTTTGTCAACTTAATGTTGGGAATGACTTTAGCTTGTTTTAGTGAATTGAATTTTTCCGTGTTGACTCCTTTTATTCTTGGCGATTACGGAATCTCAAAACCGGAAGTAGCTTTATTTATGTCACTTTTGGCTGGAGTTGACTTAAGTGTAAGATTTTGTGTACCTTTCATTGCTGGAAAAATAGGATGGGATAATAACACTTTCTTCCTATTTGGAGTTTTAGTGATGTCATTTGGAAGAGTAGGTAAATGCATAAAATATATCTTTATTTACTAGTAACTAGTTATCAATTTTAATTTATATGAAGGATACTTATATAAAGTTTATCTACGTCATCTGTGGTGGCAACATTATTTATTAACACTAGCAATATATTGTGTCATACCTACATAATTTTAACTCCGTATGGTGACGGACTAAGAATAAAAGTGCCACCACCACATTCTTTCCCGCGGGTGGCGGCTAAGGGAAGTAAGCAATTATCACCCATTGCATTACTAGTGGTAGGGCAAGTGAGAGTACTGACTTGCTATCGGGCCTGAACGGGTTGGTACTACCGTCTCTTATGTGACCGGTCATGAAGGACGTCAGTGTGTTTGGAATGTAGCAGAAGATAGCCGTTTCCATCCATCCATCCATCCATCCATCAGCCTTTCAACGTCCACTGCTGGATATAGGCCTCCCCAAGAGAACGCCACAACGAGCGGTCCCGTCATGGGGGATAATGCCGTAATCGCCACGCTTGGCAGGCGGGTTGGCGATCGCAGTTGATGTTGTTAATACTCGGAGGAGTGCTGCTGCCCACTCCCGCGGTATTCCCTCAGTAGGCTCTTATGACTTCCGTGGGTAGAGAGGGGTTTCTTATTTGAGAAATGAAATGGTGCGCAGCGGCTTAACAATAATCTTGGTATAGTTGAGTCCATGAGCGACGGTTACCACTTACCATCAGGTGGCTCATCTGCCATCATAAGTAATAAAAAAACATATAAGCTATAAATGTTTTGATGCTTACATTTTTATAGAAATTATTTGTCGATTTCTATTTCTAATTTCAGTGTTAGCGTACTGTCAACAATTTTACGTACTTATGATTATTGCTGTCATCATTGGTTTCGGAAAGGGCTTGCGTACTGTATTTATGGCTCTGGTCATACCTACCCATGTCCCACTACATAAATTGCCAGGCGCCTCAGGAATTCAATTGGTTACTGCCGGAATAGTCTACCTCGCACTGGGACCTGTTGTAGGTAAGAAAATTAAAAAGTAAAGAATCGTATCTATGCAATTTAGAATCGACTGCACAGATGGCGAATGATTTAGATACCGGCCTCCCATCCGAGTGTTGTTGGTTCGATTTCCATACAAGACAACTCTTTGTGTGATCCACAAATCGTTGTCCTGACTCTGGGTGTACTTTAGAGCAGGGTATTGTCCTTACAAAAAACTCTCGATGGGAAATCCGGCTATTTGAACTATGTAAATAGAAAACTATAAACCCCATTCTATACCAAACAGGTGAGCAGCAAGCTCACTTGTTATCAAAACCAATAGTGAAGATAAAAGACATTTAACCTATATTTTTTTGTAGGTTTGTAAAAACTATATTCTGTGTGTGCAGGTTGGATAAAAGACAATTCTTCAACGGCTGTAACTCTGTATTGCCTCAACATTTTCACTTGGTTGACTGCATTGTCGTGGGGTCTGGAGAAGTACATCAGAGGAAAAAAACAAAAGTACAAAGAACAAGAGATCGACAAGGCATAGATTATACCTACCTTCACCTACTACATAATACGTTTTCATATAAATATGTTTTATTAAATTGTAAAAATCAATTATTTACTACTAAACAAGCAAACTACCAAACGTGTTTGCTTTTTAGTTATAAAATTTTCTTTTGTACCAATAAAAAAACGATTATTTTAAGTTTTATAGATCATTTACATGTACCAAATAAGCTTTAATGACAATAATGACAGCTAACTGCAAAGCACGTAAAGAATTTCAGGTACCTACCTGATTAAATCTGGTGGCCTGGATCTTTAAACGAACAGCTTTTTCCCTAATATCCGATTTAAATAAAATGAAGACCATATTTTGCTTCTTTAGCATAACTTGCTTTAAGTTTGGCCTAACATTTTCATAGAATAGATTTTAGGGATTTTTTTATGTTTTTTTATTGCATGTAGTGGTAGACGAGCCACGGTCCATCTGATGGTAAATAGTAACCATCGCCCATGGACTCGACTATACCGAGAGTATTGTCAAGCCGCTGCTCACCAATTCATTTCACAGATGAAATGAAATATAAACGGCTATCTCCTGCTACAGCCAAAACGCAACGATGTGCTTCATGGCCGGTCACACGGGAGATGGTGGTACCAACCCGCTCGGGCCCGATACTAAGTGAGTACTCCCACTTGGTACCCAGCCCTACCACCAGTCATGCAATGAATGATAATTGCTTACTTCCCTTAGTCGCCTCATACGACACCCGTGGGAAAGAATGGGGTGGTGACACTTGTATTCTTAATCCGTCACCACACGGACAGTAGGTATACATTTTAGCAATTGTTTTATATTTTATTATACTACTCTGTCAAGAAAGTACCGGGAAAAGATCAATAATACACAAAATGTTTGTTATTTATCCAAATTTATTTTATCACCTTCAAAGTATGCTCCTTCAGAAACGATAGACTTACGCCAACGAATAATCCAATCATCAAAACATTTTTTAAACGCTGTTTCCGGAATAGAGTTCAGTTCTCGCCGCGAATTCTCCTGTATGTCTTCTACCGATTGAAAACGGGTGCCACGAAGTGGTAATTTGAGTTTAGGAAAAAGAAAGAAGTCGGCTGGACCCATATCTGGTGAATATGGTGGTTGCTCGATGATATTTGTTGAGTGTTTGGACAAAAATTCATTCACAATGATGGCCTTGTGCGAAGGTGCATTATCGTGGTGCAAAATCAAAGAATTTTCTTCTCACAAATCTGGCCTTTTTCGTCGAATTTGCTCTCTTAAACGCCGCATAACGCTCAAATAATATTATTTATATACCGTTTGACCTTCTGGCAAGAATTACGAGTGCACAACACCGCGATAGTCAAAGAAAACAGTCAACATGACAGACTTTTGATCGACTTTGGCGTGGTTTTTTCGGTTTCGGTTCAGTTGGAAGTCACCACTCCGAAGCTTGTTGACTAGTTTGCATGTCAAACTCATAAACCCACGTCTCATCACTAGTAATAATACGTTTCATGAATGTTGGGTCGGAATTGACTCGTTCTAGCATGTCCTTAGCGACTCTCATGCGATTGAGTTTTTGGAGAAAATTCAGGTCTTTTGGGACTAGCCGAGCGGAAACATGTTTCATACCCACGTGATTATTTAAAATGCTACGTATCGATCGACTCGTGAGATACAGAAAGTTCGGCGGCTATCTCTCTCAAAGTAGAATGAGGATTTTCAGTCACTATTTCCTTCACTTTTGCAATGTTAACTTCAGTTGCAGACGTTGATGCCTACCAGAGCAAGGCAAATCTTCCATCACATCTCGACCGCTTTTAAACGCTTTGTACCACTCATAAGCACGTGTTTTTGATAAAGTCGATTCACCGTAAGCCTTTTGTAACATTTTCAGTGACTCCAAACACGAAATTCCATCGGCGATGCAAAATTTAAGACAAACTCTTTGTTCGATGTTTTTGTCCATTATGAAATTCGCAATACACACTAGATATGATATAACTAAAAACAGCACTGTATTTAATATAAATAACAGATGCTACTCAAACTCCGCGCCAAAACAGATAACAGTTGTGCCAATCTAACAACAAAAAAAAACAAAAATTTGAATTTGGAACCATAAACAAATCATCCATTCCAAATACTTTCTTGACTGAATGTATATTCTCCATATCTAGTTTTTTATATGTATTTTAACACTCGATATGCTCAGCTACTTTAAAGAACAAATTATTTTGTGAATGTGGAAAAAGAGAACTTTACTGCGAGTGGGATTCGAACCTTTTTTTTGTTAAGTCGGGAAAAAATAACCGAACCAACCTACCTACCTACTAACTTCCTAACCGCACACCCCGTCGTTCGGGGCAACGAACAGGGTAGGGTGGGGCCCTCACCCACTAAAGAAACCCACCGTGTGCCGTCTCTACGCCTTTATTGGCGGGCCACCGGAACCATATTACATTCCTTCAGTGGTGTGGGATTCAAACTTGCGTCTCTAACAATTCGGGGAAGTACTCTAGACCGCTAAGTCATCGCAGTGACTGACGGCCATTCGCAATCCTCACATCACATATTTTGTCTTTACGACTCTCGCCACCATCCATTTCATGGTATTATTCTATTTCAGTTTAATTTTGCAATTAAAGTTATTTGAAGGCGTGATTTTTTTAATATTTTGATCTGTATTTTAGCACTTGACATGCTCGGCTACTTTAAAGAATAAATTACTTGTGAATATGCAAAAAGAGAACTTTACTGCGAGCGGTATTTGAACCTGCGTCCCTTCTCCAGGGAAGTGTTCTAGTCCACTAAAGCATCGCAGTAACCGCTGGCCATTCCCAATCTCCACATCACATTTTCCTTTCGCCTGTTTTGATATTTTTTGACACCTATCTAACTGTCTGTAAGATTTTCTAGCCAATATTTCCATGTAAACTTCACAGTCCTTGAAATTTGTTGGACGAACACCTAGACAAGGAGACATTTCACTATGTGATTGACGGATAAAGATTCAACCATCTTCACAATCTTGATGTTATCGTTACCTATACTACTTATTTGGTTATATGAGTTATTTGATACTCTTTCTCTGGTTCCTGGAATAGTAGCGAGATAAAATGCATACCAGTTTAATCAATAACAAAGTTTCATCAAAATCAGTTCAGTTGATTTTGGTAATCCGCAAACAAATAAACCGTCATAAATTAAAATAACTGTTTTGACTGCCAACACGCCTAAATAGCCTAATAGTTAATTTTTCACAAATATCCCTATATCTAATGAAGTTTAATACTAGATTCTGCCCACGACTCCGTCCGGGTGGACCTCGGAGTATAAATATATACATTAATCTAATCTCTATGTAAAACTATGGTAGCTGCTAGGGGTAGAGCCTTAATTGTTATCTCAGCATAAAAGAGGCGGCTAGATCGAGGAAGTACTAACCTCTTACAAAACTGATAGCGGAATGATACCGGTCCATTCCCACACAGGACAACTCTTTTTGTGATCCACAAATGTTTGTTGTGCGTCTGGGTGTTCTGTGTCCGTGTAATTGTATGTTTGTAAAGTCCCCCGCGATAAAAAACTGATTTTTTTCTACGGATTCTGCTCACAACTTGATCTGCATAGGCTTCAGAATATAAATACCTTTTCTGGGCTCCAGACATCCCCAAGTTTGGCCACTACGTTTGGTCTGGTTAGTTACAAAAAGGTATTGAAATAGTTGCCTTAGCATAATTACACAAATTAGAAACACTGTCGTGTCCTTACTAATATTATAATGATTTATTTATTATTGACTGTAGTCTATTGACTAGAGACACATTTTTAGAGAATTTTGTACTAGACCTGACGTCCATTTTTATTAGTTCAATGGTCTGAAGCCAAGAAAAGGACGTAGGCTACTTATTATACCGGAAATATGAATAGTATAGTTATTTTTTTAATGTCCGACCACAGATGTACAGAAAATAGAAGATCCACAATATTAGGTACTAAAACTTTGCGCTATAAATGAGTGCAGGTTCCACTTTCCTGCACTGATTTCGTTCGAATATAAACGAAACGTTCGTCGAAATATCGATGCGCGAGCAGCTGCAAGGCCCACGACGTATCAACATGCCTAATAATACTTAAATCTCTATTGAAAAACTCATTGACTATCTCTTTTTCTCATGTTATTTCTGAATTGTGTCATTACACTCACGCACGCAGGTAAGAGCTATTACTTTATTTACTATTATAAAGCAGCAACAGAGCTATGTCTGTACATTTAAGATATTTGAGAAAAATTACTAAATTAGGCTATATAGGCGTGTCTAAACACAAAACATTATTTTTTAGATTTTTTGTCTGTTTGTTTGTTCGCGAATCACGCAAAAACTACTGAACGGATTTTGTCCAACTTTTTTTGTTAGATAGGTCTTGATTAGACTTAACAACTGGTATATATTTTATACCGCTACTATATCGGAAACCTGAGATATAACCCAAAAACTAGCTTTTGACTGTGGTGGAGCCGCGGGCAAAGGCTAGTACTATTATAAAGCTGTAACAGAATTATGTCTGTACATTTAAGAAATTTGAGAAAAAGTGACTGAATTATGCTATATAGGCGTATCCAAACACAAAACGATTTTTTTTTAGATTTTTTGTCTGTTTGATTGTTTATCTGTTTGTTTGTTCGCGCATCACGCAAAAACTAATGAACAGATTTTGATGCAACTTTTTTGTTTGATAGCTCTTGATTAGACTTAACAACTGGTATACATTTTATCCTGCTACTATATCGAGAACCTGAGATATAACCTAAAAAGTAGCTTTTGGCTGCGGCGGCGGATTTAATTTGAATACAATAAGTTAAATTTATATACTAAAGTCCATGCGGACGATGTCGCGGGCAGGATTTAGTTAGATGATATTTCGAAACTTATGGGCAACCACGGAAACGATATTCATTTGGTAATTTTGGAATGAATCTTTATTGGTTAATAGCTGCCGGATTACGAGTCGACTATCCCATGTAGCGTCACCGTCAGTGGCAAAGATTACAATACCCAAAGTCAGTGGTAACATGTCATATGAACGTGTGTGGACGTTTCTTTGTGACGCAAACGTGCTCTATCGACAGTTGAGTAATAAAATCTCTGTGTCAGTGTTAAATCTATGTTTTTAATAATATTTTAGTTCGATATGGTGTAAGTGGTGAAGTGTACATACAGTGCTTAAATTATAGCAGTAATATTGTTAACAGACATGATTTAATCCAAGTACGAGTAAATGTTTTAGCATTGTTTGTCATTGTTTTCGAGGGCGCCTAAAGTTTTTGTAATAGCAAACACTTTCTGTTCAGTGTTTTGAACGTTAACCAGTCACACAAAGTTGTTTGTAAACAATTACTACTTGCAAGAAAAACCACATTTTGTAATTTTTGTTACTCATATATTAATTTAATTCACAAGACATGTGCGTAGCTAATTCCAAAATATTGGCAGGTGTTCTAAGCAAATTATTGCAAGATGTCATTGACCCATATTACCAGACGTAATGCTACCAAGTTGTGTCTCGACAAATAAATTCTTGTAGCAGTATTATCTGTTTCGTTATCGGAATCTATCGTTGAACGTATCAAGTAGGTACGCGATAGCAAACGTAGCCTGATTTAATGCAAGTGCATAACAGATATTAAAACCCTAAAGTAACGTGATACAACTAACTAATTATATTTACTGCTCACATGATGTAAAGTTGCGTAGAAATAAAATATTGCATTGTTGGTGCCGAAAACAAAACGATAATACCTAATGTTCTTGAAAATAACTCACAAAATCCTTAATTATTTTGGTTGGTTATTATAAAAAAATAAATCACTTCGCAACAAGTATAAATTACACATTACCATAAAAAACCCCAACCGTCAGATACCTCTCTTTACTCCATCATCAGAACCTGGTCACCGTCTATATACAGTTATTTATTGAGATCATTCCATGATACCACTCTTAAGTTGATGAAAAAAAACTAAGTCTTCAAAAAAATTTTTTTTTAATCATAACCTAAGAACCCTCGCGGTTAAGTTACGTTTCGAACAAAAAAAGATCGTTAATGAAAACCGTTCATCCGTTTCGAATCTATGATGTTATAGACAGGCACACAGATCCGCACGTTGCGTTAATTTTTGCTATGCCACTTTTTACGTAGGTATGAGGTATAGTCAAGATAATTTAAAACTGCTCTAAGTGCTAGGCAGTTTATAAAATTATGCCTTGTTGATCGAAGCTATTTTCAGTCGCCTTACATTAGTGTACTAGTAGGTGCTTATGTAGTTATACATACGTATACTCTAATAAGGTACCTGTGAGATAAAACGTAAACATACCATAAAAAGGGTACTTTATACGTCACTTTTATATACGAGTATATCTAAAATAAGTGTGGAAGTAATACACTAACATCACAGTAAATGAACCTATTAATGCAGTACCGTTTCAAATTAATTTGCATTTGAACATCACAATCCCTTTAATTCATTTCTTAACTTATATGAAACTATAAATTACATATTTGACATGCAAATAAACCTAAATGTGACACGATTCTCAAAGTTAGCATTCATGCAAACATTTTACGTTGAAAAGTAAAGTTACATCTTCGAATGGGTTATATCCGCCATTTTTATTATCGATAAACTTGCTTATACGAGAGTGTTGATCCTAAAAATTTTCGTAGATTTCATGTTATTTCCTTGTTACTTTTGTTAAAGTTCTCATGTGTTTAAATATTTGTTTATTGACGTTTTCGTAGTTTAAAATCCTTAGTGAACTTCGACTTTTTGAGAAAGAATGATTGTTTTGTTTAAATTGCGTCTCAAGGTAAAGTGAATAGGGTATAATTCTATAAGTAAATTTTATACATAATTATACATAAAGTGGCTTTATTTGATATAGATACAAAACACAAACGATAATGAATTTTGTCAGATAATTTCTCTGTCTAACTGTAGTTTAGTGTGTAGTTTGGGATTTTTATTGCGAGTAAGATCCTATTAGGTAGGGTCAAACGTTGACAATCTAGTCAAAATGAGTCATTAATTGACACCAAAGGAGTTAGTAAAGTACATCTCTACCAAACGAAGGAGGAATTCGTTCATGAAATGTTAACAAAGCATGTTCACTTTATATGTTCTAAAAACTGCAGACTTACAAAAGTAGGTACATACTACATAGTATTATTAGAAGGCGTCAAACTTAAAATTAAAATAAGAGCATTGTCTGATTAGATAGTCTTAAATTATAATATAATGAAACCCAACTACTGATAAGGTTTTTTGGACGAAATAGATTTTCTATAACCGAGACGTCTCTATTACCGAAGAAGTTTGCAACCAAGCGCAAAATATAGGTAAGTATATACAGTAGTAGAATACAGGCATCGGGTACCGGGAGCAAGCTGCCGGTGGTTAGGACTCCAAAAAATTCTTGGCGATCAGTCCATTAACCGATAAGACTGTCGGAACTATAACTGTCGAATCAACATCCCAAATCTTGGTAATCTCGTGAGCAATATACAAATATTTTATTTTATTTTCCTTTTCAGTTTTCACGAGATTCTCGTCATGCGGAATAGTGATCTGATGGATCTATCACCACTATATGAGGTTTATTAACAAAAATAGTCCTGTCAGTAATAACAGGGTACTGTTCCAGTATGATGTAACCAAAGAGTATAGGTAATACCGAGAGGACGTGACTCGGTCATTTTCGAGAACTGGGTCGGGCACATATCCATTTTAAGTATAGCACGGCTCTTCTGTTTCTTATCCTGTACTTCTATTTCATATTAATAGATTATAATAATAAACCTGCATCCGCACCCAAAACCTATTGATGCAAATTTTGGTTCTCTTCAGTAGGTTTAGAGTTGAAAGGTTAATTTCCTTGTGCTTTTTTCTTTTCATAGATTTCTTCGATCACCACAATGACGTTGATGATACCTACGAGTATCTATCATCACCATCGATGTACAAATAGTTAATAAATTATCACCTGAAATCAATATACGTAGATATAAGTACATTGTGTTTAGTGAATAGATTCACGCTGCATGAACATACAACATTGTTCCTCGCTACACAATACCACATTGTCACAGTTATATATTTACTGTGGCATTGTATTGCCGAAATACACATACGTTTTCTATTCGCAATTATTTAATATAGGTATCTTTATATTACTAAATTATGTCCGTTTCTCTGTCCGCGTAAACACATCACTCTACGGCACATTAATTATATATGTAGATACGCAAAAGTTCATAATGATTGGTTAATTAGTTACGCCGTGAAACTGTAACAAACAAATATAAATAAATAATACATAAATATTCACGGACATTTTTCACACATCATACTCTGGTCCCAAACTAAGCTTAACGCTTGTGCTATGGACACTTTTTTTTTGTAAATAAATACATATAATAGATAGAGAACACCCAAACGCAGTACAAATATTTGTGTTCATCACACAAATAATTGTCGTGGGTGGGAATCGAACCCACGACCTCGTGTACGGAAGTCGGTACTCAATTTTGCATTTATAATAATATTACTAAAGGATACTAGACTATTCAAATTCTTTATTGCAAATTGGCTACGACACGGATTAATTTTTACGATTTTCTGAAAATCTGTTGAGGGGCATAACTACGGTATCAGCCGCAACTATTAATGATACGGGGCCTCGGGTTAGTAGTGAGCATTGACTTATTTACCTTACTAGTAGAGAGGCTCCGATGTGTAATCAATGACTCTTTAAATATATATTATAAGAAAGGTACCCAGCGCAATAAAAGACCAGTTGAACTGACGTCACTGACGATCTGGTCATAGTCGCGGAAAGTCTTTGGATGCAGTCTGCACAATCGCTCGTTTTGGCGTTCTCTTGTCACGGCTTATGTCCACCAAGGGCATCTGAAGATGGATGGATAGATGCGGCATTACTACCTGAAAAAATTGGCGGTTTTAGGGGAAGCTACAGTACTACTGCTGAAACTACCATGGATAGCGTAGGTACCTACTCGTAGTGATCAAATTCTTCATTTCGTTTCCATTTAATAATATGTTCTGTAATTAGCACGTCGAGTATATCTCAGGAATACCAGTCACAATTGTGTTTTTTATATCATAGAACTATACTCAAGAAAGGGTATTTAACGGTTGCGATCCTAAGACCCTTCATTCATTTCCTATACGTGAAATGAAACGGTGAGCAGTTGTTTGGCAGTAGCCTTCGTATTACTGTGTGTATAAGCGCAGTTACCACTTACTTACTTAAGCAATAAAAATTCCTATACTTATTCTAAATTTCAGCTATTTAAACTTAGTAGTTTAGGCTGTGCATTGGTCGTTGCATTGATCATTAGTCAGGACAAACCTTGATATGATATTATGTGTATAGATGGTCAATATTCACTGGAAAACTTTACATTAGACACCTTTTAATATGTTGTATCTTTTTATTCCCCTATCATTTAATATTGATTAAGCTTTTAAATTACGTGCGTGACCATTTTATCAGAGATTAGGTTTGGCAATATTACATTTTAATCACTACGTGGATTAACACATATATTTTAAATTATAATTATTAATATCTGAGATAATTAATATATCGATTTCATCTAATATTCATTGCGCATACTCTGTAAATATATTCGCTATTTTTCTACGTAATCGAACCCGTAATACGGATAGCCGTAGGAGAACGAAAGCGACGAGTATAGCCCACCGGATTGCTATGCTGAAGTGCCAATGGGCAAGCCGGTCTGGTCCGACGCATCGATAGCCGTTGGTGAAAAAAGGTTCTTGAGTGGCGGCTATGATGGTACAGCGCAGGACGACCGCAGGGAGCTGTTGGATGCAGTCAGTATAGGGACCGCTTGTTATGCCGCTAACTTAGGAAGGCCTATGTCTAGCTATGGATATTAAAAGGCTGATGGATGGATGGTTTCATTTTAATAGCGCATTATGACCTAACCTTCCAAATCCAGTTTAAGGGAAAGAGCAAAGTTCAGGTCTAATAGAATGGCATGCTCATCAACGTTGGTCTAATACTTCAGTTGGTATAAGCATTAATCCGATGTCAAATTTGGTTCTTTTCGATGCAAACTAGGAAAATTCAAATAATTTTATCTCATCTATACCTATGCCCGCTTTGTTAAAACAGTTTATATTATGTTATTTGTGTGATGCATATTTCATCCGACTCGGAGAACATTGAGTTTTAGATACTTACTATAATTTGACAAAATATAAATCTTATCTAATCTGTTTCTATAGCAGTATTTCCTAATTTTGCTTGATCATGTATCATAATTATTTATCTCTTAAATTACAGCCTGTGACAAATATATCACTTATTAATTTTGCTCAAATATTGCTTTCATTGTATTGTCTCCTCAAAGCGTTAAATAGGTATGTTTTTTAAACTACGAGCAGTCTCGATGCAGGGTCGTATATATTACAGCAGGTAAGTCTAGGTCTGAATATGAATAAAACCTATAGAAACCAAAAAGAGACCTCAAAATATATGACGACATATTAATGACTCCCAAAAACTAATTGAATCACACACATTTTATAATTTTAAATTGCTTGACCTCAACAAATAAAATATTTACAGCTTGCCACATTTTTCTAATGTGGCATCCTTGCCTGCCTATATCTGTTGCCAGTATCTTCTTTAAGTGCGACGATGTGTACTCTTAATGTATACTGACTTACTGACACAAAGTATTTTGTAGTAGAGTTGTAAAGTGCATTGAAGGGAAGATCACTATACGTATCCAAACCAAAGTATCTAATGTTATTAAAATGTGCATTTATATGGTTTTGAAATTAAACTTTTTCTTAAAATAATATTTACAAGACAATAAAACAATATTTAAACGTTTCTCCATTTTTTTTGTTAAGGCGGGAAAAAATGTACCTAACCGCACACCCCGTTGTTCGGGGCAACAAACAGGGTTGTGTGGGGCCCTCACCCACTAAATGAACCCGCCGTGTGCCGTCTTTCCACCTATATTGGCGGGCCACTGGAACCATGTTACATTCCTTCAGTGGTTTCATTGTTTCTCCTAGATAATAGATATGTACTTACCTATCTATTTATATGAAACAATTACAATCATACTCGCACTTAAAATCTTGTTATGATAATTTCATCCATCCATCAGCCTTTCATCATCCACTGCTGGACATAGGCCTAGCGAACGGTCCTGTGCCGCCTGCATCCAACTTCTGGCTGCGACTTTGACCAGGTCATCGGTCCAACTGGTGGAAGGCCGTCCTACACTGCGCCTTCCGATACATGGTCGCCACCCGAAAACCTTTCTTCCCCAACGGCGGTCGGTTCTTCAAGCAATGTGACTTGCCACTTCAGCATGCTGACCACAGGCGGTCACAGTCATTATGAAGGCAAACACCTAATTTTGCTGTTCCTATATTTATTAGATTTACAATATAATTATTACTTCATTATATTGGTTATTGTTTTGATAATATTAGTTTATAATTTATGGAGTATTACAATGATCGACTGAACTGAGGAATGAAATCAGAATAAAATTTATAATATTATACAATGTAATAAATGCACGTGGTAAAGTGATATTCCTAAGTAGGTATGTAATAAACCCGGTTGCACATAGAGATTTCTAAAACTCATTAAATCAGACAAAGTTGAGTTGTTTATTTCTGTATTTTAGCACTTGACATGCTCGGCTAAAGTGGGAAAAGAGAACTTCTTCGAACCCGCATCCCATACAAATTCCGATAGTACAATTGCAAATATCAAGCATCAAGGTACTTGCGAAAAATGATTGATTAAATTGTACACGTTACCAAGTGTATTTTACATAATCAGTAACTTTCTACTAATACTGTAAATGTGAAAGGTTGTATGTGTTTGCATGTTTATTACTCAATAACCCAAAAACAGCTGAACAGCCATAGGTGTCTGCGCCGCCCCAGTCGCTGGGGATGGTTCGGTTCAACCAATGGATCTTCCTCTATGGACCTCACCGCCGCTTCGCGAGATGATATCCTCGCAGAAAGTAGCGACCACGGCCCAATTCCTGACGCTTCCGAACATCGCTCTGACGATGCTCGAGAGTAAGAGATTTCTTTCCCCACTATTTCCTCAATGAAGTCACAGAGTTGATCGGTCCAAACCAGACAACTGGAGCGTGTGTCGCGTCGTATCTTCGCTGTAGCTACAACGGTGACAACATGGAGTGGGTTCCCTCCTGGCGCAATGTGAAGGTATCTGCCGAAGCATCTGTGCCCGCCGATACACCTTAACAAGCACCGCGGCTTCACATTCCACAGGGGAATGTGCAGGCCACTTCAACTGACACCGCCCAGCATCCGCATATGACCCTAGACGTTATGACTCTTTCTGATCTCATCCGTTTTTGTGTAGGTCTTGAAACATATTAATACCTAGATATATAATGCCGGAAACATGTAAGATTCACCCGGAATAGCTATTTGTGCGTAAATATAATTAACGTGCCATAGACTAACGCACTTATATTATATTGACCCAATTATGAGGTCCACCCAGATGAGGTCGCGGGCTGTAGCTAGTTAAGTATATTACAATAATTAAATAGAGTATGTACGTGTTAACACGTCACTGAATTACAATGATAACAGTACATTGCTTTACTTATACAGATAACAAATGTGAATATTTACTGTACATTAAGTTCATCACCAACACAAATTGTAGACAGTGGTATTGTAACCCGCGTATTTAGTTGTCCCTAATTAATTTTATCTATCATAGCTTCAATAATCATAGATAAACAGAGCACTGACACTTAGAATAATTAAATTATGTTTAACAAAAGACTGGTGCCTGTGATATAGTGATGACTTTAGAACATTTTTTGAGTGATTTATCCTGAAAAGTATGTGATAGTGAATTGGGATTCAAGATGTCGAATATGGAAACAAATAAAGTGCCCCCAGACGGAGGCTACGGCTGGGTTGTCACATTTGCATACGCTTTGAACAATGTAAGTATTTATTTTGAATTACATAATTGTTTGTTGTGTGTATTATTAGCAATTTAAAATTCACCAGACTTGACATGCTATTTTTTATATCGCTGACGATTCAACGCTTAGTTATAAATAATGAATACAACTATACAAATTTATCGCAAACGAAACTTATCTTATGCGGCTAGGCATGCTAGGTGAATAATGTTTGATATTATTTTTATGTAGACACAGACATCGAAACTGGGCACTTTTTAAACAATTAACTCCGTGCATAAACTAGATTCTGATAAAAATGATCACAAATGCATATTATGTAATGTAGGTTTTATTTACATAGAACAAACTGGTTCTGATCAGATCACGACTGCGTAATGGCTAGATGTCCATAACACAACCGAAGTTTACTTTAAATTTTATATAAATACTCTTTGGAATAGAAAAACTATTCAAAAATGGGTACTTTTTTATGTTTTATATGAGCGCTTGATTATTATGCCACCTGGTGTTAAGTGGCAAAACAATTTTAGGTGATAAAGTGCTCTAATTTAGTGAAAACCACTGGGACGGGAATACCGACGTTGGAAACTTTTTACAATGTATTATAAACTTCAATCAAATCATTTAAATCGGAGGGACGTATAGTTGATATTTGAACATTAAGTATTTGTTTGGGATAAATAGATTCCGGAGAACATGAACATTAACCCATTATGTTAGTGATAATTGAGCAGACACATAAAGATAGGCTTATCTCGTGTTTTCTTTTTCTCTCAAAAATACTTTATACCTACTGTATATTATTATACTTCTGCAGTAGAATCTTACGACGCCCGCAGAATTATGTTTATATTAAAGGTAGTTTGTATTATTGACCACGCTAAAACACCACGAATCGTAGTAAGAAACCGTAATGCATTGAATTAAACCAGTGTGACTATTTGAACTTTTTTGTGTACAAACACATATCCTTGGCGATATTAGAAGTAACATTGGACACTTTTTATTAAAAAAATATATACTTTACGAAAGATAAAAAAATTGTTTGTCATTTCAATGGTTGCTTTATTTTTATGAAATTCCTCGCGGACGAAGTCGCGGGTAACAGCTACTAAATAAAATTGGAGTAGGTAATTAGTAAACATATTAAAAGACAAGTAGTCTTTTTGCTTATACTTTCTGTTGTTTGTTAGACTTACGTTAAGACGCCCTTTTTATTTTTTTTATTTTTTGCTGTGAAAAATGTACCTAACCGCACTCCCCGTCTTTCGGGGCAACGAACAGGGTAATGTGGGGCCTTCACGCACTAAAGAAACCCGCTGTGTGCCATCTTTCCGCCTTTACTGGCGGGCCACCGGAACTATTATATTACATTCCTTCAGTGGTCACGTTAAGACACCCATCTTATGATGAGATTTTTTAACTGCAAAACGTATATTCATCTAATAGAAACGCATTTGTGAAATAAATTTAATAATCCTTTTTATTCCAGGTAGTAGTACTCCCTTTGATTACAAGTTTCGGATTAATACTACAAGAAGCAATGGCAGACATAGATTTGAGCACTACACAGATAACGCTAGTAATCGTATTAAATCATAGCATAGGAATGCTCTTATCATTGTTTGGAGGACCGACGTTAAAAGGCTATGGCTATAGAAAAGTAGCAGTTGTAGGCGCCATTCTCATTTCAGGGGGGTTAATGTTAACCTCGATATCATCTGAATTTTGGCATTTTATAATCTCCTACAGTATTATTTGCTGTAAGTATGATATTAATTTATATGCCAGGTACTGTTTAAGATGATGTGTTTACTTGTTTGTTGCTGTTTAATAATGAGTTTCTAATTGGACATTTAAAGTATTGTCATAACATAAATAGATAACGCCTATGGTCTATGATAAATTATAACTACCTATATTGCGTATTTTTAATCAAACGGTTTATACATTCTTAATGTATAATCCTTAACAATATTATAAATGCGAAAGTTGTTTGTTTGATGATTTGTTTGTTTATTTGTTACACATTCACGCCGATTACGGCAGTAGTTATATTGAACTACACTTTTGCATACCTACATGTAGTCTAAAACCCGTCCCGAAAAAAATAATGGTTCCCGTAGGATACCTATATTTAAATACTTTGGAAAATCCAAAACTGCACGCCTCATAATCTTCATTTTTCACAATAAAATTGATTATTAATTTGATAAGTAACTAATAATGTATTGGACTTACTAAGTAGTTTTCAATAAATCACATAGATAGCGCTAAATTTCAAAAAGTACTAATGTGGGTTTCATGTCTTATACGCCATCTAGTGCTAATTTTAAGAAGGACTTCTATATTGGTCTACCTCTCAGTTCAGGACCGCGCGCATGCCAAGGCCACGCAAAAAAGAGGGCCACCGCGCCGCTAAAAATATTACCGCTTAATATTTTGTAAGAGGTCAATGTCTTTTTATTTAAATTTTATTAGTCTGTATTCTAGGTTATAGTTAAAAGTACTAAAGCCGATATAAAGTGTATCCTACATTAATTATCTCTATTGCACGCCTCATAAGCGCAGCGTTGAGGTGTGTTCTACTCCCGTTTTACACGGAACAACTGATTTTTCAAACTTAAAATGTCTCTATTTATCATATATTGCACTTGTAAAATAATATCTACACACACATATAAAAAACAAACACTATTTTTAACACTCATGATATTTTTGATGCCATTTTTGTTATTTAAACTAGTTAAAAATCTGTTTGAAAAAAATCTGGCTTGGACGTCCGTGAGTTGTAGGTAATGTATGTTAACACGATAACGATCAAAATACTTTACTAATCGAGTCTTTTTTTTCGTTTACTAATTATTACGTTTAGGAATAGAGCCCTATTACTTTTCACTATCTGATTCGATGTGGTTTAATTGTTATTAAATAAACAAAAAAATACTGAATATTTACGCTTGACGCGACACTTAAACCAGCGCCTTTCGTGAGAACTACCTTTTTACGTATGCATAGCCACCGGTGGTTTTACTATCGTCAACAGAACGCCGTTCACCCGGCCGGTACATTGTTTTTGTTAAAAGAAAGTTCTTACCTTTGCTTGACGAACTGATGATATTTGTCAAGTATAATAACTATTTTATCAATAACAATAATTAAAAACCCTAAACACGCGTAAATAATAACACACTAACGTTATAAAACACGAAAAAAACATATTTTACATTCCACATTTTTTTTGCGTGGCCATGGCGTGCGCGTGGCCCGGAACTGAGAGGTAGACCAATATAGAAGTACTTCTTAAAATTAACGTTAGATGGCGTATAAGACATGAAATCCACATTAGTACTTTTTTAAATTAGCGCTATCTATGTGATTTATTGAAAACTACTTAGTAAGACCAATAAATTATTAAACACAAAGTGAAAAATGTGAAATCGAAAATAACAGTCAGGAGCAGGATTTGAACCTGCATCTTCTGGATACCGTCCAGATGCTTTTACCAATTCAGCCATCCTGACAATTGCTCCTGACTGCTAATTTCGATAACACATCATACTTAACGTCTTTGGGTGACGCCTGCGTCATCTGTCGGAAGTATTTTCATACATTATACCGACCAGGTAAACTTAATTTTACAATTAAGATTTTACCTAATAATGACGCAAACCCTTTAAATATTTAGATATTTTTATATATATTTTTAGCATTTGACATGCTTAGCACTATACATTAAACACAAAGTGAAAAATGTGAAATCGAAAATAACAGTCAGGAGCAGGATTTGAACCTGCATCTTCTGGATACCGTCCAGATGCTTTTACCAATTCAGCTATCCTGACAATTGCTCCTGACTGCTAATTTCGATAACACATCATACTTAACGTCTTTGGGTGACGCCTGCGCCATCTGTCGGAAGTATTTTCATACATTATACCGACCAGGTAAACTTAATTTTACAATTAAGATTTTACCTAATAATGACGCAAACCCTTTAAATATTTAGATATTTTTATATATATTTTTAGCATTTGACATGCTTAGCACTATAAATTAAACACAAAGTGAAAAATGTGAAATCGAAAATAAAAGTCAGGAGCAGGATTTGAACCTGCATCTTCTGAATACCGTCCAGATGCTTTTACCAATTCAGCCATCCTGACAATTGCTCCTGACTGCTAATTTCGATAACACATCATACTTAACGTTTTTGGGTGACGCCTGCGCCATCTGTCGGAAGTACTTTCATACATTATACCGACCAGGTAAACTTAATTTTACAATTAAGATTTTACCTAATAATGACGCATACCCTTTAAATATTTAGATATTTTTATATATATTTTTAGCATTTGACATGCTTAGCACTATACATTGAACACAAAGTTAAAAATGTGAAATCGAAAATATCAGTCAGGAGCAAGATTTGAACCTGCATCTTCTGGATACCGTCCAGATGCTTTTACCAATTCAGCCATCCTGACAATTGCCCAATTCAATCAATTTTATTGTGAAAAATGAAGATTATGAGGCGTGCAGTTTTGGATTTTCCAAAGTATTTATCATATATTGCACTTGTAAAATAATATATACACACACATATCAAGAGAAAACACTATTTTTAACACTCATGATATTTTTGATGCCATCTTTGTTATTTAAAATAGTTAAAAACTGTTTAAAAAAATCTGTCTTGGACGTCCGTTTGTTGTAGGTAATGTATGTTAACACGATAACGACCGAAATACTTTACTAATCGAGTATTTTATTTCCTTTACTATTTAGTACAACTACGAATAGAGCCCTATCACTTTTCACGGTCTAATTCAATGTGGTTTAATTGTTATTAAATAAACAAAAAAATTGTGAATATTTACGCTGGATTCGACACTAAAACCAGCGCTACGCTATACCTTATTTCGTGAGAATTACTTGACCTATTTCTATAGGCCAATATAGAAGTATCTACTTCTTAAAATTAGCGCTAGATGGCGTATAAAACATGAAAACCATGAAATTAGCGCTATCTATGTGATTTATTGAAAACTACTTAGTAAGACCAATACATTATTAGTTACTAATCAAATAATCAATTTTATTGTGAAAAATGAAGATTATGAGGCGCTTTTGGATTTTCCAAAGTATTTTTAGCATTTGACATGCTTAGCACTATACAATAAAAAACACAAAGTGAAAAATGTGAAATCGAAAATGACCTGCCCTAATCCTGCTCGTGGCTGTTATTTTCGATTTCACATTTTTCACTTTGTGTTTATAATATCTAGTTATTTTGATTTGAAGATTTGAAAAGATATACCCAAAATTGGATGACGATAATGAACTATAATAGTACTTTATTTAAAGAATATAATTTTATTTTCAGCAATGGGCATATCAGCTATAATGGCTGCGTTTACTTTAGCAATCAACTCATTTTTCAAAGAAAAAAGAGGCAGAGCCGTAGGCGTCGGCATGTCTATCACAGGCCTTGGAGCAATATACATGCCTTTACTAATTAGTTTATTAATGTATACTTATGGTTGGAGATATGCAGTATTAATTTTAAGTGCCATATGCCTACATTCTCTATTGGCTGCATGCTTACTCAGGCCGGCTAAATGGTATTTAATTGATCCACCAAACCTTGAAGAAGCAGAGCCACTGAACAAGGAACCCGAAATAGATCTAGTTGGCAGTGTTACAATATATTCTAATAACGTTGGTAAGACTAAAAAAAAATTTAAGTTTAAAGTTTAGGTCAGTTATGTATAAGAATACGCTTCACTTAAATACCCCTATATGTTTCAGTAGTTGATTCTCTACCACAACTAGAAGATAATATCGAAAATGGACTTCTACGAAAGAAAAGCCTTTCGGTGAGATCGTTAACGAATAACCTTAATGCGGAGACTAGAAACGCAATATCTCATCCAGATATAAGATCAAGGGCAGAAGTTATGCCGTTATCTGAAGCACGTTACAAATGGTGGGAATCTCAAGAAATCAATCTTGGTAGCTCCATAAATATATTTAATGAATCTGAGAATGTGAAATGTGTTAATGATCAAGAAAAGAAGAAGTCTGAGGACAAACCAAAGGGTATTTTATCGAATTTCGTCCAGTTCTTTGACTTGACGCTGCTAACTGATCCTATATTCGTCAACATTATATTTGGTTTGTCAATAGCAGCTTGTGTGGAGACGAACTTTTCGCTGCTATTACCTATTATTCTTAAGGACATGATGCAGTTTGAAACTAATGATATTGCGAAGTTAATGTCAGTTATAGGTTTTTCTGACACCCTATTTCGTTTCGTATCACCATTTATTGGAGAATGGTGCAATAAGTCACCTCGCGTTATGTACATGGTCAGCTTACTGCTGATAATCTTCACTAGGAGCAGTGAGTACATAATTTGTCCTAACTTGTAATATATAATTAATCACAATTAAGTGAACTATAAGCAGAAGTCGATATATTTTATATACGTAGAATAGACGAGGTCGCATGACCTTTTATCTGAAATTCCATAATATTGTTTTTTTTTTTGCAACAGCCATTTTCTACGTTTATTTATAGAACAATACAAAAAATTGAGCAAAAATAAAATATCAATGTGTTAAATCGATTAAAATTTCTTCGTAAATCGGTATCGCATTAGGACATGGATAATTAATAATTACTCGAGCTGTCGAAAGTAAAATAAATGAATGGGCAGCCTTTATATGACTTTATGTAACTCAATAACATAAAAGTTAATTTTAAGATATCGGAATAATCTTCAAAATGGAGTATTAATCAATTATTAAGATACTGTATTAGGGGAGATATTTTATACACACAAAAAATATCTTTGAGAAATAATCTAGGTATTAAGATAAGATTATTTAATTTTCTAGTGATGCTGTTCACATCGTCCTTTCTTGGTATGCTGGTGGTCGCGTTGGCGCTGGGCATCACTAAGGCACTGAGAACAGTATACGTCAACATCGTGATACCGAGTTATGTACCTCTGCATAGGCTGGCATTTGCCTCAGGCCTTCAGATGTTCTTCAGTGGCATCACTATATTCACTATAGGATCTTTACTGAGTAAGTCAGCTTTGTTGTAAAGCCTCTTTATATTATAATTGGACTCCGTTATACCAAAATGTACCAACCCATTCATTCATTTATTCATTACCATTCAGGAAAAATAGCCCTAATTCTATTCACCTTTGACATAAATACATAATTGATAGACTAGCTAAGTATATACCTACAAAACTCAAACTTTAAACATTCTTTTTTAATAATATCTACTTTCTGATATTTACGCGAATGTTACACATTTTGAAATAAAACTACGTTTACGGAATCTATCGCGTTTACTTGATTTTCTACTATCCCGACATTTCGAATACTTTACAGCATTATGATCACGGGTGGACTTAGATGGTAGACGTCTAAGGCTGATATTATGTTGTTTCAACGGTTTCATCTACCCACAGTTATATGATTTTACAAAAATTTTGGTTTATTTATTTTAACCCATCTAATATTCGTTTAGAAACACAATTAAAATATCTACTTTAAATTGTATGCTTACAATGTATGATATTTTAAGCTAGTATATTAAAATGATTATAATACTCCTCTTTAAATTGTAAATTTTTTGTTTTTATTTAGTGCCCAAAAATTCTACCACAATCTGCCAATAAAAATTTTAGTAACTCACTCTTTTTTCAAAATAAAGTTTATGTAATAATTGGTGCATTTTAGCATAACTATGATCATCCATTTTTAAGTTTAAGTGGTAAAGCCTACATCGGATCAACTACTAGCACAAAAGGGCCGGCTTCACAAGTAGAGTACTATCCTCTTATAGAATATCGGCGTATAGTAACGGTAGGTATTCCTAGTGTTCGACCACCGAAGGAATGTAACATAGATCCAGTAACGGAGAGGCGGAGAGACGGCACACGGCTGGTTTCTTTAGTGGGTGCAGGCCCCACACTACCCTGGTCGTCGCCTCGAATGACAGGGTGTGCGGTTAGGAACATTTTTTCCCTCCTTAACAAAAAAAAGTTATTCCTAGTGTTGCGTTTCGTACGGTAAGTGAGAGCGCTGGAGGTTAACCTTCTCATTACCTCTTCTCTATTTTCCTCTCGACCTCCCACTTCTTTCAAAGCACGAGTGACCTATCTCCTCTGTTACCAATGCCAGAGTATTTGCTAGCGTCTTTAGGCTACTGCAACTGCTTGCCATCAGACGAAAGACGGGCTTGTTTGCCACCCCATTTTATTATATTAGTAGAAGAAAAAGGCAGAAATGGTTATTTGTTGTAATGGTTATGCCATTAGTAGACTATAGCTGTTAAATACTAGGTCACGAAATCTGACCTGCAATATCGCAAAAGTTGTTACCGAGTTGTGTCATCGCGCAAATATGGAAATATACCGGTTATTCTTCCGACTTCTGTGCACGGGTTCGATTCCTACTAAGGACAATTATTTGTGTGATGAACATAGATATTTGTACTGCGTCTGGGTGTTTTCTATCTATTATATGTATGTATTTACAAAAAAAAAGTAATATATGTATTATATCCGTAATCTGGTACCCATAGCACAAATATTAAGCTTAGTTTGGGAACAGAAACCGTTGTGTGCAAAAAAAAAGCAAAAAAAAATGTCTGTGAATATTTATTTATTATATCCGTAATCTGGTACTCATAGCACAAGCGTTAAGCTTAGTTTAGGACCAGAGGATGTTGTGTGAAATGTCCGTGAGTATTTATTTATTATTTTATTTATTTGAGAATAAGGTTGCCCGCTGTTATATTCGGATTCAGTTAAAAGACGAAATTTTTGTGTGTTACACCTTTGACCACAACTCGCCCCTTTATAGATAATGTATGTGTGATAATGGGCATGAGAGAATAGAAAGGTACGATATCACTATTTTCAATTGTATAAATAATACCAACAAGAAAATGTATCTATAAGACCATATAATCGGTCCCAAACGCTGTCAAACTTTTCGGTAACTTACTGATAACATACCTACATAAAACATAACTTTTTTCTATTGGTAGTAGAGCCTTGCTTATCCCAACATGAATGGGCTGGCTCGATCGGGAAAGTACCACCCTCTCACAAAAAATCATCGTGAAATAACGGTACTTTTAAAAAAATTACGAGCTGTACACATATTTAAATTAGCATAAACGGAATCCTTTCGCGTGTAAAATATTCTTTTTGTAACTTTTTTTAGTGCGACGTTTCAACTGCGTTGTTACAGCAGCTAAATAAATGATCATGAAATTGCAGATGAAATCGTTACATATGTATAGTCTGGAGCCTAGAAACGGACATAGGTTACTTTTCATCCTGGAAAAATGGATGGTTCCCGAGGCGTAACTTTTTTTACATAGAGATGACTAATGTGCCATAAAGTAATGTAATTATATTCTACGCGGATAGAGTCGCGGAAAAAAAATTGGCATTAAATAAATTATGAGTGCACAAGAATATCAACAACATGTATATATAATAAGGTAGCGGAAACATGTTGACAAATATGATAACAAATGCTGAGGTCATGAGGTATGGTCACGAGGTTGAATAACAAGTATCTCAGTCCATCTAATTGCGTGCGAAAAGATGAATAATTCAATTTATTTATATTTCTTCATATTTAGGTAATCTAACGCTTATTAAAATGATTTTATTATTAAATATTTATAATGTAACTAGCTCAATCATAATCAAATTTGTGGCACACATTCCTGTAATATGAAAGAGTATCGTACAATTTAGACTTATATTTCCTACCTACTGCATGCTCGTTTATACAGTACACTGACTAAGCCCTAATTAGGTACAATTGTTTAGGGAAATTATATGTTTATGATGATCACCTTAAACAAGAATGAAAATAATAGATATCTATACTTTTCCATATAATACAAAAATGGAAGCGTTTTCTACTGACACAATAGTAATATTTATCAAAATTCTAGGACATCATTATGTTTATACTTGGCAATAACTATGGGTATTGTATGCGCTAATTGCAGGGGATATATGGACATAATGGAAAGATTCTGTTTACAGGTTAGGGCCTTTTTTATCCATCATCACGGCACAAAACTGTGTGTATATATATATATATATATATATATATATATATATATATATATACCTGCCATATGATGTTACTTTAAAAATAAACTTAAACTAATAACATACCTACAAAAGAGCATGCGTCACTTATAGAAAAGATTACCACACTTTAGAGCAGGATGAAAGGATTTTAAATTAATTTCACTGTATACTGTACTAAACAATACAATAAAGTGCTACAGTTGTCCCGTGACCACGGCTGCTGCAACGCAGTTGAAACGTCGGGCTAAAGGTTGTTAAAATATGACCTAATTTTACGCGAAAAAAGATCAGTTTATGTTACTTTAAATATGTGTACAATTTTCGAATCTTTAAAAGTTACTAGTCCATTGGCTGTGTTTACTGAAAACTTTCTAGAATCCTGCTCAAATTCAAAAGATTCCTTGGCGACTGCTGTTGGTATAAGTATTATTGCAAAGTGTAAAATTAGAAATATTACTACCAGTAAAGTAAAACCCGAAAAATAACTCTATGCCAACCAGCATGGCCAATAAAGCCGGTTGTTAATTTGTTTCTCGCTATATAAAAAAATCCCATACCTGTTTGTTCCATGTTTACATATTTATATACATATGGGCTATAAATAAGGGAATCAATATGTTAATCGATACTTTTTTTTAATTTCAGCTCGTATACGAGAGGTGTCAGGATCTTATCAAGTGCCGATCATCGTCCTGAATTTCGTTACACTGTTAACTATAATCACTTGGAGCGCGGAATTCCTGTACATCAGAATTAGAGACAGATCTAAGTTACGACAACAAACTGACAGTTAGTTTTAACCATGCTCTTTAAGTTACGTGTACCTCATCTTATCTGCCTACAGTGGAAGGATAATAAGTTGATCTCGACTTCTATGTAGACAATATATTACAATTCATATTTGCTCCTAAAAGCATTAAAGTCAGTCAATGCCAACAAAAATGATATGTTGGTACAAAGAATGTTTTAAAGATCGTTCACTTACACAGAAAATTGTTTAGACTTTTAAGTACGACTAGTAAATAAGGGCCAAATATTAAATAAAACGTTACTCAAATCTTTCCTTAATAAAAGACTATCTAAATAAAATAAAAATATAAAATAATGGAAGGTTTTGATTATAGTAGGGGAGCTTATGATGCTAAATGGGTATTTACTCGAGCGTCGGTCGTGGGGAACTACGAGTATTAGATTTTGTAGATTAGCTGATAGGAAGAATAAAAGTTATATAATGCTTCCCCGTTTTGGTGGTGGCAACAAGCGTCTACAGATTTGCAGAGCGAGCGCTTACAGAGATTTTTTAATGTAAAAAAAAAATACATGCGTGTCAAATATTGACATATTAGATGCCCCAACGGGTCTCTGGCATCGAAAATATATTCAGCTGCTGTCTTGCGTAGTGGGGGTGGCCATCCGGAAGGGTGGAAAATAGAAAACAAGAAGCGCAGCGTATCAGATAATGCGAGGGGAAGTTAAGTGAACCCTTAATATACTCCCATTTAAAAGACTGACGATTCGGAAGTGACGCAAGCATGTAGCGAATTTTCGAGAACGCAAAAAAAATCGCCGTCGTTATTGATATACTCGAGTGTGTCAGATTATTATACGGGTTCAGCTTAAGGTCCCATTTATGGTAACCTAAAATCTGACAAATATTTTGAGAGGTTTTATTAAACAGCGTAGGATGGCCCCTCACCAGATAGACCGACGATCTGGTCAAAGCTGCGGGGAGCCGTTGGATGCGGTCGGTACAGGACCGCTCGTTGTGGCGTTCTCTTGGGGAGGCCTATGTACAGCAGTGGACGTTGAAAGGCTGATGGACGAATAGATGGATTATTAAACTGAATGCTAAAAAAAATTGTTTTTTTTTTAAAGCCGGCTTAATTTTTTTTATTGTATCTGTCGTAAACTCAATAAATTTTAGATATATTTATTGTTAAAAAAAACACACTTCATAGTTTTATCTCTCATTGCAAAGACAATTTATGTATATTAAACTCACAAAATTTGATTCATAAGACTAATAGACGATTTTTATTAATTCGACTTGTGGAAATCGACAGATTATATTTTTTTGTTATTTTTGCATTATTTCTTGTAAAATAAAAAGAATACAACCGCGCTCGAGAATGTTAAGACAAGTCAGATTTTCTAAATGCACACTTTTGGCTCGTAACTAACCCACCTTACCTTAATTTGATGCGCTTTAGTATTTCTGACCATGTATTTTTTTTACTAATCTGATGGGCTGGCTCAATAGGATGCAAGATATCCTCCCTTATGTCTATCTGCCGCGCTTGAGTAAATCCCTAAATCCCCTCTGGGGCTCCCCTACTATTAGAGACGTCGCTCAAAAGACAAGCTGTTTAGTATTTTGTGGTGATTCAGCATTATGTACATACTGTATAATAAAGTTTTTACTAAAAAAGAAAATAAAAATACTTCAGCTGGGCTCTATTCAATTTATTTACAAATTTATATTTACAAGACACTAACATTAGTTACATTATTAATCAAGTTCTTTTGGAATTCAATACACGAAATACTTTAAAACATATTTATATTAATTAGCTAACTACTTATGGAGTGTACTTATGCCTTATTAAAGCCTAAATCATAAAAGCGAATTAACTTTTCCAATACAATATACTATAAAAAAAATCTACACGAATTGTCATAGTTTCACTTTGGTTAACTTTATATAGCTCAATCTCGGTCTTATTTACTGTAATGTTCAATTTCCTTAAAACTATAAGTTCAAATTAGAAAAGAACACTTTCCTGCACTCCGAAACACTCACAGTTCATTTCTGGAAACAGTATTATCGTCTTTCTAATACTCACTCTCACTTTTAGTCTTTTTAATCTTCTTTTAGATTAAGAGGTGGAAGAAAATACCATCACCGTGTACGTGGAACGGCAAGCGTGGCATTTGTATTCTGAAAATGCAACACAATGGTATACAATTACAAACCTAACCTTTTACAATAACAAGATTTTTTATATATTCATTAGTAACTTCGGTGGTGAAGCGGTAGTGTATGCGACTGCTAATCATGAGGTCTCGGGTTCGATCCCCGGGTCGAGCAATGTTATTGAGCTTTTTCCTAAAAAGAAAAATTCTCAGTAGTAGCCCGGAGTTTGGAAATGTGCCCGGTAGACGTCAATAGGCTTGTCCCCTATTACGTGGGACTTAAACATAGCTGGCGAGTCGTGGGTGTGTAATACAGCTCTGCCTACCCCTTTGGGAAATACAGGCGTGATGTTATGTTCGTTAGTAATGAAGCGTTGCTTATCCCAGCAACAATGGCCTGGCGAAGATCGATCGGGGAAGAACCACCCTCTCACAAAAGAACAGCGTGAAACAACGGTAGGTACTCCGACCGTTGTGTTTCGTACGGTAAGTGAGAACGCTGGAGGCCCAAACCCCTCCCTATCCTCTCCTTATTGAACTTCCTATTTAGCTAGTTTTTAGGTTATATCTCAGGTTTCCGATATAGTAGCGGGATAAAATGTATACCAGTTTTTAAGTCTAATCAAGAGCATCAAAATCCGTTCAGTAGTCTTTACGTGATGCGCGAACAAAAAAACAGACAGACAGATAAACAATTGTACTTCCTATCTAGCTAGTTTTTAGGTTATATCTCAGGTTTCCGATATAGTAGCGGGATTAAATGTATACCAGTTTTTAAGTCTAATCAAGAGCATCAAAATCCGTCCAGTATTTTATGCGTGATGCGCGAATAAACAAACAGACAAAAATCTAAAAAAAATGTTTTGTGTTCAGACACGCCTATATAGCCTATTACAGTATTTTTTTCTCAAATATCTTAAATGTACAGACACAGCTCTGTTACAGCTTTATAATAATATAGATTATTTACATATTCACAAATAATTAAGCAAAATATATACTAAGCTACCCTAGTTAAAAAAAAAATTAAAGAATAAAAATCACTACCCCCATTGCTACTTAAATAACAATAAGCAGATCATAATTATTTTCAATACACTGTAAAGATTATTATTTATTCTAAAACAGCTGTGACGTAAAATACGACATTCATTACGATTCATTAAAATTTAGTATAACATGTTAGTTTATTAACATTCTTAAATAATTCAGTAAAATTAAGATCAGTGGTATAATATTGAGTTTAAACCTCGTCTGAATTAAGGGTAACTCTCTGTTGTGAGTTACCCTCTCTCTGTGAAGATCTCTGATGAGATGTCTGACGAGTCTTTGAGACGGACGTCCCAAAACTGTCCTCGGGAATCTCCAGCTCATTGACTGAAAATACATTTACCTTTTAAATGTATATTATTGCATACATTTAAATATTAAATATATATACAAATAAATTACATTAAAGTGTCTGTTTGTTGTGTTGTGAGTGGATGTTCAAATAACAGCTTCTTATTATGTTACCGATAACAAAAAACTATTCTTAAACTTTTCGTTTTTCTGTTTGTTAACTTGGATATTTGTTTCGGCTGATCTCCGAAATTGCTGGACTGATTTGGACGGGACATTTACTGACAGATAGCTAATTATATGAGGAATAAAGTAGGCTACTTGAAATATTAATTAGGGAACAAATTATTTGTGAAAATCAAAAAGAGAGCTTTACTGCGAGCAGGATTCGAACCTGCGTCCCATCAAATCCGGGGAAGTATTCTGGATCCCTAAGCTATCGCAGTTACCAATAGTGACTCCAAATCTCTACTTCACAATGTTTTAGATGTCATAAATAATTTGTTCTTTATAGTAGCTGAGCATGTAAAGTGCTAAAATACAGATCAAAATAATATAATAATTAGGATTCTATACAAAAAATTAAAATAACTAAATTCCACGCAGATAACGTCGCTGGTAGCAGTTAGCTTAACATAAACATATAGAACACCTGAAAGAAATTATTGGTTTGGTGGCAG
The DNA here is from genome assembly GCA_948253155.1 of Leucoma salicis. NCBI lineage: Eukaryota > Metazoa > Arthropoda > Insecta > Lepidoptera > Erebidae > Leucoma > Leucoma salicis. The sequence goes on along the minus strand of OX411807.1, from coordinate 10,058,535 downwards.
GAGGTTCTCTCTTCTACTAAGCGACTGAGAGATGTCGTAGTAGTAGATCAGTTTTGACGTTAATGTTGCTTTATCGTATTCTTAGCATTGCTATTGTCCATGAACAGCCGTTGCCATTACGCCTTTAGGTGAGTTGCAACTCGCAACTCTTTGTACCGTTAGCAAAAATCATGATATTACTACACGTACTGATCAATAAGAAACTTACTTGTTTGGTACCAGCTTTTAGAAAATCCATATGTGGCATCTGATTCAATCTTTCCTCCCGAAGTAAAACCGAATGATGGTCTATTCAGAAATCTTGGAGATTTGAATGGAAAATTACTAGGTGCAGATGATTCATTATCCCTGTAGGTCTTCTTTGATTCAAATGGCTCAACTGCATACCACTCTTTCGAAGCATTAAGTGAATCTTTCCAAGGCTTCGATGTCACCACATAAACTTTTTCTTTCGTTAAAGGTGATATAGACGTTTGTATAGTCTCCCATGGTGCCGGCGTTGTAGTTGTAGTTGTACTAGTTGTACGAAAAGATGATGCTGCAGTGTAAATGTGAAGCTTTTGTTCTTCTGTCTGATCTTCAATTTTGTCTCTGTTATGTCTATATTTATGTCTTTCTATTGCATTATATTCTTTGCGAGATCGATTGTTAGTACTATTAATACTGTCATCGGTCACTGAATGTTGTATGCTGCTTGAAACCTCATGATCATAAAAATCATAATCATAATTGTTAGTAGTGGTTACGTAGTTGGTTGGTATTATTGTTGTAAAATAATCATCAGGAATTTGTTTAGCATAAGTTTCACTACTGCGTGTTTTTTGTAAAGATTGATACTGCTTGGAATATTCCTGTTCTGTCCAGTCGTCAATAGTATGTTGAAGTTTAATAATATCAAATGGCGGTTCATTATTATCGTATTGATCCTTCAGGTTAGGAGTAGGATTAGATCTGCTCGAGTCGTAGTTTTCTGTCACAGTTGGTAATGAGTCTTCAGATGTTGTGTGTTGAGAACTATAACTTTCAGTCGATTTATTAATATTATCTGAATTTGATGGAATTTTCCTAGCTTGGTACTTATCTTTGGGCTTTGAAGGCCAATCTTGTGCCATCTGCACAAAATCGTTTTGCTTTTCTTTACTTTCTGTTCCTGTCGTATATGGTACAATAATCTGCACAATTTTCGGTTTATTTTTAATTTCTTGAGTGGAAACAGATGTCGACTCTTCATTATATACAGTCCTGCTTTCATCCCAGCTGGTGATTATGCTAGAAGTTAGAGGTGTAATTGTTGTTGGGGAATCATCATATATTTCATAATCATTTTGTGGTAATGGTGATGATATAGCTAGTACAAAGTCTCCGTGCTTTTTATGGGGTGCGTTTGGTTTTAAATACAAAAGTGGAGAGTCAATATTTTGTAAATTGTTTTCAGTTCGGTATTTATCTAACTCATCATCACTTAATCCTCTCAGATCAGCGAAATTTGTTTTATCGACTGAACTAATACGTGATGGTTCCTTCAAGTCGGCAGGAACCCTATAATCGTATAAGTCATTACCAACCTCAAATCCAGTAGTTTCAAAACTTGATTCAGAAATTGATTTAGTTGCTGAAATGTGATCTTCAGAAGCTTGTGATGATATATCTCTGATTTCATCTACCACATAACTATTAGGTATATTTCTGTAGCCTTTAGTTTGATTAGAAAGAAATGGTGCATCAATTTCAATAACTGGAGATTGAATTATAGTTGCCGGATAGTCTATAGAATGTGTAAATTCAGTAAGAGGTATGCTTTGCTGTATTTTTACGTTAGTGTCAGGTTGTTGCAATTGATTGATGCTCTGGAGGATATTTGAATGAAATTGTGGGGGTATCGGTCGAAAAGGTCGAGCATTGAAAATTGGTGGTAAAGGTGATACGCTAAGATTAGGAAGTGCTACAGGTTGTAAAGTATGTATATTTCTTCCTCTGTTTAATGTAAACGGAGCGGGATTTGCCAAAGCAAATGACAAGTTTGTTGATATCGACTCCTTGCTGTCTTGTGGTAATACTTGTGATTTAACTTTTGTAGACTCTGCTGCTGTTGCTGATATTGGATATGATATGTCAAATAAGTATGGATTCGTTACGGGCTCACCATAAGAATTTTTGAATATCGTTGTCTGGGCAATTTTTGGTAGCTGTTGTTCTGTTGTAGGTGTAATATTGCTAATCAACTCCACATCATCTTGAGGAAGTTCCCTATTAAACGAACCTGAATCATATTGAGGGCTAACTGATTGATACCCTGCAGTTAATGGCCTTGGAGAGGTCCCATGCGCAGGTAAAGGTGTTCCATAGTATAAAGGAGGTGATTTGTATGTTGAATCAGGCAAATTATACACATTGCTTGAAAATTCTTGCGAGGGAGTAGATGAAAATTGAAAATTCTGTGAGTTGCTAGGCAAAACATATGACGTGCTTGGATTTTCATATGATGAACTTGGTTGTGAAAATGTAGGAGTTGGAAAATTAGGCGATAAAATATCTAAAGTATGTGTAGCACTTGGTGGGCCATACGTTGAACTGACTATTCCAATTATTCCATTGTTATAATTCTTTGTTGGTGGTCCATAATTCGCATGTGGTACTCTAGGTGTCAAAACTGGTGACTTTATTTCTGGCTGATGAGCGTTAAATGCTTGCGGATTTTTCTGCACCTTTAATGCATCTGCATGAGCAGTGGGACTGGGTGGACCATACGTTGGTAATGAATTATGGTACACACTTTTAGCTCCGACATTGTATCTAATTACTGGTAACCATGGCACTAAGTTACAAGGATTGCAATCTTTCTTAATATGAGCTAGATTGTTAGTATTAAATATAGTTGACCCTGCGTTACTTGTTTGTTGTGAAGGAAACAACCATCCTGACACTTTTTGGAACAGGGATGGGGAAGCAGTGGTTGAAAATGGTTGTGGTGCCGGTACAAAGTTAAAATTGTATTGTTTGTAGAAGGGTGCAGGGAATTTAAATTCACTAGTGGAGGGGGGTGGTGCTTGATAACGATATCCGGAATCAGCGACTTGACGTTGGTCTTTATCTGGTTCTCGATGAAAGGGTATAGGCATAAGAGGCGCTAGTAAAGGTGGTGGTGGTGGCCTCAGAAGCGTACCAAATTGTAACGCGCCTTTTCGATTGTAGTCGTTCGTGTGATCGCATCTGCATCTTGTGACAGCAACGAGCAGTAACACGGGAAATATCTGAAACGAAAATAATAATTACCTTAGTAACGAGCCATGAAATTGGTCTAAATCCGTTAAGTATTAAATTTCTAAGGGGAATTCACACCAATGTGTGAATTCCCCTTAGAAATACGTAAGTAGAGTATGTCTTAAGTGCATAAGTATTCATGGATTAGCTTCGACCTAAATGCAATTAGTATAGTATGACCTTTTATTGTTTAGAAAAGCTTTAATCTTTTCTTTTATTTAACCGACTTCAAAAAAAGGAGGTTCTCAATTTGTCGGTTTTTTTTTATGTATGTTCACCGATTACTCAAAGACGCCTGGACCGATTTGCAAAATTATTTATTTGTTTGATAGCGTATACTTCCCTGGTGGTCCCATAGTCATCAGGTAATGATCTGATGATGGTATCCTTGAGAGATTGGTGGAATTCTTAAAATTTTATAGGCAATTTTAACGTTTTTTCGTTGTCTGATTTTTTTTCGTTTAGGGAGGCCTCCCCATCATGTACGACCTACTCGATCGAGACACCTACTTATGTGTTTGAAGCCGGTGCCAAATCCAAAGTATCAAAAACAATTCATAAGAAACACCTACTTAGATAACATTAAAAACATTTTTGGCACTGGCTTCAAACACATAAGTAGGTGTCTAGCACGGAAGTCGTATCTAAATACCAATTATTTATTGCTTTTTAATTCCTGGGTGCATTTGAAAGCGGTTCTTTTTTTAATTTTTTTATACTAGTATATTGATGATAATATTTCTAGATATATATAATTTAACAATTAGAAAATATAGTGAAACACCCCCGTGACACATCGGGGCTATTGTAAAAACTTCCCACGAGTAACTATTCTTTACACTTTTCTCTTTTCTCATCAATGGCTGCCATCGAAAGATGCCGCATTTTAAATTGATGTACCGATGATCTATAATCTATATGGATTTTATTATAAAACTAGATTCTGCCCGCGACTCTGTTCACGTGGACTTTACAATATATATTACAAGCACCCTAATTACCTCTACGTAAAAATTGCTATACAACTGGAACCACTCAATTTTTCTGCAATGAAAAGTAGGCTATATATAGATAATATCCTTTTTTGAGCTTCAAACATATATACGCATCATGTATTTGGTTCAGTAACAAATTAACAAACAAATAAACAAACAAACCCGGTTTCGCATCTCAAGTTGGTATTTATAATATTATATTTTGATATTTTTCATGTATATTTTTAGCATTTGGCATGCTTAGCACTATACATTAAACACAAAGTGAAAAATGTGAAATCGAAAATAACGGTCACGAGCAGGATTTGAATTTTGAAATTGTATCCAGGAGATGCAGGTTCAAATCCTGCTCGTGACCGATATTTTCGATTTCACATTTTTCACTTTGTGTTCAATTTATAACATTAATAAGGATTGGATGCTATCCGAGCTTTGTTAATCTATTGCAAACATAAAGCCTAGTATGTAAGCTGTGAAATTGACTCTGATATCCAAAGTATTAGTGGCCGGCTTTAGAATTGTCCCACCCCTCTCTACCAACGGGAGTCGTAAGAGCCGACTGAGGGAATACCGGGGGAGTGGGCAGCAGCACTCCCTCGAGTATTAACAACATCCACTGCGATCGCCAATCCGCCTGCCAAGCGTGGCGATTACGGCAATATCACCCGTGACGGGACCACTCATTGTGGCGTTCTCTTGGAACCTATGTCCATCAGTGGACATTGAAAGGCTGATGGATCCAAAGTAAGCACAACAATAAATTTTATTTTTTAAATTATTGCAGTCTGCATGAACCTTTTATAGTTTCCGTGGAATAGTTATTTCTACAGAGAGGTATTTATTTTGCCGTAAAGTGCTGTGCTTATTTATTTTCTGAAGTCGAATTTGCAGAATAGTATAATAAAAGTATCTCATACGTCAAACATTACGTAAGATAAAATTACGAAAACGGTAAATAGGTCCATGCGCCTGAATGTATTTACATTAATGTCACGTCCACAAATGTCTACATGTTTCGTTACTGCAAACCTTAGGTTCATTCTGAATTCACAACTCGTAATGAGTTAGATTTTCGAAATCTCACTATAATTAGGTATTTAATACAAATGTGTATAGACGCATTTAAATAAATACGTGTAATAAGGTACACTGTGATTTTTTAAAGGTTGGCTGTGTGGGGCCGGCTTTAGAATTGCCCCACCCCTCTCCACCCATGGGAGTCGTAAGAGCCGACTGAGGAAATACCGGGGGAATGGGCAGCAGCACTCCTTCGAGTATTAACAACATCCACTGCGATCGCCAATCCGCCTGCAAAGCGTGGCGATTACGGCACTATCCCCCATTCTTGGGGAGGCCTATGTCCAGCAGTGGACATTAAAAGGCGATGGATGGATGGATGGAAGGTAAACCCTTACTAATATTATAAATGTAAAGTGAGTTTATTTTTTGTTTGTTATGCTTTCACGCTATAACTACTGAATCAATCATCACGAATTTTGCACAGATATAGTCTGTAGCGCAGAAAAGAACTTTTATCGCGGAAAAATGAATAGTTCCTATGGAATAATTATTTTTGAAAAGAGATAAATAATTAGTGTTCCATAAAGTGACGTATTTATGTATTGAAGTCCACGAGATCGTAGTCGCGAGCAGAATCTAGTTTGTTTATAAACTGCACAGATGACGAAGTGGTTTTAATACCGACTTCCCGTGACGTTTTGTTGTGGATTGGATTCAAGACAATTCTTCGTGAGATCCACAAAATGATCGTCCTGAGTCTGGGTGGACTTTGTGTCCGTTAAATTGTATGTTGTTAAAGGCCCCGCGATGGAAGGATTATTACTTAGTGCAGAGTGCTGTCTATTTAAAAGAACAAAAGCAAAACAATAAAACTTGAGTGGATTTAGTAATTTAATTTAGTTTTTACATTTAGTTTTTACGTCCAATTTCCATACATTTTAATAGTTTTCTATTAGCGTTAGCGATCATAGAATGCAACTTGGCTAGGCCCACTGGTACCCATAACACAAGCGTTAAGCTTAGTTTGGGACCAGAGGACGTTGTGTGTAAATGTCCGTGAATATTTATTTATTTATAATTTTTTGATGACCCGACTCGGGAGTTCGAACCCTAGACCTCATGATCAGCAGTCACACACAACTTGCGTTCTTCATCTAATCTAAATAAACAGCTTTTCATCCTCGTTACATGTCCTCGAATTCCATCAACGTGACGTAAACGTAACAAGAGAGCATTAAGACCTAGTGCTTTATAATCTTTTTATTATTACTTTCTACGTTATCTCATTCCATACTTTTTTTATTTTACTTCACACTATAAGTACTCAAATTAGAATTTTAAAGGTCGTTTATCTATGAAGTTTGACGAAATTACAGTTCGCACGCTCTTGAAAATAACTTTTACTTAATTACCAGTCAAAATGTAACCGTGCTTTGTTTATATGACATAAAATGATAATGATAATTCTCATATATGAACTATGAAAGTAAATGAAAGTGAAAACGCGTCAAAGTGGGTGAATCTATTCAAAATTCTTATCTCATCGCTAAGTTGTATATGTAATCAGTTTGTAACCTGTTTTAACGACTCTTATACAAACTGATTTCGAGTGCGATCTTACTCATAACGATATAAAATCGAATGGTAAATTGTTATACTAAGGCTTTTCAACGCTCTAAATTTAATATTTTCAAGGAATTAAACGTAATTTATTATACCTACTAAGGATTTTTAAACGACGATGAACGAAGATTATTATTTTGACTTTTTTATCACATCTGTCACAATTGTCCTTGAATGTTAGGATCACCCCTGGACCTAGCCAAGTTGCATTCTATGATCGCTAACGCTATAGAAAACTATTAAAATGTATGGAAATTTGACATCTTACGATACCTAGATACCTACCTATATAGATACCGCTAAGTCACGTGACTTAACGTTAGAGATGTCAAATTTCCATACATTTTAATAGTTTTCTATAACGTTAGCGATCATAGAATGCAACTTGGCTAGGTCCACAGTTGAGTGTACCACCGAAGGAATGTAACATAGTTCCAGTGGCCCGCCAATAAAGGCGGAGAGACGGCACACGGCGGGTTTCTTTAGTGGGTGAAGGCCCCACACTACCCTGTTTGTTGGCCCGAACGACGGGGTGTGCGGGTAGGAACATTTTTTCCAGCCTTAACAAAAAAAAAGGTCCACATTTTAGTGTGATACACAAAGCCAGCGATAATTTACATCTTAACAGCAAGACAATGCTAATGCAATTGTTGTTGTAAAATGCTTTTATTCCTTACTTTAGCACTAAGTACATGCATCTTGGTCACGTTTAGCTCTTGAAATAAACTTACTACGTATCATCGTTATAATAAGGAAATTACATAATTATTACTGTAGAAACTTTTAAAACTGGCTACAAAATGAATTATTGACTTCTGTCATTCAGTCAACATTTTAATCAACGTCATTGTAAATTTCGAAGTCGATAATAGAATCTTTGAAAGTGGACAGGCTCAAGAGCACTCGATCGTGACTTGGTTTTTTAAATAACATTTGTGATAGGTATATTTGTCAAATAATTTGTATCATATTGTTTAATGTAAAGCAATGATAAAATCACTTTTAAAATTAGAATTTTTTTTACTCTTTAGTTGGGGCAAGTTAATTTTATTTAGAACCACAGCCATTAAACATTTAGCTTGCATATCCATGGATATATCAAAGAAATTGAAAGGGATTTAATATTTCAGAGCTTGTTACAGCTTCAAAAGTATTTATCATATTTTTTTAATTATTACGGCAATATAAAAAATGTTTATTAAAATACCTATACATGTGAGTCTAGCTAAGCGTTTACTTGATTTTCTACAATCCCAACCTTTCGGGGTGGTATTATAGCAAAATTTATTGAAATATTCTGAAATAGTCCACCCAGACGGAGTCGCGGATAGAATCTAGATATCTATACTATTATAAAGCTGTAACATAGCTATGTCTCTACATTTAAGATATTTGAGAAAAAAATACTGGGCTATATAGGCGTGTTTAAACACAAAACGATTTTTTTTAGATTTTTTGTCTGTTTGTCTGTTTATCTGTTTGTCTGTTTGTTTATTCGCGCATCACGCAAAAACTACTAGACGGATTTTGATGAAACTTTTTTGATTTAAAGGTCTTGATTAGACTTAAAAATTGGTATGCATTTTATCCCGCTACCATATCGGGAACCTTCGATATAACCGAAAAACTAGAAAATTATTTAAACTAGATTTTTTTTAGAATATATTAAAAAAAAACTACTTACTGGACGAATTTTAATGCAATTTTTTTTATTTGAAAGGCCTTGATTGTACCTAAAAATTGGTATACATTTTACCCCGCTACTATATCGGGAACCTGAGATTTAGCCTAAAAACTAGCTTTTGGCTGCGGCGAAGCAGCGGGCAAAGGCTAGTTTATAAATAAAACTGACAATGAAGAATCAACACGGAGATTGTCGAAGATACGATGAGCACTCCAATCGTAGTTCTAGTAGGTACATACGGTCACGATCACTGCTTTCTCTCATAGTTCCCACCCGATCGACACCGCCTCGTGTGCGAGGAGTAGAGGACTAAAGATCACTCACTTTATGTTGACAAATGATAACAATAGCCCGCAATTTCACTAACAATATGTGTCTAATGACGCTTAAGTTTGTTTGAATTTCTTTTTTGTTATCTTCATCTATTGATAGGTATATAATAGAAGATTAACATGTTCCTACTACGACCATTGTACGTAATTGACACAACTTTTTTTCTTCGTTGCTTTGGTGGCATAAGTATGCAATTTGAATCCTACCACTGAAGGAAGAAACGGTGTTTTATGAACCTACTAGGGGGCGAGGGCCCTAAAATCAATATCCTGCTGGTTGCCTCAAACGACAGAGTGTGTGGTTAGGAACATTTTAACCACCTAAACAAAAAAATGTTTTTGAATTCTATATCGTGAAAAGGATGACTGGGTTTTTCCGCCAGGAAATTATCGGTAGTACCTTAGTACCTATCAAGGAATCTAGATCTGTGTAGAGTGTGTTCCTTTAAAGGAAGGGACGCAGGTTCGATTCCCGCTTGTACTAAAGTTATCTTTTTCCTCATTCACAAATAATAATTTGTACTTTAAAAGTAGCTGAGCATGTCAAGTGCTAAAAATATAGATCAAAAAATCTAGATCTGTGTTCGGCACGGCGAATAATCCCATATTGAGGAGGCTAAGTTAAATAAGTGTAAGTAAGTATGTGATAAGCAAAGGTTCTTAAGTTTGCAGACACACAGATATAGGTATATAAATATGAAAAAAAACATAATTAAGTAATAGTCAAACATATTCTACGGAGGCACCGTCCATACCACCGCTGCACCGTAGATAGATACGCCGTGATAATTATCAAAAACTATAAAAAAAGACATAGCATCACGTCTGTATTACCCGATGGGGTAGGCAGGTATGTATTACACACCCACGGTTCGCCTGCTATGTTTAAGTCCCATGTAATAGGTGGCGAGCCAATTGCCGTCTAGCGGGCATATTTCCAAACTCTGGGTAGCAGCCTCTCCGGGCAGTATTCTCAATAGCAACTGTGATTTTTTCATTTTACGAAAAATCTCAATATCAATGCCCGACCCGGGATCGAACCCGAGACCTCATGATCAGCAGTCGCTTATACTAGCGCTGCACCACCGATTCAGTTAAAAAAATTTGGTAATGCATCAACGTGACTTACAAATCAATGATTGATCGATTGATTGATTGACTATATTTTCTCGCATTCACGGAAAGATGAGTATAGCCTTGAAAAAATTTATTTAATTCAGCTGTACACAAAGCTTCGGTTAATATCCTGGTACTTAACAAAAACTTGTGCCTCCTTAACTTCCCAACAATGTTTTGAGCCCTTTGCCCCTTGTCTAGAAACTTGTTTATCCTACGATCTCTCTACGAGCTATTTACATATAGCTATCGTAGTCATAGCCAATGTCTGCCATCTCAATGATTACCAGTTTTATCTATGTATACGTTAAAGAGTTAAATAAATAACCGATTTCGATAACTGATCGATAAGTGATTATGAGGTCTAACAACCTTGGTTACCCAATAAATGGGTAGTTACCGCTTAGAGACTAAAGATTATTTATTTTTGTGGTTAGAAAAAGTATTTTTATTAACATGAGTGGTAGAGACTTTCCTTATCTCAACAAAGAAGTACCATCTATGCTCTTATTATCCTCTGCCTATCCACCTCCTATCTGTTGTTGCTAGCGTGTATAGGCCACAGTAACCTCTTACCATAAGGTGGGCCGTATGCTTGTTTGCCACCCACGTATTTAAAAAAAAATGAACTAGTATTCTTGAAAACTTACCAGCTAAAGTATGCCAAAAGAATTACTATGTTTTTTAATGTGAGATACATAAGCACATTGTTCAAATGGTAGAGATGTCTCCACTTCCCCCAGCATGAACAGGCTAGCTCGGTCGAGGAAGTACCACCCTCTCACAAAAGATCGCCGTAAAGCAAGTTAGACATTTCGTGTTTTGGATGAGAAGGTTGGGTATCAAAGGATCAAACACTTTGATCATCCTCATTCTCCTTACTGTCCTCCTAAGTGTTGGCAACTCTGGTGTAGCTAAAGTCTTAAGGGTACAGTAACAGCTGATTATCAGACAGGCCCTTATTATATGTATGTCTTTTTTATGTGAATAAGCTAAACATTGGATGATGTTCTGTACCTTTAGATACTCGTGTACTGGGAGTATCAACTGATATGCTGTGATTTTTTTAATGTCTAAATATATTTCTATTATATGGGAAAAAAAAAAATACACAAGCATGCATATTTATATACCACAATCAGTAATTTATTCTATCTACGATTTCTTAACGTTAATTAACGGATTTTTACCAATTAATAAATATTGCGTCTTAGTTTACATTAATTACATTAAAACGTTTCGTCTAATCGTTAAAAGTTACATTATAGTACTGAACCATCAATTAATGCTCAATTTATTGTATCGAACATAACTATTACCAAGCGATCCAATATATTATACCGCGGCAGGTTTGAATAATTTAGAAAATAAGAGTGAATACCTCACGCTGTGTGGGCGACCTTTAAAAACTTTAAATTCATTCGGTGTCTTTATCAACCTTTGCTCAAGACGCTACTGAACGTACGTACGTAAAAGTAAACTTAAAGTGAAATTAAAACTAAGGTGATTCGAGCGCCACATATTATATTATAAAGTTTCGGCTAATCATAACTTATTTGTACCTAAGGTTACCAAAATTTCATTATAATCAAATATATATACTAAATTACCAAAAAAAAACATTATTTTATATATATATATATGTATATGTATAACTGACTCATTATCTTTTCTTGCATGTCGTTTAGTAATTGTAAAAATATAACTTGTTATGTATCATTTTGATGCTAAAAATATAGTAGCACTTGATATGCTCAGCTACTTTTAAAGTATAAATTATTATTTGTGAATGAGGAAAAAGAGAACTTTTAGTACAAGCGGGAATCGAACCTGCGTCCCTTCCTTTCCGGGCAAATCCACTGAGCTATTGTACTCCTTTGCGGTCGTAATCAATTTCCTCATCACATTTGTCTTAACATCACAGCAACACCAGAGGCATCACTCGCGCGTTGCGACCTCCAAGCAAAAGGATAAGAGCTTGAGAGGAAGGATAATAAGGAGAGGATGAGGAGGTGGTATGAGCTCCCGCGGCTCTCAGTCACCATACGAAAGAGAAATGTAGAAAAACCGGTAGGAGTACCTACCGGTGACTCACGCTTATCTTCTGTGAGGGTACTTTCCCGGTCGGCCCATTCGTACTGGGACAAGCAAGGCTCTAACATACATATACTATATATATATATATATATATATATCATATAGATCTATAATTGTCAGAAGAACCGAGTACAAGAGAACTCCAATCACGTGAGTAATCTAAAACGATACGAAATGTAAGCCATGAAAAATCAATATTAATTTAATAAATTGTATCTTCATCGTTTACAAAGTAAACGTTCTATATGGTAGAGGAAAGTTAATCAATTTGATCTATGAGAAATTCGAACCTTGTAGCAAGAAAGTTCCTACCTAATTGGTTTATACTGAACCTGTAATGACATATTCGTACCTATACATAAACTAGTGAACTCTGAACTTTGTTCTGTCCAAATTTTGGCTTGCTTGCTATTTTTTCTGAACCTATTATTAAGCATGAGCGTCTTTTTTGTTGTTTATGGTGAGACAAACCCCGGCCCTAAGCTGGTAAGAAGTAACTTCAGCTTATGGACTCAATAATACTAAAAATCCTGCCAAGCCACTGCTTACCATTTCATTTCGTTGATGGGATTGAGGCCGTAGTTCACCACGCTGGCTCAGTGAGGATTGGAAGTCACAAGGAGTTAAGAAAGCCGCTCAAAAATGAACGTTTCCTTGAGATATTTTTATTTATCCTTAGTTTTACCACCAGGGTATCATCATTGGTGCTATGTGAACAAATAAGGACGTTTCTGGCCCTGTTACCAAAGAACTTTATTGCGAATCAGAGGGAGATTAGTGAAATATATTTAAAAAGAAATAACAATAAATAAAATCTTAACTCTTAACTAAAATTCTTCCCCGGCCCGTTTTTCAACTTCATCTGGGGCTGGTTCAAAGAGTAGAATAATCTAAATAAACAGCTGGTTATATGTACTACTCTTTCATCTGGGGTTAACATAACATGCTTTTCTTGTCTATGCCCCTCTGTCACTTGTCGTCTCAGCATTCACTCCTTTCTTCCTCATGTCCATTCACACATTCTATCCATCTTTTCTTCGGCCTACCAATCGCTCTCCATCCTTCCATCTTCAAGCCCAACGACGACGATAACGTAAAAGCTACTGGATATATTTTAAATAAGTTTTCTAAGTTTTAATTTATAGATACTTGCTAGGCCCTTATCAAAAAAAAAATTGCGTTATCTTCATTCTATTTAAAGTTTTTTTTTTTTTTGGAGGCTTGGTTGCACCTCTGGTGCAATTTAAAGTTATTAAAGTTTTAAGAAACAACTATTATATATAAACACTTCGTGTGTTGTTGTGATGTTTGTTTTCTGTTAATATATAGCAAACAACGCAAATGAAGTCACAGATATCAGCTATTATTTCATATTATACATGCGAAAGTGACTTGTTTGCTTGTTTGTTTATTTGTTTGTGTTAGGTTTTCACGCTGTAACCACTGAACCAATAATAATGAAATTTTCCATACATACAGTCTGGAGCCCAGAAAAGAAGCCAGGACAGAGGCATATAGATAATTAATGTGTCGAGATAATTAAAGTATTTAGATTTTGAAGTCCACGTGGCCGCGGGCATAATCTAGTTTACTATAAAGATTGAACTTTGGCGTTGATAGTACCTACTATTTTTAGTTATGCTCATTGTGATCCAATATTTTTTTTTATTCTCACCGCCATTTCCGCCTGTTTCACTTTGTATCTGTGGAACTTAATCCCGACTTATAGTGCGCGTAATTTAAGCCTAACACAGAACTCGTCGTTAGTACCTAGTTTCACACTTATAGCATCGGACCAAAGAGGTATACCTTTATAATTCAGCTAGCCTTTGCCCGCGGCTTCGCTGCAGCCAAAAGCTAGTTTTTGAGTTATATCTCAGGTTCCCGGTATAGTAGCGGGATAAAATGTATACCAGTTGTTTAGTCTAATCGAGAGCTATCAAATAAAAAAGTTGCATTAAAATCCGTTCAGTAGTTTTGCGTGATGCGCCAACAAACAAACAGATAAACAGATAAAAAATCTAAAAAAAATCATGTTGTGTTTAGACACTATATAGTACTGCCATATAGCCTATTACAGTATTTTTTCTCAAATATCTTAAATGTACAGACATAGCTATGTTACCGTTTTATAATAGTATAGATATTAATCTAACATACGGATGCGCCGATCTAAAAAAAAACTTTTCCAAACATACCCAACCATCGTACCTACATGCACGTTTGATTTACCGAAAACAATGTTATACAAATGAACTACTACTTAAATTAATGGAGAAACATTAGGATCGTATTTACGTGGAATATTTTCTACGATCATTGCCTCACTCTAGGTGAAAGGTCCCGCCGTATTTATGAGATGTAATTCTGTAGCAAATACTTTTTGTATATGCTTTTCCACATTAAATTTAAGTGTAATAACATTTTGAAAACGAAAGGTAATAGTAGCCTCACCTCGGTTTAATCTAATATTCAAATGTAAAGTGGGCTTTAAGTGGGTGATATATTTATTACTAAGTTTAGATTCACATCAGATTAGAGTTTTTAGACGGTTTTTTTATGTGTAACAAGCCTAATCAAATATTTACGTGGAACACAAGCACTTGTTCAGTCAAATTGTAAAAATGTGTGTTGTGTGAATTTTATGTCGACTTACAAACAACCGAATTTGCAGTATTATTTTTTTACTACAGTAAGTAATCTATGCGCAGTGCAAAATTGTCTAAAATATTTAAAGTTCTAAAAATGACATTCGTATCATCTTCTCAACGGAATAAAAAATATTTAGACTGAGCATAAAACATAACGCTGCAAAACGTTCTTGCGGGTTTTTCCTGATACTACATAGGTATAATGTTTCTATCATCAGATCGGTTTATCCAATTGTTTATGATTCTGCAGTTTTTTTTTATGTTAATATTTTTTCTGAGGTCTAACGAACATAACCAAAAAGGAAAACGATTAATATTATAGCAGTGGACGTCGAAAGGCTGATGGATGGATGGATCCTTGGTCTAGGGGTCGAAAATGTTCAAGTGCTAAAATACAGATCAAAATATTTAAAAAATCGTGCTATCAAATAGTATGAATTTTAATTGCAAAATTAAACTTGCTATTTTGGAATAATTCATCTAAATGCGTCCGATAGGTGGCGTGGGTCGTAAAGACATGTAAAACAAATGTGATGTAGAGATTGGGAATCGCCGTCAGTGGCTGCGATGGCTCAGTGGTCTAAAGCACTTCCCCGGATTGGAAGGGATGCAGGTTCGAATCCCGCTCGCAGTAAAAGTTCTCTTTTTCCACATTCACAAATAATTTGTTCTTTAAAGTAGCTGTGCATGTCAAGTGCTAATGATAAAAAATTTAGAAAATCCAAAAGTGCACGCCTCATAATTTCATTTTTCACAATAAAATTGATTACAAGATCTTTCAAGGTGTCTTTAATTAAGAAAATTATACAATTGTAAAATTAAGTTTACCTGGTCGGTATAATGTATGATTGAAAATACCTACTTCCGACAGATGGCGCAGGCGTCACCCAAGACGTTAAGTATGAATGTGTTATCGAAATTAGCAGTCAGGATCAATTGTCACGATGACTGAATTGGTAAAGCATCTGGACGGTATCCAGGAGATGCAGGTTCAAATCCTGCTCGTGACTGTTATTTTCGATTTCACATTTTCCACTTTCTGTTTAAAATATCACGAGTATTAAAATAGTATTTTTTCTTGATATGTGTGTATACCTATATATTATTTTGTAAGTGAAATATATGATAAATAGAGACATTTTAAGTTTGAAAAATCAGTTGTATTGCGTGAAGTGACAGTAGTACCCACCTCAACACTTCGCTTATGAGGCGTTCAATAATGCCATTACTGTCTAAAGTAGTAGAAATAGTAAACAGAAGACGGTGTCCATTTTCGTTAGAATATTTTTAAGGAAAGTGTTTTTGTTTGTACAGTACATCCTCATTAATACACTATTTTTATAGTACACGGGTGGCAAACAAGCATATGGCCCACCTGATGGTAAGCGGTTACCGTAGCCTATAGACACTAGCACATCAGTATATACTATATCTATGGACACTAGCAACACCAGAGGCACCATACGCTAGTCAGAGTGGTTGGAGGTGGAAGGGGACCTCCGATGTTTTCACTCACCATACGAAACACACACCTGTAAGAGTACCTATGGTTGTTTCACGCAGATCTTCTGTGAGAGGGTGGTACTTCACCGATCGAGCTGACCCATTAATGCTGGAACAAGCTAGGCTTTGCCATAAAAAACAAACACATATTTAAAAGTAGGAATATCCAATGATTTGCTATCGAATGACAGACAAGTCAATCTACATACGCTGTTAAATCTCTAGTGTTACATCGAAATAATAAGTTATTTATAATGGCAGTGAAAATCCTTAATATTTCCTTAGTCTTACAGTAGTCACAACGGAACTTTGTGTCTCTGAAGTTGGCTGCAAGACGCTGCGCAGTAGCTTTTTTTTGTGTCGCAAGGCATGTGCGTCTTTTACATTTTACATTAATCGAACAAATGTTCGATTATAATTTAACAATTTTAATCGATAATCATATTATTTATCGATCATACTAAAAAATGTGGTCTCTTCTATTTCTAGATTAAAGCTTATCCACTCAAATCGCTCGTATACTTTTATTTAGTATAAAAATAACTAATGCAACAACACAACAATTAGATATGAAAACATTATGATCTCATTCGATTGTTTCGTTAATCGAGTAATAACATATGATTTGATCAGCACTAATCGTATGATTCCGTCACAATCTTCACTTTCCGTTGTGACCTTTGTGACTACTATACATAAATATTACTTTATGCTACTATACACCCGCTATTATAGTTAAAGACTATGTCGGGTGCCTCATCGCACAGATGGTGGAGTGGTTTAGATACCGGCCCCCCGCCCGAGTGTTGTGGGTTCGATTCCTACACAGGACAACTCTTTGTATGATCCACGAATGGTTGTTCTGAGTCTGGGTATACTTTGTGTTCCTGAAATTATGCGATACAAGGATAACTCCCTAATGCAAATAGTCGTAATTTAAAAAAAAAGGAACCCGCCATTGTAATTTAATCTAGTGTAGTTATGTTAGATCTCGGAAACTAGTTAACTTCTTCGTACATTACAATAAATTAATAATTAATATAGTCAAGTGCGTGACGAGTACCTACACATGTACACCGCGATATAGCAAAGTTAGCGTTAATTACAAATGTCTATTAAACGGTTGTTAGCCACGTTACAAAGATTATTTATGATTTTACACTATTCCGTACTTTTTTAATGATATTACGCTACATGATGTTGTTCAGCGTAATCAGGAAGTTGCCACATTCCTACATTGTTTCGAGTTGTGTTAAGATAATTTTGTGTCAAATGTACAAGATTATGGCATTATAAATAAACAGAGCGTTTCACATTGTCAGGTCCAAATTTAAGCTGATTTTACAGTTTTTTAACGCACCATTATTACTGCCACGCAGATTAGGATACTACATCCTACTTACGAGTAGTTAATAAGCGTACTTAAAACTATATTTATTATTGACTAGAGTGGCATATAAGCCAGTAAGGAAGATTAAGACTAAATCTAAGGTCTTAATTTGTCTATTACTAATAAGTTAATGGGTTATTTAAAGACTGACACGTCTAAAAAAATACCAACACTTGAAATATAGTTCAGTAGTTAAATAAGCTATAGATAAATGAACATATACATATATTATTTAACCGTACTAAATCGAATTTTGGACGATTGAGGTATAATGTAATACATACGTATATATATCTACCTCTTTGGACACTCAGCTACAAAAGAATAGAGCAATGGTATGTAATGGCTTTATGTATAAGTGCGTCAACAGAAACCCGAATGAAGGCATACAAAATATGTGGAAGAATAAGAACTTAAGAACAAAATAAATAATATTCTTACTGTACTGAAAATTGTACATTCAATGTTAATTTCTATATAAAAATTAAACATTTTCAACACTTGGGTATATCAAATTGAGCATCGAAATGTATAGTTCAATACTTACTTTCCGACAATGAGAAGCGCGCGCTTTCGCGATAGCTTTGCAAATAAGAAAAATAATCTGGAATGTATGACTCTTGGTCGCTCTTGTACATCTTTGCTAAGATTATGATCCGGTTTTCTACTATCAATAATGAATCTATGACCTAAAATTAAATTTCGAATACAGGAAACTTAATCGTAAACATTTTTATTCAAAAGAAGTCAGAATAAATGAACACATTCAATTCACATTTTCTAACTTTGTGTTTGTGCTAAGCATATCATACACAAATATTACTTTGGGGGTCTTAATCGCGCATATATTTTGAGGTTAAATGCCTTTATTTACCGCCATTTCGACCGTATTGCATTGGCCGTAGTCTCGGGTTGACATCTATAATATTTGTGCATAATGTGTAAGTACAAATCGCGAAACTTTAACAGTCTTTGTGGCTAAGCGTGTCAAATGCTTAAAAAATATAAGTCAGAATAAGTTTTGAGCCCCTTATCCTTTTTTATTTGTGTGTACCTATATATTAGTGAGTAAAAGAAATCGGATATGAAAACAGGTGTGTATTAGCGAATCGACTGGTCCAAATGTAGGTACTACTCTGTCAAGAAATTACCGGGAAAAGATGAATAATACGCAAATATTTTGTTATTTATCCTAATTTATTTATCACCTTCAAAGTACGCTCCTTCAGAAACGATAGACTTACGCCAACAAATAATCTAATCGTCAAAACATTTTTTAAACGCTGTTTCCAGAATTGAGTTCAGTTCTCGCCGCGAATTCTCCTTTATGTCTTCTTCCGATTGAAAACGGGTGCCACGAAGTGGTAATTTGAGTTTAGGAAAAAGAAAAATGTCGGCTGGAGCCATATCTGGTGAATATGGTGGTTGCTCGATGGTATTTGTTGAGTGTTTGGACAAAAGTTCATTCACAATGATGGCCTTGTGTGAAGGTGCATTATCGTGGTGCAAAATCAAAGAATTTTCTTTCCACAAATCTGGCCTTTTTCGTCAAATTTGCTCTCTTAAACGCCGCATAACGATCAAATAATATTATTTATATACCGTTTGACCTTCTGGCAAGAATTCCGAGTGCACAACACCGCGATAGTCAAAGAAAACAGTCAACATGATTTTGACTTTTAATCGACTTTGGCGTGGTTTTTTCGGTTTCGGTTCAGTTGGAAGTCGCCACTCCGAAGCTTGTTGACTAGTTTGCATGTCAAACTCGTAAACCCACATCTCGTCACCAGTAACAATGCGTTTCATGAATGTTGGGTCGGAATTGACTCGTTCTAGCATGTCCTCAGCGACTCTCATGCGATTGAGTTTTTGGAGAAAATTCAGGTCTTTTGGGACTAGCCGAGCGGAAAAGGTTTTATACCAAAGTGATTATTTAAAATGGTATGGATCGATCAGAAAGTTCGGCGGCTATCTCTCTCAAAGTTGAATGAGGATTTTCAGTCACTATTTCCTTCACTTTTGCAATGTTAATTTCAGTTGCAGACGTTGATGGCCTACCAGAGCGAGGCAAATCTTCCATCACATCTCGACCGCTTTTAAACGCTTTGTACCACTCATAAGTACGTGTATTTGATAAAGTCGATTCACCGTAAGCTTTCTGTAACATTTTCAGTGAATCCGAACACGAAATTCCATTGGCGATGCAAAATTGAAGACAAACTATTTGTTCGATGTTTTTGTCCATTATGAAATTCGCAATACTCACTAGATATGATATAACTAAAAACAGCACTGTATTTAATATAAATAACAGATGCAACTCAAACTCCGCGCCAAAATGGATAACAGTTGTGCCAATCTAACAACAACAAAAAAAAACAAAAATTTGAACTTGGAACCATAAACAAATTATCCATTCCCAATACTTTCTTGACTGAACGTATATCAAACTATTTAAGAAACAATATGCTACACCATATATGAATATTCTCTGATATCTGATTCAGGAACTTTATGTAGAAAGAGAAAGATTTTGATTCGGTAATAATATTCTACAAAACATTTATCTATATAAGGGACCACAGTTTAGTCGTTATATATTTTTTATCTTTGACGCTTTGTTGTCTGTTATTCACTAAATATCTTTACAAATTCTTTACTAAATGTAAGTATTCATAATACCTTAATTTTTCAGATGCTTTCCGCGATCTGGCTGATGGTCTGTGAGGACTGAGGGACCGCAATTTAAGGGCTGCCCATCCATAAGCCTTTGAACGTCCACTGCTGGACATAGGCCTCCCCAAGAGAACGCCACAACGAGCGGTCCTGTGCCGACCGCATCCAACGGCTCCCCGCAGCTTTGACCAGATCGTCGGTCCATCTGGTGGGGGGCCGTCCTACGCTGCGCCGTCCGATACGTGGTCGCCACGCCACTCGAGAACCTTTCGTCCCCAACGGTTATCGGTTCGTCGAGCGATGTGGCCTGCCCATTGCCACTTCAGCATGGCAACCCGGCGGGCTATGTCGGTCAAGCTCGTTCTCCTACGGATCTCAGTATTACGGATTCGATCACGTATGGAAATACCAAGCATAACCCGCTGCATGGCCCGCTGAGCGACTTTGAGCCTTGATATGAGGCCAACATTCAGAGACCACGTCTCTGTTAAGGGCTGTAGTCTATCTATACTATTATAAAGCTGTAACAGAGCTGTATCTGTACATTTAATAAATTTGAAAAAAAAAACTTTATTAGGCTATATAGGTGTGTCTCAACACAACAATTTTTTGTTGTTTGTCTGTTTATCTGTTTCCCTGTTTGTATGTTCGCGCATCACGCAAAAACTATTGAACGGAGTTTGATACTTTTTTTTATTTGGTAGCTCTTGATTAGACTTAAAAACTAGTAAACATTTTATTCCGCTACTATATCGGGAACCTGAGATATATCCTAAAAACTAGCTGTTGGCGTCGGTGAAGCCGCGGGTAAAGGCTAGTATTTAATATATTTGTTTACAAATTCCCATATTTGTTCTACAATTGTTTCAAGTCTACTACTAAATCATACAATTTTTATTTTGCGAAATAACCGTGTGGTCCCTCAGTTCACACGCACATAGAATTTCAGCGAGCTGTTTAATCATTTCGTGTTTCTCTATCTGTAGAAAACTTTAGCCGACCCTATGCATATACTTAGCTCTTAACGGTATCTCTGGTATTAACGAATCTATGCACAGCAGTTACCACCTACTGAGGTGGGCTACCGGCTAATAAGCTATTATAGGTAATTAAAAAATTGATAAAAATCTTATAAGGTACATACCTAATTTTAAATAGGTAAATCAACCATAATATATGACTCACATCTTAATATGCCTCCTGTAGCTCTGTTAACGATTGCTCTTTGTGTGTATACCCATAGCATGTAACATGTGAAAGGTTATGTATAATATAGATACTTCTAAATTAATAATTAGGTACCCCACCTGATATAATCATGAGTTTGCAATCTGTTGTAGTTAAGATTTTAAAGCTGCTGTTTTTTGTGTATTTAGTAAGCCAACATAATATTGCATATATTACCTAATACAATAGTAGGTTTAAGATGAATAAAATTTAATAACTGTAACTGCCTATAGCTGTTATCTATACTATTATAAAGCTGTAACAGAGCTATGTCTGTACATTTAAGACATTTGAGAAAAAAATACTGATTTAGGTTATATAGGCGTGTCTAAACACCAAACGATTTTTTTTAGATTTTTTTGTCTGTTTATCTGTTGTATCGGGAACCTGAGATATAGCTCAAAAACTTATATCTCAGGTTCCCGATACAGTAGCAGGATAAAATGTATACCAGTTTTTAAGTCTAATCGAGAGCTATCAAATAAAAAAAGTTGCATCAAAATCCGTTAAGTAGTTTTTGCGTGATGCGTGGACAAACAAACTGATAAACAGACAAATAGACAAAAAATCTAAAAAAAATCGTTTTGTATTTAGACACGCCTATATAGCCTATTACAGTATATTTTTTTTGTAAAATATCTTAAATGTACAGACACAGCTCTGTTACAGCTTTATAATAGTAATAGATAGAAGTGTCAATTGACAGTATTTTATCAACTAGGTATACAATTATAAATTCTGGCTTGAATAAATTTAATATAGGTAGACATTAAGACTATTCTGGTGTACTTTGGTTGGTACCTACTTTGTTTTGAGTGGTAAGCAAGATACATCGAAGATTAATTCCAAAAGTACATAACCCGCTATTTACTACCTAGCTTCTTTTACCTTACTCTCATTTCACTACATTCAATATATTTCATCCACTCAATTATAATGATTTTGGAAATAGTTAGCATTTGATTTTTTTTAACCATCTAAGAATAACAAAATATTAATTTACGTAGTAGGACAAATCTGTATTAACAAAGGATTTGATTTATAGATCATTAGATCGTTAATGAAACGGAAGGGAAATCATGTAGACCCGGTAGATTCCTTAGAAGTAGTTTTATTTTATAGGTAGGATGTCAAAAAAGCAACACAAACGATTACGAATTCTAGAGCAAGTAATCACATCGAAATGGAAAGTGACTCACACGCAACTCACGCACGCGTATCGTAAACCAGTTGTGTGGATGAGCCTGCGACGGTTTGCCGGCTACCGATACTGTTCATTAAATATTCATATTAATTTCATTAACACGGAATCACACACTTATCTTACCAGTCAGTAAACACGTACAGATATATTAATGGTTTGAATATATGTTTTTAGTAGATGAAGCAGAAAAGAATGGAAGGATGACAGCTTTAAGAAGCATGTGCGTTGTAACTTTAAAAGATAGAGTAAAAAGTAGTGAGGGATCGATGTAGTGTTAAAGAAGATATACTGACAAAAATTTGAGAATGTTCAGATAGTTTGGGCATGTAGAGATGATTGACGATGGAAGGATGACAATAATGACATATATGGCAAGTGTGAATAGCGCATTTGGGAGGGGAAGAGACGTCCTCGAAAAGGCCAGGTCACGATAACTACTCAATCGAAAGTGAATGAGGCCAAAGGGGTGAGCAAGCAAGTGGACATCTATTATCTTTACTTACTCTTCTGAGAACCAAGTTTGAATCTATGTATGTATGTTGAATATATTATTATATTACTATATGGAAATAAATAGAAACAGGTAATATAAATTTATAACACCCTACAATTTTTATAGACAGCCAAAATCTAATAAAAGTAAAACATTACTTCGTTAATGACTTTCCACCACATTGAGCACGAAGAATCTTAAAAAATCTATTATAATTATCATAATTAAAAAACAGTTATCATAGCAGTAACAATTTAAATTGGCCATAACAATTTAGATAATCTACGTACGTTATGAAGGTTGTTTTGCCAAGGAAACCATACATGTGTTACCCTATGAAAAACTCTGCTTTGGGTAGGCTTTTTATCTACCCTGAATTCCAAAAAAAAGCACGATTTTGTGTTCAAAAGATTTGATAAATATAGATTGCTAAGCATATCAATGACCTATGATCCACGTTAACAAAATCACAAAAGGCAGTCTTCGTGTTTGTAAATTCGGATTGATGATAGTAAATAAAAAAAACCTTGCTTTTAATAAAGCCTGCTATGATGCGAATTCGTAAATGCAAAAGTACTGAATAATGAAAGTTTAAGAAATTGTTTGATGAGTCAGCTGATAAAACCGGATCTCGTGACATGTTTTCCGGTGACAGATGTTTCGATATATTGTTTTAGTGTTAAAAAATCGAGTCATAGATGTGTGTCTAGGAGTGCTGGAGTACGTTTCCACGCCAGAACACGTCCTATCACATAAAATTTGTAAATTCACAAGATCATCGTTACAATGTTTATGATCGTAACAATTTGCTAATATATGATAAAATATAGCTTTTTGATCTAGCGAGAACGTCATATAGGTACTTATATTAAATATTTCCAAAAACCAGATATGGTAAAACTGTAAGGCAATCTTCCTTTTTTTTATTGCAAAAATGTACATAACTACACACCCCGTCGTTCGGGGCAACGAACAGGGTAGTGTGGGGCCCTCACCCACTTAATAAACCCACCGTGTGCCTTCTCTCCGCCTGTATCGGTGGGTGGACCATTAGACAATATTCCACCTGACGATGTATAAATAGCGAATATTTAAAAACTAATAATTTTGCATATAACACCGATATTGTATACAAATCTGGTTAGTTTCCAGATGTTTTTTACAAAATATCTCACATAAATAATATTCCAAAGTCCACGGCTTCAAGCGCCACACTCTTCTCGTAAACTCATTTTGAAGAAAAATGAACATAATTTTCTGTAAACAGAATAAAAAACTTTAAAACACATCATTCTTATTGTTCACATAATAGTCCTGTGGGACTAAAGTGTTGTAGCAATCAACATAATGTGGTAAAAGGATTCCATTAGATTTAGTGTAAAATTCTTTCCGTGTTAACAATGAACACAAACAAACTTATCAGTGATTTCAAAGAATTCTTTAAGCTTATGTCAGTTCAAAAAGGTTATGTTGGCTTTGAGATACCACGGACATCATAAGGGTTTAGTTTAAACTAAGTTTTTATACATTTCGCTGTTACGTTATTGTATGGTTATGTATATAATAAATAGTTTTATGTACCTTAGATAATAAGCATGTGAGATAAATGTATGTTACGACGGGCCTCGTGGCGTGGTCGGTAGTGTAACCGACTTCCGTGTCGTGGGTTCGATTCCCACTCGGGACAATTATCTCTGTGATGAACACAGATATTGGTAGTACGTCTGGGTGTTTTCTATCTATTATATGTATGTATTTACAAAAAAAAACTAATATATGTAATATATCCGTAACCTAGTGCCCATAGCACAAGCGTTAAGCTTCGTTTGATACCAGAGGACGTTGTGTGAAAATGTCCGTGAATATTTATTTATTTATTATATATAAATATGATTTACTACATTCTGACCGAAACTTCATCCACGTTGGCTTCAGAATATAACTCTACGACAAATTAATTGTCTCTAAACACTTTTGATCTAAGTATATTTCTTAAAACTTGACATGCTCCGCTACTTTTTAATTTTTTTTTCCCGCTCGTACTAAAAATCTCTTTTTCCTTATTCAAAAATAATTTGTACTTTAATTGTCTCTATATAAAAATAGCTAGCCCATGGGAACCATTAATTTTTGCAGAATGAAAAGTAGCCTATATTTCCTTTTCTGGGCTCCCGGCTACAATGTATACAACATTTCAACAAACAAACTCACTGTCTCATTTATAATAGATATAGTAAGGATCATATCAGCATTAATAAAATTAAAATCTATGCAATGATTTTACCTTTTCGAAGCATTCAAAACAAAAACAAAGTTGTAAATTTGCTCTGTTACCTGTGTGCGTCAAATCTCTAAACTAATTTTTAGACCTGTTATCACCAACCGGTTGAGCTGAGATCATGTAAATCGTATGATAATGCCAGCATATAATGACAGCTGGTCTGATAGTGGAGCTAGAAAAGTGACCGTAGAAGCACTGTAACGATACGACGCAAACTCATCGTGTTTGGGGGTGCTTTATAGTGCCCTATTAGACGACATTCAGGTTTTGATGATGAATCCGGAAGACTGCTAGCAAAAATTCTCAAAGTATAAAATGTTCACTAAAATATAAAAGTTTTTCGAAAAGGTGCCGTCCGGTTTTTATTTATTAGGCATTACGTTCTAAGCAACAATATACAATGGAGGATCGAATTGTATTACAAAATTAGCTCAAGAAAAACGAAACACTTCAAATATTTTTGAATACCTATAAGGATTACAATAAAAAATTAAAGTTACAACTCATACAACTGGAAAATTATTCATTAATTTTACAGACATCCAATCACAGACGTAAGTAGACATATCCATTATAGGGTGTCTGTCTGTCTATCACACAATCACACTGACGTCAGTGACCTCACACCACTAAGATTAACGATTGTGTCTGACATTTTTGATAGTATCCAGCAGATCAGATTGCAGGCTGCAAAATGAAGATAACTAAACTATTAACATACTAATATATTTATATTATTTTACTTGTAATTTTTGTAAAACCCTTCTTATGTTGATGTACTAAGAATACAAGTGTCACCACTGCATTCCATTCCATAGGTGTCGTAAGAACCAAAAAGTAAAATAAGAAGTAGTACATTGATAGGCTAATTTGCTCTCCCATTATTCCGTATGAGATGATCCTGACAGGTTGTAAAGAAAGAAAAAAGGGAATATATTAAATTCATAGAAAACTCGGTCCGACATCATGGGCAATTATCCGTGACACCCAGGAACTAATTTGTATTTACATACGATTTCCGTGCTGGACACCTACTGATGTGTTTTAAAGGCGGATATTTTTATTTAATAATAATTCATTTTTTAAGATATTTTTTTACGATATGATACGATTTTACGTACACAAACTAAACGTACTGCTCCAATGAGACCGATTGGTATCGAAGTAAATTAAAATATACCTACCTATCATCGATGTAGGTATGTATACAATTTTTTAGATTGATGTTGATTTTTTAAAAACCGGCAAAATAAATAATAAATATTCACGGACATTTTTCACACAACGTCCTCTGGTCCCAAACTAATCTTGGCGCTTGTACTATGGGTACCAGATCACGGATATAATACATATATTACTTTTTTTTGTAAATACATACATATAATAGATAGAAAATACCCAGACGCAGTACAAATATCTGAGTTCATCACACAAATAATTGTCCTGAGTGGGACTCGAACCCACGAACTCGTGCACGGAAGTCGGTTACACTACCGACTACGCCACGAGGCCCGTCAAACGCGTAACAAACATACAAAAAAAAACATACTGTCGAAATGAGAACCTCCTCCTTTTTGAAGTCGGGAGAAAATCGTATATTCTTCAAAAATGTTTAAGTAGGTACCTAATTAAATGACAAGAAAAAAAAAAATTATACTTTAGAATTTTTATTTATTCATTGATTATAGTGGTAAGAAACCCCCCATCTGACGTGGTATATGACTAAGTAATACCAGGAGCACTACTAAGCCGCTGCTAGGGTTACTACGGTCTATTTGATTAAAATTTGCCTCAAAATTTGTAGATTTAAAAAGAATTTCATAATACATTTCAATATTAAAAATGTTATTATAGTCTCTTCCTTGATACATTGTCTTTCCTTTATCTATATATTTATATGGAATACGACATAAACATAATCGTAAATAGCGTTTTATACAATCATAGATAGTTAAAACAAAGCAAGATAATTTTTGTTTTGGTAATCTAAACAAGAATGTGAACAAGAAGTTAGAAGATGTAATTTAATGTTTTTTGTTTTTGCACGCATGTTTGAAATCAAGGGAGAATAAGATTCAGAAAATTTTGATTTTAGGACCTAATTTCGTGAAGGCCCCTGGAGTTCCGTGAGAAGTGGGAAGCCTAGCCGCTACCGCTACACTTGATAGGAATGTATATGGATGGACTATCTTCTTTTAATAACGGAAAGATAGAGATGCTTCCCGTAATTTTAAATTAAAGAAGACCGTGATATCTAACCGTTCGAGTCAACAACAAGTGGTTCTCAATTAGCACCAATCGCTACGACTAGTGTAAGCATTAATTATAATCACTCAGTCCCTTTTTATTTTTTGTTTAGGCGGGTAAAATCTATCTAACCGCACACCCCGTAGTTCGGGGCAACGAACAGGGCAGTGTGGGGCCTCTACCCACTAAATACACCCGCCGTGTGCCGTCTTTCCGCCCTCATTGGCGGGCCACCGGAACCATATTACATTCCTTCAGTGGTAATCACTCAGTCCCTAAGGGTTGTAGCGCGATGTTATAATGTAGCCTTCCTCAAGAATTGTACTTGTAATAAAATGCAATAAGAAATTTCTAATCCGACTTGTATTTTCAGAGACTGGGACGTTTATACAAAAAAACAAGCTATCGCTTCAGTTTTATTATATTATTATTTATTGCAATAATTGTATGCTTAATTATCTTGGGTGTGTAATACACCTCTGCCTACCCCTTCGGGGAATACAGGCGTGATGCTATGTTAATTATCGAGCCCTAAACTAAAATTTGGGCTTTACGAAACTATAGCTGCTCGTAAATAATTTGTTAAATTAACTTAGGACACATAGATACATCCTGAATTCTCCAATAAATGCTAATCTAACATATCAATATAATTTGTTGAATGTTTTAAAACTTGTGAAGATTTAATGAAGTTTCTCCTTATTTATTAGTGGCTATAAATATCTAATGATGTAAAAAGAAGCATTAAGTTAGAGACGTACGCTTACTCTTCATTCAATTTTATTAATTAACATTCTACTACAAAATAAATGCAATCAAGGACTAGAAGATTGTCACGAGATAACGTGTAAAATAACTAATGAAGAAACCATTGAAGTTGTTATCGTTAAAAAAATCGATACCAAGGAAATTATGAAACCGATTTATAATAGTTAACGCATATCTCTCACTATACTTTCTTACACACCTATTTTAAAGTACAACGGACATACGGAATTTTATCAATCACACCCAAGATTTGGATAGGATTCGTTAAAAACTAAAATACCTTAGTTTTGTCACCAAATATATTAGTTTTGTCACCAAATATATTAGTTTTGTCTTTGGTAAAGCCGCACAAATGCTCAGCGTAAACTTTATAGTAAAAGCTCTGATATCACTCACCGGCGCGGCAGCCATTTCTCCTCTTATCTATGAGCAAGATCCCAATCACTATGTCTATTTGATCATCACATAACTTTCACCAAGCGACGGCCCGGAATATCACCATATCCTATAATCCTTAATTTTCATATCACAAAGAGTCACTGAGGTCGATAGCACAAACGTTCTAGTAGTATTATCATAACGTGCGGTCGTCACCGTCGATGTAGATGAATGAAGCCTCGGGTAAAGCACGAAGAAGTCAACAGTTCCCACGTGAGAGAAATGCGCGTGGCGAACAATGGTGGATGGCTGCGCGTGAGTCGAAAGGTGGGCAAAAAGCGAATGAGCGCAGCCGAGGCGGACACAACACGCCACCACCGCGACGGGCCTCGGCGGGAGCTCTGTACCTGACCCATTTCAATCATTTTAGGAATTTATACCCTTATAATCGTTCGACATCAGCAAAAAATATACCTTTGCTTTCAGCGGTAATAGACGATATTTAATATGAGTATGTATGATGGTTTTCTCAAACATATTAGGCAAAATTAAATGTATATTTACCATAAACATTGATTTTGTACCTAAAAATGCTATTATAAAACAAAATTCATTAAAGATATTGGAAAATAAAAGAAATTGCACTTAATGATTTGGTCCACCGAGTGTGTCAGACAAATCTGTGTTTATTGTGATTATTGTACAATTTAATTGTAAATTTAAATTGTGCTTATTATCATATTATACAATTTAATTGTACCTAATTATTAAAGTGAAACTGCTTTTAAGGCATCTTTTACTTGATTTTTTACTATCCCGACGTTTGGAATGCATTCAACATTCATATAATAATAACGTTAACATAAATATTCTCGTAAATATCAGTATTTATTATTAAAGTGTGATTACTATTCATTAAAAACTGTATAAATTAATTTAAAGATCTCATCCTTTATTAGCCGTTTCGACATAACATTGTATCAATAACTCTCAGAAAAGGTACCTATAGCTCTACATTAGTCTTTTAGCTTCTAAGTACCTAAGGTTGCTCTCAAAAGTAAAGGTTACAATAAGATTTTAAGTTACACTACTTACTAGCAAGACAGACAGATTCTAAGACCAATTGTAATGCCTCTACAAATTTAACAATGTTTAATGATGAACTAATTCACGCGAGTAAAGCTATCGCTCATATCTACCAAATGTGGGTATAACAACTATATGAAAAAACACATTATGTGCAAATTTCAAGTGTATTAAACTTTATTTATAGCACATTGTGTTACCGCAATTTGCGGAAGACACTAACATAGAATGCATGCGCATACCACTGTTTGTAATGACGAATTTGTATTGTTTTTTGTGAGTAAGTAAGTATATATTTTGTGTGAGATACTCTAAATATTAGTATAAGGTAACAATACAAAATATTGTTTAAAACCTAAAAAACACGCTTTAATAGGTAGTTGCATAAAAAGTAGAAAATAATATTATAATTAATAATGATTGTAAAAAGGAGCGCTGGACATCAAACGTCACAAAGTTCATTGATGTAGTAAAAACTAGTAGTAAAGCCTTTTTTATTTTTTTTTGTTAAGGCGGGAAAACATGTTCCTAACCGCACACCCCGTCGTTCGGGGCAACAAACAGGGTAGTGTGGGGCATGCACCCACTAAAGAAACCCGCCGTGTGCCGTCTCTCCGCCTTTATTAGCGGGCCACTGGAACTATGTTACATTCCTTCGATGGTCCACCTAGTGGTAAAGCGTTGCATATCCCAGCATGAATGGGGGCCAGCTCGATCGGAGAAGTACCACCCTCCCACAGAAGATCAGTCTGAAACAACGTATAGGTACCCGTTTTTTTCCCCCATTGTGTGCTGTCTCTCCGCCTGTGTTGGCGGGCCACTGGTACTATGTTGCATTATTTCAGTGGTAACGGTAGGTACCTGCCCCTACCGTTGTGTTTCATATAATTAGTGAAAGCGCCGAGGTCCAAACTCTCCCTATCCTCTCCTTATTATCCTTCTTATACGCTCCTTATTATCCCTACACTCCACCTCCTATCCCTTTTTTATTTTATCATTTTGTCTACGTAAGTAATATGAGTTTGTATTTCCATGCTAAATTACAGCTCTCTAGTACTAAGTCAATGAGCTCAGCTAAACGTTAAGTGTGAATGTGTTATCGAAATTAGCAGTCAGGAGCAATTGTCACGATGGCTGAATTGGAAAAGCATCTGGACGGTATCCAGGAGATGCAGGTTCAAATCCTATTCGTGACTGTTATTTTCGATTTCACATTTTTCACTTTGTGTTTAATGTATAGTGCTAAGCATGTCAAATGCTAAAAATATATATAAATATGTTACATTACTTCAGTGGTACTTTATAAGGCCTACACTTCTGAAATTACCAAATTATATATTTATTCGATTACTAATTAGTTCAATTTTATTTACTCTTAGTTGAATGAATACCATGAGACCTGATGTTTTCTAAAGCACTGTGAAGTCAGACAAGCTGCATTGGAACTGTGTCCTACAACAGCCCTCACGCTATGAAGGTGCCGAAAGGAAGGTCATATACATTGCAGGTCTGTAATGGAATATGCATAAAATACCTTAAATTAAAAAACTACTGAGCATATAGAGCTACATATTACTTGCACATACGCGTGAACGTTGCGACGTTAATGTCCATTTATTGATACATTGGGATAGAAGTAGGAAAATATTAAAGATGACGTACATTAGTTTTGTAATTGCATGTTTAATATAATTATTAGTTTTCTCTTTCTGTTCCGCAAAAATTTACTTGCATGCTAACTATTACTTCCTTACATTAGAAAATTGAAATTGCCTACGGTTTTCCGTGTTAAAACTATGAATTAAGATATCTACTTCGTAGTAGAACTGGTCAAAGTGTTATATGTTATATGTTCAACACCGTGTATAGCAACAAATTATTACAACATTTCCTTTCGCACCGTAATGTAGGAAAAATGAAATGCGTTATTTATCCAATATTTTATGATATGGATTGTCTAAAACACGTGCACTGACTTATCACTCGTTAAATCTTGTTTCAAGAATAAATAAAAATTATTTTTAATTCAATAAAAGCTATAATCATATACAAACAGTGAACGAAAAAACATACAAACTTTCAACTCTTAAAATCTGGAAATTCTAAAAGCCTAAGACCAACCAATCAACCTCCTTTTTTAATGAACTTTGATGAAAATTCGAATTTATTATTCGAAAATGCAATATTATATTGTACTCATAAAGAGTAGGTACAATTCGGATTTTAATCAAAGTTCAATCACCCGTTTCGCGTTCTTAAACTTAACATTTCCAAAAACCCCTTCAGGTGTCGTTAGGTTATGAGCTTTCTATATTTTGTGGTTTTGACATCATTATTTTTCATAAAATATAGTAAACTATATGGGAAAAGTTGTAAAGTTCTAACCGGGCGTCAGAACTTTCAAACTCCACACTCTACTGCTCTTCAGCACTCACAATGAAATCGTCTCTCTTCATAAAGGATTTAACTGTTAAATTACTAGCTTATTTATAAATCCTACTATATCCATACTATCTTTTGCTAATATTATAAACTAGTACTCGGCCCGGCTTCGCATGGGTGCAATGTACTAATAACGTGCATGTAGTATAGGAAATGATGTATCTAGGATAACTAGTTTTACATCGAAATAATAACTATAGAGTGATGTATTTATATTTTAAAGTCCACGCGGGCGCAGTAACGAACAGAATCTAGGCTTATTGTCTGATTGTTTGCACATCACGCAAAAACTACTGCATGGATTTTAATGCAACTTTTTTTGTTTGATAGCTCTTGATTAGTCTTAAAAAGTTTTTATTCCGCTACTGTATTGGGAATCTGTACAGTAATATTATAAATGCTAAAATTTGTATCTTTGTTACTCAATCCGTTCAGTAGTTTGTGCGTGATGTGCAAACAATCAGACAATAAGGCCGTAGCTGTTGAGAAAATATCACGCATAAACGGCTGAACAGATTTGGATGGGAATTGGTTCACGGATAGCTTATTACCTGAAATTACACATAGGACTACTTTCTATCCCGTCAAAATGTTAGGTTCCTGTGGTATTAAATAACTAACTACAGGACGGACCCACCTAAAAATTGGTGGAGATGTGTCTAGTTTTTGTCTCTGACGGAACCGTTTCTTTAACAGATTTTTTAATTAATAATTTCCATCTGTGTGAAGCTAGGGCGGGTCGCGAGTCCTAACTATTATAAAGCTGTAACAGAGCTTTGTCTGTACATTTATGTTATTTGAGAAAAAATACTGTATTAGACATCGTACATCACGCACAAACTACTGAAAGGATTTTTGTTTGAGAGCTCTTGATTAAACTTATAAACAGGTATACATTTTATTCCGCTACTCTATCGGGAACCCGAGATATAACCTAAAAACTAGCTTTTGGCTGCGACGGAACCGCGTGCAAAGGCTAGTCTCCAATAAAAATAAATGGTAAAATGTACTCGTAACTGACTTGAGCACGTCGAACTATGAATTATATCGTGAAAGAATAAGATACAGTTTAAAAGGAATGTTTGCTTCATGTAATGGATGGCGCTTTATAATTTACTGTTTTAGGACAGAACTCAAAAGCTTTTAAACTGTGGAATGTTAAAGGTTATGTTATGACCCTTAAGTAAAAAAAATCAAGCTACACTCGCGTATTTAGTGACGTATTGAGGGAAACTTTAATTGAGTTTATAGGCCCTTAGCCTAGGTATATCCCAGGTTCCCAGTATAGTACCACTGAAGGAATGTAATATGGTTCCGGTGGCCCGCCAAAAAATGGCGGAGTTACGGCACACGGTGGGTTTCTTTAGTGGGTGAGGGCCCCACACTACCCTGTTCGTTGCACCGAGCGACGGGGTGTGCGGTTAGGAACATTTTTTCCCGCCTAAACAAAAAAAATAAAAAAAGGTTCCTAACATAGTAGCGGGTTAAAATGTATAAGTACCAGTTTTTTAAGTCTAATCAAGACCTATCAAATAAAAGTTCATCAAAATCCATTCAGTAGTGTTTGCGTGATGCGCGAACAAACAAATAGATAAACAGCAATGATATTGTATATAAAAAAGAGGCAGATATGTTACAAGCGCGCGTTTTGTGAAGACTCGAAAACGTCCTAATTAGGACGTTTTGTCTTTAGTCCGCGTCAAGCAGGCGACGAGTAAACTCATGAGCTGTCATGTGCATTGAGTAACAAAAATAACAAATATGGCATCATGTGTGTTTAAAAAGTGTACAAAATACGATATCAAAGTTAATAAAACACAAGGGATCACGTATCACATGTAAGTATATAGAAAATTATATAACAATTGGCATATTTCAATAAAAATCACAAAATACCTCTAGTTCAGTTTTTCATTTATGAATTTTATAATAATTTGTTTATATAACAGATTACTATTTAAAAATAAAATAATAGCAATCATGCTGGTGGTAAATGTTTATTATAGACGAAAGCCACCATGCAGCGAATAAAATTATATATTAATACGGTTTTTTTAGTATTCTAAACGTCGGAACAGTACAATATCCAAAGTAGTTTTATTTAGGTAATTTAAGATAATTATGTAATTAATTGCTCATTTCTTGACGAGTGATCCTGAGGATGCCTCGTGTAAAGGCAAAACACGTGTCGAATTTTTGTTCGGATTTTTGCGGAATATTGCAACGTTGTGGTTCTGAGAGTCCAGCCATGTCGCATGGTTGTATGGCATTGGTGAGATTTTTTGTCATTATCGTGCATGCTACTCTGCTATTATCACATTCTTCTCTATCTGTGAGAGTGCGGGTTGGCAATCTTAGGTTATTGTGTGTGTCCAAAGATAATCGGGATTGACACTCAGTGTCTGAGTGGCTCTCCTCCTAAACTATTTATTCTATAATAATGTTCTTACATTATATATTAAATTTAAATATTAATATAAATAGTTCCAATATTTGTAACAAATGAAACTTGTTTTAATACTTAATATACTGAAAAAAGCAGGATTCATACAATATCTATAACTATTTCATCGTATTCCTTTTTTACCTACCTCCGAAATAGGCAGCTCTGTTGGCTGGTCTCAAAAAATCATAATCTATGCTTCTAAGACGACAATTGAACTAATACAATTGACCAATTGACAATTGAAAAGACAGAGCTATCTCTTTCACTTACTCGTATATGGTTAGGTTATCCTATCTTTTCTTAGATAAAAAACCTATTTATCTAAGTATCTTTTGTACTGTTCATTAGTGCAACTTGTCAATAGTGTGCGCGATAATAGTGCGCGTAAGTTATAGTAATGCGGGAACATATTTTAAACGTCATTTTCTATGAACGTAACATAACTTGTGTAAAATATCATTGATAAACAGACAAAAAAACTAAAAAAAAATTGTTTTGTGTTCAGACACGCCTATATAACCTAATACAGTATTTCTTTCTCAAATATCTTAAATGTACAAACACAGCTCTGTTACAGTTTTATAATAGTTAGGATTCTTAGGATACATATATTATGTATGATAAAAAAAATCAGACATATTATATGGCAAATCTCTAAGTTAACCATAGCTTTACGTCGAAGCACAGACTAAGTTGAGTTTATATCGAAGTTATATTAAGTACTTACCTATGGTACTTACCTATTACGTGGAAAATACTTTTTTGTATACAGACTCCACTACTATTTAGACCCATTACGCTCCCAATATTGGGCAATAGTCTTCTCTTAGAATGAGAGGGATTCCGGCCAGGTCTACTATTCTGTGTTCAAGAGCTGTTAAGAAAATCTCTCAGGCATGCAGGTTTCCTCACGATGTTTTCCTTCACCGAGCAGTGATAAATTGTTACATTCAACACAAATAATTTCGAAAAATCTCGAGGTGTGCTGTGCGAGGGCTTTGAACTAGGGATAGAACGTGATACCACTGTCCTTGCAGGCCTTGGTTTTGCACCAGGCTATCACTGCTTTTCTAACGTTATCACTATGAGAGGAGACCCGTGCTCAAGAGAGTGGGACAGAAAAGAATTGAAAAAATAATACAAAATAAAGTAAACGCGTAGGTATAACATTGAACATGCTGTAACTTCAGTGCGCCTTACAACATTGCTCTGAACATACATGACCAGCCTCAAATCAGTTACGAAATTATTATTAGTATTCAAAGATCAACTGTTATATAGTGAAATTGTAAAATTTCGAAGAATGAATACGCGTATCATTTACCAAACAGTTGACTTTCGCAAGTAACGGAGCAGATGGTGCATGTCTTGAATATGAGTTAACTTTTACTTGTATTTGAACAATCAACAATTCACAAATGTTCTTCTAAATTCTTTAAGGTGTAATGCAATTTATTTCATGTATGCAATTTATTTCATTGGTGAACAGTATTGCACAACGGAATTTACTTGCCCTGGAAACAGACTATGGCATGGCTTTCAAATGTATTTTATTCATCATGTGTTAGTCACACAACATATTTTTATTAGTAAAAAGTAAAATTTTGCTCTATCAACCTACGCATGCCTTAATATAGTTCAAATTTACAGTATACCCAGACTGTTACTGTCGGTATAATGACATACAGAATTAGTTTTAGAACTAAATTACGACTACGACCAACACAATAACATACTTATAATATTAATTAAAACGAACAAAAACATTGTAAGAAATATACAATATTTCCGAGGAACCTATATTTTTTACATGTTTGTCATGTTGTCATTCATAATGTGGTTTTTGGGAAGTCTGGCAACCCGCAATGGGCCAGCGTGATGGACATCGTCCAAAATCGCTCTTACTTTGCGCAACAGTGGGACTATAATGGCCTGAGAATACAATGTTTCCTTAAATGTTACTCAATTATTTTTGTGAGTTATTACGAACTATGCATCCTCTCAATAGAATATCTGCTTAATGTTTTTCTATTTATATAAAGATACATTAAACACAAAGTGAAAAATGTGAAATCGAATAATAATGACGCAAACCCTATAAATATTTAGATATTTTTATATATATTTTTAGCATTTGACATGCTTGGCAAAGCATCTGGACGGTATCCAAGAGGTGCAGGTTCAAATCCTGCTCGTGACTATTATTTTCGATTTCACATTTTTCACTTCGTGTTTAATGTATAGTGCTAAGCATGTCAAATGCTAAAAATATATATAAAAATATCTAAATATATAAAGATAAATAAATTTCTCCGCAATGAACTCCTAAACTAATAACCCAATTTTAATTAAATGTAGATTATGGTCCAACTTGAGAGATAGGATAGTTTTTATCCCGATTAATTTCTATAGCTATTACAAGATTGACGAACAAATTATATCTGTCTCAGCAACGCGTGGTCATGTCTGCTAGTATTTTTTATATTTTTAATCTCCCAATCTCTGAAAATCAAATATTAAAGGCACTCTTACTATCTGATATGACATGAATCACACAAACCTTGGAACATTTGGCCAATGTATTTACATATCGTGGAAGAGGATTATGGCCAACAGTGGTGATAAAAGTGGGCAGTGAAGAAAGAAGTAGATATAATATTTATGTGTGTGAAACATG
The DNA here is from genome assembly GCA_948253155.1 of Leucoma salicis. Lineage (NCBI taxonomy): Eukaryota > Metazoa > Arthropoda > Insecta > Lepidoptera > Erebidae > Leucoma > Leucoma salicis. The sequence continues at coordinate 10,020,938 of OX411807.1, read as the reverse complement.
ACGTTTATCTGTATTTCCTGTTATTGCACGTTCTTAATGATATTGCACTATAAACAATTACGTGAACAGCAGCTGATGTTCGCTATTTTTGTCTCGTATATTAGGTTTTTCTACGTCCCAGTCCCTTTCTTCTCACCGACAAGGATATAGTGGCAGCATTTTACAATCATATTCTACATGACAGAGAAAAAGTGATAGCATAAGTTTGTTCTTATCACATCATTTCATCTTGTACCTACATAAATAACCGGTAGTTACTTAAACGTGCGTTGCCAACTACAGGTCAATGGGGGGAGGTGGAAGAATGATACAGAAGGGTTTAGCAGATGAATAGGAAAAATGAGAAGGTGGATATGTTTGTTAAAATTATAATTAACAGATAATAAAATACAAATTTTTGAATTTTTTTGATTAACATTCCAACAATTTTTTTTAAATATTGATAAAAATATACCTAACCACACACCCTGTCGTTCGCGGCAAGGAACGGGGCAGTGTGGGCCCTCATCCACTAAATAAACCCACCGTGTGCCGTCTCTCCGCCTGTATTGACGGACCACCGCTTACATTACTTCAGTGGTTCGTTTTAACAATACTTCTTATAACAGAAGAAATAAATCACAGAAAAACTAAACAGCCCCTTAGTATTAAGGTTATGTACTACAAAACAGATACAAGATGCAACATTATACCGATTACGTAAACCGTTTGATGCAATATGGGAGTGCGTGATATCGTTAGCATGCAGGAAGGATGATAACACAAGAAATATTGGTTGAGTAAGATAGCACAGACAAGAAATCAATAAATAAACTATTAAAAGAGTGAATCTCAAATGAAATGATGTTATTTCACGTAGCAACATATTTTAACCCATAATAGTACGAATAAGGTTTTTATGTAAAAAAAATTAGGAATAACTATAATATATAATAAATAAATATTCACGGACATTTCACACATCGCCCTCTGGTCCCAAATTAAGCTTAACGCTTATGCTATGGGTACCAGATTACGGATATAATACATTATTACTTTTTTTTTATATATAATAGATAGAAAACACAGACGCAGTACAAATATCTGTGTTCATCACACAAATAATTGTCCTAAGTGGGAGTCGAACCCACGACCTCGTGCACGGAAGAGGGAAATTATGTAAGTTTTCGAAAACCTAAAGTATTTAATAAAATACCTAGTGAAATTAAAAAAAAATGCCTCTAATTAGTTTTAAAAAATCTTTACATAATCTGTTAATAAATAAATGTTATTACTCACTGCATGAATATTTTAGTGATAAATTATTACGATACTTTTTTTTAAATTATTATTATTATTTAATATTTATTGACATTGGTGTTATGTTCATTTAATTGTATATCATGTTTAATTTAATTAATTAATTCTATTATCTTGAATTAAATTAAATTTAATATTATATTTGTATGTCCTAGTGACAAGGCATAGTGAACTCTACACATTATTTAAGATCTATATTTTACCTATGTTGTACAAATAAATAAATTCTGATTCTGATTCTGAAAATAAAACTTCTTCAATAGGATATTGGACGAGTACGTAAAATTTTAATTATGTCGTACAACACAGGGGGCGGCCTTTTATTTTTGTGATTTTACGAACAAGATACAAATTTAAACAAACTTGAAGCAAAAAGTTTACTAAAATATTATTTTAACGCCATCTGGTAGAGACTTCACAAAATATCAAGCCCCAAAAACCCACAAGATAGCGTTATAAAAATACTTTTGTTTTTTTTTCGTAAAAATACAACGTTTTTGCAGTATCGGTCAGTTAGGTAGATCAATTAAATAAGTATTAGTATTATTGTCTAGATACAAAATTAGATCCAAGTCGTTAGAGCCGTTTCCGAGATAAACTGGGTGATCATAGTCCGGAGCGTGCTCGTCGCGATCCCTGCCAGCCTGTAATCCACAGGCTGCAATCCGGCTCGAATGTGTACCGCAGTGCGGGTTAGGGCGTGCCCCAGAGGCGACGCGTACCGACCCGCCCCCGTCGGTACGAACAACGGCAAATGCGGCGATGGGGGCCGCCACCCATCACGCCTTGCCCAGTTTGGCGAGTCGAGGGGAGCAGAGTGTCGAGTAGGCACGTGGAATGTAAGAGGTGGTGTGGAAGGTAAGTTACACGAGCTGGTAACCGTCATGTCGGACAGACGGCTTGATGTGCTCTGTGTAACAGAGACCAAGCGAAAGGGTAGTGACGCCTGTGATCTTCCTGGTGGCGGGTTAGCTCTGTGGTCTGGTGTACAGCAGAGCGATCAGGCCAGCATGGGAGTGGGGTGTTGCTGTCCGCTCGCTTGGCCTCGGGTGTGAAAGATTACGGATTGTTTGATCCCAGACTTCTATGGGTCCGAATAAAGCTTATGCTCCCGTAGGCTCTTCGGTGGCATCGGATCTAGAGAAGTTCTGGGATAATGTTAGGGAAGTTCTGGATTTGGCAGAAGCTAGTGAACGTGTGATCGCATGCGGAGACTTGAATGGATGGGTTGGGACCAAGCGTCCAGACTTAGAGGACGTGCTTGGTTCATTTGGTGATAAGAGAGTGAATGATGCAGGTAGGCTCATTGCGGATGTATGTATGGAAAGAAACCTTATTGTGTCAAACACATTTTTTCAACATAAGGACATCCATATGTTTACATGGATAAGGAATGAACAGAGAAGTATGATAGATTTAATTCTGGTAGACAGTCGCCTCCGAAGTAAAATCCTGGATACAAGAGCCTACAGGGGTCCCACTGTCGACACGGATCACTATCTCGTTATTACGAGATTTAGTGGTCTGTTCAGAAAGTGAAGACACTGGCGAGAGCGTGTCCACTTCGGAGGGCTTGAAAGAATAAAGATTAAAAAGTTGCAAGAAGAGAGTGTAAGAGTAAAGTATGTAGAGGGTGTCCGTGAACGGCTGACAATGGCAAGTCAGCCGGGATCTGACATAGAAGAATGCTGGAGATTATTGAAAGATAGTATGGTAAATACAGCGAAAGAAGTATGTGGATGCTCAAAGAAGCATAGGAAAGTGAAAGGTGATGCATGGTGGGATACGGAAGTAGCAGCTTCCGTAGACCAAAAGAAGAAAGCGTAGCTGGACTATGTATCTTCTTTGAACCTGAGTGCAAGTATGAAAGAACAGAAGAAAGAAATATACCGGCAACGTAAGAATGACACCAAAGCCTTAGTGAAAGAGAAGCGTGATAGAGCAAATATGATTGCAGAAGTAAGGCTGACCAAAAACTTCGAGAGCAACACCAAACTTCTTCTCTTCTTTCTTCTGGAGGGAGGTGAAGAAATCTCGGAGTGGTTGGTCGGCTTTCAGAATGAATAAAATAAGGTCTAAAGGTGGAGACATTCTTACGCAAACACAAGATGTGTTAAGCCGATGGAGTGAATATTTTGGAGATATGTATGCGGATGTTCAGGATGATGCTGGTGCCACATGTGGTCTAACAGATCAGCATTCGGTTCCGGCATCCTCTGATGACATTAGTATGGATGAAGTTGGATGGGCGATTAGAAGTTTGAAAAATGGTGAGGCAGCGGGTATTGATATGGTGTCTGCTGAGATTATCAAGCTTGGAGGCTCATGTGTCTGGGAATCCTTCCTGATGCTTCTCAATTCATGTTGGAGCTCAGGAGTGGTTCCCAAGGACTGGAGAAGCGCAGTCATCGTGTCCTTGTTTAAAAACAAGGGTTCACGTTATGACTGTGCAAACTCCAGGGCCATAAGCTTGACCAGTTTGGCAGCCAAAGTGTATGGTAAGATTATTGAAAGGAGAATGAGGATGGTGTCTGATGAATTTTTGTGTGAGGCACAAGGAGGTTTCAGGTGTGGACGAGGATGCATGGATCAAGTGTTTTCTCTGCGCAACATTGTGGAGAAGCATCTGGCTGTAGGCCAGAGGGTTTTCTGCAGTTTTGTGGATTTGGAGAAAGCATTTGACACTGTTGTACGAAAGGAACTTTGGGACATTTTGCCGGAGTATGGTATTAACGGTAGACTGATACAAGCGGTGCAGTCCAACTACATGGACTGCAGAGCTTGTGTGCGCCTGGATGATGGAATGTCACCCTGGTTTGATATCAATATCGGCGTTCATCAGCCAGACTGTTTATCATATATCTGGATAAATGTCTAAAAAGGTTGAATGAAATGAATGTGGGAGTTCAGATGGGCGACTCAGTGGTTAACTCGCTGCTATATGCAGACGATGCGGTCCTATTAGCGCAGTCTGCGACTGACCTGCAAACCCTAGTCGACGTAATGGCAGAAGATTGTAAGAAAAGGGGCCTACGTGTGAATGTGAGCAAAACCAAAGTAATGGTTTTTGAAAGAGAAGAAGTCAGAACAGATGTTAGAGTAGCAATAGGAAATGGTGTGCTAGAACAAGTGGATGAATTTGTATATCTTGGATGTGGATTCAGTCGGGATGGAAGGTACACCACTGATGCAGAAAGAAGAGTGAATGCGGGAAATAGAGTGAACGGAGCATTGGGACAACTTCTCGGCAGCCACCACCTCAGCCAGAAGGCACGTGTCGCAATACACAACGCAGTGCTTGTCCCAACGTTATTATATGGAAGCGAGAGTTGGGATGTAAAAAGGAGCATGAGAGTAAAATCAATGAGGTCGTCATGTATTGAAGGAAGGTGGAGTCAGGAGTCTCCGAAACCGGCGAGCGTGTATGAAGAGAGTTATGAATGTTGAGGAAGCAAGAGATGTATGCAAGAATAGAGCCTCTTGGCACTCTGTTCTTTCTGCCTACCGCACAAGGGAAATGGCGTGATGATAAGTTAGTTAGTTCTAAATAAATTTATATTATACAAGAATTGCTCTGCTGCGAATATATTATTAAATACTAGCCTTTGCCCGGTTTTTAGGTTATATCTCAGGTTCCCGATACAGTAGCAGTAAATGTATACCAGTTTTTAATTGCTTCCCTGCCTGATTGTCATCGCGCTCTCTTGAGGAAGCCCAGGTCCAGCACTGGACTGCAAGAAGCTAATAGATGGATGTATGTGATAGACGTGACATATTATGTAAACTTACTCTACGCAACAATCATCTTTTTTTTATTGGTTTATTTCACGTTAGTTCTGTAATATCTTCAAGATATAAATATTTTTAAACTTTAAGTTTTTAATACCTACTATTAACAATTACTGGGCTCTATGGCTCTATCGGTGCTAATCTATCTATACAAATAAATTTAAATCAATTAATTCATGTGTCTGTTTGTAATGTCTAAATAATAGCTTTTACCGGCGGGAGCAACTAGTATATATATATAGATAGAACAAAGAATATACTATATATGAGTATATTCTTTGTTCTATCTAACTCTCAATTATAACATCGAGCAGTTTATGCATTAAAGTACTTGGGAATTTCTACACTATTTATTTTATTTGTAGTTCCCGATTTATTACAATATTGTTAGCCAAGGGTTTCCAGGCACTAGTATGACAAACTTAAAAAGAAATAATAAAACGCTTTTAAAGCCGTTAAAATATAACTGCAACGTTTACAACAATCGATTAACAATCGATTATAGCGAATGAAGAAATGAGAATTCGGACAGTGTTCATTTCACCGTAACTAAACATGGTGCTTAGAAACCACGTCACGCAATCTCTGTTATGTTTTAATTTCAACTGTTTGGTACATAAAGATTATACATGTTGCAGGACAATCAGAAAAAGTTGATTATTAAAAACTTCAGAATAGACTATACATGTGTGATGATGCGGAGTAACTACTGTTAAGATTTTATCCACTTTATTAACACTATCCATTCGCAGCATTTACTTTATTTATTATAAAGGTAATAAAATATTGTCACAGAGTATAACCTGCTGGTGGCAAGCTGTTAAAGTACCTAGACTATACTAAATATTTTCTACTATTTACTTATTTGATATCCTGTGTACTCGTAAAAGATCGTGCATTGACAATTCTAAGGAAAGAGTCCAATCCCTTTCCTTACGGTTTTCCTTAGGGAGATTATGTTTTCAATTGTTTTTCCATTTTAATCATTTTTTGGCTTGAGTGAATAGAGTAATGATCGAATGATTGTCGTAATAAAATGTGGTGTTAAATTCACGTAAGATTTCTAAAATATACACTTAAATGCGATCTTTGAAATATAATGGGCGTGTGAGATAGACGCCAGAATTACTGATGACGGACAGTGACGCATTAAATTGCACAAGAAAGTGACCCACGAAATACTACCAGGCATGGGGATGCCTTATCATCACCATAATTTCACTACGAGAATGGGCGACTGAAATTCAAGATTATAAGAACACAAAGTGCAAACAATTATAATTAGAAAATGATAGCTACGAACAGGATTTGAACCTACGTCTCCTGTATAACCTTTAGACACACTTTGCCGCTTTTGTATGTTCTGATAAATGGGCTTTGCATGTCAAGCACTTATAGTATGTATAGGTAAATATAACAAAATAGGTGTTCAAGATAACGGTATAAAAAAATAAAGTAATTACATCATCACGCCATTTCCCTTGCGGGGTAAATAGAGAGAACTGAGTGCCAAAAGTCTATTCTTGCATACATATCTCGCTTCCTCAACATTCATAATTCTCTTTATACACGCTCGTCGGTTTCGGAGAGTCCTGACCCCACCTTCCTTCAATACATGACCGATTTGGTATACTATTTGAATCTCAGTCTCCCCCTGTACCTACATCCTTCCACTTTCGCATTGTATATCTTCTTAACCAGTCGCTCGTCCGGCATTCTTTCGACATGTCCGAACATAATATTTAGAAAACGCGATAAGGTCCTTACCTCCTAACATTATCGCGTTTTCTAAATATTATTTTTATTTGTCATTTAAATAGTTTTCCATACCAAACAATTTTCTTCACGTCCTCATGCTAGAACTCGCCCGTATTGTAGGAGCTTTGAACTGATATGTCACACGAGTGAAAGCGTGTATCGGTATTGCATCTGAACAAACACACACGTACAATGATTACATTAGGTAAGTTGACATTGAGACGAGTTTAACTCCGCAAACTTCTAACAGGTTTATTATTATAACTGGGCTTAGCTATATAATCTATATTATAAAGCTGTAACAGAGGTGTGTCCGTACATTTAAGTTATTGGGAATAAGAAATTATGTATTAGGCTATCTAGGCGTCTCTGAGATATCTAGACTAAAAACTAGCTTTTGGCTACGGTAGAGCAATTTATCAGTAAACCCAGAATTTTCTGTGTCTATTGTTATTATTTAGTAAGTTCTAATTGAATAAATAAGTAAATTACTCTAATAATGAGCAAAAGCTTTTCATATCTCTATAGATCCAATTTTACTCGTATAGTCCGCGCAAGTGAAGTCGTGGGTAGAAGCAGTATATAGATATATATAGGTACGTATATAAATTTAAATTGTACCTAACTAACAAAACGCCGGTTGATTAACGAACAAAAGTACCTATACAAAAATCACTGACAGGGTCACTACTTGATAATTACATTTACTTAAATGAATACTGCTGAATCCATAGACTTGGCGATAAATCCTACGTCTATGTCTGAATCAGTAACTGGAGGAGGGCTGTTTGAATTTATATTTATTTGTGTTTGCATGTCCTATTAACACTTGAAACTAATTTAAACATAATTTACCACTCCACTACTTTCTTGTTCTTTTACGGAAATAGCAATTAAGACGCGTGTGCTTAGCGGCATTGAAAACAATAATAGTAGCGGGAACTATCTCAGACTCTTTCTTCGTGTCGATGTAATATAAGAAAGATTATTCTCATAACAAAGTAAGACTAATGAGTTAATAACAGAGTTTAATTTCATTTGTACTATCACGTCGAGATGCAAATTGTATGTGGATGATTTGCCAGACAAATTTGACCTTGATTCCGCGCTATGGGAGTTGACTCTCGACAACCATTGTGTTAGTTTCATTCACTTTTTACGAATACGTAAATGCGATAGTGGGTATCACGCACAATGGCCAGAAGGTGCTAACTATCTATGTAGAGACAGGCAGCGGTAATGACACCGTATTAAAGGTAAAAGTACCAACAGTTGAATAATACAACATTAATAATAAAATTAGCAATTCTTCCTTAATTACCTACCTGCCTATTATGTAGAGACTCATGCGTGTTTCTCATACAAATAGGCAGAGATTTTTCCACGTATCTCTAGGTAGAGCCTTGTTTATCCTAGCATGAATCGGTTCTCCTACCATTATTTCACGCTGATCTTCTGTTCTGATACGGTTGTGTTTTGTATGGTGAATAAGAGCGCCGGAAGCCAAAATCCCCTCCCTATCTTCTTCTTATTATCCCTTCTATACTCCTTATTAACCTTTCGCTACACCTCCTCATCCCTGACGACGGTGACGCACGAGTCATGCCTCTGGTGTTGTTATCGTCAATAGGCCACTTATCAATCTTACTAAGTAGTTTTCGACAAATCACATAGATGACGCTAATTTTAAGAACTATGTATATTGGTTCTATAGAAGTAGTTCTCACTAAATAAGGTAGATAGCGCTGGTTTTAGTGTATGATCTTGATCGAATCGACCATACATATTCAAAATAAGCTAATAATGATAAGTCCGTGAATTTAATAACGTGTTAGAGTGCTTATATAAAATAACCTATTAAATTGTATGCTATTCGTTTAAACGCTCATCTTTGTTTATTATCAGGTAAGCCGCATGCTAGTTTGCTACCCACGTAGTATAAAAATACCTACTAAGATTCTACGATTTTGATAATACATTCGCTTTATATTCTTTATGCGTATTCCATGGTTTAAAATACCTAATGGTAATGTGTTCTATCGCCAGAATATTCCTTATCAATATTCTTTTAATATTCCTTTATCGCTAATATTATATAGCGTAAGTATGAAAGTAATGCATCAATTACTGTGGCTGATGGCACTTATACTATTTCATTCCTAATCTTTCCATGTCGGGTCACAGAATTTATTTGTAAATTTTATTTGTGTGGTGACAGTAGAATGGCGTAAAATGACGCCACCACCACGTGAACTCACCTGGTAATCGACTTCTATTTAAATAATAATAATATTCACCTGTATAAGTACATTGTACCGAGATGCATGTGTCTGACATAGATACCACTGGTATACTCTGGATGGTTATGGTATGTTTATCTTTCTTCAATGTACAAATGCACAGATTGTAAAGATGGTGGAGTGGTTTAGTAGTGCCCTAGTGTTGTGGGTTCGATTCCCACACAGGACAACTCTTTGTGTGATCCACAAACGGTTGTTCTGAGTGTAGGTGTGCTTTGTGTACGTGAAATTGTATATTTGTAAAGTCCCCCGCGATGCAAGGATTATTCCTTAGTTTTGTCTTTAAAATATATATAATTGTATCTATTATATACAATGCACCTATCTAAAGCAAATGTTAAGTGCAGACTGGGTACTTGGTGACTGCGATAGTAGCGGTCCAAAGCACTTCCCCGGATGGGATAGGACGCAGGTTCGAATTCTGCTGCAGTAAATCTCTCTTTTTACACTTTCACAAATAATTTGTTCTATAATATGTAATGTTTTAAAAAAATCAATAAAAATCTTAAATTTCCTTAAAAAAACACTTAGCCCTATAGATCTCTTAGCGGCAATTAAAGAAATACCTTGATAAAGCGGGCAATAAATAACAAAAATAATGAGGTACTTCTAGTAGGGAACAGAGACATAATATAAAAAAAAATCGTTCAATAAATACAAAACTTCACAACACCACTATAAAGTTTTTAATGCATATAATTGTAATCAATGTCAATAATGTGTCACACTGCGACAATGATGTAAATTTCTTCTGTAAAGTAATTTAATGATTTCTTTGTTAACGAGATATATCTTATTTATACAGCTTATTTTCAACAGCTTTACAACATATTCAATCAGTGTAAAAACATTCCAAGTAAGGCGTATCAATGAAAGCTCTTATTTAGTAACACGTTTGCCTGAAGTTGACAACGATAACCGAAAACGGTCCTTTGGAGAAGAATCAGTGACAAAGACCGACAATCCTAACCTTCTCATAGAAGAAAAGGTTTATTCTCTGTATGAAGATGCTACCTTGAGTACAGTAAAAGTAGGAGAAAGTAAGGACAGGATGAAAACCAAAATCACAGCTGAATTTATCAAGAACGCCAGAGACAATTACTTTAATAATATTTTCTCAAAGTTAACGAAGAACAAACCTCTCAGCTTACTACCGGAAAAATATCTGAATTATGCACACATTTTAGAAGCAAGCACTAATAGTAGCAATGTTACACCTAAATTAAAACCGAATCATAATCTAATTATTGCAAGAAGGTTGGCATCGTTACTGATAAAGGAAGCACAATCTGAACTGAAAGTTCGAGACAGTCGTTGTTTATGTAAAAGGACAAGAAAAAGAAGAGGTTCCTATAAAAAGCGAAAACATAATAGACGTAAACTAATTTACCAAAACTATTGAACATTTGGTTGACTTATGATTTACTATAAATATCAACTAGTTATTTCCTTCGTTATATTTTTAATCACTCATTATACAAACAAGGTTTTACACAACCAACGATTCTAATGTTTATATAAAGATTGCATAAATATGGCGACTACATTGTACTAAATAAAACGTAGTTAATTTTATTAGATGAAGTAAATTAATAATTATCAGATACGTTTTCATACGTTAACAAAAAACGTGCGAAACGTTTCTTATGATTACAAATAATATGCCTCCGATTTTTTTATTAAAAAAACATAGAAAGTTTAACTAAGGAATAACGTTAACTGCACAAATGGCGGAGTGATTTAGATACCGACCTCCCGAGTGTTGTAGGTTCGATTCCCATACAGGACAACTCTTTGTGTGATTCACATACGGTTCTTCCTGATTCTGGATGTACTTGGTTTTTTTTATTGCCAACGGCGGTAGATGAGCAAACATCATCATGAATATGAATATATCATCAGGCGAGCCGCCTGACGATAAATGGTAACCCCTCAAGGACTTTGGAAACACCAGGTATACATCCAAGGCACCGCCTACCGCGAGTAAAGAGCTCGTCTCAGACCTCGTTTATAGAAAGACATTGTTACGGAGAAACCCTAACAATTAAATAAAAGAATAAATATAAATTATTATTTAATACAATAAAAAATATTTTAACAAAAAAATAATTAATTGAAATAATAGACAAATTTAGAAAATATGGGGAGAAAAAGCGATGAGAAATCAGGGGGTGGTTCGCAACTTAGGGGGTTCCCCGGACCGTCACTTAAGGGTACTCAACTGCGGGCCGGTGTAATTGGGCCGAAGGGCAGGCCCTCGTCGCTCGGGCGTGCGCAGATAGATGCCGGAAGGCGTGTGAAGCCGGCGCAACAGGCGCCGGAACAAGAACTCGTAGGAACCAGGAAAGTCGTAACCAGGGACAACTTGCTTCTAACCAGGAACCCCAGGAGCTTATATTCAGATCTTTATTATATGTGCGAACGCGGTATATATAAGACACGACGGTCGCTACAGCAGTTCTTAGGGGTTTCCTAGTCACTCACTTTTACTTTTAAATGCCCTAGGCAAGAATAATATTTTATGTAAGCACGCAGTGTTAGATTTCTGCCACGACACACATAATAATCGAGAGTGGGAAAAAGAATCTACCCGACCTGAACTCTTATATTTTAATTCTGATAGTACCCCCTTCTAAGAATACTATCGCTATCTCTCTCTCGCACTATTGCGTCCCGTCTTACTCATTGGTAGATAATTTTAAATTCTAGAACTTTTCCTATCTATACGCTTGCGATTGGAGTAGCCATAGAACGTTCTCGAACCCTGGCATACTCTGCTCGCATCCGAGATCGCATGCTGGACATATAAGGTAATAAAATGTGATTATTGCCTATGTGGGAGTGGAATCATGCGTCCCATTGACAATAATCTAACTGAGTAGGGGGTCTAGACAACACGCGCATTTTAAGTTTGCGGATATCGTATCCGGTATAATTAAATATGCGACTTTATAATTTATTGCACGCCTCATAAGCGAAGCGTTGAGGTGTGTACTATTCTCGTTTCACACAGAAAACCTCATTTTTTCTAACTTAAAATGTCTCTATTTATCATACATTCAGTCAAGAAAGTGTTGGGAATGGATGATTTGTTTATGATTCCAAATTCAAACTTTGGTTTTTTTTTGTTGTTGTTATATTGGCACAACTGTTATCCATTTTGGCGCGGAGTTTGAGTTGTATCTGTTATTTACATAGAGGTTATTTATATTAAATACAGTGCTGTTTTTAGTTATATCATATCTAGTGTGTATTGCGAATTTCATAATGGACAAAAACATCGAACAAAGAGTTTGTCTTAACTTTTGCATCGCCAATGTAATTTCGTGTTCGAAGTCACTGAAAATGTTACAGAAGGCTTACGGTGAATCGACTTTATCAACGTGCTTATGAGGGGTACAAAGTGTTTAAAAGCGGTCGAGATGTGATGGAAGATTTGCCTCGCTCTGGTAGGCCATCAACATCTGCAACTGAAGTTAACATTGCAAAAGTGAAGGAAATAGTGACTGAAAATCCTCATTCAACTTTGAGAGAGATAGCCGCCGAACTTTCTGTGTCTCACGAGTCGATCTGTACCATTTTAAATAATCACTTGGGTATGAAACATGTTTCCGCTCAGCTAGTCCCAAAAGACCTGAATTTTCTCCAAAAACTTAATAGTATGAGTGTCGCTAAGGACATGCTAGAACGAGTCAATTCCGACCCAACATTCATGAAACGCATTGTTATTGGTGACGAGATGTGGGTTTACGAGTTTGACATGCAAACTAGTCAATAAGCTTCGGAGTGGCGACTTCCAACTGAACCGAAACCGAAAAAACCACGCCAAAGTCGATCAAAAGTCAAAGTCATGTTGATTGTTTTCTTTGACTATCGCGGTGTTGTGCACTCGGAATTCTTGCCAGAAGGTCAAACGTTAAATAAAGAATATTATTTGAGCATTATGCGGCGTTTAAGAGAGCAAATTCGACGAAAAAGGCCAGATTTGTGGAAAGAAAATTATTGGATTGGAATTGGGACTTGAGGAAAATTATTGGATTGAAAGAAAATTATTGGATTGGAATTGGGACTTGATGAAGGATTGAAATTGCACCACGATAATGCGCCTTCGCACAAGGCCATCATTGTGAATGAATTTTTGTCCAAACACTCAACAAATACCATCGAGCAACCACCATATTGACCATAAATGGCTCTAGCCGACTTCTTTCTTTTTCCTAAACTCAAATTACCACTTCGTGGCACCCGTTTTCAATCGGTAGAAGACATAAAGGATAATTCGCGGCGAGAACTGAACTTAATTCCGGAAACAGCGTTTAAAAAATGTTTTGATGATTGGATTATTCGTTGGCGTAAGTCTATCGTTTCTGAAGGAGCATACATTGAAGGTGATAAAATATATTTGGATGAATAACAAAAATTTTGTGTATTATTGATCTTTTCCCGGTACTTTCTTGACAGAGTAGTATATTGCACTTGTAAAATAATACATATATACACACACATATCAAGAAAAAACACTGTTTTGAACACTCATGATGTTATTGATGACATTTTTGTTATTTACTAAACTAGTTAAAAAACTGTTTGAAAAAGTTCTGTCTTGGACGTCCGTTTGTTGTAGGTAATGTATGTTAACACGATAACGACCAAAATACTTTACTAATCGAGTCTTTTTTCTTTCTTTTACGAATTAGTATGATTACGAATAGATCCCTATCACTTTTCACGGTCTGATTCGATGTGGTTTAATTGTTATTAAATAAACAAAAAAATAGTGAATATTTACGCTCGACTCGACACTAAAACCAGCGCTACGCTAAACCTTATTCGTGAGAACTACTTGAACTATTTCTATAGACCAATATAGAAGTACTTCTTAAAATTAGAGCTAAATGGCGTATAAGACATGAAAACATCATTAGTGCTTTTTGAAATTAGCGCTATCTATGTGATTTATTGAAAACTACTTAGTAAGACCAATACATTATTAGTTACTTATCAAATAATCAATGCGTGCACTTTTGGATTTTCCAAAGTATTTAATTATTTGATCGGTTACATCGTAACAACATGTCGTAGCGCTGGGGAAGCACCGCAGCAGGAACTTCATTTTAGAGGCTACACGTGCGTGGTAGATAAGAGCACTGGAAACGAACAGTCTTGGACAAGATCGTTTCCAGGTGGTGTGGATGAACTTTACTACGACGTCTCGTGGTCCGGTGGTAAAAAGGGGAAGTTGGTACCACCTCAAACAGTTCCTCAGAGCACTCTCCATTGAAGAGTCCATAGAACACACAAAGAGACCCAAAGTATTTCCGCCGCCCCAGCGACTCTAGTCTATCCGTGAGATTGGGATCATTGACAATTCGAACAGCCAAGCCTTTACAAGGAGTCAAGTAGTGTGTCGAGTTAGTATTTTGGTGCGCCTGCCCAGAGCTGTAAGCAGTACTCCACGTGAGGCCGGATTTGTGCCTTATAATCCCGTGTGTGACCGTGAAATTGTATGTTTGAAAATTGTATGCGTATGTCCCGCGATACAAGGATTATTCCTTAGTGCAGGGTATTGTGTATTGATCACTCAATTTACACAAAACCTTAGCCTTCGAAAGCCTCATGAATCACTCCATTCGTTAAATAAAACCGCATCCGCTTTAGATATCTAAAAATATTTTTGATGTGAAACATCTAATGCGGAGGGAGGGTAAAATCGGCTGTTAGCGTGGCGACGCTTTTATTTTACTTTTACCGTTCAAATCTTGCAAGTTAAATTTGACAGCATTTTTTAGCAGCCCGGGGTTTTAAATGTGCCCGGTAGACGTCAATAGGCTCGCCCCCTATTACGTCGGACTTAAACGTAGCTGGCGTGTCGTGGGTGTGTAATACACCTCTGCCTACCCCTTCGGGGAATACAGGCGTGATGCTATGTTAAATTTGACGCACTTCCCGGCTTCCGATTAAGCTGAAATTTTACACGCATGTGTATATCGCGTGACTATACAATATTATGATGAGAAAGAGCTGATCTGATGATGGAGCTGGAAGGTGGACATAGGAACTCGATAATGAAATGGTGCAACTCCATCGAGTTTGGGCTCGTATGATCCGTCTTGCCGAGTACTTTGTGTCTAGATGGTATATAGGGGCTGATGATGAAGCTGGAAGGTGGCCATAGTAACTCTATAATGAAACGATGCAACCCCGCCGAGTTTGGACACATTTGATTCATCTTGATGAGTTCTTTGTCTTTAGGTGATATCCAGGGTCTGATGATGGAGCTAGAAGGTGGCCATAGGAACTCCGTTATAAAACGATATAACTCCATCAAGTTTGGACTCGTATGATTTGTCTTGACGAGTACTTTGTCTCTAGATGGTATCCAGGGTCTGACGATGGAGCTGGAAGGTGGCCACAGTAACTCTGTAATGAAGACGCAACCTCATCGAGTCTATACTCATTTTATTCGTCTTGAGGAGTACTTTGTCAAGTTATGATCATTTTATTTCTACAAATTAATTTCGATGTTTTCACATCTGCTAGACGTCCCGCGAACCTTTTTTAGTTATTTAAATATACCTATATGCACATCTATACTATTATACGAGTATTTTTTTTTATTTGATAGCTCTTGATAAGACTTAAAAATTAGTAAGTATATATTTTATCCCGCTTCTAGGTACCTATATCGGGAATCTGAGATATAACCTAAAATCAAGCTTTTGGCTGCTTTATAGATTAATGTAATTACGTTTAAATTTGTTAAAACCCTTTCAGATAATGGCCCTCCTCGTAACTCTAGGTTTCTGCTTCTGGGATATGTTTTACCCTAGCCCTAACGTCATCAAAAATATCACATGAAAACTAAACTTTTTTTAAAAAGTAATAAAATATGCAGTTACACTTTATTAGAGCAATGGAAAATATGATAATGACACGATAAAACTATTTATATGATGTTGAGCCACAAATTGGTAACAATTTTCTCAATAACCACACATAACATATCTATACTAATATTATAAAGAGGAAAGATTTATTTATGCGTGTTTGTAACGACTAAACTCGATAACTACTAGACCGATCTCAAAAATTCTTTCACTATTAGAATGCTACATTATCCTTGAGTAACATAGGCTATATTTATTACTAAATAGATATAGGTATATAAAATTAGAATTTTTTAATAATTAAAATAGTAATTTGAAAAAAAAGAAACTTATGTCATGCATAAAGATACATTTACTATACGTTTATCCCAAAATGTTTAAAAAATAAATATCCTCCCGTGCGAAGCCGGGACGGGCCACTAGTTACTTATTACCTATCACCAATGAAGTACTTGAACCAATGACATGCCGGGGTCAATTTGAGAATCTGTTTTCCTCTATTTTGAATCGATTATAAACTATCAAGTGTTGGTACATGTATAAGAAGCTGTACAGAGGCTTGTTGATGGATTGAATAAAGAAGTGCTTGGGCACGTGTAGTCGTACTCGACGTAGCTACCATTGCTTAACAGCACACAGTAGTAATAGTTCTGGCAGGTTGTATCAGTAGTATCAGCAAATCTACCAGCAGCAGTACAAGTGAACGTAGTCGATGTAGTACAGTTGTAATCGGACTCGCATAGAGTCGTATTCGGATCATAATAGGTATCATCTGGGCATGTGTAGGTCGTCTCTATATAAGTACTGTTGATTTCAACGCATTCTATATACGTGCTGCAGTTTGTTGAGGTGGTGTCAGCGAAATATCCGTCTGCTGTACACACGGAGGTCGTGGTGGTATTGCTGGTGGTGACATTGCACACGTAGTCAGCGGTGCATTGAGATAGAGCTGGGCTAAACAATGATGTGCTCGGACAGATATAGTTATATGATAAATATGTGCTCGTTGAACTTGAATATACACAAAGAGTGTAATTTTTGCAAGTCGTGTCGTCGGGGTCTGCGAAACGTCCGGCGGCAGTACAGTTTACTGTAGCATGTGCCTGCCATACAAGCACGCACAGCATCTAGAACAAAATAGTGTAGATACACTTTAATATCGATCGTAAAAATAAAAAATATACTTATTATGTTAGGTATTTGTTTCTGCCAGGCCAAAGCGAGGCACATCTATACCAAACAAATGGATAAAGCCTGTAGATCATTATTGTAAAAATATTTTTTTCCCTGATCCAAACACAATTGTTGTAATAAAGTACCTATCTGTTCAGCCATGTTTGCGTGATTTAGAAAAAAACGTACCTACAAAGTTCCATATTTACTCATATATACCTAATATTTGTAGGATCTTCACAGTGCCTATATTTCTTCTATTTTTTTATTGCTACCGGTGGTAGGCGAGCCACGGCACATCTACCGCTAAATGGTACCTACCTAACTACCACCCATAAATCTAATAATACCAAGAAATAGTCAACCCCACGACCTACCATGAAGACTACGATTACCTCCAAGAGAAAGGGAAAGCATCGGCTATCTTACTGTACAACCGTACACTAAATCTAATGCTTTACGACTCCTGAACACGACGAAGATGGTTACTTATTAAGCTTTGGTCCGGTTAACAACAACTAATCGGCTACCACCAGTGTAGTTATTTGGTTGACTCTAGTACGTAACTACCCCGTATCTAAATATAAAAAAAAATGAAATAAGTACATGTTATCTTATAATAACATACATATTATATAAAATATAAAGAAAATATTTCATGTGCTGTAGATTTATTTATATTAGGTACTAGCCTTTGCGCGCAGCTCCACCGCAGCCTAAAGCAAATTTTTAGTTTATATCTCAGGTTCCTGATATAGTAGCGGGATAAAATTTATACCAGTTTTTAAGTCTAATCAAGACTATCTAATAAAAAAAGGTTGCATCAAAATCTATTCTGTTGATTTTGCGTGATGCGCGAACAAGTAGCCAAAAAAATCTAAAAAAAATGTTTTGTGTCCTGACACGCCTATATAGCCTAATACAGTCATTTTTTCTCAAATATTTTAAATGTGCAGACACAGCTCTGTTACAGCTTTATAACAGTTAGGATACCTATCAAGAGAACTACCTAGTCATTTAGCAGTTCATTATGTATATAAGATGGCAGAGTGGTTTAGATACCGGCCTCCCGCCCGAATGTTGTGGGTTCGAGTCCCACACAGAACAACTCTTTGTGTGATCCACATATGTTTTTTCTGAGTGTGGGTGTACTTTGTGTCCGTGAAATTTTATGTTTGTAACGTCCCCCGCGATGCAGGGATTATTGCTTAGACTGCAATTTGTATTGTAAAAAAAAATGTTAAAAATGGTACGGAAACTTACAAGAGCAGCAATGATGATCTTCTCTGCCATTATGATGTTGTGAATAAACCCGTAACTGATCCCTCATTTATACACGAAAGTATTGTAAAACTCACTAATCCGATGTATCATGGATAGTTAGATTATCTCAATGATTATGGATTAAGACGATCAAAATATAACTGTAAAACATAATTAAATAAGCATCAACGGCCATATATCAATTCACGTTTATGAAGAAACTTTTACGAGTAAATTTAAAGTAAGTACTTGTATTGCAAGAATTTCATTAAAGGTAAGCACATTGTGATAATTCATTATGTTTATACAAAATTAGAATTAAATGGGTAAAAATATCGATTGATTTAGACCGAAGAAATTAAAATGGCAACGGAGTACCATCGCCATTTTAAGCATCCTTCCCGGATAGAGGAACAGGCAAGTTTGAACTTGCTCGTAGAAAATGTAGCTTTCTACTTTAAAAAAAATGTTTCTAGTAAAATAGCTCATGTCAAATGCTAAAAATCATAATAAAAAAATAAATTGTTTTTGTTTGATAGCTCATGATTAGACTAAAATCTGGTATAAGTATAATTTTATCTCGCTAGGGGAAACTGGGGACACTTGATCCCCATTTTGGTTTTTCATTAATATCTCTAAGGTTATTCAAGTTTTACAGAATATATTTATATTATTGCCTAGAAAATTTATCCTTCTATCCTTTTGCATCATTCGATTATGAAATTTATCTGTGTTCACCTGATTTTTTGTCGTTTTTCCAGAAGACTACCAAAGGATCAAGTGTCCCACGTTCTGGGACACTTGATCATGGTATGGGGTAGATTTGATCATAAGGGAAAAAAGTGCATTTTAGTACATAATATGCATGAATGAAGGTTTGTTTAGTAGGAAATTTGTAATTTATGAAACTTAATATTTATTAACATATTTATTACCTCATAGGTACCTAAGTACTATAGTTTTCCTAATACTTAATATTACGTTATTTTGCAGACACTTTATGAAAAAAAAATCTTCTAATTTATTAATTATTATTACAGTTGTTTTGACCTTAATCTTCTAAATTCTTAATCATATTCTTGCAACTTTTGTTTCCTTCCATACCTTTTCAACGTCATTAGAGGCACATTGAAGGACTTGGCTATGCTTTTTAAGCTATTATTAGGTACCTTTTAGGACAGCTTTGACTACTGGCTTTTATTTTGTCTATTGGTTGGAGTTTGTCAACCCTTCCTTTTGTATATTCTAGGCATTTTAAAATCTATAGTAAGTAACAAAGCAAAAACATATAATCTTGCGAGAATGTAGGGGATACTTGATCCCATAATCAAGTCTACCCGAGTTTGCCATGATCAAGTGTACCCTGGACCGTTATTATACAAAAAAATATTTTTCGAAATCAAAACTAAATGTTAATTAAAGAAAACACATTTCTACACACACTTTAATAAATCAGATATAAGCAATTTTAATTGTAATTCGTAATTTATTTATATAAATATCTTAAAATAACAATCAAAATACTTGAAAAAAAAGGAGTTGACACGCTGTAAACAAAATTGCACCACTGCTTTGAAGTTGTCGATATTAAGCTTTCAAAATGATAGTTGTTCATTGACGAGGGCAGTTAAGTTCAGTGCGGCATGTTACGAATTTAAAAATAAATTTTACTTTTGTAGTTATGGCCTAGGGATCAAGTGTCCCAAGGGATCAAGTGTCCTCAGTCTCCCCTACTATACCTGGAACCTGAGCTAGGTATGTGTAACTTAAATTCTCAAAAAAGAAAAAAAAAATTCTCTAAAAGCTCATTACGTAAAAAATACAGAATGGATTTTGATGATTTTTTTTTTGTTTAATAACTCTGGATTAGACTTAAAAACTGATATAAGTTTCATCTTGCTAGTATATCGGGAACCTGAGGTATAACTTAAGTACTAGGATTTGTTCCCAGCTGCCGGGAACACGGGCTATGTATGAATTAACTCGTACATTGAGCAAATGAAACATTAATTTACAACATATAAGTAAAATAGAGCAGTAATATTCTTAAAAATCCCTCACCATAGTAATAAATAAATACCTGTCATAATTAAAACTAATGTTTTAGTGATGGTATAATATGAAGATAATGCGTCTAAAAATCTTTTATCTTTAAGGGGAAATACAAGTCTCATTGCAACAATATACAGCTTCTTGATAAAGTAGAGCTAAAAACAAACAATATAATCATTTTTATCTGAACGAAAACATAGAGATGTGACACTTTTGTTAAGTTCCCAATTACAATTTAAAATGTCTAATAAATTATTTTAATTATCTGATCTGCTACGTATACGGGTATATCCAGAAGCTAACCTTTATTTAATTTGACTGTCCGATTGTTTGGGTTCGATTCCCACACAGGACAACTCTTTGTGTGTTCTAAGATTGGGTACCTATATTTTGTGTCCGTGACTGTATCTGCTATTT